>OW029922.1:12999914-14325271 GCA_932305915.1 Agriopis marginaria
GGAGTATCTCTCTTCCGGACTTTAATTTCTACTGTACATCACACATTATCAGTAAAGCGGCTTGGGGATAACAGTAGGTTTACCGTTAACTAATAGGACACTGCTGCCCATCCTCCGGTGGTTCTGGTCGCAGTTTTAGGACATAGATACTGCGGGTCTGATACTGTAAGCTTATCTATATTTCTCCTCTAGTTTGTTCAATTCTCGGCATCTTCTTTGAAAACCCAGTAAATTTTTCATGTCTTTTAGTAGTGAATTAGTCGTTTTGCATGAGGCTTCCTCCTAATCTTGTATAATAAATAAATAAATAGTAAATGCAATCCATCAGTAAGTAAAAATTCACAATTTCAAATTTTAATTTGTTAAACCTTAAATTCTATATTAACATTATAACTAACTTCATTTATTCAAATGAACAGAATTCTGCGTTATATTTGTATGTCTGTTAACATATTTTTTTCCAAAAGTGATATTTTATAATAATTATCTATACGAAAAAATCTATTCACAGAATTCTTGAATAAAATAGCTTTAATTTAAATGAATTAATAAGGTGTCACTCAAACTTTAACCTGAGTCCGGTTTATGAAAATAGTTGAAAGGATACGTGGTAAATTATCTTCGTAATTCACTTTTCAATGAACTCATAAACCTAAGTGCTTTGTTACTAAGCGTAACAAATTAGGTCGTAAGTATTCTATGTTTATTTTATTTAAGTGATATCAACGTTGCGTGCTTAACTAACAGCAGAAAAAAATGTAAAGAACAGAATTCAAAAATTCGAAATTTTAAAAGGATGTCGTTCAGAAATACGCTACTCAAAAAAAGCATACCAGATTCAGATCACGATTTTCCAAACGTTTGTGATACCAGAAGGTATTTTATCTCAAAACACGCTACTCCGAAAGTTCTTTAGGCGGAATCACGATAAGTATTGCAAAGTTTCATGATACTGAGATAAGGAAAATTATGTTATTATAAGGCGTGAAAGAACGCAAGGTAGAATTCAGTACATTTACTTGAGTAGTCGTTTTTCTTGTTTTATTTCAGATGTAATGTATATTTTGTTTTTAAACTTGATGTTTACGGAAACGAAACTTATCCTGATATCATACATTGTAGTATATGTCCAAGATTTATCATTTAACTTATTTTAATCGCTAGTATTTAATTATTTATCGAGTAAAAGAAAAGTGTCAAATTGATAACAAACACGGAAAACAATTACGATAACCTACGAAGAATGTTGAAGTTAATTTATTCACGAGTATTTGAGTACAGTAAAAAAAACCTTGAAATTTGTTGCAGCCGTGATAGTTGAGGAAATGGCAGAGGATGTTTGTGTGGTTAAGATAGGTATTTGAAATACTAATCATATTATACGCTGTTGTCAATTTTAAGTCAATGGATTATGGTTTAGTTAAGTTAGTTTTTTTTTATACCCCCGATAAAAGTTCTGATAATCTTCAAATGGCTAAACAGATTTTTTTGCATCATAGATAAGAAAGAAAACTTTCGGTCAAGTTAACTTTCTAACACAAAAACTAAATCTAAATCAGTTCAGCAGTTTGTGAGCTCGTTTCAGACATATACACACGTTAATTTTACAACATTATATGAACTTAACTTTTAAGTTTAGAACGTTACTTAATATATTTGTATATTTTTGGTATTGTATATTAAAATCTACAAGTTCAGTCAGGTAATGTTATTTTTAACCCGTGAATAACCCGTGACGTAATAATACGACTACCATAATCATTAGTTAATGAGGATGTCTTTTTGCGTCGGGGGTTAAAAATAGCATTACTTATACTTAGTATTACAATAACAATGGGGCCGAAAGGTTCTCTAATGGAGACCATGGACCAGTAAGCGCAGCGTAGGACGTCCACCCACGAGATGGACAGACGACCTACAAGAGAACGCATGGAAACGCTGGATGCAGGCCGCTTCCAACCGGCCCTATTGGAGTTCGATGGGAGAGGCCTATGTCCAGCAGTGGACGTCCTATGGCTGAAATGATGATGAAGATGACAATAACAAAAATACATTATTAATTGATATAAAACTATAAAATTAATAAAATATGATTTCTTAAGTAATAACAGCGTCAAAGAGGTAGCAACAAATCAATGTTTCATTTTCAATGTTGGTGATAGTTTAATTCACAGAAATAAGTAAAAAAATAAATTTCTGTGGTTTTAATTATATTTGGACAGGACTGTCCCCGCTCAGTATTTTTGCAGTTATCTTGTTGATTGTATTATAACTGAATGTCTAAATAAACTTTCTATAAAACTTCCGATTAGTACAGATGGATGTCCATAATCACAGAATTAATCAAACACTAAAGAAGGCGATTACCATAATCATCACTTAATGATCCTGCAAGTTAATTAAATCCTAGCACGAAACCAATCACGCGCGGACCTGCGTGCTACCACCACACGGTCGGTAATAACACCTTATAGACAACTAGGGAAAATATATCTTCAGGTAATTATGTGCGCTAAATCATATAAACTTAACCGGCCAAGTGTGATTAAGAATCGCGCGCTGAGGGTTCCATACCACCACAAAATACAAAAAGTAGTGCAAAAAGACAACATCACGCCCAAGCGGTATCCAAGTACTGACCGCGCCCTGCGTTGCTTATCATGGTAAAGAACAGAATTTTGTTTGACTCACACTTGGCCATTATTTATTATTTTTCTTTTTACTTTAAAGTATGTACTATAATCATGCCAAGTTTGACGCTTTCACGTATTATCGTTTTTATATTAGAGCAAATATAAAAATACGTTTTTAGTATAGGGTCCCTCCCCCCTGTAGCTATCACTTTTTGACTTCATAATATTTTTTTCACCGGGTACGTCTTAAAACTGTGACCAGAACCACCGCAAGATGGGCAGCAGCGTCATATTAGTACAAGGTGAACGTAATGCGATCCCCAAGCCACCTGCCAAACGTGGGAATTATGGCAACACCAACAAGAGGGAGGCCTGGAGAGTTTTGGCACCAACGTGGAAAAAACATGTCGGCTCGTTGTATTATTTTCCTAGATTTGTGTATTTTCTTGCGTTAATGGATTAATATTTTTTAAGTGCTCGTGAACGTGCTCGAGTGTGGGCAAGTGATATATCGAGGTGAAACCTGTCTTTTCATGTTGTTTCCAAAACTCCATAGAAGCCTATTGTAAAGCCTCCACCACTTTACTGGGGCATGAGTTTGACTTGACCATTACTTACTTTGCTTGACTCTGACTGTGACTATGACATGTTTGACGCTATTTAAGAATAAGTACCCTTGAATAATATTACGACCGAAGGACTCTGCATCCATGGTCATGAAAAAAACTAACAACAACAACAACAGATGGAGGCCTTAGTTCAGCAGTGGACGTTTAATGGCTGATAGTGATAGTGATTATTTTTAGTTAAATCCGCCGTAACATTACATATTGTGTGAAAATTTCAACTGGTTACTATTACGGTTCGAAAGATACAGCCGTTAAAAAGTTGGACGGACAGACGGACACAACGACAGACAGACATTGTAGGCTCAATCATAGGGTCCCGTTTTTACCCTTTGTGTACGGAACCCTAAAAACTATAACGCATTTTAGAAAGGAACTGGTGGTAGTTTGTTTTGGTCAGTAAGCGTGATGATCTTTCGTAACGAATGAATGAATGAACGAGTTTTGCGGGAATTTCACTCCTCGAATCTCCTCACATTATTTCTCAGATGACACTGGACTAGACAAACAAGTTAGATTATGGTAAGGTAATGGCGTAGCTGGTGTGAACGGAACAGGCTTAATTCCTTTAGTCAAACTCTTTTACTTTTTTACTGTGGACTAATTAGTTAGTTCATTCATTCTTATTCTTATTCGAGATAGGGGCGATAAGTCCTGCACTGACGTTCCGCTTGGGGTGTATTGTGCATTTCCCCCTACCAGCATCTACCAGAGCCAACCCAACTCCTTGAAATATCGGAGTGAGGGTCTGGGGCGCTGTCACAGTTGCTCCAGTGGCGTAGATGGTAGTGTAAATAATGATGATGAGAAGCAGTCTAGCTGTTGTGGCGACGCGGATGAAGAAGGCAACGCTGCCTCGTCTGCCTTTTCGTCCATCTCAATATCGTTCTGTACTTGCTCGCGAGTGCTTGTAAAGATATATGTTCATTCATGTTGCTGTCAAAGCCGTGGCCAGGAATTCATTTCGGGGGAGTCGGTCTCTCAAACTTGCTGTATGTTTCTTAGTGTGACTGAAAAATAAGTAGTGTGCCGTACTTAAAGTTTTAACATTATGTGGTTTAAGAGTAAAGTAAAAAAAGTGGGTTAAACCCCGAGACATATGAGTACTAACGATAATTGTACTGAGGCATATCTCCCTTGTTTGTCTGATCTGAGGGTATGACCTTTTTATTTATTTATTGGGGGAGTCAATTGACAAATTGGCAAAAGTCGTAATGATAACATTCCCATAACAATAGGTACCAACCTCATTTCTCCATTAATAAGCTTAGTTTACCCGCAAAATGCTTTGCTATCATAAACATGAGCTTAAAATTCGTTGTAAAATATTCTAGATATCTGGTTCATGTGTTTAAAACATGCATTACTTTTAAATAATTACAGTTTATTGAATATGATGTAGTTAATTTACTGACTTCGTAGAACTCCTAAGTAGCCTGAACTGTTGTAAAACCACAGATTAATTCAAAGAACTGTTAACATGAAATAGTAAAGCAGGAACAAGGAAATATTTTGATAAAGAAACTGTTTCCATTACGAATATATAGTGTATGTCCACTTCATAGTCGCATATAAGTACAATAAGGAATTTGGGATCAATTATTTTACGCTACTGAAGTTTGATAATGATTCAAATTTAGCGTAACCTTAAAAACAAAAATTAATTACATAATAGAGAAAAATAACCAGTAACTTATTAATCTTTGTTAATGATACAAACTTAACCTAACCTGAAACAAAAATTAATTTTATTCATTTAGTCTTAAATTTTCTAATTACCATAATCACAGCCATTGTATGTAAATATTAGTGGCTTTAGCAGGAAAATTTTAATGTAAAAAAATGAATAAATCTGAAACAAAAAAAACCGTTATACCTATAACTGATTAGTAATAACCTTATTTTTTTTTATATAAATATCTGAGACAAATTAGTAATTAATGTGTAATTATTATAAATATAAAGCAACTAGCTGCACCCTGCGGTTTCTCCCGCGTAGTGACGAAAAATGGTGATGATGATGAAAAGCCTATGCCACTATCTAGCCCTTGAACTATACCCATGCAAAAAATCGGGTCGATCGGTTGCTCTGTTTCTGCGTGAAAGAGGAACAAACAAACCAACCTACAAACAAACACACTTTCGCATTTATAATATAAGTATGATTATACGTTTCCTTAGAGCACTTTTTTGAAGCGGAAATACACTAGAGATTGTCAAAGAAACAGTTTTGAAAATGAGCTTCCGCACTGCTTCCGTAAAGTAACGCTTGATTCAATCAACTATTTCCATAAAGAGTTTTTATTTGGGAAGTAGGTATGTTCTTCAAATTTCGAATTTGTGGACTTCACGGTCATGCCCAAGTTTATTTAGGCCACGACTGTCACGGCTCATAAAATGAAGATTCGCTAAGCAATTTCTTTCACTGTCAGCGAAGCAAAATCACAAAGCCGACTTTATTACGCCACTTCAAGATCGCGATTTATTTTGTTGTTTGCTTGTATAGATTCTGCCGCTTGATCCAGCAGCGGAACAAATAATTGGTATAGAAGAACAGGTTATTGCGATGGGAGTTTTTGTAGCACCGATTGGTTTCTCAGTAGCAAGTACGGGAACGAAATTAAACTTTGATCCATTGTTTAGTGTTAAGGAAATAAAATAGGTACCTACATATTTTTAGGGTGGAAACTATGTCTTGTTTTTTGACTATTTGACCCGCCACACCTTATACAATTTTTGTTTTATTTCCCGCCCTGCGGTTTCTCTCGCTATCATATGGACCCCTTTTTTTCTTTTTTTTAATAAAAAATTTATGCTTTATAGAGTTGAGTGTAGACAAAACTACACCAGTGTGAAGTGTGATAAATAATTACCTATAATAATAAATGTGATTCTACTAGTTTCACATACGGAGCGCTTTGATTCCACTTTTAATGTGCGAACTGCTAGTCTGTGGAATGCGCTGTCTGAATGGGTGTTCCCCAATAGTAACAATCTGGGTGTCTTCAAATCTAGAGTGAATCGATTTCTTCTAGGCAAGCGTGCTCCATCATAGACCACATCAAGTTGGCGGCTAAACGCAAGCCTATTATAGAATAAAAATTAATAAAAAATCAAACCATTGATTCATTCATGAACACGCCGATAACTACGAGTAGGTATGTACTGCACGTTATTACAAAGAAATGGTGTAAAGAAACCAGGCCAGATATCCAATTCTAGCATTATATTGCTAAAAATGAATAGTCGAGATAAAAATAGCGCATGTTTTATGTATTTTTAATTAATAACATTTTAGTATGCGAATAGATCTTCATCTGCGAGGTCAGCCATAGTACATAGGCTCGTAAACGAGGCAAACGATGTATCAAAGACCTTGCAGGTATGCAAATTTATAATATTTATTCAGATATTTATAATGAATACAGTATATTATTAAAATGACCCCTGGGGCATTGCTATTATAGTTTTGCAGAATTAGTAACAAAACACACTTTTTGTTTCGTATTTAAGTTAACCTATTACTCAATAATCTATAAGAATAATTAATTTCGTTCATTTCATTGCATTTTTTCATTTTTGATGATGACATGCTATTAATTGCCTCTTCGTCATCATCATCGTTTCATCATTTCAGCCATAGGACGTCCACTGCTGGCCATAGGTCAGCGATCCATCTCCAAAAGCATCGGTTGGAAGCTGCCTGCATCCATGTTTTCCTGCGCTCTCTTTTTAGGTCTTTTGTTCACTTTTTGGGTGGACATCCTACGCTGAGCTTACTGGTCCGTGGTATCTTCACATTGTCTCTTTAAAAATCTTCCTGATAATCGAAGCTAGATAAATACAGTCGTATGTTTTACTCTATCTAATAGTGAAAAGTAACTTGCCTATTATATTGTTGATAATTATATTCATTTACAATTTCATTATTATTGTCCTATCTCAATAGACACACAGCGTATTCCTTCCCTATTTTTTTTTCTCTACCGACACTTCGACTTCCTCACACTCGCACTGTCGATCCCGCTACCAGAGGGTGGAAAATTTATACGGTAGATCACATTTTCACCTCTACCATCCCATATATTATATTCTACCCTTTTTTACCTATGTCTATCGTGTGCACCATCTCTCAACAGGTGCGTATTACGTTGTCACTTTGTTATAATTTTTAATCAGACTGTAGGCTCACCCCCAACACTCACAGCCCAATTTGCAATAAAGCACTTTCATCGACAGCGCAACTGGCAGAAATTTACCAAAACGTCCGCGCGTAACTCCTAAATAACTGCACCTCGGTTTACTCGTAAATCAGTAAATAATAATAAGGTGTATACTCTGGCTAGCTTATGAGTAATATTCACTCGCGTCCTATAATTTTGCAAGTATGTTTATGATTTGTTATGTGCGTTTGTTTAAGGCCGCGCTCCTGGTCAGAGAACATGGTATCGCATATTTTCAATTTAAGAAGACTAAAAATCACTGACTAAATAAAAATAAATAAACAGGCATTTTTTTATGCAGCGGAATATTATATGTCGACAAAGTCGCATACGCTCGTCTGATAGCAAGTTCAATAACATTGCAATAGTTATTGTATTGTAGGACAAAGTAATATTTTGTTAGTCGAGGGCGTTATATTGGATTCGAAAGATTATATAGTAAAACGTAAATTTTGTTCCCCCTATTGTGTGATGAAAATGTTTTTCATTTTATTTAATTTTTGGTGAAGTTGCAAGAAAATATTTTTATTACCGAGTTGTTTTCCCTATCCTTCGTCAAAATAAATATATCGTCAAAAACATTATTACATATTTATTTTGAAATTAAGCTTTTTATTTTTTTCTCAGATTCATTTTCAGAAATGTTGAAAACTTAATAACGTAACGAACTTCGACCAAAATAAAATGAATGGACAGGCCCAGTTGAAGCGCATTTTTGAAGATAACAAAAAGAGCGCCGGTTCTCATTTCGTTTCAGTCTGTCTCTAGCCGTAGGAAGTGCAACACGTGTCTATTGTTACGTGATAACGAAATATCTGACAAAATTATCCATTCATATGCTTTCCCGAAGTGTATATATACAAATAATACCGGGATCTATTTTTGTAACAAATATACTTTTTTATAATTAAGTGTTGAAGTATATGTCCGACGGTTTTGACTCGTTTTTACTGAGCAATTTCAATGGTTAGGGCCCGTCCATTCATTTTATTTTAGTCGAAGGTAACGAAGGCAAAAGAGATAGCTTGTGGAGGTAGCGTGCTCCTAAAGCAGTGAGAAAAACATATCAAATATGGGAATGGTTCTGTTCTGTTATGTTCTGTTCATGACTATTTTGAATAGCAAATAGGTAAGATAACTGTTCACTGTAATGATTTTCAAAGCGATGACGGCTGGCATAACAGCCAGCCGTCATGCTCCCACTTCCTGACTATGTACCTCACAAGTATCACAGGGGTCAGCTGTTAAGTCTTTCTCTTCCACTTTGCTTTATCCTCATATCTCAATTATTTGTCATCATGCTAGTCAATTATTATTTCATCACCTATTTTGTTGCAAAAATTAAATTAAGCTAATTTAAAACTTAATTTAAGTAGTTACTAGGTTTAAAAATACTTTTAGTAATGCATGCAACTTCTAATTGCAATGCAAATCGTCAAAATTAGCTTAATTTACCTTTATTACTGTGACTAATTTGAAACGTAATTCGACTCTAAACATACATCTACATCTGCAAGTTCTTACTAATCAAAAATTATTCATCTCTAATAGGTTACGGATTCAATCAGACGATGAACATGCTCATAATCTTGCGTTAAGAAATCGATTTGTAATGGGAGGAAGAAAAGGTATACTAGCTACTGCTTTTTATGAATACCATTTATGTACCTACACATACTTTTTACCAGCCGCTTGGCCTTTGATTGATAGTATGGATAATAGGCTTGCGCTTCGTCATCTCGCCTGATGTTAAGCGATGATGCGGTCTACGATGCAGCACGGTTGCTTCGAAGAAAAAGATTCACTTGCACCTTGAAGACACTCAGACTGTAACTATCGAGAAGCACCCAAGCAGCGCATTCTACAGTCCAGCAGTTTGTACAAAGGTGCAAAAACGAATACACAAATAACACACATAAATAAAAATTACTCTTTTTATAGAGTTAATTAGTCTCAAGTAATTTTAAATACCGCTGTATAAAGCATGTAGAGCCAAAACAATTTTCTTTCATATTATGATTGCTACTTCTAAAATAATTAAGATGATGCTTTCCTAGTTCGTAACACTTAAGAGCCTCTTATACCAAATTTGACGGTTTTAAATCAATTTTATTCAGTTAAATTACAATATTTGATCTGATAAAATACATGTCACAGATATATCTGTGTTTGAGTTTATGATTTGGTTCAAAACACAATGGAATAAACTTTCCTCGATCAAAAAAAATCTGAAACAAAGTCGATTTAGTTTATTTTTTTCGTTTTATGCTCTAATGAAAGTTTGTAACAAGCTGGAAATTGCATGTACTGAAAGGAAATTTTATTCAATTTTTTTTTTATTTGGATAGAATTTTGCTAGTTAATAGTTTCGTTTTTTAGTGAAATTAAAACCGTAACAAGGTTGCGAGAATTTGCGCGCACCGCGTTCAGTACCGCGCCAGGCGTCATCGAGGTCGGACCTATGTTCGTTTTTGTCGTTGCACTCCCCCCGCGGCCGTCCTGACTCTAGCGTGGCAAAATACATTGTCGCTATAACTTGGCGGGGGCTGAGGGAGCGTTTTGTTGCCTACGCGACTCGGATAACCGGCCGTTAAGGCTTTTACAGACTAAACGCGTGTGTAGCACAGGGCGTAAGCAGCCCTTCACACAGCAGCACACTCACAGTGCAAAAACAGCGCGTGCGCTGACGTGCGCTAATGTATTAGATTTATAATTATTCATCACACCAGAAGCAGGATGCCGCTACACTGATGCGCTGCACTCCCAGTGTGTAGATTTAATATGGTGATTTACTGATACGCAGCAAGCTGGCAGCAACTAAGTACCGCAGCCACACGCTAGATAGTGCTGCTATTATTTCATACAAATCGTAGTTTACATTAACGCGATCAAATAGGTAAACACAACTTGAAAAAATCGCACTAAGCACACAGTTCGTACGTGGGTTCACACTCTTATTTGGTGCGTAGTGCTTGTACGGTTCCTTGTTTTTCAAAACGCAAGACAGCGTTAAAGCTTGACATGCCTTTGGTATAAGATAAAAGCCTTTATGTTGGTAACTGTTTGAAATCCAAACTATAGGTAGAGTAAAACACTGTTACAAAATAACTACCAGACTAGAACATTAATTATTTCATACGCTACTTCACCTAATTATGCACAGGGTTTCTAATGAACTTTACCAGAGAGAACTACTAATTTCAATTCCAATCAGCCAGTGCAACAATACATTGAGTGATTAAGTAAAATGTTATGTTACCTAATCTCACCGATTTGTCTAATACCGATTCTATATGTTTTATGATCAATAATAAATCTAAATACAGCAATGTAATTTTATTGGAGTACTTACATTTGTTTTCTTTACACTGGGGTGTTAACTATTTTTCCCTAAAGGTTTAAAAGGTGCCCCTTTATCTTACTAATATTATAAATGCTTAAGATTGTGTGTAAGTGTGTAGGTATGTTTGGCTGAAGTCACCGCCGAAACCACTAATCCGACTTAGACGAAATTTGGTATGGATACTAGTTAAAAATAAAGAAGTTATGGTTAGAATGAAATTACTTATTAGCATAACTATAAAAAGGAAACTATTTTTAATTTTGATGACTGATTTTAGGATACATTTTGCGAAACTGGCAAAGTCAACATTTTCCCCGTTACTTTTTTGCATATCCTAATGGAAATAAAGTGACAACAAATATTAATTGCGAGAGAATAGCCTAAGAATAAAATTCCAGGCATCGTCGCTTTGAAAAACATAACAGAGAACCATAATCTTGCTTGCTACTGCTTGCTATCCAAATTATAGTCACAAGCATGGACACCACTGTGCCCTATTCTTTATTTTTAGTCTCCAAAAAACCTGCGTAATAAATATTTGTGTTTACTGCATATTACAGACGTCCATATAAAGCTCTTCGGCTGCTTCATTTAGGTGCGTGCATAATTTATAACTGACCACCCGCTACCGTGACGTGCCATTTTATGTAGGGTGCTGTTCAATAGTGGGCGATTTACTACAATTATATTCTGAATTGAAATGTTCTTTATCTGCTTTATTTTTAAGTAAAAACCCGTTATTGATATTAGAATCTTAGTTCTCATTTCTTATCAGAGCCTAAAAACCAAATACAAAATAATAAATTTTTTTCATGTAACAATTTTTTTTATTAATGTTTTGCTGGATTTCGTAATCTTATAAGGAAGTCTCTACCTATTCAGGGCTACTTTTAATTAACCAGCAACCTCCCAAGGGCTGCTTCTGTACATCATAACAAACAACTTTTGTTTCAAAGACCAACGAAAATTCGAAAAATTCCTTATATTTTGTTGCATTGGTAAGCTTTATCTATGAAACAGCAAAAATCTTTGTTTTGTTATCAAAATTTTTGGGTTATGATGTACATGAGCTGCCCCTAAAAAGTGGCTGGTCAATTAAAAGTAACCCTATATAGTAATCTACATTAATACTGGGTTACGCAGAAAGAGTGTACTAAGCCGAAAGGGGTCCATTATACTGATCATTACAATGTACAACTGTTATTATATGACCAACCCTGAACTCGCGAAAAAATATTCAGCTGTTCCATACGACCCTTTCGTGCTTTCCGCGGGCAGTAGGTCATCATCATCATCATCATCATTTCAGCCATAGGACGTCCACTGCTGTACATAGGCCTCCCCATCGATCTCCAAAAAGGCCGACTGGAAGCGGCCTGCATCCAACGTTTCCGTGCGGTCTCTTTTAGGTCGTCTGTCCATCTAGTGGGTGGACGTCTTACGCTGCGCTTACCGGTCCGTGGTCCCCATTCCAGAACCGGCCCCATCGGCCATCTGTTTTGCGTGATATGTGCCCTGCCCACTGTCACTTCAACTTGCTAATCCGGTGGGCTACTTCGTCCTTCAGTAGGTATTTTGTACAAAATCCGCTCCCAGTAAAGCTTTACTTTAGTTGTACCTGTCATTATACTCGTACCTGGCCCACGCCAACCTTCGCATATAATATGCTTTTTCATCCAAACGCCCGAGGAAATGAATATTTAAGAGATTTAACGGCAATGTCCCTCTAGATTGATTTAGTGTGAAGAATATTTAATTTATGGCAATTCATTTTGGTAAATAACATTTAGATAATTTTGAGCGCAAGGAAGTCCAGTTTATAAGTTCCGATAAAATATAAGCGTTGTTTTTATTTTTTCACTGGGTTAATTTTATTGTAGTTAGTAAAATAATTAAATGTTAATTTATTTATTACTGATAACGGGATTAAGAGCTTGCAGGCTAGCATGCTCCACCGTAGAACGCAATGAAACGTCGCTTACTTAATATTTTTTTAATCCTAGTGCTTATAATAGCAATAGCACCAGTCCACACGGTGAAAACCTGCTTAATGAAAATAAACCGTTTTACCGCACAATCACATAATAATAATTATATAAGTACTTAACATAATAATCACAACACTAAATACAGTCACATAATGGGCTTAAAGGCTATTGGATAAATATGTTTTATTTTCTTATAAAAAAGCTAACCATAAACCGAGCCGAGCACCGAAAACCAATTGAAATTGAAATGTGTTCAACATTAAAGAATTTAATATAAGAACTTATTGTAATATCTTGCTAGACAGAGAGCGCACAATACTTACGAATGACGTCACATTTAAGTACGTCATACAATCTCATACAGGCGCTTACCTTGCGAGAGAGGGACAGAGCATCCCTCCATAATCCGAACATAAACTTTAAACGCTTATATCTCAGAACTTTATTAGCCAATTTAAATAGTTTCGTAATTAACTGTATTTTACATTTAATTGTATATTTCACTAAGCCTTAGTTTTTACAAATCAAACACCTGTTTGATATCCTATTATGTAAAATCATACTTTATAGGCATGCATCGTTCAATATGCATAGGAACTTCAGAAATACAAAACATCGTACAAACCAGCTACGAGCTCGTACATCATCGAGTCGGTGGAACCATTGGTCATGGTCTTGGAGTTATAATAAGTGCATGTATTTAGCATTTCCTTCACCCGAAGGTCTTTCTCTCAAGCTTTAAAATGGAACGTTTCAAAAAGGATGTCTACAAACACCTTTCCGGACTGGCAAAGCATCGACTGCTAGTATTGCTTTGCAGGTGCAGTGATTACCGCTTACGATCAGGCATCATATTTTCACACAATTTTGACCAACAAAACCATATCTATTTTGTTTTGTAATTATTGTTTGTATCAAGGAAAATAACAACAAAAATACCAAAAAAATAATATTTTTGTTACAAATTTTTATTACGTTTAGTAAATACATAAGATGTAAGACTATTTTCAGTTAACGCCATGTCCTTCTGTGAAATTAATTATTGTAAGTAACAAAATAATACTGAAAAGATATATTTTTCATATTTAGGTGGGTTGTGTGAACAGTAGGCGCTGAATTAAGCACTTCAGTTTAGTATAAAGACATGTCTGATACAGTAATTAATTTTTAAGTATTTAAACACTTATCTTTCTGGCATAAAAACGAAGCTGTACCACCGTATAAGAACATTTTAATGATTTTTCAAAGGAAATATTTAACATTTTGTTTCACGTCATAATTAATGCATAACAAGTAACTGCGCGATAAAAAAGGGAAAATGTCACAGTTCTTAACATTTAATCTTCATAGGACCAAACTGGTTCAGTCGTGCTTTTGAGATCAACTCACTTCCTAGTCCGTGTTTGTTGACTTCTCGTCATTTAAAATATTAAAATATGCTCTGTATAAGGTAGAGCTCAGGAAAAGATCACATTGATTGCCTTAGAAATTCTAACTATTGCACTGTATCGTATAAGGCTATTGAATAATCAAAAGAAGAAAACTACATTTTGAATAGTGTTTTGTCACTAAAGACTACGTACTCCGCGATCCGATGTACGCTTGTCTACATTACATTATCACAAAAAGAATATTACGAGAAAAATAAGTCAAAATAGGTACAAAGGCAGTCTCATTGCTAAAAGCGATTACTTCCAGACAACCTTTACCTAGATGTCTAGTCTAGATGTCGAACATGCGTACACATACATAAGCGTACAACACTTGTACAGGGTTAGGCAGAAATGGGTTACTAAGCTGAAAGGGGTTCGTTACACTCATAATTATGAACAACTTTTACTATGAGACCCATCCTGAAATCGCGAAAAAATATGAGCTGTTCCATACATATTGTCGAGTGTAAAATGACCGTTTTCTGTGAAACAGCTGATATTTTTCGCGATTTCAGGGTTGGTTTCATAGTAAAAGTTGTAGATAATGATGAGTATAATGGGCTACTAGATAGCCCGTTGGTCCAGTTGGTACTGAACCTACCTTCTGAGCTTGGGGGCGTGGAGTCGATTCCCACCTAGGACAATTATTTATGTGATGAACATTCGTGTTTGTTATATATCTGGTTGTTAATATCTATTTATGTATGTATTTAAAACTATATATGTATGTATATCAGTCTCTGGCAGCCATATCACAAGCTTTGCTTAGTTTGCTTAGATGATCGTGTGTGCAAAAATGTCCCGAATATTATTTTTTTTACTTTTTGCTGAGTGCACCCTTTTCGCATAACCCCGTATAAGCTTTGGACTTCCGCGAGTTTGAACGAGAGGTAAAGCGATTATCCGCGCGCCTGTTTGCAAATACGAACTGTTGAGTCTTTTTCACGCAACACACGTGGTCTAAAATATGTGTGCACGTGGCTGCAAGAACAGTGCATTCTAGGGTACGCGTACCCGACTAAGCGTATACTGGAACCCGCAATCCGCACAAACCTTTACACTAAAACTAGCATAAAAGCTTTTTCAACCCACACAAAAAATTATAAATGAAAGCGTATGTATGTAGCGTATGCGCTGTATGTTATACATACAGTTTTTCTTTTAGCTATTACACAACCCCAATGGTCATCTATTTGATTACATTTTGAGCATATTGCAGTTGTGTGTCAATATTGAAATGTGCGTTTGTAGAACTAGTAAAGAATAAAGTTATATGATTATTTACGGGATATTTACCGTGGTAAGGTTGTGGAATGAGCTCCCGATATTTCGGCGCAGTTACATGCACCATGTTCACAGGAAGACTGAAGAATGCGGGTGGTTGGTCGAAAAGTTAAAAAGTTAGGTGCAGACATAACGATCTACCCTCTTTCTTAGTTTTTTGAGTCTTCTTAGTTTTCGTAGTCTTTAGAGCTCATTCCACAACCTTCCCAATGTAAATATCCCGTAAATAATCATATACCTTAAAACAGTGTATGCAATACCTCACCTCCTACAGTTTTCGGCATACTTTTTTCGGTACCAGCTCTAGTTTAAGGTAGATTCATACTTTTTATTTATATTACACGGGCATTGCTCACAAAAGATTCATACTATAAATTATAAAATTTTCAACCTCACATTATTTTTGACAGCAAGCTTTTGTCACTGTGATTCGTCTTAGGAAACTCATTAATCAGATATTGTGAAAGCATAACGTTCTAACGTTGTTATTAAGACACGAGTCAAAGGATCAACTCAAGCCTTTCTATTGTACTTGACATAGTGTAAGTAGCTATACAATTTGCTGTTTGCATACATTTGCCTGCAAATTGACGTGTGTGCCAGATTTTCTTAATGACTGTTGTTAGTAACACTCAAGACAACTAGCTACCAATTAATTAATTATTTTACTGGAACATTATAACTATATAACCAAGCTAATTTTCTGGCTCAACGCATAAGCATTGCCATTCAACGTGGTAATGCCGCCAGCATGCTGGTTACGCTGCCAACTGGTAGTGGGCTTGAGCATTAGGATTGTCTTTCGACCTTCAACGGTCTATAGACAGTCTAACTGTATTTGTATTTTTAGTTTTAGCTTGTATTTTGTTTAGTAATAAAGGCACTTGCCCACTAAAAAATAGCTAAATTAGCATCATACTAATATTATAAATGTGAAAGTGTGTTTGTTGGTTTGTTTATTCCTTTTTCACGCTGGTACGGAACAACGGGTCGACCTGATTTTCGCATAGGTATAGTTCAAGAGCCATATAGGCTGTGACATAGAGTGACATAGGCTACTGTTCATCACCATCACCATTTTTCATCACTACGCGGGTAAAACCACTGGGCGCAGCTAGTCACAAATATATCTAGATAGAGTAAAATAATATATCCCAAATTCCTTATTGTACATGAAGCGATGTAGAAGCGGAATTACACTAGAGATTCGTCAGAAAAACAGTTTTGTAGATGGAATTCCGAAAAATAACGCCTGATTCAATCAACAATATTATATCCCTTGGATTGGAATACTTAAACTGGAAAAAAATCCTTGACTGCAACATCGCTTAATATCAGGTTAGGTGATGGCAAAATGCAAGCCAATTATTTAATTAAAAAATAAAATATTTCTTTCGGCCATTCTCTACTACTCACTTGGAGTAGAAATAGCAGTGTTTGGTACCTACTTCTGTAGTTAAAAGCTTACAATTTTTATGGTGTTTAGTAAAGCATCAGAGCTACAAACTTCAGAATAGCGACGCCACTTCACCACTCTACACTCTAAAACAACTCTCGTAGTCTTCTATTACCTATCACTGATATTCCGTGACACAAAGGTCACGTGGGTGACACAAGCGTTCATCATCGGTGTTTAATATATTGATTTCTCGTTTAACTTGAATTGCTTCGCTGAGCGGACAAGCAAAATGACCATTGAAGTGCTTTTTGTATTTTATTTCATAGATTATTAACAGATTTGTTTCCCAACTTCTGTGTTTGTTGCAATAAAGTGGCAATTGGACAGTGACGTAGGCTTGTGTCACTCCTGGAATAGCAGACCTTAAGCAGAGCGTCCAGGCCTTAATTTCCTTTGCTCGGTAATTTTTACGACGATAAACTGGAGTATTTTGCTGTTCTTGTTCTCTGTGCTCTGTCTCACCAAGTGATCGATATAAGACTTATACCGTGCTTAAATGGTATGTATATTAAAATGGTACCTATTGATTACAAACATGGTTTTTCTAGTTTTTTGTTGGAAAAATTGGACATTGCTATTCAGCATGGTAATGCTGCCAGTATTAAGGGCACTTTTGCACCGGGAACAGTGCGGGGCGAGTTGTTTGACTTGACATGAAATTATGTAAGTAATTTAAATTAGTTTGTGACATGTCATGTATTGATGGACTTATTGTAATTAAACATAATACAATTAAATATAATATCTATAAAAAATAAAAAAACGTTTCTTGTTTAGCAACAGATAAGTAGGTACCAATGTAATCATCGTTTCATACCAGCATGTAATGAACGAAACCTTTTGGCGCCCGCCTACAGAGTATTCACAAGTGCTAGTCAATCATCTTGACACCTACCGAATTCAAGTCCAGGGTATCTGACCTTCGCCTTATAAAGAGTGTCAACTTTATATAAAAGGTAAACTTAGACCTATGAGAGATCAAGTTATACTGGTGTCGCAGTGCAAGTATTTCTATTGCAAATATACCCATCGTACGTTGTAGATAAATTTATGACACGTAATTTATTGTCAATGCTTGCTTTGTATGATGAACAAATACCCGATATTGTGTGATGTGCACATTGTACATCAAACGTAGGCCGCCAAAAGTGGGTTGATATTTTGTAACACTAATTAGTTAATTATAACTAAGTATAGGCCTGCATTGTCAAAGCCAAAATGATAGATGGTTTCGGTAAATTAAAAGAATCAGTACGTGAGAATTATACACAGGTCGGTATTTGGTAAAATGTTAAAACGTTTAGATGTGTTAAGATTATCTCGTTAATTTCACAACTATTGCTGCCCGGTACAAAACACTAAATATCAGAAGTGTTATTCAACTTTTTAGATGGTCAGTTTTATAATTTAACGGATTACTTTGATACATTACGTTACGACATTGAAACTTTTTGTTTACGCGTGTGAGATCTTACTTGTATTGCAAGTCTGTTTATTTTTATATGCGCTAGGAAGATTGCCGAAGCTATGGTTTCTTCTGACTTTAAGGCAATGTTTATTACTTGAGCTACATACATCCAACATCAGACCTACGTCTTGTGTGGGTAACAATGTGCGTTACATATTTGGTGACTATAATTTCTTTGAGTATGCAATTTTATTACATTTCCCGGAATCTAAAAAAAGTATTATAGTAACTGATCTGACAAGTGGTAGCCCTTGCCTATCACGTGGAGAATCTTAATCATCAATCTTACATTGCACGTGGAGAGCATATCACACTCCCAACCATCCTATAGTTAATTTCAATTATTAATCTTATTTCTTAGATACATTGCTAAGATTCATAATGGATCTATTGAGATTTTCTTTTCTCATTAGATCCGGTCATAAATATTCTTACAAAGTGTTAAATTAATATGGATCTAAAGATAAAGATAGAGATAAAGATAATTTATTTGCATACAACATGAGAATTTTTGTGCATTTTCATGCACAAAAGATGTTAAAATTAATAAAAATAGTCCTAAATCACGTTGTGCCGGTCAGGCGTACAAATGTCAGAGTGATGGCACTATGCTCGTAACACTAATGTTTTAATATTAATAATATCTAAATTAACAATTTCATAAAGATAAAAAGTTGAAAAGAAAAAAAAATATATAAAATACCTATGTCATGTCAAAAATAATAATAAATTATATCAATTACCATTTGTCATTTAAAAATCATCAATTTTATAATAGCATTTCTGTTGCAACAGTGCTTTTAATTTATCTACTGAGAGTATTTCTTCTTGATAGATCTATTTGTACAATCATCAAGTCTAAGTGGATCTATTGTGGTATTTTGTCTCCGACATGGGTCCAGGGGCCTTACGACTACCTCTCGACGCGGGCTCGATACAGCTTTGAAACAGCGCAGTGCGGAAAATCACGCGAACATGAACCTTAACGCGCCGAGATACGGTTTGCGATCGCGCAACTTTTCGCAATCACCTGAACAGAATCGCTTATAACAGCCAATTGCGATATCAATATAACACATTATCTTAAACACGCGTGTGAAGTCGCTAGTAAAAGCTAGTTTTTTTTTTTCTTTTTTTTTCTTTTTATATATTCATTTAGCATGGTTATACACCAATTACACTAAAGAGACAACGATATTACAAAGTTATGAAATTTTTTATTTAATTCAAAAGGATTTTATTTAGAAACCGTATCACTTTATTCGATTATGTTTTCAATTATGTGTGTTAATCTTCGAACAAGATTGTTCGTATATCTCATTCATATATTTATCAAACAAAATTGAATGTCTTACAATAAACAATACTTACATTACTTACTCTGACATGGCAAATACAAACAAATATATATTCGAACAGGGATCAATTCAACACCATAAAGGTGAAACGGAAACCATTAATCAGCAGAAGGAACAGACCTATTCATTCACATTACAGATACAAAAGAATTACAATACATAATACCCGATTATCTTGACATACGAAACATATGCCTATAAAGCCAATATCAGATTCAATACAACATTATGTCGTAAGATCTCCAAACATAGAAAAGCCACGGCCAAATGTCATCAAGATAGCTTCCAATGTGTTATTTGTACAAGCAATCGTGAAATTGAGGATCGGTTGAGATCCCATGTAAGTAAGCAATTACAATGATTTTCAATTGATTTATAGTAAAACCAGAAGTTTAGAAGCAAGAATCAACTGTAAAGAGCTATAGGCATGTCTATTTTTTTTATACAATAGTAGGCTTGCGTTTGACTGCCAACTCGCCTTATGTTCAGCGATGGTGCAGTCTACGAGGGAGCACGCTTGCCTAGAAGAAACCGATTGATGTCTATGCTATGCACAATAATATACACAAACATGCTGCACTAAACGTACATAATATATTATATTGAAAATTAAAAAGAAGCACGCAATTCGCAAACAAGCCCATAACTTTTAAACCAATATACATATATTATTATAATTAAACATAGCCAAGAACCACTGTAATGAATGCTGCTTTCAAATATTTAAAAAAAAAAACATTAAAATCATTTGCATAAAATGAAACATACATACATAAACCTTGGCAAAAAAGTCATGAAACGGAACTAACATTTTTATTTATCAAATGTCAGAGTGAAATGCAAAAATATATGTAATTCGGTAATATTTTGTATTTTGAATGCTAATAATCTATACTCTATACTAATATTATAAAGAGGAAAGATTTGATTGTTTGTTTGTTTGCATTGAATAGGCTCCAAAACTACTGAACCGATTTGAAAAAATTTTCACTGTTGGGATGCTGCTCTATCCCTGGTTGTCATAGGCTATATATCCCGGCTTTGCCCGTGCGAAGCAGGGGCGGCCTACTAGTGTATAATAATTATATCGGATTAACTACTAATAAGTGTTAATTGTACCTCATAAGATGTTTCAGTGTGTTATTTAAATAGTGGCATACTCATTATTTTCTAAAATTTTCTGCTAAGCTGTATACATTAACATTCTTACCAAACTCATTATGCCTTCGGGTACGGATATAAAGAAGCAGTTTCCGGTACAGGTAAAACTGTACAAGTTGATATAAAACCGCCACCCGATGAACTGGAGACTGCAGGTGGTTACTGCAAATCGATTCACTTGTTTTCTTTATTAGAGTGCAATTGGGGAGACACACTGCTTACACACTGTTGTTTCACTGTCAAAAGTGTTAAATATCAATAGATAATTTTAGTAATTAATCAATAAAATATCGTCTGATATTTAAACATGCCTCTGTGTAGTTCATTTCAGTGTAAAAATAAAGGTACACACCGTTTTCCTTCCGATGAGAAAGAATAATATTGATTATTTTATTGCATACTTACTTTATCACAATATCAACTTTTATACCAGCTATTTTCTTTTCTTAAATCTTTTTTTAATCTTGTTACTGTCATTAGAGAAAACGTTTTACTGTTTAAAGGCAAAGTTTATCTTTATTGTTTCATTCAAGAGCAATGTTTATAACCTCTAATAAACCACAAATGACAGCACCAGCGAAGGTAGCGCCATCTGAGATAAGTTTTGCCTGTGATTTCCCCTTGCAACGATTGGTACCGAGCTGTACCTGCACCGAAAACATGTTTTTGTCTTTACCCTTCTTCGTTACATCGCGAGTAAAAAATATTACAATAAATTATTACTGTGCAATTGTGCATTTCATATTATATTTATAGTCAGTGTATCTTATTTATGCTGCCTTGGCCTTATAATTCTTATATTCAATTCAGTATTCAATTCAGATTGGGCTGAAAGACACGCCCAACAATTTTTACAAGAAGCTTAATCCGTCCAAACAGTTTCTCTACGTTGCTTTGTTGTTGTCTAATTCGATTTTTTATTGTATGTAAATATGACAAATCGCACAGCCTCCCATTCAATGTCCTGAATATTTGAGGACAGCATTCTGACAATGGAGACCGCCCACCACCATTTTGCTGTCGTTTGATAAAGTAGCACTCAATGGAGACGTCATTAAATACGTAACTACTATTTAAATGTGCCCTTTTAAAGTATGAAGTCATTGAAATAAGCATATTTGATCGAAGATAAATAATGATTGATATAATCCTTGTTTAAATCTTATACCGAGAACAAACTTAAGCAATTTTCTTGGTAATGCTAATGACTTAAATATGAAAACAATTTTAAATGAATTTTTCATTTTTAGGGTTCCGTACTCAAAGGGTAAAAACGGGACCATATTACTAAGCCTACGATGTCTGTCTGTCTTTCCGTCCGTCCGTCCATCTGTCTGTCTGTCTGTCCTACCTTTAAACGGCTGTTTAAAGTTAGGACAGGTGGGAAAGGTAGGGTAAAAGTCTTTCGAACCGTAATAGATAGCAAGTTGAAAATTTACCAGAATATGTAATGTTACGGCGGATGAACTGAGAAATAGGAAAAAAAAACAGAAAGTAAAAACGAAAGGGTGGTAAACAAAAATACGTTTGTTTTATGGGGACAACAAACGTATTTTTGTATTAGCTCTAATGTAAAAATTGTAATATGTACAGACGTCAATTTTGGCATGATATTAGTACACACTCTAAATTATAATAATAAATAATGGCCAAGTGCGAGTCAGTGACAAGTTTCTGTTCGTTACCAAGTTATAATTGGTAATTTAGTTATTGAATTTTGAATTGGTACAGAACCCTTAGTGCGCGAGCCCGACTCGCACTTGGCCGGTTAATTTTTTTGAGCAAATACTAAACAAATGCCTTCTATCACAACATATAGGTATTTAATATTCTTTTGAACATAGAATAATGTTAACTTATTTGCAAAGATTTTTTTATTTTCATGATTTACCACGTAAAAATTATGAGACAAATGACTTTGGCATCAACATACAATTTACGCTTATTGTGATTACAAAATTTGATTACTTCACGCCTTACACCACTTATCTCGTCATAATAGCATGCTGTTCGTGTATCAGGACGAAATTTCCACTTCTTATATGGAATAAAAAGATTTACTTCAGACGAAATACATTAGCGGAACGATTACATTTATCGTTGAAGGCAACTCACGTAGTTTCCACCTTGCAACTCGCATACAAATCGATTGTGCCATAAAACATTTTGATATTGGCCACTAACACAAACACTTGCCAAATGACATCTTTCATAATGTGAACTATTTTAGTATCATAAAGCAATTATGATTTATAACTTCAAGCGACGTTCACTTTTTAATATCAACGAGTCGTTTCGGCTTTCATAATTTACAAATTAGATTTTACGCCAAACTAATGTGTGAGTTATAAACGTTAATAAACGTAACGTTTAATGAAGGCCACGAAATAAATTTAAGTACCTAATATCGAACATAAATCTGAATAAGAGCAAAACTAGACTAATTGCTGTTTAATGGAATGGATTACGCACTCAACTTTGATTGAAGAACATGATATTTTTACGTATCGATTTACTCTACATATTAGATAATTGATAGCTTTTATAGTAAAAAAAACCAGAGAAGTACGAGTATAACTCGCGCTCCAAGGGTTCCGATGGATGGAACCCACAGACGGCGAGTCCGACCAAAAAAAAAAACAAAAAAATATATATATTGAAAGACAAACTTAACTTTGTAGTGCTCAATAAGGTGCTTCAATACATACCAACTACAAAATTTAAGTTTGTAATTGTAAAACAATTTTTTTTTATATGATATAACTTCAAATTAACAACTTTCACATTTTTCTCTTTATAACTACTGTCAGACCTTGCCTCTTGGCAAATTTCATAATTCTAGGTCAACGGGAAGTACCCTATAGGTTTTGATTCTCTTGTGAGATCGCAAAATATGCGACATAAACGCTCATATCTTTTGATCGCGATGACTTACAAATTTGATTTTTTCCAAGCTAAAAGAAACCATAGCTTTGGCTATTTGATTTAAATTTCAACTTGATACCTTTACGAGTTTCTGAGAAAAAAGGTCTTGATAGACGGACAGACGGACAACAAAGTGATCCTATAAGGGTTCCGTTTTTTCCTTTTAAGGTAAGGAACCCTAAAATAATTAAATACCTTTATGTCATCATCATCATTATCGTGTCAGTCCAGTCCTGAGGCTATACGGTTACCACTTAACGCGGGTTCGAAACAGTGCTGAAACATCGCAGTCCGAAAAATCACGCGAAAGTGAACCTTAGCGAGCCGAGACACGGTTAGCGGTCGCGCAACTTTTCGCCTGACCTAAACAGAATCGCTCAAAACAGGTAGCCATAAGGCCCCTGGAATCTGGGCTCTCTAAAGGCACGCCACTTAACGCTATAATAATATTATAACCGTAGCAAAAGACTAAGAAAGAGTGTAAGTAGATCGCTTTGTCTGCACCTAACTTTGAAGTTTTCCAAAATCCACCCACATTCTTCAGTCTTCACGTGAACATGGCGCATGTCGCTGAAATATCGGATCTTCATCCACAACCACATGTTAAAATATCCCGCTAATAATCACATAACTGTAAATTTCCTAAAAAAAAAAAACGTTTTCTGGATTTTTATATTTAATGAAATATATGCTTTGTTGTCGAAGAATAGTTATTTTTACAGAATTCATAACATTATCAACGCAGAATTAATTATCTTCGCTCTCTTCCGTCCATCTTTCTCTCTTCAGATCAAAGGTTCTGAACTTTTAAGTCTGCACATCTAATAGCGCTAGCAGACGCTCGAACGCGGCTGACCTCAACCGCCGTCTGACCAGTGGGAGAGAAAGAGAGGGAAATATAGTATTCTCACTCTTTCTCTCCCGTTGGTTGGACGGCGGTCCGTCAGCCGCGTTTGTGCGTCTGTTAGCACTATAAACGTTGTTACTCTAACTGAATATTGTTGGAAACATTGTATGCCCTTTTAGCTATCGGTAACTGTCGTTAATCAATCTGTTCTAGGTTGACGCTTGGCAGTGCTCATGGTATATGGTTATTATCGATCAAATAATACACAGTGCCAGGCGTCATTTGTAAAACAGAGCATTCTAAAGTTAATGATGGACATGGCGAAATTCGCACCAAAATATTAGGTACAAGATGCCAGTGGCGCAATCGATTCTGCTAAACACTAAACTGCGTGCAATTATCTTGTATACAGGGTTACTCAGAAAAGTTATCCTAAACTGAAAGGATGATTTGTACTTATAATAACGGAGAACTTTTACTTCTGGACCAACCCTGAAATCGCGAAAATAATTAGCTATTCTATAGAAAATTTATATTCACACAAAACGAAATGTATGGAATAGTTGATATTTTTTCCCAGTTTCAGGGCATAATTTCCCTATAGCAAAAGCTGTTCATAGTGATGAGTAAAATTACCTCCGTTCGTCTTAGTGCCATTGTTCCGTTTAGCCTTGTATAAACGAATCAGTCTACGGAAATTCGAAACAACGGCTCAAGCCCGGGCAAAATTAAGATTCCTTCGTCAGTCAGTATCTCTAGTAATAAGAGAACAGAAGTGGTTATTCTGTGGCAATAGGTTAGTTTGAAAATTGGTTCTGGAGAAAATGGCGAGATCTTGTTAACCGTTAATAAAGGTATAACCAGATTGTAGGCAAAGATAATGGCATAAAGATCAACCAGACATCTACGCATTGCAGGTACAGAAAATGAGCACAGCTTTCGTCAGAAAACAATGAACTTGAACAGTAAAGCTATAAGTATCATTAAACGGAATAGAAACGTGGACTTCTTAAGTGCTGTTTCTTTAGACAAAAGCAATTTTTTTTGGGATCCTAGGCACGTCGCAGCTTTGATTGCGACTTTTCGATTTTACTATAATTAATGGTACAAAAATACATTTCTTATAATGCACACAGTTTCCCATCAAAATTGGGTACGGAAGCTTGTGCCCTGCAGTGGGGTATAATAGACAATACAATACAATACAATGACTCTTTATTAAAATACCACAAAACAAGAATAACATAAACATTACAATAAAAATATTAACAATAACACAAACAACAACTAAAAACAACAATAACTAAAAATAACAATATTTTAATCAGCCCCAGTGTTAAAGGCACGAGTATAGCGTTTAGTAAAAGTGTTGCCTGTCTGGCACCAATATATATAGGGCAAAGTTGATGGGGAGCCCATTTAGTGGGATTGGAGAGTGCCGAACCTCATACCATAGACCAGCTCAACATCATCAAGTACAATAGTACAATAGTCAATAATTTTTCAATCCTTTACAATACAACACACAATTTCCTGTCATCATCATCATCATCAGCCAGAAGACGTCCACTGCTGAACATAGGCCTCCCCCTTTAACCTCCACACTGAACGACAGCCTGCCTTTTGCATCCACTGGATGCCCGCGACTCTCACAATGTCGTCGGTCCATCTAGTGGGAGGCCTCCCTACTCTGCGTCTTCCGGTTCGTGGTCTCCACTCCAGAACCTTTCTTCCCCATCGGTTATCGGTTCTTCGAGCGATGTGGCCTGCCCATTGCCACTTCCTGTACAATAGTTTTATATTTCCTTTTAAACACGACCAATAATTGTATTTTAAATTAAACAGGGCTATCTTTTATAATATCAGGGCTATATCTTGATGTTGACTTCGGCCCCCACAGATGCTTATGGAATCACTGTTTTAAACTATCACGGTTGTTCACTAAAGTTATATGATTATGCTTATGGAATGTCCGGGCTAGACACGAGAGTTTTTTTTTTTGCTAACAAATGACCTTGAAATATTATTTCGCTGTAAACCTAATAAAGTACGAATTGATTGCAAAACTGCACATTGGCAGATGCATCAATGACTATGGCGTACAATTTTGTTTCGCCACACGGATTAGGGTTTTACACCAGATTTAATGAGACCTCGCGCAACTTGTTAACCAAATCGTGACCTACGTATTCTACCTGCCTACATATTATACCTAAGATATTTAAGTGATGATAAAACTTATGAACGAACTTTGGTGGCATGTCTAGTTAGGGTGGCATGCCTAGTTAGGGCACAGGTTAGGGTCTAGTTAGGGTGAAAAATCATCGCTCAATTTTTAATCCGATTATGAAAACTTGAAATGTCCAAATTCAGGAGATTCTCAATTAACTTAATAGTTGTTTATGAATTTACACCGTTAACTCAGATGTGTTTATGTACTCCGGTTACTCACAAATTATTTTCATAAAAATTTCATTAGTTTTGACTTTGTTGGTTTTTACCAGCTCCAAAAATACGAATAATTATGTTCGTGCACCTGTTGATTTGGTAATAGTAATAATTTTGTTCAAACGCTTATTAATTTTGAAGTCAGTTTTTTTTCATAATTACTATTTGTATTATTTTCTTATTTTTAATTTCAAATAACCAAGGATGTGTCGTCAACTGAGGTTTTTTTTTTAAATCTCCTTTTGGTTGGCGGAGGATCGGAATTTATGGGAGAATAATTTGCAAATATCTCACTCCCTCATGGAAGAAGACACCCACCAGTTGTAAAGTAAGAAGTAGAAGAAGAAAGGAAAAACAATTATTATTGAAGACATGTCCTTAGCTCTGTGAAATAATTAATGATAGCTTATTTTTAACTAGCGGTCCGCCCCGGCTCCGCACTTGTATAGTTATATAGCGTATTAAAATAGCCTAAATTAATCAGTGATAATGTAGCATTCAAACGGTGAAAGAATTTTTTAAATCGGTCCAGTGCTTTTTGAGCCAATTCGTTACAAACTTACATACAAATCTTTCCTCTTTATAATATTGAATAGATGTAGACTTGCATAGTAATAGCGTGGCACTAGTCCGTCAGTTTTTTGTTTTTTTTGTTTTTTGTTTTGTTTTGTAAAATGAAAGATTTTATATAATAATATTAATATCTAACTCCGCTCCAGCCGCGAGGTTCGACGCGTAGTTCTATCAAACGAACCACGAGGATTTTTAGATCCTAACGGTTCGATTCAGTAATCGAACTGTGCAGAGTTTGCCATTTGATTCAGTAATACCTTGGTGCATGTCAATATGGTTTTTAAATTAATGTTATGTCACTAATAGCCTGAAAGGTCAATAAACTTAACGAACTTTGTTGTTTTGTTTACTAGTTTTTCGCGGAACAATAATAATCAGTTTTTATTTTTGTGTTTATTCTGTGAGTGGCACGTTTTTTTCCTTTCCTTCCCTTGTTTTATATTCAAGGGCAGACAGATCAATCAAAATTAAATTAACCAATTAACAAATCATCATCTCGATCAAAACATATCAAAAGTCATTGAATATAGATGATAAATATTGGAGTTGGACTTGAAATAAATTGAACATCTTTTTGCAATCATCATTCTCAATGTAGTCTAAATAAGTGTAGATAGCAAAATCAAATCAACATAAGAGTTTTAAAATTAATAATTTTAATTACTGTACGTACGTTTAATCATAGGTACTCATTATTCCAATTTGATTATATAGTTGTTCATTGCACTATTTCAAATGTTGAATAGCTTCCCGTTTAACCAGTGTCTTGAAAATATTTTAATTTTGGCTAAAGAACGAACTAGTGATATGACATACCTCATACCTGTTCTTAGATCTAGCTCCAATAAAGAGATAATGCACGAAATCAATGCTTATTTTGTAGGTTGCCAAAATCTCAGTATATTAAAGAAAAACAAAAGTTGGAGAAACATTGAAGTAGATTGACAATAGATGATTATTAACGCGGGATAATTACCGTGATTAGATTATAAAATTAAATAAATAAATACGCGGGACTTTTTTGCACACACGGTCATCTGACCCCAAACTAAGCAAAGCTTGTGATATGGCTGCCAGAGACTGATATACATACATATATAGGTTTAAATACATACTTAAATAGATATTAACACCCAGATATAGAACAAACACAAATGTTCATCACACAAATGTTTGTCCTAGGTGGGAATCGAACCCACGCCCCTAAGCTCAGAAGGCAGGTTCACTACCAACTGGACCAACGGGCTATCTAAATTGTGGATGAGCTCCCGATATTTCGGCGCAGTTTCATTCACCATGTTCACGGGGAGACGGGGTGTCTTCCCGTGAGCATCGAGATCAAACACAACGTAAGCACGGTAAATATCACGTTAATAATCAAATAACTGTATATAGTGAACACCCGTGTTAGTGAACATAGTTTAAATCTGTGTAAAACAGAGGATTGACTGTTCGTTGAAAAATGAGTGAATGAGTAATATCATTTACAAAACATACTGGTTACTTGAAAAGGGTATACTAAGCCAAAAGGGGACCAAGTACCCATTATTATGAACAACTTTTATTACTCTGAAATCTCGAAAAAAATATCAGCTGTTCCATAGAAAACAGTCATTCACACTCGGTATGCACACAAAATGTATGGAACAATTGATATTTATTCGCGATTTCAGGGTTGGTCCCTAATTAAAAGGTAGTTCATAATGATGGATACTATGAACCCCTTTGGGCTTAGTACACCCTTTCCGCGTAACCCTGTATATTCCTTGTTTATTTTTTACGAGAGTTCACTCTGCTCCTCGTAGTACGAAAGTAGTATTCGTTCGTTCGTAAGAAGACCGTGTTTTTTGGTAGTTCCTAAAAAAAAATAAGTAATCTCTTGAAATCCTGCTTAATTCTTATTATACGTTAGTGCTTCTAAAAAGATATAACAGTTTGAAAGTAGATTGAACTCCTAACTCGCCGCAACACCTCGTGACGACAAGCAGGCTCACGTCTTCGTCTTTTACTCACGATTCGGAGGAAACATTGCAACTATAAATTGAAAATCAGCGCGATGCGTTCTCATCAAGTATTGCCGCAACACGCAATGGGCAACGTTTCGTAGAGCATACTAAAATTCAATCTGTAATTACATGCATATTCCCATAATTTTACGAATTACATAGAGCGAATTTTAAGTGGGTTTGAGAAATGGTTGCTAGGTTTAACAATAGTTAGTAAGTTCATAAATGCAGAGTGGTTAGCCCCAATAATATTTTTATACCAATTGTAATTTGTTACTAATACCAATAATAAACAATAATATTAATAATATTTTAGGCCACCTGAAGGCACGTAAATTATCTAAACTTTTTATAAGTTTAGTACTTATTTAAATAATTTTATCATTCAGCATCAATCTAAGCACATGAGCATGAGCAAAGATCTTAAAAGTAAGAATAGGCTTATCGAAACATTGTCGTCCCACCAGTAGGTACTTGTCTAGTACTTAAAAAAGCGCCACGTCGCATCGCTGTCCAGTCAGTTACGGGTGATACGACGACCTCTCACCAACAAAGTCAACGTGCGACTGAAATGGGACTCACCGCTGAGCGACCTTTGAATATTTTCACTAGCCCAGTCCTTACGAATAAGTCAATGGGCATGACAATTTTTTTTTCTTAATATTAATGTTTAAAATCTTTTATGATCTTAGGAATAAATTTCATTTTGATTAATTTGAAGAATGGAAACAAGATTCCATCAGCTGTGTGGTCATTCCACGCCAGAATGTAAATTTACTCGAGTTACTAGTTTCAATACTTATAATGTCAAGGTCCTGGAAAACTTACTAACCTTAGGTAGAAGTAAGTCAATATCACACTACTATGTTCTTTTTTACGGAAATACATTGCAATCTTCAGTCCAACCAACGTTCATCGCACATCGCAGATGCGCTTACATACGTTCTTACGCGAGGATGCTCTGATGCTATTTTATTCTTGACTTTCTTAGCACAAAACTTTTCACTAAAGTAAGCACCAAATTGTATGCTCGGTACCTGGCAAAATAGATGCGTGCGAAACACAAATGGTTTAACGGAATGAGATCTTAATAAAGGCAACACTAAATAAACGCGGTGATTAGAATGCATCCATCTGCATGTCTGTAATGTGAACGACGCATGATGTTTTTTTTTTCTTTATTTAACCTTTCTTACATTTTATGATCATGTTTACGTGGTTATACTTAATATTTTACATCATCGTAACTGATGGGAACGAAAGGTTATTTTTTATAAAGTAATAGGCTTGCGTTTGACCGCCAGCTTGCCTGATGCTAAGGGATGATGTGGTCTACGATGGAGAACGAGGAGACCACAAACCGGAAGACGTAGAAAGTCGCGGGTATCCAGTAGATGCAGGCAGGCTATCGTTTAGTGTGGAGACCTATGTTCAGCAGTGAACGTATTCTGGCTGATGATGATAGTGATGAATATGTTACATTGTAGTGTAACTAAGTAAATCTACAACAATGTAGATGTTATTATATTTTCCATAATAAGAATATATCGAAAGGGAATGGTCAAGGATACTTACTATACAGCTTTATTATACAGCTTGTTAGTAACATTAATAACCTATTTGACTTATAAAAAGGAGTTTGTTCAAATTACTAATGAAAAATATCCAATCGAGCTACATCGGCATCTATATGGTCTACTTGTTAGTTTTTGTTGCTAGTCTGACTGATTTTTATCGATATTTTTTACCACTTCTTGAGTTAGAGCGAATCCAATCAGCGTTTGATATATAAGTATTAGGCTGGGTGTGTTTACCATCTTCGACCACGCTACCACATTAACTGAGTTTTGGCTTATGAATCAGCTCGTTAAATAGAAACAAAAGTTAGTAAACCGAAACTTCTAATCGACTTCAAGCAAGAAGGGAGGATCTCCATTTGATCCATATTTTAACAACTGAATGATAACTTACAGATGCTTAGAAACGAATATAGAAAATGTAATTTTGATTTTTGTTGTAAAACATCTATTGGCGCACCTTCTCAAAAACCGTCTTGTATATGCCGTGACGGACGTGATGTCATAAGCCGTCATGTATCTCATCAACTAATATTTTTTTACCAGCATAGGGTTTTGTTTAGTACTACGAGCCAATCTCCTCAATCATAATCTGGTATTGTCCGTTTTTTTGTTGGTAAATTCTAACACAACCTCTATGCAACCGCCTATTTTTAGTGAAAAAAAACGTTATTAAACTTTTTTGCACTTATAAATATTGTACGCACAAGATTTTGAAAGAGACAAAATTCTCCACCAATTTCACTTAATATTGAGGCCTTTAAAACAATTTTCAATTAAGACAGTAATTCAAATTATAAATACATTAAAATTAAATACTGTTTCAAAAAAAAAATTATGACAATAAGTGTCTAACTTGTTTAATCTCTATCTCTACATTAATATAAATTAAAGTCACTTTCCGCATCTGTCTGTCTGTATGTCTGTATGGCCGCTAACTCCTCCTAAACCACGCAACGGATTTGATGCGATTTTCACCATCAGTTAGATACATTTTCACGGAAGGTTTATATAACTAGCGACTCGCCCCGGCTTCATACGTAAATTACACCCGTGCGAAGCCGGGCGGGCGGGTCACTAGTGCATTATAATAAAATGTAGGTAATATTTATACAGTCTGCCGTATTGACATCAACCTCGAGCGTACTTGTAGTCTCGTAGTATGCCTACACAAATTAATTTATTAGTTAGGTACTTATTGTATTGTTAATAATGATGTTTATACAAAGTGACTTAAACACGACCACAACAGAAACACGATTATTAAAAATTTAACATAATTACGAGTTTTTCGAGATTTGACGATACGAAAACACAATAATTAATTACGATAAAAAAACTGGCCAAGTGCGAGTTGGGCTCGCGCACTGAGGGTTCCGTACAACCATAAAATTCAAAACGAAATTACCAGTTATAACTTGGTAATGAATGGAAACTTGTCACCGACTCGCACTTAGTCATTATTTATTATTTGAAGTTATACTTTAGAGTGTGTACTATAATCATGCCAAGTTTGAAGTTTATACATATTATCGTTTTACATTAGAGCTAATACAAAAATACGTTAAAAAACACGTTTGTTGTATGGGGACCCCCCTTTCGTTATTTTTTTTTGACTTTTAGTTAATCCGCCGTAACATTACATATTCTGTGAAATTTTCAACTGGCTATCTACAACGGTTCGAAAGATACAGCCGTTAATAGGTAGGACAGACGGATATACAGACATTACAGACAGGCTTAGTAATAGGGTCCCGGTTTTACCCTTTGGGTACGAAACCCTAAACACAAACGAATTAGTAAGTATACCTATAGGTACTCTGTATTATAATATTGTCTTTAGACCTTTAATGATCCAATTGTTTTATTCAGTGTTAGTAAGTTATTTACGGGCAATGAACTGAAGTAAGTATTCTTAAACAATAAAGCCTATTATGCAAAAACAATTGGATAATCTTTACCTATATAACAATGTTAGAATAATTTTAGCGATAACTATCTATAATAGACGACAGCCATGTGTATATAGGACGATGTTTGTCTTGTCTAGAAATAACTGAATTGCTTATATTTTTTTCCAATTTTTTTTTGGGAGAAACGGAATACGGTAAACGTCCTTTATTAACTACTAGCGACCCGCCCGCCCGGCTTCGCACGGGTGTAATTTACGTGCGAAGCCGGGGCGGGTCACTAGTTATATAAATAAACCTTCCGTGAAAATGTTACTAACTTATGGTGAAAACCGCATCAAAATCCGTTGCGTGGTTTAGGAGGAGTTAGTGGCCATACAGACATACAGACAGACAGACGCGGAAAGCGACTTTAATTTATACTAGTAGAGAAGAGAAGAGAAGAGAAGAAGAGATAGAGAAGCAAGATACGTGCTAACTAATTGAGCTAATCACAGGAAACTATCTGGAAATGTTAACTATTTTAGTTTGTATATCACGATCAAAAATACAACAAACGAACAAAATAATTGTCATTTCCAGATAGTGTCCTGTGATTGGCTCAATTAGTTAGCTTTTTTAATTAATAAAGGCCCATTCCCGTTTTTCGTTACCCAATAAATATTAAAAGCATTTCAGTTATTCCTAGTTCATAGTCTAATGATTTAGCAAGACAAACATCGTCCTATATACACCTGGCCGTAACATGGGTCGTCATCAACAACAAAAACTGGTTCTACTCCGAAGGTTGTCCACGACAAAAACTTCAAAGGCACAAACAGCATCAGCACGATATGGTAATGAAACCACAGGATGGTACAAGCAAGGCATTAGCGTAAAGTATTTAGGTACATATTAGTACAAACAAGCCACCGCACCGCAGGATAAAATCTATTCTGAGAATCAAAGTTTCCAAATGAAAATAAATAAGAATCCTATAGCAATCCTGTTTACCTACTTGATAGTGTATCTTTTTTACCTTTTTATTTGCCAACTTTACTACTAAGGATTTACTCGTTGGTAGTAAAGTCTATACCTAATAGGAAAACACAAATATATTCTGGCATCAAATCACAAATTGAAAACGACTACACATTAAATCATTGCATCCTTCTTAGGAAAAAATCATTATTCATGAGCAACATACATAATCAACACATGCCTCTCACCATAGCGTTTACTATCTCATTACTATTGACATATTGATCTTACTATATTTGGTTAAACATGCACTTCCAAATCATTTGATATAAAAACTTTGAGTTATCTGTTTCTAGACGCGAAAAAGTATCTAGAGTACGTATTTATTAAGATCTTAACACACAAATAAACCAATATTATCAATGTGAAAATTTGTATGTTAGTACTGCGTTTGCACTGAACTCTGTAATAGCTGGATTTAATCAAATTCGATATTGTGGGGGCTTTTTACCTGTAACTTCTGCTTTATCACATACGCTTGAAAATGGGTTCCCTATATACCCATGGTTCACCTAGTTAGTTCACCTGGGTGTATTATGGGTATACGAATACTGACCCGTGGTCTACCAAGGTGGCCCCAACCTTCGTAGTTCTAGCCTCGAACTACTCTACAGACACAACAGACAGACCCTCTTCCCACCCGTAGATGCCCCAGAAACATCTTAGGCCCAGACAATTCCATTGCCACCGTCACATCGGCGGCGCTTCTCCAATTAGTCAACCAGTTCAACAACCTAGGGCCCCAGGGCACACCCCTTCTGTGAGGGCAAGTCTGATTCGCCACTCCCGGCGACGGCCTAAGCCGAGGTTCGTACCTTCGAGGTGCCCTAGGTGCCCCAAAACAAGTTAGGCCCAACGACATCTGCGTTTGCCTACTACCTGATCAAGCTATCGAGGACATCTGAGGCCAACAGAGTAGTCATTCATAAAAATAAAAATAAACTTAGGTGGACTACAGATACTAACCGGCGCTGATCGTCCTTGGCTTTCAGCATTTATGCCGAGACGGACCCATTCGACACTGATTGTATTCTCTAGATATAAGTTTTTTGTAAAGGTGTCGAATAAAATTTATTTTCTTTCTTTCTTTCTTTCTAACACTGACCGCAGCGATCCACCTGGGTGGACCATGGTACTTCCACTAACCCGTAGCCCACCTGCTTATCTATTACAAAACATCTCTAATCACAAAAAAGACTAATCTTACTCTTATCAGACCGACTAGGATCCCAGGGTAGATGTTGGCGTTAGATTTCAGTGTGACAGCTGTAATTCGAAATGAAGAAGTCGAAGTGGTCTATTATACCCATTACCCATATTCGCTGGTATTGGAGAAAAACACGGCGTGTAGCTTGATACTTATATTATGCTTTGAATGAACCTTTGTCCAACAGCGGACTTTCAGAAACAATGATTTGATTAGAGATTATAATAACTATAATTCTCTCTTTCAATGAAACTGTATCATATTCTTTGTTTTAATCTAATCTGTGTAACAGACGAATAACAAAAAAAAACGATCATGATTAAGTTAATATTATTTTTATAGGATTAATAATTACCAATAACTAAGTCTGCACAATTATAGTTATTGTACGCAGATAATTAGATGTCCACGATACTTATGTTAAACCCTGATTTTATTATGCTCATAAAAGTAATCGCGTTAACCAACCAAGGTGGAAAATAAATACCGTACCAACATTATTTTAAGTCAACATAATAAACATTATTGAACATAAAATCTTAGCATCAAGAAGTCTACGTTCACGAAGAAGTATTACTATGTTTTGTAGGCATACCAATTACCAATACTAAGTCTGCACAGTTATTGCTATTGTACACAGATAATTATTCGATGTCCACGATATTCTATGTTTGGCCCGAATTTTATTAACTAAACGCATTTACCAACCAAAGTGGGAAGTTCGAGTAAACAGTTTGACTACGAGGAAGCACCAAAATAACGTTAGGTATCCGTGGTCAGATCAGTTAGTTAGACAGATCTGACCACGGTCACTGTTTAGTGTCCGTGGTTACATTGTATTAATCTAACCATGGACACCGCAGTCAAAAGGTATCCGTGGTTAGATCACTTGAAATACCGTACCAATATGTCAACATATCTTAATATATAAATAATTCTTCGGTACGTGTGTTTGTCACGTAACTCCTCCTACACGGCTGGACCGATAAGGATGAAAATTTGTGTGTATATTTCAATGGGTCTCTGGGTGGTTTGAAAACACAATTGGAGACATTTGGGTTGTTATAATTCTTCTGTTGTTTTTCACCTAACTTCTCCTAAATGGCTGAACTGATTTGGATAAAATGTTGTGTGTATATTTCATTGGGTTTCTGAATGGTTTGAAAACACAATTGAACTCTATTGGATTGTTATTTATTATAAAATATTTAATGACGCGCTGATTTTCCTGGCAGGACGACGTCAGCTAGGTCCGCTAGTTTAACATAAAATCTTAGTAACAAGAAGTATCTATTTACACAGCTCTAATGACATAGTATTGTCCATATACCACGCAGTGTTGTCGTGCTTTACAAATAACTTGAACGATAAAAAAGTGCGCAAATGCCTTTAAAGCGGTCAGTGGACCGCATAGACTAAATCCGTTGAATAACTTAGCCTAGGGCTTGCATTAAAGTCTAGCATTAAGACGAGGATAGAGCAACATTGTCTGTGTAATGACCATATCGAGTTTTATTTTTGACAACCCGATAAATTATGAACACATTCGACGCAATGTTAAATTCTACGTAGGCTTTATGCCTCATATCATAAGGACTACCTGACACAAGCTCTGCGAAAACGACCAAGTTTTAGACATATTTTAATAATTAATACTTGCTTAGAAACACCTATAATTTACGTAGAAACCTACTACCAAGTAACCTAGAAGCATGTGAATGAAGGCCGTAAACAGTACTTATGCATATTTACCTAAATATTTGTAATAAAAATAGGAGTTTGCAATGTTCAAACACCACTTACGTACTGCTCAAGAAGGAGCGTAATATTTTTATCGAATATGCGTCTAGACTTATGGGTCGATTCCTGGGTATTTTATTCATTTTCATTGACATGGACATTATTATTTATTAACTATATAAACTGACATAGCTCAGCGTATTAGCAAGTTGAAGTGGCAGTGGGTCGGACATAAAAATATCTGTCGCAGAACCGATAACCATTGGTGTAGATGTGTTCTAAAGTGGAGACCACGAATTGGCAAACATAGCGAAGGACGCTCTGAGACTCGTTAGAAAGACGATATAAGTAAGGCAGCTGGCAGTTGCCGAAAAAGAAAAGCCGAAGATCAGGCAGAGTAGCGTTCCTTAGAAGAGGCCTATGTCTATTAGTGGACTAGTATAGGCTGATTATGATGAACTAAAATGACACACAACACCAATTGCATCAGTCAATTAAATATAACAATTAATTGAACATAACAATATAATAAAAATTAATAACTATCACTACATGTCAGTAGCGCATCAACAGAAGCTGTTAACTGGCTACAAACACAAAAGAAACAAGATACAGGCTGTAAGATACAGGCTTTGCCTAGTTTGGGGCCCATTGGCACAACTATTCATTAAATTGTTCTATGATTTAAATGATTGGATTTAGGATTAAATGAATTATAATAATAAATATTATAATTACAATAATTCGACTAAGTCTAGAATATAATTAAAAAAAAATATTGACGCATTGATATAGGTAAATAGGGGGTAAAATAGTCATTGTAATGACGTCATAATTAAAAAATAATATTACTTTGGCCATGAAATGACGGGAGTCGGGACACAGAAACAATATCTATTTGCAGATAATAAGCTCGTTGGTATATAAATTCAGAGTGATCAAGGTATTATCAAAATAAGTTTCTTTTTTCATGAACAAATAAATAAATTTAAGTATAATTTATTAAAATTATTTCAATTACATAATTGAAATATATATCTTGTTAGAATTATGATGTAATGTTGTGAAGCCCTTTGTTGCCAAGATGGCATGAAGAATATGAAGATAGAGCTAATTGAAGACTCGTCTGCTGCGATCGGTCCAGGGTCGGCCGCTTCACGATACACGACCGATCTGCTTCACGAACTAGAAACACTTTAGCTGTTTACTAATCATAAATAAGGTACATTTTACGTTCGATTTACTAACTAGATTCTGCTAACTTCTAATGGCGCAAGTCATCATGACTACAAGAATCTGCGAAAATTTGCGTCACCTCCTGAAAGTAAGTATTGTAAGTATTGTTTTGCGTAACACAAATAAGCTTTTGTTTCGAAGTTCAGGAAAACACGCTTACCTACTTTAAACATAGAAAGTCATACGATGGTATAAAAAAATCAGATCTTCTTTTGTATTGTAATCAAGGGCGTAACCATGCAGGATGTTGGTTGCGGCAGTTGGTGGCAAATGCAACATCTATCTATATCTCTATCTCTACATAGTATACATTAAAGTCGTTTTCCGCGTCTGTCTATCTGTCTGTATGGCCGCTAACTCCTTCTAAACCACGCAACGGATTTTGATGCGGTTTTCACCATAAGTTAGATACATTTTCAAGGAAGGTTTATATATATAACTAGCGACCCGCCCTGGCTTCGCACGTAAATTACACCCGTGCGAAGCTGGGCGGGTGGGTCGCTAGTAATTTTTTATTTATTTATTTTATTACATACACAACAAAAATTAGAATCTTACAAAACATTATATCTATTATCGGTCCAGATCTGGATTGTAGCTTAAAAATATGTGTAAACATAAAAACAAAATGAGCGCACACTACCGCTACAAGTTTCGCAGCTGTGCGTACTCAGCACGAGTATGCTATGCATCGGATGTGTTAGGAGCAGCCAGACTCAACCCAGTGGTTGTGTCTGATCTGACGGGCTTGGTATAGAGAATATATTTTACAGACCAATTATAATGTGAAATTTTTGAAATAAAAATTTCAATTTTATATATTATTATTTATAATGTCATTATACTGACGAGCCATCCTTACTAGTGGGTTGTAAAATGAAATATTATTTTTATAAGTCTGTAAAGCAAAAAGATTAATGAATTGATGGATGAACATAAATGAATGAATTATATCAAAATTAATCCCTATATACCTTGGTCACACCATAACTTAAGAACGATTTTACCGATTTCATTCATCTTTTTTTTAAGTTTTCTAATACCTTGTAGAAGGTTCTTACGGAAAGAAACATTAAGAAAATTGCGCAGAAAATTGGAAAATTTCAGAAATAGCATTCTCGTGTGCTTTCTGCATTTGTCTGCCATATTTTACTTGCATTATAGTGATTTGTAATGACCTAATTGGTAATTCACATTGTATTCTAGTCTTTTTATAGTAACCTATTTAAAGCCTCTGTCACCTCTGTGGAAATCCCTAGTCAGATAAATTAAATTTTAATAAAAATAATTTGTGAACTCAGCTGTAAATGAACAATTACTGTAACCACAAAGCAGTATTGTTAATCTGTCGATACAATAAAGTTAGTATTATTGCATCAATTATTAGACAAGTCCTGGTAGAGGTCTGTGCACTCGAAAACATTGGTAATTATCGGTTATTAATACGATTATATGAGCTTTTAATGGTTTAGGTAAAACCCTAAAAGGATACGGATAAGGAACTTCTATGACTCAGATTTTGCAAAATCCAAATTACGTACACTAACCTATGTTGTGTCATAGGTATATGTATTGCATTTTTGTAAGAGGAGTATGATTGTATTTATGCGTCTGTAACTTTTTTCAGAGCAAATTTTTTATTGGAAAGCTTTCATTTCGGTGGTTCTCCAGGCGTATTTTAATCATTTATTTATTAGGAAATTCTTTTTTTAATTCCATTTTTTATTGATATTCTTATTATTTAATCATTATTTTTTTGTATATTTTGATGATGATGATGATACTTAATAATGAATCAAATCATAATGTTCAAAATTGTTCAATTTAAATAATGTTGCTATCACCCTTGGACTATATTGAGTATACTACTTATATAACTATTTATAATCTTGTAAGATTTTATGGAAATGAAATTCTAGATTGATGCTAATTTTGTGCTGATGGGGTATTCTTAGATTTGAGTATATTTAGATGTCTATTTCACGATGCCAATGTTGTATATTTATTTTTAGCCTAATTTTATTCAATGGTTGGCAACTTTAAATTAATTGTTGGGTAACATAACTGATACATATTTTAGGTAACCTTATCTTTCAATCTGATTTATAGCAATGATCACATTTATGTAAATAAAAATTGCTTAAATCAATTCAATTAATTTTATCAAAAGACTAGCGGTCCGCCCCAGCTTCGCACGGGTATAGATTATAGATTATTGTCACCCGGCGATAGTGTAGCTTCCCGTCAGTAAAAGATTTTTTTAAATCGGTTCAGTATTTTCGGATCATATTCAATGCTAACAAAGAAACAAACAATCAAATCTTTCCTCTTTATAATATTAGTATAAATAAATAAACGAGTTGTACAAATGGATAAAAACACATGAAAGAAAAATTAAGTTTTTTTTTTTTTTTCTTTTACCATGAGAGCTGTCCGTTTTTAGGCTTTGGAGGTTTTCCTTACGGTTCACTATACTATATGGCGCTAGGCGCTAGGCGCAACGAGATAAATAATACACACAATAAGCTAAAAAATATTTCCAAATTGGCTGCCCTAAATTTGTATCAGCATGGTGACAGCACTTTCATCGCAAAGTCAAAGGTTAGTTTCGTAGTTTCCCGCAGGCATCGATTAAATACTTAACCAGATTCAAAGGGTTATTAATTTTGCTAGATAGTTGCAGTTATATCGCCAACTTTCAACTTAGGTAATTTTTTTTTTAAATATCGTCTGACGGCGTCTTTAAACGATCATGCTAGCAAACGATGCGATTTCGCCGCACAGCGCATGAACTTACGCTCAAACATACAAATATCTCTAGGGTTTTAAATTAAATCTTGCACGTCATCGGTATGATCGCTACGATTGTGCAATAAAACCTAGAAATATCTTTTGAGTGTCCTAATTAGACACACGTCTTCATGCGTGCACAGCAACGGAGGCGACGCCAGTATGGGAAGAGATTGCGATTAAGAAAATAATGTCCGAAAACAAAATTTCCATTGCACGAGCATTTTCATTGCGCGACGAAATCATGTCGTTTGCTCGTATAATCATCAGTCAATTATAAAACCACTTCATTCTGAAATGTTCTAATTAGTCTTGTATTTTCCAACACCTCATAGTAAGCGATAGAGCATGCTTGTTTAGAATGAAAAGGTTTATTACAGTATTACAAGTGCTATGATGCAACTCGGAAATGAAGATAAATTTAAACACCTTAAAATCTGTCAAACACTTAAAGATACAGGAGGTAATATATCATAATTTCAGCCATAGGACGTCCACTGCTGGACATAGGCCTTCCCCATCGATCTCCAAAAGGGCCGAAGCAGTCTGCACCCAGCGTTTCCCTGCGGTCTCTTTTAGGTTGTCTGTCCATCTTGTGGGTCGACGTCCTACGCTGCGCTTACCGGTCCGTGACCTCCATTCCAGAACCTTTCGGCCCCATCGGACATCTGTTCTGCGTGATATGTGCCCTGCCCATTGCCATTTCAACTTGCTGATCAGGTGGGCTATGTCGGTGACTTTCGTTCGTCTACGGATCTCCTCATTACAAGGTAACCTCCTTTTATGCAGTAAGGTAGAATTATAACTACACTTGTAAACAATTCAAACCTTGATGAACGCTATAAAGCCACTATTATAAACCTAGTAGCGTAATTTACGATCATATTGCCACACCGCGCACTTTTAATGGCCGTATCATGTCACAAGTGTATTTGTCGTTCATCGGAAGCACAGAGGCGATCTTAAAAGTCAAGGGCGACGCAACTTACACCGTACCAATGTTAACTTGTGTTATTTAAATACCAGCTATGTGTAACGATAACAGATTACTGTCAGAGGCTCCTTTCGAAACATCATATTTTTGTTTTAAAGGACATGCGAACGCCGCTGTAGGATATTTGTGAAGATACCATATATGGACGGAAGTAGAGCGCAGTATTGGCCTTTATCATTCGTTATGTCAAGTCTGATTGTGGATATCGATGTTTAAACATTTTTTAAAACGATTCCTGTTCTTATATCCTCATTTTTATACTTGTTTATCTGACTGCTCGCAAAGTAAGGTAATATTTTTGGGAGTAAAGTATTATTCCTTGGTCAACGATGCTGGTATTTCAACTAGTAATTTTTCTGTATATTTCTTTAGTTTTTAATTTTGTTGTATACTGTTTGTTGATCCTTAAATAAAAAAATATATATCTGTTAACATTATTATCTCTTTGATTTTTTTTATGTTTGTGTGTCGTTTGATTCATGTCTATAGTTTATTTAGTGTGCGTTTTGTTCCAAGCATCCGCAACAGATAAGTCAACTGTTTACTGCGAGATTTGCGATTGGATTGCCGAATGAACGTGGAAAAAAGTTTCTTGCCTCCTGCCCCCCACCTTACTGCTCTTTAACACCCGTGCGTCACTCTCCTCTCGCAAATTTTATTCCGCACAGGCGATCCGTCTATTATTTGGTTTATCTAAATATCCCTGGGTTTATCTATAGCCCCAGTGTCATCATAAGCTACATTTTGCGGTTGGGTATTCGCTTTTCTTTGAGATTCTAGATTTTTAGGGTTCCGTACCCAAAGGGTAAAAACGGGTAAGTCAGTTGAAATTTTCACAAAATATGTAATGTTACGGCGGATTAACAAAAAATTATTAAAAAAACGAAAGGGGGTACACAACAAACGTATTTTTTTACGTATTTTTGTATTAGTTCTAATGTAATAACGGTAATACTTACAACCGTCAAAATTAATATGATTATAGTACACACTTTAAAGTATAGCAACAAATAATAAAAAATTACCAAGTGCGAGTCGGTGACAAGTTTATGTTCATTATCAAGTTATAACAATTTCGTTATTGATTTTTGTGGTGTTACGGAATCCTCAGTGTGCGAGCCTGACTCGCACTTGGCCGGTTTATTTGTGATGAACTACTCAAATCAATGGTAACTTTTACATTATGTTTCTCTTTGAGTAGAACGTAGAACTTGTAGAAGACAAGAGTCATAACGTACATTTACTCAAGTGCACGTAATTGTAGGACGGAACCCATTTAATAGATCGATATCATCGTAATTGGCTTGTAAAGCCATATATCTTAATTATCAAAATGGAATGTCTTGGATCCATAGAGGAAGCAAAGAGGAAGTGCCTTCACGTTGTTTGATCTGAAACTTATAGGAAGTGATGACGTACATTATATTTATCAGATATTTATGTCATAATTAATTGAGTAATTGGTTGTAAGATGTTAGTCGTTGTATGATGTAGTTGTTCAGAATGAAAGGAAGTACATAGACTTAACTGATCACACCATTTAGATAAACTACTTTGTTGCATGACATAAGCTTGTGCAAAAGTATTTATAAATTTTCAACCGACTTAACAAAAAAACACACTCATAACAACTCAATAGGACAACCTTTGTCATACAAAGAAACGGACAACTAGCACTCAAACCCAGAACAGATAATTATTTAAATTCATAATTCTATAATATCTGTAAGGCCGGGAATTGAACCCGGAACCTTCTACCCATGAGACAGATATGCTACCACTGAACCAGTTGGAAAAAGGAGGTTCCCAATAATTGAACTATTTGTGTAGTTTAGACGTTACGCGTTAATTATCTTCGCCGATTGTGAACCATTTGAAATGTGTTTTTTTTTAATTGTGTCTTTATCGAGAGTTGTCTCTCTTAGAGTCTTGTCTCTCTATTAGAATTTGAAGAAAATATTCCACCTCTAATTAGAGGATTAATTCATCATCATCTTCACCATTTCAGCCTATCATGTTCCCATTGCTGGGATACAGGCCTTCTCTAATAAAGAGAGATGAGAAAGAGGAATAATTCAGTTTATTTTATACTAGTAGGCTGCCCCTGCTTCGCACAGGCGAAGCCGGGATATATAGCCTATGTCAACCGGGGATAGTGCAGCATCCCAACAGTGAAAGAATTTTTCAAATCGGTTCAGTAGTTTCGGAGCCTATTCAATGCAAACAAACAAACAAACAATCAAATCTTTCCTCTTTATAATATTAGTATAGATAACCCAATTCCCGTGAAGTCAGTTTGTACAAATATTTTGTACTAACAATCTCGTGAACAGTCGATACAGTTGCGTAAGTTCATATTTCAGCACTTTAAGTCTTTGAATAGAACAATAAAAGTTATACAGCGATACAGTGAATAAAAATGCAACGCATTGGTAAAATAGTTGTTATTATGTCTAATCGATGTGATTCCACGAATCATTCGCGAGATGTGAGCGACGAATCGACGATTGATGTCGTAGTAATAATTTTGAAAGGTTTGGTTCTCATACTTTTTAATGTCACTAGACGAATTGCTAGAGGCGTTGTACAATTGCACGAAAGTTGCACTTAAATTACGCAATTCGTCCTAAGATTATGACCACTTGAACAATGCATTGCAGAATGACGTTTGTGAAATAACTTACTTGCAAAAAATCTAATTTGTACTATTTTGAATCTTAGTTGCATGATAAGCCGATGGTTACAATCTGGGTGTCTTCAAATCACGAGTGAATCGGTTCCTTCTAGGCAAGCGTGCTCCAACGTGGACCGCATCATCGCTTAACATCAGGCGTGCTGGTGGTCAAAAGCAAGCCTATTATTTATAATAAAAAAAAACATAAAGTAAAAGGTAGTTGTTAAAACTTTATGCTCGCGACTCTCACGATGTCGTCGGTCCTTCTAGAGGCCTACTTACGCTGTGTCTTTCGGTTCGTGGTCTCTTCTCAATAACCTTTTTTTTGTTAGTACAACTAATATCCAGACCCAGATAAACTATCCTTTAACATCTTCCCGGCTGGGAATCGAACCGAGCAGGATGTCGTGACATCCTCTTGTGGCATATGAGCTATCACTGAATCACTGATCGTCAAAGTATATTCGTATTTTTTTAACAACCGACCTTGGCGAAAATGAGACAATGTTTTTTTGAAGACTCCGTAACATCCGTGTCAGCATCAAAAAATATCCTTGATGACAAAATTTAATATACATTGACGAACAGTGTGGCTCAGTATGATAGCTCATTTGTTTTAAGGTATATTGAGGATCTTACTATTAGGTGGGGCCAATATGCCGCCTAAGGCCGTGGTAGCCTATTTGGCAGACCGCAAGAATTGAAAGCGTGAGGTTGCGGTTTCAAACCCCGGGCCCGTACCAATGAGCTCTTGGAGGAGGAGTTTATGTACGGATTTTCATACTACTGGCTTTTCGGTGAAGGGAAATATTGTGAGGAAACCTGCATACGTACGGAGAAGAAATTCAATGGCGTATGTGACCCGCACTGGGCCAGCGTGGTGGATATGGACCAATCACCCTTTTTAGGGGGCAGGCTAAAAGTCCAGCAGTGGACTGTTAAAAGGCTGATTACGATGATTATGATGAATATACCGCCAACCAGCACAAAAAATCTTCACACAGCATAGCATTTGATTATTTTAAAACTTTACTTGAGCCAAGCCTTTAGGTACCTATGGATAATATGGTAGGTAAAAATGCATTAAAGATGAGTCTGACATTTAAATCCTAGATTGACACGCACGATTTGTACTTGAACAATACATTCTTAGCATATTATTGTAATGCATTATCTAAAAAGAATTTATTATTATTCAAAATACACGGAGTTGGCCCTTAAGATCGTATAATTATTCTTGTCAATTATTGTGTACTTACCTAAATAAAATAATAATGTTGCTGTAAAACATTTAAACTTATGGTGGCAACCTCAGATCAGACAAACAATGGAGATATCATCAACTTCATCATCATTTCAGTCGTAGGACGTCCACTGCTGGACATAGGCCTCCCCCATCGATCTCCAAAAGAGCCGGTTGGAAGCGGCCTGCATCCAGCGTTTCCTTGCGGTCTCTTTTAGGCCGTCTGTCCATCTAAGGGAGATAATATGTCTTAGCACAATTATCGTTCGTTCAAACGTCTCCAGTTTTCACTCACTTTTTTAATGCCTGTAAACCGCTTAACACAAAAACTGTGAGTACGGCACACTTAAAAAAAATTACGCATATTATTAATTTACAGCGACACCAATGAACTAACAAAGAGTCTACAAGCAAAAAAGTCGGCAAGGTCGTCTTCAGGATGAGTTCGAATAAAGGCATCGATTCTGATTTACGCCAGATGCGTTCGCACCAGCTACGCCACCTTATCATATCTCCCTTGTTTCTTTGATCTGAGGTGGCAACTCAGCGTCTAATTTTCGCATATCTTTGACCCGGCAAAACTTAGAAAGTATAGGTACCTCTTTTGTTTATTTTTTTATCCTACATGATGTTAGATGGAAATAAAAATATGTTGACTTTTAGATGTTATTCACTATCAATTAACATTTCCTCAATTTAATAAACTAGTAAGCTAATAAAAGAAAACCAAAAATGCGATTTTAGAACCCTTAGTAACATTTGATCGGTTTAGTAGGTACTACCGTTCCGTGGATATCTATAAAAAATTTATACAAACGCCCGATACACTTCTATATTCTAGGTGAGCTTCTCTAAACTATTATACAATTTGTAAATGAAATTTTGTAGGTATCTCCACGGAAAAGAGAAGTAAATTTCTGTGGGTGTATAGCTCATACAAAACGCCTGCATATTTTATACAGTCCATTCTCTCCGGTACGTTGCTATCAAATTGTTAAGTTGTTGGTTTAGCGTCGGTAAATACCTTGGGCCCACGGTTTCTTTCGGCTGTAAAAAATAAAAGTTATAAGTCAACGTAATCCAAAGATATGAACGTTTATGTCGCATATTTTGCGATTTCACAGGGGAATCAAAACCTATAGGGTACTTCCCGTTGACCTAGAATCATTTATTTTGGCAAGAGTTATATGGTAGGTATTACATACCTAAATCTGAAAGTTATTAATATGAAGTTATATGATATAAAAATATTGTTTTACAATTAAATACATACATTTTGTAGTTGTTATGTATGGAAGAACTATTGTCAACTACAAAGTTAAGTTTGTCTTTCAATATTTCAACTTCAGTTGTTTTTTTTTGACTCAAGCTCTGAGTTTTCCATACAACGGAACTCTCAGAGCACGAGTCCTACTCGTACTTGTCCAGTTTTCTTTTTTCTTATTCTGATAACAGAGGTATTTTTTTTACAAATTTTAATGTATTTTTTTCTTATGAATAAAGATTTGCTTCATGGTTACACTAATATTGAAAATGCGAAGGATAATTTTTCAGTTTTTCAGTGTTTTTTTTTTTAATTTACTTAATCTTTAAATACATTATTAATACTTTGTAGAATTAGAAATATTTAATAGAATTCTGGTGGTGGAAAATGTCCGCCCTCTAGATCAAACCCTTCGTAGTCTGGATAGCGCCGTGGTGATTGCTGGTACGCTGAAAAGTAAAAAAATGGTATGAAAAAATTTATGATATCTCACTGCCTTTGGAATAGTTACTCTCTGTTATTTTTTTTTTAACTTTGATTTTGCATAATATTTTCGTGCGAAATGAAAGCGAGTGATTGAAAATTCGAGCCCTAGATTTCTGTGCCTACGAGCGACATTAGATTCATTGCACTAATAACAGCGTAGAGTGCTTTTCATGAATTTCATTTTCGTCTGGGGAAAGTCCCCCAGACGGGGCACTGTCATCTCGTACTATCAGTATAATTTCTCTAGCAGCCATTTTAACAAATTTAAGCATCGTACACGATTCTTTTATCATCATCATAATCAGCCTTTTAACAGTCCACTGCTGGACTTTTAGCTTACCCACAAAAGGGTGATTGGGCCATATCCACCAAGCTGGCCCAGTGCAGATTGGTGGATTTACATACGCCATTGAATTCCTTCTTCGTACGTATGCAGGTATCCTCACGATGTTTTCTTTCACCGAAAAGCCAGTGGTATGATAATCCGTACATAAGCTCGAAAGATCTCATTGGTACGGGCCCGGGGTTTGAACCCGCGACCTCACGCTTTCAAGTCCTCCCAGATGGGCTACCACGGCTTCGACACGATCTGTAACGTTTGAATTGGTGGCGGAGGCTAATACGGGATCCGCAACTGCGACTGCACCGCTAGCAAAACAGCAATGAAAGATCGTAAAATTTGACAGTTGAGATCGTCAAATTCGATACAATGCCATTTGATCAGTACTCGCTATGATCGATTCTAATTTATCGAATTTGACGATCGATAAAGAACGGTACTCAGATACTGATTGTTCGAAGGTATATAGAAGGTGTGTTGGGAAATATCACTGAACAAAATTATCTTCTCCCCGAGCTGGGAAGCTTGGAAGTTTTTTCTAGCTATACAACTATCGTACAGACAATGCCGCAGTACAATAGGGTCACAAATATCGTTATCTAGCTTGTGACAGTAATTGTACACGTAAAATGTTATTGTGTTATTTTTGTACTTGTGGTATGGTGTGATCTCAGTTTTTTATGGGTTTTATGTCGTTTCATTTTAATTGCAATGAGAGTTCATCGCACGAAAATGTCTTTTTCATAATATTATAATTATCTTGTCTTATACTACATTAATATCGTAAATTATTCAATTTCGTTCAGGAGTTGACTGGTCTATAAACCGACTTCAAATGATATATACTATTTACTGTATTACAAACGAAATGTATGGACGACATTTCGTTAAGGGTGATTTAATACGCAAATATTACCGCTCGCGGCCACCACATTGCTCTCCTAAATAAGTCATTGGTGCAAGGCTGAGGATCGAACCGATGTTCTTTCATCATCTGTAAATTGGTCATATCCTAAAGTTTTTTTTATTTACTCGAATTCTTTGTTCAAACGAACAAAATTGACTTTATACAATAACGTAGGTGGTCATTTTCAGAACAAAGTTATCACGGGTGTATTTCGGTAAATATTCAAGTGCCTTCTTAGTTCTCATAGTTACTTACAAAACGGCGCCTGGTGCGGGTAAATCTCCTGATTGTACAATTGCTGTGGCACTTCAACCGGTACCGGGATTGGCCTCGGCAGGAACCGCGCCGCCTGTGGTGATGGAACTGGGCCAAACTGCGATGGCCCAACTTGTGGGATCGGTTGGTTGGCGCCACCGGGCTGGATTTGGCCTCCAATTGGAAATGGGCCGCCATGTTGATTTGGACCACCTGGATGTATTTGACCAGTTTGTTGAATTGGTCCGAAGCGCTTTGGATGTACTTGTTGGCTTGGTTCATGAACGTTGGGTCCATGTTTTGACACCACCGCGTTGAAGCCGTGAACAGGATCCGCTGTGTAGTCCACGGTTCGGATCGAGCCATCAGGTTCTACCAAAGAGTATTGCCCTGGAAAGTTATGTTTTGCTTTGATTAATAGTTAATAATACACATTCTACAATAAAAAGTGATGTTCACTTAATCTTTAGGGCGTATGGTCTTCATTTCGGTTTAGATAAAGATAAAGAAAAAGATTATTTATTTGCACAAAACACGAGTAAATCATACACATATTTAAAAGTTTAAATTTCAACAATGAGCTTGACTTTTCGGTGAGGATATTATCGCACGGTGATAGGAAACTTATTAGTGCTCAATGTAGCTACCGACAAAAAAAATGCTGCAAACAATAATTTACAAACACATAATAATAATATATATGTTCGGTCCAGTACAAATTACACGAAAAAGTGTCCTGAGCACTATAATGTCAGTGGAACTCATTGCAATATCTGAGGCACTTACATACATTCGGAATAATGAAAAGCTAAAGTACTTTTCTGTATTTAAAGACAGTTATCTGTACCGACAGCAAAAGCGCACTTCAACATATTATCCGATGCACTTCTGGCAGCAGAGGAGTGTCGATGGCATATAAAATTATATCACAACTATGGGATTTACATGATAAGTGCTTCGAGGTCAAATTGCAATGGGTGCCATCACACGTCGGACTGAGAGGTAATGAGGAGGCTGATACACTAGCAAAAAAAGCAGCTTTAGAGGGAGTAGATTATGATATATCTCCAAATTACTCTGAGCTATTACCTAAGTACAGAAAAAGTTGTTACAACATTTGGAAAGAACACTTCAACGCTAGATCAGTGGATAAAGGAGTTTGGTATAAAACGATAGTGTGTGAGCCTCCTCACATACTGTGGTTCAGTAATGTCAGTCTGTCTCGCGCACTTCTTGTTACAGCCCACAGATTAAGGACTGGCCATATGCCTTTAAAAAAATTCGCTTTTATAATGGGCAAAACAGAAACACCGAATTGTGATACATGTGGAGTGGTGGAAGATGTATACCACCTCCTGGTGGAATGTGTCCGCCTCCAGCATGAGAGAAGGAGACTTGAGGTGACTTACCATCTGAACAGACTAGATGTGGGTCAGTTTATCGGACTACTGGCTGAACCCAATTCGGACGCAGCCACGGAGCTGTTCGGATGTGTGAGTCACCTCAAGTGACCATCAATCCTGTTTGTTTGTTGTCTGTGTTTAATGTATTAAGTATGCGTCCACTAGTTTAGAATATACAATGGGACTGACATGTAGAATACTATATAAGTCCCAAAAAAAAACTGAATAAGAAAAAAAAAAGTATCCTGAGTTTTATATAAATTTAGATTCATTTTAGAGGTACCGACAAACTTTTTTTTGTCGGTACTAAAACATAGTTTAGTAAGCTTGCATTTGACCGCCAACTGCGATGATGCGGTCTGCGATGGAACACGCTTGCCTAGAACAAACCGATTCACTCGTGATTTGAAGACAAGTAAAAGTTTTAAATATCTTTGGTCGCCAAGCGCAAATTTTTCGGCTGCCCTATTTGGGAGCAAGTTAAAATATTTTCTGGTCTTAAACATCAGGTGAGCGATTAACGGGCAAAGTTAATTAGTTTTCCTCACGTGAGAAAACAATTTTAATTTCATAAGAACGACCAAAACATTAGCTATAAGTAAATAACTCATGCTAGAATGCATTTAAGTTACGACAAAAAACAAAGATGCGAGTTTCAAAAGTTAGTTGTGTGAAATACCATTGCTTTTTGTTGGTGTTGCACAGTTGGTACTAACATAACACTAATTATGGCATAGTTAAGAGAACAATGCACGCCATTGAAAACAAAGTTCGCGAAGTGTTTACCTTTATGGCGATGTTGTACGTTTTACGATATGCAAACCGTTATAGCTGAAGGTTGATAATGGGACAATAGGTTGTTAGGCAAATTTTCCTTCCGTGTCCTTACAGATAGGGCATGATATCTGGAACGTATGATCATCTGAATTTGTTAATTATATTATTTAATCGATCTTAAAATTTGTTTAAATCTTGATACATGTCGTATTTAGTTACAATATCTCTTTATAGTTTTTATGTGCTTTATCTTTTTTACTACTATACTTTTCAATATGTACTTTTTATTTATTTTTATAATAGGCTAGTGTTTGATTGCATACGGTGGAGACTTCTTGCATAGAAGAAACCAATTCACTCTTAACTTGACAAAACCCTAATTGTAACTATCGGGGAACGCCCATCCAGGCAGCGCATCCCATAGACCAGCGATTCGCACAATTAAAGTGGAACCAAAGCGCTTCAGACGAGTTTTCGGAATATCAACCATAAAACAGTTTCGCCTTTTAGTGTCCGCACTGGCCGTCCGATAAAAAATGGGTAGGAGGGAAATCCAATTCTATACTTAAAAATCTTATTCAAGAAAACTAAAAAGTTTTCTCGAATATGTACTGACTTCAGGCAAAAATTTAAATTTCTAGCTGTCAAAAATGAATACGTACCTTTCACTACATCCCCTTCTCTTGTCTCATGCTGTGATTTAACATCTCCAGTAGAGGGATCTGCTACTCCATAGTTGAATGAATATTTGGGCGATTCCTGGAATATCCAAATATATTATCTTAACGCCTTGAAATACGTACCCAATACAACAACTATATTACTTAAATTTCTACAAATAGTTTGTACTCAGTTGTTGTAAAACGTAGGGTATCCTATTTCGTGTAAGTCACAAATCAATATCTATAGGTACCAGTATTAAGAGCATAACCACAATCTTCAATTTTAACACAAACTATTAAAATACAATTCCTGTGTCATTTTCATCATCATCATCGTTGGCAGGCTGTATCGACCCACTGCTAGATATAGATTTCCTCTTTGTGCTATTGAGCCCTGTCCGCAACTAGGTACTCTTATCCACGCCTGATCCGCGATGGGTCTGATGTCATCAACTCATCAGGCTGCCTTGTCTGAAGTGTGCTATTATGATATTTGATAATTAGGTCGGTACTCAATTTATCTCTATATTTTTTGTGATTATTATCATCTTTTTCCACTCCTCCCGAGTCTCACTGCTGAGCATAGGTATGCCTCCCTTTTTATGCTATTTAGAAGTTACTTACATAATAATCATATGTTCCCACGTCGTACCCGGGACCAAATACCGTGAGCTTTGGCTTTCCCTGCGCGACGCTCACCAGCACCGCCAGAACTAAGCACTGATAAATCCACATCTATACCACTTTTACACAAAATCAAGCAATAAAAATAAATAAGTAATAACAGACGTCTGTTTCACAGTGTGTCTGATCCCTGAATACAACAGGCAAGGGTTCACAGGCATTTATATCTGGCCTTATTTGTAGTACGCCAGCCTTGACAGGCGGGGCCGAAATGGCTTCCGAAAATGAAGTTTCCTTTAGCGTTAGAGGACTGAGACTGGCTGGTACTGTTCTGGCTAATTGAGAAAAGTTTCGCACGGTAGGTGCACCACGAATCTTGATTTCAACATAGGCTATGGGAGCATAGATGATGTTGTACGAATTGAGTTGAAGGTGATACCTACAGTACATTTTTGATTGTGCTATCACTTATTATAAAGAAAAGTGAAGAAAAGCAATATCTTTCACTTTCAGGCGAGTGGACCAGGGTTCTCACATATAACAGTAATAGTAAAGCTACTTTAAACAACAATATAAACAATATTTTTACAAGTTAAAAATACTGAATGATTGGTTCAGCGAAGCTGATTAGATAATATTTTAGTTTTGGAATATTGTGTAGCATACGTAGTAGGTATAAGTAAAAGATCGTTGGTGTAGCAGTATTGAAAACTAGAGAACACTGCAGTTGAGAAAACATATGATGATGATTTGATGATGAAAACAGATTTGATGATCTTTCAAATAAAGACTAAAACAGTTAAACTTAAAAATTGGCATGTCCGTTTTAATGAAAAAGCGTGTGAACCTAGCTCGTAGCACAGGTAACCCAATTTAGGCCACATTAGCGTAGGTATTCGAGTGAGTGCGTGGCACAGAATTTGTATAACTTGCATGAGGTATGGCTTGCAATAATCGCGAGTGCACCGTGGGATGGAGCATGTTATTAAATATAATGTTGTTGGCGTAATAACAATTATGTGCATATGTGCATTACATTGGAAACAGGGTTCGTAAAGCCTACACGTTGTGATAATGCTGCACAACTGTGTCGAAAATTTCTTACTAAACAGGTAGCTTATTCTTAGGCACGAGATATTATTTCTGTCTCCTAACCAAGTCCCTCTCAATGAGTTGGATTTCGGTATAACGGGAACTGAAACAATTTTGATTGCTCTAAAATCAGCCTGAATGTAATTTCTTACTAAGATTTTTTTATGAAATGCCTGGTACAAATCTATGAACTATTTCCAGAGTATTAGTTCCATGCTACATGTTACAGTGAAACATTATTGGGAATTGTAAGGAGTAGGAACGAGGTTAAGTTAGTCACCATCTTTTTCTGGTAGATCTTCCTACCAATTTTGTCCATGTCCTCAACAGACACAGTCAATTCCATATTTGTATAAACAAAGAGGCCTAGTCCAAATACAGTCTAATAGTTTACTATTAGTAAATGCATAAAGGAGCATCACCTTTTTGTAGAGGCTGCATTGCATTTTGTAATATTGTGCTAAGAAAAGTATAAAATCGCTGTTTTAAACTATCACGACTGTTCACTAAAGTTATTTATTATCATCATCAGCCAGAACACGTCCGCAGCTGAACATAGGCCTCCCCTTTTTAACCTCTACACAGAACGACAGCCTGCCATTTGCATCCACTGGATGCCCGATTATTATGATTATTTTCGGGATATTTACCGTGGGAAGATGAGGAATGAGCTCCCGATATTCAAACGTCTTTTTATGAACAAAGTGCATGTAACTGCACTGAAATATCGGGACTCATTAATAATAATAATATTCGGGACATTTTTTGCACACACCGTCTTCTGACCCCATACTAAGCAAAGCTTGTGATATGGCTGCCAGAGACTGATATACATACATATATAGTTTTAAATACATACTTAAGTAGATATTAACACCCAGATATAGAACAAATACAAATGTTCATCACATAAATGTTTGTCTTAGGTGGGAATCGAACCCACGCCCCCAAGCGCAGAAGGCAGGTTCACTATCAACTGGACCAACGGGCTATCTAAACAACCTTACCACGGTAAATATCCCGTAAATAATCATATAACTTTAGTAAAAAAGCGATTAGTTAGACGTGACATGTTTTCAAAGTATTTTAACTTTATTCTCAATGTTACTTTGTAATTATTTCATATCCATTTCAATTTCAGTGATATCTCATAAACAAGCGTACAAAATCAAATAAAACATTAGTATAATTGGTTCCGCGAACGTTTCGTTGTGACTGGTGCTGTCCATCTGCGGATATCCTTGCCGAAAACAATGGAGGAGTCCTCTAAATAAATATCTGTATACTTTCATCAACAGAAGGAAGTTAGAGCATAGTTCCTTTACAATTAGTATCAGGTACTAGCTGTCGTTATGACATTTAACACAATTTCATCTTTTTGAATGGGCTAGTCATATCGACCGCAGAATATATAACGTTTGGGATGAGCTTTTTCTAGAATAGAGTCCGCGAAACGATATGCAGAGTAGAACCCTGACATAATCATTTATATAGATATTATTTATACCAGAACATATTCATTGCAATGTTTCAAGCTTAAGATCCACAAAAGTAGAGCTGGGTAGAGATGGGACGAAAAGTTAAATTTTTCAACCAAAAAAATATATATGGGTTTTTTTAAATAAAATGTTACATTAAAGCTCCTTAAACCAAGTTTATGGAGCTTTAAGCCTCAAAGCTGAGCATCGTGTCTTGGGAAAGCTCTTTTACCAGCAGTGAGCTTACAGGGGTAATTAACCAGCAAAGGACTGATAGGGATTGATAATAATGATTATTTTATTATTATTATTATCAATTATATTATTAGGTTATCGCCACGTCTGTGTAATGTCTACTCGACTGGCCTAGGAAGATAATAATATTTTCTAGGTGTAAGTATCTTCGTATCTATGTACTCATAATTATTATGAGTGTCTGTAGAATGGCTTGAAGTATTTTAGAGTGCAAGATATCAATACAGATTCGCCTTTGTATCCAAAGTGTCATGGAATACATTTTGTGGTACGTTTTTTTTACTAGTTCCATAACCTTCTTCTTTATTGTATTATGTATTTACTGTGATTAGAATTAAGTAACTGGGGACATAATTTACAAGCAGCTCACAAATAAAGCCGTTTACGAACATTGTATCAGATGTTTTGATTATACTATCTGATACCGGGCCGATTTGCATAATGTCCTTTTGTTTCCATTTCCCAAGTACAAACAAAGGGTTAGAATGCAATTACGTCTAATAAGTTTAATTTTGGCAAGGTTGGTGGAGCATACTGTCTGATTTCTTTTGAGTTATATTATAACCCATTCCCACAATTACATTATGTATAGAAATAAAATAATTATTCCACGAACGGTATGGGTCAGTGGAAATGCCTTACAAGCTGGAGGTCAAAGTTTGATTTCTGGCCGGGCAGATGTCTGAATAATAATTTAAATATCTACTCTGGCTCTGAGTGTGTAGTTGACTAATAAAAAAACATGTAGCCTATTCTATTATCAAGAGTATTATTTCTTATTAATACTACAATGATCTACATCTTGATATCTATATCTAATAGTGGGCTATTGTTGTTTTTGGAACTAAAGTATATAACTACAGACAGCTATTGCTGTTTGAAAAATCCACCATTCTCATTCCAGGCTAGGTATGTTTACCATTTTTGACCAAACCGTCACTATAGTCACCGCGTTACCAACTGAGTCGTCGAGCAATAAACGTCATACCATAAGACCTGTAAGTGCGAGCGAGATAGACAGATATGACATGTGGGTGCGAGCGAGATGAAATGAGCAATGATTTATGGCCTGACGACTCAGATGGTAATGCATTTAGTATTTATGTGACCTGTATTCAAAGGCTAGACTGTCAAACATACAAAAATACATCCCCTAAAAGCTACTTAGGTACAAACTATAATTTTCAATTTTAATTTTAATTTTTTCTTCAATCTATTATATTGTTTAATGTTAAATAAAAAATAAATCTACTTATCTAATACCAAAAAAATAATTTAATATTATTATTTTGATTATAATGGATCGATAAAGTGCATGCCTTTATCTTTATCTAAAATAATGAAAACAATAAAACTATTGGTCAATTTTATTGACAGGATTGCTTTTTACTTTACATCAAGCTAGTAAGTAGTTTACTTGTTACTTTACACCAACCAAGTAACTAACAAGACCATAACATAACAGAGTACTTTTAACACAAATTAAAATCGTCTACATATCTACAATAGTTATAACTGTTCAGGTACCTTGAGTAACGTAATAATAAATAACTGAATAACAATATAATTTAGAGAGATCCACGGCTCTGATATATGATAGTTTTTATTGGATCTTAATTATATTCAAATACTTTTAAAGCTTAGACCTTATGTTAAATACTAAATTTTCTACCAAAAAATTAATAATAACTAATCAACAATGGGTATGTTTATTTTTCAAAATCTCTACCCGCTCGCTACACCCGTAGGTTCGTTAAATGTTTCAACATGAATTCTAAAACAAACTACAAATAGGTAAGGATTTACTATAGACAAGTTCCCTGGGTCAAATTATTCAACTTCAAAAGTTTTCAACTTTCTTTTGGGACTTATGAGCAATGGATTTACATGACAATTTAAGATATAATCTAATAAAAACGTTAAAAGAAGTATACATTCGTGTTTACATAAACTTAGAGGCTATTTCTAATGTCAGAGTTTTAACCTTCCGAAGGTTTACAATGTGGGTTATTTATATATTGTCTTTCTTAAAAATGTATGAGTATTTTATTTTAACTATTGATTATAATAACATATTATTACTAAGATTTTGACTGCATGCTCATGCATACAATTCTTTATCTCTCATAACCAAAGCTACAAAGATCAAACTGTTTGAGCTATTTTCTTAGAATTCATGTTCAAAGTTACTCTTTTCTTTCACACCAACGTTCAATGATGGTGTAAATGCGCTGCCTCGTGCTGCGATATCGGTGCGGTTTTGTGTACCACCGCGTTGAACCCGCTGTGCTTGTCAGCTGTGTAGTCCACCGTGCGAATAGAACCGTCAGGCTCTACCACTGTGTATTGTCCTGAAATACAATGAAATAAATTGAGTAGCTCGAGCTAGGAATTTACTTTACTTTGACTTTACCTTGACTTTACTTTGACCTTACTTTGACTTTACTTTGACTTTACTTTGACTTTACTTTGACTTTACTTTGCCTTTACTTTGCCTTTACTTTGACTTTACTTTGACTTTACTTTGACTTTATTTTGACTTTACTTTGACTTTACTTTGACTTTACTTTGACTTTACTTTCACTTTACTTTGACTTTACTTTGACTTTACTTTTACTTTACTTTGACTTTACATAAATAAACATTCATGACATGTTTTTCTTTCCTTCCTCGCGTTTTATTCAGTCATTTATGAGTGAGTTGATTCTCTCGATCCTGCAATTAATGTTACATTTTTTTCCATCTCTTCCGGTCCCAGGAATAGGAAAATTATTACTCACGTATTACATTTTTGAGAAAATTACTGAGAGGATGTGATTTTTCCTGTCAAATCTCCGATAAGTACAATGCGGGTGACCGGAAAAAGGTCCAGAGTAAATACTTGAACAGAGAAATTGCAGTAAGTTGCTCTATCATACCCGCCATTGCTTAACATCAGACAGGGGTGATGGGGGTCAATACTAATTTTATATACAAAATCTTTCGCCACAACACTATTTCTATTTCTCTATTTGCTTTAAAAGCTTCAATAACATACATGTTTTTTTATATTTTTTTTTATTTAATGAACACTGACATGATTTTCTTGATTTACATAACGGAGACAGGGAACAAGAATTAAACTAAACACCACCACAATTATAGGTGCAGACTACATGCTATTAAAATATGAGCGCTAAAGTTTTGTTATGAATATAAGTTAGTACGTTATACATTAAATAGTAAAAAAATGTGTTTTTGATGAATAACTGAATCTGAGAAAAAAAGCATCGCTTATGATACAGCATATTATATAGCAGTTCGAAAGTTTGCTACGAATAGATAGTTTGAAGCTGCCTACGCCACCAGCAAATAATTCCACTGCATCGTCTCGGGAGATAACATTAAATTCCCTGGCTAGTCTGTTAACAGGAGTATTTTTGCCCAGATTTGTTTTCCAGTTGGAGCAGCTCAGAAGCTTATAACGCGTTGCGCTTATCGACCAATTTGGCATTTGTTATGAAAAATATGTTATTACATAACCTGAACGAAAATATTTTCGTTTAATATTTCACAGATGTATATCAAGTACCTGCTACAGTTCAGTATCCAGAGTTATAAGATAAGAGCTGTTAAGATGGACAAAATTGGAATTACTTTAATAGTTACTTGACCTCTATCAAGCACCAAAAATAAGTTGGTGGCACTGAATAAATAGCATATTTTTGTCGTTGCTAAAGCATCGATTGTTGTTAACACATACTTGTAGAACAGTTGTTTTTAGGAAAACTTATAAGATAGGTAATAATTATGGAATATGGCATACCTTTGACTACGTCGCCGTCCCGGCTTTCATGATGGGTTTTGATGTCTCCAGTGTGGAAATCATTAACTCCGTATTTGAAAACGTATTTTGGGTAGGCCTGCAAACCGAAAATATATAAGTTAATATAATGACTCATAAATAACTAAATAACAATGTCCTAAGATGCGTTAAAGAAATTATATTTTGATCTTCTACTACCGCATAATTAGCTCAGTTTATTTGACAGCTTGTCTGTTTTTTTATAACCCGAAAACAAACGACCGAAACTACTCTATTTGAAAGGCAAGTAGTAGTTGGTGTGAATCGTAAAGATATAAATCATCCAAGATAAAGACAAACATAATAATTTTTAATCTGGAAAAAAAAGAGTATAGTAGGAAATTGCTGGTAAACTTGCAGGGCGCAACATGTAATTCATGATTATCAAATAAAATTATCTATGCATCAGAAAGTGTTAATTTTATTCATATTATTCATTATCAAGCTGTAGTACATCGATCGGAAATGACATATTATTATGTCGCGTGCAGTGAAACTGTTTATACAAGACGCGTGCGCTTGCGCAACATAAAATTATTGACGGTAACAAGCTATAGGCGTATTTATAATTATATTATTCATTGATTTTAGATAATACCATTACATGAAAGTAATACTTCTCGTGTTGCAACACTATGATAAATTATGTTATGGAAAATCTGTTACGGGTCTTATGGGACGCGTTGCGGTTACCTAGTATCAGGCGTGTGACTTGCTCGACTCATCATTCATAATCATTGCCATCATCAGCTAGAAGTCGTCCACTGCTGAACATAGGCTTCCCCTTAGAACGCGTTCCGACAGCGTGCCATCTGCATCCACTGGATGTCCGCGACTCTCACAATGTCATCGGTCCATCTAGTGGGAAGCCTATACCTACGCTGCGTCTTCCTTTTCGTGGTCTCTACTCAAGAACCTTTCTTCCCCATCGGTTGGTAGGTTACCCCTATTTATCTCAAGTAATTATTCACACTTAGGCATGTTACAAATAACCAACTACATGAATTAATTTTCATCTAAACTCGCGTGGGCAATTGTTATTTACCACTGAGATAAAAAAAAGAGCCGTAGAGCCGTTAGAGTGCAAGCCGTTTGTCTTATTTAACCAATATCATGGCTCAATTTTAGCTATAATTGTATCCTTTATACTATCTAGCTACATGAACTGAAATAAAGTAAGCCGCATTGGTCATTTTGATACAAGATGGTCGATTAAAGCCGTGACGAAATTGGCACCGTTAAAGTAATGTAATGCAAGGCAATTAAACTCAAGGGTTCATCAGAAAACCGGCGCTGAGATTGTATCCTTTAGATATAAGTTTTTGTAAAGGTGTCGAATAAAATTTATTTTCTTTCTTTCTTTATTTTCTGTCGCCATTGCCGGTCTAATCTAAACACGATTAGCACCAAAAGGCAGATAGATGACATAGCAAGAGAAAAAACATTTTTCTAGGTGGACTGTTAAAGGATTTACATGGAAACCACATCGATTAAGTAAAATACAATTTTCTTTTGCATTGCACCACACCCCACGAGACGCCATCGAAGCCGACGCGACGTCATAAGCGGAACGCTCTCAGGAAACGCGATCTTGTTTCTACGGTAATTCCTGTTTGGTAGAAGATGCAACTTAAATGGCAGTATACGTAACTGATTGTGCTTGTTATTATATGAACACGTAAACGGTATACGATTGTAATTTATTGTGGTTTATACTACAAAAAAGCATAGAAATAATTACTTGATGCGTTTTCTTTGCTTCTATTTCTTGAAATATGGTTTCATCTCGGGTTTTGTGTGGCTATTTACGACCTGCTAAAATTACGAATTAATTACTTGAAGACCCCAATTTCATTACCTTTAAGTAATTTTATTCGAACTTTTTATTAATTCACTTTTAACTTGTAAGTAATTTATATTAAAGGATACCACACACTTTAATATTTTTATGAAAAAAGAACTGTACTTGTATTTAAGATTTTTTATTTATTTCTATAGGGTCCAGGGGCCTTACGGACAACAGCTAATTGCGGCACCTAAACTGTATCTGGGCGCGATAAGGTTCACGTTCGCGTGATTTTCCAACTGAGTGGATTAGGTGCCGCAATTAGCTGTTGTCCGTGAGGCCCCTGGACCATTTTACAGAAGATTTTTTATTGTAATATTTAAGTGTCACAGCAAGTTTATTTTGGAAGAGTTACCAGGCACTTGGCAACATTATGTAATTTTAGTATTGTTTTTATAAAACAGTGTAGCAAACAAGCACGCGGGCCACCTGATGGTAAGTGGTCAACTCCTTTAGGCAACTGCAAAACCAGAAGCTGAAGCCTATTCTTCAGGCTAAGGATATTAAGCGGCCTATGTTAGAGCGAATACTGCTTTTTCTAGATAGAAGTTTTAAAAGTATATCGTAACCATACCATATAATATACCTACTTAGTAAACAACTACATACCAATATAATAGCACTGACAGAGTAGAAACCTTCGACATCTTATCTAATCATGTTCGAATCAAATTATAATCAAATGCCTTAATATCCCTTATTTTTATGGTCAACGGGCTAAGCGTATATTATATATAATTTTCCACCTAAGCATGTAGTTACTGCAGTTATATCATAGACCACGTTAACCCAGTTAAAATAACTGCGTGATAACAGTTTTCTACCATATTACGTTAATATTATAGTATACATTTATTTAAACGTTTTGCCATCAGTAAAATTCAACAGTAATAATAATTAATTGTTGTCGTGTAAACTCATTTTATACATAATATTTTTAAACTCAGCTTCCTATTACGTAATTAAGCTGTAGCATTCATTTAATGATATTTTTATCAATAAAAAATTACCATCAGTTTATCCACAGTTGCAATTTGGCTTGCAGATTATTCTGCAAAGTGCATAATACAATAATATTCGGGACAATGGGGACATTTTTGTACACACGGTCATCTAATCCCAAACTAAGCAAAGCTTGTGTTATGGCTGCCAGAGACATACATATATAGTTTTAAATACATACTTAAATAGATATTAACACCCAGATATAGAACAAACACCAATGTTCATTACATAAATGTTTGTTCTAGATGGGAATCGAACCCACGCCCCCAAGCTCAGAAGGTGCTATCAAAATAATGATGATAACTAGTCGGAAGGTGAAAGAATTTTCAACCCCTCAACTGATTTTCAAATTAAATTTCGTACGTATTTTTTTTATTGAATTGAACTACTTGTTTCATAATTTTATGAAGATTCGATCAACGATACGCAAGTTATTGTCCTACAGATATAGGTACAAATTTTAATATACATAGAAACTCCGACTTGTCCTATCTGAACCCGATACCTTTCTTCGCTCGGTCAAAAATACAACCTTCTAAAAACAGCAGTGCAAGTACCGTTCTTTATCGATAGTTAAATTCGATAAAATGCCATAGAATCGATTAAAGCGAGTACTAATTAAATGGCATTTTATCGAATTTGACGATATCAACTGTCAAATTTGATGATCGATAAAGAACGGTACTTGCACTGCTGCTCTTAAATCGTAAAGAATATTTTCAATCATTTCTAAGTAAACACTACGAGTACCTATACACATTTTTGTACAGATTTTTGCTTAGGATTTTGTAGAACGAGTAAGCGAGTTGGCGATTTGGTCAAACGTTTAATTAAATAAAAAAATGAAAATCTGCAATTTTATCACACAAAGTTACTTCTAGTTTTCAAGAATTCACTAATATGAGAAGTGAAAAGATATATTTTTGAGTGATGATTACGATGTTCAATTATGTAGAAGCGATAGCAAACTTCGTAACTAATGGATTACCAGCTAAATAGCTTCCTGAAAGTGTAACACATGATTAGTTAACCGTACACAGCTGATTGTTAGCATTTAGCGCTGTCGGCAGCTTCGCTAACAATTTTATTAATTGACTACTTAGCTGTTGCCCACGAGTTCGTACGCGTAGACTTTCATGCAAACTGTAAACCACCTTTTGCCCTCCTGAATTCGGCTCTTTCTAAACAGATATCTACACCTCATAAGAAAGCTACTTGCCAAATTTCAGCTTCATAGTTCAAGTAGTTTTCGAGATTTCGTGATACTCACTCACTCAGTCATTCACTCACTGACTCAATGAGTGAGTAAATCTGTGAGTGAGCATTTCACTTTTATATATAAAGAAAGAACCACAGAAAGAAAGCAGTAAGGTAATTCTTAGGCAACAGATGTTATTTGAACCGATGGGGAAAAAAGGTTCTTGAGTGGAGACCACGAACCGGAAGACGCAGCGTAGGGAGACCTACCACTAGATGGACCGACGACATTGTGAGAGTCGCGGGCATCCAGTGGATGCAAAAGGCAGGCTGTCGTTTAGTGTGGAGGTTAAAGGGGGAGGCCTATGTTCAGCAGTGGACGTCTTCTGGCTAATGATGATGATGATAATGATTATGAGATGTTATTTTTGTCACCTGTCACTTCCACGGAGATACATGTCCTATATAGGGTGTCCTATAGCTGAAATGATGACGATGAAGTAAGAAGCTGTATAAATAAAACAACGGAGAGTCTATCTACATATCTCTTTGTGTGGTCTGTGAGTGCAGGTCTTATCACCCCCACTTTGAATTAGATTAGTCTATCTACATGTCTGTAGATACTCACATAGTAATCAATATGCTCATCTTCAGGTATATGATGGTACTGATGCTCGTAGTCTACCCTCGGCTGCGCATGGATGACGGTAGACGCTGGGAGCAGGTCCGCCCTTACTGGCCTCAGGTATGTGAACACCCGGCCGTGGGTGCAGGCCACCAGCGACATGGATAGGAGCATCAGCTGTAATGATAAATCGGAAGGTGAGAAAGAAGGTGATGGAACTCCCTGCCGTCCTCCTTGTTTTCTGAGAAGTGCAATCTAGGAATCTTCAAGACTAGAGTGAATAGATTTCTTCTAGATCAACGTGTTCTATCCTAGGGCACTCGTCGCTTACCATCAGGCGAGTTGGAGGCCAAACGTAGATATATTCTCTAAAATACTCTATAAATTTATTTTCTTGATTCCTATCCTGTCGTAAGTTAACCAACGATGTAACCAGTCTAATATCAGAAAAAATCTTCAAAATTTAAGCTACGCTTCTCACAGTCCATAGCTAATGACAGGATGACAAGAGCGTTCGGACCCTAGCCTCTACTGCGAGGCTCAACTAGTTGACCCGTTTGGACTTTTTTCCCCGTATAGCCGTAACTAGTTGGGTAGCTTAGAGTGAATAGGTTTCTTCTAGGCAAGCGTGCTCCATCGTAGGCCGCATCATCGCTTAACATCAGGTGAGTTGGCGACCAAGCGCAAGGCTATTTATAATTAAAAAACCAAGGTTAGAAATAAAATTCTCGAAGGTTCAATTCAGACACTAGGCTCAAACCCTAGGCTAGGTGTTTCTGGATGGTATGAACTGTTATGAGTAAACGTGCGACGCTTACCATCAAGCGAGCAACTAGTCTCGTTATTCAATTGAACAACAAAATCATAGATATATTACATTTTGTAACAGTCATATATATATCATAAACCATCACAAAAACAACAAACAATAGTACCTTTTTGTTCACTACGAGTCATCACAATGGATACGCATAGTATCGTTGCCCTCTTCACAAGGCGGGAGTTTTTCACCAGTTTTCCCACAAGCTTTCAATACTCTCTTGGTAATGGTTACGTCGTAATGTTTTCTTTGTGACTACGTACATACCTACTTACTTTTGTTTTCACTTTGATTATTCTGTAATGACTATTGAATATTCATGTTTCCGTGCACACAGAGTTATTTTTAGAGATACAAAATATGAGTCTATCAAAAAGTTAATACTGAGGACATTGTAACTGGAGTTGTAATTAGGCCCATGAATAGAGAGCACTTTTTTTTATATAAGAGGCTTGCGTTTGACCACCACCTCGCCTGATGTTACGCGAAGATGCGGTCTACGATGGAGCATGCGTGCCTAGAAGAGACTTCACTTGTGATTTGATTACACACAGATTATAACTATCGGGGAACACCCATTCGGGCAGTGCATCCCACAGACTAGCAGTTCGCACAATTAAAGTGGAATTAACACACTTCGTAGGAGTATCAACCATGAAACGGTCTCGCCTTTGTTAACCGACTTCAGGTCTTTAAGGGAGGTTATCTATTCGATCAGTTTTTATGTATGTACGTCGATTATACCGACCTTTGTAAACCAATTTACGTATTTCTTTTTTTATTATATAGAGAAAACACAAAAATGTCACTAACTTTGGTGCAGAAGTTTTTTGACTAGCTCCAATAACAAAAATATTTTTGTTGCATTTGGAGTCGTTTTTTAACAGAATATTTATAATTTTTACTTTGGTACTGGTCCTCAAAACGAGAATCAAATAATTCGAGCTATGAATTAATTATTATCTATACTAATATTATAAAGAGGAAAGATTGATTGTTTGTTTGGTTGTTTGTTTGCGTTGAATAGGCTCCGAAACTACTGAACCGATTTGTAAAATTCTTCCACTGTTGGGAAGCTACACTATCCCCAGACGACGAAGGCTATATTACATTTTCAAAAAAAATTGGGATCTTTACTAAAACTCCAATAATATCTGTGCAAAGCCGGGATGGACCGCTAGTGTTATAATAAGTTTAAACAAATGTTTACCTTAAGAGTCATCTTGACAAATAAACTCTTCAAATAAAACCACGAACACACCAAAACGGACACAACTATAAAAACAAGTGAGTTAAAGAAAATTGCACGGAATCTGTGAAACACGTGCGTTGAAAGCCGTTCACGGAGTGTTCGAAGAGAAAACACCACTGAGCTTATATGTGGGGAAAGAAAGGTGGAGGCAGCAGCAGACTCCGATGGGGAACAAGAAGAAAAAACTTTTTTAGTTTTAACCGACTTCAATAAAGGGGGTTCTCAATTCAGTTGTATTTTATATTATTTACGTTTTTACCTCAGAGCTCCAAATTCAAATACAACCTATTAAGGTCCACAATTTATAGCTGATTGGTTTGTATGATGAATTCTATATAAGTTGATCGTATGTGTAGCAAAAATAAATTAATAAATATTCGTGACAAACTATGAAGTCATGAGTCAAAGGCAAGCCAATTATTTATAAAAATAATAATAATAAATAATATTTTTTTTATAATATTTTGTTTTTATATATTTATTGTAAAAAAAACCTAAATTTAAGAAAGAAAATAAATGTATATAATAATAAATAAAAAAAAACATTTTTTTCACACACGGTCATCTGACCCCAAACGAAGCAAAGCTTGTACTATGGCTGTCAGAGACTGATATACAAACAAAATATTTTTAAATATCTACCTACTTAAATAGATATGAACACCCAGATATATAACAAACAAAAATGTTCATCACACGAATGTTTGCCCTAGGTGGGATTTGAACCCACGCCCCTAAGCCCAGAAGGCAGGTTTACTAACTGGGCCAAAGGGGCAAACTAAAATATGTTAACTCATCCTTATGTTACGAGGTGGTTACGATTTACGCTTTTTCGATGACAATGTGTCACTGCCTCGCGATATTGCATAACCAACGTACTCGAGTAGCCCACTTTCCTTACACCACCTAATTATGTGACAATGGTAGCCCCAATGATCATTATGATTGGCCATAAAAAAGTAAATGCAGTGCTCTTAAATATATTGGCAGGTAAAATAAAATTATATTAGCATGGTGGTGAAAGAAAACGATTTAATTTTATAAAATGATCTTCCGCTACGATTTTTTTAACAAATGTCTCAGAAAATCTGTCGCCAAGCATCCAACGGTGTATACCATCAGCATTAGTTGAGAGCCGGTTGCCATTACAGAGTAGGCGTATTTACCACCTTCGACAAAGACACTGCGGAAAAGCTATTAAAAAAATCAAATTTGAAATTTATGAGGCTATATTAGTTAGAATAAAGCGATACTATATAATATGGTATCTCCTTAAACAAATTAAAAATCAACTTAATAAAAATACTGTATATAATATCTTATAATCCTATATATCGATGTATGTATAATTTGAAATAAAAATATGAAAAATTTACTAATTAATGAAAAAATTATTAATGTTGGATGTCGGTTTTTGTTATGTTGATGTTTTAGCGATAAGGCCGCCACTTATGGCAAGAGTTTCTATTTATCTATATACGTGTATGTTTCCTATACTCCGAAATGGCTGACCGATTTTGACGGGACTTTCACTGGCATATAGCTGATGTTATAAAGGCTATTTTACCGTAGGCTACTTTTATCGAGAGTATCCACGCGGATGAAAACGCGGGGCGCAGCTAGTAAAACATAAATATGCAACTTAGCTGTACTAACCAACAAAAGTAAAAACATCATCATCACACCACCATCACCAACCACCATCACCACCACCATCTCATCTTATTTATGAACTAGCGGTCCGCCCCTGCTTCGCACGGGTATAGATTATAGTCTATGTCACCCGGGGATAGTGTAGCTTCCCAACAGTGAAAAAATTTTTCAAATCGGTTCAGTAGTTTCGGAGCCTATTCAATGCAAACAAACAAACAAACAATCAAATCTTTCCTCTTTATAATATTAGTATAGATAAATGTCTATACCTACACCTAACCTAAAAAAAGTAAAAAGCAAAATCCACAAATCATTCAGCCAGTGCCCAACCTTTACTAGAAAAGGTAATCATAGCCAATTACTAAATGTAACAAAATTACGAGAACGTTTACTGTGTATTGCGCGCTACCATTATACAATCACAAATTCATATCATAATGCATCCATTTAACAATACTACTCGTATAAAGTTTCACTCGGGGAAAATACTAAGTGGTACTTATTCATTAATTTCAGTTTAGGTGATGAAAAAAGTTGCGCGACAGCTAACCGTATCTGGGCGCGTTCGCGTGATTTTCCGAACTGTTTTAACATAAGTTTGAGTCCGCGCAAGAAGTTAGCCATAAGGCCCCTGGTTGCCTCTATTGGTTCTTCCGTTGTTTATTTATTCTTAAAAGCCCACTCTCCGCTCTCAACTACGATACCACAGAGAGATACACAGATATATCACATCACATCACATCATCAGCCATTAAATGTCCACTGCTGAACAAGGCCTCCCTCTTAGTGAGGGGTGTTGCCATAATCCCCACGCTTGGCAGGCGGCTTGGGGATCGCACTACGTTCACTGTGTACTAACAGGACGCTGCTGCCCATCCTCCGGTGGTTCTGGTCGCAGTTTTAGGACATACCCGGGTCCACACACAGATATATACAATTGTTGAAATTATAACACACCACTGTTTAAATCGACGATTAAAAATAAACATTCATCTTCATCATCAGCCAGAAGACGTCCACTGCTGAACATAGGCCTCCCCCTTTAACCTCCATACTGAACGAAAGCCTGCCTTTTGCATCCACTGGATGCCCGTGACTCTCACAATGTCGTCGGTCCATCTAGTGGGAGGCCTACCTACGCTGCGTCTTCCGGTTCGTGATCTCTACTGCAGAACCTTAACATAAAATAAACATTACAAAAGCAAAATAAATATTCTGTTAGTATTGAAACTATAAATTTGGAAAACTATACCAAATACAATATTAGATCCCTATTACGATATTCAAGATAAATATTTAGTAGGCATTACACAATACGCTTTATAAAGTTTTTTTTTTTTTTAATCCTATTAGTATAAATCCTCAGCCCTCTAACTGGATCGAACAGCTATCATCACCTAGACAATAGCAGCATACAAAACATCATTACATCATTCCATCTTCTATTCTCCACGCATTGTTGGCGCCGATAAAAACATCGGAAACGATCCCAATACACATAAAACTGGAGCAATTCTATTATGTAGCAGACGCGGAGAAATATTTCATTATTTTTTGTAAAATGCAGTAAATTTTTTAACCGGCTTTTAATATACTAAATACAATCTAACTAACCAGAAATCAGAAATATTTTTAGAAGATGTCGAATTAGGTATTATTTATTTTCTTTCTTTCTTCTTTCTAATTTAACTGCCTAAATTACTAAGCCTTATATGCAAAATAGAGTTGGATCATAGATTGTTGAGTGTCTAAAGATAACCCAAATGATCAAGCTCACCTCCGTCTGGCAGCATAGTCAGCAACCTGGTTTTGGAGTGTTGGAATGTCACTTTCAGACTTTTCGACTATCTCCGTTCAAAACTCATATTAATCTATTAATTCGACAATAAATTAATTTGTTGTGTGAAAAAAGGACAAACCCAATTTCACACACACTCATTTCCGCATTAATGATATTTACTAGTATGAGGAGAAGGAAAAAGGAAGGATAATACAAAATACCTTACTTCTAATAATAACATTACCATAAATAGTCAATATTGAAATGTGGTAAACGTATAACCTGATTAATACTAGGCTTTCAAGTTTTTATCTTCAAAAAACTAAAGTTCCTGTAGGAAAGGCAGCGAAATAATAAAAGAAAACAGATAAAATCACCGGGTTCCGCAATTATTTAGTGGAGGTGCGCGGATTTCAGTCTAGAAATAACTCCGCTACTAGAAAATCTTAAGTAAGCATTTTGTAATTATTATAGTTGATCCAAGTTTTTTAGGTCTAATAGCTGAAATAGATTGTAAAAAGAATAAAAAAAAAAAAAAAACGATATACTACAGTGAAATACATATTACAGAAAATGTTTTATTTACTATTACAGCGTTATTGCAGATATTAAAGCTCAACAAACTTGGATCAAGTATAGGTTTATGAATAATGTTCCCTTCAAGTAAACGAAATTGAGAATGTAATAAAACAGTAATTTTATTTCATAAGTGCAATTGATGCAATACCATGCAAATACATCAAAACTATCCACAATTTGTGGTAGCTTTGGTGGTAGAATCATCTACTGCATTTTTTTTCTTCCGCCTTTCTTTTGCCAAATATACTCTTACTTTATCTTTCTCGCATTGCTTCGGAGCTTTCACTTCATTCTGATAATATTTTTCATAATCTGGACTATTCAATTTGATTAACTTGGAAACATGTTCTAAATGGCTCAATGTGTCAGGGTGTTTTGTTTTTGTTTCTTCGTTTGTTTCAGTATTGCTGAGTTTGCGATCAAAGCTCATTATTTCTGCAGCTAGGTCTAGCAAAGGCTTCATAGGTTCCATATAGTCTTTTACAGGCTTAGGATGATGTATCCCTTCTTTTTTTGTGCTCGTATCAACAGTTTTGAATGCTTTAAAACTATTCATTTCAACTCTGAAAAGAATACGACTTTACTTAATATTTTGTCAATATAATTAAATAATCTTAATATTTATTTTAATAAACTGTAACAGAATCAAGAGATCCTCATATTAATTTATAGACGCCACTTCTTCCTATTTTCACCTTGTCCCTTAAATCATGTTATGGGATTTTTTGTCGATATATAATATGGTATGCTTAACCTCAATAAAGAATGTCTACAGATCTGATGACGTCATCTATGACGTAATGTCTCAATTTGTCCTCATTTGTGGTGGACTGAGAAAACCATGAAAGACGACTAACAATGCCAAACATGAAGCTTCAAGGACCAACAAAGAAAACTTTAGCAAAATGAGCACACAAGGTGAGGATTTGAAGTGTGTTTTTAAATGTGTGAGTAAGGTTCAATGCTAACTGAATATTCGATTATGGCGAAAGCGCGGCGTAGGAAAGTCTACCCTTCTTGGTTTACCGTAGGTTCAAAATTGTCTCGCCGCGCTTCATCGCCGCGTCGCGCTTTCGCCACGCTTTGACTATTCTAAAGTCCAATAAATGAAGTACGAGTATAATCATGATTTTTTAAGTTTTTGTGATTATTAGATATTTAATTTAAACACTTTGGACGGATTTTATAGCGTGTACTTTACATTATTTTAATTCCTAGTGTTTCGAACTCTTTGTCTTTGTTTCCTTGGTTACACGTAGACTAGATGAAGGATGTCTATAGCAATGTTATGAAATTGGTTACAAATATCACCAATATTTGTTTTAAATGTTTATCGGGAATTAAACATCAACGTTCATCCCGATTTGACCATGTGCTCAAATCGTTAAAGTTTAAAAATACCACCAATACATTTTAGTCAAAACGTTTCGTATGTACTCACGTAGTCGTTCACATCGTGGACATTGTGAGCTACTACTGATGTAAGCGTTCCAAACATCAAGAATTAAATAAGAAATACACGTGATAAAATATGTTAAAACTGTTTAATTTCAATATGCAATAATCGCGAAAACCTAAGAAAGCATCAGAATTTTAAAAACCGAACTATACCAGTTTTTTAATGTTTGGATTAATATTGGGTTAAAAACGATCCTTATATAGGCCCGTATTAATAATAAACTGTTCCCAAGTAAGGTCTGATCTCCGTTCAGGTGAAACTCTACTTAGGCATTGATTCGGAACTCAAGTCACTGCTGATTATTAAACTGCAATCGGCCCTCAACTCATGCGAATCCTTTCTCAAAGTCGGTACTTGGCAATACTTGAAACAACTTTTAAAACTAGTTTTGAGTTTGGGTTCAGTTTATTAATACGGACCATAGACTTTAAAGATTCAATACAGTTTTAAGTCCTGAGGCTATAGAAACATACTTAAGCTTTTTCAGCATTAATTTTACTATCAAGTAGAACGAGAATTCCGATAATATCTTACCCATAGCCAATTTTATCCGCATAGTACTTCACAGCAATGGGATTGCCCCCACTGTCCTTATACGAGTAAGTGCCCACGACGGTACCGTTAGCAAACTGAACTTCTTTCCTTGGTACTCTATCTATCGGGATACCTAATAAGAACAAACAATATTACAATAACAAGCTAAAACAAGGGTGAATCATTCAGAAACCCACGCAATGATAGAAACGCAACACAAATGCAAAAATTTACACACTGAATTTATTTTACTCTTGATTATATATTACACAAAGATTATTGGAACCTACCAATATTCAGTGTGTAAATTTTGCAGGTACTTAGAAATGTGAAATACGAAAAATTGTGTGTAAGATTGATATAGTATTTGTTCTGTGTATTCTCCCTAACAACGGTTTTCAGTGAAATTTGGTATGGAGGTAGTTTATATCCTTGATTAATATATATATATACGCTTCTTATTATTCCCTAAACATCATGGTTCCTATAGGATAGCGGGTGCAACCGCGGGCGCTACTATCAAGTACATAAAAATGACATGGAAATTCACATAACGTTCGTGGAATGTAAAACAATCTTGACTATTAGTGTTTTTGATAAACATTCAATATTGTATATTGATTATGTACTTTGAACACAGCAGAAGGTTCACTTGAAAGAAGAAGAAGACGTGACGCCAACAGATAAAAAACAATGCATTATTTTGTCATCCACATTAGAAGAAGCATAGAAGATATTTTTTATTATTTGCAAGATGCCTAAGATCCATAAGATGCAAGGAAAAAAACGTGCATGCTGTAGGTACTGACGCCATATAAGTAGGAAAAGGATCAAAGAATTATAGCAGCAGCAGAGTGGATACGTACCTATTACTAACTATAAGGCTTCGATAAACTATTAAACTTATGATATTTAGTAATACTAACCATATAATCCCTAATGGATGGTAGTGCACTTACATGAGGTTTCTTGCAGAAATAAAATCATGAATAGATATACTAAAAAACATGTCCAAAATCCAGTCATTTTATTACAATAAAGTAGTACGTGCTTCATATTGTCGGTATTAAAACTTGTCGTTATTTTATTTAGGACCCTAGGAAATGAATTCCTTTGGTAAGTTTATTTATTTTCATACGTTATGTTCAGGTTATTTTTACTCTTTTCTACAGAGTTTAAAACAGTCATTTTTATGTCAAAATGCGTAAAGTGAATCACATAGTTAACAACTTTGTCTATGCTATATCTCTATGGCAAGTTTTTAGCACTAAAATATTATGTATTTAAAGAGCAATAAAACATAATTGCGATTAATAATATGGTACATAAAGACTAGGAGGTCCAACTAGATTATATCTTCTGTTTCCAGAATTAAACTTTTGATATCCAACTTGGCTCTGAGTATTTTTATTCTTCTTGTTGGGTTTCTTTGGACGGGTCCATGTGATAGACGACTCTGTAGGTTCGACGGCTACTTTGTCGATTGGTTTCAGTGTAGTGGTCTGATGACCGTAGAAAGGGTTAAAGCGATCTTCTTTGTAAACTCTGAAAATAGTAAAACTTAGGTAAGAACAACGCCTTTTGAGATATGAGAGCAGTTTGCTTCTCAGTGCCTTCCATTCAACTTTTCATGTGTGTACACAGTACCGGCGTTAGGGTAGGGCTTGGTTGGGCAACCGACCAGGTCGCCAGATAAAAAGGGCACCATAGGCACCTATAAAGTGGCGCCGCAGGTATATAAAATATATCTAATCTATTCTTTGCCTTTTTTTGGAGTGCGCCGTAGAAGTCTCGCCCAGGGCGCTGGTAGTACTAAAACCGGCACTGTGCATATATGAACAGAAAGTAGATACGTAATGAAGAATTAGGTCAGCTAGGGTATACAATTATATTAAGGAAGCGAGTTCTTTGATTGCATCCATTGGTTGTCTCATGGATGCAATCAAAGAACTCGCTTCCTTAATAATTATAATTGTCAAAAGCTTATTAGTACCTACGAGTAAAAGCAATGCACGCCCAACTAGTTAAAGTAGCCGTGGACGATTTGTTCTCATTCGTACAAATACCACCGTAAATACACATGACTATTGTCATATATAAATTGTACAAACTGAGGTTGGTTCAAGATTAAGTCACTTTTCATTTTCATTATAGTGTTTTGAAAAGGCAAACCTTGTTTGAGACACTTTGCAAGTTTGAGCACTTTGTGATTATACGTATACAAAGATTACAAAGTGAGTAGGTATGTTCGTATTTATGAGTGGCCAGCCCTGACATCATTGTTCTTAGGCCGCCCAAAGAATACAGAAGATTATTAATTGGCAGTGACTCGAGAAGGAAAGCCATATATCGAACTAAATAACGTATCTAAGGAGAGAGTCTAGTCTAGAAGTGAATATAGCCAATGAAGTGTTAGTGTTACTAGTCAAATTTGCAAAAAATAAATTTCTCACCTATATCCTGCCTGATCAGCAAAGTATTGAAAACGCTGCGGAGCGCCAAACGGATCAACATAACCGTAGGCGCCGGTGACGGTGCCGTTTGGGAACCTCTCTTCGGTGCGGTACTGAGAGTTGCCAGTTAGATAGTCTGAGATGTCGTAGTTGAAAGAGTAGGCGCCTGGGTTCCCTAGGAAAGATGATTCGCTATGTAAATTTTTAACAGTATATTACAAAAAAAAAACATATTTTTGTCACGAAATAGCATAGGTATCTACGTAGCATCTAATCTAATGGCTTACATACACAGTAAGGCCAGCCCAAGTTTTTAGCTCTAGGTGCAGCTGAAATACTGACCACTAAACCTAGTTTTTGATCGTAATAATTATTGTATTGTGAGGTTAGCTGTGTCAGAGATAATTTTAAGTCATTGCTGGTAGTCTATACTGTTATATAGGTACATTTGTTATTATTATGTTTTAATTTAACATTTTATTATCAATATATACCACAGTATACATTATAATAAAATATTTTCATTTGGCTTTTTACTCTATGTTTTACTACGTTACAACAGATTAAGTTTTCTTGTCAGAAGATAAGACTGTGTAAAATGTTTCTTGGAAAACTAAGTAGGTAAGTTTTTCCAGATCAATCAGCAACAGATGTTGGTTTTGTATGAAAACTTAAACTTTACTCACCTATATTATTGTAATAATAATCACTTGGAGACTTCTCTGCCACACTGAGTCTAGGTAGTCTGGCTGACTCTACATAACATTGATTCAGGAGAGCAGTCGTCAAAAACATCTGAAAGGTTAAATAAAGGTTTTTCATTGCCAGAAAAAAGTGTGTTGCTTAGCTGCGCATCACGGTTTTACTCGCGTTTGCAATCCTTTAGAAAACGTACATTTTATTTGGATAAAACATATTGTTACTATCTCATCCAACTATCTCTATGCGAAAATCACATCGATTTGTTGATTTGATGTTGCGTAAAAGAAGGTCAAACAAACTAACGAACCAACAAAACACTTTCGCATTAGTATATTTTTTATAAAATAATAGGCTTGCGTTTGACCGCTTAGCTAGCTTGTTGTTAAACGATGGTGCAGTCTATGATGGAGCACTATAAGTTTTTTTTGTTTTGTTTATTGAAAGCGATTGATTTTATTACAGATGCATCTATTATTCTATTACATGTGTATGATGACTTATTTATTATATGTAAACAAAATTTTCTCAGCAAAACTTCATTTTATTCTGTTTTTTATACTATTGCAAGTAAATGCAACAGATTTGTAAATAATAAATGTGGCATTCCGCAAAACAGGTTCCTCTCGTTTATCAGGACTAGGGCCATGAAGCCTGTAAACCTACAAATAAACTTACGTATTCGTTCAAAACTTAAAACAACACTTACCTTAAATAACAAGTCCATTGTTACCACACCACACCAAACACTACAAGCAAACAAACACTTGTTATTTATACTGATCACAGAGAAGAAATGTAAGGTAAATATATCGGTCCACACACGCGTCTTCTACGAGAGAGCTTCCTTTAAATGGCTTCACCTGGCTAAAACAACTGCGGTCTCGTAAACTTGTGACTTGTGTGTAAGCTTTATCTGTGGGTGAGTCGTTTGTGGGTGAAGGCAATTTCACCCATATCCGCAACGTGATGTCATGCCATTAGTGTGACACGGCAGGATACATCGCCTTTTGTGATGCCAAAGTTAAGGAAAGATAGTGAGGAGCCTTTGAACCTAGCGACAATACGCTTATCAAGGCAAACTATAGTAAAACAGCCTGCAACAGGAGAATTTGTGGACTCTGGGTGTCTTCAAATCGAGAGTGAATCGGTTTCTTCTAGGCAAGCGTGCTCCATCGTAGACCACATCATCGCTTAACATCAGGTGAGTCACCAGCCAAGCGCAAGCCTATTTATATTATTTTTTAACTAAGGAAAACGTGCAGCATACGTGTCCATAGAGTGAAAAGTGTGAGCTTTTTTCCGTTCTGCTTGATGCGCAAAGTTTTGACCTTCTCAAGTCCAATGGCAGGTTTGGAGTTTCTCATCAGAAATAGGTACAACTTGCTAACCTCTTCACTCTACGGTATAAACAACTTATATATTGAAAAGAACCTATTTCAAGACAAGCTTTTATGAAATTGGTTATCAGTGTGCTGATCAAGAGTGCCGTTGTCCACCGTTACCATCATCAAATCTGTTCGCTGTCACCGTATAGACAATAAGTATTTTATTGTCATCGAAACTTGACAAGTATGCCTTTCAGCTCAATTACACACCGGGAAGTGGATCAAATTTTACTTGCAAGATTTGATTACAGATAGACAGTCACCGGGACAGGTGAAACTAAATAAAAGCTTCAAAAATATTACTTGCAAGATTTGATTACAGGCAGACCGTCACCGGGACAGATGAAACTAAATAAAAGCTTTATCAAGCTATATTTATTTTAAATTTTTATTATATTCAAGCAATGAAAAAGACTGCCTAATGCAGTTGAAACTATAGTCGGAGTGACCGGCTTAATCTTACGTGAGTAATTCCCGTGTAATATAAATAAAATGTGTGAAAACCACGTCAGTTTCTATAATAAAAAGCTTCAAATTTTACTTGCAAGGTTTGATTACAGGCAGACCGCCACCGGGACAGGTGAAACTAAATAAAAGCTTCAAATTTAACTTGCAAGGTTTGATTACAGGCAGACCGTCACCGGGACAGGTGAAACTAAATAAAAGCTTCAAATTTTACTTGCAAGGTTTGATTACAGGTAGACCGCCACCGGGACAGGTGAAACTAAATAAAAGCTTCAAATTTTACTTGCAAGGTTTGATTACAGGCAGACTGTCACCGGGACAGGTGAAACTAAATAAAAACTTGTAAAACGCATTTTTTTTTTTACTAACCAAACTGTGCCTAATTCTTTCGCAATTAAATTCTGACCTCATGCCGTCAGGTCCAAAAAATATAAAACTACAATAAAATATACTAAAATGCATTTACTTACCTTGAAAGTTATTGACTGATAACATTTAATTTAGACATATGGAGAGATAATGGCTACAGTAAAACTTATAAGGATTTAATACTGTTATGTTACCAAATTTGCTACTTTACGATGGATTTTCATCGCCCACTGATATCATGAATGGAATCACTGATTATTCCTTGAATATTGTTTTACGTATGTTGTATAATGTGGGTTTAAATGATTAATAGTTACATTATTATGTCTTTTAATTAAGCTGTTATTTGTTAAGACGAGGCGGCGCACGTGGTGGATGTCCATTGTTTTATTAGTGTCGATAGTTTAATAATAATATCGATTAACTGGTAATTTCTATATGAAACGTCACTATTCCTTAAATAGCAAATTACGTTTGTAATTCTTATTTAAATTCAAACCCAATAATTCAAACCTTCATGGGTGTTTATATGTCAAAAATCAAGAAAAATGCTAGACGGGGTAATGAACAGTATTATATTAAATAAAATTAATACTATTTATTTGGCTACATCACATTTCATTTAAAATCCAAAAAAGGAAAAGCAATTAAACAGTTGTAAAATGACACATCGAATCCTAGCGGGCACATCCGAAACTCGTTTACAACTTGCCTAAACGGGTGTTATGGCAAATAAAATATTAATATAGCATTATAGTATTCCGTGGTATGGAGAGGTGAAGGAACTTTAAACATGTTTTCTTTAATTAATAAATAATTATCAAGATGTTTTTATGAAGTTTGATTAAAATATTACATCCGAAAAACTATATTTATGTTTCAAAAATGTATGAACATAGCGGTTAGGTTTTTTTTTTCATTTTCATGTACTTATGTATGTTTGTATCTAACCTTGCATTGGGGTGCACCCAGGTTATCTGGGATTATACACACTAAAACCCCCTCGTTGACCAGCCTTAGTGCTTGACAAGAGGGCTCCGGAATCTCCAGAGTAACGCACCGGAGCGTAACGTATCTAACCTAACCATCCTAAACGCCTCCATTGACTCTGAAAAAAATTGGTGTAGATTCCGATAAGAGTTGACTTTTCCACGGCTGCTGGCTGAGCAGCGACTGCCCCCCCTCGACTTTCCATTTAGTTGGTCTTAGAATTCAGTCCACATCTGACAAATTTAATATTACGTTCTTGTTTCTGAGCTCATGACCATTAAGGTTGCCGGCAGATACCTACTTATGTTTTATTGCTGCTATTCTTCTTGTCAACATTATTTATCTCGTAGATAAACTACGGTTCAAATTAGGCGTGTGAGGTCTATGAACTCTGTTTTACAATCTGTGGTATAAAAATCAGATCTGTAAACTAAACAAGCTAACTTTAAGTTAAAGGAAGAAGCTTCCTGGTTTTAGTAAGGCCAATAGTTAGGTTAGTTATTAGGTTTGGCTTCACATTACATAGAATAACTGAAAAGAGGTTATTGGCTGATACGTACATTGTTATTTGCAAAAAAATTGTAAAAATTAAATAGTGAAAAATAAATTCTTAATATTTTTCAATTTGAACTTAAAATTGCAATTAGTAAAGACATCTGTTTTCTCGGCTTTGGTAATAATATTATTTAGGAAGCCTGAAATAAATTATGTAATTTATTTTTCATAAATTTTACAACTTAAAATTTCAGTTAGTAAAGACATCTTTTTAACGTTGTCAAAAAATTTATCCCAAATCACACTTTTTGTAACTTCTAATTAAAATAAAATTATACAAAAATATTTGTACTTCAAATGCTGTTCAGTGTTCATCTAGAGGCAAGTTGGGTAAACTTAAGCTTTATTTACATTAATGTTATCTCGAAGAAATCAATGAGCAAAGACAGTTACTAGAACCACGAGAACGAACCAATTTGGTGTCCTAGTACTTCCTGGTACTTTTCATGTAAAAAAAGTTCAATTTAAACAAAATATCCTAAAGTAAAGCATAAATAACTAAGAATTCTGTCGAAGCGTGGTTCCGTGCGCCATTTGGAAATGTGTCGCCGTTTGCCATAATCTTATAGGTATGCCATTATAACTTTACAAATAACTAAGAACCCTGTGCTAAGTAGTGATAAGGTGTGTAACGTAACGAGTGATAGTTAAGCTATAAGTGTCATCTTCGTCTAGGTTAGTTTAAAACAGCCCGTAGGGTGACACTGCGATGCCCCAGGAGCGTGCGTGTAGTGGGCTACTGGAGCTACTGCCACGTGGTGATGGACCTATAAAGACATTAGTAGTCTATACTAATATTATTAATACATACATACATATATATATATATATATATATATCTATACTAATATTATGAAGAGGAAAGATTTGATTGTTTGTTTGTTTGCATTGAATAGGCTCCGAAACTACTGAACCGATTTGAAAAATTCTTTCACTGATGGGAAGCTACACTATCCCCGGGTGACATAGGCTATAATCTATACCCATGCGAAGCTGGGGCGGACCGCTAGTAATAATAATAAAGAGGGAAAATTTGATTGTTTGTTTGTTTGTTTGCATTGAATAGGCTCCGAAACTACTGAACCGATTTGTAAAATTATTTCACTACTGAGAAGCTACACTATCCCCGGGTAACATAGGCTATATATTTTTTTTTAAATAAGGGATCCTTACTAAATCTCCAATAATGTAACTCAAGGTGTAAAAAAAATAAGATTTACAATTTTAACTTTGGGTATTTGACAGTTCTTTGACAGGACAACGTCTGTCAGGTCAGCTAATACATTAATACACCAATAAAGGTATTTATAGACAAACGTGAAAATGTGGTAGCCGAGGCAAGCATGCGTGAGTTGCCGCTTGTATAGTAGGTACTTTTCTAAAACATTGGGTTGAAATTCACGTACAAATATGTATTATTATTTTTTTCTCTAATTTCAAATATGAGGTAAAATGAGGTAATACAGCCCAAAAGGCCTCAAAAAAATTAAGCAATTCTTATTTAAATAATTTTTGAACACAATATTTTACTTGGTATGCAATCAATAGAAATTGTTTATTAGGTATAACCTTGATAGACAAGCATTTTGTAAATCACGGTGCCAGTCAACCGAGTCATTTCTATAAAATCATGAAGCGTTAAATTGTAGTTCAAGGTTACAAGTGTGCCCACTTTCCTTTAAAACTAACTGAACTTTATCTCTTTAATTTTACTAAAGCCATTTTTTCCGGTTAGATTACGGTTTATCCGTCAGTAAGTATCCTGCATAATGAGGGCTTTCCAGAGTGACGATTAAATAAACTTTACTAATAAAAAAAAATGTGCAAATGTCGACTCGTGAGCCGGCCACATGTCCCGAAGAACAAATAACCGATGGGGTAGACGAGTTCTGGAGTGGAGACCAAGTTTAGGCAAACGTAGTGTAGGACACCATGTGGCCAGGTGGAGTGACGACCTGCTTAAAACGGCGGGTAAAAACTGGATGCAAGGAACTGCCGACCGAGCTCAGTGGCGTGCATTAGGAGATAGAAGCATATGTCCAGCAGTGGACAGTTAGAGACTGATGATGATGATGAAAAGTCGTTTCAAATATTATTTTTTTCTATTAAAACTATACAGAAAGTTATCCATACCAAAAGAAAATAAAAAAAACGATTGTCTGTTACCATCCCTATCGAACACAACTATTAGAACCCGTCAGATTCTCGTCATAGGAAATCTAAAACCACCGATTCGGAAGGGCTAACGATGTTTAATGGTGTGTATTATTATTCTGTATAGTGAATAAACATAAAAAAATAGTGACATCTAGTGAAGCTTACTGAAAGTAATAATAGAAGTAATATCATGAAAGAAGGTATCTTTGAAGTCGAACCCGAAGTCCCGCGGGAATAACAGACGTCAATAATTATGGACAAGTAGAATGATCGATCGCAACAGCGGTTTACTGTTTAAACTCACTGCAACTTATCCCAAAAATAATTACGCGCATCCGGCACTTTAGCTGCATAAGGTCATTAAACAAACCGTAATAGCATTTTCCCCGAACTTATTATGCACCTGCATTTTGGTAAAACACTCTGAGCGAGTTTCGTGAGGTTTCCTTAAAGGCCCCACACCATTACGCAAATGCCGTCGCAGGCAATCTCAGAGAAATCGCATTTTGTAATGTACTATGGAAAAGCTATCAAGGGAAACAATCATGGTGGTGTTTAGTATTTTCTTATTTATTTAGTTTTTTTCGTAGGCGGTTGTTGTTTTATAATGAAACACAGTTGTGATCTTACTACCAAAATCTAAAAGTTCAGATAATAGACATTACAATAAAATAGCGATATGTATTCTAAAAGAGCTTTAATTGAATCTTTTTTTTTTTTTTTTTACATCGGACTAGGCGAACGTTTGACCGCGATCTCGCCTGATGGAAAGCGACGATGCGGTCGAAGATGGAGCACGTTTGCCCAGTTAGTTTTGAATCTATGGGTAAAAGCTTCTAAAAAAGCTACAATAATTGTATATTTTTATTACCATGAACGTTCCCAGCGGAATCCTTGTTCTTGCAGTAAGTAAACTTCATTGTTTTCGATATAATCAGGCGATTTTGATGTAGAGATGTCAAATCCTTACATCACTTTGATAGGTTACGTTTTTATGTAACGTCTAATTCCCCGAATGTCTAGTCAGCAATTTCCCCTTAGGCCTAATTCCCCTAACGTCAAATCATAAGGACGTTTAACTTTCTGATCGTAGATAATAATCTTTAAGAATAAGAGTTTAAAAACAGAATCGATGTCAATAAATATATATTAATTCTTAGATTAGGTTAAATAAATTTGACATACCTACTTAATAATCCACGAATTTGTTTTAGTAGTAGTTAATTTGAAGTTATATCATACTAGCGATCCGCCCCAGCTTCGCACGGGTATAGATTATAGCCTATGTCACCCGGGGATAATGTAGCTTCCCGTCAGTGAAAGAATTTTTCAAATCGGTTCAGTAGTTTTGGAGCCTATTCAATGCAAACAAACAAACAAACAATCAAATCTTTCCTCTTTATAATATTAGTATAGATATAAAATATTGTTTTATAATTACAAACTCACATTTTGTAGTTGGTATGTATGGAATAACCTTATTGTCAACTACAAAGTTAACTTTGTCTTTCAATATTTCAACTTAATTTATTTTTAATTTTTTTGGACTCGCGCTCTAAAGGTTTCCGTCCAACGGAACCCTCAGAGCACGAGTCCTACTGGTACTTGTCCGGTTTTTTTAAATCAAAAAATGTGAAAAGGCTTTTGAATAACGTATAAGTAAGTAATAGGTGATGAACACAAATATTAGACACAGTTTTCGCACAAAAACTGTGTCTAACACACTATTACTAACATTCTTCACCGATAAGGTTTCGTTATCAATGTGCAAACACGGTTTGTCTATTAACCTCGTTAGTAAACAAAGATATTTAAAGTATTCAAATATAAATAGCTCCATAACAAGCGGTGCATTACAATTCAGCGATATTGGCGAGCAGATTCTTCAGTTGTAAATCAATAAACTCGTAAATCAGATCTTTATTACGAAGATAGCATAAAGAATACTGTAAAATCAAGAGAATAAGAGAAAGAGCCTGGCCTTTCTTACTAAAGGTAACATCTCAATTTATTTGGTACCTCAGATCTGATAAATAAGGGAGATATAGTAAAATGGTGGTATCGAACGCATCTGGCTTAAATCCGGCTTGATGCCTCCAGTCGAACTTACCCAGCGGACGACCTTCCCGCTCTTTTTGCACAAAATTGTAAAATTGTTATGACAATAATGACCTTTCGAAATAAAATAAATCACTACCATATTATATGATAGTAAGAGGGATTTTTAATCATTATCATCAAGTAACTGTTTAACAAAGAGGCAATTTCATTTCTATTTCTAAATGTATCCCAAGTAATATAACTTTGATTCTGATGCAAATAACATTGTTTAGTAACTCGTGCGATGATTTATTACGTAGGTATGGTACCCTATGAGCTAAATCCGCGTACTTAAATTCTTGTAGTAGGTAAACGGAATCTAAATTATCGCCATTCCATAATTTTCTCTAGTTTGCTTATGATCAATTAAAGATTTTTATACTGGAGTACGCGGAAAGGGGTCCACAGTACCCTTTATTATGAACAACTTTTGCTATGGGACCAAAAGCGTGAAAGCGCGAAAAAAAAATCAGCTGTTCCATAGAAAATGGTCATTGTCACTCGAACATAGAAAGATAATATACAGCAATAGCTTTAAACCTAAGCTATGCAGACGTCAATCGAGATCAAAAGATTATGCGGCAGTCAGATCCGAACTGTGACCTGAATACAAATTTACTGCTTTCGAAATTAATATTTCTCTGCCAAATTACTGCATAAATTGTTTATGCAAATCGCCTAAATATAAACTATTTCTGTACCTATGTAACCACATAAATAATGTTTTATCATTAGGATACAAACTGAAGTGCACCTGGTACGCCGGCATTTCAACAATCTATTTTAATGTTTATTCTTTCTAATTAACCAGATAACAAATGGTGTTTAGAACCAAAAATAGTCGTGTTTACATTGCTTTCGGTGATTCAGAATGATCATTATTTTGAGAGTCGTTTAAGTCAATGTTTGCATATCATGACACTGGGTTGTTTGGAGATGCTAATCAAGGAAGATAGGTCATAAAAGTATTGCAAGTTCAAATACTCTTCCGCGCAGAGTTTTACTCTCATTGGGCTATTACCGTTCTGTAAACAATAAGGTATTCATAAATTGATTATCCAAACATCCTGTTATGAATTATTCAGTGCAGCGTTATTCAGGCGAGAGCTTCCCGCGAGCCAGGATCCCGCAATTTGGAGCACCGCAGCTCTCAGAGTGCCCGCGCCGCCCGTCGATATGTCTGAAAGTGCGTTATTTATTTATTTTTACCGACAACCTGCTCTTCCGCGCTTCTCACCTTAGTTTCAATATAGACTCCGCTTTGAAGACACGACCACTTTACATTACAACGTTAAGTCAATGCGATTAACATACCGCGACCTCTTGTCCCACATGGATTTCGGTTGCTACGACAAGGACTCGGGGGAAGTGGAGTGCTACCTCGAAATACGTAAATACATTTTGACTAATCGCTATCGACGGTGATTTATAGCTTTCTTATTGTTGTGGAACATCGCATTGTAATTTATATTTTTAGTTGCGATCGGTGTAGTTTTTGGGTCGTGTAAACAGCTGGACTCTGACAGTAGGGCGGTCCGCAAGTCAGCGCATTCCGTGACTGCTGGCCGGATCAAGCGTTGTTATTAGCAATTTTAATTATTCGATCTGACATATCAATAATATCGATCAGTTAATACGTAACGTCCAGGTTTTGTCATAAAATGCGCTCAGAACTGAGAGCTATTAGCACTAGACGTGACAACGTGCCGAGCCGTGAGTAATTAGATGAATAATTGTGCGTTTCTCACTTTTTCATAGTATGAGCTCTAATTATGATAATTTAAATATTTTAGATTGCGATACGGGTACTTCTTGCGCTATCACGATACAAATGCGTAAGTAACTTGATAATCCGAGTGCGAGCTTGCAAAAAAGCTTACAAATTTTGATGTGCGCTTATTTATTACGCCGTGGAATATGTCTGTAAACGTGAATGACAGCCATGCTGTTAGGATTGTTTCTGTAAAAAAAAAAATCTGAATGAAGAAGTGTAATTGTTTTTATTTTTTATTTGTGACAGCGAGTCCAGATTCCGTGGGATGCATAGAGAGATGTGCAACCTTTCTTTCGTTCCTGCTTGTCGTCATCACATTTCCATTTTCTTTATTCGAATGTTTCAAGGTAGGACCCTTGAAAAGATTTTTAAAGCTGGCTTTTCAAACTTTGTTTTCTAAACAGTTTCAAGCAAGCATTCGCTCGTTCACGCGTTATTGATTGATTGATTGATATATTTATTAAAATATTTATCAATAAAAAACCTACTTCAATATGATAAAGCTTATTTAAAAAATATACCTCCTTGTTTTGACTCGATCGAAGCGCTTGAAGAAAACTATTGTAGATAATTGCTATTCTCAAGCAAAATAGAGCGGGCTAAAAACAGCCAAGCTAAAATTTCTGAAATTTTTGTGGGACCACCTCAAGAGTGACTTCTACATAATAAAAAACGCGTAAATTGGTTCACAGTTGTTAGCGTAATCGATTTACATAAATAAAATAAAAACGGATTGCATTGAGGTTCTTCCTCCTTTTTTGCGGTCGGTTAAATATCACTATTAACTATGCAACATTTGAAGTTTAGATATTTTTTTCAGAGCGAGCGAATATTTGCAAATAAAATCGTAACTAATATTTGACCAATGACCATACAAAATCAAATGTCTAAACTCGTGCTTTTTTAATTTTGCAGGTGGTCCAAGAGTTTGAACGTGCAGTGATATTCAGATTAGGAAGGCTGAGGAAAGGCGGAGCGAGAGGACCAGGGCTGTTCTTCATTTTGCCCTGCATAGATACGTACAGGAAAGTTGACTTGAGAACGGTATCATTCGACGTGCCTCCACAAGAGGTGAGTAGTATTCAATATCTCATAACTAGGTTTTGATTAAAGTTATATGATTATTTACGGGATATTAATAAATAAACGGGTACGGATACGGGTAAATATCCCGTAAATAATCATATAACTTTAGTGAACAACCGTGATAGTTTAAAACAGTGTTTTATCTTTTGATTATTATTTATCTACTAGCGACCCGCCGCCCGGCTTCGCACGGGTGTAATTTACATGCAAAGCCGGGGTGGGTCGCTAGTTATATATATAAACCTTCTGTGAAAAATCATCTAACTGATGATGAAAACCGCATCAAAATCCGTTACGTAGTTTAGGAGGAGTTAGCGACCATACAGACATACAGACGCGGAAAGCGACTTTAATTTATACTATGTAGAGAAGAGATAGAGATGCTTAGGTACTTCATCAAAACTTGCGTGAGGATTAATTATAAATTACTCTGGAAACGGCTTACACTCACGTTATGTTTATCGGTCGAGACGATCGACCTGTTTCGAAGCTATTAGAGCTCCTTCATCAGAGAATACGCGCACTCCACTTATCATCATCATCATCATCATTTCAGCTGTAGTCCGTAGTCTGCTGGACATAGGCTTCCCCCATTGATCTCCAAAAGGGCCGGTTGGAAGCGGCCTGCATCCGCTCTGCTTATACGTGAGTGTAAACCGTTTCCAGAGTTATTTATGCTTAGATACTATGTAGTATATATGTTTATCTATGATACTATTCAATTTATGAAAGTTTCAGCAATATTCATTAATACCTACCCATGATACCTACTACCCAACCTTGTGCTGTACTTAGTCAAATATAGGTGATAATTTTGACAGCTCACAGTAAGGATGAGGTAGTATTGTTTAATCGTTAATGGACCTATTCTATCATCGATCATAGAACTTGAAATCTATAGTTGCATGGTTATGCTGTAGTGTATGGTCAGATTATAAGACACAAAAAAAAAATATTTTTAAATTAAATTAATAATTTATTAATATGACTACGAAAACCCCTCCAACAAGGGGGAAATTTCGACGTTCGTCGTATTTTATTCGATCAGTCAGCCTATTTAGCGTGGAATACGCGCGATATCGAAATCGTTGTTGTGAGTGGGTGAAATTAGAATTTTTACTTGTTCGATTTTTTTTATTTCAAAGTCAATTTTCGATAGTTTATTATGCATGACACGTCATATACGCATGGTTCTTTTTATTTTATTCAAGTAAATAATTCTTTAGCGCCATTGAGCAATTTTAGGCATCGGGCAAAACTTTCAGGTTCGCTTCACCGACATGCTAATGTGACGTATTAGTTTTCACTTCTAAATAATACGTCACATTACTGTCTATCATGTACATTGTACAGTCTCCATGACTGGCCTATTTACACATGCAACTTTAGGGACGTAGCTTAAACCTGCTAGGTTTGAAAGTTTAAAAGTGCAACTAATAAAACTCTTGTGCAAGACTAAAAATCCTAGTCTCAAACTTGGTGCTTTAACAAATTACAAATACAAATTAATTTATTGGGCATTATAAAAATTTACAAAATAATATTTGAACCCATTGACTCCGAACTAGTAGTAAATACTGTGTTTCGGGAGCCAATGGCCTCTCCCATTAAATGTTGCTAACTAAATACCTAAACACAGACTAAAATAAAAAATAAAAGTTATGCCAAAAAAATTACTAAAGTTATTAATTTATACAAAACAAATAAAATATATATATAATTATATAAATACAGGCAAACTTTAATATCAAATACATACACTTAATAAGGCGATAGTCTAATACATAATAATCAAACGATAAAAGTATTAAAAACAATGTCATATAAATGTACGTATTTATGTGCCATCACAATACACAAGAAGTCACAGGAGTATATGCAACAATACTTATTACAAGTACATAAAGGTTCTTAACCTATGACATCACCTCTGCTGTGACTACAATGCCTAAATTAGCTTTAAAGTAAATTAGCAGCCTGTAACCCACATCTGCCTTTGGACATTTTCAATTACTTACATGGGAAGTTCATTAGCACTGTCAAATTAGGTTTTATTGATCAACCTGTAGGCGGACGCATTCGTGAGTAAGTGCCTCATGAGTGAGCTCGTTAATAAAAATATAAGACATGCTATATTCGGTCCAAGATTGTATTATTTCTGGCAGCTACAATGTCATTGTATAAAGCTGAATGAAAACTTTTTTTTTTATTCTTGCCCTGTAGTTTTAGCACGTTGATCCAGTTGGTAGTGAACCTGCCTTCTGAGCTTAGGGGCGTGGGTTCGATTCCCACCTAGGGCAAACATTTATGTGAACATTTGTGTTTGTTCTATATCTGGTTGTTAATATCTATTTAAGTATGTATTTAAAACTATATATGTAATTATATCAGTCTCTGGCAGCCATTTCACAAGCTTTGCTTAGTTTGGGATCAGATGACCATTGTGTGCAAAAATGTCCCGAATATTTATTTATTTATTTAGTTAAACGTCTACCAGCTACGAATACAATCGTACAATAAAAAACTTTTCAAAAATGATCCGTTTTTTTCCTTCTGGTTTTTATAAAATACTGCAAGAGCTTACAAAACTTCTACAAAGTATAGACTTGGGAATATCACAGTTATTTAGAAACTATCAGCGCCCCGCGATTTCACATAATCAGCCTTTTTAACAGTCCACTGCTGGACTTTTAGCCTACCCCCGAGAAGGTGATTGGGCCATATCCACCAGGCTGGCCCAGTGAGGATTGGTGGATGCCTGATATAATTTTTTTAATTTTTTTTTTCTCTGAAATGTTTAGTATTACATTAAAGTGGCATTTAAGTATTACGACGTATTCCATACATTTTGTCGAGTGTACGACCGTTTTCTATGGAATAGCTGATATATTTTCCTCGGTTTTAGGGTTGGTCTCATAGTACCTAAAAGTTGTTAATAATTATGAGCACAATGACCTCGTTTCGGCTTAGCATACTCTTTCCTTGTAACCCGGTATATAAAAAAATATGGATTGAGATAAGTAATAACGTATTTAAGGAATAATAGTTGGGAATAATTACTTTTTTTGTTTTATTCTAACCTTTGTAACATAGGTAATGAGTTTTAATCATTCAAGTCCTGGTAGATTTAGTACAGAAATATTCATCTGTTCTTCTGATAAACAGTTTAATATCAAAGTATAACTGCACAATGAAGTCAGCGTTCCTTTGAAGCGTGTTTAACACCGAAATTAACCAGCTGATCTCAATTCCGATCAAAATTACGACCCCAATCTCAGGACAAAAACGAAAAACAGGGTCTATTATTAGGTCGCCAGCTCACAGACAATTGGTTTACGTGAATGTTTAGCATCTCGTAAAACTTTGATTGATAGTTTACGGCCACATCAATTAAATTGTACCCGACTGAATGACGGGAGAATGGTAACAAATAGGTTAACAGTTTTCAATACCAATGCCATACAAAAATCCGATTCCATGGTAAACACGTGGTACACAAAGCTTGTATTTATTTACGTTAGCGGTGAATCAATGTACGATAAGGTAAACCGCGGAAACATAGAATTTTATTGAGCTTTACCCAATTGAAAGGAGTTGCCATTCTAACACTTTTACCGAATTAAATCTGTCTAATATACAAAGTCATGTACCTATGTTACATCTTTTATAACTTAAAAATGCCTGTTCCATTTTTCATGATATTTGATTTGTCGGGTTCCCCTCCGCCCCGAATAGCAGAATAAGTATTAAAATACCGGGAAAATTAACGAACAAAAATTATTATGAAGAAAATCCATTATCCCATACATTTTATATGAAACTGCAAGAATTGAAGCCTTAGTATACATTGACATAATTATTACATCATAGAAAAAAAACCATCTTATTCAGAGGAGGTTGCTGTCGCTTCCAAGGAGGTGCTTTAAGGAGATACATATATAACACGGGTGAAACTACAGGGCCCAGCTAGTTTCTTAATATATTACGTGCAGGAGAAAAAAAACTGTGTAAATAGGTACTTATACCTTATGCAAAAACATTCAACATACATACATTCAATCTCCATCTACTATGACGATGTGAATCCTGTTCCATGTTGTTTACATTTTGCTCGTAAAATATAGGCAAATGTGTGAAATATTACAAACTTCCTGAAAACCTACGTTTATAGGATGATTATGCCAGACCGTGGCGAGCACGAGCCGTGGCCCGTACGAGGCGCGGGCGTGCCACGGTTTAAAAACTTCACCAACATATCTTCTCTACATAGTATTAATTAATGTCGCTTTCCGCGTCTGTCTGTCTGTATGTCTGTTTGGCCGCTAACTCCTCCTTAACCACGCAACGGATTTTGATTCGGTTTTCACCATCAGTTAGACAAATTTTCACGAAAGGTTTATATATATAACTAGTGACCCGCCCCGGCTTCGCTCGTAAATTACACCCGTGCGAAACCGGGCGGACGGGTCGCTAGTTTATTATAAAGCATTCAGCGTCTGTCTTTATGGCCGCTAACTTCTACTTAACCACGCAACGGATTTTGATGCGGTTTTCACCATCAGTTAGATAATTTTTCACAAAAGGTTTATATATATTACTAACGACCCGTCCTGGTTTCGCACGTACATTACACCCGTGCGAAGCTGGGCGGGCGGGTTGCTAGTCTCTACATAGTATAAATTTAAGTCGCTTTCCGCGTCTGTCTGTATGTCTGTATGGCCGCTAACTCCTCCTAAACCACGCAACGGATTTTGATGCGGTTTTCACCATCAGTTAGATACATTTTCAAGGAAGGTTTATACATATAACTAGCGACTCGCCCCAGCTTCACACGTAAATTACACCCGTGCGAAGCCGGGCGGGCGGGTTGCTAGTTTAATATAAAGCATTCAGCGTCTGTCTGTATGGCCGCTAACTCCTACTTAACCACGCAACGGATTTTGATGCTGTTTTCACCATCAGTTAGATAATTTTTCACGGAAGGTTTATATATATTACTAACGACCCGTCCTGGTTTCGCATGTAAATTACACCCGTGCGAAGCCGGGCGGGCGGGTTGCTAGTTTTATATAAAGCATTCATGCTACACCGTGTGTCGGCCGCGTCCCAGACGAGGCTCGGCCGTGCCTACGGGTGACCTACGCCTTCATATAAAATATTCGTGAAGACTTAAATCCGCGCCATGTCCGCGCTTTGTATGGGTCACGGCTCGTGCCCATCTCGGTCTAGCATAAATCATCCTACTCGTATATCTGTTATCTGAGCGAATTGTTCAAACTCTCCACACATTGCAGCCTCAAACCTTGTTCCTATCCGTCGATCGATCATTCTCTATTTACCTGACCGTAAATACGTTTACATGGTCAATATCATAACCGACCGCTGCTTAGTTTATTTTGGCTTGTCCAACATCGAGCAGTCGTGAACAGATGGCTCTCAGCCGTCCTCGCTACGTCTAACGATTAGAGCAAAACAATAAGTTAAAATGGTAAGTTATAAGCCATTAAAATTACGATGTTCGTGGCATAATTATCAAATAATACAAATCATTTGTTTCAAAAGTCTATATCATAACTTGAGAACGACTTTACCGATTTCATTCATCTTTTCTAATACTTTGTATACGGTTCTTACGGTAAGAAAAATAACTAACCAGTTATATTTTGGTAATGAACATAAATTTGTCACCGACCCGCTCTTGGCCATTACTTTATAACTGGTAATTCGGTTACTTAAGAAGAAGAATAAGATATCTTTATTGCCAAAAAAACAAAAACAATGAACTTGGACGACCTTATTCTATTTTGTGATGGTACGGAACCCTCAGTGCGCGATCTTATCTCGCACTTGGTTGGTTTATTTTATTATCTTATTTACGGGCCTAGAGCCTAGAGTCTAGCCACGGCTTAAACATAACTTATGTAATATCTTGTGTGTAAAGTATTTTAAGTGTTTATTGTTTGATATAGGTACATATTAAAACGTTAACTTATTCATATTAGCTCGGTTGAATTAAATCATCTTTTCCTGAATTCCAATAGAGCATTCAGTTACGAATGTTTGAATTTCCTTCAATTAATTGTAATCTTTGATCAAGATAACAGCAACCTTGTCACTGCTGTTTATCTACATGAAAGTAAAGAGAACCAGCATGCCAGGTGGTCTGCTCAAACTGACCTTGTTTCACGCATTCTCGTGAATCATTCTTAATTTTATGTTACAAATAATGTAGTCTACATAGTAGGTGGAGGAGCTTAATTACCGCTGTAGATAAGTTGATGAGCATTTATCAGCTAAAATGCATTTGCTAGTATGTAGAGTAACTTTTAGAGTGCTTAATGTAAAATTTGGATGACATATATTAATTGAATCATGCAAAAAAAATCATTAACATGAAAATGGAAATCAGGCGTAGGTTGGTAATTACTAGTTTAGTTTATCATAATGTTTACGTTATAAATAGCATTATTGCCAAATCACAAAATAGCTTCTGGAAGGCCTCTTTTATATTGATACATTTTGAATACTATATAATACTTATCGTACACATTTTTAAATAACTACTGCTATATGTAGGTATGCATACAGCTATAGCTTCATCTTAGTTCGCGTCATTGCTGATGTGGACAAACGCAAGCTTATAATGAATAAAAAAATATTATATATAATATGTATCAAAATGTAATATACATATAATTATATATGTTTTTTTTCTGAAATTTACATTAGAAACAATCTACTGTGAAAGAGAGTTTAAGGAAAGCAAGCACCAAGGAAAGAAAGCAAAACCTTAAAAAGGCTCTTTCTTTGTACATCCTCTCGTTCGCAGTAGATCGTTTCTAATATCATTTTTATCATTGCATATGTGCTAAAGATATAAGGTTGTTTTTGTGTCTGTTATAAGTTAAACCTGCTGGATGCCTTTTTTTTATTTTTTATATTTGAAAGCAACTTTCATTGCGCTGGTTCTTAGGTACATTTAATCAAAATCCTAGAGCGCTTATCCGAATTAATCTTGTTTTTTTTTTTTTCATTTTCGTTTATATTTTACAGGTCCTTACGAAAGACTCGGTGACAGTTGCCGTGGACGCAGTGGTCTACTATAGGATAAAGGAGCCGCTAAATGCAATCGTGAGGGTTGCTGACGCAGGGTTCGTAGTTAGTACCTACCTATTTATTCATCTAATCTAAAGGCAACCGCAAACGACTGACTTTTAGTTAGTGTGTGCAAAAAACCCTGCAGGGGCCTTACGGACAACTGCTATTGCGGCACCTAATCCGCTCAGTTGGAAAATCACGCGACCGCAAACCGTATCTGGGAGCGATAAGGTTCACGTTCGCGTGATTTTCCAACTGAGTGGATTAGGTGCCGCAATAGCAGTTGTCCGTAAGGCCCCAGGAGTGAGAGGGACAAGGCAAAAACTCTGTGGAAGTTGGAGCAAGAGAGAAAATTTCCGTGGACTAACGGGTCATTCACATCTGCTACGCACTTGCACGCGTTCATCGTAAAAACCTAGAATCTAGATTTTGTTTCTATAATAGAGCACAACAGTGAAAACAAAATTGACAATTTTATCAAATGTACTGTCAAAATAAGCAACGTCCAAACGTTAAACAAATATGAGATTAACTAAAAAAGCTAAAATAAAATAAAATGCTTTAAATAGAACACAATATATCAACCTACGTCTGTAGGGAAAACGACGCGCTTTCATTGTATTTGTTTATCAAGTAGAATGTAAAATTGCATGAACATCATACTTACTGCGACACTGAGAGTTTGTTTCAGAATCTAGTTGCTAACCATCACATAATAATTATGTGGAAGATAAAACTTTCGGTTATCTAACATTTCACAAAAAAAAATATCATTCAGATACTTAGTTCTATATTACTCGGGCAGCGAAATGGCACCGCCGCAATTTTTTTATTTTTACTCTCAAACTCACTAAACCAACTAATAAGTTTTTTATTTGCAACTTGATCTCTTTATTTTAAAAGATTGTGAAACGCAAGTACATCGTTTATTTATTTACGCTTAACAACAGGCAAGCTGGCGGCCAATCGCAAGCCTATCTATCACTATCACTACATAGTATAAAACAAAGTCGCTATCGCTGTCTGTCCGTCCCTATGTATGCTTAAATCTTTAAAACTACGCAACGGATTTTGAAGCGTTTTTTTTCAATAAATAGAGTGATTCAAGAGGAAGGTTTATGCGTATAATTAACGACCCGCCCTGGTTTCGCACGTACATTACACCCGTGCGAAGCCGGGCGGGCGGGTTGCTAGTTATATATAAAATTAAAATAAAAGTGCATATTGGCTTAACCGGAACGTTAACCGGACATTCTGAAAGAAAGCCATCACGGCAAATTTAAAATTAAATTCGTAATTTATCGTCCATGATCTTCATAATCTCAAGCTTCAATGATGTTGATGTACAAGGCAATGCCAAATTACCCTACTTTAAATGTAATGTACCTAATGCATGGTTAAGTGCAATGGAAATGCAAATGAACTTTTGATAGCCTATAAATCATACATCATAATACATCTTCAAAGTAAAAATATTAATAACTGGCCAAGAGAGTGTTGAAACATGCATATGGTAGGATTCTATATCCAAAGCCTTGTGGTCCTATTCATCTTCGATTATCATAATGTGATCTGGGGCCTTACGGGTACCTGTTAGAGCGATTCTGTTTAGGTGATGAGTTGCGGGACCACTAACTGTATCTCAGCGCGTTAAGGTTCACGCTCGCGTGATTTTCCGAATTGCGCTGTTTCAGCACTAATAAGAGTTAGCCGTACGGCCCCTGCAATTTGTTATTTCTTGTTGTAACTTGAATCAAAATTAAAATTTATGCATGTTTTTTATGTATTTCTTTTCTGATTTCTAGTAATAAAAAAGGAACCAGTTGTTAAATAATTATACCAACATTAATTGATAACAGAGCGTCAACCCGTCTACTAGCGGCAACCACTCTTCGAAATGTTCTCGGTATGCGCGACTTGGCACAGCTGCTGTCAGACCGGGAAGCTATCAGTCACATGATGCAGGCTAACCTGGACGAAGCCACCGAGCCTTGGGGCGTCGAGGTGGAGAGAGTGGAAATGTACGTGTAGTCTTCTAATTTACCTAAACCTTACTTTACCTTACACCTAAAAACCGGTATGGGTTATGGTTAGATGTTTTTTGAAGTGAATACTTCTTTAGCCACATTTTATTTATATTACACGGGAATTACTCACGTAAGATTAAGCCGGTCACTCCAACTATAGTTTCAACCGCATTAGGCAGTATTTTTTGAGGTGAATGCGCGCGCGCGAACACCTTAGTCTAAACTATAGTCGGAGTGACCGGCTTAATATTACGTGAGTAATTCCCGTGTAATATAAATAAAATGTGTGAAAACCACGTCAGTTTCTTTAAGCACGTTCAGAGATTTTTGGTAAGGGCAAAACTTATGGGTTCGCGTCGCCGACATGCGACACGCTAATAAGTTTTCACTTCTGTGGGCAGTCCCCATGACAGCCTGCCTATAAGTATTTATTTTTTACCTTTTTTCATATTTTTTAATCGTCACCACTTTTGTTTGATATTCCGAAAACCCGTACGTAGCGCTTTTATTCCACTTTTATTGTGCAAACTGCTAGTCTGTGGAAAGCGCTGTCTGAATGGGCGATCCCCGATTATTACAATCTGGGTGTCTTCAAATCATGGGTGAATCGTGTTCTTATAGGCAAGCATGCTCCGTCGTCGACCGCATCATCGCTTAACGTCAGGTGAGTTGGCAGTCAAACGCAAGTCTATTATTTCCTTTTTACGGATAAAGATACGCAAAGTAGGTGCACTAGTGGCATCTAACTTGATACACATCTATGTTTTCAGCTGTTTGATGGAAATCTTTTTGAAGGTTTTTAATGTATGGTTTGTTTGACGGCTTATTTTTTTCAAAACACAGTTAACAAAAAACTAACCAGAAAAAAATCTGCTTAATTGAGTTGTTTCAATATTTTTTTATCACGTCATAAAAAAGCTGATCATAAATAGAGCCCATCAACGAAAACAAAATTAGTTTCAAAATATATAAGTTACAAGTATTTTAATTTCATGCTAGACAGAGAGTGCACTATACTGAGTAATGACGACAAGCCTAAGGCGCGCCATTCAAATGCTATACTAACACACGCTTTGCAAAAAAGGGACAGAGTATTCGCCTCTCTATCCCCACCTAAAACTTTAAACACTCATATCTCAGAGATTTATAATCCAATTTAATTTATTTTTTCAGTGTGTAATCTATTTAGTTATATTCATCGCTAAGCCTGTTATTTGTAATAAATTAAACATTATGACACATGCCTATTCTTCGTGATTTCAGTAAAGACGTTCGTCTTCCCGTTCAGCTGCAGCGGGCTATGGCAGCTGAGGCTGAAGCCGACCGTGAAGCGAGAGCCAAGATCATCACAGCCGAGGGAGAAATAAAAGCCTCAAAGGCTCTACAAGAAGCGTCGCTTGTGATGATTGACAATCCTATGGCGTTACAAGTACGTTCCGCATTTATATCCCTAAATAGCCCGTTGGTCAGGTTGTTTTTTTTTTTAATGGGCTTGCGCTTGGCCGCCAACTCTCCTGATGTTAAGTGAACCTGCCTTCTGCACTTGGGGGTGTTGATTTGATTCCCACCTAGGGCAAACATTTGTGTTTGTACTATATCTGGGTGTTAATATCTATTTAAGTATGTAGTTAAATATATATATGTATGTATGTACCTACATCAGTCTCTGGCAGCCATATAACAAGCTTTGCTTAGTTTGGGGTCAGATGGCCGTGTGTGTGTCCCAAATAAAAGAAACCTGTTACCAATACAATTTGTTCAACAATCTATCTGTTTGCATATTGTAATAACACCAAAAAGTGGATCAAATAGTTTTGGTGTAAGTAAAAGTTATGGCTTCGCTTGCTTATAATAGAGGCAATAAAGAACATAACTAACTTCTTGAAAATAGGATGGACTAATATATATGACGCATAGATATGAAGATGATTAAATTGATACATTCGGACCTACTTTCTATTCCTTTTTATTCCAAGAAAATGCGGTACGGTCAACGACATTTTTAAACAGAAAAGTCTGAAGAATGGATTTAAAGAAATATTTTTTCTTTTACTACGTCTCTTAACACGAAAACTTTTTTCCAGCTCCGGTACCTCCAGTCTCTAAACACGATATCAGCAGAGAAGAACTCTACGATAATATTTCCATTTCCGCTGGACTTCCTCAAGACATTCTTGGGTGGACCAGGGCCTAGCACGTCGTACCAAGCGCCAGGGCGGGCGGCGCCTAGCCCACCTGCGGCTTTGCCTATTTAATATACATTAAGCTACATAAATATGTATATACAGTATTTTAGACCAATGAAAAAATGCACTAAATGGTACAAATCATTGTACAAACAGAATAGTCGAAGGATTCCTTTGCCGTATCGTCTTCCGGTAACAATATTTTGTAAATACGAATTAAAGTCTCTAGTCAATGCAGAATCTAATGGAAGCCAAATATAGAATATTATTTTGATAACTATTATACTTAAAAATGAAAGTTTGTGTCTGATTGCGTATAAGTCAAACTCATGCCCCAGTAAAGTGGTGGAGACTTTACATGATGCTTCTATGGAGATATGGAAATTCTTTCACCTCGATAAATCACTTGCCCACGCTCGAGCAAGTTTATGAGCAGCTAATAAATAATAATTCACCATCAAGTTTAGGAAAATGAGCCGACATGTATTCTGTTGTGGTCTTGATTTTATTTCCACTGACATTGCTGTGTTGCTTTAGGGACATATAAGATCATTGCTTTAGAGTAGGTAAACAAACCAATAAGTTTGACTTCACTCTGCACTAAAAAGCTTTATGAAAACTGTTTGAAGTGATCAGAATTTTCTGTTTTCTTTCTATTTTTGTCATTTTACTAAAGCTTCCAGAACGCTTCTGCGCGCGGCTTAAGTTTATACTCAGATCAGACAAACAAGGGAGATATGGTAAGGTGGCGTGACCGGTGCGAACGCATCTGGCCTAAATCAGGCTTTCATCCTTGTGTAAAGGTTGTAACCTTTTAAACACCCTGGATACGACATTGTCACCCTCTTTTGATGCAGATGTGTAAAGGACGTAAACAGTTATTTATTTTATGTATGAGTTTGTTTATTTCTAAAATCTTTTTATGGACAACTTATCTCACCCGTCCGAGGATGAAGTACCAGGTCAACATAAACTGCCAGCAGAACTTTCAGTTTGCAGTTCTAGAAAATTTTACAATCAAGAGGCAGGTTCAAAACTCTTTAAAAATTATTTACTTTATTTCATAGATCATATTTAATAATTATACCATAGTCCTGTACTTTGTTTTGTCTGTACAATTTCATCCAAAATGGGCTTGGTAGTGTCGTTAATTGTAGACGACTGGTAGTGCGGCTGGTAGTATAATTGCCAAAAATGGGCCAAATAAGTGAAAAGTGACAATAATTATTACATAGTAGTAATAGCTTAATTAAACCAGTAATCTATGTTAAGGCAATATTCTGTAAAACATTATTATGAAGCAAGAACAACAAACATTGGCAAATCCACGTGTATTTTCAAGGTTGTAAAACAACACAAGAGAGCTGTGATCTTGAGATTTGGTAGAGTGAGATCGGACTCCCCGGCGGGCCCGGGAATCATCTGGGTGATGCTTTGCACTGACGGCGTCATGCTGATCGATCTTAGGACGCAAACTTTAGACTTGCCTACGCAAGAAGTACGCAAGAGGAAGTTTATAACGGATTAATAATAATTGTCCGCCCTTAGAGATGGAATATATTTTTTTTCAATGCAAATGTTACTTCCCTCGAGATAAAGCCATTTCAATAAAAAAAAAACTACAATAGTTCACAATCTTTTTTGAAGTCTGTTGAAAATATAACCAAACAATTCATTGATTTTCATCTGTACCTTTGTAGCACTCAGATTTCTAAAGTTTTTAGAAACCTGTCGATGGGCACTAACTTTTTAGTAAAGAGTTTAATGCCTATCCAATTAAAACCTAGATTTGTCATTTTAGGTTCTTACCAAAGACTCAGTCACCGTAACCGTAGACGCCATTGCTTATTTCCACGTGCTGAAACCGCTTAATTGTGTACTAAATATCCAATCGCACAAGTAAATTTAATTGCTAATTTGTTTCTTAATTTTCTCCTTGCACAACGTTTGAGGATTTTGTACAAACGTACAAATGTTTGTGGATGCAAATCGTTCGATTTTGGTGACACGTGACACGAAGTGTTTTTTTTTAATCCTGAAAATCAAGCTAAGGCGAGTTTCGTAGAAGAGGCCTGTCGAGCAGTGAAAGAATGGGGGTTAATGATATGGATGTGTTAACTGTGTTTATTTTACCATTCGTCAGTTCCACTCAGTTCCTCGCTGCAACGTTGCACGAAACGCGCTTGGCACTAGAAAGTTAGCGGACTTGTTGATGGATAGACCCGCCGTCTGCTACCAAATCTTCCAGAATATGAAACGCGTGGCCCGCAATCACAATTGTTAGGGCTGAATTGTGAGCTTCAAACAGCCAAGTGCAAGTTTTTCTAATTGGGTTTACCTACGATGTTATTATATATAGCTGATGTTATAATGTAATTTATGCTACTTTAATCCTGGAAATACGCGGGTGAGACGTTCACAGAATTGAAATAAAAATATATAATAATATATATTGAAATTGAAAATAGGTAAATGCAATTAGAAAAACTCGCAGTGGGCATTAAGTACCTACTACCCTACTTTGAGTGCTCTAATGTTTGTTTTTAACTTGAGATCCATTTGTTTAAGTATTTTTTACTTACTTTTGTAGTTTTTGTAGTATGGATATTAAATTTTCTAAGATATTTTAATTAATTATTAATTATAAAGAATTTAGTTATGTAATAATTTTCTTTTAATCAACAAAGAAACAAATAAATAGAGGTAACAAAGTACTAACTACACTAAATAGGTCAGTTCTAGTGGACTAGTATTCTCTGGAGTCATCTTCTTCGTTTTTCTGGTGACCATAGTGGACGGGCTGCTGCGCTTGACCACCGGCTTTCTTGTGAACAGTAGCCTGAAAGAGTTTACAAAATAATGCCACACGCCTTTTACATATGTATACCTAGACCAATCCACAAAGTTAGCACCGATTTCTTTCGCACACAGTGCAAGTGTGTGAATGTTTGTTTTATATTACACCAACATGCATTAAGTTTTTTTTTATTAGAAATAGGCTTGCGCTTGGCCGCCAACTCGCCTGATGGTAAGCAATGATGCGGTCTACGATGGAGCACGCTTGCCTATAAGAAACTGATTAGCATAGTGGACTAGGGCTCATCCTCTTTCTCTGAAAGAAGGCATGTATCCCAGCAGTGGGAACAAGATGATCCCACTGCTGAGGCTGATAATGATGATGATGTGATGGGCACTACCAAAACGTGCACTCTTCCACTGGCTGAAATAGAGCGCGTCGTCGCAAGATTGAAACTGTAAGCTTTGTCTATGTAGCTTTTTCAACTTTGTTACCTAGTTACCGCAGAGGTAAACATAAAATTTCAAAACTGGGTTACATGAATGAGCGCCCACAATTAAATAGTCCAAAAATCCAATTTTGGCTGCCACAATAGGTATCAATATTGTTCAGCTAAATTGCATATAACTGAAACGAAACCTACTCTGTTACGTAATTGTATTGCAAGTAATGTTAGGTATCTATAACCATTATACGAGGTAGTGAGAGAAAAGTGGACCAAGCCACAATTATTTTTAAATTCAGAATCAGTTAAATTAATCCAAAATTAATCGACCTCGAATTACCTTCAACGTAGACCGCATTATCGCTTAACATCAGGCGTGACGGTGGTCAAAGGCAAGCATATTATTTATAAAAAAAAAAAAAAAAAAAAAAGACACTGAAATATAATCTACCTAGCCGGAAAACAAACTTGGGGTCTCTCGTTGAGATTGTAGATCGACTACCAACTTAGCCAGGCTGCTAACTGCAAATGTTGTGAAACATATTATTATAGTACATAGGGTTACCTGGAAGCCATTTTTAGGGTCAGCAGTGTACCGCACAAGGCGGATGGAGCCGTCAGGTTCGACCAGCGAGTATTCTCCCCGGACCACGTCCCCGTCTCTCTGCTCCTTGTGATTCTGCTGATTGCCAGTGTGAGGGTCCTCCACACCGTAAGCGTACGTATAGTCGGGCTTTGCCTGAGAAATTATATTGCTTTTAGATTTCAAGATTCATGAAGCAACTGAAACATCATAAAAATTATCATTATATATACTAATAATATTATAAAGAGGAAAGATTTGATTGTTTGTTTGTTTGCATTGAATAGGCTCCGAAACTACTGAACCGATTTGAAAAATTCTTTCACTGACGGGAAGCTACACTATCCCCGGGTGACATAGGCTATAATCTATACCCGTGCGAAGCTGGGGCGGACCGCTAGTAATTATTATTTTGAAAAATTATGAATGTTGTGAGTGGTTGTTTGGCACATATCACGCAGAACAGATGGCTGATGGGGCGAAAGGTCCTGGAATGGAGACCACGGACCGGTATGCGCAGTATTATAGGACGTCCACCCACAAGATGGACAGACGACCTAAAAGAGACCACAGGGAAACACTGGATGCAGGCCCCTTCCAACCGGCCCTTTTGGAGATCAATGGGGAAGACCTATGTCCAGCAGTGGACGTCCTACGCCTGAAATGATGATGATGAGTGGTTTGTTAGAAAAACTCCGTAATGGCTTAATTAATTTACCTTACTTTCGATTAACACCTAGCTACTTTTGATGTAGGAAAATATAAAGTTCTTGTAGAACAGTGGGTCAACAGCGGGGCGTTGTTATTAAGGAACAAATACGTGCGTGTATAACTACAATCCATCTCCAAGCAAGCGCCCCCATCACAACAGAATCCAAGCATTCATCTCCATTGCTAAGCAGTTCCAGCCGCCTCGTTTGAAAATGATTGATGAGATGACTGATCTAGGCAAGACGTGTTACCATCTTCGATCAAACCCACCAGATAAGCTGTGGTCAACGCTTGTCAGTAATTTAAAAAACCAGGTACTCGAAACAGATGTAATTAATCTTGCTCTCAAAACGTATTTTTGGTAATTTAACAATGTCAAATTATTTGCAACATATGAATGACAACACATTTGAAATTTTGTAGCGATGATAGCTCAGTGGTTCTTGAGTGGAGACTAAAAACTGGAAGTCGCAGAACAGGTAGGCAAAATTATGTATGTAGTTAGATACTATGGACCGACATCGTGAGAGTCGCGGGCATTGGATGCAAATAGCAGGCTGTCGTTATGTGTGGAGATCTAAATTGCAGGGTGTGGCTTCAATCAAATGTTCGAAGGATGTGGGTTAAAATTTCAACAATGAGTTTGAATTTCTGGTGACGAAAAAAATTGTGAGGATAGCATAGCATGGTGGTAAGGCACTTTCTGGTCAACTGTCTCGGCTGGCTAGCAAATAATAATAAAAATCTCTCGCCAAGCACCTCACGGTGAGTTCCGACAGACTCAATCAACAGCAATTTCCAGCTAAAAGCCAGTTGTCAATAATTAAAAATAACTTACAACATAATCAACAGTCTTCAAATGCCCGTATTTGGCTGTATCGGGATGAATCTTGCCGGCGTTGTGATCGTAACCATAGTCCGCGTGCTGCTGAGCAGGGATACCCTGGGCTGCTGGTACTTGAACCTCTACGATCTGTCCGCTCACTGGCCCGCTGAAGCGGTTGTAGGAGTACCCACCAGGTCTGCCTGATGCGACGAGCGATGCCAACGCTAGGGGAGTGAGAATCTGAAAAGATGAACGACAAGATATATTACCAGGACTAAACGAGGCAGCAGCACCAGCGGAAGATGCCGCCTAGAGAAAGTGGCAGAAGTACGCGGCAATGGAGCCACAGTATTATTTTGTACCCATTGCCGTGGAAACTATGAGCAGTTGGGGCACTGAGGCCAAGAGCTTGAATGCAGAACTTGGCCGCAGATTACGAGATAGCGGTGGTGGCACCCGTTTTGGCTCGTTCCTGGTGCAAAGATTGGCCATTGCCATTCAGCGTGGGAATGCTGCCAGTGTTATGGGCACTTTTGCACCAGGAACGATCCGGGGCGGGCTGTTTGATTAGACTAGATTTTTTGTAATTAGAATTAAGTAGTTTGTTACGTATTAGTAATTTAATATTAATAATAGGACTAAACTATAAAAGCTCAAAAAAAATATATAAGTCGTTTTACCTACGCATGATTTAATATGAAACTAAACCATCTAAATTCGGCCGCTGAAAAAATGCGTCTGAATGTTGCCATAAAATTGTAAAAAGCTGAACGAAAACAGGAAATTCTAATCACTTTTACTAGCTTTTTGAACGTACCTATACCATTGTAGCTGGTAGTCAATATACTACAGTTAAATAGTTTTCATTTCAAAAATTTATACTGGTATTGGGGCTGTTAAACAAATTCTTTCAGTGGCTGGACTTTAGGGAGGCGATTGTTTGTGAAACGCAAATCGAAAATATGAACTGATGATATGATAATGGACAGATTAGCCAGTTTAGTTTGACCTCTCTACACATGCTAAATGTTACATACCTAACGGCAAGAACGAGTCCATCTCATAGTCTCATCGTGTTGTCCCATACACAGAAAAGAGAAGTAAATAGAACGGAAATGGGAAAGAAATCTGTTACCAGGCATTATTAGTGAACCTTGATTGAACATTTTTATTTAGACCAACGCGTCGAACTCCGCATCACAGTTGCTAACTAATTTCGAATGAGTGACGTTTTTTTTTTTTCGTTTATATGGGTGCAACAGGCTACAACAAATTTCTTACAAAAATGCCTTGACAGCCGTTAAATTTTTTTTGTCCCATAGTAGCATGCCTTGATAGGACAACTGCCACTATAAGAGCTTATAGTTGCGTTTTTTTTTCCAGCCAAGTGTTTTAAAGCTGTGTAGGATATTAAAAGTTGCGCAATTTTCTCGTAAATAAAATTCATAAAGATCAATTCATGTTCTTTGTGATTTTCAGTCGGTGGCGGGGCGATCTCTAAGTTTAACACTGTTTTTTGATCTCTAAGTTTGTTTTGACTGTTTATCACGATAACGGTGACCTTCACGGTTGACGGCTACTATCTCGTTACCCAACTGCAGTTACCACAGCGGTGACAATGAAATATAAAGTTCAAAGAAAGCTGGGACGCTGAGTCGAATCGGATAACTAATCGATTTCGATAATAATTGTTTGTTTGGAATCAGGGTCAAGATTAAGTGGGCATTTTAAATTATTATTCGTGAAAATCATTATCACATCAGTCTGTTATTGGGTTCTTTTGATACCAAATCGTAGCTGTGACATTATTTATTTATTTTTTCGCTAATAGTAGCGATGTACCTTCTTCAGAATTTTGTTAGCATTGGGTGCTAAAATTTATTAGCTAGCTAAGGCTAAGTTATAGGCCAGCAATTTTATTTATATTTTTTTCGGGTTCCGACCCCATAGGGTAAAAACGGGACCCTATTTCTAAGGCTACGATGTCTGTCTCTCTGTGTTTGTCCGTCCGTCTGTCTTATCTTTATACGGCTGTATCTTTCGAACCGTAACAGATAGCCAGTTGTGTGAACAGTCACAAAACAAAGAAATAATAAAAAAGTCAAAAGGTTAAAACAAAAGAGGGATCCCCATACAACAAACGTATTTTTAACGTATTTTTGTATTAGCTCTAATGTAAAAACGGAAATAGGAACATACAAGCGTGAAACCGTGTTCATTACCAAGTTATATATAACTGGTAATTTCGTTATTGAATTTTGTGGTGGCATGGAAACCTCAGTGCGCGAGCCCGACTCGCACTTGGCCGGTTAATTATTCATTTGCGAGGGTAGTTTATTTATTTATGTATTAATTACTTCTTTTTATAACCAAGTTCCTACTGTATGTAATTTACTGTATGTAATTTCTTGAAGCACTCATATATCTACTCGAGCACTTTTTATGTTAAGCCCATTGCCCATGAATGGAAACGTACAAAAAATACGGATAATAGATAGAGAACCTCCCCTTTTTTGAAGTTGGTTAATATTAGGTCGATGTTGAACATAAATGCATATAGATAAAAGGCGCCCAAGGAGAGTCTCTCTTCGTCCCTTTTGGTGCAAATGTAATTGTGCAATGTTTTGTTTAATTCATAATTAGCAAAATGTAGGTACCTATTTTAGTAAGTATAGATATGCGTGTGTCCTCATAGATAATTAGTCTTACGATAGGATTAAAACCCTAGTATACTTTTATTTTAGGTAAAATAAAATAAAATATCGTTGAATAATTAAGAGTAGGAGTAAAGTAGTAGTATTAATTATGATTAATTAAATTATTATCTTCCGGTTAAAACTTAAATTATGAATTATCAACTTACATACTAAGTAAATTATTAATTACTTTAAAAACACTAATGAAGGTAAATTATTAGTTTATCTACCTTGAATAGGAAAGCCATGTCTGCTGAAGTAGTCCAGTCCAAGAACCCTGCGGAACTGATGCCGTAGCCTCCGCAGATGTGGTTTTATACCGGCCACAACTAGAAAAGAATAGGTGCAATCGTGATCAGGCCCGCACAGTTGCGGCAAGCTATGAATCAATAATTTTCAATATTCGGCTACGCAGCCGAACGTTACAATGTAATATTGCGTACATTCTTGCCATTTTTCAATGAAACTTGGGGTACCTACCTTAAGTTTTGTGCTTAACTACATACCTAATTAATAGGTACTAACTAGGTTTGAATACGTAGCCAACATATCTAGGAATCAGAAAGTTATTTGTAACACACTTTATATTGTGTTATGTGGAAAGTTTTAGGTATTTAACCAAAAGGGGAGTAACTCTGCAGACCTACCTAGCACAGGCGGTAGACAATGTTTCCACGGGGAGAGGATAAAAATACTTTGCCCCTTGTCTTTTTTGTCCACCTTCAGAGCACGGCCACGCTGGTGGATAGTTTATCCACGAGAAATAGACGGCAGGAGTAGCGTTTTCATGGTTCTTTACTTGATTGTTGCCATTAATAGAAAATTAAACAAAAATGACGTATGGACGTGGACAAATTGTCTTTCCACTGTTTTTAACCCGTGAGAAAAAGATAAAAGAATCCATATTCTAGATTTATCGCGTCTATGCGTGGATAAAAACGGTGGGAAGATAATTTTTCCACGGCCCGCGCTAGGCGTGCTGAATTCGCAAAAAAAAACAGCTGTTTCATAGAAAACGGTCATTGACACTCGACAAAATGTTTGGAACAGCTGTTTTTTTTTCGCTCTCAGGGTTGGTCTCAAAGTTATTAGTATTGATGATACCTTATCTATGGTATAACGGACCCTTTTCGGCTTAGTACACCTTCTCCACGTAACCCTGTATTAGCTTCACTATTGTCACTAACTAAGGTACCTATAGGTGTAGGTACCTTACGTATCCTAATTATTTACCTACCTAGGTAAGTAATTAGGATACAAACTAGGTATCTTGGAAGTCGATTTCTAATTTGTCGTATCGATTTTTAAATTTATGATCAGAATCAGAATATATTTATTGCAAGAACTGTGTACAATTTAAGCGAGATTGACGAACAGCAATTGATTTTAACCGACTTCGAAAAATGAAAACGGAAAGTTCTCTATTCGGCCCTTTTTAGGGTTCCGTAGACAAGGAACCCTTATAAATTTGTTCTGTCCGTCCATCTGTCTGTCCGTCTGTCCGATTTTTTTAGAACATTCTCACTTCTATATTTATTAAAGCAAGTGGATGAAAATTTGCACAATTAGAGTTTTAATAAAGATCTCAATATTAATATTATAAAAAATCTATAATTTTGCGTTTTTGGGGTGGCTCTGGTACATGTGAAAAGGGATGAACATTTTTTTCGCTCCACCCCCCCTTGTGTAGGATATTATTGAATAGGTCTTTTAAAATTCCCATTTTAATAGTCCCATTATTATTACACATTAGCACTCGAAATACACAAGTTTAGGAAAATAATAAAACAAGCTGAAATGTTTTTTCCACGTTGGCGCTAAAACTAAACTACGGTTTTTAGTTTTCCGTACCCATAGGGTAAAAACGGGACAGTATTACTAAGCCTAAGGTCTGTCTGTCCGTCGTCGTAACATTACCTACATATTCTATGAAAATTACGACGTACCGTGGTACGAAAAATACAGCCGTTAATAAATAGGACAGACCAACAGACAGACAAAGCGGACAAAGCCCCTGAACAAACAAGTGTTTTTATAGTTATTTGTTATCGCGAAATTTGTTGGTGCTCGCAAAATTATAATCGAGGTATTTTTGTGGGACCACCTCGCGAGTTTCTTCTACAAGATAAAAAAGAAACACGCAAATAATTTGTTTACCTACAGATCAAATAAAATATCAGTTTGGTTTGCGTAATCGATGTAGGTACCTACCTACCTACATACAATTTATACATAATCTTCTCTTCTCTACATAAAACATAATAATGAAAAATAAATAACTGGCCAAGAGTGAGTCGAGACACGCATATGGTAGGGTTCCGTTTTTCATAGCGAAAGTCTTATTACTGTGGTCACAATCATAGTTCAGAAATTGGTGGTTATAGAAAAAAACAAACTAAAGATCGAAGCTGGAGTTATCGAAATTTTAGAGGTGCATCATACCAACATAACATATTATTATACCTTTTATGGTTTTGTCTTAGCTAGATCATCTGTCATCTATGCGTTTAACAAACACAGTTACATACTTCACCATAAGCAATCACTCTTTTAGTCCCCCTATGAGAACCAAGGTGAAAAGGTCACGCACTGCGTTTTCACTGAACCTGAGTACAAATTAGAGTTACATTCTTGTTGTTTTCAAAAACATTAACATAAAAATCTTAAATTCCTATGTTTTGTTAAATTTGTGTTCTTGTACATTGTAATCTGCTGTCTTCAGAAATCCACCGATGGTTGGGATTTTGTGATGGTGGATATTGAGACAGTATCTACTGTATTGAAAAAGGTTGTTTATTAATTTCTTTATTATGACAATTTAGATATAGCAATAATTAAAAGACTAACAATAGAGAAAAATATTTTGTCATTCATTTAATTAAATCAATGAAAACTTGTTTCGATCAATGTGAAAATTCATCATCATTTCAGCCGTAGGACTTCCACTGCTGGACATAAGCCTCCCCATTGATCTTCAAAAGGGCCGGTTGGAAGCGGCCTGTATCCAGCGTTTTCCTGCTGTTTCTTTTAGGTGGTCTGTATATCTCCATGTGAAAATTAGTTTAAGAAATTCAAGGATGGCATAAAAAAGAAAATTAATAAAAATATGTTTAAAAAATTTACTGAGCAAGTGAGATAGCGCATTATCGATCTATGGTTTCATATTTCAATTATTATTTATTCAATAGAGATGGATGTAGAGACTGACAGCCTAATATATCTTAGGGTTCCCTGTGAAATAGAAGTGGGCACCACAGACGCTGGCGTGCTACGTGCGCCAGCAGCTGTTTTTTGTGTGGTCCACATCTGCATCACTGGCTGTGTTTGTAGGCAAGTCTGAAATCTGTGCCGATGACATAGAAGGCACACATTTTTGTTTTTAAGTTTTCTTCGACATGTTTGAGTGTGGGCAAGTGATATAACGAGGTGAAACATGTCTTTTCATGTTATTTCCGAAACGCCATAGAAGCCTCTTGTAAAACCCGCGTATCAGAAGTTTTATCAGGCACTTTACTGGGTTATAAAATTGACTTGACCGTGACTTATATTGCTTGACTATGACTATGACTTTTTTGACGCTATTTAATACTATCTATACATGCTTAATATTAATATTACGACTGAAAGACTTTGTATCAATAGCATAATGTTTCTTGATCCATAGTCATAAAAAAAACAATAACGGGAGGGCTTTGACTTGACGTTGACGGGCGGGCGAGTTTTTACAATTTATTTGTGTTTACTGTTTTGTTATTTGTTATTGCTATGCTGGTTTATAAACTGTAACAAATAAATCCTGCAAGATGAGCCCCAGAAAAAAGAAAATGAAAACCAGTTCCGATGAGTCCAACACGTTGAAAAGAGAAAACGAATGCGAGGGAAGTTCCAGCAAACGAGCAAAATCAATGAAAAATCATGATGAAGAGCTCCAAGCTAAGAAGAGGAAGAACTTTGTTACTGCCTGCGAAAAGGTGTCTTACAAAGCATACTTTGATCACAGAACAAGGTTGCTTCTGTTATATTTGCCATCGTGCATGAAAAACAGTGTTTGTAAACATCACGATAGTAAAAGCGTAAGTTTCAAGGTGCCTGTACTATAATAAGAAACTGGTTTCCTTGTATGTAATTTTTGTTTTACACATTACATATACCTACTACTCGTTCAAAGTTTTCTTTCGTTCTGACAGCTGCTATAGAGATGATACAAAGCCGAATTTAAAACAACAGGCGAGTCGGTGGTCAAAATTTTTCGCAATAAAAAAATACTTATTATGGATAATGGCCTTCTTTTAACGCATTCTTTATTGAAATTCCAGGGGCATTCTACCCAATCACAGGACGTACACATTGACCTTTTGAAACCCACGCCTTGCTGCAGCCTAGAATTGGCCATTTTCTTTGTATACAACAAACATGTAGTGTGAGAGTGTCATTGCATAACTGCACTATAAAAGCGTCAAGGAGAATGCTCAGGTTCGGGAAGCAAAAATGTGTGCCTTCTATGTCATCGGCACAGAGTTCAGACTTGCCTACAAACACAGCCAGTGATGCAGATGTGGACCACACAAAAAACAGCTGGTGGCGCACGTAGCACACCAGCGTCTGTGGTGCCCACTTCTATTTCACAGGGAACCCTTATAAGATATATTAGTATGTCAGTCTCTACATCCATCTCTATTGAAGAATTATGAAAGCATAGATTGATAATGCGCTATCTCACTTGCTCAGTAAATTTTTTAAATATATTTTTATTAATTTTCTTTTTTATGCCATCCTTGAACTTCTTAAACAAATTTTCACATGGAGATAGACAGACGACCTAAAAGAAACAGCAGGGAAACGCTGGATGCAGGCCGCTTCCAACCGGCCCTTTTGAAGATCAATGGGGAGGCTTATGTCCAGCAGTGGAAGTCCTACGGCTGAAATGATGATGAATTTTCACATTGATCGAAACAAGTTTTCATTGATTTAATTAAATGAATGACAAAATATTTTTCTCTATTGTTAGTCTTTTAATTATTGCTATATCTAAATTGTCATAATAAAGAAATTAATGAACAACCTTTTTCAATACAGTACTGTCTCAATATCCACCATCACAAAATCCCAACCATCGGTGGATTTCTGAAGAAAGCAGATTACAATGTACAAGAACACAAATTTAACAAAACATAGGAATTTAAGATTTTTATGTTATTGTTTTTGAAAACAACAAGAATGTAACTTTAATTTGTACTCAGGTTCAGTGAAAACGCAGTGCGTGACCTTTTCACCTTGGTTCTCATAGGGGGACTAAAAGAGTGATTGCTTATGGTGAAGTATGTAACTGTGTTTATTATACGCATAGATGACGGATGATCTAGCTAAATATTTTTTATGACAGCAGATTAAAGAGTCTGATAAGACCTATTTTGACTCGCAAAAAACGCCAGGTTATAGTAGTTGTTGAATAGTCGAGGCGCGGATTAGGGAGAGAGTTATGTTTAGTTATAATGATTATTTACAATACAATATTTCTTTATTACACACCGAAAATGCAAATGAAACTAAAACTTACATAAAAAACAAATATACGGCAGTATAATGGGTGGCCTTATCGCCTAAAGCAATTAATTCCAGGCAACCTTTGGATGGACAGAACTAAAGAAGTTGAAAAACGGTCCGTGGTGTACATAAAATATACTTAAATAAATTTATATCTATATATTATATCCCTACATTTATGTATACAATTACCGTGATAAGGTTGTGGTTAGAGCCCCTGATTTTTCGGCGCAATTACATGTTTACGGGAGGACCTCAGAAGAGAAGGGTTGTAGTGAACAACCACGATAGTTTAAAACAGTGTTTTATTTTTCAATATGACTCAACATGTACGAGCGAGGGTGCCTAACCCACCTTATTAAATATGCACAATTGCACGCTTTCTAATTGATTTTGTGTTGAATTTTTCAGATTGATGTAAAGGAAATGTTATCGCGTGCTGAAGAAGTATTCATGATCGATATACGAGCAAACATGTGGTGTGAAGCACTAGAAGTATGCATATTGTCAATAACTGCCACACAGTACCTGACTGCAAATGTTCTCAAAGAAATTGTCGAGATAATGCTGGTAAACATAATTTATACTTATTTATTTACAAAATATCTAAAAAACAAGATGCTTTCATAAAAAGAAAATAAGGAACCTACAATGGTATTCTTTACAAATTCATAGTGTTGGATAGCATAGAAAACCAAATAAAATAATGTAGAAGCAGACAGAGAATCAGTTACAAAAGATAATACATATTATGCAAATTATACACCTGGTGATAGAATAGCAAGCTCTTTCATTTTAAAGACATAAGGGGGGTTAGACAAGAGCTACTTTCTGTTAGCGTTAACACCTCCGGAAAGATGAAATTGTATGAAAATTACATTAGCTTGAGAGAACATCTCTCAAGCTAATGTCGAGATGTTGAGAGAACATCTCTCAAGCGAATGTCATTGTCAATGTAATTTTCATACAATTTCATCTTTCCGCAGGCGTTAACGCTAACAGAAACTGGGTCTTGTCTAACCCCCCAGCGAGGTGGCGGTCAAATGCAAGCCTATTATTAAATAAAAAAAGTCAGCAGATGTAAAACATGATGGCAAGTCGGTTTTACTGCTAAGGCCAATAGATGTTTCACATCAAAAATCCTATTCAATGATAGGGAGGGGAGGTGATTCCTTCTCATGAGGGAAGTGCAATCATTAAAAAAAATATCCCCACTTTACCTGAATTGATGGAGCTAGACGCTATATTACAAATACAAATAATTTATTTCATAATAGTACTTTCCAGAAATAATTCCTGCACTAACCATCAAACTGGGTTTGATCACCCATATTATGATGTTAGACTACCCTTACATAGCAAAATAAATTTACCTCACCACCTCTGTGGTAATGACATCACCTAGTCAGTGACCATCACTGAACCTAGACCATGAATCTGTATACAACATCCTTGACCTAGACGGTTTTGACGACACATCATTTTTCAAAATACTTTTTTTTGTTACGGTATGGTTTATGCCTTATTGCAAAAACTAGAATACAAGTAGTCGCAGCTTCTTTTTTTTAAATATTTATTTAAGGATCAGACAAACAGTATACAACAAAATTTCTTCTTAATACAGATATGGGAGAGGTCGCAGAGGCATAACAAATACCGAAGGATAGATAGGAATACATGCATATTTTTGCATTTATAACATTAGTCTGATCGTATATATCCACTATTTCAGAATGCCCATGAAGATGAAGATGCAGAATACACCCTCACTTACCTAATAACAAAGTGCCAAGAAATTCTAATGCAGAACTTCAGCACCCATCCACCCTGCTTGAAAAAACAACTGAGGCTATGTTACAATAACTTTCTCACCTCACCATTAGAACCAAAAGAAAAGACATTCACAAATCGAAATGAATTTGGCCGAGACAAGGGTATTGTAAAATACTGTATGAACAGGCTAGAGTATGAAATCAGCTCGGAGAGTAAAGACGAAAGTCTAGTTGACAAGTATGAAAACATTCCAGAAGAAATGAAGCAGAGTATCAAAGGGCTTCACTGGCAGAAAGAAAAATTCGAGATCTATGAAGTTTTAGAGAGAACAGAAAGGATTGACAGACTGATGGCTGTCTTGGAGACTATAATAGAATTGCTGCAATTTGATTTGGCAATATGGCATTGTAGGTAAGTTCCAAGATAGACTAAAATAATGTACCCAAAGTTCAGTCACAAAAGGCTAAAGGCTGTCGTTCAGTGTGGAGGTTAAAGGGGGAGGCCTATGTTCAGCAGTGGACGTCGTCTGGCTGGTGATAATGATGATGATAACCAAAAGTTAATAAAGGTCAGTCTTTTCACATTGAAAATCAATTAATTACAATTAGTCTTATTCAGAACTGCCCAATAAGCCTGTATAAACTTGACTTTTTTTAATAGAAATTATCACTGACCTTTATTACGATAGACACCACAAATTTGTAAAAAAAAAAAATATTGCTAAATGACCACCTCTCCTGATGTTAAGCTATGATCTATGATGGTCTATGATGAAGCTTGTGTGTGCCTAGAAGAAACCGATTCACTTGAGACTATGATACGCAGATTTTATCTGTTGACAGGGAACACCCATTCAGGGTGACCTAAAAGAGACTGCAGGGAAACGCTGGATGCAGGCTGCTTCCAACCTGCCCTTTTGGAGATCGATGGGGGAGGCCTATGTCCAGCAGTGGACGTCCTATGGCTGAAATGATGATGATGACCCATGCAGGCAGCGCATTACAATCTAGTGATCCGCAGAATTAAAATGAAATCAAAGCGCTTCATTCATATTTTCGGAATATCAACCATGGAACGGTATTGCCATGAAATGCTGTTGTTTTTTTATATATTTTTTATCGCGGATAAGTCCGCCTTTGACCACCAACTCGCCTGTTGGTAAGCGACGATGTGGTCGAAGATGAAGCACGCAGACTTAGACGATATCTATTCACTCTGGCCTTGAAAAGACTCGGATTATATCTCTCAGGAAACAAGGAAGCTGGCAGGTAGTTCCAATCCTTGGCTGTATGGATTAGAAACGTGGATTCCAAACGTTTGGTACATATCCAAGGAAAATCCGTGTGGGCCTTTTTCTACTTGTCCTGTAGTAGAAAAGGGATGGTAGGATAAGGTCATGTAGCTCTGATGCAATTCTCCGAAATGAATCCTGTGGAAAATTGACAGACTCGCTACTTTGCGGCGGTGTTCTAGACTGAGAAGTTTCTTAGCTACTAACTTCTCATCGCCTATAAGTGGAGCAGCACCGGTCTACTGATTCAACAGCTTGGTGCCTGTGGTCTGTCTTAAGTTGGATCAATAGACCAACCTTTTTTTAACTTGGTTGTGGCCCCATTGGTTGTTGGGGCAATTTTGCCATCAACAGTGAGGGAGTCATTCAGTTTTATCTCCGTATCGTCGTGGCAGTAGCACATCAGATGTCAAAAATGACAAATTGCTCTACAATAAACTATAAAAACATGAAAACAGTGCGAATATCATATTAGGAACAAAAATGGGGCACACTGAATTTTCATAAATAACGACAATGGTCGTGGTATTTATCCTAAAGATCTGTGGAAAATACAGACAAGACTAACTATGGACTAAAATGGTTCTTACCAAAAAAGTTGGACCTTACCTTCTTATGGTACGGTTCTTTGTCTCTTTCGCTGCGACCCTTTTCATGAGATGATGATAGAGCACTTTATAACTTTTTTTTTACTGGGCAAGTGCCTTTATTAACTAAACAAAATACAAGCTAAAACGAAAACTTCAAATACAGTTAGACTTCCCATAGACCGTAAGCAATGCCCACAGCCTTCCTTATCCCACTGCTCGGTATGGGCCTCTCTTTTGCTATGCCATCTGCCTCGGTCCTGGTATAATCTAATGTTTGTATTATTCATTGTTAAAAAAAATCTATTTCCAGGTATACCCACAACTTGGGGAGCCACATAATGAGGTCACATAAGCCACTGCTGGCTTACATACTGTGGTCAAACAACATTTTGTTCACTGGAGCGGTGAACAACAACTGCAGGCAAATCCTGAAGATATTTGCACAAATGGTGCATCTGCAATACCCAGAAAAATATATCAAGATAATGACTGTAACTATCCTTTTTATTCTAAGCTCAATGGAGAATGGAGAAGATATACAGGGTTACACATGTAGACAGTACTAAGCCGAAATGAAGTCATTGTACTCATCATTATGAACAACTTTTACTAGGGGACCAACCCTGAAATCGCGAAAAAAAACAGCTGTTTCATACATTTTGTCGAGTGTCAATGGCCGTTATCTATAAAAGTTTTTTTTTTCGCTATTTCAGGTTTGATCCTATAGCAAAAGTTGTTCATAATTATGAGTACAATGACCTCCTTTCGGCTTAGTACACTAGTAGATGCGTTAGTAGGGTAGTAGTAAAAGTAGGGTTACACAGAATGGTAGTACTATGCCGAAAGGAGAACTCTATACTCATAATCATACTAATATTATAAATGAGAAAAGTATGTTGGTTTGTTTGTTCCTCTTCCACGCAGCAAAGGATCGACCTGATTTTTTTTCATGGATGTAGTTCATGGGCTGGAGAGTGACATAGGCTATTTTTTATCATCATCACCATTTTTCATCACTACGCAGGTGAAACCGCGGGGCGCAGCTAGTAAAATTATAAACAACTTTTGCTATGAGAGTAACTCTGAGAACATGAAAAAAATCAGCTGGTCCATATGTATAATAGGTATTAAGAGTGTGTGAGATGTTTGTGTGTCTATTAGTTGCTGTACCTATTTTGATGGTTTTTTTTTGCAAGCAGGTTTTACTGTGGTAGTGCTTAGATATGTTTGAGTTATATTTTAATCTTAATGGCAGAAATATATTCTACTTTTCCTCAATAATTTGATTCACAATCGCTTTGTTGTTTTTGTGTGACTACAGCTAAAAGAACACTAGTATTTTAATTTTGTCTAATTTAATTTTCAGATTTGGATAAATGCAGTTATCCAGACATTTTATATCTGCGAGACTAATTCCAACAGTGACTATCCGAACACAGGGAAATATTGCTCAGCATTTGCAAATGAGTTCTATAAAATCATTTCAGGTGTGATTCAAAATTATTTACTAATAGCCTAATAAGGCCCCGCCCACCCAGGGCGGTTCGCTTGTTATATATATAAATCTTCCGTGAAAAATTATCTAACAGATGGTGAAAAACGCATCAAAATCCGTTGCGTGGTTTAGTAGGAGTTAGCGGCCATACAAACAGACGTAGAAACAGAGATGCTTATCTGCGATTTTTCAGCACTCTCACATATTTTTGAAATAAGTGGTAATTATGTCCCTCTTTACAATACAAATGTTGATTTATTTTATCAATATCAGTTCAGTCGTTTAGCCATGCAAAGGTAATAGACAAACATAGAAAGAGAGATTTACTTTCGCCTTTATAATTTAACTAGCTGCGCCCCGCCGTTTCACCCGCGAGAATTACTCCTTATAAGATCAGCTATGTGCCAGTGAAAGTCCCATCAAAATTGGTCCAGCTGTTTCGGAGTCCATAGGGACCATACATACATACACATCACATTTTATATATATCTCTCTCTGTCTCTCCTCTGTCTGTATGTTTGTTAGCTTTTCACGACTAAATAGCTAGGCCGATCTTAACGAAATTTGGTAGGATGGTAGTGCACATCACAAATATCGGACTTAGGGTACTTTTCCCATCAAAAAATTCGTAAAAACCGAAAAATAACGTAACACCGCGGGATTTAGCTAGTCTTCTACATATATATATATATATATATATGTATTATTTTAGGTTTTTACGAATTTTTTGATGGGAAAAGTACCCTAAGTCCGATATTTGTGATGTGCACTACCATCCTACCAAATTTCGTTAAGATCGGCCTAGCTATTTAGTCGTGAAAAGCTAACAAACATACAGACAGAGGAGAGACAGAGCTACTTTCGCTTTTATATTATTAGTAAGGATGTGATATGACAAATTGTCAATGAAGCTTATGTCCCTTGGGGAAAGAAGTACCAATTATTGTTTTAAAAAAAATAACATTACAGAAATGCCCAACGACTCAATAGTCAGGATATTGGAGATGATTAAACCAGCATTCATGAAGAACCTTATTGGAACTTTACATCTCAAAAAACTGCTAGCAACTGAAGAAAGCTGTGTTATCCAAAGTCTCATAAATTTCATAAAAGAATCACAGTGGGACAAATTCCCTGAAGCTGGATGTGAAATACAAATATCAAAGGACCTGTTCCCCAAGCCAATAAAAGTTAAAAGTTTACTGCGATATTTGACAAAAAATTGCAGCAAATGGATGTCTGAATCTGAGGAGATATTGGATGATCCTGAGAGCATATACTACCCTAAGATGGATTTACAATTGGATAGAAGTGAGAGACCAAACTGCAACCATGTTGTTCAGACTTTGTATGCCACATTAGAGGCTTACTTAGATGCATATAGTGTCAGAGATGTTCAGGAAACTCTGGACAGCTTGAATGATAAACTTGTGCAGCACGATGACGCAAATGTTACAATCAACGCCTGTCTCCCCGAGCTGAACTCTTACTCGGTAACGGAACAGTTTATAAAAAAATATAGATCTATTTACCAAATGTTGAAAGAGCTAATGCTGCTTTTACAAGAGCTGAAGAATAGTGGTGACTTGCCAGATATTTTAAAGGTTTTTGAGAACATTGATTTCTTAAGTTTTTAGTTTGACAGTGCCAAGAATTTAAAGGCTGAGTGATTATTATAAGAATTGGATGTGCCTTAATTTGTTTAGTTGGTTATTTAGTGAGTGCTAGGATGATAAGAAGGATATCTGAAAACTGTGTATAATATCTTGATAATATTTTTAAAATTGTGTAATATTTGTGGGCTATGAATAACTTTTATTGTAACTTAGTCAAAAAATGGCCCCACTCAAAGCCCTCAAAAGCTATGTACACATGCTTAATAAACCCCAAAACCCCACTCCACACAACTTATCTATAAAGGTAAACATAATATATAAAAATAAATTTTAAACATTTATCTTTTAATATAACATTATATAACAAATTGGAATATTTTTGTCCAAACAGTTAGATCATCGAACTACTAATCTGACAGAATGGAATAAACGAAAAAAGAAAGTTTGTATATATTTTGAGAAAACTAACATTTCATAGTCTCATGCCTCGATCAGTTGGATTTGCTGGTTTTGTACTGGACAGTCATTGTTGTGGCCTCTTACAGACATTTTATCAACGCAATATATTGTAACTGACTTGTGATCACTGTATTTCAGAACTGCCCTTGTTTCAAGTCCTTCTCATAGTCTACAGATACCAGGCAAAATGTACTCTTTGGTCTTTTGTACAATCTGCCGCACTGTGGATATGATCAATGGTGCTGTACCCACTTAAAACCCCAGACCTGTCCGGGGGCTAAAACAAGTCTAGCAATCTTGTGTGACAGTTTTTGATAACTCTAAAAGATAACTTAAAGTTAAGCAAGTCTAATTAAAAGGCTGATTGGAGAGTGATCATTATTGCAAAAGATGATTACATTGCTGTCAACAAAGTGGGGCCATTTTTAGAGGGTATTTTAGGGAGTTAGCCCTTACGTTATGATTTGTACCACCGTCATGAGATTATGGGTAAACTACCTCAAACATACCCATAAATGCTTCTCATATTCAAATCTTCTCAACAAGACTCTTATTCTAATCACAATTGTATTGATTTGTTTTATTACCTCATATTAAAGACTGAAGTTAGATACACAAATTAATTTAGTAATTATGTTACTTGAGTCACTCAATTATGTAAGTGGATTTAAAATCCTAACTATAGGTTTGTTAATGTTTTCAGCAAAACAAGTCAGAAAAATGTCTGCCTTATTATAGATGTCCATTTTGTAGTTCTGGTTGTTACCATTGTGCCATCCCACTTGAGCAAGTGCACAGTTACTCATAGTGTGAGTAAATTTGTGTGAGAGGAACAACACACCTTCACTATTACAAATGGAATTCCATAATACAGCCACAGGTTGAACAAATTGTTTTTTTTTCTTTGCAAGCATTTTAAGGCCCAGGATATGGCGCGCCGCTATCTCACTCGCACATTTGATGATTTTTAACAAAGGGTAAGGACGGGACCCTATTACTAAGCCTATGATGTCTGTCTGTCTATCTGTCCCTCTGTCTTACATATTCAAGGTAGGACCGACAGACAAGACAACGAAGGCTCAGTAATAGGGTCCTGTTTTTACCCTTGGGTTACGGAACCTTAAAAACATCAAATACGCGACCTAGACCGCTGCACCTGGTATTCGGGCCCTTACACTGTCACAGTTTGGCAAGCAAAAACATCAATGCTCTTATCAGATAACAGTATTTGATGATTATGACCATTATAACTACTTTGTTTATTGTAACTTGAAAGTCAAGCAAGAAATAAAATAAATGTAACAACAGTATGTGAGTTTTAATCCAATGCCTACTACTATGTTCATTTAATATTTGGGTAAAAAGTGACCACGGGCTTTCTTAGTTCTCTTTGCCTTTTCCAAATCGACATCAGGATATTCTGCCTTCAAATTGTCCATATTTAAATTCGGGAACCGCTTCAGTAGCTGCTGGACATGGTTGAAGTCCCTGTTGCGAGCTTTTCTCTTTTCATTATGTTGCTTCTCCTTGTAAAGTCTTAGAAACCTCTTTACTGCATAACTGCTGATGTATCCATTTTCTAGGTAAGGAGCTGCCCACCTCGAATTCATGAACCGTGGCATGTAATGCTCTTTTTTTTCATACTTTTCTGTCAATCCAATTTGGCTGACAACATCTTCAACAGGTCGCTCACCAGTCTCACCTGTCTCCAGCTTATAATATGCGACGTTACGCTCCCTCACAACTTTCTCAATATTATCCATAGATTCTTGTACTTTATCGATCCTTTCAGGGTTTGGAAATAATCTCATGTGTTTATTACATTCATATTCCATAGTGAACAGCATGTTGCGTTCTTTCAATAGAACATACCAAAGTTTGTGCAAATCTGTGTTAGACTTGATCCTCAGCTCGTCTAATCTCCATGATCTGCCGACTCTAATGTTTGTTTCTCCAAAATTCCTTTTATCATCAAAAAATTCCATTAGATCGAAAGCTGGTTTGGTTGTATGTAAATCTCTTCTGAAAAGAGATACTGCTGCAACGTTGATAGCATTGTGAGATCGATAGCAAAGAGTCACGGCATTTTTTAAAAGATTAGCCAGGCCGGCTTTATTCATTATGAATTAATAAATAAAATTAATTGTTTAGAAATTCAGCGAACATTAAGAGGTTATCTTTTTTTTTTTTATCTAATAGTGACATTGACAATTGACATCTGTAAAAAAATGTTGTCATGACACTGATAACAATATCATTACATAATTTTTTCTTCTTCCCCGTGTTGGGGCTTTTGGCTCCGCATGATTTACGCAGTTGCCATAAACAAAAATAACAAATTATATTATACAATCGTTTCTCAATGCTTTTTAAAAGACCAAAATTAAGGAAGCAGCAGCAGCGTACCTACAAAATACGGGTGCTAGCAGCTCTAGCTAAAATTATACCTGGTGCATGAGACAATAATTATTATTATCTCATGCAGCAAAGTAACCTAACTCACCAAATATAGATCATCGTTTTTTTATGGCATTTGTGAAATTTAATTATTTTTAAATGTTACACTTACACTACATTAGGCCTCCACATTACACAATGGGTATGACCATACTAAACTTTTTATTTGACTTGCTTTATTATTTTAAATACACAAACCGTGCAGAGCCAAAACCAAACATGAACTAAAATAAAAATGCCAAAGCCAATGTCGCTGTCGTGTCGGAAACAGACGCATTTTAATAATTTTTTGGTTGTTTCGTGATTTCCTTCAAGTTTCCTAAAACAAAGTGAAAATAATTATTTTATAGTGAGCAATAGTGATAAACGTAAGGCCTGATTCTTTGTGAATTCTGAGTTTGGTGTTATTTATTTACGTTAGCCTGGAGGCTGGAGCACCTGTCAAGTCAACAGTAAGAAGGCATCAAAAGGTAGGGTGAACTGGCATTCCATGCATTTTTTTTATTCTACAAAACTTTACTTTGGTACTCGGCATGTGCATTGACCTTTCTATTTCGTAAAGAACAAAGAAATGTTTAATTTGCTTGAATTAAAAATACTTCTAGGAACACCCACACACTCATTCAGGATGTATTCCTAGATTATTTTACCTATATGTTAAATCAACATTTCACTAGGGTGCTTTAGCAATGATTGTCTCCTTGTTTTTGATCAGATTTGGTAAATTCAGATTCGTATATATTTTGTGAAATCTTGCAAAGTAGATAAACAAGTTATTCACAACTTACAAGTTTTCATTATGTAAAGATTGCTTATTAATTTGTACAGCAGTTCCATTTACTTCATTTGTATTGCTATATACATAATTTTTTGGGTTCCATAACAAGAAACCTGTATAAGTTAGTTATGTATGTCCGTCCACCCCAATTTATAAAATATACACGCTTAGACACACAAATAGTCTCATATCGTCGCAGGAAAGGCAAATTTACTGAAGCTCCAAATGACCATTTCGAGAAAAAGCTGTTTAAAGTTTTTTTTTTCGTTTTTAATTCATAACTTTTTTCCCAGCACAAGAATTTCGATGACGTCAAGGTAAACTTTTATTAATTTGTCATTTTCTATGTCCAGAAGTACAAACCATAATAAATGGACTGCTGGTTTGTGATATAGTGGCGCTTAAGTAAAAATGACTTCAATTTATAGTAAAACAAAATTTCTTAACCGCCATTTGATTCTAATATTTATAGTCAAAATTACTTATAACTCTAAAATATTAGCTGTTAAATTGCCGGAAGCCAAATTTACTTAAAATTTACTTGTAATTTATTGCAGGAAAACAAAATTACTTAGTGACAGGCACGAATAAAATGCCAAAAAAGTGTCGTTTAAGGACTCTGGTTGATGAAAAAACCCCTTTTTTCCTTTTACTGAAACGCCAAAATAGTGCTCGTATCGCTATGGGACCCAGACTGATTGACGCAGAAAAAAACGCTGATTCCGAATATCTATATAACTCAATATGCCTATTTTGGCGCTTCAGTAATTCCGCCTTTCTTGCGACGATATATAATATTAGTGTAATTTACTGTCAGGACTATCTTTCAGCCCTTTGGTAGGTGTTAGAGGGTCATAACCAACACTAAGAAGCCATCCTTTATAAGGCTGTAAAGTCTATTTATTACCACCAGACCCAGTAGGATACATTGTCCTACCACAGACCTCGACAACAGTTCCATCTACTGACTCCAACTATAGGTAACAACCACCACCACCACCAAAGAACCACCTAGTGCAAAAAATCCAGTGTTCTTCGTATGAATTCGGTCAAAGCCAAATACTTTTTTGAGGCATTGAAGTAACAATGAGTTTTTCACTGTTTAACTGACCAAAAAGGATCTTATCGACATGTTTATTTTTTCTTTTTACACAGCACAATCAAACTTACTCCAACAGCAGCAACACAAATGAATGAATAAATAAGTTTCACAGATTCGAAATTAACACTTTGTTAAATGGATCAAAAAAGTTGCTATTTAAATATTATTCTTCATTTTTATTTGTATATATCAAAGATTATACAATTATCAGGCTATGTTTTATCTTGATAATTATTGATGATAACTGTTGTTTTGAACCCTGTGTGTATTAAAAGGTTGGCAATGAAATTGTGCTGCCTCTGCTATCACCGTCATCTATTGCTTACCATCAGATGGGCCATCTACTTCTATGCGACTTATGGCATAAAAAATATTACTTATTCCATAATTTTTACAGTGTTCCTACCTACCAGTCAAGGCATTCTTATTCATAGGTCCACTGAGTAAGCACTGTGGGGGATTAGACAAGACCCATTTTCTGTTAGCGTTAATGCCTGCGGAAAGATGATATTGTATGAAAATTACATTGACAATGACATTCGCTTGAGAGATGTTCTCTCAACATCTCGACATTAGCTTGAGAGAACATCTCTCAAGCTAATGTAATTTTCATACAATTTCATCTTTCCGGAGGTGTTAACGCTAACAGAAAGTGGGTTAAAATTGCTCAGGTCTTTGTGTAGCAAAGCAAGTTGATATGCACAAGACATTCTGTCAGCTGCAGTAGTGTAGAAAGCTGTGCTGGGCCTTTTCAAGGCCAGAGTGAATAGGTATCTTCTAAGTCTGTGTTTCATCTTCGACCACATCGTTGCTTACCAACAGTCGAGTTGGTGGTCAAATCGGACTTAGCCATGTAAAAAAAAAACTGAATTAAATGTTTTTCATTAATACTTCACTGTAGTACATCGGCTACAAGCTACTAACTTATATTAAAAAAATAATTGTTTTAGAATTTATGATCACCATTCACCAGCTTTTTTTATTGAAATGAATGAGGTATTAGCCTCAATTTATGTATAACATCATTGATTGAACTACAGCTGTCAGAACGTTTCTTAGCCCGGCTTGGGTGTAGTACCTATCTTTACTTCAATGCTTGTTTTAGCTACTCTATTTCATTAGGAAAGTCACATAACTGTTGTAACTATGCTACTCAGCAAAAATCGAAGCATAGTAAAATAGGTACGTATAACATGCCCTGAAAGGATCCAACCTACGTTCGATGTAAGCCAACGAGGCGATAAACCATAATTAAACAAGGCTGCCTCTCTTAGTGCTTGCTTGCCCAAAGGCGCAAGTAATTTGCCATGTAGACGCGACATCGCAAATTACTGTCCCTTCTACAGGCTCTAAACCACGTATAATGTCTCAATATCGTATCCACCTCTCGCCTTCGCCGCCGCATCGTAAACATTTTACATTACCTACTTACCTATATGATCGCGTTCATACACCATCTACCCTCAAACACTTTGAGACTGTAAGAAAACTATGATGAACTTTTGCAGTGCATTAAATTAAACTTACTGTGAACGCAATCTACTATAATATACTAATATTATAAATGCGTAAGTGTGTTTGTTTGTTCGTTTTTCAAGCAACAACAAATTAACGGATCGACTAGATTTTTAACCGACTTCGAAAAAGGAGGAAGGTTCTCAATTCGGCCCGTTTCTGTTTTTTTAAAAATGTATGTACAGCGATTACGCCGGCTCTGTACACCAATTTGCGTATTCTATCATGTAGGAGAAACATGATAGAATACATACATTTAATATGACATATGACATTCACCAGCATGCACTGGGCCAGCATGGTGGATTAGGGCCCACCCTCTCGCTGGGAAAAGGCCTGTGTGTGTCCCAACAGTGGGAACTTGATAGGCTGATAATGTTGACGGTTCTAAGAGATTGTCCACTCGGGTGAAAATGCGGGGCGCAGCCAGTTTCTAATAAGTCTAATGGAGGAGTGTCATCTATTAGTTCATTTTATTGCTATAAGTAGGTGGCTATGTATATTTAACTATACCACCCTATTATTTATTTGAGATTTCTTGGGTTTGTTTCTGGGATAAAGAATATCCAACTTCCATCCCCAAGATTCGCATTGTTTTATTTATAACAGAATTAGAAAATTAATAACCACTAACCGACAGAAGGGTGGATACTTTATCTCACTCAGACATTGTCCAGAGCCGCTTTTGAAGAGTGATTGTGTGATAAGCATAGTTATATGTCGTGGCTACTTGAGTTACCTATCACCGAAGTGAAGCAACGTCGAGCGCGGCCGGTACTTGATGGGTGACTGCCTGTGCTTTGATGGGATGTTGTCTTTTTGCACAATTTTTTTCTACTTTATTAGCTGACAAGTTATGTCGTGGGTCGGAAGTTCGGAACCCTCAGTGCGCAAGCCTGACTTTTACTTGGCCGGTTTTATTTAACTTATCCTTAATATATAGCCAAGAGTATAATCGAGCTAATTTCACACGTTGAAATATTTGAAATGCCAACTCGAGGCTTAGTTATCGAATTAAGATTCGATTCCCGATCCATGTTCAATTTATTGGCCGTATACATAATTTATCGATATGCATTACACTTGGAATTAGTGTCACGTACCGCTCACTATATCTGTCATCAGACGAGGAGGTGCTTACAGGATCTTGGCATAGAATAGTTGATTAAATCAGACGCCAGCGCTTTGTTGGGCGGCGAGCGCATTATCTTGCACGCACTTGACCTGCCTGTGACGTCACGATAGCCCCTGTAACCCGGAACGAACAGGAAGGCCTCCATTCCGTCACTAATCTATACATCTGTATTATCCGCTGTGCTAACAAAAGGAAAGCTGTTAAAGGTGAGGCTGCCTGCTCCATTCTTGCTTTATTTGGAATCTAAACTCTCCAGATCGGTCTGTGGTCCTAGTTGATTAATCAAGTCTCTTTGTTCTGACGGAAAGTCTATTTCGCACGGATGTCGTGCACATTTTTGATGGTTCGGTATTTTTTACGGCGCAATACTCGAATTTCCCCACTGAAATTCGCTTTTGTGGAGCTATAGACTTGTTTGTGACATCGATTTAATAATAATCTATAAACTACACCGTAAACAAGACAGATTTTTACCCAACTAAATCTTACCCAATTATTGTGTCTCATCATCATTATTACAGCCATAGGACATCCACTGCTGGATATAGGCTCTCCCCCATGTACACAGAAAAACAAATTCAATCACCTCCTAAAAATCACTAATCTACGAAATGTTGACTCCATTAAAACGTTGTATAGCAATGTTCACTCTTTGAGCAAAGTAGAGGCCAGCATTTTGGTCAAGTGTTGCACCGAAGAGTCATGATGACAAATCTTTAAAAAATGGTTCTTGATCCATATGTCTTGATGCCTAGACATTGTCTCAATATTCATACTGTTTTTAGGTAGGTTTCGTTCCAAAATGCTTATTGGTACTTGGTTTCTGACTATATTATATATCTATAAATCAGATCTGTTACATATCTATACTAATATTATAAAGAGGAAAGATTTGATTGTTTGTTTGTTTGTTTGCATTGAATAGGCTCCGAAACTACTGAACCGATTTGAAAAATTCTTTCACTGACGGGAAGCTACACTATCCCCGGGTGACATAGGCTATAATCTATACCCGCGCGAAGCTGGGGCGGACCGCTAGTGTTCAAATAAAAACAAGTTTCAATGTAGAGCATCAAAAATATATACAGTATTATTTTTATGAGTATGGGCGAAGATCAAAGCAATCCACAGAAAACAATGTTTATTTGACTCGCCTACTTGGACATGAATAAAATACACATCAGGAACATTTATGTGATATTTGCACAGATTGCTCTTCACGTGTTGGTTTTATGTTAAGCAATAGTAAGTCATATAAGGTCAGTTAACACACCGAAGACTCGCGATGATTAAAACATAAGAGTCTTATCATCATTTGCATAAGCCATTCATGCATTCATTGTTTAGTCTAGCCCATCTCCATTGCCTTTCCATTCAGTTTAATCACAAGTATGATGCTTGAACCCTCAGTACATTATCGTACATGTTCAAATGTCAACATATTTCTTTAAAAAAATCAATACCGCTATTTAAACCGCTTAACAAAAAATCTGTAAGTACGTCTCACTTCAACTTGCAAATTTTAACAGCTATGTCGGTGACTCTGGCTCTTTGGCGAATATCCACATTTCGGATTCTATCGCGCAAAGAAACTCCGAGCAAAGCTCTCACCATTGCCCGCTGTGTGACTCTGAGTTTTTCCAAGAGGCCAACAGTTAATATAAAATATAAAAAAATATATTTAGTAATATTATTATGTGGAAGTCAAATTACTTAAATCATAAATTAACCAATTAAAATATTATGAGCAAAAATGTATTACAATAATTATGTCAATGTGTATTTCAATATACACATGTCAAATTCATTCATCAACAATTATTTATTAACGCAGCTACCTGAAATATTTATGGATGAAATATTAATGATTTGAGCTTGACATACCTATATTGTACGTAAGGTTATTGAAAGCGATGCAGAACAATAACACACTTCAACCCCAATCCAAAAGCATTTAGGTGGTTCCCGTGGGCAGTCGGCGCGGCGCGGTCATCATTGTTGGTGTAATCGTTTACGGCACGCTTTATTCTAGAGAGGTCACACGTTATCTAAACCAGCTGTCGGGCGCACACGGCCTACAATGGTCTCGTTTGTATCCGCGCCGTGTAATATTGTTTGTAATTTAAAATATCGGGAGAGTCGGCACTCTGTAACGGGTGTCGGGCACCGGGTGGCGCGGGTGTGTTCCTCGCTGAGGGTATACGAGGTGTATTGTTGCGTTGATTAGATCAGGAGAGCTGTGCTTTGTTCCGAGGAGAATGGCCGGCTTCACGCCCGCTATCGTCTGTCGGCTGCACGCGACCTGTTCATCGTACCTGGATCTTCCTGTTGTAGGATATTATATCTGGCCGTCTATTCTTGTGCATGCGATATTGTTTCCGTTCCCGTCAATCCGAATGATAGTGACAGGTAAAAAACTAATATCGCTGGTCCAGGAATAACTCACTTGATTATTTTTGGTAATATAACAAAACTAGCTGCGCCCCGCGGTTTCATGAAAGAATGAAGTTGCATGAAAAATGGGGATGATGATTATGAAAAGTAGCCTATGTCACTCTTTAGCTCTTGAATACCCATGCAAAAAATCAGGTAGATCCGTTATTCCGTTGCAGTGTGCAAGAGTAACAAACATCCATACATCTATACATACAAACTTTCGCGTTTATAATATTAGTAGGATGTTGTAGAGCCTGTAAAATAATTATGCCGTGGTGAACGAGTAAATTCGAGATCAACCTTGAATAAATTTCATTTTAATCAGGACAATACAGTACATTTACTCATGTGGCATGATTAGGTACGGAAGTTAATTCCAAAATCAATTTGATATTTCCTCCTACCAATCCTTCAAGAGCTAATATTTGCATTCCGTGATTCGCTCCTTTTTATAGTCCGTAGAATATTCGAAGGCTCCCGACAAAACCTTCGGAAATGGATGGGCGCGGTTGAAAAGACGCTAACAATACGCTAATGGCTTATGTTTGCGTTGTCCCTCGCAGCCAACAGGCTCTATTATCACGGGCGGGCCTGTGCGCTGAATTGGCTAAATGTTTTGTGACTCTGAAAAGATTTAAGATGACGGTGAAATTGTTGAGAAAATTGATCACTTCCACTCGAACGAGCCGGCCTTGGCTCTGTTGCAAAACGAGGGTTTGCGCCGCGGGCCAACGTTTCCCGTTATTTACTAGATATAGACAGAATCTTGTTTGAGCTTTCTATTCTTGTTGCACCTTATTTATATTTCACTATGAAGTAAGTAAGCATGTTCGTATAGACTGCGGCATTAGGCAGTGTTATTGGGCCGCCCGCAGGCATTAAAATCAGAATTCCTGATGCAGTTTAAACTTTACAAAGTTGCATGATTCAATCACATCTGTCTCTTTAATTCACATCAGAAGTCACTTAATTAGTAAAGATAAGAAAAAAAAGATTGCTAAGTATACTTGCATCGTATTGTTATCTTCTCGCAACAGTCCAGCGAGAAGCATTCTCCATCATCTTTTAATGCGACACCATTATCTCATCACTTAAGTTATACAAGCGCCAGTCCAGTCTCTACGGAGAGAACTAACTTCGCACTTTAATTACGAACCTTGTCTTTTTTAATAAGAAATTCCGTCCCGACATGGTCATAATAACTCTTAAACTCGATTTACGCCGTGGAATACCATCTTCTTACAGGAGTTTTAGACAGATTTTCTACATTAATTTTATTTTGACAAATTGTAGAGTTATGGGTACGATTTGTAGAAGTTACTGTAGTAGTTATGAAAAGCATTAGTTTGAAATTGTTGTTCCTATTACCCGTTTCTCCAAACTAAGCCGAACGGTACGATTAAACAAATTTTAATTAATGGCAGCTTTTAGATGGAAACTTCATATTCGGTGTAGAGTTTCGAAGCGGTTGGTGCTCACTTAGTAACTCCGTACACTGGCTTTCCGGAAATATAAATTAATTTAGATAAATAACTACTCGTATACAATTTTGATATTACTTATTTTCCCAAGTTGCTTCGGAGCAACATTGTAAATTACGGTTCGCTTATATTTTATTGCCAAAAAAGTCTGTAACAGCAGATGCCTGAGTTTTCCTGTTACTAATGTAAGTAAGAAATCCCTAAACAAACGAAATACAAATTTATTTTTTATCTCCGCAGTAGAAGCTTCGAAGTTTTCTAATAAAATCCAAATGCAATCTGTACTTACCATGCTAAAATACGACACTTCTGTCTGAAGTAATACTTGCTCCAAGATCTTCGCCTTTCAGATACGGACTTTTTAAGAAGTCTTTTCTTTTAAAATTTACTGGACTTTTTCAGTTGTTTGCTCGGTAAAATTCAGAAATGATCGCTGGAGTCGTTAAGTCTACAAATACAGACTCTAAATTGATAAACTCGTAAATTTATTTATTTTACATTTTTATTTAAAATTTCCAACCCGCAAAAGGCAGATACGGCTGTAAACCATACATCAGCGTCTACAGTTACGTAAAGCCTCTTACCAGGTGGAATTGCGTAGATCATAGAGCATAAATCCGCTTCGGCGTTCACATTTATGGCACAAATTTGGAATGTGTGATGGATTACGCGCGATATCGCGGAGGCGATGTAAGCGATGTGTGTGCTCGCGTCACGGGGGTGTGTCGATCAATCACCGGCGCGGATGGACGCGCGACAGGCCATTAGGGCGGCTTGTCGCGACGGACGCAGGTGCCGCCGCCGCCGGTCGAATCCCGTCGCCACACCTCCAGCCCGCACACAGGCTACTCCTCAATCACTCCACCGACCGACCGCATAATTCATAACACTCGCAGCTCGCCTCCTCATAATGCCGACCTATTTACCCAAACCCTTAATCCACATACATCTACCCCCAAACTTACTTATCATTCCATGACTGAGCACTTTCGTCTTGTCTCGGGTAATCTCTTTTGAAGGAAGCTATCTGGGCCGTGTCGTACTGTAAACAATCAATTAAACTATCCTGAATAATAAAGCGACCCAAAAACAGCTCTACTTTGTGTGAGCGTGATCATAATTTAGGGTATATTTCAAATGTTCTGTGTGCAGTGCAAAACATCCGCATAAGATGAATCGCGTAGCAATAAAACGAGTTAAGTTCGCTGTGCAAACTACAATGGTAGGCGACATATGCTCTTGCTGAACACCCGTCGGCAAAATGAAACCAAGAACAAGAAATGGAGCCACAAACGTGAAGTTAACTCGAATTTCTAACGTCTAACTGATGGCAGATTGTAGAACATCTATAGGTTGGGAATGTTGGTTGCAGTATATTGCACTAACTTTCGCATAATCATAATCAAGTTCTATGCACCGGGTTCTAGAGTGGAGACCGCGTATATATAGGCAAGCGTAGAGTAGGACGCCCTGCAGCCGGGTGGAGTGACGCCCTGCGAAAGGCGGTTGGTGGCAAGTGGATGCGAAAAGCAGAAGATCGTGCCTTGTGGCGTTCTTTAGGAGAGGCCTACGTCCAACGGTGGTCGAACATTAAATAGGCTGATGATGATGATGATGATGCACTTTGGATGTACGTAAGTTAATTTCTCATCGTACTCCATCACCGTGAAAAAAACAAACTGACTTTCCATTTCTAGCGTTGCATTGCATTCCATCGATGAAACGCGTCTAGAATCCATCCAAAGTAAACAAACGTTACGGCTCGGCCTCGCACGCGCGCCACTACTCCTTACCATGAATTACCACATAAAACGTAATGTGCATAACAGAGTTTTAATGAAAAGATCATGTTATAGAAGCGCGCTCACCACGTGGCGGACGCGAGTTCCGCGCAATAATAGACCGTGTCCATTAATTAGCCGACATGTTTCATCGTAATGGACATCGGCGACGCGTTCGGTGCGGCGTACTCCCGTGGTCGCGCGGTTATAACGTGTAATTGATGACCGCGCCTGCCGTACTTTTTGCTTTGCCTAAATATTACTCGTGTAAAGTAGCTTTTTGCCGGCTTCCGGTTGTTTAGCAACCGGACCATCCACATTATTGTCTCATGTTTTCCAGATGTAACTTTATCTATGCGATGAACACATTCGAATGTTTGTATAGTCTATGTACACGTAGATTCTTAAGCTCTGTTATTCTAGAGCTGTATCGCAGGCAAGGAAGATAAGTGAATTAATCTCCATCCATCGTCTTCGCTTAGTAGCTTACCCGCCGTTTCGCTGTGGATGGAGCAATTCACCTTTCACATGTAGGCCATTAGTAGAAAGATAGGCTCGATATTGTAGCACGTTACTCCCCCTCCTCGTCGAGATAAGCTCGGAGCGTTAAATATGTGCCTCTCGTGGCTTGCGGCCGACGATAGCCTACTAAACGTGAATACACCCACACTGTTTATGATCTTTTTTATGCTTTCATCGTAATCCACATTTTAACCGCCCTTTTTAATGTGTCAATGATGTGAATTTTCTTTTGTTTTACAGGTACTTCTACAAGCTACGCTACATTCAGCTACGCTACATTAAGTATGTGTCTTGTGTTACCCGAGTATCTAGTCTTGTTGGAAATTAAGGTAAAGTTATTTCCATCAAGATGTTGTACAAAATTGTACTTTATATACTGGGCATTACGTTGGAGACCCTTTTGAATGAGCATTGGGACGAGATAGTGTAATTTTATAAAGGTACCGTACCTATAATGTTTCTCAATTCTGTTTGAATGGAAACCCGAGAAACTACACAGATATTTCGTGTTACATTCCTTCAGGGGCTCGATTCAAAACTGTGGTTACAGCTATTTGTAACCCAACCCCTCCTAGATGGACAACATCAAATGTATTCAAACCACCCTTATCACAGAATACCTACTCGGAGAAATGTCAACTGCCTTGACACTCCGAATTCCACGTTTAACCGAGCTTAGACACTTGGAATGTAGAGACAAATACGCCAGTTTAACCGTATTGCTTCGAATCAAATACCTTTTGATCAAATACAAGTTTAATGTCCATATATACTTAGGTTAAACTCAATGTTTATCTGTTTACATTTAGGTACTTAGGTATCCCCATCATGCCATTGTACATCTATCTTGCAAACAGTTCGGAGTTGTGTTGTTTACTGAACCTACGGGTCGTGTATGAGATGGGTGTACCTTCCCAGAAATCTATTTAATTCACAAATGTATTGGTAGATCCTTTACATCCCACTACAATATACAGTTAATAGCATTCTAATTAGTTGTCCCACCCAGTTAAATCCTTGTTGTGATTGAGACAAAATAAGTTATTTACCTTATTTTCATTGTTTATTAACTTTAGTTCCCATTTAAATTTACTCACAACGAAACGATCGTTATTTGCTTACAATTAAGGATAAAATTTAAATAGCGGGCTCTGCTGTTATTTTATTCCAATGCTTAAAATTACGTCATCTAAATAAATGTTTGTAATGAATCCTTTGACGGTTTACATTTCTGTAGGTAATCGGAATTGGATTTTTTCGCTTATAATTTGAGGCTGTTTTAACGCGAATGGATTTTTCCCTTTCAGGTACATTATCGAATTGTTTTTTCCGAGTTCGTTTGTTCGACGTCAAATAACATCCTCGTCAAGTTCTTATTAGACGCTAGACAGGTAATTTCAAGATTGTCTCGCTCTAACAGAAACATGAAAGGTGCTAAAGACGACTGAAATAAATTTAGTATTATAAATGTGGAATACACAGATAATCATTTACTATCCAATATTACTTGGGAAGGTTTAAGTAGAGTATCTCGTAATGCAAACGTATCTATAGGTTCGGTGTCCATTGTCTTGCAGAGTGTGGTTCAACAGGACTGCGGCGCGAGCATGTTGTCGCCATTGTTCGCGGCTAGGCGCCGTCGGAACACCTTTGTTCTAGTAGGGCACGCGTCCTGGGCGTCACTTTATCTCATTTTACACGTGTCGCCGCTCTAACGAAGCTGCCGCCGCAGTTGTGCCACCTCCTGAATTAATGTCTCTCGCCCTATAATAACCCCGTAGCCCGGACTATTCCTTGTATGTAACTACGAGCTCTAACAAGGATCTACCCGAAATGTTACGTCCGATCTTTATTCCCGGCGAGACCGCAGCAATTTCTACGGCATGTCAACCGTTTAATTAACCCGATTTCATCTTTACGACTTAATCAGGGTATGGAAAATTACGTATCTATTTACTCAACGTCAGCCGAGACTTCGGCGCCTGGTTGTAAATGCTACAGATAAAATTACAAAAGAGAGTGGGAAAGCAGTCGAGGTGTTAATTGAACACATAAAACACACTTGCCTTGTGCAATATTTATTCATCCAGATCTCGGGTAGAGCGGAGATATAATTGTGCGGTGTCTATTTATCACTGCCAAAGGTAACTAGATGAATTTATTAGACTGAATACACGTGCGTAACGAAAAATATTTGTCTTATTTAAGCTGGGATAAAGAAAACACGGCCGCCGTAATCATCTCAGATGTTCGTTTTATACAGGCAATTTTTGTAACGATATTGTGTACAAGACACTTTATATTAAGTTATTTTATGCCAACGTTTGATTTATTACGCTAAACTTTTTAGCTGTGAAAATGTTCGTGCCATAAGATGTTACTTTATTAAAGTTTTCTTTGTTGTGTAACTTTTCTATTCTATGTCGTATCCACGCTAGGTCGGCTGGCTTCTAGAGATATATTATATGTTAGTAATGGATATGGCATACGTACAACGTGTGCGGTATGCTTGTTTTCATGTCCGCGACATAATGGCGATATTGCGGTGGTGGTTCGCGGCCACAAACGGTGGCAGCTGGCAAATTACCTTTCGTTAAGACTTGGATTGCGGCAGTTAGCCAAGCTTCGGCACGAATACGGCGCGTTAATGAGCATGTACCATATGCGTCCATAGCGCTATGTCCGAACATCATTTTCGCAGATTATGTCCAGTTTGTTGCTGTATTTTCATTTCGCAATGCGGTTCTTATTTTATTGCAGTGTTATTGCTACATTGTGATACGAAACACATGTGTAACATTCCCTTACGTATATACATAAAGGTTATAATAACTCAGCTAGTTCGGTTTTGTTATAAAATACTTGATTAGTAAAATTCAATGTATCATGACACAAAGGATCTTGGATCGAAATGAAACTATATCATGCCAAATATTACTCAGAATACAAAGAACATCTGAAGTCCTTAAAACACAATTGGACGTGTAGGTATTCCTAAGGCCTATGATCATTAGGCGTATGCAACCTTTTATCACGCCCACTGACAACTAGACTAAAACAAGTACAATTATTACAGTAAGTAGAGAGTGCTCCTTGATACACCTCTTTCGTAATTACAAAATAAATACACTGTCTCGAACATGGTATTTATTGTGTCTATTATTTCAAGAATACACTTGGACTACTATCGGATTCGGTTATTATCGGTAACTCGGTTTTAAGAAAAATAACATTAATTTGTACGCTACTTCTAATCTGACGACACACACACACACACACACACGGCGAATCTCAATAACGCGACTATCGCTCTGAGCATACCGTGAAGTATCGTAGCGGGCGGGGGAAGGAGCCCTGGTTTGATTGCGTCACTCGATTGGGTCATTTGTTTAAACAAGACCTACTGCTTTTTTAGCTTATTCAGGGTGTAAGGGGAACACTCTCCAAAAGAAAGTAATTGTACTCATCATTATGAACCACTTTTAGTATGGGACCAACCCTGAAATCGCGAAAAAAAATATCAGCTGTTCCATACATATTGTCGAGTGTCAATGACCGTTTTCTATAGAACAGCTGATATTTTTTTCGCCATTTCAGGGGTGGTCCCATAGTAAAAGTTGTTCAAAATGATGAGTACAATTACCTTCTTTTGGCTTCGAGAGTGTTCCCCTTACACCCCGTATATCTACTGTCCTTCAGTTGCCTGCCGCTGCAGGAACGACCTATATTTTATGCACCTGCTAGTTGTTTCTTCTTTGTAGCTAATTAATTCTTGATTAGTAGAGACTGTACTCTACATCACATAGGCAGCACCTAGCGTCTACTTTACCTGGATCCGAGCATACTCATCAAAGTTTCCAACAATATAAGTACACACACTGTTCCGAATTCAGTATGGCACCTTAGTGTTATATTTCATGAAAGTTCACAAGTTTTATTTTAGCTTGAGATGAAATTAGCAGATTTTTATTGGAAACTCGTGATTTGTGCGTGAGTGCATTTTTTTATAACTGACTAGCGGTCCGCCCCGGCTCCGCACGGGTATAGTTATATAGCCTTTTAAAATAGCCTATATTAATCAGTGATAATGTAGCATTCAAATGGTGAAAGAATTTTTAAAATCGGTCCAATACTTTTTGAGCCAATTCGTTACAAACATACTTACATACAAATAGATATAAAGATGTTGTATAGATATATTTTGCCCCTAGCCATTTTAGTTGTACATTTCGTTTACACCAATAAATATTTTTAATTTTTTATAGATACGGGTGACATATTTACCGCAACAGTATAATTCGATTGTTCGGTAGTAGTAGAAGCCAATGGAATAGTTGTTTTATAAATATTTCAGTTTTAAAATTATCAGTTGTATCACCATAAATTAGTCTACCCTCCACAGAATACAGGATTTTGAATTTTAAAATCTGCCAAGTAACTATGCAATAAAATTCTAATCCATGTACATGTAAACCCCTAAGGCTTCGTTGCACCTTAGTAGTAGTTATAGTAAAGGTTTATGGCAAATTTGACAATAACAGTAACGCTGACTTTAGCAGTTACTGCGAAATGCGTTGCAACGAGCGTATTCACTTGCATAGTTAAAATTACCAGGGTTGCAAGTCAAATGAGACCTTATTTACTCCAGATGCATAGCTGGAATTATATTATATGCATCTGACATATATTTAAAATAAACAATAGCAAAGTGTGGGCAGTTACGGTTAACAGTTAAAGTTAGTCATAATACAATTGTCAGTAGGTGCAATTAATTTTTGCCTAACTGGTACTTTAAATGAAAAGTCGGTGTTTGTTAAAGCTAAAGTAAGATGGTACAACCCACCCTAAGTTTTCCATTCCAATATTCCGGTAAAATAAGTCAAACGGTAGAGTAAATTGGAAATCGAAGCAATCGCACAAAAATCAGTTTAATTTAAATAGAGTTTCATTTGTTTGTGAAACATTATTCTAAAAGGAGCAGAGAAAGGGGAGATTTCGTATTGTTAAATCGGTAATTTATATTTATTTTTCAGTTTAGATCATTATTTATTACGTAAGAAGCTTTGTTCAAAGGCTTCGAAGTATAATTCCTGGAGCTCTCAGTATACCTCGTTTGTTTTGAGCATACAAAGGAAGTTAAGTCAAAGGTTTCAATCGTCTAATTAAGGACTGTAGATCTCATTTCGTTCCCTTTTGTGACTGTTGTGCTTCGCATAGAGTTTCAACGGCATTAGAAACTATAATGGCGAGCGATAAATAAATGGCAGACTTTCAAATTTAAAATAACAAGATCAAAACCGTCGAGATACAATTCCTATAGAGCCACAAACTCTCAGTAAAACAGTCAAAAAGCGTCCGAAAGTCGTTGTACATCATCATCATCAGCCAGAAGACGTCCACAGCTTTGTTTAATTTTGTTGTACATACATCACATCATCAGCCATTAAATGTCCACTGCTGAACAAGGCCTCCCTCTTAGAGAGGGGTGTTGCCATAATCCCCACGCTTGGCAGGCGGCTTGGAGATCGCAATACGTTCACCGTGTACTAACAGGACGCTGCTGCCCATCCTCCGGTGGTTCTGTTACGTGTGTGTACGGTTTTATTTTGTTGTACATACTTTGTATCAATTATATAGTTCGTAATGCCACATTACTCCAATTTAGACGTTATGTCGCTTGCATAGTGTTCAACGTTAGTTGTCCGCTTGTCATCGTAGCTCTGGCATCGCGCAGCGTTGTAGTTGGATCTCGGTTACCATATCTTAACGGGCGGTTATCCGAGGTGCGTAGGCAACAAAACGCTCCCGCAGCCCCCGCCAAGTTATAGCAACGCCATGCTAGAGTCAGGAAGCCCGCGGAGGGAGTGCAACGACAAAAACGAGCATAGGTCCGACCTCGATGACGCCTGGCGCGGCACTGACCGCGGCGCGCCAAAATTCTCGCTTCCTTTTTACGGTTTTAATTTCACTAAAAAACGACACTATTCACTATCAAAAATCTATCCAAATAAAAGAATGTTGAATAAAATTGCCTTTCAGTACATCCAATTTCCAGGTTTTTACGAGCTTTCATTAAAGCATAAAATGAAAAAAATAAACTAAGTGGACTTTGTTTCAAATTTTTTTTTGATCGAGGAAAGTTTATTCCATCGTGTTTTGAACCAAATCATAAACTCAAACACAGTAGTATCTGTGACATGTATTTTTTTCCAGCTCAAATATTGTAATTTAAGTGAATAAAATTGATTTAAAACCGTCAAATTTGGCTGCGCAATTCGTAGCGTGCGCCGAGTTTTGGTTCGGATTTTTTTGGCACTGTGGCAATTTATATGTATTGTTTCTCGATGGTCAAAACACAGAATGTTTGTTAGTCTTGGTTGTGTCACCAACAGTTCGTCTCCGTTATATTTTCAACCTTTAACATCGTTTAGTGTTATATTCAGCTTTCACGACCTTATTGCTTCCATTTTATACAGATTTCATTTGCTTAATTTCGTAAACGGCTGTTTATGAAATCTTACGGGATTAATTTTCTTCAAGTCTGCTGTTTATTTGCTCGTAATGAGATTAGCTTTGTTTAATTTTGAAAATGGTGAATTATTTGTTACACTATTTTCTTTACTACGCACGATGTTTGCCGCCGTGGTTCTATGTTATCTCAAAATTCTTCACTTTCCGTTATCTATATAAAAATTCAATTACACGTAAAAAGCTCTACTATCCCAAGGCCAAACGAAATTAAGTTCATTTTCTCAGTTCTCTATGTTGTGTTTTCGTGGTTGGATAAAACGCCCGGGGAAAAATTAATCTAGTGTCCCGTACCAACAAATATTGTTGTTTGGCCGTCGGTTCCGGAGGCTATAAGTAATCTCGGCACGTTATGCACTCCGTCGGTCGGTTTATTGGAAAAGTGGATTCCCGGAACAACAACTAATGCCCTGGAAATATTTTGTTGATGTACTGCTGACATAACTTTTACGGTTGGAGGAATTCGATGCAATGTGCACTTTGCTGTTTCGACTCGGAGCGTGAATGTACCTTCGAGAAAATTTTATACATTTATTTGTGTCTAGAATATACATAAGAGTTTTTATCTGTACCATGCCTAAAAGCTTCTGGTCTCAAATCGTAAAATATTTACGTACCGAAATGTGGACTAATTTACCTACTATTTATCCCTAGTTTGCGTCGAACAATTTCTTAGATAGCAACAGTTTGAACCAGTTAAATGCGCCGTCGTTATCTCGTTATTTTATTACCATAATTGAATCCATGTTTTTACTTTACAGATTCAGCCCGCTCAATATTCAAGTCGTTTCGTTCGTTTTGGTTCAATTAATTTATTTAATAAATTCTTAGAGACGGCGTACCGTCTGTCTCCTCTTCGAGCTTCGTTCCAAAGTTATGAATTTATATAGCCGGACGTGTTCAGAATTTATGCGCAGATGTTTTCTTAGTTTGCGCTTCTGCAGCCGTGGCATTCGAACTCTCCTGTCGACAGATGCGCAACTATGCGCCAGCTTTCCTTATTCGGTATCGACATGCCTACCGTGCGTCCCGTTCGTTTAATTCTTAGGTACATAAATACTACGTAATTTACAAGTGCTTTCAATAACTTCCGTCTATTATCTGTGCTGTGTTTTCTTATTGATAAAGTTTCCGTTAGTCTGAGTTCCGCGTAAGTTCATATCCCCGAGCGTCCATCCTTCAATTATGCAAGCTAAGTCGGCTAGTGCTAAGCTCGTCGGGGAGTAATCTTAGATCGCACTTAGCGGTTGTAGTCGACAGCAGCTCCGGTGGCCCATCGCTTTGTGTCCCGCGCACCTATTGTCCCGCGGGACTGCCGTTTAGTTTTAATTAACATCGCTCTTAATGCTCATGTCCGATTGTGCTATTCTAGCGGTGCGCATTAAACTCTTTCCTCGTCTCGTAGCTGGAAACTAGGTCTCAGCTGCATTCAGTGCTAGTTATATTAACGCTGTAATACCCGGAAGGAATACTTCATCATCGATATTCCGCTGCAGATATTTCGTCTCGTTCGCGCACTTTTTTTATAGTTTTCATTTAATACTCGGTTCGTTTTATTCTCATTCCGTCCCTGTTGGCACTCTACCTTTATTGAAGAAGCACCATGTTAAATAAGCGCTGAAACTATTTTAACAGTAATTATAACTTAATTGCAGATGTTAAATTAATTCGAGATATTGACACGGAAAGCGGATGAGACATTTAACTCTGTCTTTGAAGGAACCGAGATGTAATTAAAATAAATATTTGGCACGAAATCCGGGTCGCGGCGGTTAAGCAGAGACATTTCCACCCTTTGAACAAGTTCTTGTTTATGTTTGCTCATTAAACAAATAAAAGTGGAAATTCTGTCTTAATCTGTGGAAACTTTTACGCTGCTCGCTGCTTTTGGAGTTGAAATTGTTTCGCGTAATAATTTTGCGAGTTAGTTGATATTTTGGTAACTTATTAGTTTGTTACTTTGTTTGAAATTATTATGATACCTACATGTTAACCTCGAGGAGCTCGATTAATGGCAAAGAGAATTATCAAATAAAGATTACCTATTTAAATATTATACAGGGTTGATGAGGGTTGCACGGAAAGATAGCCGTAAGCCGAAAAGCGGTCACAATCTCCTCTTTTCGGCATAGTGTCGCCATATAGTCAGAGTTCCCCGGAACGATAGTGCTAAGCTAAAAGATCGTTGTACTCACCATTATGACCAACTTTCACTATGGAACCAATAAATCGCGAAAAATTCGCTCCTCCATTAAAAAATAACGACTTTACGAAATGTATGATTTAAAAACAAAAATTGTTTTCGCTATTTCTTGTTTTTTTTTTAATGCCAAAGATGACAAACAAGCACCGTCGCCTATGGATAATTATAACACCAGAGGCACCGCAACTACGTTACCGACCCTTTAAGAATCTATTAACTCGTCTTTGGCCGCCGATTGTTGCACTAGTTTTTAAGCTGTTTTATCATGTGTACGAAATGTGTGGTGTGAACAATAAAGAGTTTATCTATCTATCTTTAGAAGAACCCCTAGTTGTAGCTTCTCGGAAACACCTCGGAAGTTGCTACTTACACATTTTGCAGGCAGCCCTATAGTAAAAAAAAATCATAATGATGAGTAAGTACAATGACTTCGATTCGGCATCACCACCGTTTCATGTTACCCTGGTTCCGTATCTACTCCTGCCAAGTGAACCCTGTGCTTATGTTATTATTCAGATAAGATGCAAGAATAAAGATAACGAAGATGTTTTCGAGTAGATGCTAAGCATAGAAAGCCAATTACTCGGATTTGAATTCATAGAGCGTGCGCAAAATTAACCCGCAGTCTGAGGCGCTATTCGATAGCACGTTAGCGCTGGCTATTACACGGCTAATAGTATTAGGTCAACAACACTCCCATGCGCCATTTAATGATACCGTGCCCTGCAAATTACAGACCACGCTTCCTCAATACTGACCATCAGAATACCGGATAATGTGATTACCGAACAAGACAATTACCTAATACGTTCACGATAATAGCGCACCAGCTACAGCGATGATGGCTGAGCGGTAGCACGTGCGCTTTACAATCTGACAGCACCCAGTTCGATCCTTGGTCCTGCACCAATGACTTATTTAGTATCTAAATAAATTATGTGCAGTTTCGATGCAATCGCTCATAAACGGTTAAGGTAAACCGGTAAATCCTAGAACCTCAAAAGTTCCAAGGCATACGACATTCACCAACTTGCACTGGGCCAGCATGGTGGATTAGGGCTTATCTATATAGGGCTCTGTCTCATCTGAGAGAAGGCCTGTATCCTAGCAACGGGAACATGAAAGGCTGATTATGAATGGCGATACAAGTTTACTCGGAACGGTGGTACTAAATGATTATAGATAACTAGCTGACCTGACAGACGTTGCCCTGTCTTAGAACTGTCAAACACGCAAAGTTAAAATTGGAAATCTTATTTTCTTACACCTTGGGTTACATTATTGGAGTTTTAGTAAGGATCCCTATTTTTTTTTTTAATATAATATAGCCTATGTTAACCGTGGATAGTGTAGCGTCCCAACAGTGAAAGAAATTTCCAAATCGCTTTAGTAGTTTCGGAGCCTATTCAATGCAAACAAACAAACAATCAAATCTTTCCTCTTTGACGAATTTGACGACTCGCGGGTTTCGAACCTTTGCCATCATCGGGTATAGGCCCCGAGCGCTCTTTCCGCTAAGCTACGGCCCTCCTGTCGGCCTCCAAATTCTGACAATCTGACGGGCCGTCTGATGGTAAGCGTTTACCGTCGCCTATGAATACCTGCAACACCAGGGGCATCACAGATACGTTGCCGACCCTTAAAGACTCTATTAACAGCCTTTTTGAAGAACCCCATCTTATAGTCACTCGGAAATGCCGCTCATTCCACAAATTGCAGGTGTGAGGCAAAAAAGATCGCGTAAAACGCTTTTTGGTCGGTTTTACGTTCGCTGGTTTTACGTTATCGGATGAAAAAGTAAACTTACAAAGATTACGAACTTACGTAGTACTTTCGAATTTAATATTAGTGTGATTTTATCTGCAAACTTCTTCCGTAATTCATGTTCGTTGAAATGAATGCAGTGTGCCCACTATAATAAAATATGGTTCCGTTTGTCTGCGCGTGTTACCTCAGCGCTTTTCCGAGGAATATGTTTATAAGCCAGGAAATGTATTTCCTGAGCTCTGCCTGACGTGACTACGTAGAAAACTTGATAGCTCATAACTAGAGCCAAGTATTTTAGGGTTCCGTACCCAAAGGGTAAATACGGAACCCTATTACTAAGCCTACGATGTCTGTCTGTCTGTCCTACCTATTACCGGCTATATTTTTCGAACCGTAATAGATAGGCAGTTAAAATTTTCACAAAATATGTAACGTTACGGCGGATTAACTAACAAATAATAAAAAGTTAAAAATTATAAACGAAAGTGGGGTCCCCATACAACAAACATATTTTTGTATTAGCTCTAATGTAAAAACGGTAATACGTACAAGCGTCAAACTTAGCATGATTATAGTACACACTCTAAACCTAAAGTATAACAACAAATAATAAATAATGGCCAAGTGCTAGTCGGTGACAAATTTCTGTTCATTAAAAGTTATACAGAGTGTCACTTTCATAATATTAACTATGTGACGGCGTAGCAATTGCTTGGCTATTTTGGTAGGCGTTAAGTCGGAACACATAGTTTTTGTTAAATTGATAATTATTGTATTTTGTGGTGTGGTGGTGTACGGAACCCCCAGTACGCGAGCCCGACTCGCACTTGGCCGGTTTATTTAATATTGTCTTGTGATTAATCTTGTTGTTATATTGTCACAAAATCATCTTATTGTCTTGTTTTGTCACAAAGAAGTTTTTAACAGCCAAAAGTTATCAGAATACAATAATAATGATACATTTATACATTAATTAATGATGCATTCCACACTAACAGTTAGTTTTTGTGAAGCAATTAACTTTCAATTACTTTTTGTAATCGGAAGGTTGCATACACCTTTAGATCTTTTCCTCATGGATTCATGAGGGAAAGTAGATCAATTAAAATAAATGGTTTTTTTTTGTATTTATTATTTGAAATTTCAAATAAACTAAAGTTTCGTAAAGCTAGCTTTGTATAAAACATCTGATTTGGAATACGCTTTTATTAAATTCAAGAGAGTCAGCCAACGAAAACTAATAAATCCATACAATGAGTGATCACGTAAAAGATGTTTTGACAAAGGATCTGCGTTGAATGCGAAGAGACGTCTTTGAGATCGAATGATTGGATTTTATTCTCCTTATTTTGATCGTCAACCTCCTCAAAGATCGCGCTGTCATTAATCGCTTTATAAGAGCGGAAGTGCAAAGTGGAGCGTACGAACACGCTCAAGGACCCCCTCCGTACACCATCAGCACAGAATACTTATCTATACAGTGTCGCAAATACAATCAATCTGGGTGATTAGATTCGATGCAGGGCCCTGATTCTGTAACTACAAACACGCACGTAACGCGCCGTGTTAAGCTTACCTCTAAAAGTTGTTCTTTATTCGTAGGGAATAGAGTCCAGATTTTAAGAGGTTAACTTAACACGGCGCGTAACGTGCGTGTTAAAGTTACGGAATCAGGGCCCTGGGCAGTAGCTACAGTAAATTGTTTGTTATTTTTTTCATGACCATGGATGCAAAGTCCTTTGGTCGTAATATTTATCAAGTTTACATAGTCTTAAATAGCGTCAACCAAGTCATAGTCACAGTCAGAATCAAGCAAAGTAAGTCGCGGTCAAGTCAAACTCATGCCCCAGTAAAGTGGTGGAAGCTTTACAAGAGGATTCTATGGAGTTTTGGAAACAACACGAAAAGTCGTGTTTCACCTCATAAGTATCAAAAATACAATACGAGCCGATATGTTTTTTTCACGTTGGCGCCAAAAACTCAGTTATTTATTTATTTATTTTATTATCTTAGAGAAACTAACGTTCTTAATTAACAGATTTAATAATTAGCTACAGACAAAAGAGCCATTCAAAAGTTTCTACTTATAAAAAACAGAGTACATACCTATTATGAACGATTCTTGAAGTGGTTGGAGCCAGGAAACTAATTGTTATTAATAAAATGCGGAGTTACTTGTTGCTGTTGTTGCTTAGTGTATTTTATTGGAAAAGAAGGGAGGAACGGGGCAAATGAGTGAATGTCTCTGACAATGAGTAGGTACATTGTATAGTAAAGTACTCTCAGTATTGTAATTTCCATGTATCCTATTTGAGTTGTCTTTCATACATACAACGCCTCGCGGACGCTCTCTCATAAATACACACAAAGCGGAATTCCATTCGGATTATGTATGAGATCTTGCTGCTGTCAGCTTGCAGTTCCGACTCCCGTCAAATGTATCGCAGAAACGGGAATTAAATACATCCTGTAGGTTAGCCTTGATAAATCTGAGCCGATATCCGAGCTTACTCACTGTCTTTATACTGTGACGGCACTTCACGAGCCCGAATTCATTATTGTCCCTCTATCCGAAGATGCGCTTCAAAGAAACTGCTGACTTCAGTTCCACTCCGACCTCTCCGCTGCTTCAACGTTTTATTGCGCTTTAGGAAACTTGCTTTATTGATATCCGAGATCCTTTCGATTGCACAGAGCGAATGTAAGCTTAGTTATATATACGATAGTATACTGCTCATAATGAGTGAGTCGAACGAATGCCAATGTTTTGTTACATTAGTTCAGAAAATTTCTAAAATTTGCGTGCAACTTCTGAATTCAAACTGCTAGAGACTGGAATACCTTGCCTCCGCCCTTGTTTCCTGAAAATTAATAACCTGTAATTAATCCATACTAATATTATAAAGAGGAAAAATTTGATTGTTTGTTTGGTTGCATTGAATAGGCTCCGAAACTACTGAACCGATTTGAAAAATTATTTCACTGACGGGAAGCTACACTATCCCCGGGTGACATAGGATATAATCTATACCCGTACGAAGGGCGGACCGCTAGTAATTAATAAAATGGGTATCTTCAAGGTCAGAGTGAATAAGTACCGTCTAGGTCGACGTGCTCCATCTACGACTACAACATCGCTTTCCATCAGGTAAGGTGGTGGCCAAACGTGGATAACTATATAACATAAATAAACCGGCCAAGTGCGAGTCGGGCTCGCGCACTGAGCGTTCCGCCACAAACCGTACCACCACAAAATACAATAATTATCAATTTAAAAAACGATTTTTTGTTCCGACTTAGCGCCTACTAAAATAGCCAAGCAATTGCTACGCCGTCACATCTTCTATACTAATAATCTATACTAATATTATAAAGAGGAAAGATTTGTTTGTTTGTTTGCATTGAATAGGCTCCGAAACTACTGAACTGATTTGAAAAATTATTTCACTGTTGGGATGCTGCACTATCCCCAGTTGACATAGGCTATATATCCCGGCTTCGCCCGTGCGAAGCAGGGGCGGCCTACTAGTAATATTATAAAGAGGAGAGATTTGATTGTTTGTTTGTTTGTTTGTTTGTTTGCATTGAATAGGCTCCGAAACTACTGAACCGATTTGAAAAATTCTTTCACTGTTGGGAAGCTACACTATCCCCGGGTAACATAGGCAAAATTATATTTTCAAAAAAAAGGCATCAAAAACAAGCCTAACTAAAACTCCAATAATGTAACCCATATGGTGTAAGAAATAAGATTTACAATTTTAACTTTGCGTGTTTGACAGTTCTAAGACAGGACAACGTCTGTCAGGTCAGCTAGTAAGTTATATTTTTGTAATTTTTTACGTGCTTCATTGTAGACCGTTATCATCGCTTAACATCAGGCGAGTTGGCGGTCAAGCGCAAGCCTATTATTACATTAAATTCTTTGTTAAATAAACTAAAGTAAAGTATAATAAACTTGCGGAACTTATACAAGAATGGCTTCGCGCTCGGTAGTTTTTAATTTTGATAGAAGAAAATTCAGCTAATAAGGACGGGGTAAGTACGAATTCGTTGGAGAGACTTTAATTAAAATTCGTCCATCCTGTAGCAAGTAAGTACTCGCTGGGAACGTCTCATGGAATTTACGGTGGAGTTACACTTGACGAAACCCGAAATGGTTTACTGAAATTATTTTGGCAACCAGCTGCTACACTGCTCTGGACAAGAAAAAGAGCACAGAGTAAGAATAAAGATACTCCATTTCAAAGTCACTGTGCTTTTGATTTGAACAATTATTGCGTAAACATTTTGTCTGTGACGTCCACTGTGATTAACCAACTAATTGGATCTCAATTGTGTGTTGTTAAAATCTTTATTGGTGACTGTGAGTGTCGTTTAGTGGAGCGCTAGGGCAAGAAGGGTGACGTCTCTGGCAGTCTTGGCAGCGAACGGACACTTGAGACGCTGGCTGCCGCCCAACTCGTTTTATCTTATTGTACTCGCCTGTCCTCTCCCTTCACTGTGGCCATAACTCACCTTTCTACTTTACAATTGTTTCGGCTATATGATTCGTCGTTAGAACGAAATTTGATATCACCGCACACCCCGGTTCCTTAGCCGTGAGACCGCTCAACGAAGCGAAATAATGTCCTTTATTTTATAAATCTTTCACAATTTCACCGAAACTGAAATTTTTGTTTTGTTAGAGCTACGTATGTAAGTAACCTGGCGAACAGAACGGGAATTTTGCTCGGATGTTGCTTCTCCCAGGATGTGACGGCTGTTACCACTGCACGATGTTCGACACCGAAATAATTTTTCGCCATATTCATGCGTACTTACATCGTAAAATAATTTATATCCAGCAGTGCTTTGTTATAAAACTTAAGTTTTATTATCAAGCGAAAATGGGAATGGAAAACCACATCGAAAGATAAAATCCCTAAACCACCAGCTAGGAATAAAAGTGTGCGATTTCGTGGTAACGGCAAACGTGCCGCAGGATCGCATCCATTACAAACTCTTCGTAGCACGTACGTACAATGCTTTGACAAAACGAACAAATATACGAGGCGTGCGGGCAACTACTTTTACTTCAATTGATTTTAGAAATGCGGAAATTTTAAACCATAAAATAGAAGTTTTGTTTTTGTTAAAAGTGGGGAACTTAGGTTAGTGCGAGGGTGCCGTGCTTTGGCGGCGAGCCAACTGTGTGTGCATCATATCAGATCATATCTCAGGCAAGAACCATGCACGCTTATTGCCTAAATTAACTCAATGAAATTCTTGAGTATTTCACTGATTTTTTGGGCAATCATCTTTTTTTTTCTGTTTTTTTTTTTTAATCTTATAAATAGGCTTGCGCTTGGCCGCCATCTCGCCCGATGCCAAGCGATGATGCGGCCTACGTATTGACAGGTTTACGTTTTTGGTAACCCGCAAAACGATTTAAGATTGAGTGAGGCATTTCAACGTTGTAGAATTCGGCAAGTGGTATTTAAATTGTATTTTAACCATTCGAAAGCAAGTCTTGCTTTTATCGTATTTCCGATTAACAGACGAGATATAGCACGTTGTACATCCAATCAGTACAAATTAAGCTCATTATGCTACAGTTAACGATTATTGCACCTTGTATATTAGGTCTCAGTCTAAACACTGGACATAAACTACTGTACTGTGGTTGTAATTAATACTATACTATCGGCTGTTTATCTAAGTGCGGCAATAATCTATTATATCTAATTAATGCAAGCCGCGTAACTATAAATCAATTTCGATTCGATTACACTTTGCGCCTATTGGAAACCGAGCATTAAATTATAGAGGGTAGGTTTATTAATAGGTTTAATTGTCAAGTATCCTTATTGTGTTTACTAAAAGGTAGGATGTATAAATCATGAGCAAAGTTCGAATGTTCTCATATTTTGGCTTATCGATCACTTTTCGGCCAATTCGCCAATGAAATGACGAATAAAATAAAGTCACTCGACCTCTACGACATTGAAAATTCGACGCGAAGTTCTAGCATAATTCTATAGATTCTGTTTTTTAAACGCTTATCGTGGAATAGCTTTTTGGTATGTATTATCTAATCACAAGTATCAGTGCACGGCACCATAGGGTTTCGGAGGGCCGTATGAGCACAAACAATATTGGCAGTAGACTCACGTTTCATTTCGCGGCGGATATAGGGTCCCGCGTTATGGGGCAATCCGACGGCGTCGATGCGATGATGCTACGTCGCCGACTACGATTTCCGTCTCGTACGCGGTTATGTGCCAGTTTATTCCGCGTTCATGCCTGAAGTAAAAGCTATTTAGCTTCAAGAGAGACATCAAAACAAGCACTCAACGTTTTTCGATCTTTGGAGCCAATAACCAGCCCGTTTTTAGAATTATTCAATGACACGGCACGTCTTCCAGCAGCGTGTTGTTCAGGTCGATACTACTGAAATGGCAGCCAGTTCGGAACTCGATTTCCGTCTTGGAAACTTCGTGAAAATTGACCTTTCGGTTTCCGTTGCGGTTTATTAAATTACTCAAAACATTTATTCTCCCCGAGGCATTGGTGCCGATGATTATTGAACTTCTCTTTGTTTAATTGACACGTTTTTCCACGTCAAACAACTAACTCTCTGAATGTATAACTTGTTTAAATTAATGAAAATGCATAGTGGCAAAACACATTGAACTAGTTATGGTGTGTTGGGTGGTTAAGTAGCCACAGGAAAGGAACGGTGAAGTCGGCAAAGCCTCTAGATATTGGTCAAACAAAACGGAACGTTGAGTCAACACGGGCTCTACACGCTAATGCATGGGAATCACGGTTTCGGAACCTTCCGCTCCATAACAACTTTTTAGATTACAAGTTTTCTCCTGAGCCAAATGTTTGTGTTTTACAATATGAAAGTTGGCAGGTATGCAATTTTTTATGTTTTGTGTGTGTAACACGAGCAATCTTTTAGCTTTAACTGTAACTTAAAATGCCATTCTCTTATTGCATACAATTTGTAATTTTTGACTACGAACCAACAGTATTATAATATTTTTTTTAATTGAAAACATTGCTTGGCTGTAAAAACTTCATTGAATTCCCAGATCAATTCTCAGTATCGGTGACTGGAACAGGAACGCTTTAGCAGACTTATCTACATACAAATGCTATTCACGAAAACGCCGTGGGTAACTGAATATTCAGCCGTTCACAACAATGAACTGATTTACTACTTTGCTATTCAGCGTGCGTCCGCGCTCTTGGGCCGAATCTCTTCCGCCATCAGCTAACGCCAGCGCCGCGCCGGGGACCCCATCCATCTATCCCGATACCAACCTATTCGAATGCAATAAAACGTGGAATCTCTTTCTTTACTATTGTTACTCGTCATCGCGTGTGATAAATGGCAAATATAACCTTAAATGGGTCACGAAATTCCCGAGAGCCGTCATAAATCTGGCGCTCGTTTTACTGACTGTTAGGTTTAAATGGTAAGATTATAATTCACTAAAATAAACATCGCGGAGGTCGCTCCAAGACGAGGTCCCGTGAAATTTGCATGCGAAATGAGATTTGTCATCCCGCATTGGGTCGCAGGCGAAGAAGGGAGTAGGGAGGCTCTAGAGCGTGTTTTATTTACTGTGCGCACGTGACGGGCTTTGCTTCCAGACGGTGCATGGCTTGGTGCTTGGGGTCTTAGCTGAGCCACTCGTTTGTATCTCACAATAACATTTACTCATCATAACTAGGTGTTTTCAAAATTTTCAAATTGGCTTTTCGACTGGTCTACGGCATCGAGTTTCCCAAGGATAAGCATATTTCGTGAATCGTGTTATCAATCCCCTGGACCGTACACATTTGTATACTACTACAAAAAAGAATGCAAAATTATGAAGTAAAAAAGACGATGTGAAATCTATTTTCACTTTCAACGTCAAAGCGTTAATCGACGATAGTATATCTTGAGTTTTATCTCAGAGTGAAAATATAATAACGATAATTACCTAATAATTTACTTGAGATAACTTTTAATTGTTCACCTATTCAGTTCAAGGATTTTCTACTTACTGGTTTGTCAGTACATTTCTGATTTCATCCCATTTCATTTCTGATCTTAATTAAGCCGGGCTCGGAATATGTTTTAATGGATTTTTTAATATTTTGTCTTGTTTACCCTGCGTTGGATAGACTCAAATGTTTCTGAGAACACTGGAGATCCACGGTCGTGCAACCTTGATTTCACTTTCATATTTTTCAAATTCACTATACATTATTAATTTCTACATAATATATCATTCCCTTTTATATATCAATAACTGCGCCCGCGGGTTTACCTGCTTTTGCTCTGTTTTCCACATTTTCTGGGACAAATAGTTATAAGACATTTTCAGTCGTTTAGCCCTGAAAAGGCAGGGAGCGAAAGAGAGATAGGGCTCATTTATAATCTCATTTGTTATAATATTTAGAAATGTTATGAGCTAACATTTCTGAATATTATAACATATAACATATTCCTATAAATCTACCTAGAGGTGGATTTAATACAAGAAACTATGGACTAAAAACTTTTAAATATCTGTTTCTGCCTTATATATCGTCCGCTAATCATGTCTATTATTGGATACTCGATAGGTGTTAAATGACCTTTTTAGATCGTGTTCGAAATCTCATTACTGGAGAAGTAGCTTCGAAGGCACAAATTGGATTCACGAGGGACGGACGCTGGCCGAAATAATGCGGCTTTAATATCAGCGGAGAGTGTACCATATCCCGTCCATTTTAGGTATTGTTTGTAGAGATGCGTCAAGAATCTTCAGGACTTGCTCTTTTTGAGTTGTTATTCTATCTTTTTTGTCAGGAATCTAATGTGTATGAGTGTTAAAGTCAATTTGCTCATAACCTTTTTGCTTATAAAACTTCTTAATTCATTGAATTGTCTTCGTGTCAAATGAATATTCTGAATTCTGATATCTCCTCTCCCCCAGTTCCATACATCAAATTCATATAAAAGTCGTTTGCATTTAAGTAATTGTGCTTGTTGTTATCTCAACTGAGCACCGTCTCAAACTTGAGAGGGTTTCTCCGTTATTGAAACACTCGCTTGCTTGAATGCTAATTCCGCGCTCAACAAACACATTAGAGACACTTGTATTAAAATATAACGTTTCAATTAGAAACGTTATTCGGTAATTGGTGGCAAATATTTGGTTTAGCGCAATTTGTTGATTGGAACGATTCTGCGTAGGTATCGATGATTTCAATTACTCTGTAGCGGAAAGCTATTCGGCAAATCTTTGACCCTGACGTGTTTGATTATAAAGACCGTTACATGCGAAAATGGTATAAGAAATAGTCAAAATCAAAGACAAAGACAAAATTGATGATCGGCCCAATGTCAGAAAATGTAATTCCATTTCATTGACCAATGAGCGTTTACAATGCGACTTATGATCCTGTGGATTTACACAAAGGGTCTTTCCTGGGCGCGGGTGGCCGCGGGCGGCCGGCTCCGTCGTATATATGGGTCATGATAATCCGTTTGCAAACGTGTCAGTTGAATGGGCAGCTCAATTCCGAGCCTGTAATTAAGGAGTCACCTGCGTGAACAGCTCTCTCCGCGTAATTAAAGCTTTCAGCTCGGGTCGAGTTATGCCGACCCACCACTGTGGGCTGCGGGGGCGCGGTTTGTGACTCAAATTTCATGCAGATAATAGGACCTCTATAACTGCGCAACTTGTGAGCTAGCTAAGCCACGTTTTAATTGAAACCATGAATAAACCGACCGAGTTTACAGTATAAACAGCCATCTCTCCTTTCCGGATCCCATTATCATAACTCGCTTTAATCGGATAAAAAGAGTTTGCATAGGTTTCGAATACCTTAATTTGTTTCCGCGTGGTAAAATGGAAAGGGGGAAATATTTGCATAATCACATCATTACGGGGGCATTAAGTATACAGAATACGGGACCATTGTAGTATTTTTGTGTTAGCAGAAAAATCGATATCGATTAAAAAATCTTGTTTTTTTGTTTTTTGTTTTTACTAATTTACAATAAGCTAGCGTTTGACCGCAAGCTTGCCTGATGTTACGCGATGATGCGGTCTACGATGGAGCACGCTTGCCTAAAAGTACCCGCAATGCAAGTACCATTCTTTATCGATCATCAAATTTGACAGATGAGATTGTCAAATTCGATAAAACGCCATTTTATCAGTACAAGCTATGATCGATTCTATGGCATTTTATCGAATTTGATGATCGATAAAGAACGGTACTTGCACTGCCGATTCGATTAGCTAGTAAAAGAGCTACATCCGAGTACAAAATTGCTTATGTAGCTTGGATGTAAATCAGCTAGTTAAAGGAATCAGTGGTCCAATGCGGCTGATAAAGCTATAATAGCCTCGGGCCGGGCCAGGCGTGCGCCAGTAGCACGGTAGCGCCGGCGCCCAGCACACTTGGATTGCAGCCAACGTCTCCTGTTTGTTTATATTACAATGTTTAAATAGGTAATCATGCTTGACTTTTTGATATTTTTTAACGAATATAACTATAAGACTCCATCATGTATGTATCTTTCTATATACGCTATCTAAAATTAGTTACTTGGTTTTTGAAATCTGCTAGATTACAGATAAGCAAACATTGCGTAAGACGTATGGCTAACTCAACAAATATGTGGCTGTCTAAAATGTACTTAATATGGAGTTTTGCTAACAAATATGGTATAATAGGAGTAATGAAACGCACCGCGGAAACGTCTGTGTTTACATAGGACTCCGAAACATCTGTTTTTGATGAACTGAATACTTCGCATTCAGGTTGGCGGCTCTTGAAATCGTGCCAGCTTATTTTAAGTGGCGACGTCTGTTCGAGATTTGTGTCTAATATCCCGTGCTATTATATTTTATGGCTCTTATTGAAATCATCATTGTGTAACGTATGGCCTTCTTTCTGATTGTTTACTGAAAGCGAGAGTACGCAAACACGCGATATAGCACTGCACACGTGTTTGTTACTGATCGATTAGCGTAACATTTTTTCAATTAATTAATTATTTCACTTTCGCGACGGCCACTCTCTCCTGCGCTGTCACGATGTGCATCGTTGAACACTGAGCACTGATGCATGTGTATGTTAATATGTTTTATTCATCGGACTCCCTCATTTTTGCAATTCAACAATTAATTCGAACACATGTTGCTACTTATATCGATGACATTTCAACATGAGCCTTTGAATGTTAACGAGTGCATTTCAATGAAATGTAATTAATCGAAGAACGTAGAACTGTAGAATCGAACAGTTGATCGAGACGGTGAAACTTTTAACGACCATTAAACTATTCATATCTTAGGTGTGTTGTGCGCAATTGAGCGGTGGGTTCATGACGCGCCAGTACCGGTGGCGGTGCCTGGTGGGAACTCGCAGCCCGCAGCTATGATAATGAACTGGAGTGGCCCATAGTTCGTTCCCAATATCCTTCGTAACGACACCGACTCAACTCGACTCCCGACGGAAACAAAGTTTGATTTAGTTCATAGATGACAATCCGTTTGTTGTAATACTAACGAATCCAATTATTATACGCAAATACAGGGTAGTGCGCCCCGGGCGTGCTTGCGAGACTAACTTTTGTTGTTTGATGTGAAGGATTTATTGAGCTCCCAACGCATTCATGCTCTCATAACTTGTCAGCTTGTCCCTATCATACACAATTTCCTTCTGAGTTATGAGTTATTGTACAATAACAATGCGACTCTTCAAGCTAAATTATAATTACTACCTTCTTACTTGGTAACAATACTGAATATTATGATAATGAAAAGATTTATCGTCCTGACCTGACCTGGAAAGCTGTAATATAATTTTATTCTCGTTTGAAAATATTTTTAGCCAAGACTTATTTTTCTAATTAGGACTTGGGAACGTAGGCGTTTTAGCCTTTTCTTAGAACACAGAAAAAATATTAAATTATAGACGTCGAGCGAAAGGTACATATTTTTTTACCTAAAATAAATAATACGTGATAAGTCCTGATAAACATTTAAAACATGACTGTGTTCAAATCGCGAAAGTTTAAAAATTACTATTATAGAAGAATTCGACGTCTTTGGTTAAAAACAAAAACAAATAAGTAGAGAACAAGACTTTGATTTCATTTTAGGCTGAAACAACACTTTCTTCTTTTATTCATATCGCCTTTGGCTAAAGAGGAAGGATACGAGTGGAATTCACATTTCGCCGTTTTAACACGCCCGCCAGAAAGTCCCGAACGCCCTCGTACCGCCGTGGGCCAGTTGTCAGCTGTTACTCCACCAGGATCTTTGCACATTTATGAAAAAACTTTTATACCCACATTCTTGGCATAGCCCTGCCGAGTCCCCGGCCTAATGACGTCGTTCTTGTTAATAATTGTAAGTCGTTGAGATCCAATTACGACCGTTCCCTGAATAATAATGTTCATTTAACGTTTTGGGTGAAGTACTTGTTATACTTTTCACCAATCTATTACGTCCAGTGCCGAGATTGAGAAAGTTTTACAGCTATGTATAAGAAATAAGGTCCCTAATCGTTAATACAAAACAGTAAAGTTATTAAAGTTAATAAGTAACCTCGACAACTGTTCACTTGCTGCGCTCTTTCTTCGCAGCCCACTGGCTCGTTGTACTTTTATGAAAAAAGTTTTGCTCGTTGCACTCTACTGCGGGTTTTGCCTTTGAAATTCCAGCTAGCCAGAAAAGTAATACTTACTTATATCGCATATTATTTTAAGTTTTGTCTTGTCTTTATATTTTCCATTATACCATTTCGTCTTATTTCCTTTTCGATAACTTGATAATGATTGAGACATTGTCGACATTATCAAAAGCGGAGCGAACTCGGGTATGTCCTAGAACTACGACCAGAATCACCGGAGGATGGGCAGCAGCATCCTATTAGTACACGGTAAACGTACTGCGATCCCCAAGCTGTCTTATTGTATTATTGAGTATTATGGCAACACCCCTCTGTATTAAGAGGGAGGCCTTCGTTCAGCAGTGGACGTACTGGACGTTTACTGGCTAATGATGTGATGTGATTCCATTCCACGACCTAAGAAATATTACCTAGCATTAGACGTATTTATTCATGGCACAATGTCAACAAAAGAAAGATACTACTGGGAGCAACAGGCCTACCTTGGCTTTTGCACGGATATTGGTTTTTCAGATTCATTCGCTGCACAACAATATTGAAGATCTTGAATTATATTTGATAGGTAAAATTTATATTTTCACGTGCAGCGCATCGTACGTTTCCTATCACACTTGAAGATCCCAGCTTTCCCTGAGCCTCTTATAGCCGCCGTCACGACACAGCGAACCTCGGAGCAAGCGCCCGGACTGGCTTATGCACTGAGGTTGGGTTGCCATACGCCATATCTATTTGCGCAGACATTCAATCTCCTGCATGGATACCGATAATATTCATCCGTTTCGGGATATATTTTGAACGAAAAATTTAATAGCGCTGATTTATTACTACTATTTTTATGCTACGACCGTAGAAGTGTAATAAATAGTGACCCGCAGTTTTACCCACTATCCTGCAGGAATCTTATATTATGCGTTATAAAAAGTAACCTATGACTGCGTTAATCTAAGGTATACCTAAGCTCTATGCCAAATTTCTTCACAATTCGTTCATCCGTTACAGAGTTCAGTGCGGACAAGCATACACACACACAAATTCACATTTATAAGATTACTGTGAAGACATGGAAGTTCCTTCAGTTTATGCACTTCCATGCACTAATAAAAAAGCTACCTGTCATGTTACCGTGTAATAAATTCACAAAACATAGCAGGTAGTCCGTTGATATCATTGCATCTATAATATAACGATGCCACGTCATGAAAGGCAGTGGAAGCAACCCGCACCTGCTTCTATGAGACTAGATAGAGCTTTGTTCCTGAACAAATCTACTGGAGCTGAAGAGAAAACAGCTTATACAATACTTGATTTATGTAAAGGCTTGTCGAAGGAACGGCGATTTGAATAGAGCTTCCCGTTAACCGTGTCGAACTTGAAAGCTTTTCATAAATGAAGGTACCGAGAGGCTCCACCTTAGTGCGAGGTTGCTAAAAGCTCCTCTGTTGTTGTACTCCTACTTACGAGAAACTTTGCTCTTTGATCCTATGAAATTTTGCACGACTGGTACCTGGTTTGATGTAAATGGTTTTTAATGTAACACCATCAAGTCTTCATATTTAGACATCAAATTCATGTCACTAGCAATCACAAGTAGATAACAATGAAGATGGTAAGTATTCGATAATGTATTGATTTTTATCGGTATCGGTTGATAACGATAAGCATATTTCCATTGCTTTGTTTGAGGGCGTTCCTATTGTTGCTATTGCAAATGTAGCAAAATTGTAAAACAAATTGACAAAGGCATCGTATAAAAGCCTTCATCAGACCGTTATATGTCATGCTTAAGCGGATTAAAACGCCCTATCTGTTGTAGGAGAAAATGTCGCTATTGCTTATCGAGTCGGCAGCCGTCTATTTACTGCCTCTACAAAGTGCAATACTGAGAGATAGCCTGGACTTGTATCGGGACAGAATCGATGCTCTTTAATAATTCACTCGCGTCAGTATAGCTTGACTTAAACGTCAAATGAAGGTACTCGTATACACCCTTGTTTGCTTACCTTTATCCGGTGCTCGCGTTTTTTGGGCGTAGGTAGGCGTTTCTGTGGGCGCTGGGTGATATATTTTACATACTCTGTGGTATTTGTACAGTAATATTTGAATGTTCAGGTAAAGAGCAAGTACCCAAAAATTTGCTATCTACTTTTCCAAAAAAGTATATTTTTGAACATAGTTATAGAGCATTTTGCCAGTATTCATGCCTTTTATATGTAATAGACTTTTCATATTTTCGTCTTGCACTTTGATCAAGTGGACTACGGTCCACTAAGTTTTGTAAAGCGTTAAATATATTCACCAGTTAAACATGAAGGGGAGACGAAAAGTCAGCTCCTTGGGGAGACGACCCTTTCTAACGCTTCAAAGCATCTCTTTCTTAAAATTGTTTGAGTTTATATCAAGTGGAATGGAGAGTGAGAATGATTAACGGAAGCTGTCTTTGACGCAGATAGGACTCGATGGCTTGAAGTCTTGCGAAGACTTGCAGTCAAACTTGCAGTGAACACTGAACGAACATAATACTATACTTACGGCATACTTATATCAGAAATATTTTCACAGAAGCTTACAGTTACTAAGATTAATCTGTATTTACTAAAAAGAGTTTCGATCTCTTTGCTCACCTATGTCGTAAAGGATAGAGCGAACTAAAGATCCTCCAGACTAACAGTGAGTGAATCACTTTTGATGGCATCATTTTTCTTAAGCTAACCTAAGTGATTAATAGGCACATCCTTTTCTAATTCACTTTTGAGGTAGAGTTAATGTGATTAACGCATTAAAGAAGCGAGGAGCAGTACGCGTAGGCAGAGCCCGGTGGCGATAGCGTGAGGCCGCACACGCGATCGCTACAACGACGCCGATACACTTTATGATCTCCACAGACGTTCCCACTTGCCTCGCACAAAACATTTATCACATTCTTTGAACACGCATTTCGCTTTTGTGTCACAATAAAACGTTTTATTTCTGCCGTTTTTAAAAAGAGACATTTCACATGCTATTGTTAGGACTAAAATCATATCATCAAATTTAATACCTCATCATCATCATCAGCCAGAAGACGTCCACTGCTGAAGATAGGCCTCCCACTTTAACCTCCACACTGAACGACAGCCTGCCTTTTGCATCCACTGGATGCCAGCGACTATGTCGTCGGTCCATCTAGTGGGAGGCCTACCTACGCTGCGTCTTCCGCGTTTAATACTTTGCCAAACATAATAGTGCCAAAATAGCCTTACAGTTCTGTTCTCGAGACAATACTGGCGAGAAAACACAGTTTTTGTAATGTACATCTAAGTAATGGATTTATTTTTAATATTTGCAAGCCAAACCGGTTTTCAGCGCTACATTAAAATTAAAGTTGCTTTCTCGAAATCGGCTCTGAAATCGATACTGATATACTGATAAGACTAGATAGATAGAGCGGCAAAAACTCTATCTACCTAGTCTTATCAGTATAAAAAGTCGTATACTCGGTACTCGTAGAGCTCGGTCGCCTAGTTACTTCATGAATTGAGCAAATGCGAAAGAAATAATGCAATCTGCCAGAGCACATTTTAATCGATACTGCAAACAATTTAAATTTAACTGCCTTAAATTTAAATTTTCATGAAACCTTTCACGACTAAACAATAAATCGATACCAATAAACTTTATCACCAAATTTTATTACAAAGCAGTCATTATATAGATAATTTGATGATTTATCGTTTCCTTAAAGACCTTGTTGAGTTTAATAGGCTAATAAAAAGGGGTAGGTAAGCCTGCGAGCGAAATATTCTTACAAGGCTCATGTAAATTCCGGTAGACAGTCGTGAGTCGACAGTTAAAGAGCATGTGTAATAAAACAACACTTTTCCGCGTGTGTGTACTATAGAGCTCACTTTTCTCGGTCGGCGAGTCGGCGGAAAGTTCAAGATGTGACGTTGTGCATAGCGCGTTTGCTGCTAAACGCCACTTGTGCTGTTCTACCGACTCCACCACTGTGAAATGTACGTAGTTTCATGGCTACGTGACACGAGTTTCGCCTGAGATGATTTACTTAATGCTCAACGTGTTTCATGTTATATGTAAAATTCTCGAGGAAAAGATTTGTTGGTATTCGCATAATTTTCAAAGTCAAAGTCAAATCATTTATTACACATTATGCTAAATAGGTGAAAACTTATATAAACATAATGACCCAATTAGGGTATGGCAATTTATATATATGATGCAGAAATATGGAGTGGCCCGATCTGTTTTTTATAATGTTTTATCGTTAAGAAAATTTTCTACTGAATAATAACACTTCTAATTAATATGTTTTTAAGATTCTTTGCAAATTTTTATTCATTTTCGTCATTCTTTAAGTCATTACATTAATTGCTGGTTATTAAAGCTATTCAGTGTTGGACTAGCTTGTTACCCCCAACTCGGTTCTCCAATATAACAAAAGTAACCAATATTCTCATGTCTTCCTTGTGAATTTTTGTCAAAATCTATTCAGGTTTTCAATGACCAAAACAAAAAAAAATATATAATAATGCAATAGGCGAAACTTCTGAACCGATTTGAAAAATTCTTTCACTGTTGGGAAGCTACACTATCCACGGGTGACATAAGATATAATCTATACCCGTTCGAAGCTGGGGCGGACCGCCAGTACTATATAAACCAACACATAATAACAGATACTATTATAATAAACCTAAAGCATGATGGTATAATTATCCATCGGATGGATTAAAAGCCAACATTCACTTATGATAAGCTTTCATATATATTAGTTTGCAAGGTAATTTTGACACGTGAAAGGCGTAATGTGTAATCCGATGCTGTCAGCGAAAGCATCGGATTACACAGACGTCGTTTGAACCTTTCGCTGAGGCTCTATATATTAATTAGCGGGGATCAGTGTCAGTCCGTCACGTTTACACGCGGGCGATCTGTCGCCTCGATTGGCACCATTCACGTGAACATGTACGCTCCTAAATCCATTTACTATACCCCTAGCGGCTGATTAATCTTTTTCAATCACAAAATACCTACCTTTATAAATGACCTCAAATCAAACAAACAAGGGAAATAATATCATCATCATCATTTCAGCCATAGGACGTCCACTGCTGGACATAGGCCTCCCCCATCGATTTCTAAAAGGGCCGGTTAGAAGCGACCTGAATCCAGCGTTTCCCTGCAGTCTCTTTTAGGTCGTCTGTTCACCTTGTGAGTGGACATTCTACGCTGCGCTTACCGGTCCGTGGTCTCTATTCGAGAACCTTTCGGCCCATCGGCCATCTGTTCTGCGTGCTATGCGCTCTGCCCACTGCCACTTCAACTTGCTATGTCGGTAACTTTCGTTCGTCTACGGATCACCTCATTACTGATTAGGGACATATGCCTTATTATAAAAAAACTAGCGACCCGCCCGCCCGGGTTCGCACGGGTGTAATTTACGTGCGAAGCCGGGGCAGGTCACTAGTTATATATATATATAAATATAAACCTTCCTTGAAAATGTATCTAACTGATGATGAAAACCGCATCAAAATCCGTCGCGTGGTTTAGGAGGAGTCAGTGGCCATACAGACAGACAGTCAGACGCGGAAAGCGACTTCAATTTATACTATGTAGAGATAGAGATTATCGTTCGTGTTCAAATGTCTCAATTTATAATTAAAAAAAAAACACTGTTCCGCTAAACCTCTTAACGAAAAAAGCAGTAAGTACGGCTCTTTTACTTATTTTTAAGCACAATAAGAAACCTGTAGCGACGACACCAATGAACTAAGTCCACACTCAAAAAAGGGCGACAAAGTCGCCTGCTGGGTGGGTGCGACTAAATATATCATGCCTGATGCATTCGCATCTGCCACGCTAACTTACCATATCTGCCTTGTTTGTCTGATCTGAGTACTTGACATTACCAATGATTACGACCGCTCTTCCTCGATCCCAATGCCATTTAAAAATGTATCACGTGCGCGTAACCTTTCCGTAAATGTTACAAGCCCATATCAAATTCATAGCCCTAACGAATAGAAAACAGACTGAAGAAAAGAGCCATTTACATCGAATGAATGTAACACACCGACCCCGTGCAGACATCTAATAAAATAACCCGAAACAAAGGAATGCGATTCCGGAACGGTATCGATGAAGGTGAAGTACCTTTGCCATTTGTCAAGCAAACGTGAGCGTCCCATTAATAAAGGAGAACGAATCTTCCGTGCAAGACAAAGAAGCTAGTATCAATATTTATTGGCGTGCTTAGTATTAATCGGGTCGGGCACTGCCGCCAACGTATTTTCTTATCGTCAGTAGCATAGCTCTCTTCTTATCAGAAAGAAAGAAAAAAAACCGTACAAATATGAGTAGGACTTGCGGTCTGACGTTCGCACTCTAGCAAAAATCCATGTTGTTTGAGCTGGATTAAAAACTACTGAACCCTAACTAAAGAAATTTTTGTGGGATCAAAAAACAATCCTTTTTGGGCCCTTTTGGGTCTTTTATGGGTATATGTGGATTTTCTTCTCCATGATAAAAAAAGAAACACGCAAATTGGTTTACAGATGCCGCCGTAATCGCTATACATACATAAAAAAACCAATAAAACCGGGCCGAATTGAGAACTTGCCTCCCTTTTCGAAGTCGGTTAAAAAGAAAACTCCTCGGGAAACATTCTTAAATATTGTTTAAATAATTTTACGAATTGGTCAATGACCTTTAAGCTATAACCTCTTGAATTTATTGCTAGAACTCAAAAAGTTATAATCAGAAAATGTTTGAAATAATTTTGAATGAAGGTATTTAATAATAATATGACTTATTAGCGTGGTAAGTTACAAGTTTCTGTCTTATAGTTTTAAAAAAATGCGGAGGGTTTGCCACTTTGGTGGGCCATACTTAGCAAAGGATACACTAGATAAAAAAGTTTCGTTATGAAACCTTAGCTTAATTTTAAAAGAAGGTGCAAGGTGCACCCCACACAAGGCGCCGCAGAAATTTTTTTTTTTTCCATTTCCACTCGAAAACGAGCATCATATTCATCGATAACGGTGAGTAAAAGGCTCTTTTACTCACTGAGTGAATAAAAATATTTTGAACTTGGACAAGCACGATATACGAATTAAATACAAAAAATACATAAAACGTACCTACTGAACGTACTGGCTGGCTGAATGGAGCTCTTCCATTGACTATCCAATACAAATTAAGAATAAAATATTCCGCAAATTTTAGTTTTTTTGTTGTCTATTAAGTATCGTGGTTGCTTTAGGTCATTGGAAAATCTCTTATGATTATAAATAGTAAGATCTGTGATTACCATTATAATAAAATAAGTTTTTCCGATGACGAAAATGAGACACTGACTCCGGAATCATTCTGTTTTAAAGCAGCAATTATCGTAATAATTTGTTGCCGCCAAAATCTTATAGGAATCAAAAAAAATCTAATGTCACTATACATTTCTAATGTTTATATTTAATCGTTTGTTCTGTTATTACTTACCGATTATATAATAAAATGTGATAAATAAAAATACTGCACTACCTTCTATTTATTTTCACGTAGTCAAAAAGTAGTAACTCTTAATAATAAAAACTTGTTAAAAAAAAAATTGGTCCTTGTATCCCTCGCTCCGCTCAGAATTCTACTCTAGAATCCTTCGCTGTTCGGGATTCTTAGTCCCTCGAATTAAATTCGTTTAAATCTACTTCAGGGTCATTCCAGCGAAAGTGACACCATGGGTAAAAAAATCAAATTATGTAATTTATATTTGAATCAGTGAATAGAATACAGACAATAAACTAATTTAACGGAAATCAACAGCTTATTTAAAATAAATACTATTTTTGCCTTATTTTTCTGTTCATGAATGTAGCTGTAGTAGGGTTATATGTGGTATGATATTTTTTTCTTCAAGTTGGCAAATCTTTTCTCTGTCTTTTATGTCATTTTAAAAAACTAACTATCCCAGAAGAAAATACTATTCACGGAGCTTAAAATAGTGGTAAGTAATTTCAAAGAAACATTTATGGTGAGAAGTTGTAGACATTCAATGAATCGCTAACCTTATGTCCCACCCGTCACTGCAAAATATGATTTTTGTATTCTAACTTGGAAAGAAATGTAACTTATTGATTTTTGGCTTAGTAAAAGTAACAATTATGCTAAGGGAAATTGTTTTGTCGTGGTAGGACATTGCTCAAGTGAATATGCCTAGAAATATTTGTGTTTGAAAGTGTGTCCCACCCGTCACAAAAACGGGAGGAACAATTTTAAGCTTCAGTGAATTAGAGTTTAACAGTGTTATACTTACTTTTTCTTGTTATTAGGCTTATTTTTTTGTTAATTACTTTTTAAAGAAATGAATACAGCCGAAAGAAATAGAAAATCGAACGAGAAATTAAAGAAAATTGTGATAAATTGAAGTCTTTAGTAAAAGAGAGCATAAGATACATTGGATGAATAAAAACTATAAAATGTACAAGTAAAAATCGACACCGCTTTATGGTTAATATTACGAAAACTCGTGCGAAGCGCTTTGATCTCGCTTTTATTGTGCGAACTGTTAGTCCGTGGAATGCGCTGCCTGAATGGGTGTTCCCCGATAGTTACAATATGGGTGTCTTCAAATCACGGGTGAATCTGTTTCTTCTAGGCAAGCATTCTCCACCTTAGACGGATCATAATAAGCATAAATAAATGTAGAAAATATTTCCATATTGAAGAAAATGGTACGTACTACATCAAAATATCTTAAATTTTAAATATATTGTCAGAACCTATCATGAAAACGCGCAGGGACAGATTGTTTTACGAATTCCTGAATTCTATTGATGTGAAGAAGATAAATTGGTTATTTCAATTGTTCATCACGTTTTTTAGGCTGTACTGATAATTTTTTACTTATTTTAGTAAGATACTTAAGTAAAAAATTGAGTAAATCAGCATGTGAAACAAATAAAATGCATTTTATGCACGACTATAACTCCTCAGTTGTGACTCGTCCCACCCGTCACAAATAGCTGTCCCACCCGTCACAAGCTAAGAGGCTCATTTTCTTTAAAATTTGCTAAGTTAAATAATGTTATTATAATAATTAAATGGAACTTAAATATTCCAGTAATAACATATCAAAAAACTGCTGAACAAAATATATTTACTTTGTCTTGATTTATAAAGCGAAGCAATCAACTCAGATAGGCGGGTATCATGAGTGTCCCACCCGTCACAGTTAAAAAACTACAACTATCGGGTGTCTAATGCAATTTAGATTTTTTATGTAATTCGTTTCGTTTAAAAGCAATATCTGGCTTAGTTATGTTATCATTTTAAACCTGTTTATATTAATGGTTAGGGAGAAATTACTCAAAGTTTCAGAAAAAAGGAGTTACAATGTCCCACCCGTCACTTTGGAATGGCCCTTCACAACTCACATGAACCAGAGCCAACCTTATAAAAAGATTTTTTATACTTTTAAAATTGAGATCTATACTAAAACTGTTATTGTGCAAAGTTTCATGCACTTATCTTAATAACTATAAACGTTAGAAGATGTTCTTAAAATTAGGACGGATGGACAGACGGACAGACAGACGTACGAACGGAACGAATTTATAAGGGTTCCTTGTAGTACTACGGAACCCTAATAAGGCCGACATGAAAAAGCGTTAATCGCACTTAGTTCTCTAAAACTTCTTCTTCAGAACTTCCGTGTGACTGCTCTATCATCACAAAAGTAACACAATAAAGCCCCAGTCACTGTTTTACGCGTTTCTGTATCGCGTTTAGGCGTTCGGAGTGGAATAGATTGACTGTCGTGGTAAAAGCGAGCCTAATTTTTCTCCACCGAATAATTTTTATGGTCTCGCAGATTATTATCCCTAATGGAAACTCGGGCTTGGGGAGTTGAATAAACAATCGCCTCTTTATGTCTTGCAATAAATTCAATCTGTAGCTTACTTTGTCATATTATAAAATTGATGATCGTAAGTCTTAAACAATCTTGAACGTCTGAAAATACAATGTAATTATATGAATAAATCCGCTTTCAATGTAAAAAAAAAAAAAACAATATCTAGCTTCTTCACATATAAAGTTTTCGCAGAATCTGTACCTATCTACAGTGATGTACGATATTTAAATGAGCAAAGTGTTAATTTTATCAGTTTTCCCACCCTCGTAGCGTATCGTAGCGCGTAGCCCGTTCGTAGCGCCCGCCCTACAGCTAGCGCTCAGTCTGATCGCTAGTTGCCTTTCCAGTCACAGATTCAGTCTTCAGTATACGCCGAACCGCGCGATAGGCAGGACGTACCGCGCGTTGCGTTCCAGCCGCCACTCGCGACGTAATGTGTGACAATAAGTGTTGCTGCCTCTTTGTTATCTAAATTTTTACGTGTTATTATACAGCGTCGCTGTTATTACAAATTATTGGACATTGTTCTTGCTATGCAAATAGTTTGATTTAACCTTGAAGGGTGAGTTGATTTGTTTTTGCCTGTAGTTGATGTGTGATTACTGGTTATTGAGCGTCCAGTTATAATTTCTGCTTTTTCAATAGTGTATTAAACATTGAACGATATTTGTTCAAATATTTTACCTTTGATTTGTATTGGTGCGAGGTTAGCGAGCGGTCGACATTCACGGTGACTGCTATCTCACGCACGCAACATGATTTCATCGCACATTACTTGTGTGAGTGATTTTCCACGTCCCAGCCCCATATCGAATGAAATGGTGAATCATCGCTTCCTTTGTTGTTGTTTATGTTGCTATACAAGCGCGTAAGTGTACCGGAAATAAACATTTACATTCTCATCGAGTCATCACATTGAAAGCAAGCCATTAATAATTATATGGCAACAATAGTAAGCCAATAATATTTCCGGAGTTTTGGCGCCAACATGGAAAAAACTTGTCGGTTCGTATTATTTTCCTAAACTCGTATATTTTCGAGTGTTAATCTGTAATAATGGTGGATTGTTATTTATTAAGTGCTCGTGAACGTGCTCGAGTGTGGATAGGTGATATAACGAGGTGAAATATGCATTTTCTTGTTGTTTCCCAAACTCTATAGAAGCCTCTTGTAAAGCCTCTCGTTACATAAGTTTGACTTGACCGTGACTTACTTTGCTTGACTCTGACTTGTTTGACGCTATTTTATACTGTGTAAACTTGTTTATTATTACGACTGAAGGACTTTGTATCCCTGGTCATGATATTTTTTACAAAATAATAATTATAATCCGAACTTGTTGTTCCGTATCTACTATTTTTATCTGCGTTTATCTAGATCTGTGGCGTTTATGCAATGTTTGTTTGTTTTGTTATCGTAAGTCAAATTGGCAGTTTGCCCCAATTATTTATATCATTACAATTTTGTTGATTTTCTTTCGTCCGCAATGCCACATTTACGTCAGATTCCCATAAATTAGTTGGACATTCCGTCGATAAACTTCAGGCTACAAAAACCTTTTCCTATATCCGTTACGCCTACACTACATTCTTTGGCTGTAATCAGAAGTTGTGGCGGCCGGATTTGGTGTATATACTTAGTCCTTTTTTCTGTGCCGCCTGCCAGTTGCCAGTTTGCAAGAGTAGGTCGCGTTATCGCTCTCGCCAATTCCCAACACAAATCCACTCTCGATGAGAAATAACTCGGCGTGTAAAACAATTGGATGAAATTCTTTCCTCTGAAACTTTTGTTTTTTATCGCTGCGTTGCGGCATCATGAGCTTTTAAGCACCTCTGAGGTCGCTATTTCTCTGTCTTAACTACTCTTTGGCTTTACGGTACGTGCTTGCCGGACTCGTAAAACTGACTGAAGTTTAAACTTTTAAATGTTATTATGATATTAAGAAATCCAAAGGAAAATTCTCAAATAGGTCCTTATTTCACATTAGTAGCAAGAAAGACTTGCCTTGTACGCTTTTTTTTTTTTTGTAGATTTATGGGTTAAAAGTGTGATTCTTATCATCCTATCGCCTCAATGATCCTTAAATTTATATAGAGAGAAGAGAACAGCTTTCCGACTGTTAAATTCAAGGCCACCCTCAAGCAAAAGCTCGATAACAAACAATTTAAAGAAAAGCAAAGGAAAACCTTACGCTGATTACGTCTTTAAAAGGGAATATTTTAAGCGTAATCGCTCACCGTTTGCGGGCGTTCACACGCTTTGTCCTCACTTTTGTGTTTCTCTGTCGGAACTACAGCCAGGCGACTGTAGCTAGATATAAAATTATAAAAAGTCAGTGCAGCGAGCGCATTGCTCTTGCCATTTAAGATGAGAAATGGGCAGCGTTTCAGTTGTGACAACGTCGTCGGCGGAGCACTAAGATTGCGGGCGCATTATGGTTATGCACTGAATATTCATTGGTGCCGCGCCCGGTTCTTTAATCAAGTCCTAGCGTCAGCTAGACAATACCTCTGCGGCTGGTAGCGCAAACAGAAAATGCGTTCACAGACGACGCGATTACAGCCATTTGCACGTGCCACGTGCTAAGAAATGTGTAATTTATATGGACGCAACAATGAACTTTTTTTGCTCTTACTACCAGTAATCAGCATTAAAAAGGGTTTTATCGAAATTTGGAACATGCTCAAAGCTTGAGGCTCTTGTAAACAAGTAAAACGTAATTGGTCTAATGAAGCTGATTTGACACATATTATAAAACTTTATTTTTGTCTCAATAACAAGCATAAAACGAAAAAGTTAATCATACTGGTCAATTGTTTCATCAAACTCGTATCAGAGCTCACCACTCAATAATAATCCTATGGACACCCCGGATCTAAGAGAGAAATTGCTCGAAAAATTGCTTCTGAAAGATCCTTGTGGTGGCGTTATTGAAAAAAGGTCGGCTTGATTGATATTCTAACTTTACACGTTGAAAATGTTGAAAACGCTGGGCGTTTCGGTTTTTCGTCTCTGGCAAAAAAAAGATTGACTCAATTTGTTCTTGTCCGTTGCGCAATAAACTCTGCGAAGGTTTTTAACTACGGATTTATCTGCTACGTAGTCTGTAATCGCACTTATCTCTTTAAGTGAAATTAGGTTAGTAGAATGCTTAAAAGGTAAATTATTAAGCATTATAATGGAACAGATCCGTTTCTATTATCTGATGTAGTCATATAATGAACATTTTTGTTTTCAACCCTTGCAGAAAGTCTGTTCATTGTGTGGCACATTTATATCCATATTAATTTTAATAATCTAACGTTTTAAAGTTGATTTTCTTTACTCGGATATATACCTTTAAATGTCACATTGTTAATACACAAGCATCTTACATGTAGCTTTCTTACACTAAAAAGGCAATAAGTAAAATATAAATAATGGCCCCACGCTCCGCAAAAATATTTTACGTGTTTCTCCGAGCGGCGTCATTATATCCTAACAAAAATTTAATTACCTCAACTGCGGTGCTCTGGGGAGCCATTGTGCTTCGAATAAAACGTCGTACGCACTGCCGCGACGGTCACGAGAGAGCTCACCGTGATAGATGATATTCGAGAACAATTAATCTTGGCCAAAATATGCGGACGATTTGCGAGCGAGTGGTCGGGCCTAATGGTCGGGAGATTATCGCGCGACCACGTCCCGCGCCCGCGCCCTCATTAGCGGAAAACAACCATTGTATTTACTTTAAACGAAAAAGCGATTACACTTAGAACTGCCTCCGTAATGGCATTAAAAATATGATAATGCATATAAAACACGTTCGGAGAGGCAATATCGTGTCGCCGCACGACCATATATCACGGCGAGGGTTTTCATAAAGGCGTCGACGAGCCTGTGCGCTTGGACACCGAAGGCGTTGTTATGCGACGCCGTTGTCCTCGGATAATGTCTTGCATAAATTTACTGTAATCTGGTAAAGCTAGTACCACTTGCATAATTTAATGCAAGCAATGCAGTTTATATTAAAAACGTCACGGCCAGATTGTATTTTAGAGCGGTTGCATTTATATTTCAACCTAATACATGCGGATCCGCTTCCGCTAAGTGAAACTCCTAATTATTCACGAGCGAATTCATCAGTAACAAGTATTTAATGGTTCAAATGTTCCGATAATTGGAGATGCCTGTTTGCTGCCGAGATGCATTGCCTTGCAAACGAGCATCGATTATTACTTACCTGTAATCAAAATGGAAGCTCTGATTGATTGCCTTTGATCAATTCAAGCAAGACCCGGCCATAACGTGCGTGATCCTATAGATACTGAAGCAATATCCATTTCAGTTTCCAGTTTCGGACTCGTGTAAACGTTCAAATGTCCTTTTTTGAAACCGATCGTAGACAGCCATTATCGTTTTTGCCTTGTGAAAATGAAATAGGTAAACTGCTTTATTGAGTTTTTACCATAAGCTACGACCGAGTGTTTCACAGTCTTTCCAATACCCGTTATAAATCCCAAAAGCCCTTATAGCATGGCCATTATTGGCCATAAGGGTTTCTGGATAGTTCTGTTTCAATGTTGATACTCTGTTTTAATCGCTTCTGAAGAAGTAAAAATTGCAGTTCTATAAGTATTCCGTCTATGCTTGTAGCCTGTACATCGTACAAGATATAGAAGTTTAACTTTAGAGGCGCGGGCGCGGCGCGAGCAAGTCGACGGCCATTGCGCCAATGCAAATTAGTGGAATCACAATTAGTGCTCGATTGTTGCTCGCCGGCAGCTTGCATTTAGCAAATGAAACTGCCAACAACCAGGTGGAGGAGATTCAGCGAATAAATTTGAAAACGACATGCTCTGTTTCACCCCGAGTTTTCTGCTGCGCCGTGTGAAGGATTCTGCAGAACTATAGATATCAGTCCACAATAATTAGCTTATTTAACCGTTCTTTCTTTTTTTCGTTACAAACGATAGGTGCTTAAAGTCTAATATCTTATTGTTTCGCGTATTCTTATTAGTATTTAATGTAAATTCGGCTAGCAAGTGCATTATTAATTACGTGCTACAAGACGGAAATGTAGAGCTATTTGTTCACCAAACAAAATGTCCACGGAATGTACCCAGGGCTGACAGATGATGTTAGAGGCAATTAATCTTGACCAAATATGCGGGCGAATTGCGGCTACCGGCTCCCAGCCCTAATGGCCACGTTAATGTTGCAAGTGTTGCAACCATTTCCCTTTATGTATAAAAAAGTACTTGGACCTAAAGCAGAACTAGCAGCTAGCTTTCAGAAAATATGTGACGAGGTTTTTGTATTGTTTCTATGAATTTCATTATTTATGACTTGTACACAATCAGCCTTACTTATAAACTTTACTAATGTTAAACTGTGCTTAAAATTGCTCTGTCAACTTCTCGACGGAAATTGTCACTCGTGAAAACGAGCCAGAGCAGTTTTAAGCATTGTTTAACTTAAGTAAAGTTTATAAGTAAGGCATAATATCTACAATTTTCTGTTTTATTATGGAAACTGACGTGGTTTTCACACATTTTATTTATATTACACGGGAAATATAATTGGAGTAACTGGCTTAATCTTACGTGAGTAATTCCGGTGTAATGTAAATAAAATACAATTTTCTACTCCGCGAAACTGCCTATCCAATACATAAATTAAATTCATATCAAAAGCATTTCCATTTAGGGAACTGTCACAGATGTCAATGTTGTTCAACCGCAGAACGAATGTAATGCCCAAACGTCCACTTGGAAAACATTAAATGGCATTCGTCGGACCCCCGTCATTGTCGGTGTCAGTCCTCTGATTCACACGGCCCAATATTTTAACGGGGTGATCCTCACATTATAGAAGTTTGATGTCGACGGCAACGTTATTATGCGGGTTTCCTAAGGGGTCCGTGACGACGAGGTGTGGTGAACGAGCAAAGTTATAATAAGTTGGTCCCTTCGTCTGCCGTGAGAGCATTGTCTTATGATCCGATATAACGATCCTATCACAACTGCGTGCCCGACCAACTTGTGAACAAGGATTACCTACGTGTTATCACCGAACTTTCTGGACTATAAATTACGTGGAAACTTGGGAATACAATGCGCTTGCAAAAAACTGACTACAGATACGATATATTTTATAAGTCAGCAACATTTTTAAAGCTACAAGATGGTGCAATAATAAACCAATTGGCTGACTTTAATGTCTTATTTACAATAAATAAAATAAATCATCATCATTTCAGCCGTAGGACGTCTACGACTGGAAATAGGCCTCCCGCATCAATCTCCAAAAGGGCCGGTTGGAAGCAGCCTGCATCCAGCGTTTCCCTGCGGTCTCTTTTAGGTCGTCTGTCCATTTTGTGGGTAGGCGTCCTACGCTGCGCTTACCAGTCCATGGTCTCTATTCGAGAAACTTTCGGCCCCATCGGCCATCTGCAGTGCAAGTACCGTTCTTTATCGATCGTCAAATTCGATAGAATGCCTTAGAATCGATCATAGCGTGTACTGATAAAATGGCATTTTATCGATCGATAAAAACGGTACTTGCACTGCTGTTCTGCGTGCTATATGCCCTGCCCACTGCCACTTCAGCTTGCTAATCCGGTGGGCTGTGTCGTCGTGTGTATGTAGGGTATGTCATTGGATCGGCGAATCCAACTCGGCTGGGCAGCGTTCGGTAAACTTCGCAACGTCTTCTCGTCCAAAATACCTCAGTGACTTAAGACGAAAGCCTTCGACCAGTGTGTGTTGCCAGTGATGATATACGGCACTGAAACGTAGTCTCTCACTATGGTCCTTATGAGCAAGCTCAAAGTAGCACAACGAGCTATGGAGAGGGCTATGCTCGGGATTTCTCTGCGAGATTGAGGAGATCCGTAGACGAAGGAAAGTTACCGAAAATAAAATAAATAAATATTCGGGACATTTTTGCACACATGGACATCTGATCCCAAAATAAGCAAAGCTTGTAACCCTCCGGTCAAGTTTGTCCACTTCCTAACTTGTCTATTTCCAAAGTTGTCAACTTCCTGCCAGAGACTGATATACGAGTACCTACACAATATTCATCATTACTGGATAAAAGATTTATAGGGAGAACCCACACGGGAAAATCCTATTCTGATCGCTGATAGGCCATTCCAATTACTATTTTATGCGTAAAGGTCCCAGGGTTATTCTATTAATTGTTTTCGGCCATTACGCGTTCCGGCGCGGTAACCCGTCCGGGGAACGGACTCCGGTTGGTTTACGATCGTACCACGTAATGGGATTCATGCATCACTATCTGAGCTTCTGCCTTCCGGCATATTTCTAATATTGCATGAGTAAACTCATGCAATATTAGAAATATGCCAATCAATCAGATGTGTTCAATCCCATTAAGTTGAAGTGGAGCCATCATTATCATCATCATCAGCCAGAAGACGTCCACTGCTGAACATAGGCCTCCCCTTTAACATCCACACTGAACGACAGCCTGCCTTTTGCATCCACTGGATGCCCGCGACTCTCACAATGTCGTCGGTCCATCTAGTGGGAGGCCTCCCTACGCTGGGTCTTCCGGTTCGTGGTCTCCACTTCAGAACCTTTCTTTCCCATCGATTATCGGTTCTTCGAGCGATTTGGCCTGCCCATTGCCACTTCAACTTCCAAATTTTAACAGCTATGTCGGTGACTCTGGTTCTTTGTTGAATATCCACGTTTCGGATTTTATCGCGCAAAGAAACTCCGAGCATAGCTCTCTCCATTGCCCGCTGTGTGACTCTGAGTTTTTCCAAAAGGCCAACAGTTAAGGACCACGTCTCGTGAAGTGGAGTATAGACTGCCAATATTTCAAGCCTGAAAAGGTAGTAAAATTGACATCGAATACCCAGTTTCAGTAGACTACTAGAACTATGAAATATTGTTTCTGGAACTAAATTAATTCAATTATAGTACGGCATAGTACTAAATAGTTACGGCTATAATATGCAAAAAATTAAAGCAATTCAATTTTTATTCATTTAATCATTCCAAAGTTACGTTTGAAAATGTTTTCTGTTCAAACTGAATGCTATAGATATTTTTTTTTTATTTATTATGCAACAGCAAATTTTACGAGTCCATTTGCGTTTTTACCGGCATGTTTTTGCCAAACTAATATACCTTCCGCGTTTCAATTATTCAATTGTACTGCTGCAATTCCATGTTATTGAAAATTCTATTTGAGTACCGTTGGTTTTTTTTGTAGGACAAATGCCTTTATTAACCATACAAAATACAAGCTAACACTAACATTACAGAAACAGTTAGACTGCCCATAGACCGTTAAAGGTCTAAAAGCAATCCAAATGCTCAAGCTCACTATCAGTTGACAGCGTACCCAGCATGCTGCTGTTATGTTTGTTGTATCTGTTATTTCATCACTGTTCTAAATTCATAAAATATCAAGACCTATAAAGATATTCTGAGATGTAAGCAGGCTGATTTCAGAAAGAGTTGCATATTGTGACTATGTCTAAATAGTACCTCTTTCATGAATGTGATGTGAAAAAAAAGATCTGAAGGTAATAAATTAGGTTGCTTCTTTTTCAATTTGCCTTCCGTCCCTACGATTTTATCTTAGGCGGGGGAATAAAGCACGTTTCGACAGTGAGCAGTTTGAATTAACCTTTCGAGTAGCCTTGTAGATTCGTGGCCCGGTTACGAGCGGATCATCTACTAGTTAATATTCAAAGGGTCGCACAATCTCGGATTCCGTACTCGTCTGCGATCCAGACTCGGCTCGCCGACTTTCTCGCTACTTCTAAAAAAAGACTGCGAAATCCTCCCTTTTCATACGTCTTACTTTCGTTTCCATAATTACACTTTGTGAAATGTGTATCCTTCTCCATGCCCCGTCTACCTACGCGACTTCTCACAATTTTATCTTAAACAAAAATGTACTCACATGAATTTTTATTACGGGTTTAGCATTTTCGGACAATGGAACCCGCACTTTTGGCCTGGCTCGATTACGGTTTCGTTTGTCCGCTGTAGAATACTGACATCGTTGAAACTTTATTACAAATTACGAAAACCTCGCACTTTATATACATAACTGTGTACATATGCTCAGAATATCATAGTATGTGCTTGAAATTTGAAAAAAGAGGAGGGTAATATATTTCGGACATATTTGTTTTAATTTATTTAAGGATCAACAAACAGTATACAACAAAATATTAAACTGAAGTATACAGAAAAAATTAAGCTAGTTGATATAGCAGCATCGTTGACCACGGATTAATAAAGCATAATTTTACTATGTATGTATTTTTTAAATGCTTCTAAATTACGTCCAATAACCTAAACGGCATGACCTGTTTTGCTGTGTTTGGTGTTGTTAGATTCATCTTTATACTCAGACTGTCATAGTCTATATTGTCTGTCAAGTTCTTTGTTGAAGTGAAAATTTCTTTAGCCGGGATGACGAATATTTGGTAGAGGCAAAACATACGGGTTCGCATCACCGACGTGCTAATGTGACAGTTATTCCAAAGTTTTAGTTTTAAAGTTTTCAGTCCCCGTGACTGCCTTTTTTTCGTTTCATATTATACTTGTAACATAGTTTTTTTTCATGGCAGTTTGTTTACTGAAATGTTTATTATTTGTGAAACTTTGTTTGTCTACAATACCTGATAAAATAATTTTAAACTTTAGCTGGGCAAATTTTTATCTTAATTAACATTTCTGGGTGGCTTTCCTATGCATATGATTTCTACGTAAACATTAAGCTAAACAATCAAAAGGTTAAGTGTCAGCAAACGCGAAGTTAAAAAATTCCTGGATGCCGGTGATGTGGAGATCAGAAACGTTTGATTGTATTCCAAAACGGATTTCGCATTCATTACTTAACTTTCTGATCAAATTAAATTTAGAATTTTGAGGATTGTTCGTCCAATTTGACGGTTGAACGGATTTGTTTCGGGCCGCTAAGAAGTATTCCGATGTAAGTCTACATTGAAATAACGTCAAGAGAGAATTTATAGGGCCAGCCGGCCGATGTGAAATGTTCACGGACCGTCGAACTCGAATATCTCTGCGGCTGAAAATGTATTCCTATTTTGTATGTAAACTTGTTTAAAATTGTACTTAATTTGATACTCTGTTAATTATTGTGATGGACTATGACTACTACACAAGGTACGTGGTCTTTTTAGGATTCCATAGTCCTACAAGGAACCCTTATAAGTTCGTCCTGTCCATCTGTCTGTCTGTCCTAATATTTTAAAACCCTCTAACTTCTACAGTTTCTAATATTAGTGCATGCAAATATAAATAAATAAATATTCGGGACATTAATATTAATATGATCAATGACAGTTTTGGTATAGATCTCAATTTAAAAAATATAAGGGGAAATGATTTTGCATTTATTTTTTTTTTTTTTTTATTCAGCATTTTTTTTTTGGGACTTATATAGTATTCTACATATCAGTCCCATTGTATATTCTAAACTAGTGGACGCATACTTAATACAAGGGGTGGCTCTGATACATGTGAAATGAGGAAGATTTTTTTTCGCTGCATCGAGTTGTAGCGATAAAACGTTAAATTCAAAACGTTCTCAAAGGTCATTGACCTTTTCGTAAAATGATCTCAACAAAGAATGTTTCTCGAGTGATTTTCTTATTGACTAAACCATAAAAAAGTATATGCTACGTCGGGATGATACATCTCCGACGTCCACAGCTTCATTCGTTCCATTTTTTTTTCTATAGGTGACCACATATTGCTGAATTATGACTATGAATGTGACTACAATTATGTAGTTTTAGTTGCGGAACCCTACCATAATGAATGTCTCGTAACGCTCTTGGCCAGTTAGTTTTCCTCTTTTTTAGTTTGGCCGTTCCTGTTGTAAATTGAGTTAGCCGTAAAAAAGGTTTAAGACAATGTATTGTTGTTTTTGTTGCAGACGTTACCGATGAGAGCGCAAGGCGGGCTCCGTGCCTCCGTTACCGGCCGGTGTCGCTCTCGCACGCGGATGCCGTGAGCTCTCCACCGGCAGAGCCCTCCGTCGCCGTGATGAGCACAAGCCGCCACTATGCGTCCGCGGCCTCTTTAACCCGGGAACGGACGCGAGCGTCGCAACGCGATGGCCGCAGGCGACCGCGAGCACCCGCCGCCAGCGCACGCGCACCCACACACCCCCCCGCACACATATGAGATGTGGAAACACGGCAAGTGGCGACAGAAAACGTCACCGCCGAGGACTAACGCAGCCGTTAGAGTACCCAGATAGAGACTCCGCGATCCCTTAGAGGCCTAAGTGTTTTTGTGTAAATATAGTGATAGATGTTAAGGATGTCGGGAGAGGGGCGGGGTGCGCGGGCGCCGCTGCTGGAGAACGGCGTGGGGGAGTTCGCGCACGCGCACAAGACGCCGGCTCAGCGCTGCTGCTATTGGCTGGCGGGCCGCGTCAATGTCAAGAAATGTGTCGCCGGCGTCATGGTGCTTACCGTCCTCACAATATTCTTCTATACATATTACGTTACAGTACCTTTAGCTAGGTGAGTCTCTGATGTTTTACTTCTCCACTCTTATAATCATAATAAGTAATGGAGCTATATCAAAGAGCGTACACAGCGGGAAATAAATATATACATTTACTATGTTGCAATTTATGCAGTAATCAAAGTGCAATATTCAGAAGCGTTTAATAGATCAAGTGAAAGTAGGTCAAAGTCGTCCTCTAAGATTTCCGAGGATGACAGAAAGGTCCCGTGACAAAATCTGTTTCCACTAAGTAAAAAATATCAGAGTAGGCATTACACCAGAATTTCATTAATTACTAGTTTAAAACATGCATCGTTCGCATAATATCCAATTTACTCCATATCTGACGCAAACACGTCGCTGATATGAATTCATAATATGAAATTATCGCTTTCCAACGGCTCCCGTCGATGTATCCAACTGTAATTAATACCTATGTGAGGATTAGTTGGGAATCGATGTTTTTATTTTCACAAAGCACATTGATATCAAACAAAGCGATACATATTTTACTAATGCGTATTTATTGCTTCGCAGTTTGTTGAGTGGAAATGGAAACCCATGAAAAAATTATATGTAAGCGAATGGTTGTGCGAAATAAATGGCGTAAAACCTTTTTGTTTGGAAGTAGTTAATTATCGTATTTCGTAAATTATGTCGTTTTTAGGGTAAAAACGGGTCCCTATTACTAAGCCTACAATGTCTGTCTGTCTGTCTGTCCTACCTATAAACGGTTATATCTTTCGAACTGTAATGGATAGCCAACTGAAATTTTCACAGAATATCTAATATTACAGCGGATTCACTAAGAAATAATATAAAAGTATAAAAGTTACGGGTTTCGTTTTAACTTTTTTACTTCACCCATACAACAAACGTATTTTTTACGTATTTTTCTATTAGCTCTAATGTAAAAACGGTAATACGTACAAGCGTCAAATTTGCTACGATTATAGTACCTACACACTCTAAAGTATAACAACAAATAATAAATAATGGCCAAGTGCGAGTCGGTGACAAGATTCTGTTCATTAGCAAGTTATAACCGGTAATTTCGTTATTGAATTTTCGTTATTGAACCCTCAGTGCGCGAGCCCGACTCGCACATGGCCGATTTATTATCAAATACAACCATATACAACGTATATTGGTGCTATGTCTTCGAAATATAAACGATGTCATGGCAGTGCCAAAGATCAGCTGTAAAGTCAAGTCCTATTAGCTGATAATGTCAGCACAGTAAATTTTGGCCCAAACAAATAACTCGAAAAACGTACATAATAATATTAATAATATAAAGGGCCAGAAGGAACTGTACACTGCAATACAGGCTCTAACGAGGCCTAGTGCAGGGTATAATGATCCTAAAGGTACACCACTATACACCTAGGCAAATATTTGTATGCTAATAATGTTAGCAACACCAGTGTTTAAACGAAATAAAAAACTTATAAAAAAATTAAAAGTTTAATTGCGAAGACTTTTATGGACGAACATTTTATTCCAAATTTTGTATTCGTATATTGCATATACTGTGAGAGTAAATTGTTTGCATAAACTCATTTCATTCTTATCTCCTTTTGTGAAGGTACACGTTCAGGGAACTCTCATTTTCTGGGTCCTTTCCGCTCACTCAACAAAAAAGGCGAGCGACAGTGCAGACTCGAACTGTTTACCTACATCTTTTTATTTTAATATCAAAGGATTCGTTATGCGCAGAATTGGCAGTTTATATCAGAAGGAAATTGCCTAGCGGAAGTATTAAAGGCGTTTAACTTCTAGACGAGGGACGCCGTCATCTTCGCCCTTTGTTTTGTATGTAAATAACGACAAGGAACTGAATATTTGAGAGTAATTTATAACATGATTTTACGTAATTAGGGCAGATGTCGTGGAGCTATGGCCGTAATATTTTATTTTATCGGCTTAAAATTACACCGAGCCAAGATGAGCGGGGAAGGCGGCAAGTTTCGCCGCTCCGTACAATTTATAGCAAAACTTGTGTTCTGGCTAATTAATGGAAGCAGATTCGCAAACGCGCGGAAACTCGCTGATTTAAACGCATATTGTCCTGTCCATTTATATACCAGCGCAATTAAAGTTATGAAACTTAGCATAAGCTCGATGTATGAGAGTAGTAATTAAAACTTACTGGAACCTCAGCATTAAAGTGTAAAAATAGTCGCAGCATTTCCTTGAGTGTTACGCAATTACTTGGAATCGGGAAGTTTGCTCTCCGCGCTCCCTACAACTTTAAATTCGTAGTTAAATACTTCGGTCATTATAAAAGCATTCGCGGCACTATTAGTGGGGAGCGGGTGCCGTAAATAAGAGCCGTGTTTGCCCCAATATGTCTTTTCAGCTGGCTGTTAAAGTTTCCTCCCGCTGATTTAGGCGTGGCTTTCATTAAAGCAAAGAGGCCGCAAGTCTCTACCGTGGTTCACGGGACCTCTACCGCCTTCGGATAAAATATTTCCACAAATTCCTGCCTTTATTTATTTTACGCTATTGAGATAAACCTTAATGGCTCTTTGATGTGGTTCCCCGGAATGCGGCTTTAACTTTGGCAGCCTTTGATTGATTTTCTTCTTAAATATTCTGATTAGGTTACTTAGTAGCCTGATGGTTGATGGTTTTGCCTAATTTAATTGCTCACCGGATTTATTTGTTTGGGGATTCCAAATTGATGTTATTTGGGTTAGATTAACTGCATTGATAGATAATATTAATCTTCTGGATGAATAAATCCTTGAGTTAAATGATTACTTGCGGGATTTTTACTGTGATTAGGATGGGGTTGGAGCTCTCGGTTGGAGCTCTCGATATTTTGGCACAGTTACATGCGAGGAGATTGAAGAAAGTATGGTTGGCAGACCAACCAAACACCCGAATTCTTCAGTCTGCCCGTGAACATGGTCCATATACCGTACACACATCACACATCAACAGCCATCAAACGTCCACTACTGGACAAAGGCCTCCCTCTTAAAGAGGGGTGTTGCCATAATCCCCACGCTTGGCAGGCGGCTTGGGGATCGCAGTAAGTTCACCGTGTACTAATAGGATGCTGCTGCCCATCCTCCGGTGGTCCGGTGTTGGTATACCTATACCATACGACTGCGCCCAAATACCAGGAGCTCTAACTACATCATAATCACGGTAAATATACCGTAAATAATGATAACTATAACTGTTGTGAACAACCGGGATAGTTACAAACAGTGTTAATAAACCCTTGTATCTTACGTGCCCTCGAAATGTACTTTTTAAATTCACAGCTACATTCCAGGTGTCCATTAGGCTACCTGTGAGTTGAGTGGTATGACGTTGTGTTTATAGTATGTTTATGTGCGACAGCCTAGTGTGGCGTGACCGAGTCCCCCGGCCGCTGTCGCAGTGCTCGCTGCTGGTATCGCAGCAGCAGGCGGCGCGCGACCATCGCTCGGATGTGCGACTGCGCATCGACGCCAAAGTGCTGGTTATCGTCGAGTCGGCCTACTCTCGCCTCGGACGGGACATTGCCGAGCTACTTGTCGCAAATCGGATACGGTGAGTCTAAAATGTCTGTATGTCGGAAATCATCTGCTAGTCTTAGCAGCTCCCGTAGTACTGCCACCAATCAAATTATACGGCGGGCGTCACGTCCACGTGAACGAGCTTCTCAATAATATCTTTGTCATATTTTAACAATTATATCTGATCTATCGACCTGCCCGCCCGGCTTGTAATTTACGTGCGAAGCCGGGGCAGGTCGCTAGTTATATATAAAATCCTTCCGTGAAAATGTATCTAACTGATGGTGGAAACCGCATCAAAATCCGTTGCGTGGTTTAGGAGGAATTAGCGGCGGTTATGTAGAGAGGAGATAGAGATGTAAGAAAAGATACCATAACTTTAAACACTGCCATTTTTATCGACCATATAGTGCACGCCACATCAATATTCCTATAAAAACATTTACCCAGCTCCCACCGACAAACAATAATTCAAAAAGGTGTCTACTCACATTTCACACGCAAATATTGACCGAGTGCGCTTGCCTGATGGCTATTATAGGGCGGTGTTCGCCTCTATTTGTTTATTTTCCTGTGTTGGAGAGCGAGGCGATCGCTGGAGCCCGTTGACAGCTAATATGCGGACGAGGTGATGTACTGCGCTCGAGAACGGATGGAGTCAGGAAACCTATCTACCGCCTCGAATACAGGGTGGCGACTGGCGATACTTCGTAAGGCGACACATTTTTCTTGTAAAAATACACGTTTTATTTTATCTTGGCTGTATTCGGAACGCAAACGCTATGGAGTCTAACTACAAACATTGTCTTTTATAAACATGTAGAATTACTGTTTTATTTCCTTTGTATATAATTTGGCGTCAGACTCCAGTGGAAGCGGCCTGCATCCAGCGTTTCGCTGCGGTCTCTTTTAGATCGTCTGTCCATCTTGTGGGTGTGGACGTACTACCCTGCGCTTGCCGGTCCGTGGTCTCCATTCGAGAACCTTTCGGCCCCATCGGCCATCTGTTCTGCGTGATATATGCCCTGCCCACTGCGACTTCAACTTTCTAATCCGGTGGGCTATGTCGGTAACTTTCGTTCGTCTACGGATCTCCTCGTTCACCACAAAACCTTAACAGGCCTTGACATTTGTAAAAAGAGCAAAAATAAAATGCAGACCATTTACCCGGATTGTGCAGCTTCGAAATCTGCCCGTTGTCCAATTTTTGGATTGTCTATAAAATAATCATAGTAGGTACCTCTAAAGCAGAACGTCAAAATGATCCCTCCGATTTATTGCGAACATGTTTATTTATCAATAACTAGCAACACGCCCGCCCGGCTTCGCACGGGTGTAATTTCCATGCGAAGCCGGGGCGGGTCGCTAGTTATATATATAAACCTTCCGTGAAAATGTATCTAACTGATGGTGAAAACCGCATCAAAATCCGTTGCGTGGTTTAGGAGGAGTTAGCGGCCATACAGACAGACAGGCAGACAGACGCGGAAAGCGACTTTAATTTATACTATGTAGAGATAGAGATAGAGAAGATAGAGAAGAAGAGATACGCATTACATTCCATTCATAAATAGTATATTTGTTACATTATAATAAATTCCCAGACCCCGGAGATATTTGTACAGAGATAACATTATCGTGTAAACAAGTACATATTTATCATTTCATTAAGTAATAACTTCATCATCATCATCCACAGCCTTCCTTATCCCACTGCTGGGTATAGGCCTCTCTCTTGCTATGCCATCTGCCTCCGTCCTGTTCTAATCTAGTCCAGGTTCGACCCAACAAAAATAAAGTCAATAAGTAATAACTTATTGACTTTATTTTCTATGGAATTTATAAGCTGGCATTTATAAGTTATTTTTGTAGTCGTTACATTGGAAAAAAACAAAATTTATTCTCATAATAGATGAGAATCAAGTAAAGACGCGATTAAGGAAATTTTGTAAGTACTAAGCCAAATACCAAATAGATTGTTAAAACATAAAGCTTTTCCCTCAGCCTGTATACAGATATGCCGTCTGGTTCCGTCATGAGAGATTTTTTCTGTTGGTTAAAAATCGGTTTCATCCCGAACCCCTTCGGAACTACGCTTGCTTATGAAATGTTTGACGGGTCAGAAATTAGTTTTTTCTTCCATATTTTATCCTCTCTGATATGGATATCTTTGAGAATTGTGCGGCAAAACTTTATAGATAAATCTGTTGCTCTCTGAATATTGGAAGAACATTATTTTATAAATGAAAATGTGTAAACTAATGTGTATAGATTGCTTTCACTTTTACCCTACAGCTCGAGGAGGGAAACAGATGTGTGTGTGTGTGTGTGAGTGAGCGAATGAGTGAGAGAGCGTGCGTGCGTGTGTGCGTGCGTGCGTGTTTGTGCGTGTGTGTGTGTGTTTTTTTTTTTTAATATAACTTCCTTAGCCTAAACGGCTTGACTAATTTTGAAGGTGTTATGTCGTATCAATGTCCGAAGTTTCATTTGTCAAAGTTTATGGTGATAATCAAATACCTACATCGTATGCAAAAAAAAAACTTTGTTAAACACTGGGAAGTACGGGTGCCTATTTTTTTTTTATCGCGGATAAGTCATGGACTTTTCACCAACTCCAAACCAAGCGACGATATGGTCAAAAATGAAACACGCAGACTTAGAACATGCCTATTCACTCTGGCCTAGAAAAGACTCTGTCCCTATAATACATACTATAATATTATAAGGAGGAAAGATTTGATTGTTTGTTTGTTTGCATTGAATAGGCTCCGAAACTACTGAACCAATTTGAAAAATTCTTTCACTGTTGGGAAGCTACACTGTCCCCGGGTGACATAGGCTATATTATATACTAGCGGTCCGCCCCAGCTTCGCACTGGTATATATTATAGCTTATGTCACCCGGGGATAGTGTAACTTCCCAACAGTAAAATAATTTTTCAAATCGGTACAGTAGTTTCGGAGCCTATTCAATGCAAACAAACAAACAATCAAATTTACCTCTTTATAATATTAGTATAGATATACCCGTGTGAAGCTGGGGCGGGCCGCTAGTAATAAATAAAGCTCAGTTTAACTAGTCGATCATCACCGAACTTTTTATTCGGTTATTATTTTTGTGTCTTATACACGTAGTTGGTTGTTTTGAATACTTTAAATTAATTAAATTATACTTTCTTTATTATGATTCAAAATAGGTTAAATTGAAGTAATTACCCTCCCTAAAGCTAAATAAACGTCTTACGTTTCGCATCTTCAATTACAGGGATGATATAAATGCTCTTACAACAATAACTGTACAGAACATGGCCTTAATGCAATTGTGCTACAAACCGAGTAACTGAACAACGCCGCTGTCTGCGCCGACAGAAGTTAAATCCACTTACCACTAACTTGCAATAATATAACATATTGTTTGATAAGTACTCACAATTAAAATGAGCATTGCGAATTGCGATGTTTCTACTTTGTAGCATTAAAATTAATATATTACTAATATTATAAAAGCGAATGTAACTCTGTCTCTCTGTCTGGATGTTTGTTTGCTTTTCACGACTAAACGGCTAAGCCGATCTTAACGAAATTTGACAAGTCGATAGTGACCACCATAAAGACGGACATAGGGTACTTTTTCCCCAAAAAATAAATGAGGAAAAACTGGAAAATCGCGGGTAGTACCGCGGGATTCAACTAGTACCTAATATGTATATTACGAATTTCTAGTGTAATTCCGCTTCTACGTCGCTTCGAGTACAATAACCAAAGTAAAGCCTGATTCAATTAACTATATTATACCTATTACTTTGGTTCCCTGAAAGAGATTGCTCTTAGCGATAAGGCAGCTGATTTTTGGACTAGTTTTTAAGCTGTATCGCGTGTATGTTATTTATGGTGTGAAAAATTAAGAGTTGATATGTCTATCTACTTATGGCTCTTTATTATTGCAAAAGATCACGGAATGTTTTATTGTGTGTAATTCACAGAAGAAAAAAAACTATATTTTCACACGAAAAATATCATTTTTGCTATGGAAAATGGGTAAAATTCAATAAACGGGATAAATCCCCTAATTTTCCATACTTAGAGATGAAATGTTTTCTTCAAATTTAAACCACCCTCGAGCTTAAGACCTATTCAATAAAAAAAAAACATTGAAATCGGTTCACAATCGGCAAATATAATTATCACGTAACATACTTTAACACACATAACATAGCGCTATGGTCAAAAGCCTAGCCTGTCAACCATAAAAATACACATTACCTAAAATAACTGGCTAAGAAACTGTGGTGACACGCATATGGTAGGGTTCCGTAGTCATATAATTGTGGTCACATTCATTGTTTCAGAAATTGGTGGTTATAGAACAAATTGAACGAACGAAGCTCTGTAGAATTAACCAAATTTCAGAGTTGTATCATCCCGACATAACATATGTCTACATTTTATGGTTCAACCAAAGATAAAACTACTTGGGGAACATTCCTTGTAAAGATCATTTTACGAAAAGGAGCTAGAACGTCTTAATTTTTTTTATCTACAGTTTCATTGCTATAACTCAAAAATTGTTATCACAGAATGTTCGAAATAATTTTGAATGAAGGTTTTTAATATGACCTATATAATCAGCATTAAAAGTTACAAGTTTATACGTCCGACACGAAGGGGTGCAGCGAAAACTATTCGTCTTATTATTATCTATACTAATATTATAAAGAGGAAAGATTTGATTGTTTGTTTGTTTGTATTGAATAGGCTCCGCAACTACTGAACCGATTTGAAAAATTATTTCACTGTTGTTAAGCTACACTATCCCCAGATGACATAGGCGATATTATATTTTTTTTTTTATAGGGAACCTTACTAAAACTCCAATAATGTAACCCAAGGTGTTAAAAAATAAGATTTACAATTTTAACTTTGCGTGTTTGACAGGTCTAAGACATGACAACGTCTATCAGGTCAGCTAGTTGCAAATAAAATGCAAAATAACATAAGTACTTTTTCTTTTTTTAAATTAAAGTTTAAGTTTTAGTTTAGTTTTTATACTAAATCTGTAACTATGCAGTTTCATGCACTTATCTTAATAACCATAACAGTTAAAAGGTTCTAAAAAACTTTGGACGGATGGAAAGACGGGCAGATAGACAAACAGACATACAGACGGAAGGACAGGACAAACTTATAATGGTTCCTTGTAGTACTACGGAACCCTAAAAAGGAGCCAACTTTAAAAAAAGTCCCTAAAAAATAAATGGTTTAATTTACAAGTTTGGATGGTCAAAGTTATGTCAAAATTACCAGCTGAGTTACCAGTTTGACCTGGAATTATTTTGTTATTTTTATTTAATTTCTGCACAGCTTGTATATATGTATAGGTACTTGTTTATTCTAGAGTTTATTAAGACAGCACAATTTTTTTTTTCTCGTTATCGGTTTGTTTACGTTCCTATAAACATTTGATTGACATTGTTGCGATGGAATGAAATGTCAGACTTTTATAAATAAGTGTTCTTCGTAAATAAGAATAAATATTTGAGTTTTGTGTCTGAAATCAATCTGTTCCAAAAATATCGTAATATCGTGACGAAATATTCTTTTATCAGCGATCTAACAACATACTTACTATTTAGACATGGAAGTTTAAATAGTTAGTAGTGTGGACGGTTTTCGCACATTTATTTTATTGAACGAATAATATTATGTAGTTTTAATTTTATTCGGTGTTACCGACTTAAGCTGGCTTGCACAACAAATAAAATCTAGTTTAAATCTAGTTTGTGCTAAATTTTCCACACGATTTGACATTAGATATAAGATATGTGCATATTCCAAATTGTGAACCAAATAAATAAAAAAATTGAATTTTGTAATACGAGATTTATATCGGTCGTGCAAGGGGGTCTAACTCTGATTTAGTTCACTTAGGTCAGATTCCGCTTTCGTCAGATTAAATATTAGGCTGTTATTTTTCCGACGCAAATGGAATTCCTTCTACGTCAGATTCCTTGTTGGATAGAAGAAAACTTTGGCTAATTATTACAATACTAGCGGTCCGCCCTAGCTTCGCACGGGTATAGGATTATACCCTATGTCACCCGGGGATAGTGTAGCTTCCCGTCAGTGAAAGAAATTTTCAAATCGGTTCAGTAGTTTCGGAGCCTATTCAATGCAAACAAACAATAAAATCTTTCCTCTTTATAATATTAGTATAGATTTATTTGATGCTTTCCGTATAATAATAAAAAAAACATACATTTTTGATATTACATAGTCTGCTATAAATATTTTAGCCGTCTAAATAAAAGTATCTCAATAATATTGGAGGTAAGAAACATCATCATTATTATGATTTCAAAATGTGGTAAGCTATTCTACGGATTAAATTATGTGTTAACCAAAATACCAATTGATTGCGCGATCGTTAAAATCACCAACCCTAATATTGTCTGCAACCATAATAATCTCCGCGCATTTAATGATACAGTCAAAGTTAGGTTAACTCTGCCTACGAATAATTAACCCAAATGTCGGTGGAATTAGTTCCATTGCACTTTAATCTCACATCTAAACGTTCACTGCTACCGCTCAATCCGATTTAAGAGTCGACGCACATTGCTAACTTAATTATTTGCCAACTATTCCGATTAAATTAATTTCGGGTATAGTGTTTAGCTTACGTACTGATTGAAGTTTCTGAAGTGTTTCCATGCGGCTATTGCCAAAGACTTGAAATTGTTTTGTCAAATGATCGGAGACAGACGTTGAAATAGAGCAAGAAATCTGATGGTCCGAGCTCCTGATTCTGAACCCTATTATCTTTTTACATAACATTATTTTAGCATTTTTTTTACCAAAAGTGCTACATACATTCGTATAAAGTTATATTATTATTTACGGAATATTTTCCGTGGTAAGGTTGTGAAATAAGCTCCCGATATTTCGGCGCAGTTACATGCACCATGTTCACGGAAAGACTGAAGAATGCGGGTGGTTGGTCGAACAGTTAAAAAGTTAGGTGCAGATATAACGATCTACCCTCTTTCTTAGTCTTTTGCTACACACAACAATAAATACAATGAAAAACATAACAACATAATATACCATTATATTAATACATTCGTATTAATATAATAATTAATGTAGTGTGCGCGGGCTTTATATTCTATTGACCTGATTTTGGTTACTTATAATGAATGAGCTAGCTGCCTCGACCTGGTAATGCGATCTAATTAAATGAAGTTCGGAAACTAGTATTTGTTATCATTGATACCTACTCATACATAATTAATTAGCCAACATTGTATAACTTACACGAGGTGTTCTTATAGACGACGGACATATTCGAGGATATCATTGTACGTAATGTACGTACTCATCATTATAAACAACATTTACTTAGGGACCAACACTGGAATCGCGAAAATAAACAGCCGTTTCATACACTACGTTGAGAGTTAATGTTTTTTTTATAGAACAACTTTTTCGCGATATCAGGGTTTGTCCCAAAGTAAAAGTTGTTTATAATAAAATAAATAATAAATATTTCGGGACATTTTTGCATACACGGGCATGAGTCGCACGGTCACGGTCACGGTCGGTTGCATAATGATGAGTACGTACAATTGATATTCTTGAACATGTCCGTCGTCTAGAGATGCACCCCGTATAGTTTTCGTTGTAGTTTTATCCTTTCAAAATGATTAAATAAGATATAATTTCTTAACGATTGTGACACCATAAGAATGTTTTACTACTTATGTGATAAACTTTTAGTGAAGCCACCTGGAAGCAGGAGAAAAGTCAGCGGGCCTTGGGTCGTTGTGGCGACAGTTAGTTAGTAGTGCCATTAGTGAGAGCCCGCGGCATCCCGCCCCCTATCTTCGCCGCCTCGTTCTCCATTAATGCTCGTTTGTGTCAAACTGACTTAATTACTGTACATTAAGACGTTTTGACACCCGCCTTTAGTAGATTCTCCTTGTGCAACTTATTGCAAGTAACAAATCATAAGGCAATTTGCAATTGTTACAGGATGTTTTGACTTTGCTTTGCATCCTCTATATGCCTTTTGCAATAATAGTTTTCCCCAAACATAGGGTGAATCTTCATTGAAACTTCGTAATTTGAATAGCTGAAAACCCCAACACAAGCATTTTCTGTAAGCAATTCGTCATAGACCATGTTTGTTTGTAGTTTGATTGTTAACGCCCACTTGACCCCTGTGTGATGTAGACTGGGTGCCGTTTAGTACTCTCGCCCCTCGTAAACTTCGCTTTATATTGCACGAGGGGAAAATCGAATTTTTAATAGAGCGTTGATGGGTATTAGCCTCTTAACGCACCCTTGACAGACCTGTCCCTATATGCTGAAATACTGAAATTGAATGCGCGTTACGAGGAAAAAAACTCAGAGTACTTACAATAGAAGTACTGTGATAAATCATAATCCAGTTCTCACTTTTATATAACTTTATTCATATTCTTATTCTTTATTCCTACTTATTACAGTTTTCAGACCAATATGCTTTCGCTATGAACGCTCAAGCCAGACTAACATCCCTCTTTCCAACATCCTACCGCATTATCTTCTTCCTACCCCCACTATTTGCACAATTGCCGAGACTCCCGAGTCAACACGTTTCCAACCGCCATTTTAAATAAAAAGACTGTTAGTCAAATTAGATACCAAAAGGTTTGAAACCAAGAAATAACAAAGAAATAATTGAAATAAGTTAGAAATCATGACACTCGGCCATCCGACAACGTGATGCCTCCCGGCATACACTTAAAAATAAATTAACTAGCAGTATAATAAATGTAAAATAATCCATTTTCCCTTTTATTACACATTTTGTACAAAAATTTACATTGAATTTAATATCTACACAAATCAACTGCATATTTACATTTACTTATATTAGTACCTATAACATGAATTTTACTCAGCTTAGGTATACAAAAGGTATACAATATATACAATTTAATAGGATTATATTTATACTTATCTCATTAATTGCTCAGGTTTATTCAACACTAATTATTTATGTACTAATGTATTAATCATGACACTCCATAAATTTCGCACAATAAATTCTAATCTATATATTTACACTAATTGACATGTAAACATATTTTTACCTAATCAAATACCGATATGCTATTTTATTCATTTTATTTAAATTACATTTTCTATGGAAATAATGACGTTAAGGCTATTATGATTACTAAAATATTTTACACAATTACACATTTCATACTAATTTTATTATTTTGATCGTCCAGAGCTACTTTCACTAGAATTACGTATTTCTAAAGATTTAATATCAATTCAAGGTCGGCATCAATCTTCCCCTGTAACTTTCTTGGTGCATAGCAAAGTTTACTTGCTACCTTCTTGGATCTAGGAGGTGTTGCTGTTTCAGACCTGGAACTGGGTGAAGAAGACGACCTATTTTTATTTGTCGTTCTTTTCTCGCTGCAGCAGCCTAGGTGGCATATCTGGTCGATTGCCAGCATCTTAGACAGACTCCATTGTCACACCACACTGAAATGCATACATTGCCTCCGGCAGATTACATTCAAAAATAAACAGTCCAAAATAAAAACAAAAGTGGTCCTATATTCTTTAAAGACAATAATTTTTCCATAATTATCTAATAACTTTTGTAGAGTTCAATTCTATATTTAAAGTCTAAGATATTAACTAAGTTTAATTCAATTCAGCTTTATAATACATTTTAACATTAATCCGACGACTAACGATTCGCTTAGCATCCAGCGAGCACATACCTACTAAATTAACCAATGTTTGCATAAATCCGCCAAACATAGTTCAGTCGTCGCACAGTCAGTCAAAGTAGTTATTGAATAACTTAGTCGGTCACAATCAAACTTTTATTTTTATTTTCGTTGTTGTTTCTTTTATATTTGAATCTCGGCACACATAGCCAAAGTCTTTATTCAGTGTGCCCAATCGTGGCACACATGGCCAAATTCATCTTTGAACATACATAGTCCAATCGTGGCACACATGGCCAAATTCATCTTTGAACATACATAGTCCAATCGTAGCTCATATGGTCAAATTCACATATAATATGATTTTGTTTATTAACATAAAAGCATACTATTATTATAGCTTGTATAAAACAGTTAAAATGTATGAATCGTAAGTTCACAATAAAAACATTTATTAGACTAATTCACTATAGTCTATCATTCATATAAATGCAGGATACGATGACATAAAATTGTTAAAATTGGACTGTAACATTATGTATATCGTCTGTCATTTATTTTAAAAATAAAATTCAGGTTAATCAATTTATCTCATTAGACATCAATTTAAATATACGGTAATATTATTTTTATAAACTCGACTATTTTTATTACACCGTTTTGAATAGTAGCAGGCCTTTAACATTTGAGCAAAACATACTATATGTAGTAGATTCCTTAATGCTGTTCGGTAGCTTATATTGTACAGTTGCAGGCCAATGACATTCGGATGTTTCGTGGACTCGTGTAATCTGTCCTTAACTGTTAACAAACTATCTTTGTTACCAAAAATTATATATTTATTATATTGCCATGTCATTTTTATGTTTGTAGATTTGATCGGACAAATGTCACAATTTCCAAAATATATACGGATATGGATGTTAGTACGCCAAGATTTTAGAAAAGAGTTCTGCATCATTTTCCGTACTTAGGTTTTGCTAATAACCTAATAGCTTTATAGTTTCTATATAACATAGCACAAACTGTTTAATCGTGGGACGCATGGCCAAATTCTTCATTGAACATACATAGTCCAATCGCGGCACACATGGCCAAATTCGTAATAAAACATACATAGTTCAATCAGGGCATACATAGATACAACGTAGGTAGTGAATCAGAGTACTCATAGTCAAAACGTAAGTAGTCAAATCATGACAACATGGCTAATAGGTAAGTATTCAAATCATGTCACAATACGTAAGTAGTCGAATTGTGGCAACATGGCTAAAACGTAAGTATTCAAATCAAGTCGCAAATAACTAATACGTGAGTAGTTAAATCGTGTCAACATTGCTATAACGTAAGTATTCAAATCATGGTACGCACGGCTAAAACTTAACTAGTCAAATCTTGGCACAACTGGCTAAAACTATAGTAGTCAAATCAGAGCACATATAGCACTCAGTAACATTTGAATATTAGCTTCAAAGTCTCATGAAAATTCATTGGTAATAGAATACCTGCAGAAACGTAGGTATGACTGCAAACAATCGCTTTGATACCGTTCGGAAATTATAGTATTTGTTTTATTGTAATACCCCTCTTTTTAAGGTATTGTTAAAAAGGTCTTTTAAAATCACTTAGATTCAGATCACTTTTTATCAAGGCTATCCCTTTGTGAAATATGGCCCGCCAAGTGGCATACAGTTGGTCTCCTCCCCGCTGCATTTCATAACTTTTAGACATAGGAACTTGCAACTTGCCATATCTACTGGTAGACCATACTATTATAAAATGATCATTCAATATTTTTTTTAATATTTTGTGATTACAACTTTTCGAGTTACAGCCATAACGAGTTATAGCCATAATACTGTATTAAACAAGACGTTCTAGCCCAATGGTCATTCAACTTTTCGCATTGACCTTTTCGTAAAATGATCACAACATTTTTTTTTAATGTAGGTATTTATCAATTGAAATGAACTGCTTGGAACATGGCTGACTGGCTGGCTGGAACCCTACCAAATGCGTGTCTTGACACTCTTGGCCAGTTATTGTTTGTTATGTAATTAACTACTCAAGAAACTTCTTATTAAGCAAGCACAAATTCAAATACAATTTAAGACGAAATATGTTCATAAAAATATAATGGTAACCTAAGTACTAAACATATTTGATTTAGTGCAGCCACAGAATAATAAAGAGCATAGAATCCGTCACGTGATTTAAAAAGTGTACAAGGTGCCTGTCCAATAGTATGTAGCCTTTGGAGACTTTTACAGATAAAAATTGTATAAAATCCTGCAATTTGCATCCTGTCAAAAATATATCTGTTTCGTTCTGGTAACAACCATTTTGGCATATGAGTAAAGAATGTAACATGTTTAACTCGTTTAATGCTAAATTAGCACTACTTTAGTCTTTCTTCTGGGAGTGCAGCATTTTTATAGCTATTGCACAATGGATCGGGTGGTAATTTTATCATACATTAACTTTGACTATGTTTCAGTAATTTATCCATTTGTCATTAGTATATTTAATTCCTCGGTTGTTCAATAAAAATTATCTGTTCCATAAAACTATCGATTCCATAAAAACAATCGGCGCCATAAAAACGATCGATGTCATCAAAAGCTACGGTTCTATTAAAAGATTAAAACAATCGCTGCTATCAAAAAGATTGTTAATATATCACTTTAAATGTTACAACTACCTACTAGCGGCAGTCGTAGTAGCATTGAGAATATCAGAACTGCTTCCTGGTTATTACAAGCACTCAGCAAGAGATTTTGAAGCAACGACAACTTAATATGACATGACCACTGCACAAATCAGTTATATCAGAGTCTGGTAGCATTCTAAACATAAGTGAATTACTGCATGACGAAACAGGTTATTAATGTAGTGCATTTTGCCACCATCTTTCAATTAGTACGTTTGTACCTACCATACCCAAAAACTACTAATATTCGGCGCGGTTTTACCACTTTTAAGCAACGCTTATTACTACAGATGACCATAATCCTTGGTTTATTGTTTTAAAGTCGCATTTAGCGGAGCAAAATCATGGCACTTACGTCATAGTCGTGCGTTTCGCTACTTCTATTTTTTTTTGGGGTTTTTCTCATATTTTTCGAAAAGTATAGCTGTAATGTAAAATGTACCTCACCGGTTTCCTTCATAATTATAAAATCTATATCAAGGTATCGCATACATAATATAATAAATAGGTAATTGTATGAATCCAAAAAACAGAGATAATAGCGCAAATCGCGCAGTGCTACTTTGATATATTTTTCTATCGAGCGAAATGTGCTTAATCGTGTTTCAGTCACATGAGTTTACTAGATAAAACATTCAATTTTGTTATGACACCAATTTTATAATTTTAAGCTAATCATGGAGGTATGCACACTTAAACTAGAATAACCATAATTGCTAAAAGTCGGAAAAGAGCGTCTTGAAGCATAAGATCTTCACTCCTAGCTATGAATCATACATCTTACTTATATTTAAAATACTGAATAGGCAACAACTAATAATTATTAAGTTTGTTTTTGTAGAAGTATGACAGCTGTGTATTGTCTATTTTACGATGTCACTGTACTTTGATGGCAAAAGTAAAATTGTAAAAAATCTGATATACCAGTCACATAATAATGAGTTCATCATATTATCACATAATTATTGTAGTACTTACTACAAGTGCACGTAATATTTAGGACGCTAGTAGTGCTAAGTCATTTTGAAGGTATGTACTTGGAAACAACAATCCCAAAAAGTTTAAGGTATTACGCTTTATTAAGCACTTATAACGGCTATGCTATAAGTAAACTGTTGTTAAAGATTGTTTCCGTGAGAATCAAGCAAGTCATATACTCTACAAGGAATACGTCTCGTCTACTCATCATAAGGTTGTCTGGAATACAACCTGCCCTTATGTATTTCAAAACATGGTCATTACCGTATAGATGCATTGTCCTCTATACGTGTGCAATATTTTTCATCAAAAATAAAATGTCAAAACCAAATTTCACTGTAAGCACTCAAAAATAAACTGACGCACTGTACTTATGCAGAACTGAAAGTGTGATAGGACAAAATAAGAGTTTACCAAATACTTATTTCATCTACCTGCGCGAAATGAGTAATGTGCATAACTATTCTTGATCATTTTGAAAAACCTACATCAGAGCACTGACTTAGATTGTGATTCAAATGAAGAATAATCATTTAAAATATTAGAGTTGCACATTATAATCTCTTTTTCTCAGTCTACCCGCAAACAACGCGGAAGTAATTTATCGAATCAATTTAGTTTTTGTCTTTACGTTTTGTGTCAGCTAAATCGGGTATCTATCGGAATCTGAACTAGGTACGATAGTAAACTTGATAAATTTTCCATGATGTGCTTACATCAGTGATCAGTGAATGAACATATTTTGAGGTTATTCACTTCTACATTTTCTATTTTACCTTGAATTAGGTAAGATAAAAAATAAGCATATTTCATTTAGCCATAATACAAGCAAGCAGAAACAAACACACCTGGCCATTATGCTGATGCTCCTTGCTGACGCCTGCGACACTGCAGGCTGGCCCCCGCCACTGTAGGGCCTAGTAAGAACCTCTAGCAGCTGCTTCACGGCACGCAGCCTGCCAGCATGTCTTCATGCTTCCGTTTTGGTGTGGTCTTCTTTTTCGTCCACTGTGAAGCTTGGCGCCTGCCGCCGACGGCCGCTCAGGCTGCGGTGACGGCCGGGCAGACAGATGCCATAGGCACGGAAACGGCTGTTGTGGGCTCCGGCCCACTTGACTCGATCTGTTTTATCACTCATGTTGTCTTCTATCACACATTTACGTGCCTTGAAAACGAGTATCTCTGGTATTGATGGTCATCGCGTTCTATAATAAGTTTTTCCTTTACGCCGGTCGCGACTGGCTCGCTCCATTTTCATTTTGTGGGTTTTTGTTCCACTTCCGAATTGTGATAAATCATAATCCAGTTCTCACTTTTATATAACTTTATTCATATTCTTATTCTTTATTCCTACTTATTACAGTTTTCAGACCAATATGCTTTCGCTATGAACGCTCAAGCCAGACTAACATCCCTCTTTCCAACATCCTACCGCATTATCTTCTTCCTACCCCCACTATTTGCACAATTGCCGAGACTCCCGAGTCAACACGTTTCCAACCGCCATTTTAAATAAAAAGACTGTTAGTCAAATTAGATACCAAAAGGTTTGAAACCAAGAAATAACAAAGAAATAATTGAAATAAGTTAGAAATCATGACAGTACTTTTCCCAAAATTTAGAGCTAGGAAGTTTCCACTGAGTAGGCGAGCAGAGAGTCGCTTAATGATTAGGTATCGATAAAAATAACTTTTTGGATTTACGAAAAGCTTTTCTAATAAAATAGCGAGAGGGAAGTGAATTTCATGTTTATTGCCCAATTTAAAGAGTCGTAGACCAAAAGTTTACAGGAACGACTTCGCCTTATTGCACTTCGGCTCTTTCTACGTTTTTGTGAGTACGATCAAGCCGCATTCAGCAAATGTCTTTTTCTTTTTTATACCGTGCCATAAAATGCATTCACGTTTTATTTCACAAGCTTCTATTAATGACACTTGTGAACCCACAAAAGCTGTTTAACTTGGCAGAGTTGCCTTTAATTTAAGTGTATGGAGTTGGTTGGCAGTTGGTGCTGTCGTTAGTTTAGTTACTCGCGCTCTTAGTGACTTTCATTAGAAGCCGAGTCGAGGCGTCTTATCGTCATACTGCGTTTGCTGCCTCCGGAATATGCCGCCGTACATTGCACCGGCACTGCAGTAAACCACCCTTAATCAAACACCAACGTATGGCCCAAACTTAAATGTAATTAGCGGTGTTAGACACATGAGTAAACGCGCTCTCTAACTCTGTTGGAGGTTGGTAAATACATTTAGTTGTTTACACACACTTTGGTACACACCACACACATACTTGTTCTCAGTGCGTAGATTATTAGTATTATCTAACTGGTTATTATATTAACATTTGAATGTTAAAATTAAATTCCTTCTCGTGCTAGAAATGTAAGTGCCGAGGTCTTAACGATAACTGGTTATCCTAAGGGGCGGCAGGTAGGGCGGGTCGCGCCGTGACATTGTTCCCTTTATTGAACTTACTCGCGCTCCCTTATCACGAATTAGCCCCCGTCGCATTCGGTTCACGGACAAAGTAGGATATTTCCCGCGCCCTAATTTAAACCGAGCTTTACCAAGCGCTCTCTCCCGTTTTAATAATGATAGGTCACTAATTAAGGTAATTAGACATGTGTTAGCGCAAGTTAAACACACTGTGCTCATGTCACAAACTCGCAAATGTATGCAATATTCGCAACAACATTCGCATTAAATCGTTGAAAGTTGCATCGTCGAAGTATGGACCGTCTACCGACCAATATAGGGTACGTTATGTACGCAAAGTTGCCAACGAGTGCACTATACATTATACGGTATTGCGGACCGGTACGAGTAGGTAAATGCTATTTGCAAGTTGCTATTCGCCCTGGACCCGACCTCTAGTGCTCTACGTCTGCCAAATTGAAACCAGCCGCCTTAACTGGAGCAAAATGTACGGCCCACTCTCGATGCCGCGCGACTTACTACGCTTATTTAGCGTATCGTTCGAAAAAAGTCAGTTCCGATTTTGAATCAGCACAGCTCCATTTAAAAGACTTGCCAGATATTCGCTAAAGATATGGTTAAAAGCACGTTTGTACCCCGACTGCGCAAGAAGGAGGGCTATGTTTTTCGAGTGTATGTATTTATGGTGGTTACTTTGACACGCCCTACAGACTAAACGGCTTTATGGATTTCGACATGTGAGGTGTCATTTGAATCGTTTTAATAGTGGGAGTGACATAGGGTAACAAGACAAGAATTCAAAATTACGTTACCGAAAAAAAACCGGACAAGTACGAGTAGGACTCGTGCTCTGAAGGTTCCGTTGGACGGCACACTCAGAGCGCGAGTCCAAAAAAAAACTAACAAACTAGACAAACTTAACTTTGTAGTTGACAATAAGGTTCTTCCATACATTCCAACTAGAAAATGTAAGTTTGTAATAGAAAAATAATTATTTTTAAATGATATAACTTCAAATTTGTGACTTTCGGATTTATTCCTATATAATAATATGTTCTATGGGACCTTGCCTTTTGCCAAATTTCATGATTCTAGGTCAACGGGAAGTACCCTATAAGGTTTTGATTCCCCTGTGAAATCGCAATATATGCGACATAAACGTTCATATCTTTTGATTGCGTTGACTTACAACTTATTTTTTTAGAGCCGAAAGAAACCGTATAAGTACTCGTATTTAGTATAAATTTCAACTTACGCTACCTTTACGCGTTCTTGAGAAAAAGGGTCTTGACAGACGGACAGACAGACGGACAACGAAGTGATCCTATAAGGGTTCCGTTTTTTCCTTCTGAGGTACGGAACCCTAAAAAAGGATATATAGTAAGTAAACTTTGCTAAATAAGCAATATTACCACCATTATGTAGAGCTCACTCAGCAGAATTCAAAAATACTACTATGAAATATTCAAAAGTTAACGAGATAAAGCGGTATAAAAGAGCTCTGTATATACTTACTACTTATAGATAGGTACGCAGCGCGCCGCTGTTACTTTTCAGTTACCTACTATTTATACAATGCAGTCAAGTCATATTTTTTTATAATTTAATTTACTTGTTGATTTACGGCTGATAGTGTCCTAAAAGGAATGTTTTGATTGTTTGATATTCAATATTGCCAATCAAGTAGGCCCGTCCGTTTGGCGTTTGACTGGGGAAAGTCGTCACCGCTATTCAAACTGTAGGTACAATTTTATGACAAGGGTCGATCTTCGTTGCCTTGATTAGTACCTATCTCCGACTGCGGTTATTACTTTATATTTCAAATGTTTGACTTTTCAATAATAAACTTTGAATACGAACAAATGTTTGGTTTGAATTTGAATATTTCTTCTATATATATTTACTTGTGTTTCATGGCATGATCGCGAATTCACACTCAAAACATTCGACCAAAATAAAATGAATGGACGGGTCATAACTATTGAACTGGTTCAGTAAAAACGAGTCAAAACCGTCGGACATAATCTTTAACACCTAATTATAACAATGTACAGAACATAATTATGTTACAAATAATTATAATAAAAAAAAAAAAAGAACCTACTTCATGACTATACATACCTACATTTACAAACTGAAACTAAAAATTAGAAAATATTGTTTAATATTACGACTGAAATACTTTGTATCCATGGTCTTGAAAAATTTAACGAAAAACAACAGGGCCCGGTCGCCATGGAGACACTTTGTTTTTTTGAAGTTCTGTTGTAGGAACAGTTCCTCTATGTTTGCTGCTCAGTTGACAGCGTCGCTAATGGAGAACAAAGTATGAAATTCACCAAGAAATAACAGCTAAGTTGGTGGCACAGTGCAATGTACATTGAATTCGTTGCTTATTGTCATGTTTATGTAGATTTTTCAAAAAGCGGTGAATCAATGTCGATAAAAAAAGTTATGGGACCACCTATGAGATAAGACCTACCAACCAAAAAAAGAATCATCAAAAACAATTCTAAATTGGCGGAGTAATCGCGTAACAAACATACATTTAAAAAAAAACATACAGTCGAATTGATAACCGCCTCTTTCTGGAAGTCGGTTAAAAATAGATAGCGGTTGTTTGTTGTGTATTTACACTTCGGGAAAGCACACGAATGCATCATTTTGTCAGATGTTTCGTTATCATGTAACAATAGACTCGTGTCGCACTTCCTACGGCTAGAGACCGACTGAAACGAAGTGAGCGCCGGCGCTCATTTTGTAATCTTCAAAAATGCGCTTCTTCTGGGCCCGTCCATTCATTTTGATTTGGTCGAAGCTCACAGCTTGACTTGAAGTTTAGCGTGACAAACTACCTCCTCACCTTCAGCCTATTGATTATACGACAACCTTGGTCAATGAATGCGTATTGGCACTGTGGCCCTGCCTTCCTTCAACTGTTTTTCTGATAAAATATGTTTCGATCAGATATTATCTCAATTAGAGAGAAGCTATCAGCGTATCTCATTATTTGAAGTTATTGTTGAAATGTAACTGCTGTAATGCAACAGCCGTATTTTAACTTTGTAAAGCAAGATTTATTGCTCTGAATTTTCATTTTCTTGCGCTTAATTCGCTGCAATTTATAATAACTTCCAGTCACAGCAAAGGAATAAAATACCTAATTCGGTTAACGTCGGAAAAACCTCGGCAAGTAAAAACCAACCGACAATGTTACAAACGTAGAAAAATACTGTTTCTCTGAAGATATTTCACATTTTTCTCCCTAAACAATTAAATAAAATAAGTTGCTAGGGAACATGTTTATTCCCAATTCAATTAAAACGGCCTTCCGCCACGTTATGGTTACAGTGTTTCCTGTTCAGTTTGAATAATGTTAATGAGACACGAAAACACGCTTCTTATTTATCTATTCGCTGAAGTAACGTACCCTTAATAAATTTTGGGTTTTTTGTTGCTCTCGGCCCATATTGTTGAAGGGCCGAAAGCTTCAAATGGCGGGTATTTTTCATGAGTGTAATTGTAACAGAAACACAGAACGAGTCCGTGTTTTCATGTTCTAATTTTTTGTTACTTTACGTAACTAATTTCGTTTGTCCACAACAGGTACAAGGTGGAAGTCGCGGGCAAGAGTCTGCCCGTACTCACCACTTTGGACAAGGGGCGATACGGCGTGATCGTGTTCGAGTCGTTATCGAAATATGCGAACATGGACAAGTGGAATCGAGAGCTCCTCGACAAGTACTGTCGCGAATACGCCGTCGGGGTAGTGGGATTCGCCACACCCGGCGAGGAAACTTTAGTTGGTGCGCAGTTGAAGGGATTTCCGCTGTTCATGCATACCAACTTGAGGCTCAAGGTAAGCACAAGTGCTACATACCATTTGAATATCTATCTTTGTGCACGCGACTGGTAAAGTCACGACACTGCGGTCTACTTAAAAGAATCCTTAAATAATGCGCACCAGTAAATCATAGCTTTCCTGACCTTAGCCACGTCAGGCACGCGGAATATTCGGGACAAATTGAGCTTCTACAATCCGCTGCAAGTTCTACGTCTAATCATAACCCTAACCCAATAACACATTGCCGCTCATCGTGTACCACCTAAGTAACTTACCACTACTTATTTTGCAGTTATTAGCGATTGCTAACAACACGGTTTACCAATTCGTTTAGATTCAGCTCAATATTGTGTCGTGGCCAAATAGACATCACGTCTATGTAGCGACTGAATCTATTGTTTCCCTTTTTTGGAATTAGTAACACATGTTCTGACTAATGGCATTTCATGTTTGATATCTTGATGACTAGCAGACAGCTCCTAATGTGTTTATTTATAATGGGTTCGTAAGGACGCACCCCACACCATTATAACGTAATTGAAGTATTTTTGTAAATTGGAGTAGGGCCAAAATAAATACCTAATCTTGGTAATCACGTGCTTTAATTCGTTTGACGCTATATTATTGAACTATTCCGACCAAACTGTTAAGGCACGGTGTGTTTTATTTGAAGAACCGTCCGCCACAACACAAATATCCGTTCGTATTAGGATGAAGCACAGGAAAATAAAAAACCTGTTAAAAGGTCCGAATCAATCTCGCACCCCTGTGGCTATTTCCCTGATTGAAATCCCCTAAGCATTTGTGTGTATGATTGCTACAAATGGATTATTCCGTTTTTCTTTACTAAGCTGCTTTGAAATTGTGTACCCAAAAAATAAACCGATATTACTCGTATAACCTACAAACGAGTAGTATAGTAATACAAAGCTTAAGAAATATTATCTACTACGAAACAATTTATAAATTAATCGATGACATTAGCCAAAACTTTTTAATGTTAAATTCAATGGCCAAGTTTAAAAGCGCCCGAGTGATAAACTATTCAGGAATGAGCCGTCCAGGGAGTTGTGAAACAAACTGCTAATTAATTCTTTGCAAATTATTAATTACTGAGTTACATTTTTACATATATTTAGTATATTACTCTTTTTTTCTGTGATGCTTTTAAGTGCCCATAATACATCGAATAATTTGAAATTCGATCGAATTTGCATTTTTTTTCTCTCAAATTTGAATTTCGCCCCTAGCTACTTCTTAGTTAGAACCAAGAAATGAAATGAAAAACTGTTTTAATAAAGAGAAAGCCATGCATTTTTGTTTCTACTTGTGATTGCTTTGCTTTTAGCTATAAGGCCCTTTGTGGCACTAGTTCGTAAGCTTCTCTACTTGTATGGAATTTTCATTTTTAGTACGCACTGGTTTTGGTTCTGTATTTATATAAAAACATTACAAACAGTAGTAGATTGTATCACAAGGGAGTGATAAATATATCGCGCTATTTGAAGTCCAGAGTGAAGCGAAGGATTCTTAAGTATTCTTAAGTAATCGCACCTGTAAGTTGTGGAATGGCTTACCACCTTCGGTTTTTCCTCCATCATATAACCTCAATCGCTTCAAGCGAAAGGTGAATAGAGTCCTTAAAGGTAGGCAACGCACCGCCAATGCCCCGGGTATTGTACTCATCATTATGAACAACTTTTACTATGGGACCAACACTGAAATCGCGAAAAAAAAATCAGCTGTTCCATACATTTTGTCGAGTGTCAATGACCGTTTTCTATAGAACAGCTGATATTTTTTTCACGATTTCAGGGCTGGTCCCATAGTAAAAGTTGTTCATAATGATGAGTACAATTACCTTCTTTTGGCTTCGAGAGTGTTCACCTTACACCCCGTATGTCGCCCAAGGAAAAATATTATTTTACGACCGTATAACTACACTACTTTTCGCGCCTCTCGATGAAAAAATATGAGGGACGTAAAGTGATATTGGACCATACACCTTTAGGAAAATGAATACTGAAGCAAAACACAGAACGAATAAAACTGAATTAAAACAGCAACGCATCGCAAAATAAACAGTTCTGTATTTCTGTAAAAATCCAGTTTCGTTGCTTTTTTTGTCAATAAATTAATGTGAGAGGGCTCTTAAATATTTGAAACGAGTCAGACAGAAAAGGTTTTTTTTTCTTGTCTGATTTGCCAAAAGAGTATGAATATGACTCGATATCTTCATTCACTGTATTGTGCAGGATGCAACGTTGAACGCGGGATCGCCTGTGTTGCGACTGGCGCGAGCGGGTGAGACCGCATGGGGCGCAGTCCCCGGCGAACACTGGACCGTGTTCCGAGCCAACAGCACCACGTACGAGCCAGTGGCGTGGGCGCTCAGGCAGAACGAATATGGATCTAGCGGTAAGATGTTTTAAGGCGAAGCATTCCTACTTTTAAACAACGCTAATGAGAAGCCACAGGCAAAACTTATCTCAGATGGCGCCACCTTGGCTGGTGCTGTCATTTGTGGTTTATTTGAGGTTATAAACATTGCTCTTGAATGAAACAATAAAAATAATAAATGAAATTAAAGTGGAGCTGGGCAGGACACGTTGCTAGGCGCAGTGATGACAGGTGGAGTAAGGTCTTAACAGAGTGGTGGCCGAGGCAAGGTAAGCGGAGCGTTGGTCGTCCAGCTGCAAGATGGGTCGACGATATTATTACTATCGCGGGTCGAACCTGGACTAGATTAGCACAGGACCGAGGCAGATGGCATAGCAAGATAGAGGCCTATACCCAGCAGTGGGATAAGGAAGGCTGTGGATGATGATGATGATGACAATGACAATGACAACAATAAAAATAAACTTTGCTTTTAAACAGTAAAATGTTTATCTAATGACAGTGGCGAATCTCAAAAAAGAGTTAGGTAATGCTTCCTTAGCTGGTAAAAAAGCGAACCTTTTGTTAAGGTAGGTATGCAATAAAATTATCAATATTTTTTTTATCATCGGAAGGAAAACGGTGTGTACCTCTATTTTTACACTGAAATGCACTACACATAGGCATGGTTTAATACCAGATGATATTCATTGTGTAATTACTAAAATTATCTATTGATATTTGACACTTTTGACAGTGAAACAACACCAGCGATAATGCGCCACCTGTAAATAAGCAGTGCGTCTCCTCATTACTACAGATGATCATAAAGCTTAAGATATTGTATTAAAGTCGCATTTAGTGGAGCAAAACCATGGTCACACACAGTCGTGCGTTTCGCTACTTCTATATTTGAGGTTTTTTTCATTAAAAAAATAGGTATTTTCATTAATCCGAAAAAAAACAGGAATAAATGAGCAAATAAAAGCAAAGTTTGCTCACATATACAGGGTTACGCTGAAAAGGTTGTACTAAACCGAAAGGTGTCCATAGTGCCCATCATTATAAACTACTTTCACTATGTGACGAACCCTAAAATCGCGAAGAAATATGAGCTTTTTCTTAAATTTTGTAGTGTGTCAATGGCCGTTTTCTATGAAACAGCATTTTTTTGGGATTCTGGAGTTACTCTCATAATAAAAGTTATTCATAATGATGGATACTATGTACCCCTTTTGTTTAAGTACACCCTTTCCGCGTAGCCCAGTTTACAGGAGAGTTATACTCGTAAGTTACTAGCTACTCCTTGCAGTTTCATCTGCAGTTCTCCGGGTTAAAACTATCACATGTCATGTATATTAGATACTACTTTGAATTAAAAATATATATTTAAAATCCTAAAAAAACTACGATCCTACCTAACTTCACGAAGATCTGCTCAGCCGTTTATTCGTGAAAAGGTTACAACTCAGGGTTAGGTAACTTCACTTCTGAAACAGCATTGCTTCCGCATTCCGCATATTTTAATTTTCCTGTGATTAGAAATTGTTGAAGTATTTTCGTCTGTAATATTATCCGCTTGAGGAATACTAATTGCTGAACATTGGTCCGCCTCTCTCAAATTACGACGCAGAATCCGACTTGTTATCTAACTGCTAACAAGTTTCTATTTTCCTAAAGTTTTCATTAATACAAGTTCTCACGCACTCGTGTGGTTTAGTACTTCTGTCCCAGTAACTTGTAAGTTCCTTAGCGCGGGATATAATCGAGACGATTCCGCGCTCACTAGGCACACAGGTGATTTTGCTCTGGATTAAACCATTGAACTGTGCAGCGTTGATATAAACACGCCGAATGCCTCTATCAGTTCACCTTGCTTCAAGGCTGTTGATTGATTTTCCATTACCTTAAGGAAACCGTGACACTCTACTATGTAATGTTAGCCTTCTGTCCTATTCTATAACGGTATTTGTTTATTTGTCGTCGCATTCTCGAAAATGGCTAAAACTATTTCGAAATTTTTTACTGTATAGAAGTTTTCGGGAGCGAAAAATCGACCTAGCTAGGCCAGACGATCGATCTTCCTAGGAGCATCTCTGGAAAAACTCGTTTCGCGCAATTTTATTACGAGCGAACGGAGCCCGTTCGTCGAGGTACTGTTTGTAAAGCAGAAAGTTTTAATCATTGTAAGTAACTCTAGATATAAAATAACAATTCTAAATTGTTATTTAAACAAAGATCCTCAATAGTAATTCAAACAAATCTGTCTGTAAGCCTTGGCGCGCCGGCCGAAACGAATGTTTTGGTAACATTATTTTTTCAGAAATTGTTCCTCCCAATTTTGTAATGGAAGTATCTTTTCAAATTAACTGTGTCGTATTTTGTGATGACGCGCTATGTAAGTAGTTTCGTGTAGCAGTAATTAATATTAATCGCTGCCTGTCATTCCGTGCTAATTGATGAAGGAATTTCAGGACATACTGAAAAAAATATTTTTAGACGCTAGCTAGCTCACGGTTCGCGGAATCCAACCTGTTGGTGATAACAATTAAAGTATAATCAGATGCTCAATCTGTCGATGTTTCTGCGAACCAACACGATAAAGTGTGCGTTCGAGGAATACGTAAGAAACTGTTAAGACTTGTAAAATCAAATATCCCTTTACAAGATGCAGGAGTGTTTTTCATTAAGAGTGTAGCAAAAAAGAGAAGCATTGGTATCCGTATTAAATCATATTTAGGTATTATGAAAAATCTCGCTTGATCAACTCTGCACTTTGTAAAAATGCTCTTGACAACCCCAACCACTACATTCATTTTGATAATTCTTAAATATTCGCAAGGAGAACCGGTATATAACAAGGATGTTTTATATGTTTATCGGAATTTATCGCACATTAAAAAAATAATAGGTACCTTAGTAACATGGCCGAAACGTCGAGCGAAAGGTACCTATTTTTAACTAAATAAAATAATGCACCATAAGTCCCGATATACATTTAAAACGTGTTCAAATTGCGAAAGTTTAAAAATTACTCATAACAAATATGCTACGCAACGGTATTGAAATTAAAATAAACATTAAAATTTTAATAGAGAGGATGGTTCGCAAGTGCCAAGATCCAGTCACCAAATTAGTAAAATTTTAAGCCCGGCGCAGAGCTGCAAGACTTCTGGACACCGTGAATGACTACAACGGAACGTTTTGATTAAAAATAATTAGCTATACTCATAAATATTTTCATCGTAGTCATCTTCTGCCTGAGACCAAACTGCAGTACTAGTATTAAAACGCCAGGATTTAAAATAATGAAAAATACACGCGATAAAATCTGTTATAATTTCAAATAAGTAGAGTCCCTTTCCGCACAGACTCTACCTAAAGTCATTGACGAAGAACATCCGCCATTACTTTGAATATACAAATTGAATTAATTTATCTCGCCATTTATAGCTCAATAAATCTTTCATTTCTCAAGAAATATCTGAATTTATACGAGATTTGATATCAAAGTTTTAATCGTAATATCTACGAAGTTGACCAGCTTTGTAAAATTATTGAACGGCGCCGGCGTCGGTAAATTGATTGTAAAATTGCACGAGCACATTTGTTTGCATTGAATACTGTCGCAACCCATGTAGCTTTCATAGCAATGAGACATCGGAATATCATAAAATTGGCTTGCTTTCGGTGTCAATAAAAATGCAAAGTTATCCTTCGGTGGTTTACAGACGGCCAATATGCAATATAAACTTTACTGTTTATTATGTATAAAAAGTATATTTACATACATAATGCATCCCTGTGGAATAAGACTGAGTCTGGCTATAGTCGATAGTCCAGTTAATCATTATTGACTACTTTATTTCATAAACAAACATAAGCTAAGTATGCCGAGCGATGGTGGCCGAGCGATAGCATGTGCTATTTACAATCTTTCGGCACCCGGTTCTATTCTCGGCCCACCAAAGACCAAAGACCACCAAAGACTAATTTAGTACCTAAATAAAGTATGTACAGTTTCGATGCCATCGCTCAAAAACGGTGAAGGAAAACATGAAAGCATCGCCATCCGTACAAATTCTCGATTCGTACAATACGTGATTTTTTTGCAGTTTGTACAAAGTTTTGTTTGACTTCATAGCAATTCGTACTAAAACGAAATGCATCTACATTCGTATAAACATCGTGAGGAAACCGGTAAGTATGTTCAAGAACCTTAAGTTTAAATATGTGGCATACACCAATATGCACTGGGCCAGCATGGTGGATTACGGCTCTTCCTCTCTCTCTCTCTCTCTCTGAGAGAAGACCCGTGTCCAATGGGAATATGATAGGCTGATATGATGATGATGAATGAGATTAAGTTACTCTTTTTTAAAATAAATAATAGACTTGCGTTTGACCACTATCACGCCTGATGTTAAGCGATGATGCAGTCTACGTTGGAGCACGCTTGCCTAGAAGAAACCGATTCACTCGTGATTTGATGACACTCAGATCGTAACCATCGGGGAACACCCATTCAGGCAGCGCATTCCACAGACTTAGCAGTTCGCACAATGAATGTGGAATCAAAGCGCTTCGTACGGGTTTTCGGAATATCAACCATAAAGCTAAGTTGTTTCCAAGAATTTCAAAGCCGCTATGGATCTAAACCACACTTCTCGACCGTACATGACACTACCCGAAACGTAGCGTGTCCAATCCACTCGTGTATGTATTCCACTAGAGCGGCTAGCACAACCGTTACACAAGTGTGTGCTTTGTGTACATTTGCGAACGAGTTCAGAACAAGGCAGCCTAAATAATATTTTGTTTACAAAGACAGGGACTGGGCATTTAGAACAATCAAATTTCGACAGAAAATTAGTCATACGCTAGGGAGCTCAAAGCGAGTTGTCTGCATTAGTAATAGGCGCCAGTTTTATTGTTTTACTAGCAACATCCCGTGACTTTGTACGCGTAGACTTTAATTTCATACAAACTTTCCACTTTCATTTGCCCCCATTAATTCAATCGCAAAATCCTTATTTAGCGGACCTTTACACCCACAGAAAAGTATTATATATTTATTTATTTCTTTGTTTAAATTACAAGGCTGTCAAGGCATTTTTGTACGAAATTTGTTTTAGCCCATTGTAGCCAATTGCACCCATATAAACGAAACGTCAGTCATTCGAAATCAGTTAGCAACTGTGATGCGGATAAAGAACTTTGAGACCTAACTCAAAAAGGTAAGGTCGAAGTTATTCGGATGCGGAGTTCGACGGGTTGATCTAAATCATCATCAGCCAGAAGACGTCCACTGCTGAACATAGGCCTCCCCCTTTATCCTCCACACTGAATGACAGCCTGCCTTTTGCGTCCACTGGATGCCCGCGAAAAATCTATTCCATATAAATGTATTCTATTCCGCGATTCTAAATAAGAATGTTCAATCGAAGTTCACTCATAATGCCTCATTTCCGTTCTATTTACTTCTCTTTTCTGTGTTAACACCCCATAAGGAATCTACCTCTTAGTCAAATCTAATCAAGATCGATGCAGCTGATAAGTCGTATGTGTGACAGAGTAACATACAGCTTGTTCTACAGGTATTATAATGGGGAATGATCTGATGAACTCTTTGACGTCATCCCTCTATCGCGGTTTTACTATCGAACCGGCCGCCATAGCTAAAAAAGCCATCCTCATATTATAGATGCGTGGAAGTCTCGCACTGTTCGATTTGATCGATTATTTCTGCCACGCACCTGTAAGTTGTGGAATGGCTTACCTTCTGTTTTTCTTCCAAAATATAACCTCAATTGCTTCAAACGAAGAGTGAATAGAGTCCTCAAAGGTAGGCAACGCACCGCCAATGCCCCGGGTATTGTAGGTGCCCATAGGCGACGGTGACTACTTACCATCAGGTGGTAAGAAGAGAGTGAATAGGTTTCTTCTAGGCAAGCGTGCTCCATCGTAGGCCGCATCATCGCTTAACATCAGGCGAGCTGGCGTCCAAGCGCAAGACTATTTTTAATAAAAAAAAATAAAAAAATGTGGTTTGTCGCTTGTTTGTCTACTATTATTAAAAAAGAGAGAGGCAGAGTGTTAAATGATGATTGATTGTTGACAGAAGAGCGGCTGCCGCTGGCGACGGTGGTGCAAGACCACGGGCGGCTGGACGGCGTGCAGCGCGTGCTGTTCGGCTCGGGGCTGCAGTTCTGGCTGCACCGGCTACTGTTCCTCGACGCGCTCAGCTACCTCAGCCATGGCCAACTCAGTCTGAGCCTCGACCGGTGGATACTCGTCGACATCGACGACATATTCGTCGGCGAACGGGGTGAGTACCGTCTAACGTCGATCAATCATCACCCTAATCGTAAACTAACTTTGGAAGAATCGATTTATAAATTTACTAAGAACATTTTTTTTCTTGATTTGAAAGAATGAAAGAAATATATTTATTTAGGACAGAAACAAAAGATACAAATACATTACGAGTTAAACACGATAAAATAATAGTTTCAGTCACAAGCCGGTGCCAACTCAGCCTAATGCCGGTTGTAAACAACCAGTTCCGTTGGAACCGACAGGTGACGTCACGCACGTCAAACAGCATGTTTGCATTGCAAACAGTACATTTAGATTTCCATCCCTTCTTTATTTTCTTAAATTCTAAAAAGGACTAAAGTCCATTTTTGTTTGTGTATTTTACGCGATATCTTCGCCGACTGTGAACTGGTTTTAATATATCGAGAGTGGTCCAATTTAAATTTGAAGAATATAATCCACCTCTAAATGTGGAGAATTAGGTAATTAATGGGAATGGGGATTACTCCTTGTAACATCAGCTATCTGCCAGTCAAGGTCCCGTCAAAATCGGTCCAGCCGTTTCGAAGTTCATAGGGAACATATATATATACACACACACACGTGTCATATATATACATATATATAGGTATAGATGACCCAAACAAAAAAATTTACTTGATTTCTCTCAATGTCTTCTTCATTTATTTATGTAGGTAGGTACATGTTGGTAATCAAAACATGAAATAGTTTAGTAAGCGGAAGACATATCTACGAGTATTTGCCGATATCAGATATGTCTACAGTAATCAATCTCCCTAAGATTTGCTGACGTGTTTCTCGCTCGCTGATTCGGCCAAATCGAACGCAATCTGTTAGATTATTGTAGGGGTTTTCCTACTCATATTTTCTGTAAGCCGCTATGAGTAGGGTATGAGTAAGATGTAAGTCCACTTACATCATTTTGTTCTATTCATTTATCTCAATAATTTATTTATTTCGATTAATTTAATTTATACAAATAAAACGCGTGTATTTTCTAACCGGCCTGTTAGCTTTTTATTTATTTGACCCTTAGTGTATAAAGGTCTTAAGTGCAATATGAGGCCCGATCCGCGCAAAAAATAAAATAATGTTATTAAGAAAGACCTATTAGGTCCTCTTCGGGCATCAACACAATCACGACTACATAATGACTATCAATTAATATTCAATTTACATAAGGTCAATTAATTAATATGTCCATTTATTCAAAGGCGCTGACATAAACGATTATTCATTTGTATCGAACATTTCACCGAACAGAGAAATTGTAGCGTGCTCGCTACAAATTTACAGCAAATCAAGAAAAAAAATCACTCAGGTCAACGTTTTGTAACTTCTGTCAAAGGAATCTATACTAATATTATAAAGAGGAAAGATTTGATTGTTTGTTTGTTTGTTTGTATTGAATAGGCTCCTAAACTACTGAACCGATTTGAAAAATTCTTTCACTGACGGGAAGCTACACTATCCCCGGGTGACATAGGCTATAATCTATACCCGTGCGAAGCTGGGGCGGACCGCTAGTATTTTATAACTAGCATACTGAATTAAGCATTCGTAAGAATGTTCGTCAAAATGCTCGTATCGATGTTCGACTCTATTCATTGTTTAGTTTGGAAAAATTTAAAAACGACGAATCCGCAATGACCTGTCACAAGCATAGTAGATATCAAGATATCCGAACATTAGCGTACCAGTTGTGTACTGCTTGAAAAATTAGCTGTCGAAGTATCTACTAACGACGTCGCCATTTTCGCAACTAACTACTTCACATCGCTCTGTAGTACGACAACCGGTCAATAACATATTCGGCGTGCAAGTGGGTTCACATTGGTGCGATGTATGCTTGGGCGCACCACTGAGTTGGTACCATTGAAGAGTTCTATTGGCTGGTCCTTATAATTTCAATTCTCCATACAATTCTGCCATTCAAATTCTCCATTCAACGCGTGGCAAATAGCAAGGCCCTAATTTGGTATGAAACCACATATAACACGCCGTAAAAGTGTTAAAACATGGTAACCATGTTTACAAAATTAAACAAATCAAACGCTTTTTTCATAATTTTGGCAAAAAAAAAACTTATTTTTAAATTTGTTTTCTTTTTTCATTCTCATGACAAACGCCCACTTAACACGTTAGCTTGTTGCACATTATTTTGACAGTTAGTTAAAACGAGCGTTTAACGAACATCATCCTGTTAGCTTTTTGTGTTGAAGGAAAATTTGTTTTGGTGTAACATCACTTGGTATAAATGGGTTTCGGGCCTGACAGTGTCGTAAAAAGTGTATCTTTACGTGTGAATCTACGTACATAATAATGTGCTACCATCACGTTTACAAATTAGCATGCAAGGAATACGTGAATGTATTAGTGCCACAGCTCTGTGTTATGAATGTTAATGAGTGCTGATAATTGATTTTGTTATGCGCATAGTAGTTAAATAGTCTGACAATTTCCGACTTGTTCTTGAAATAACGTTTTATATCTTCCGCTTTCAGTTTTCTTTTCGTTATACGAAATAAATTTACATTTGATGTACTAATTTCAAATTTTTTATGTATATATTTGAGCATGTAGTTATTATTTTTAGGGTTTCGTACCCAAACGGTAAAATCGGGACCCTATTACTAAGCCTACGATGTCTGTCTGTCTGTTCGTCTGTCCTACCTATTAACGGCTGTATCTTTCGAAATGTTATAGTTAGCTAGTTGTAATTTTCACAGAATCTGTAATGTTACGGCGGATTGACTAAGAAATAAAAAAAAGTCAAATAGTAAAAACGAAAGGGGGGGGGTCCCCCTCCCCATACAACAAACGTGTTTTTTTACGTATTTTTGTATTAGCTCTAATGTAAAAACGGTAATACATACAAGCGTCAAACTTGGCATGATTATAGTACACACTTAAAAGTATAACAGCAAATAATAAATACGTAATGGCGAAGTGCGAGTCTGTGACAAATTTCTATTCATTACCAAATAAAAAAAACAACAAAAAAGTTGAAACATTGATGACAAACTTTGTAATGGACAATGAGGTTCTTCCATACATTCAAACTACAAAATGTAAGTTTGTGATAAAAAATGCAAAATAATATTTTTTTGCATGATGTAACTTCAAATTGTCGACTTTCAGATTTTTTCCTTTATATGTGCTGTGAGACCTTGCCTCTTGCCAATTTCATGATTCTAGGTCAACGGGTAGTACCCTATAGGGTTTGATTCCCTTGTGAAATCACAAAATATGCGACATAAACGGTTATTATCTTTTGATCCCATTAACTTACAAGTTTAATTTTTTCACAGCTGAAATAAACCGGAGACCCAAATATTTGATATAAATTTCAATTTGATACCTTTACGAGGTCTTGAGAAAAAAGAACTTGACAGACGGACAACGAAGTGATCCTACAAGGGTTCCGTTTTTTTCCTGTTGAGGTTCCCTAAAACCTTAAAAAGGTAACCCTAAAAAGAATCATCAAAATCAATTCATAACTGACGGTTAATCGAGTAACAAACAAACAAAAAAATACACGAACAAATACACCCGTACGAAGCGCTTTCATTCCACTTTTATTATGCGTACTGCTAGTCTGTGGAATGCACTGCCTGAACGGCTGTTCCCCGGTAGTTACAATCTGGGTGTCTTCAAATCGAGTGTATTGGTTTCTTCTAGGCAAGTGTGCTCCATCGTAGACCGCATCGTCGCATTACATCAGGCGAGTTGGCGGTCAAGCGCAAGCCATTTTTTTTATTTTATTTACAGCCTAATTGATAAAGTCCTCCTTTCGTCGATTAAAAATCAGTTGAAGCGTTTAGTATGTTATAGGTGGGAACACTGGGAACATACACACACGTTAAACACGATACCCCCGTTTTAACTTTGCGAAAGCGGGTAAAAAAGTTCACATCACTAATTCTCTCCGTACTCGTATATCCCACTCAGTAGTGCTTTAACGAACCTATCTGGGTTAACTATAGGTACTATCAAAATATATAGCCAGGTGATGTTTCAAGGAGACTCGTAACTCATCGTAATGCATCCGACAAGACGCTATCCACGTACGAGTTTACATTGCAACACGGGAACACGCGGCAATAAATCTGTTTACGTGTAAACGGGATATCTACGTGCATTCACGGCTGGCGAGGCCATCCCTCAACTCCTGTTTTCGACAAAAGGCCGTCTTGTTAGCCTCCCGTAACAGATGTGCCGATTAGGCACTACTATGGACAATACTCGCGCCGGTGGAACATCAGAAGAAATTGGAAAAGTCAAAAATATTAAGAGCCCGATTGCGTAGCAACTATCTCGTACCTTCTACTAGTTCTCATAGAAAATTGAATACTTAGGCCCAACGCAGATTGCATCATTGAGGCGGCGTCACGGTGAAAAAGCTGCCATGGAAAATTCAACTTTTTCCGGTTTTCCTATATAAAAAACTAGGAAGGAGTAGCAACCGTAAATAAATAAAAAACACTAGTGCATCAAACGCCCTGCTTACCTATGTACTGTACCTGCTTACATTTATTTTGGGCGATACACACGGCTATACTACGTATGCAAGACAGTGACATTATAAATCAAATAGTGCAACTTATGACACGGCCAAAAGGTCCAGAAAAATCCAAAGCGCAGGTCGACGCGTGACGTACGCAAAGCGATACGTTAATAAACTTATGAGTTATGAATAACGAGTATGATCAAGTGTTCCGCATCTTTTGTTATTCACTACGATAACAGATAATAGGAAGCGTACAACGTGTTTTAGGAGTAAAAATGCATTGTTGCCGACAACAGTTGGCCAAAGCGATATATGCAAAATTTATGATTCAATGGCTCAATTTCATACGCCACTGAGTACAGTTATATCGCTTCCATGCCAGCGAGTGTGCATTCTTTTAATTAGTTTAATTAAAACTTTTATCTGCGAAATTTCATCTTTTAGACCAAGTTTAGGCTGAACGTTGTCAGTCAATGAATTAATGAATGTATTTAAGATTTTTATTGAGTAGATCATTGGATTGTCTTTAGACCTTCAACGGTCTATGGGCAGTCTAACTGTATTTGTAATGTTAGTTTTAGCTTGTATTTTGTTTAGTTAAAATCACTAGTAAAAAATCATTAGTAGGATACTAAGTAAAGCCTTAACATTCTGAATTACTTTTATCCAACATCTTAAACTTTACCCAATAATTAACTTTCTGAAAAATTATGTTGACATTCACGTCATCAAAAAACCTTTGCTGAAAATAGCGGTAATGAATAGGTAACAAAGCGGAAACGCTCTTACCTTCGACCTCACCATCAATATCCATCAAATCAACCAGAAAAGCTTTTATAATAAAACGTCGCATTGAGTAACCTCACCGCTCCCTCTTGACTGGAGTTCCTGAATGTTATTTTAAATTCTAATGAATACCGAAACTGTTTTATAATTTGTTGAAGTTTATAAAATTATGGTGATAAGCTCCTAGGCTGCCTAATCTACTAGCAATGCTACCCCGAATTCTAAACTCTTATGAGACTGCACGGAGAATATAAGTTTTTATCTTGTAATTTCACTCTAAATTATCCCTTAATCCCGACTTCTTAATGATAATTAATTGATGAAATCAGGAGTTATACCGAAGTTAACTAAAAAAACATGGAATAAAAAGATTATTTAGATTCACAACACATCGGCCAGTAAACGTTCACTGCTAAACATAGGCCTACCTCTTTCTTTTTTGTAAAATTATATGACCACAGATTCAAAGTCCTTCAGTCGTAATATTAAACAAGTTTACATAGTATTAATAGCGCCAAACAAGTCAAAGTCAGAGTCAAGCAAAGTATGTCACGGTCAAGTCAAATTTATGCCCCAGTAAATTGGTGGAGGCCTTACAAGAGGCTTCTAGGAAGTTTTGGAAACAACACGTAAAGACAAAATGATTCACCTCGTTATATAACTTGCACACACTGGAGCACCTACAGCACTTAATAAATAATAATTCACCATTAATACACATTAACACTCGAAAATACACAAGTTTTAGAAAATAATCCATCGAGCCGACATGTTTTTTTCCACGTTGGCGCCAAAACTCCCAGGCCTCCCTCTTAGAGAAGGGTGTTGCCATAATATCCACGCTTGGCAGGTAAAATTAGATTAATTATTAATTTATTCCTGTAAAGTGAAAAATAATTGATCATTTAGTCCTTAAGTATTTGGATACGACATTGAAGCCGAAAGACATTATTGTCATACACAGTTTACTTGATATCGAATGACTAGCAAAGCTTGTTTCCACAGACGGGCTCTGCTAAAAAGTCCTATTACTCCCAAACATGCAATTGTATTGTTATGTAACATACGTTTGTTTTGTTAGGCACCCGTCTCCACGAAGAAGACGTGGCGGCGCTGCTAGCGTCCCAAGCTGCACTGCAGCGACTGGTGCCGGGCTTTCGGTTCAACCTCGGATACAGCGCCAAGTACTACCACCACGGAACTGCCTTGGAGAACAGGGGAGACGACGCACTGCTCAAGAATAGAGAACATTTCACGTGGTAAGACAAATAAAAGATATGCTCTCACCACCGCAATTAAATGCATCTTCTCCGGTATCGCTGTCACTTATTGCCCACTGTGGACACGTGGCATAAGTGGCTTTACAAAATGAATTGTATGCGCTGTTCAAGGCTAGAAAATCTTTCAGATGCCTTGTATGATTTTTCAGTAGCCCTGGGGGTCTAGACAAGAACCACACACTGTTAGCGTTCACGCCTGCAGAAAGATGAAATTGTATGAAAATGACATTGACAATGACATTAGCATGAGGTAATGTAATTATGTAATTATCTCAAGGTTATGTAATTTTCATACAATTTCATCTTTCCGCAAGCGTGAACGCTAACAGTGTGTGGCTCTTGTCTAGACCCCCTGGTAAGTAGGCAACGCACCGACCGCTTCCGGTCGGGTCTGTTGCTTGTGCATAGACGGCGGTGATAACATACCATCACGTGGCCCGCCTGCTTGTCTATCACTATTCTATAGTCCATTCCATGCCACTATGCGAACCACTTGAATGTGCTGCCTGAGTGTTGCTCGATGTTTACAATCTGGAATCTTCAAGTCGCTAGTGAATGTTTCTTCTAGGAAAGCGTGCACCATCGTAGACCGCATCATCGTTTTTCGGGCGAGATGTCAGTCAAACGCAAGCCTATCGTCGAGATAAAATAAAATACACATTTTAACGAATGACGAATGTAGATAAGTATAAATGTCGTGTGAATTTAACTTTGTTAGTTGTTCGCGAAGGTTCGTGGTTTTGTGATGGCGAATGGCGAGTCGCTGTCTAACTTAATTTCCATAAATTTAATTTGCACACCAAGATCTCCATCATGAGTATTGTTGGATAATAATAAAAAATAAGTCATAAAATCTAGCCCATCTGATTTTCATTAGTAAGTAGCTATAAAGATAGATAGATGGACTCTTTATTGTGTACACCAGAAATAAAAATTACAAACACTTACGAGCTATTGCCACAAGTGGCGGCCTTATCGCTAAAAGCGATCTCCTCCAGGCAACCATTGGATGAAAAGAATTTACGTAACAGAATCGACGGGTGATGCTACAACACGAATAGTGTGAGTCATAAAATGTGTTTTTGAGCTGTATTTATATTGTATGGGATATTCATTTTCCGTTTTCGTGTTTTTGACTACCAGGTAAAATCTCTTACATCGATCTGCGCTACTTTCTTCATATAAAAGGAAACCATAAATCGGCCAGACTTTAATTTCACCGCGCGGTTCTCATGTCAACCTATTTAATTTATGATAACTGATAAGAAACAAGGCTGACTAAGATTTTAATAATTGCTTGTGATAAAAAAAAAATATTTAAGAAAGCCGCAAAATAATCGTGATAATCATTGATCAAACAAATGGATGTTCGGTCGTGTACGAAATTCATCAAAACATTTAGAAATATCGACAAACTAATTAAAACCCTATGACGTTAGTTCAGAGTCTAATTTAGCTTGCAACAATTGTAGTCAACGCACAGATTACCTTGATAACAAAACAAAACATGTCATAACAAAATAAAATACAAACTAACTCTAAAAACCTAAACTACATGGCCCATTATACAAAAACTGGCCAAGAGTCGAGAGAAACCCATAGGTTTTCTGTAAAGGTCAATCTCTTTTGCAAGGTTTATTAACGTATTATTTTAGCCAGCCATCTTTTTCAGTGTTATTGCAGTGTCTAAGTTATAAAGAAAGTAATAATTTTTCCATTTCAGAACTGTAAAATTAGTTTATTGTTTCATAGAACCTTAGTCGTGTTTATTATAAGTCACTAACTGCGCCGTGCGGCTTGAATCGCGTGGACATTCCCTCAGAAACCGTACATTATTATGGGAAAAAATATATCTTAAAGCACTCCCTGGCCTGACAACCATGTCTACGCAAAAAATCACGTCGTTCCATTGCTCTATTTTTGCTTGAAAGAGGTACAAATAAACACACTTTCGTATTTTTAATATGACTAGCGACCGGCCCGCCCTGCTTCGCACGGGTGTAATTTACGTGCGAAGCCGGGGCGAGTCGCTAGTTATATATATAAATCTTCCTTGAAAAAGTATCTAACTGATGGTGAAAACCGCATCAAAATCCGTTGCGTAGTTTAGGAGGAGTTAGCAGCCATACAGACATACTGACAGACAGACGCGGAAAGCTACTTCAATTTATACTATGTAGAGATTATGTTGGTTTTATCAACGTAGAAATAAGTACATCCATTAGGGTTGGTGTGGTGTGGAAAACAAAAGGTTTAACGATGTTCGTTACTTAGCCTAATATTCTTTGAAGGCGTAATAACAGTTATGATAGTGATGGGTTCTATGTTTATAAAATCCTGTAATTACATTTAATAGTGGTTCCAGATTTACTAATGGTTGGGTCTGTTAATGGAGATACGTTCCATCGTAATAAAAATGAAATTCATTTATATTTTATTTCAATTTATACACGAGTCTAGCTCGGACCTTTGAGAAGCATTAGTGGGGCTGAAGCCAACACCAAGAGGCCCTGTTGAGTACAAAATACAATTATAGGGTGTGTATAAAATGGAATATAACAGTATAGGATAAAAAAAACTGGCTATTGATTTGAACAACTAGTGGATAGGAGAACAGATCTATAGGATGAGAAACAGCGACGTATGTATTGTTACGACAATTTGCATAAACAGATAACTCCTAGGGGTTCTAAGTAAGCTTGCGTATAGACCACATCATTGCTGAGTACATCAGATAGGATGGCGCTTGTGGCATAAGTATTTGGTCCTAAGTTATGGCTTTGTTTTCTCAAAGAATAACATTAATTCACTTAAGTGAGAAATTACATGTTTTGCTTAACTAAAGTACTTAATGAATGCAAACAATTTTATAATATTGTAATAGTTTTCTTACTCACACTTATTCGAAAAACGACAATTTACAGGATAGCGGGAACAATATTCAAGTTTGCTCCTTAGGGAGTTTGAGTTTCTATCTCCTGATTGGTCCGCGTTCGTGCTTCTGATAGATTAGCGTAGTTTGAGGAGGTTTGAGCCGCTCGCGTGAAGGAAGAATGTATTTTTTTAATTACAAACTGACATTAAATTCTTTATGGTGATAAACTTATTTTTGTGATTGGTTGGCAAGGAGTTTGTATTATTATACTAAATCTATGTTTGTTATGGTCTGTCTAATATAAGTTGATAAATTTGACAGCTCTCAGTAAGGATGAGGTAGTGTATAATTGTTAATGAACTTATTCGATTATCGATAATTATTATTCTCATAGAATTTGGAGTCGATAAAAACTCAATAAAACAATCGAATTTGTCATGCCAGTCAAAGGAGGTTGCTGTCGCTTTGGTAGCGACAGCATACGGAGATGGCTTCAAGGAGGCTGCACAGCCGAGTTGGATTCGCCGATTGACCTCTTTCTTGAAGTTGGACCTACCTATTTAGACTAGTTTTTTTGTTAGTAATTGCGCAATGTATAATTAATTGCAAATAACTTTAATATTTACAAAAAATAATATAGTTACCTATATGTATAAATTTTTATATGTTCGATTTATTTTAATTCGAAACTCCTTAGAACGATATGGCCAATTAAAGGCGATGTGGTAAAAAAAAATTGGCGATGTGTTTTTTTTTAATATAATTAATATGCTTGCGTTTGACCACCATCACGCCTGATGTTAAGCGATGATGCGGTCTACGTTGGAGCACGCTTGCCTAGAAGAAACCGATTCACTCGTAATTTGAAGACACCCAGATTGTAACCATCGGGAACACCCATTCAGGCAGCGCATTCCACAGACTAGCAGTTCGCACAATAAATTGTTAGCCTATTAAAAACATATCGCTTGTCACCAGGTTTTGCCACATGTGGAACCACCAGCAGCCCCACCTGTACAACAACGTGTCCCACTTAGAAGCTGAGATGATGATCAACAAGCAGTTCGCGCTCGAGCACGGCATCCCCACCAACTCGTGCTACTCCGTGTCTCCGCACCACTCGGGGGTGTACCCCGTGCACGAACCGCTCTACGAAGCCTGGAGGAAGGTGTGGGACGTGAAAGTTACGAGCACTGAAGAATATCCACATCTGAGGCCTGCTAGGTACGTGTCTCACATTGCCATCGTCATGTCTTTATCGATCCACTCATCATCATCATCATAGTCAGCCTTTTAACAGTCCACTGCTGGACTTCTAGCCTACCCCCGAAAGGGTGATTGGGCCATATCCACCACGCTGGCCCAGTGCGGATTGGTGTATTCACATACGTTATTGAATTTCTTCTCCGTACGTATGCAGGTTTCCTCACGATGTTTTCCTTCACCGAAAAGCCAGTGGTGTGAAAATCCGTACATAACCTCCAAAGAGCTCATTGGTACGGGCCCGGGGTTTGAACCCGCGACCTCACGCTATCAAGTCTAGCGGTCTCCCAAATAGGCTACCACGGCTCTCGATCCACTGCTAGACATAAGGGCCTTTTTTACCCTACTGTCCAAGGAGGAGAGTAAAGTTTTTCGGGTGTATTTTTTTTTTATAGTAAATAGGCTTGCGTTTGACCACCATCACGCCTGATGTTAAGCGATGATGCGGTCTACGTTCGAGCACGCTTGCCTAGAAGAAACCGATTCACTCGTATTTTTTTCTTAAATATTTTTTATATTAACTTTTATAGCCTAAACGGCTTGACTGATTTTGATGTGTGAGGTGTCGTTGGATTTTCCTTCATGCCCAAAGTGGCATATTATACATTTTTGTAGTTGGATATTTTGTTTTTCATTTGATAATCTACTTGTTTAGCACACTACTTTTTTCCCTTAGCCGATCTCATCCATTTCCTTAATCAACATTGAAATTCGTGAAAACCTATAATTGGCTTCTGTTTCTATTACGATAGTTGTTTTTCAAAGATGTTGCTCTTCCTTTTATATAAATTAATAGACGTACCTGGGCCCTTACGGCCAACTGCTAACGCCGTATCAAACTAACGCTAAATCCGCTCAGTTGGAAAATCACGCGAATGTGAACCTTAACGCACCCAGATACAGTTTGCGGTCGCGTAGTTTTTCAAATGAGCGGATTTAACGTTAGTTTGATACCGCGTTAGCAGTTGGCCGCAAGGCCCCTGGTCCCTGATGATGTCATCCATTCATCTGTCCAGTGGTCTGCCTACTGATATTTTTGCTGTTCTAAGTAATAACAGCTATAGACACGGAATTTTTATGTACATGAAGCCTTAATTAAGTTGGAGTCCTTGAGAAAATAAGGTAAAACCCCAGAGATAGAATACACTTATTCGAATGATAGAGTTCTGGAAAGCTTTGACATGTTGTCAAGCTCGTTAGGTTTGTGTTATTTCTCAGACAATTTCCACGTATTTGCGCTATTCCACGCGTTATTGGGTCTTCTTGGAACGTGTCACACGTACGTTTCACATAAACATTCATCGAACATGTACCGATTTAACAGGTTATTACTGGGCAAACGTGCTCCATCTTCGACCGCATCATCACTTTTCATCAGGCGAGATCGCGGTCAAACGCTAACCTTGTCCGATGAAAAAAAAAAGGTAAAGACTTCTAAAAAAAGCTAGAGAGTCGCAGACTTCACTAAGATATAGAACAAAAAATATACATTATGATTAGAAGGAAAACCGCTACTTCACGTAAGACCATCTAGTCCGTTTGCTCTTGGTTCGCTTACAGATGCGATAAACAATCTAAAAGGGAATGGACATCCTGTTTTCATTTGTCTTGTTCCTTGTTTTCCGTGTTAATTAAATTTAAATACATTATCAATGTGAGATACCTTAACATAAACGCGTGCTGTATTAACATAAAAATTTAATAAAAACGTACTCTGTGGCCTTTGTCTCTATGACCATATAAACTCACGCAGTACGTTATTTGCGTGGAATCGGCAATGACAAGTTTGATAGTGCGATAAGGTACGTAACGCGCTAGTTTTGAACGGTCAAAATAACATAGACAAAGCTAGAGCGTTTCGTTTATAGCAAGATTGTAGTATCAAAACGTTTCTAATCCGTTCAGCCAAGGATTGGAACTACCTACCAGCTTCCTTGTTTCCTGAGAGATATAATCTGGGCATTTTCAAGGCCAGAGTGAATAGGTATCTTCTAAGCCTGCGTGCTTTATCTTCGAACACATCGTCGCTTACCAACAGGCGAGTTGGTGGTCAAACGCGGACTTATCCGCGATAAAAAAAAACAGATGCGTGTGTTATTTGGTAATAGTGTTACTATGGTAACCGTGTTAAAACACGCATACGGTGTGTTGTGTGAAACCACACTACACTAAACCACATACAGTACCCTTAGTACAAGTTTTGATAGTATTCGGAAACTTTTTTCGATTTCTTATTGTTCCATACATTGCAGGGCTAAAAGGTATTCGAAAACTTTTTTCGTATTAGAGTGAAGCAATCTATACCGCCGCTTACTACCGATTTTAGTTCCTCCACGTTTCCGATAGAGGCGCTTTACTAAAATATATGGAACAATGCGTAAACGAATTTTTTTTTCGTAAACTATCAAATCTGGGACTAAGCGTACTGAACTAGGACACTGGTTATTGGTTTAAAAACGTGAAAATAAGATATTTTGTTCAGCATTTTGCAATTTACTGCAGCTACCAACGATCATCCGATAGCGAATCTACTCAGAAAACCCTCATGTTCAAAGTTATGATAATAGAAAGAGTACGGTAGCGGCCCACTCGTGTTCTAACAAGTTTTATCTCTTTGTCCATCACGTCGATAGTCCCGCGATCGCGATAAAATGGACCGCTCGAATAAAATATCAGTTACCTTCATACATTCCACATCATACGAGACTTTGCATCATAGCTATAAAATCTATTTTTAACGATACAATTTTGCGTCCGTTCTTTGGGCTAATCTTCACACAAGCTTGACCCGGCTAACCTTGAAATTTATACTATTGGTGTTATTTGGTTACTTACTACTTTCACATAATGAGACATGTCGTTAAATGAATTGAAATTGCATAATAATGTTCTCCATCGAAATTAAACATTTCTTTATTTCTCCTTTCGGTTAAAGATATGGTAAAGATAATTGATGTGCACAAAACACGGGTAAATCATACACCCTTTTTATTATTATTAAGAATAGCTTGCGTTTGACTGCCAACTCGCCTGAAGTTAAGCGATGATGCGGTCTACGATGGAGCACGCTTGCGTAGAAGAAACCGAATCTACCGATCTATATTCATATAATTATATAAGAGTTCCGTCTGGTTAAAAATTTGTGTGAAAAGCAGCGAAATAATTCGCTGGTACAAAGTAGTCCATGAGTTACCATTTTAATACGCTGATCTTATCGAGACCTTGAAGTAGCAAGGCCAAATCAATGCGTAATTGGGTAGAACTTGTGATACAATTAATTAATTGTTTACTATTTGAATACCATTTCGCGTGAAGCTTATCTCGTATTTCCATAACATCGTGTCATTGATGCCACGTCACTTTTGTGCCAAGTATAATAATTGATACTGTTTTGATTTGACACGAATTAATATTGTGGCGGTGTGTAACGGCTTTACATGTAGATGATATCAGTATGTTATTCAAACATTACGACACAATTTACTTCCAAATGGAAGCAAGTGTCACTATATTAGGCTCTTTACGTTTCCGTAAAGTAGGAAATAAACGCAACCGGAGCCCAAACCGCGCGGGGGCCGTAAAGCATACAATTTACCGCTTTTACTGCGGTGATAGTTAGACACAACAAAGCTACTAGCTAGGCACTAACATGCTATGTAAGTGTCCGTGGTCGCGTGGAATGTTTGCGGCGGAGGATGGTGGTCGCCAAACTCCTGTAAACCGCAAATGGTTCGTTGCGGTCCGGATATCCCTCCATGCCCTTTAACCAACATCCGAAAATGAAATACCAATAATTATAAGACCGAAAAGGCTAGTGTGAATATGTAAAGGCATAAAATTTCACAATAGTTGCCGCATTCAACACCTTGGGCAAATGTATGAACTTTTATGTGTAGCCTTTTATTCTGCCCTCATACTAATAGTACGTACAATGCAGATTTGAGCAAAAGTGCTCTAGAAATCGATTTTCATTTGCACTTCCTGGATATACTGGACTATTGGACTGGGTATCGTTAGATTCCTTGTGTTGTCCGGAACACGAAACTATCGGTCGTAGAGTGCCAAAATTGTGGAAGCTATCCCCTAAACAAAGAGGGCTAAAGTGAACCGTACTATAAGTGCAAAAAACAATTAAATTAATTGATAAAATGCAAATGTTTTAACTGTTTCAATTTATGTAGGTATGAAATGTTTAACTGAAGTTGTTACCATCGAAAATAATGTTTCATTACTCGTGAATAATATTCATCAATACGAACAATGAGCAACTAAAGTAATTAGTCATTTGCCGTTTAATAAGCTCGTATTCCGCAAATAATGACACGAGTTCAGTGAATTTATTACCTATCAATAGCGATGATAATCATTCGTTCTGTTTATTAGTCCCGGGGCGATAATTTTATTTTGTGAAAAAATTATTGCAGTAGAATGTTAATTTATGTTTCGTGTGTGAAATGAAACGGGGAGCTTAGTCCGTCCGCTGGGGCTCGTACAGGGAGTGCGTGCAGCGCAGCGTGCGTGTGAGCTTGCACTTACGAAATATAACATAACGTTACCCTGCCGGGCCAAAATGCGCACTAAAAAAACCGGGCAAGTACGAGTAGGACTCGTGCTCTGAGGATTCCCTTGGACAGAACCCTCAGAGCGCGAGTCCAAAAGAAACTAACTGAAGTTGAGATATTGAAAGACAAACTTAACTTTGTAGTTGACAATAAGGTTCTTCGGTACATTATGTATAACAACTACAAAATGTAAGTTTATAATTGTAAAACAATATTTTTTTATATGATCTAACTTCAAATTAACAACTTTCAGATTTATTCCTTTATATGTGCTGTAAGACCTTGTCTCTTGCCAAAATTAATGATTCTAGGTCAACGGGAAGTACCCTATAGGTTTTGATTCCCCTGTGAAATCGCAAAATATGCGACATAAACGTTCATATCTTTTGATTGCGTTGACTTACAACTTTTATTTTTTACAGCCGAATGAAACCCTAAACCCAAGTGTTTAGTATACATTTCAACTTGATACCTTTACGCATTCTTGAGAAAAGGGGTCTTGACAGACGGACAACGAAGTGTTCCTATAAGGGTTCCATTTTTTTCTTTTGAGGTACGGAACCCTAAAAAACAACAACCAATTTTCCTATTAAAAGTATGGGGTTGATCCTACGTCAATGGGTTCATCACAACTATTGAATTAGTATTTTGAGACCAGCCGACCCGGGCTAACATGCGCTTCGCGACAAATTCTTATCATCACTTTGTCAAGCGAGATTTTGCCAAGGCGCCTACGGTTTCGTATACGACTCGCTTTGGCACGATAAAAAGAGTCGACAGAATTTTGTCGCGGAGCACATGTTAGCCCGGATGGTCTCAAAATACTAATTGAATAGTTGTGATGAACCCATCGACGTAGGATCAACCCGATATTTTTATTAGGAAAATTGGTTGTTGTTTTTACAAGCTTTTATTTAACTTGCTCATCCTCATCTTGGTCCGTCCGTCCGTCTGTCTGTCTGTCCTACCTATTAACGGCTGTATGTTTCGAACCGTAATAATCCAGTTGTAATTTTGACAGAATATGTAATGTTACGGCGGATTAACTAACAAATAATAAAATAAAAAAGTTATAACGAAAAGGGGGTACATACAACATACAACAAACGTATTTTTTACGTATTTTTATTTTAGCTCTAATGTAAAAACGGTAGTACGTACAAGCGTCAAACTTGGCATGATTATAATACACCCCTAAAATATAACAACAAATAATAGCTAATGGCCAAGTCGATGATAAATTTCTGTTCACCATCGGTTCTCTTACGATCACCGAAGTGAAGCAACATCGGGCGCTGTCGGTACTTAGATGGGTGACCGCCTGGGCGTTGATGGGATTTTGTCTTTTTGCACAATTTTTTTACTTTAGTATCTAACAAACTATGTGGTGGTACGGAGCCCTCAGTGTGCGAGCCCGACTCGCACTAAGCCGGTTTTATATTATTTTAGTTGCTACAGTTGACACTTTAGCAATTAATATTCAGTAGTTAAAACCTGCTGTAAAACATTTTAGTCCAGTTCCTCTCTGTCAACATTGTTAGCGTAATTTAATTGCCTGCGTATCAGTTTACACATCGATAACGGGATAGTAGCAAAAATTGCAAACTGGCGGCAACTTCAAAATCTACACTAACATTATAAAGACACAATTTGGGGCCTTGTCACTATGCTTGTGAAACGTTCTAACTACTAATCCGTATTTTACGCGCTTTATATTAGTTTCACTCATAACTAACAATGTCATCAATTTTGTAACTTGATTTAACTTACTTCTAATAGGCTTGTGATTTATTTTTATTACCTCATCTAAAAGCTGATCATAAAAAGACCATCACGAAAACAAACCAAATTTTTTTTTTAATAATTAAGGTATATCTATTTTATTTATATTACACGAGAATTACTCACGTAAGATTAAGCCGGTGATCAGCTTAATCTTACGTGAGTAATTCCCGTGTAATTTAACTAAAATGTGTGAAAACCACGTCAGTTTCTATAATAAGGTATAAGTATTTTAATTTCATGCTAGACAGAGCGCGCACTATAGCACATTATGACGTCAAGTCGACCGCGAGCCGTACAAATGCTATACTAACCCATCCACGCTTTGCGCTTAGAGGAACAGCGAATCTGCTCTCTACCCCCACCAAAAACTTTAAACGCTTTTTATTAGATATGTGTGTTGTATTTAATAGGACACAAGCCTATTGTCGTATAGATGTAAAACTTTGCAAGTATAGTATATGTAATCCGATTAACAATGCAATAATTTGGTACCATCGAACTGATCTGATGATGGAACCAAGAGGTGGATAGTAGAATTCTTCGATAGCTAATCACACTGGCAGAGTCATCTAGCGGGAAAGACGCCAAACATCGTGCCTCAAGAGCCGAGCGGTGCAGTGTCACCCCCTATCTAATCTCTCATCATCTCCGCGTGTGGATTCCCTGTTTCGCTTTTTAATGAAACAAATAAGTTTTTTTTTAAGTTATATGATTATTTACGGGATGTTTACCGTGGTAAGGTTGTGGAATGAGCACTTGATATTTCGGCGCAGTTACATGCACCATGTTCACAGAAAGACACCACGGTAAATACCCCGTAAATAATCATATAACTTTAGTAAACAACCGTGCTTAAGTAGTTTAAGTGTTTTATAATATTACTAGCAGTTTCCTATGGTTTCACCCTCTATCCCACAGAAAATGTAATATATATTTTTTAGGATAAAATGACTATTTGTTTTATCGGGATATAAGCAGTGTCCGGTCCAAATTTCACACAAATCTGATTAGCCGTTTCACCGTGAAGAAGTCACAAAAAAAAACATCCACATTCACAAACTTTAGCATTTATAAATAACTAGCGGTCCGCCCCAGCTTCGCACGGGTATTATTGGACTTTTAGTAAGGATCCCTATTTTTTTTTTTAATAATATAGCCTATGTCACCCGGGGTTAGTGTAGCTTCCCAACAGTGAAATAATTTTTCAAATCGGTTCAGTCGTTTCGGAGCCTATTCAATGCAAACAAACAAAAAGAAACAAACAATCAAATCTTTCCTCTTTATAATATTAGTATAGATATAATATTAGTGTGATGGTTTGTGTGGTACAGGTTGCGGCGAGGGTTCCGTCACCGAGGCGTGATGGTGCTGCCGCGGCAGACGTGTGGCCTGTTCACTCACACGCTGCTCCTGGAGCGGTACCCGGGCGGACGGCACCGGCTCGACCGCTCCATACAGGGCGGCGAACTTTTCCAGACCGTCATCAACAACCCTGTGAGTAAATCATTTAATTCCATTTTTCTATCCTACTGCCAGAGTGAGCACGAAAAATCGACAATACTTTATAAATAAACTAGCGGTCCGCCCCAGCTTCGCAGGGGTATAGATTATAGCCTATGTCACCCGGGGATAATGTAGCTTCCCGTCAGTGAAATAAGTTTTCAAATCGGTTCAGTAGTTTCGGAGCATATTCAATGCAAACAAACAAACAGTGGGCACGAAAAATCGTCAATGCTTTATAAATAAACTAGCGGTCCGCCCCAGCTTCGCACGGGTATAGATTATAGCCTATGTCACCCGGGAATAGTGTAGCTTCCCGTCAGTGAAAGAATTTTTCAAATCGGTTCAGTAGTTTCGGAGCCTATTCAATGCAAACAAATAAACAAACAAATCTTTCCTCTTTATAATATTAGTATAGATAAATATTCGGGACATTTTTGCACACACGGTCATCTGACCCCAAACTAAGCAAAGCTTGTGATATGGCTGCCAGAGACTGATATATGTTATATATAGTTTTATAAACCACTAGCAACGCACCCCGGCTTCGCACAGGTGTAAATCTTTATTTTTTTTACACCTTGGGTTACATTATTGGGAGTTGTAGTAAGGATCCCTATTTTTAAATATAATATAGCCTATGTCACTCGGGGATAGTGTAGCTTCCCGAGAGTGAAAGATTTTTTCAAATCGGTACAGTAGTTTCGGAGCCTATTCAATGCAAACAAACAAACAATCAAATCTTTCCTATTTATATTCATCATCATCATCATCAGCCAGAAGACGTCCACTGCTGAACATAGGCCTCCCCCTTTAACCTCCACACTGAACGACAGCCTGCCTTTTGCATCCACTGGAATGGATGGCATTTATATTATTTATTTAAAATTAAAATAGTTCTTAAGTATTATGAAGTTTTTAGCACATGTTGCTTCCGTAATTTAGTTCTGAGGCGGGTGCCGATTCGTGCGTTTATCTTCCTGCAGGCGTAGATAGCATATTTTTGTCACTGTTTCGCGCAGAGGCAAAACTTGAATTTGAGCGGACAACATATCGACTCTTAAAAGAAGGATTTTAAGTAACTTTATAGCGCATCAAAAGATTGCTAATTTATAAAGAACAGCAGTTAGTATGCAGTAGCACGCTGGAATTAAAACGGCTGTTCCCCGCTGAACGCACTTCTCGGCCAATATTGACTGGGAATCGTTGAACCACTAATCGTTAGACCACCATTTGAATGCAAATTGAATTCAAATAAGCGCAACGTTTACCATCCTGCTATCAGCATCTTACAATATAAAAATTTTATCGTTATTACTTACAATAAACGGAATAGTCAAATTAAATATCTGATACTTTGTATGCAGTAGAACGCAAGCTGCAAGCTTTCCTGTTTCGGCATTTGCCCTCGGAGGGCACTTATCGACGTATATTGACGGGGTGACGTCATTAAGCGTCCAATTGAATGCAAATTGATTTAAAACAAGCTCAGCGGGATCCTAGGGTACCCAGATAATCAACATTTTATGACCGTGTGTAATTTAATAAACTTTAGGTTAATACGGTCTTAACGCACCGCTGAAATGCAAGGTTTGACATTTTTTTATCCACTCCATCCAATTTTTGCCGTGAAGAGATAGCTTTTAGCGATAGAGCCGGTTGTTATAGTTTTTAGGGTTCCGTACTTGGAAAGAAAAGAGGAACCCTTATAGGACCACTTTTTTGCCCGTCTGTTCGTCTGTGAAGACCCTTTTTTTTCAAGAACGCGTAGTAGCCCGGTATAATGTGCGATACTTCATATAAAATGTATGAAAGCGATTTTTGCGATGCGCCCCAATGTGCTCGATCCTTTAATCAACACCTCATTCGAGCCGCCACAGTAATGTACAATGACTCATGACACATTTCGTTCACCAGATCAACGTGTTCATGACCCACATGTCTAACTACGGCAATGACCGGCTGGCGCTGTATACGTTCGAGTCGGTGGTGAAGTTCCTGCGGTGCTGGACCAACGTGCAGCTCGCGTCCGCGCCGCCGCTCGCGCTCGCTGACAAGTACTTCCAGCTGCGGCCCGACGAACTCAACCCACTCTGGGGAGTAAGTACTTCTTACTATTTTAACCGACTTCAAAAAGGAGGAGGTTATCAATTCGACTGTTTAAAAAAAATGTTTTTAAGCGATTACTCCGCCAATTTAGAATTGTTTTTGATGATTATTTTATTATTATAACTACAGCAATGACCGGCTAGCGCTGTATACGTACGGTATTTTTTTTTTCTTCTACTGTATTATTTTGGCGGAGGAGATCACAAAAAACTCTAAATAATAGTCTCCAGGATCTCCATTGCAAAAAGAAAAATTTGCAACATGAAAATTGCTTTAAATATTTGCAAAGATAATGAATCTGTTTTTTTTTTTATCCAACTTAGTGATTATCTTTAGTAAAAAATAAAATAAACGGGAAGTTAATTTTTCAGGTTTCCCTAATTTGGCACCCTTAGGGGTGTAATATTTTCTTCAAATTTCAATGAGACAAATATGATTGAAAAGTTACATGAATTAAAAAAAAAAAACATTAAAATCACTTCATAACACGCGGAGTTATCGCGGAACATACACAAAAAATACGGTCAAATTGAAAACCTCCTTTTTTAAATTATATATTTTAAAAATATGCTAAAGAGATAACTCTGGGGAAAACCGGGCTTTTAATGCTCGCTTGGCTAAATAGATCGGCTCGGCCGTTTGGTTATAAACGGGTAACTAATATAGTTTGTTTGATAATGAAACGTGGACTACGTAATGTAACCTAACGTAATGGGGTTACGTTTGACCACTAGTTGCCTGATATACCTATTTCCGATTTCTGAGGATATGTGACCGACGGTATCGTAGTACACATCATCGCTTAATTTCAGGTGAGTTGGCGGTCAAACGAAAGCCTATTATTAAATAAAAAGTAATCTGCTGTTCAGTTACTGAAACACATGTTCGACCTCGATTTAAAAACTTCTGTAAAATATCGCTACAACAAAGAAAAGCGACGTATTCTACCGGTCAAAAATCGCGAAAATCTTCTTTTCTACTTTTCCGCACAAAGATTTTTCCGCCATTTTAGCTCGGGAAATATCCTGAAAATATCCAGCCGGTTTCCTTGCTACATGATTCTAGCAAAGTTCTATAGTAATAACCTTTTCGTGAACCATTTCAACTTCCAAGCAAAAAAGGCATGTCTGACACGAATATTTTTATGTATGTGCTTTGTCTGTGACCTCATTACTTGATAGCTTCGCCCCGCGGTTTCAATGCCGGTTTCCTAAGATTTCCACATTTATCTTTGTTAAAAAGTATATTATGTCCGTCTTCACGATGCACACTAAAGTTCATACTTTTTTTGCCAAATTTAAAGTGATATGATATTTACGGTATATTTACTGTGGTTACTTTGTGGAATGCGGTAAAACGTTAGCCTAGTCCGATGTAAAAAAAAATACCACGGTAAATATCCCGTAAATAATCATATAACTTTAGTGAACAACCGTGATAGTTTAAAACAGAGTTTTACAGACAGATTTATTTTCGAATTTACTAGTGCGATGCATTCAAGAAAGCATGGATAAATGCTGGATGCAGATCTCATTCAACCGGCCCTTATGGAGATCGATGGGGAAGCCTATGTTCAGCAGTAGACGTCCTATGGCTGAAATGGTGATGATAATGATTCAAGAATACTTTAAATTCAACAACACAAATTAAATAAGCTAGTATCTTGATAACTACACGTACAAAGAACAATTATGCTGTAAGAAATTTATATTAAGGTTGCCTGGAAGAGATCACTTTTAGCGATAAAGCCGCCAGTTGCTACACTATACACTGGGCGTCTTCAAATCACGAGTGAATCGGTTCCTTCTGGGCAAGCGTGCTCCAACGTAGACCGCATCATCGCTTAACATCAGGCGTGATGGTGGTCAAACGCAAGCCTATTATTTATTAAAAAAAAAAAAAAAAAAAGTTTTTTATTCTCTGTATTAAATTTAATGGTGTGAACAATAAAGAGTTAATCAATCAATAAATATTACTAGTTCTTAGGTGCATTAGTTAAAAACCTTTTATCTTCTATGTTAGTACTAGAATTAGTTGAACTAACCCCTTAATCTTAGTTAATGTCCCTCGGGTTTCGTGGTATTAATTAAAATAATGACAAGTCTGTTATATAACGCCTAATTGACACTAACCATCTTATGGACATGAACTGGGTCAAGCCCACATTACACTAGTCAAGTTATGAGGGAAACTGGGCGTGTGTGTTGTTCGTAAAATAAATAAAAACGCCTTCTGAGAAACCGTAACATTTGCTCTTCGATAAGAAAGTCACATACAGCAAGTTTAAAAAGTAACGCATACGTTATGCAACGCCTATTTACATATTCTAGTTCTGTAATAGGCATAGTCAAACAAACAGTTTATCTGTCTGGAAACATGCGGTGCTCGAATAATGCATATACTATATACATGACTAATTATACTGTTATATATTCAGTTAGCTTTACCATCGAGCGCCCGCTGACACGAAATAATTGACGAGCTTTACCTGTATTTGCATTGCACATTGCAACTATTAACGCATCGATTACCTTTATAGCGACGTACTGTCAAAAACACGTTTTCAAATAAATATTGCATAGTTTTGAAACGCGACTCTTGTTTCAGCATCAAAACGAACGCCGAAAGCGAACATCCATTACGGTCCGCTTTACCTTCTTTTATTTAAATCCATCTCTATTCCGAGCGAAAATTAACAGTAAGCCCGGGGAACAGAGCCCAATTTATTCGTCTAAAAAGTATGCACTACAGTTGTTCCTTTCGACTGCGCACAAAGTTAAATCTTTGCCGTTGACGTTTCCAGCTTCTGAAAGCTATTAATCAGTGATTCTATTTAACAAAGTTAGGATACGGTCTTTTGACGCAAATAAAACGGAATGTTACCCTTTGGAAACTCGGCCCGGGCGCTATTGTCGTCAGATCAATTAACTTTTGTAACAGTTTGGCAGCGGGCCTCCTTGTTCCGAGCCGATGCCTCCCGACCGTAAAGTTGGACCAATTTTACTTATTTCGAGTCCATATTTACATTGGCTAATTGGATAGGATCTAACAATGATGCGGGAACATCTCCGCAAATATAATGAACGTACTTCGTTTACAAATTAGATGGAACACTGAAAATCTCATTATGAATTCAAGAAACTTGAAAAAGGTGCTACGAAGAAAGATACTTAATTTTTTTGCCAGTTTATCTCAACTTTTTAACTGAATCAGCCAGGGGTGTATACGGCGTCAAAAGTATCCGGTTAATTCGTATTCTCCACCCCTCCGGAGATTAAAGAAAATAGCCCCCTATACCCCTTGAATACCTGTACCTATCGCCGGTTTACGTAGACTTAGATTTAAAAGCTTCCGCGGCCTTTGACGTTTCAGTCTCGTCACAGAATACACAATAGTAAGGGCTCGTTTGAACCACAGTAACTTTGGTAGAATCTATGTCATAGCCCCATATTTCGTGTCGCACGAGAACAAAGTCTTAGAAACAATATGCATGCCACAAGTTTTAATACTTTATAGTTCGCTGAGACATGACGAGTCGATCGAAATAAAGAAAATAATATCTAAAGTATTATAACCACACCGAGGAACGCGAGCGCGATGTAAGCACGTTGTTTATTGGTTCAATGGAACAGAATGTATTCATTGTTGCGTGGCTTATGTCAATCAGCAATTAAAATTAATTCTACCGGCCGAAATGCCACTTGTGCTCGGGAATTATACTCTTTAAGTTTGAAATTGCTGTAATACTATAAACAATACGATTCACAAAAATAAAGATCGTCTAAACTAAACTATGCGCGCCTCTACATTGCATTTGCGCACATCATCGATTGAATAACTAGTAGGGAGACGCGCAATTTTAGACATTATACGCGCCTAATTCGTCTGGAAGTTTTCATACTCACTTATTAGTTATTCATTTTTTTAGTTACATATTCGTTCGAGCCTTGTTTTTCTACTCAAATCAAATGTAGCAAAAATATTGAGACATCTATTTTTGCTTCTGAGTATGTAGCTTTCATGTTATAAGTATACGAGGAGTAAATATAGAGATGACGGCTGATCTATACTAATATTATGAAGAGGAAAGATTTGATTGTTTGTTTGTTTGCATTGAGTAGGCTCCGAAACTACTGAACCGATTTTAAAAAATTCTTTCACTTGGGAAGCTACACTATCCCCAGGTGACATAGGCTATATTGTATGTAAAAAATAAGGATCCTTACTAAAAGTCCAATAATGTAACCCATGGAGTAAAAAAATAAGACTTACACCCGAGCGAAGCCGGGATGCGCTGCTAGTATAGAAATAAATTTAGAAGAAAACGCACAGTGCCGTTACTTAGTGCATGAGCTGATAGAAACAGGTTAGGAAAATGGTTTCTTTTCCACCTATTCGTGTATTATTTCCTATGATTGCAATAATAATTCTTCAACTTTTAGGAGATTATACTAATGTTCATATATTCCTTATAGAATCCGTGCGACGACATCCGCCACCGGCGCATATGGTCAAAAAACAAATGGTGCGGTACTCTGCCGAAGGTGCTGGTCATAGGGCCGCAGAAGACGGGCAGCACCGCCCTTTACACCTTTCTGGCGATGCATCCGGCGCTCGTGGCCAACCAGCCAAGCCCGACCACTTACGAAGAACTGCAGTTCTTTAATAACAACAACTATCTGAAGGGTCTAGATTGGTAAGTCACTATTAGCAAACTGCAATCTTCAAATCGCGAGTGAATCGATTTCTTCTAGGTCAGCGTGCATCATCACAGGTGGCAGTCAAACGCAAGCCTAATCTGCAGAATATAATTTCAACGAAATTACTTTAATATGCTGAAATCGGTAACAATAAACTTTTACATTTCAATGTTAAATTCAGACACAAAATGTATTTCCGCAAAACCTTTCAAACCGTTTTATCGCCTACACTCGTCTTCTCCGCGAAAGGTAAAAGCCACAATAAAATCCGTCGGGTATTTACACTGAGAAAAATCAATCGCAATAAATAAGTAAATAAAATCCGTACATAACCCAAGGCACGTTTTATGAACACCATCTCAGTGTTAACATTTCCAGTTGAAACTGAAAACAACTAAGTTGCGGACGTCATTCCACCAGGGAAGTTTACACTCAACACTGACTGTAGCGATGGAACGAACGCGCCCGTAAACCTGGTGCACCGATATACTGCAAACGTAGACGCTATCTTTATCCAATCAACCCTTCCTTCCAGCTTAACGGTAAATTCGGTAAATTAGAGTACCGGAAGCCTTTGTCCGGACGTCTATTCTTCCGCGGCTTAATTCCGACCGATCGAGCTGAAAAAACAATTTACCAGTTTCGTAGATTGACGCTCGTAACTCGTAGCTGTCTCTGTCGCGCCGATAAATCCACGATAAAATGTACCCGCGGATACTACTTATAAAAAAGATACCGATAGCGTTAGTAATAAAGTGAAAATATATTTTTTTCACGCGAAAAAGTGTTTTTCATTAAAGCCAATTATTATACGTTACGTGGGACGTTTTATGGCCGATAAATAAGCGAGCAGGTTTCATGACTTCATTCGCGTTAAATAAATAATTTATTAAACATGTTACAAGTGCGCGGGAAATGTATCGAATTTTGAAGCATTCTTCGTTTGCGAACACGTACGAAGTACATATAATCACGGTACTTAAATCATAAACATGTTAATTTATCTTAGCGATATTGATGTTTGAATCGGTTCAATATTGGCGTAACGTTATAATATTATTCGATGCGGGTAGTCTGAAGCTTATCGACACTCCGCTTGTACCGCTCGCGCCGGCACATTGACTTCCGCGTTACCGCTCCGGAATCGCTAGATTAGACCGCTCGCTCGCGAGATAACCGGGAATGTGTGTTTTAATATCGGCTACAGATAAGCGCCTGTGTTACTCGGCACATGTTTATACGATGAAGAATAAGTATTAAAAGTTGTTGATATATTAAGGAAAATTATGATATTTTACACAATGTCTAGGTATTATGCAATTCTAGCCTGAATTAAGCAACGTTCAAAACACTAGGTATCACTTCATCGTACCTATCGTACCTTCATCGTACCGTCGTATCGTTATCTCGTAGAAAATTTATGGAATATCAGTATGGAGTGAAATGTCAAACTGGTGTTAACTTATGTTCTACTAGCTGCGCCCCGCGGTTACACCCTATACCCTCGATAAAAGTACCCCAAGTTATTCCTTATAGCATCAGCTATCTGCCAGTGAAAGTCCCGTCAAAATCGGTCCAGCCGCTTTGGAGTCCATAGGGAACTTACACAGATCTATTTTTATGCATATAGATGTTATCAGCGGAATGGTTTCTGCGTTGTCGTATAAATATACTAAAATTTTCAACACTAGTCAGTCACCATTATATCGGTTTTGTTCATTCCGACGGCGACGAGTTTGTCATTACACAAAATGCCTTAGAAAATATGTGTAATAAGGTTTTTACTTATACATAACCTGGCAACTTTTGGCATTGCACTCAATGCCTTTTTTTTTTTTTTTTTTTGAGAGGGAAATCTTCCAAATATACCCGGCTGCATTGGGGTGCAGCCAGGTTATGTGGGATTATACCCACTAAAAACCCCTCGGTGACCAGCCTTAGTGCTTGTCAAGAGGGCTCCGAGATATCCAGAAGAACGCACCGGAGCCCTCGGCACTACGCTACGGCTCCTCCCGAGACAACTGCGTTGCCTCAGCCCCTCCGCCCACGACAACGTTGGTCACACAACGTTGTCGTTCTCTCCCTGGGTACGCCTAGGCACTGTATATAAAACCTAATTTTTTGCATTTCCGATACAGATACATAATATTGTATTTGTTGTTCCAACGAGGTGTTCATAGTTGTGATCATGGTTCCATTGACTTGAAAAAACATTAAATTAGATGGTAATTTTATATTTAAGTGTCCACACCTTAGGAATTACTTTTTAAATGTTATAGACAATTCAAAAAATTAACGCCTGACAGGATTTTAACCTTCGTTATCCGGGTTTACGTCCCGAGCGCTCTAACCACTATGATGTGGTTCGACCGACCGAAGCTTAGATGATAGAATTTAGCTTTTAAAAAATAGAGCGCTACGGAAGTAAACTTGAATGACGCAGGTTCTAATATTGCTAGACGTATTTTTTTTTATTGTCTGTAGGTAAGTAACGCGTGACCAAAATGCTGGCGTGTTTTTGGCTCAACGCTTATGCATTGCCATTTAACGTGGTAATGCCGCCAGCATGCTGGGTACGCTGCCAACTGGTAGTAGGCTTGAGCATTTGCATTGTCTTAAGACCTTCAACGGTCTATGGGCAGTCTAACTGTATTTGTAATTTTAGTTTTAGCTTGTATTTTGTTTAGTTAATAAAGGCACTTGCCCAGTAAAAAAAAATGACAAATAAAAATTACAATTAAATTAGGTGGTCATTTTTGGTCATGCTATTCAAAATACATAGAACCGTGACTGCATAGATCAAATAAAACGGTACGGCATCGCACGATGTCAAACACTTAAGAAATGACTGTCAGGTCACAAAGTCTAGACCTCAATATAAACTGCGACCTCAAACGTCCTCAGTCTCAAAAGGGTCGACTTCATTTACGGCGCGGTCACACGGCACAAATTCATTAGAATTACGCACCGTAAACAACAAAATTTTACTCATTTTGCATCTTACTCCGTTACATTAAGGTTGGTTGTTGGCAGGTACCTGAATTTCTTCCCGCCGAGTTTGGGGAACTCTACCCAGATCACGTTCGAGAAGTCTGCGACTTACTTCGACGGCGAGCTCGTGCCGCGCCGCGCGCACGCTCTCCTTCCCAACGCTAAGATCATAGCTATACTTATATCACCTTCGAAGAGGTAAGCTTTAAAATAAAGTCATCATAAAACTGAATCAATGAGTAATTAAACTGTTGACTTTACTTGATTTACTGCTTGGTTGAATGCACGAAACATACCTACGTGCACAAATAAAAAACGCAGCGTATTTGTAATATTGCCCATTGAGTTGTATGTCATTCCCATAACCGATTTTAATATATTTGCCTTGACTCTTCTGTTTGACAAGATGTATGTCTCATTACTTATGTACGAAAACATACGCAGATTTCGTAATAACTTCGTTAACTAGTGTATATAATAACCCGTCACCGGCGTCAGCCGTCACACCGCCGAGTAATCTACTTACTTCGAAATATTCACCGTAATTATTTTACCTGCCTACATCCTACTGCAGGAAGAGTGTAGGACTATTAATTTCCGCGCTTATCCCTATGGAACAAGCTGCTATTACATTGTTTCACTTCGTAATTTAACTTGTACTGTCTGTGCCTAATAATATGATAAAATTTATTAAAATCATATTTACGAGATAGAAAATACTTTAAATTAGGTTTGTTGGAAACTCCTTCAAAAAAGTCATAATAAATCTAATCCTAATTAGGGAAAAGTTCGGACAAAGCGTTCCGAACACCTTGACTGGTTTGAAAGTCATCTGTAATTTATGGTTTAATCTATACCGTAAATAAAAGTAAAGATATCAATCCAGCCAGTAACAGTAAAACTAATAATATCTCTTCCATTCTCCCACTGAATTATCGCTTCAGACAATAAAACCCCTGTACAATAACTTTCACGCTGTTATCAAGCTCGTTCTGCTTTTTTATTTCGCCATTTGTTACTTCCAACTGTAATTAATAATTGGTACGAAACACTAAATAAAGCTGCTCCATTCTGAAACACGCAATGTGAATAAAATGAACATCTAAATGAAGTAACGAAAAATATCTGAAAGAGTAAACAGAGGAGGATTGACTTAGGTCGGACCAGAAAGCATTGCAATTTGATATTTGAGTTATTTTGCGATTACCAGCGGCTGTTTCAAAGTAAATAATACTCAGCGCGCGTAAACTTGGCAGATAATAAACGATACTTATAAAGCTGAACAGTGTTTAATTTCATTAACTCGACCACTACGAGAAACGTAGCGAAATACGAATTCTTGTTTTCACTCTGTTGACTTTCATTTTACGGGTAACCGTCGCTTCAGTATGTAAATATGCATAATAAATTCAGCTTTGTTCATTATAAACTTGGCTTTTGTATTATATGAATAATTATAATATTTATCTCAGATTAATCATCATCATCATTTCAGCCATAGGACGTCCACTGCTGGACCTAAGCCCCATCGATCTCACGCCTCTTCAACCGCGTGGATATTTTTGCAATAACCGTAATTGTTCATAACTCTTTGTTCATTGAAATTTTCATCGAGTTAATAATTACCAAGTTAATATAAATAATGTTGCTTATATTGACTTGGCCTACATTTATAGAACTACTTGATGGAATATTTACCGGCCCTGTTTCCATAATATTCTCGTTATTTTATCGTACGACTGCCATTTATTTAATATCATAATTAATGAAATTCCACAGTTTTCGACATGCCTGCCGCTCGGCACTCGTATGTAGGTCAATATGATTAACATGTCGTAATATTGAGGGGTGGTTTCTCCACCTGCAAGCTAAATATTATAGAGCAGAAGTCAACATAAAGTTATATGATTACTAGCGATCCGCTCGCCCGGCTTCGCACGGGTGTAATTTACGTGCGGAGCCGGGGTGTGTCGCTAGTTATATATATAAACCTTCCGTGAAAATGGATCTAACTTATGGTGAAAACTGCATCAAAATCGGTTGCATGGTTTAGGAGGAGTTAGCGGCCATACAGACATACAGACAGACGCGGAAAGCGACTTTAATTTATACTATGTATATAGATTTACAGGATATTTACCGTGGTAAGGTTGTGGAATGAGCTCACGATACAAAAAAAAAAAACTGTTTATATCCCGTAAATAATCTTATAAATTTAGTGAACAAACGTGATAGTTTAAAACAGTGTTTTAGAAGTCAACATATTTAGAGTATTCGTTTTTCATGAAGAGTTGTTCCCTCAGATCAGACAAACAAAAGTGGTTAATATGTCTTAGTACAATTATTGAAAAAGCAAAAATAAAGTCAAAGCTCGATCGCGTATGATGTTAGCTTATTGCACGAGTAAACGGTATCGAATGGCGCTTGTGAATGGAGACTCACGTCATTCATACAATTCGCGCCTAGGATTGGCCCGCTCGTAAAAGATTGTGCTGAAAATTTTGTAGGTACCTGTTCGCTATGATAATCACCACAATGCCTTGCAAAAAAAACAGAGCATTGTGGTGCGAATTGCTAGATATGAAAATCGAGTGCGCTACGCGTCACCTACGCATCGGCCAAACGACGTCCATCACTTGAAATTAAATAAATAAATATTCCGTAAATTTTTGCACACACTGTCATCTGACCCCAAACTAAGCAAAGCTTGTGATATGGCTGCCAGAGACTGATATACATACATATATACTTTTAAATACATACTTAAATATATATTTACACCTAATATATTGATGTATTGTATTAATTGAAACTACGAATAGTCATCACTTGAAATTGTGTCTATTTATGTTTTTTTTACTATTTGATTCGTGTATGTACCTACTTATTTATTATTTGATTAGTATAATTTTAATTTAATTTATAATACGATTTGACATGTAAAATAACATTTTATGAATAAATATGAATATGAATATGTTTTACGCGAAGTTGGGTTCACAATTTAATGCTATACTCTTAGGCGGATGGTGTTATCAAGCAATGGTTTAGTCAATTTGTTTTTTCATTCAGGGCATACTCGTGGTACCAGCATATCCGGTCGCATGGTGATCCAGTTGCGAAAAACTACACCTTCCATACCGTCATCACTGCCAACGATTCTGCGCCCAAGCCGCTCAAAGATCTCAGGTAATTATTTTAAGGCCCTCTTTTCCGACTTTTAGCAATTTTGGTAGTTTTAGTTTAAGTGTATCTACTTCCATGATTACTTTAAAATTATAAAAATAGTGTCATATCAAAATTTTATGTTTTATCTAGGAAACCCCAAAGACCGAAACACGATTAAGGACATTTCGCTCTATAGAAATAAATTTAAAGTAACACTGATTTGCGCTTTACTCCCTTTATTTTTTTTAGATTCTTTCAAATACTTATTTATTAAATGATGTCTACGATATCTTAATATGCGGTTTTCATAATTATGGAGTAAACCGCAAAGGTACATTTTACATTACAGCTATACTTTTCGAAAAATGTGAGAAAAACCTCAAAAATAGAAGTAGCGAAACGCACGGCTGACTGTAAGCGCCGTGGTTTTGCTCCGCTAAATGCGACCTTAATAAAATATATTAAGCCTTATGGACATCTGTAGTAATAAGCGTTGCTTAAAAGTGGGAAAATCTCACCTTAAACCCCCATACGAAAGACAAATTACAACTCTAAATCAAATCAATTTCCCTGGTATTTGGACGAAATATACCAAAAATGCAAACTATTGTTTCATTTCGTAGTATACTAACGAATCAGATTGTATTTCGTTTATTTTTATTGTTATATTCTTGTACCTATTATGGAGAATGTTTGTTAACGAATACAGTTGCAAAAACAATTTTCTGAATATATTTTCCTATTTCATTATTCGATTAGCAATGTCAGAATGAAAATATAGGCGACTTGAAGCACATATAAATAAAAATGCCAATACAACATTTCAGATCCATTCAGCTGGAAAGTAAATTGCAATTACGATTCGTATCCGGCAACATTATCCGCTGATTAAACTTTAACAACACCATTTTTTTTTTTAACATAAATCCATTTAACTTTCAAAAGGTTGGACACTTTATTCTACCATAAAATGTTACGGGTAAAAAGGCTGAGATAAATCTGGGTATTCTCACATAAAGCTTCCTATAGTGGCGTGTCGTATCAAAAATATGTGATAAATAAACGGGGTACGTAAGGCGCGTAGCGCTTACGTAATCCGGCTCGAAGGACCAATAAGCATGAAACCGATTTATCCGACCAACTTATCATAGCCGTAGTGTAACACAAGTGTTTATATTTAGACTTTGTCGATACATCATAGTCTTATTGCTTAGGACACGTTTTTCTACTTGACAAAGTTTGTTTACAAAGAAGGAAAGAGGATATTCTGGTTTAGATGGAGTTTGATGGATCTTATTGTGCTACTTTGTAAAAGTATATCCATAACTAAAGACGATGGAGGGTGTATATTCACTACCGAGTACTTATATATAAGTCAGTATAAATTCTTCACTTCACTCAAATATCACAAAACCGCAGTCAATCTTTGGCTATGTTGTCCATTATATCGGCGCTTACTCAGGGTAGTTTGGTGTTCAAGCGTATGCCTATAAAATATAAAGAATAAGTTCCCGAATTATATGAATCTGAATATGGCTTAAAAAGGTACTGCCTTCCAAGCGTTGTTGTGTCACTACCGCTAGCTATTTTAACAGTAGGCACGGACACTCCTTGTAACAAGACGGTGATTGGTCAATATGTATGTATACCGTTCTAATTCTTCTTTTTCATTTTAATTATTTGATTTTGGCGTCGCACATCTTGTGCTTGTCTACGTAGTTGTGATGCCTCTAGTGTTACAAGTATCCATAGGCGACGGTGACTGCTTACTATCTGGCAGCGCGTCTGCTTGTTTGCCACCTATAGCATGAAAAAAAAACATGAAGAAAAGTAATACAATGAGACATGTTTTTCTTCACGTTGGCGCCAAAAATCCAAACAGAAGTTGTATGGAGTTTATGTCGTGAACTTGGGTAGCGTTGCATCAATTTACATGGTTATGGTAAACAGCAACAAATTCATATTTTGGTTATAAATAGTTAAGTATGCAAGAAAGTTACATTTAATTTTGGAAACATGATTGGTCAAACTTTTCTCGATAGAATAATTCGGCGCAAACAGGCTTTCTAAAACACGTTTTAAGTTTTTTCGCCGCGTCTGGTAGTTCGTAACAATTTATTTATTCATATTCTAATGGTCATTTGTACAATGTAATTTCGTTTTATTTAAACCTAGCGGTCCGCCCCAGCTTCGCACGGGTATAGATTATAGCCTATGTAACCCGGGGATAGTGTAGCTTCCCAACAGTGAAAGAATTTTTCAAATCGGTTCAGTAGTTTCGGAGCCTATTCAATGCAAACAAAGTAACAAACAAACAATCAAATCATTCCTCTTTATAATATTAGTATAGATTAAAATAGTTCTTGAGTAATTTGAAGTTTTTAGCATATTTTGCTTCCGTAATTTAGTTCTGAGGTGGGTGCCTATATCTTCCTGCAGGCGTAGATAGCATATTTTTGTCCCTGTCTCGCAGAGGCAAAACTTGAATTTGAGCTGACGACATATCGACTCTTGAACAGGAACCGTTGCCTGAACCCGGGCAAGTACAGCCACTACCTGGAGCGGTGGCTGGCGGAGTACAGTGCGCACCAGCTGCACGTGCTGGATGGCAGCGCGCTGCGAGCCGAGCCCGCAGCCGTCATGAACACTCTGCAGAAGTTCCTCAAGATCACGCCGCACGTCGACTACAACAAGCTGCTCAAGTGAGTTACCTTACACACGTGCCGCTGTACACACCAGCTGCACCACTGACCTATATTAGATAGCCCGTTGGTCCAGTTGGTAGTGAACCTACCTTCTGAGCTTGGGGGCGTGGGTTCGATTCCCACCTAGGACAAACATTTATGTGATGAACATTTGTGTTTGTTCTATGTCTGGGTGTTAGTATCTATTTAAGTATGTATTTAAAACTATATATGTATGTATATCAGTCTCTGGCATCCATATCACAATCTTTGCTTAGTTTGGGGTCAGATGACCGTGTGTGCAAAAATGTCCCAAATATTTATTATTATACCTTTACAAGCGGTCCAAACTGTATGAAAACTAAGCGTGTCAAATTTTTCGTACCTAAAAGTACTTAGCTGTGAAAAGAAATATATTTATTCTGTCGGCCAACTCTATTTGTGGTATTCTTACAACTCAGTATTGCACAATTACCCATTTTCGTTTCAAACTGGCGCGTGTTTTCGTGACGCCGGTTGAGTAGACTGGTATTAGCCGGACTCAAGTATTGTCGCTCTCTATCTCTCTCTCTCCCTCTCTCTCTTTCTCTCTCTCTCTGAAAGAAGGCCTGAAGTCCTGTGTCCCATGAGAGGAAACATGATAGAATGATAATTATGTTATTTAGGTTACTGACGCCGAGTCCTACAAAACTACAAATTATTATTAAAGATCATTTAAAATCATCAAATAAATTTTCCATATCGACAATACTACAATCAGAGCGTTATGCAAGTAAGGGATCTACGTTATTAATATGCTTCGTACTTGTTTCCGGTTTTATTTCTATTTAATGCGACTTAATTTTTCTTTTATACAGTTTACCTGCAAATTCGAAGTAGAAAACTTTAAAGTTACCATTATTTATTCAACCAGATCTCGAGCAACTTTCTTACTCGCCTGCTAATGGAAATTGTAATCTGAGATTAAAAACTAAAAGGCTTTAGAACTGGAGACTATTCCGAAGATGGATTGAACGACCTCTGGTCTTTATCTCCTTCCTGTCTGTCCAATTTGCTCTTCAGATAATTACCAAAAAAAAAATACGGTCCTTTTTCATTTTCATTACAATATTTCATCTTGGAGACTAAGGAATTGGGCCTCAGATTATAATTTTGTAAAATTCTCATGTCTCAAATACCAAAGTACGCACGTTAACAAAGCTCGCAGGTACAGGTGCTAACAACACCTTGAATGGCTTCCTCAGTATCCCGCGGCTCAATAATCGTATATTTCAGTAGCCGTTCTGCCCAGGTATCCCTGCAATTGACCGTAACTTAGACACTATAGCCACTTAAACTCGAGCACACAACTTCACCCGGTAGACTCGTAGGGACTAATAAAGGCAATACGCTATCTACATAAAGCAGGTTGCACTTCTATAAGCTCTCTCGAAACGTCGTTTACGTTCTAATACTTCTGAAGCGCGACTCTATTTAGTTGTAAGCCTTGACTCGCTTCAGTTGCAATCGCGTCTGATTTGTTCCAAAGTCCAATAATCTCTATTGTTTCGTAGTTCAAACACATTTTCTAGACTACCTCAGGGTCCAGAAAGTCTTAGACAAACATCAAGATAGAAACGTAATCCTAATACGTAATCGTAATCCTTACCTGTGCTGTTTTTGTTCAGTTGATTATTTGAACAAAAGCAAACAGAAAACAATAGAAAAATCCCTTATAGAAATTGGTTTGTCTATTTTTGGAGATATTTCATATTCATAACAGAACCGAAGCCGTTAAAGCAATGAAAATATAGCCGAAAATTATTGTATAAAATTACCGCTCGGTAGCAGCGATATGAATTCATAGAAATGTGTCTAAGTTTACGACTAGTTCAAAATTACATATCTGAAATTGGACGTATTGAATAACAGAGACCGGGTCAGAGCGCGTAACCGGCCTAATAGCGGTACTGAATAATAAATCTACTCAGTACCTAGAATAGCAATACCGGACGACTTGAGCCTCAGACGCTCAGCCAAATGGATGATGAAATTATTGAAAGAGTCTCAGAATAATGTATAGGAACGAGAAAGGGAATGTGAGACGAGGATAGGTCTGAATAATACAACTAGTATCGGGAAAAATAATATCGCAATCTTGTTTTCGTTAGTTCGCGCTTCAATCTGAATTGTATATTTTCGCATGTACAAAGTTTTATCCCTTTGCAGATACGACGCGAAGAAGGGTTTCTTTTGCCAAGCGATCGGCAACGATCAGACGAAGTGCTTGGGGAAGTCGAAAGGGCGGGTCTATCCGCCGATGGAGGAGCGGTCGGCCAAGTTCCTGAAGCGATATTACACGGCGCATAACACAGCGCTGTCCAAGCTGCTAGTGCGGCTCGGCCGGCCCGTGCCGCGCTGGCTCAAAGAAGACCTATCTTCCAACGGATAGCAGCGCCACACACCCGCTGCCTCGACACACAAAAATACACGAGGACTAATCAAAGTCTGCGTGCTCATCCCTTGAGTGGTACGTGTCCTAGGTCCGGTTACAAACTATGCAAAACGTTTGACAAGTGTTTCGATGTCAGAGCACCCCTATCCTTGTTGAGATATCTTTGTGTATCAATCCCCTGTATATATTGTGAAGAGTGATATTAAACGTTCGTGAACTGTGTCAATCGATACGGATGTTGTTGTTTTAGTTTAATTCGACTCTCGTGGAGTTGGCGTAATGAAACTGTGTTCCCGTTGAAGTGATGCGGTATGACTTCGCTTGCCTCGATTTACGTTATTTCTTAGCCATGGTCGGGTGGTCGGTTTCCCGGCGCGTTCCGTCGCGTCGGCTTAGGTGCTATTCGTTAATAGTTGCTAATGTGAACGGATTATTTGAATTAACATTTTATTTAAAGGCTTAACTCAGAGCCCCATTTTCACATAACTTTGGACCCAGTAAAATTTTGAGAGTATATATATTTTTTTGTATTCTACTAATTTCACACAATTAAGGATATACCGTTCACTGAAACTAAAAAAGAAAATTGTATTATGAATTATTGGATTTTGATGTTTTTTTCGCAACTTTTTTAAATATTTTTCGGTCAACGTCATCCTTGAAACGTTTCCTTGATTGTGTGATACTAGGATAGGATACTTCCCAAGTTTTTCCGGGTCAAAGTTGTGTAAAAATAAGGCGCTAAGTCGCCACCTTAATGCCAATAGTTAAATTTTATTGCTTTCAGTCATAGATTATTGTGTCATCGAGCTTTTTGAGCCGTTGTAATTGGCGATTAAGGGCTTTCCATAATTTATATCATATTATCATTTGATATCAGTAGTTGCATATTTCATTCCATGCCATTTGTTGCGAGCCCTTGTTACACGCTTATTTTGATGTTTGGCTTCATAACAATATATGTACCTGATGCAATGAATATAGAAGTTAATTTTACACTTCGAATCGAAGTGTTTAGCACTAACTTATCGTGTACGTTAATTTCTCTGGGTTATGGATCAATACGCCCAAGTAACGAAACGTCATACCAAGATATCGTATTATTAAAAATACGCTTAATTAAGGTCTTTCAAATATAGGATGATAGTTTTGGCAGTTCACACCCAAGAATTTTCGTATTTTTTCCGGTCAAATTTACTACAAATAATGTCGTACTTCGTTGATGGGTACCGCCGACTTAGTGAAGTGCCACGCATAATGAACAACCACAGACTATCCAAAAACTGTTCTGAAATTTAAAATAAAAAACATAAAAATTAACGTATAGGTAACTAAAAATTAAAGTTATTTGAAATTATCTACCGCGCAATTACTTACTTGTAAAAAAACGATATCTCATATAATGAATGATTTCATTTTGTCAGCATAACCATGCAACTTTCGATTCCAAGTTCTTTGAGAATATACAAATACAAATTCATTTACTGGGCATTAAAAATAATATCTATCTATACTAATATTATAATGAGGAAAGATTTGATTGTTTGTTTGCATTGAATAGGCTCCGAAACTACTGAACCGATTTAAAAAATTCTTTCACTGTTGGGAAGCTACAATATCCCCGGGTGACATAGGCTATAATCCATACCCGTGCGAAGCAGGGGCGGACCGCTAGTGATTGAATAAGTTCATTAACGACACGTCATCCTTACTATAAACTGTCATAATCATCATCCTATTTATGACAAAGCATAGAAAAACGTCAAATGATCAAAACATACCTTGACACCTGTCACTTTGATATGAAACGTTACTTTGACGTAAATGGTTTCTATAGTTTAACGTTTTTGCTCATTGGACTTTTTGCTAATTAGACTATTTGCGTTTCGTTATTTAGACGAATTTGATGATAACCCATTTCTCTTGTGCCATAAGCATGCTGGCGGCACTCGATGTTGCGATATTATTGCAGCCTATATTTGACAATAGAACAAAGTACTAGTCTTTTTAGGTTAAGTGCTTGTGACATCACTTTTAGTGTTATACAAACTCTAAGTACACAATTTTGTTTATATCTTTTCGAAAGTACATTGTCCATATCCGAATATTTCATGGTATTATTATTTTTTCAGTTACCATGTTAGCAGTAAGAATTTTTACTATACATATTGAAAATATGGCGATATTTTAAATGAATTAAAATAATATCATTAATGACACAATAAATGTATTTGGTATATATTTTGATATGCATAAATTTATACGCGAGGTGACTTGTGAGAAACTTCGTTGTTGTATAGACGGAATGAGTTATTATAAGCTAGGATGTTTCTCTTTGTTGTCATAGATGTCAGTACTTAAATCTTGTAAAAATCTTTTTGTCATGAAAATAGAGGAGTACAGAAAAATATATCGACATTTGAATACTTAAGTATAGAATATTATAAATGTTTTTATTGTAAATATTAACTATGAAATGTTTATTATTTGAAGATAGTATCGAAGTGCTTCTTTTTGGCATCTTACTAAAACTTCCGATGTTTTTAACGTGAAGTTTTGTTACGTAAAAAGTTGTACTTTATATTTTGGCATAAACTTAATTATATTTTGTAACATTGTTTTGTATTTCGCTTAATCATTTTGACGAGAATGAAACTCGTCATTGGTTGTGTTTGGCAATAACCTCTGCCCTCGATAAATATTATCTCGCCCATAGCACTAATGCATTAACTTAAGTTTCACGATAATTATAATTAAAATTGTGTTAATCAATCTTAACAATACAGCCAATGACTGCTCTTAAAATGTGTTCTTGATAAGAAATTAATACATCACTTATTTTTATTAAATGATTTAAACTTATCTCTGTATTTCTATTTCTACTTCGTTCCAAGTCTCCTGTGTAAAGAGAAATATTGCTTGAACTATGACATTTAGAGAAATTGTTCCTATCGCGTATATTTGCGGTAATGTATGAGGTTCGCCGAAGCAGAGTGCAATTCTGTGGAATGGTAAGTAACCGCCCCGAGCGTCTTGAAAAATATATTACTGCACCGTATTGTTCGATACTACCCGGTTCGGATAATATTTTACATACAGCCGTAATAACTTGTGATCACAATAGGCAGTCTGCAAATAAACTTTGATCTCTACGGACTTTTATAGACACATTTCAGACATTGTCGTATAAGTTACATACTTTGTTGTATAGTTATTACGCAATGTTTTGTGTATAAAAGGTATTTAATTAACTAGATGACAAAATTACACTGCGTAAGCGGCGCAGTTATGAAACGTTGCCACGTGTACAATCGCGCAGTCAAAGTCCCCTCGTACCCTCTTCGGTCCGCCAAAGACGTAAAAATTAACTATTGCGCAGATTTTTCGAGATGTTTGCCGGTATTTGCACAAAATGTCATTGTTAATTAAAAACCTTTTATCACACGGCTTTTTGAGTTAAGTTTCTTATTTCAACCCCACATTGAACTTTACTTTCTCAATAGGTACCTCTATATAGAGACTATATTCACTTAAGTATGTATAGAGAGCATTTTAAACATATTTTACCCAGTAATACAAATTATTCGATGTGTCTACTTTGTCGCAACCATAGATAAACATAGATCGCAACTAAGCTCTCAATGAGAATTGTAGATAAAAAACAGGCACTTACCGCTACCGCTGACGAAATTAGCGTAGGTAGTTACCTAATCATGGCAAATATGTGTGAAGTAAGCACCTATAATACTTACAATAATTGTAAGTATTTTAGGTAAATATTATAAGTAATATTATAGGTAATTATTATAAATAAAAAAATTAAATTATCATAATTTTATTTATTTATTTACACACGCAATATAAACAAAAGATACAATCATCATTATTTCAGCCATAGGACGTCCGCTGCTGGACATAGGCCTTCCCCATCGATCTCCAAAGGGTCGGTTGGAAGCGGCCTGAGATACAAGACCTTAGCTTAAATATTTCACCTTAACTAGCGTGGTAAATTAACATAACAAAGAAGAGAGCCTAAAATAGTAAGCTTTGCGAAGCAGTCCTCACCTCACTAGGATGTCCTGTGCCGAGAACTACTGCAGTCCGCCTATCCCACTACAGATGATGATTAAGGGGATTTTTACAGTGATAATTTTGTGGATTGAGCTCCAGATATTTAGACGCAGAAAGTTACATCCAGTGGTGCATGTTCTCAGGCAGTAACAACATTGCACGCAAATACCCTAACTCCAGAGACAGTAAGTCTTAAAAGGACGCAAATTGGAACTCGAAATATTAAAAAAACCTCATAAAACTCCCCGTCGGAAAAGCGCTTCGTCTTGGGTGCAATAAATTTTAATTCGATTAATATTGTAATTGAATCGGCGACGTCCGATTACGCCAGATGAATGAGGGGCGTCACGGAAGCGGTCCCTGGTCGTTCTCATATTTTATTTTCCCCGACTTTTTTGGGTGAAAAATTTGTTTGCAATGGCTGCTAGCATCCGATAAAGTGAGCCATACGTTACCTGTCTGAGTCAGCCACGAACAAGGAAGGTTCTAGATTACGACGCCTCGTAGTTTACCTTCGTGATGATAAATTCTTAGGTAAGTAGGCTAAATGGTTACCTAGTTAATTTTGCTGAAGTTGAGTTGTATGTTGTGGTAAACATATATTCTTGGACTGGGCATCATCATCATCATTTCAGCCATAGGACGTCTACTGCTGGACATAGGACTCCCCCATCGATCTCCAAAAGGGCCGATTGGAAGTGGCCTGCATTCAGCGTTTCCCTGCGGTCTCTTTTATGTCGTCTGTCCACCTTGTGGGTGGACGTCCTACGCTGCGCTTACCGGTCCGTGGTTTCCATTCCAGAACCTTTTGACCCCATCGACCATCTGTTCTGCGTGATATGTGCACTGTCCACTGCCACTTCAACTTGCTAATCCGGTGGGCTATGTCCAGTACTTTCGTTGGACTGGGTATTATACGGGTAAATATATCTTATTAGAGTAACGGCATTCAAATCCAAATTATAATTTACATGCTGAAACGTTCACCAAGTGAAGCTTGGTGAAGTTCTACCTAGCAGTGGGTAGGAGTTTCAAAAGAAAGAGTTTAAGATAGTATAAGTTAGGATTTAATAAAGTAAGAATGAATTTACAGGAGACTGAGGGTCGTGTGAACTCGGAAGGTGATGGCGATAAAAAAACGTGTTGGTCCCTTGTTTTGAGACTTAGCTTGAAGAGCTGGGGCGCCGATCGCCGCGTGGCTCGACGCGGCTCGTGGCACGTAGGATGTCAGCAGGCAGCGCAGCGACGAGAGGCTTCGTGAGCTTTTCAGGCGCGACCGGAGTGCGGTCTGCGCGTAGTAGTTCCAGAAGGTTGTGCGTGGCCGGAGTACGACCGACGTAGTAGAAGGGAAGTAGACGTAGCGTCACGACAGCGTGGCGACTCGTACGTGGTCGGAGAATTGGCGTAGAGGGTAGGAGCCTGAAATGCGTCGAAGAAACTACGCATGAGGATCAGTACTCAAGAGCCGCACGGCCACGTCGTGTGAGATCCCGAAGATAACGGCAGATCGGAGTAGGCCCCGCCTCACATGACGTGGTACCGGCGTTAAAACACAGTTTTTGATCGGAAGGATCCAAGATTACAGAATGCTTTAAGAGCTTAGAACACAATTATATTATAATGTAAGTACGGCGCGCGTCCACATCCGCAGATAGTACGGATATGAAACGCACTTGCACTGCGTTATAGAACACAGGTGGCCTGATGATAATTCAATTGACAAATAACGATTAGCATTATTTGTCGAGACAGATTTCACAATTAACACATTTAAAAGGCATCTCACGTAAACTTACCCGATTGAAGACGGGCTAACTAGTTGATTGTAAGATATAAGGTTAAGTTCTGAGCGACTTTTTCACTGGAGTCAACTGCGCGTATGACCCAGTTTTTATTTCGAGTCCTATATATAGCCTATTCCTTCTAGAAAGAATACGATATCTATATACCCGAATCTTTTTAAAATGTAGTTTTTTACACAATTTCCTTTGTCTTAGAACAATGTTGTTTTTTGCATAGCGGAATGAAACTGACTGACATTACGTCAATCACCTTCATTCTGTCAACAATGTTTATGTCATAGTAGTGACCTTTTTTATTCGTTAAGTTTGGCTTCTAGCGTATGTGCCATTTGCCATGAATTTGGGAGTAGGTAACGATCATGGAACGTTACATACCCCCTTTTTCAGTTAAGAATTTTTGCTCAAGAAAATTCGCTGACCTCTCTAGCATCCTAGTTATAATTTACACCTTCCCCGTCCAGGGTTGAGTCTAATATGTTAACATTAAGTAGGCTCGAGTGTAAAATTAATGTAATCAGGATGCCATGGTCTGAAGTTCCCAATAAGACTTGTGGCGTACTGTGAAGAGTCCGGTATCGCTGTATAAATGCTTTAGTGGCACCTATACAGACGGCAAGAATACCGGTGGGTTCTCCATTTTGCTGTTAAGAATGTTAGATACAATACTTAAAAGCAGCAAAATAAAAGAAAAGCTAACAAAATAAGGAACTATTTTGCTAGTTAGTACGTCAAAGAGAGTAAGTAGTGGTATACTGGTTTAGGACCAAGAGATTGCAGGTAGCGATTTGTAGTCTAGGTGACTTTTGATAAGTTATCAATGTATCGATCGAGTTAAATCAAGGTAACTATAAGTGTTTAGTTTGCTATAGCTATATTGACGACTGACTTGAATTACCTAGTATACAAAAGGTTATTTTAATTAATATTCGTGTTTTGGGCTTTTTTTATGGAGTTCACGAGTACCGCTCCTAGCAATTTAGAGGCTTTTTTTTTTAAAGAGTTTGCAATAACCGCTCTTAGTGTGAAGGCTTTCAGTTTTAGAGTACACTAACCGCCCTATTTCTGATATTTAATAGACATACATAAATAGATATTATACGATATATGTAAATAAAAATATTTCTAAGTTTTTTTTTTTTTTCAAGTCAGGTATTTTTTAATTTTTAGATGTTAATATCAAGTTTTAGATGCAAGATTAATTAGTTTTTCTTCAGAGGGAAGCTATAGTGGTAAAATATTTTTTAGTTTTTAGTAAAGTTGAAGGTATTTATTTTTCTTTTAAAAGTTTTATAGTGAAAGATGGTTCTGCGAGTCATTTTAACGAGTGATATTGTCAGGTACGAGTAAATTTTAAGTATGCTAACTAAGTATGCGATAAAAATTATAAGTGGGGTAAGCCATTTTATATTCTTACGCCAAAAAGAGTTTAGATTTTAGTTTTTAGAGAGATATCCGTCAAAGAGAGTTTTGATCTGGATTTTTAGAGAGATATCGGGTGAGTTGCCGTGAGAGCAAGTTTTACATATACAAGTTAGATGTTCCGAGTGTAGGTTGGGTGGTAAGTTTTGTGAATAAGTTTGAGTTTAAAGAACAAGATTTTAAGATAGTGCGAGTATAAAAGTACTGAAAGATTTTAATTCTACTATAATAAAAAAAATTCGAGTAAAAAAATATTATAGTGCGTTTAAGACGCGGACAGAAGGCGTTACTTCTGTAGGTGTAACCTTTGTCTACCTTAGTCGCCTCTTACGACATGCATGGAGACTACAGCTGGGTATTCTAACAAATAAGCTCCCGCACCAGCACAGGGCGGTTTTTACCATACAACCTACAGACGGACACAAGGTTACAGAGAAAGAGCCGTGAATATACCACGCCAGAGAGATCAACACTTTTTTATCCACCTTCCTGCTTAATACCTGGGCGCCACTGAAACGTTCACCAAGTGAAGCTTGGTGAAGTTCTACCTAGCAGTGGGTAGGAGTTTCAAAAGAAAGAGTTTAAGATAGTATAAGTTAGGATTTAATAAAGTAAGAATGAATTTACAGGAGACTGAGGGTCGTGTGAACTCGGAAGGTGATGGCGATAAAAAAACGTGTTGGTCCCTTGTTTTGAGACTTAGCTTGAAGAGCTGGGGCGCCGATCGCCGCGTGGCTCGACGCGGCTCGTGGCACGTAGGATGTCAGCAGGCAGCGCAGCGACGAGAGGCTTCGTGAGCTTTTCAGGCGCGACCGGAGTGCGGTCTGCGCGTAGTAGTTCCAGAAGGTTGTGCGTGGCCGGAGTACGACCGACGTAGTAGAAGGGAAGTAGACGTAGCGTCACGACAGCGTGGCGACTCGTACGTGGTCGGAGAATTGGCGTAGAGGGTAGGAGCCTGAAATGCGTCGAAGAAACTACGCATGAGGATCAGTACTCAAGAGCCGCACGGCCACGTCGTGTGAGATCCCGAAGATAACGGCAGATCGGAGTAGGCCCCGCCTCACATGACGTGGTACCGGCGTTAAAACACAGTTTTTGATCGGAAGGATCCAAGATTACAGAATGCTTTAAGAGCTTAGAACACAATTATATTATAATGTAAGTACGGCGCGCGTCCACATCCGCAGATAGTACGGATATGAAACGCACTTGCACTGCGTTATAGAACACAGGTGGCCTGATGATAATTCAATTGACAAATAACGATTAGCATTATTTGTCGAGACAGATTTCACAATTAACACATTTAAAAGGCATCTCACGTAAACTTACCCGATTGAAGACGGGCTAACTAGTTGATTGTAAGATATAAGGTTAAGTTCTGAGCGACTTTTTCACTGGAGTCAACTGCGCGTATGACCCAGTTTTTATTTCGAGTCCTATATATAGCCTATTCCTTCTAGAAAGAATACGATATCTATATACCCGAATCTTTTTAAAATGTAGTTTTTTACACAATTTCCTTTGTCTTAGAACAATGTTGTTTTTTGCATAGCGGAATGAAACTGACTGACATTACGTCAATCACCTTCATTCTGTCAACAATGTTTATGTCATAGTAGTGACCTTTTTTATTCGTTAAGTTTGGCTTCTAGCGTATGTGCCATTTGCCATGAATTTGGGAGTAGGTAACGATCATGGAACGTTACAATGCATCTTAGATTTAAGCAAATTAGTCACCTTCCCTAAAAAAATATTTTTAGCTCTAACCTTCTTTAGTGTTTTACCCTGAATGTTTAATTCCAGGATCGTGTATGGCTGTAAAATTAAATTAGGAAAACCAGTCGGTACCTACCTACCTTGATGTGACAACATGAGCGAAAGAAATGAAGTCCTACCTATCGCCTCATCTTATACCTAAAGTAAGTTTCCACTCAGTGCTTTCCTACCAAGCGGCATTCTGCTCCCATTGCATGTTAAAATTAGCGAGAGTGATAGATGGCGTCGAGCAGTAATTCATTTAGCTGCGATTAAGGGCCGGCCGCGGGATGCGCCTCGCTCTATCAAACGCTGGCAAGCTGGTTGACGTGAGAAAACGTTATACTAACGTCTCATCATCATCATTTCAGCCAATCATGTTCCCACTGCTGGAACTCAGGCCTTCTCAGAGAAAGAAGATGGGTCCTAATCCACCATGCTGGCCCAATGCATGTTGGTGAACGTCACGTCTTTGAACTATAGAGATTCTTGGACGTACTTACCGGTTTCCTCACGATGTTTTCTTTCACCGTTTTTGAGCGATGTATACAAAATGCTGAAAGATCAAGTACCTACTATGTGATATCCAAAATGTATCGAACCGTGGATTATACAGCTTTTATCTTATAATTGACGACTTTGATGGATTGCGAAGCTTCGTTGGATCAGTAATTCATTTATCTGCGATTAAGGCTCGGCCGCTCGATACCGCCCCATCTCGATACGCTACGCTTTGCTCATCAAATCCACTATAAATTGACGCAGAAACGTTACGCCAGCGTCTTAGCATCTAATCGAAGACGATAATAAATTTGGCACAATAGCTGCTGGGTATAAGTTTTTCTTGATGAGCTTTTTGACGGTGTCAGGATGTGCGATAGTGGAAGTCTGACGCAGGAATAAGGTCATAAAGCTCTAATAGGTAGTACCTATTCAGAAAAAACCTCTGTAGCTCAAAAACTAAACTATTGTTTCTGATGTTTTATTTTCTTAACTGAGTTGTACATAAGCTACCCAATGCATGGTTGCGGTGTAACTAGGTACACTTCACTTTTTGTAAGTCGTTGTATACATAGGTAGGTACCCATAACCATTCAATAATAATTTTTCGGGTCCTTCATTGACTAAACCAAATAAAAACTAACACTAAGTATTTAAAACTACTTGGCATATTATACAAAAACATTTTTACGGCCCGTGTTTGTTCATATTATAGCTTATCCGCCTCAAACTCGAGCTAGTCCTGAAAAAAAAACTGACAAAAACTATTGAGTTAAACACGTATTGCACACACATATTCTTACTAGTTCTACAAACGCACATTTCAATATTGAGCTGCACACAACTGCAAACGAGATGATCAAAATGTCATCAAATGGACGACCAAGGGCGGGGTGTAACACGTCTGTGGGGTGTAAGTACTTCATACTTATTTTTTCTTTAGCCTAAATTGCGACTGGTAGGTACCCTCAAGTTTGTGTAAAAAAATATCGTAATCTATACTAATATTATAAAGAGGAAAGATTTTATTGTTTGTTTGTTCGTTTGTTTGTTTGCATTGAATAGGCTCCGAAACTACTGAACGGAATTGAAAAATGCTTTCACTGTTGGGAAGCTACACTATCCCCGGGTGACATCGGCTATAATCTATACCCGTGCGAAGCAGGGGCGGACCGCTAGTAGTTTATAAGGTTAAGAAATACTTAGTCACTTTATTAGCTACAATTCATATGTAAGTTGCCTCTCGTTTATTCAAATCAGTGATAATTTGAAACTCTCTATAATTCGAAGTTATCACGAGTTCTCTAGAACATCTCTTTATATTTCTAAAAAAACTATACATTTTAAAGAACTTGGTACTTCGAAATACATTTTGACATTTCTCATTCGACACCTTACAAAGCTTCTGTCTACAAAACGACTGATGAAACAGCATTTCAGGCACTATTTCTGATAAAAAAGTTATTGATCAGTCTCAGCAATGTGCTTTGTAGCAAACTAACATTACAGACTTCTTCCGTAAGAGTAATAATTAATTCACATTATGTATGTACATGTATATATGTAACACTAACCTTTTGATTTTGCAAAAAAAAAATGCAGATAAATAATAATTGATTATTCATACTCAATAATTTGAACTTTCATATGTTTTCTCTCGAAAATTTCGAACCATTTGATATTTCAAACCCTCGATAATTCGTAATATTTTAAAAGTCCTTCGAGTTTCGAATTAACGAGAGTCAACTGTATCAAAATTGATCAAATATCTACTCATTGTATGATATAGGACAGATGCCGAAGTCTTGAGTTGTAGCAGCTGTAACACAGGTTTCACCTAGGCTGTATGATGCTTACGAGCTACCTACAAAATTTTCAAATGTAATTGTTTTCTTTTTTAGGTTTCCGTAACCAAAGGGTGTAAACGGGACCCTATTACTAAGCCTACGATGTCTGTCTGTCTGTCCTACCTTCTAACGGCTGTATCTTTCGAACCGTAATAGATAGCCAGTTGAAATTTTCACAGAATATGTAATTTTACGGCGGATTAACTAAGAAATAATAATAAAGTCAGAAGTTATAAACGAAAGGGTAAGAAAAAACAGACAATCCAAATGCTCAAGCCCACTACCAGTTGGCAGAATGCAAGCAGAATGTTACTATTTATTATCTTACCTGTAGTAGATATTTTCCTAGAAATAAAAGTTAACTACTGTACAAATCAAGAGATTAAACTTTACGGCTGAGCTATTCGCTTGAATAAATGGCTGAGCGATTTTAATAAACTTCCACTGAAATGAAAATTAAAGCTCTTAGGTAAAGCGCTTTGGTGGTATTACAGCACAGATCTGTCTGTGTATTACAGACTTTGTGTAATATAACTCGTTTGAAATTTCACCTTAGTACATGTTTTCTATGACTATAATGCACAAAAGTCAAATTTGTCACAGCATAGGACGTTCTTCGACTAGCATAGTATATATCTGTAATAGAAATCACATAGAAACATTCTCATTGAGAAAATAATTTATTAGAGAAAATCAATTATTATGTTTTAAACAGTAATTTGTCCTGACCAATTATAATATTCCAAATTAAATTGTTTGTTGTATCTCATCTTTTCTAAAATGTAAGTAATCAATCACACACTTCATACAAACCAAATCATATCAATCAAATCAATCAAATCAGTCAGTCAGGTCTTTGAATTTTATATATTACTAGATGACCTGATAGACGTTGTCCTGTCTTAGAACTGACAAAAGGCGATGTTAAAATCGTCGTTAGTTTTTTCCAATTTTCTGGGTAATTTTCTTATTTTTTCTTCCCGTATGAACTTTCTACAGAGTAATAGAATTTAGTTTTTATATATATATATATTAAAATTAGGGTGAACAATGCGGGAAAACCACAGAAAAGAAAAAAAAACTTTTCTGTGGGGAAAACTATGAAATCGTAGGTATCGTATAACCCAGCGGACACAACCAGTGTTGAAGTTAATTACTTACCTATGGTTTTTCTTTTTCTTTTCAGCTTTCTTGCATTAGAATTCTGCATTTGGTGAATGTCATGTCTTTGGAATATTGAGGTTCTTGGTTATACCGGTTTCCACACGGAGTTTTATTTCACCATTTTCATAAATAAATTCGGTGCAGTTTCAATGCCATCGCTTAAATCAAACAGATTTGTATAAGTATTAACGTATAGGAACATTAACGTACTTAAGTACGTTCACATTTTAATATAGGTAAGCATGGATTCAAAATTCTGCAGGTGCATAGATAAGATACCTATTCCTGCATTTTATGATGTGCCGTCGACAAACTTTATTACTCAAAGATCGAGACAATCTCTCGCTGATGTCCTTAATTTGAACTCTACGTTTGGGTAATAAGGATTTGATGTTCCAAAGCTCCTGATGCTGTAATAAGTCTTCGCTCCCAGCGCCCTGATTTGTTAGTGCAGACCTGATAACGGGTATTTGATGAGCTTGCGATGTTCCTTAGCGTTTTCCTATCTATACGATATTCACTCGGGTGCTTTTCTAATGCCTTCGTTGTGTTTAAAATATTTTTGTTCGTGTTTGTAATGTATTTTCTTTATATGGGTGATCTACAGGAAACCATACTAGTACGCTAACGAGTCCGCGAGCTATAGATAAAAGAGGTATAAACCGCCAGTGTTTATATAAAGGTATAAACTAAACCACGGTCTAAATTGGCTCGCTAGCACTTTTTGTATGTTAGAAATCTTAGTCCACGGAATCTATATCTTAATATATATAAATCTCGTGTCACAATGTTTGTCCTCAATGGACTCCTAAACCACTTAACCGATTATAATAAAATTCGCACACCATGTGCAGTTCGATCCAACTTGAGAGATAGGATAGTTTAAATAATTATATAACTAGCGACCCGCCCCGGCTTCGCACGTAAATTACACCCGTGCGAAGCCGGGCGGGCGGGTCGCTAGTATTATTATATTTATTTATTTTTAATAATTTTTTTGTTTAAAAGGTAGAGTTATTATATGATTTACGAAAACCTGGTAAGCCGTTTGAAGATTATCAGCTCTTTTATTGTAAAGTTTTATATTATACTGGTCTACCATAATTTACTCTTGTGAAAGCAGCTGGTATTAAAGTTGAACCCTAGAAAGTATCTACATCGGAAGCCATCAAGGTAGTAGGCGGGCAATAAGCAGAAGGCGGCGCGCGTTGCGCTACAATCTCCGTCAGTAGGATGTCCAACAAACAATATTCAAGTTTGTGTCGCTTTGCCGTAATATTTGCCAAGACTCCGAAAGCTCGACGGAGTTTCGGCGACTTCTCGAGCTTATTACTATTTGTGTTGCCAAGATTCCCGTCTAGTTCACCTTCAGACGGATGTCCCAAACTAAAAACTAGATCCTCATTTTAGAAACTGTTTAACTTCGAAACTTTTTCGCCTCCACGTTCCTTTATCCTTGCGTTATGTATCTCGTATGTCAAGTATATTCGTGTTGAAATTTTCTTTTATAAAAAGCCTCAACATGCTCAGTCATGTGTGAAAAATTGTATCATTCTATGAAAAAATAATGTCGCGGCGTAAGATGTCGCGTGGCTCTTCATTTGAAGCGCGCCCTGTGTGCGCGGTAGGTTGGGGCTAGAGAGCTCGGCATGTGTTTACGTCGCCTAAGTAAGAATAATGGTGAGACATAAATCAGTGGCATCTTCACGTCGTTTTGAATTCCCACAAAAGATGTCAGCTCCCCGCTAAATAAGACTCCATTCACTGGAGAGACAAACGCGTTTCGACTCGGAATTACCTACCCAGCTATTGTGTTCCCATCTTATTAAACAGACAATCGAATAATAGGTAGCTAGGAATGATATCTCTCTACTCTTCTTATTTAAATAAGATAGGAATAAAATACTCTTTTTTTAATCTTTCGTTACAAGCTCACGACGATCTGAACTAAGTTCAGTAAGACATTTTGTTTTGTTCATGTTCACCAACATGCTCTGGGCCGGCAGGGTGGATTATAAAGCCCGTCCTCTCTATCCCCTGCAACCCAGCTTGGCAGTGGGAACATAATAGGCTGATATTGTTGTTGTATATAACTACACTAAATGCAAGACCTTATAAACAAGGTGTAATGTGTACTGAAGTTCATCCGAAAAATGTAACGTGACGAGGCGATGTAAATACATACACTTCCGTATTTGGTTGCTGTTATTTAATCATAAACAAGAGAGTTTATTCCATGAGAATGGTTTACGGGATACGAGTAGATGCAACATGAGGACATGCAATGAAAGCTAAATGAAGCTTTCTGCCAAAAAGTTGCGACGAAAGTTGTTATTGTTACGTGGTGCAGAACTGCAGAGTGCGGTGCGCGGCTGAGCGAGAGCGAAACTTGTGCGAGTTGCAAGCGTTTATTGAGCGGAAAGCGAGCGCACCGAGCGAGCTCCGACTGGCGCGTCCGCCCGCGCTGCCGCCGCTGTCTGCCCAACTTTATTTTGTTTTAAAGTTTCGCCTTTACTTTTTGCAACGACAGGTAGCTAACGTATTAATTTAAGTTCAAAGTAAGCGCTGGCAAAGGCTCTCCGATCGCTCTCCTATTCCGACGAACGTCCCAGCTATAAATTAATTTTGGCAAAACATTTTGCAAGTCAAACATTGTTAAGAAAAAGGAGCAATTTTGTGCGTCCCTTCGAGCCGAGGACTCTTATAAACATCGGGGCTTCGGCAAACTGCTGGTGCCGTAATCTGTCGAAAACATAAAAGTGTATGAAAACTTTAGTGTCCAATAAATTTTGCCAATACAAGCAGCACCCAATATTTAAGGGGAAATATGCATGTTAGCGTCCTGTACCAAAATACGTAGGTTTAGGGAAGGTACGAGTGGTTGTTAATGTAGATTTCAACTTATTTAGCATCCAACCGAGTCTACCACGTTCATGCAGCTCCATCTGAAGTTTGGCTTGATTTGTATTTGAGCGGCGCGGGCGTGGGGCGCTCGTCAAAGCCGTCATTAACCAAATATTTCCCGACATTGGGTCCGAACCGACCGTCCGGCGTGCCTACTGCTACTCCATTAATTACGCCCGGATCTAATTAGCTGGCTGTACGATCAATCGGCGCATCGCGCAGCACGCCTAGCCTAGGTTCTCATTTTGTTTGAAGCTTGAACTATTCACACGGGATTACGGTGTAAAGCTGCAATCGGATACCTTATACTCGTATATATAAATGATTTTGATATAACAGATATTTCATCATTAGTTCCTTAATGTGAAAGTCTCAAGTTGACATCTAAAAAGAAAGCCAAGGCGTTATTTGAGCAAAACATGTGCTACAAGAAATTGGATTTCCATTTTGCGCCCACGACTCGACGGAAACAGCCAACGTGTCAATAAGTAATAGATTTTCGATCTGCTAACGACGTCGTCGCATCTGTAGATGGGAGGTTTTCGCTCCGAATGAGTTTCGTATCTATATTAGCCGCGGGACAGGCACGTTCACAATTTGCGGCTGCGGATTGGCACGAATGGAGCGTGCAATATCAAAGTTGCGGCGGTATATAGCGCCGAATATTGAACTCGATCGCCGGTGACGGACCTGTGTTCCGCAACCGCATTCGAGCCTTCGTGCCGACCGCCCCCCTTGTATGCAACGTATGATTTGTAATTCAATTATGACTAGTGAAGACCGCAATTCCTGCTACTTGTATTATCGTGCGCCCTCGGCCGCTCGCGCCGAGCGCAATAAAATTCATGAGGCTATTGTTACATTCATGAGAGGAATTGGGAAAAAATACTGTGTAAACAAACGGGAAGTGTGGAAGTGAGGAAGATGTTTATGTTGCTATTTAAAGAAATATAAGGGCAATTGTCATGAATATTACTGTTAAATCGATATAAAACATCGTTGATGTCTACGACGTAGACGTGCTACGATGTTGCATATCTTAGTTCACAGGTTTAGAGAAAGGGCTATTTTATATACAGAAATAATAGTATTAATGGAATCCCTAATCTTGATATTATATATTTTATTAAAGTAGGTACTCAAGCAATTTGTAAACATATTTTTAATGGTATTTTATCGTATTTTAATTATAAAAGACTTATGTTTTCCCAGATTCACGGCGCTAGCAAGTTAAATGAGTTTTTAAAAGCAATTTCAATTTAGATTTACAACATAAAGACAAAAAGATGGCATTTTAATTTTTGAAACAGCCATGTTATCGGCCTGATTTGCATAAAAACCAAAGGGAGCTCGCCTAACACAAAAATTGTTACGAGCTTCGAATAATGTAATAAGCTAATCGTTACATAAGTTTTGAATGGCTCACCTGCAATTTTGCATGTTTTTTATATATACATTTTTATTATAAATAGGCTTGCGCTTGGCCGCCAACTCGCCTGATGTTAAGCGATGATGCGGCCTACGATGGAGCACGCTTGCCTAGAAGAAACCTATTCACTCTCGGCTTGAAGACACCCATATTGTAACTATCGGGGAACACCCACTCAGGCAGCGAATTCCACAGACTAGCAGTTCGCATAATAAATGTGGATTCAAAGCGCTTCGTACGGGTTCTCGGAATATCAACCATAAAGCGGTTCGATGCTTCGAACGAACAGTTTTTAATAAAATATGCTAACATAATAATTCATTTTCATTATTAAAATGTTATTTTACGTGTCAATTAGCATAAATAAACTTAAATATTTTATTTTTATTTATATTACACGGGAATTACTCACGTTAAATTAAGCCGGTTACTCCGACTATAGTTTCAACCGCATTAGACGGCCTTTTTCTTTTTAAATAATTTCAGTGAAATTATAAAGTTTGTTCTAATGAAAATGTTTCTTTTGTGCTTAATTGTAGACGCATCGGACGAGTTGAGAAAAAGGCGAGATACAGCATGAAACGAGTTAAGAAATAACTAGATCCACAAAGTGATAATTATATAATACTGAATGTGACCTATAAGGGATAGCCCGTTGGTCCAGTTGGTAGTGAACCTGCCTTCTGCGCTTGGGGGCGTGGGTTCGATTCCCACCTAGGACAAACATTTATGTAATGAACATTTGTGTTTGTTCTATATCTGGTTGTTAATATCTATTTAAGTATGTATTTAAACCTATATATGCATATATATCAGTCTCTGGCAGCCATATTACAAGCTTTGCTTAGTTTGGGGTCAGGTGACCGTGTCTGAAAAAATGTCCCGAATATTTATTATTTATTTATAGTGACGAAATAGCTAATTTTATGACGAAAAGACAAACCGTAATTATCACATTTATATATGTTATTTATTTATATCATCATCATCATCAGCCAGAAGACGTCCACTGCTGAACATAGGCCTCCCCCTTTAACCTCTACACTGAACGACAGCCTGCCTTTTGCATCCACTGGATGCCCGCGACTCATATTTATATATATCTTAAAAAAGATTTAAAAAAAAAATAGAAACTATTACTAGAACTATTATTAGATTATTAACAAAATTATTAGAAAGGAAACACCAAACATTACATTTCAAATGAATAGAATTCATCGAATGCGTAAAAAGAATGCGATCAGACATTTGTAAAACGTGACTTAACTGCAGACTCACGGCTGCAGTTATTTAAGTTATTAGATGGAAGATATTATTGATATAAAAACCTAATATGAAACGCTGAAGTCCATGTATTCCGCCTCAAGTAAAAGGTCACAAAAGTTTAAGACGAGCCATTTACCATTTTCAAAGCACTCTTTCAACGGCTTGAACTCATATATTCGTATAAAGGTAAATGATGGTATATTTACTGACCATAACTGCGGAAACTTTGGCAGTTTGTGGCGCCAAAAATTAGATATTAAGGAATTTTCCTTATGGGTTGTGGCTTTATAGATATTGAAGCTCGAGTGGCTTCATATTTTCGTTATTGCCATATTTACCTCATTTAGTTGCACCCCTCGCCCGTTCCGATTGCAAATTAATTTCGGAGTTGACAGTTACTTTCGTCCAAGTGACGCAGATTGATGGTGAAATATTTTTTTTTCCTAAAAATACTAAATCCTGTTGGTCCCCTTTTTGCATTCAGCGATATTTGTTTCCAAATTCCAACTCACCGTGCACTCAACTTTAATTAATCCGAATAAGCTCTACAGGGTTCTATAGACTATACTAAGCCGAAAGGAGCTCTTTGTACTTAGCATTATGAACAACTTTTACTATGGGAGCAACCGTTTGAGCGATGGCATCAAAACTGCACATAATTTATTTTTGCTGAATAAGTCGTAGATACAGGCACGAGGGTCTAACCGGGTGTCATCAGATTGTAAAGCGCACATGCTACCGCTCGGCCACTATTACACACAGAAAATTTATTATTGATATACATATTTGATAGCCCCGTTGGCTTAGTAAGCTAGTTGGTAGTGTACCTGCCTTCGGCGCTTGAGGGCATGAGTTCGATTCCCACCTACAGCAAACATTCATGTGATGAACATCTGTGCTTGTTCTATAACTGGGTGTTAATATCTATTTGAGTATATATTTAAAAATATGTATAATAAGTATGTATATCAGTCTCTGTCAGCCAGAGTCAGTGTGTGCAAAAATGTCCCGAATATATATTTATGTATTGGCCCAACTGAATAGCTACCTTAACTGAAAACATCATAAGACTTGTATTCTACCTTACTGCTAATCTTAAAAGAGCCCTAATTTCGAAGTGGCCTCGCAAATTACAAGCACCAGGGCCCCGTATAAATCCAACCTTTTCAAGTTAATAAAAATGATTTAAGTACGCATTAAAAGGATCTTTTTCTCGTTGAGAACATAGAATTTATAATGGTAATAACTCGACCGATTGTCCCGTAATTACGAGTATTACGGCTAACACAAAGTAATGGAACCGAGGATTGTGAGAAGTTAAAAGTAGGTAAAATTTAAAGTAAGCATTACATTTCTAGTAGACTCTCGAAACGAAACATTTTAATTTCGCAGATTAATAACTCGTAGATAACCCTCTGTTAGTCGCAAACAATAGTGGCTGGATACAGCTGGAAGGTTGTATAGGGGACATTTGGAGAATTGCGTGCCACGTAGACGCAGCACCCCGCCCGCTCCCTGGCGCTTCCCGCCGATCTCTTCTTGCAGTGGGTTCCCTATATTTTATCGAAAGTCTTAACATGGATTGTCTGAAAATCGAAAACTGTACATCGACAGGTTATCTATCCAGTAATGTCTATTGTCTCAATATCGGAGGCTAAAAACATCCAATGGTCAACATAATTAATGTTTGGTTCTAGAATTTGGTTAGAATAGGCCGTATCCTAATGTTTTATTTATTAAAAATAACAGGAATAAGGAACATAAAACAAAAGATTTAGTAAAATACATTACACATACTGAAAAAATAATTTAAATTTGCTGATACATTTCTGAGATATAAGCGTTTAAAGTTTTTGGTGCGGATGCTTTATCCCTTTCTCGCAAAGCATACGTTAGTATAGCATTTGTGTGGCGCCCGCACGGCTTGACGTCATAACGTGCTATAATGCGCTCTCTGTCTAGCATGAAATTATAGTACTAATGACTTATATATTTTTAAATAAATTTTAATTTCAGTTTTCATTGATGGGCTATATTTATGATCAGCGTTTTAAGAGGTAATAAAAAATTGGACATGATTATTGACTACGAAATTGATCGGTCATAATATCGATATCGTTGATTGTAATAATATTAGTCGCAGTTATTCTGCTCAGATAATACTGTTGCTTATTGTGATTTTGCTCTATTTGCACCATTATATAATTCTATGCTGTTAGTAAAGAAATTACTCAAACAATTGAGATAATTGTAATCTGTGTAGGTGTTCTCCGATAGTTACTACAATCTGGGTGTTGAATACACCCAGATTCGATGTCAGTTCAGTCACGAGTCACGGCTGAATCGGTTTCTTCTAGACAAGCCTGCTCCATCGTAGATTACTTCGCTTAACTTCAAGCGGGGTGGCGATCAAACGCAAGCCCATTTACGAATATAAACAAATCATCATTAAAAGGCCTAAAATCGAACCCGGGACCTTCAGCTCATGATGCATTCATCCTATAACTGAGCTAAACCGGTCGGCCACTAAAATCATGTGGATAGCGAATAACAGACTGCGAATACTACTATATTTATCATTTAAGGTGGAACGTTTTACCTATGGCGGGAAATTCAAATTTCAATCGTTTTTTTGTCCTTGTAGCTAGGCCGAGTAATTATTTTGAAATGACACAGCGTTTGCGACAATAGTTGGGTGTTTTTTACATTATCATGTACAGTTATTTATTAGTAACGCCCCATATTACTTACATTTGTCAATAAACCGATTGAAACAGCAAAAATTTGTTTGTTGACAAATGTAAGTAATAATGTGCATTAGAGATAAACAACTTTACATGATTTTGTAAAAAATAATAATCAATTGTCGCAAACATCATGATCGTTTACAAATAATTACCAGGCCTAGCTACAAGGACAAGAAAACTGTTTGAAATTTGAATTTCCCGCCATTTGTGAAACATTGCACCTTAATCACTTTCTTCTAGGCAAGCGTGCACCATCGTAAACCGCACCATCGCTTAGCATCAGGCGAGATGGTAATCAAACGCAAAATTATTCCTTAAAAAATTGGCGTTCTATATTATTGGAGTTCTAAAAAAATTGAATAGTAAATATCAAATAAATATGCCACAAACCATTGTTACTTTACTCCCACTTGCAAAAAATGTAGGAAATGTTATTTAAGCATATTTGATCGCAATAAATATTTTATTAGCCAACTTCCTACTCGCATATTTATTTTCATATCTTTACAAGCATATATGGGTAACAAATCCATTTTCCCTTTTCAGAAAACACGTGCCACATAAATTATCTATCCGGTAAAATACGTTCTTATTAGAGAGTACTTAAACAAGTCTGCTATAATTGGCGTACGCAACAAAATACGTCCTTATTATTGCTGGTTTACTATCGAAAACCAACCTTTACCTACACACCTGATCACGGTAGCTCAGCGAAACCCGTCGCAGTATCTGGCCCTGCGGGGTGCTCCCGTGAATCCATGCCGATCGAGAGGCTTTATAGCCCATTTACTTTTTAAACGTCTTACATACAGCCTACTAGATCTCTCTGACTTTTCTTATTAGATGATTGGGATAGATGTTTTATTCTGTGATGCAAACCGATTCAGAATTTTTTGAGAATTGATTAATCTCGACGTCACGAAGTTAAACGTAAATAGTATACGAAAATTTGGTTCCGCGGCTGTGGGGCAGGGCCCAAGCTACCGGTGGTCAGGGCTGCTGAGTGAGGAACATCTAAATCAAAACAAATGAACCTGATCTTGATGGGTTTACTAGTAGCATTGAGTAATTCAAGTATCCACCACCTGTCTCCGACTCTTAAACGACGGTTACCGATTATAGCCGGCTGCTTTAAATTTCGATTAACACTAGTAGCACACCTCCGCCGCGAAACTGTAGCAGCGAAACCGCTACTCGTTGAAATCGGGTATTAAAAACGTGTGGGAGAAAGGCCAAATGTGTCGAGCGGCGCCTCCGTTCCAAGTTTGCTGTTTAAATTACTACTGTATGATACACGATATACGGTTGACATTTAAACTAGTATCGGTTTCGCTGCTACGGTTTCGCGGCGGAGGTGTGTTACTGGCGTGATAGAACGTTTAAGGCACAGACCTACGGTCCGTGGTTTAAGGGGTGTATTACAGCGTTATCTAAACACGTCACCAAACATTGATCGACGGGAAGTATATTCTATCTTCTAATAATTTATAACACCAGCACCAGCAGCCAGAACTTTTAACTTTACTCGACTATCGTTTTTATTGTGCATTAACATTTTTAAAGCTGACACAATGTTTGAAAATTGTTGTTATAGGCAAATAAGGATTAACGTTATACGTGTAAAATAAACAGAATCTGTTACCAAGCCCTGTTTTGAATCCCTAGACAAACTACAAATTGAGTAATATACGTGGAATTACTTTCTATAAATAGATACACGTGTAAGGTATGAGGTGAATAGCATCACTAAATTTCAAACGTTATATACACACATAGGTATGGTCCATAAAATGCAGAATATTTGAAATTTATTGAGCAGATTTTTTGCACTGCAGAGAATTGTCTGTGGGCCCAAAACTCAGCTCAGCCTGTGGTTTGGGGTCCGATGAGCAAGCAATTCCTGTTCTAGGATATCGCACGTGCTTACAGTTGGAGTTTACAATATTAAATATTATTTTGATTAGATTAAACTATAAGTACAGCGAAATTCAGCTAAAGTAGGTACATATAATTAACAAAAAAAGAAATGCTTTTATAAGTATTTGTTTCACTTACATGACATACATTTGAAAATAATTATTTCCAAGTAGCTTTTTCCTGTTGGTTCGCACGCGTTGGCAACTAAACATAGCCTATGTCACTTTCTTACTGTTTTTTTTTATTAGGTTCAGTTGTTCCAGATATACCTCCTACAAACATAAAAAGTTAAAGTAAGCATAGCTTAAATAACATGAAGTTAAAACAAACAAAAAATGCGATGCATGAGGTATCGTTATACTTTATTCACGTCTAAATGACACGGTTGAAAAAGCATTGCAACAACGTTTTATGAAGCTGTAGTTATAACTTGGAAGAAGTAAGCTGTCGCGAAAAAGGTTGTTATTTTTAACAACAGCTAACAGTTAAGTGATCTGAAGTGGCACGGGCTGCATTGAGAGCAAACGTGCTCGCTACACCGATGGTTGCTAACGAGACCAGCTCAGCGGTAATCACCTGCTTCTACTCTGCAAATAATGTAACTCTAATCGCGAAAGTTTAAAAATTACTAATGTTACTCTATTTGTCCGTGGGGATTAGACAAGACCCACTTTCTGTTAGCTTTAACGCCTGCGGAAATATGAAATTGTATACTAATGACATTGACAATTACATTAGCTTGAGAGATTTTATCTCAAGCTAACGTCATTTTTATACAATTTCATCTTTCCGCAGGCGTTAACGCTAACAGAAAGTGGGTTTTGTCTAACCCCGGTGACGGGGACAGACGTGGAGATGCGAAATATCAAATGTTAAAAATATAAATACCTACAAAAAATTAAATGGTATAGATCTGTCAATACTATTCTGACTTACTGACAGATCTATACCATTTTCTTTTAATATACGGGAATTACTTGGGGTGCAAATCGGGATGATGCCGTCGAGTGCGCACTTACCATGAAAAAGAGTTTATTTAAATGCTTTTAATTTTTATTTTAAGTTTATTCATTTATTTTGGAGGCTATTTTAAAATATTACAATATTTAGGTATATTATTATTGTACTGTCACCAGAACTACAGGTGTGTAAAATAATTCAGCTCAATCGGAAACTGGTAATCGGCTGAAATTTAACTTGTAAGATTTGATAACAGACAGGCCAGCCGGGACAGACGTAACTAAATTAAAGCTTATAAAAAGACCGCCGAATGTAGTTTAAACTACAATTGGAGTATCCAGCTTAGTCTATCACATACTTTGTACCTATTCAAACTATTAAATTAGGTAACCTTTCGAACCAGAAGTTTAAACGCAAACCTATAAACATATTCTCGCACATTTTTTATTGACTAATCTAGTCTTTAATATTACTATCTTTTTCTGCAGTTAATGAGGGCAGCAAGATCTTTAGATGGTTTCCTTCTATCACTTATATCATTTTACGTTATGAGCAAAATCACACATGAAAGAGAATTATACTTATAACACCAACTGAAAATTCTGTTTTGCAAGCTCCAACGATCTGCTTGCTTCCCATCATAATCGCCGGGAAAATTCCCCGCGTAATTGCCAATAATATTTTAATAGGCTCAGGTAACAATTTCCTGGAATCTCCAATTTGGATATATAAAGAATGTATACGCGAGGAGCAAAAAGGTCACATATTTATTTCATCGCAAAATATGAGCTGAAAAAATATCTGCCGTGCTATTTTGTTAGAATTCATCAGTTACCAAGAAAACATGGTTTTATTTTGAAATGTGAAACACTGGTATCGATTCTGATGTACTCTAAACTAAAATAAACTAAATTTGACAGCACTAAAACTGTTGCCATCCGTCTCTCACATATTAAAAAGGAAAGAGAGGCATATAATTTTAGTCCTATCAGATTGGTTTAGTTTAGTGAGTGATATGACAGAATCGACGCCACTGGCGTTGATTGTATCGTAGCAGTCACTAAACTATTTTAAGAGGACTAAAATTATCTGCGCCTCTTTTGATTTAAATATGCGAGAAAAATATGGCAACAATTATTATAGAGCTGTCAAATTTAGCTTACTTAACAAGAACAAGGTAAAACACAATAATCTTCTCGTAATCTTTGATCCTATTTGAAGCAAACAATGAGCACCGAAAACTTATCTCTCTAAAAGCACCGAATTCGTCACGCGCCAAAATTAAAACTATATTTCCTTCTTATCGAAAGGAGGAAAAAACTTGGCCATTGGAAAGTTTCAAACATATCAAGTTATAAATCGAGGCTGCGAAGTAAGAAGTTCAGTTTTACAACAAATGGCTAACTAGCCTTGTCTAAAGTTTCATGTGAGCACTTGCACTGAAATAGAACAAAGGTGTGTTGTTGTTAACTCTCCTTAAACAATAATGGATTCATCAAGTTTCACCTCTCAGTAGCAGGATTAGGAAAAGCAACTTCAAATAGTTATTTACTAGAAGTAGGTACCTACTTAACTACTTAATTTTTCAGAGCGCCTAGTTAATGCGACGCTTGACAAAAATGCTGGCTGGCATGTTTCTGGCTCAAAGCATAAGCATTGCCATTCAGCGTGGTAATGACGCCAGCATGCTGGGTATCCTGCCAACTGATAGTGGACTTGAGCATTTGGATTGTCTTTAGATTTCAACGGTCTATAGGCAGTTGGAACTGTTTTAGTAGTGTTATTGTTGGCTTGTATTTTGTTTAGTTAATAAAGGCCATTAACTACTTATTCATTAAGATATATACGTAGTTAGCTAGGTGTATATACCTTTAATTATCATGCATGCTATCGTATTCAATAATCCTTTAAGAAGCGATTAACTCGTACATGCTTGCATAACATTCAACCAGAGCCCGAATCTTGAAAAACTTTACAAAACAAATCGTAAAAAAACTAGTAGGTAGGTAATGCTTTGCATCCGTCGTCAAGTCACGTAGCCTCGTAGAGGAAAGTAAGTTTTAGTTCTGCCTCGTAGTTCAGGGAATCTCCGTCTCGGCCTTCCGACGGATTTAGGATATAGTTTGCCAACCGTACTTATATTCGGCATGGGGTCGTTAGATGTTTTGCATTTTTATATGTAACTGAGCTATCATCAACATAATAATAAGCCAGGCTAGACTGATATGATGATTGAGCGATGGTGGCCGAGCGGTAGCATGTGCGCTTTATGTCTGACTGGCGGCACCTGGTTCATCCTCGGCCCTGCACCAACTATTTATTTAGTACTGAAATAAATTATTTGCAGTTTCGATGCCATTGCACAACAATGGTAAATAAAATAAAGAAATAAATATTCGGGACATTTTTGCACACACAGTCGTCTGACCCCAAACTTAGCAAAGCTTGTGATATGGCTGCCAGAGACTGATATACATACATATAGTTTTAAATACATACTTAAATAGATATTAACACCCAGATATAGAACAAACACAAATGTTCATCACATAAATGTTTGTCCTAGGTGGGAATCGAACCCACGCCCCCAAGCTTAGAAAGTAGGTTCACTACCAACCAACCTCTAGACCAACGGGCTATCGGTGAAGGAAAACATCGTGATAAAACCAGTATGTCCAAGAATCTCAAAAGTTCAGATACTTAATACTTAAATTTAGAGAGCATAAGCACAAAATTCAAACGTGGCTACTATCTTTGTCATACAAGCAAACAGAAAAACTTGTGAAGTTTAGTGAAATGAGGCTTAAAGACGTATTTCCAGCAAGTAGTAGTCTAACATAACTACAAAGACTTCATCACACCCTCACGCTCATTCACACACCTACACGCACGCATACGCACGCACTCGCACACACACACACCAAACACACACACAAACAAACACACTCTCACACAAACAAACACATTAATACTTATAGGATAATTTAAATTTACTTTGATTTGATTTTAGTTGGGTTTAATTTATTCTGATCATCCATCTTTATTTAGATATTCTTTACTTAGAATTTTAAAATTTGAATGTTATTAATATTGATTTTATTAGAGAATTATAATCACTCATATTGCACAGATGCACGCATGATTATAGTCATATTTATACTAAATTAAATTAAATATACATAAATAGAAAAATTGTAAGTAATTAATTAGTTGTGTTCCATTTTGTCAGCGCTGATCAAAAAATATGTATTGTTCTGTTCTCAGGGTACCCAAGATACAGGCTTAGCCTAGTTTGGGGCCCACCGAAAATGTTTTATTTAGGTTTCTCATATTGTGTATATCTATTGTAAATTTTTATGTGCTCTTTTTTGGAAATAAATTATTATCTTATAATGACATTCACCAATATGCACTGGGCCAGCATGGTGAGAGAATGCCTGTGTCCCAGTATTGGGAACATGATAGGCAAGTGATAGGAATGACATGATAGGGAAATGATGATGCTCATGCGGCTGATAATCTTCAAATATGTATAAAATTTAAGGTTCGACCCGTCTTATGTTTGTACACCAATTACTACATTCGTGTTTCTTTTGTTTTATGTACGAGAGTAACCTCTCCCACAAAAATTTCATTAGTTTTTGCTTAGTAGTTTTTAACAATAGATAACTTTGTTCAAACGCCTGGTAATTTGAAAATATCAATTATTTTGTTTGAGCTTGTTTTGTAGTCGGTTTTTGAAATAAATAGATATTTATGTTTGCATACAAATTTTCCCAATCATAAACTAGAAATATGAAGCCAGTTTTTACTAACATTGACGCAACTTATTTATTGGCAGAACTTAGAAAGCATTTAACTGATCATCAACTTAAAGCAATCGTGTAGACACTTGAAAACCTTTGTGTCTACCCTTTCAATTTCAGAGCGCTAGTTCTACCTAAGTTTTACAAATTATTATGAAGTATTTTAGAGCACTCAAGTTTAGGCTTTATTCGATTACAGTTTAGAGAACCTCCATTTACAAGCGAGCGAGGTAGTTACCTAACCTCAAATGAGAATAGTTCAGGGACGGCTCGTTCATTTTCCGCTCGATGAAAGAATTTAGAGCCAATTTCTCAGCCGTTCTTCACTTTATAATACATGTTGTACGCTGTAGGATATACACGGCTTGGTGGTCGGTCAAATTTCAATAAATTGAATTCAAAAATTTATTAAAAACAAGCTTTTAAAAATGTAAAAAATCGTATACAACGTTTTGTGTATATTAACCTTTTAACCTGTTAACCTTTGAGGAGTTACTAGTCAGGATCCAACACTAACTGGAGCAACCATGTCGTATTAAAATTTAAAACCGACTATTATAATAAAATGCGTACACAACATTTCGTATCTGTGCTGTAGGCCGTTGAAGATTTCCTTTATGGAGCTAATCCTGATATCGATTCAGGTCATGCTTACCATAAAAATGCATTTTCATCGGAACTGTACCCAAATGTAAAAATTCAACTCTTTAGGATAAGAGGAAGTGGTTCTAATTTACCTTGCAATATTTAATTTAACCTATAAACAAATAAACATACAAACATTGATAGTCCAATACAAGCTTGTAAAACAAGTAGGTAGGTTCTTCCCTAGCTGTCACTCAAATTCACTAAAACGTCACTTTAAACCATCCAACTTACGGCATACTTCTACCGTAAGTAAGTGATTGTCGTTAGATACATGTATGTTATGTTTGAATTAGTGATCCCTACAATCTATTTGACAGAAACTTTCCTAATTACACACTTTTAAGTCCGCTGTCCGTTCTATGAACCATCCTAAATACTCCAAAATCTCCAAATCAGAATTTCGCACCGTAAAATGCAATTAACATAATTCCACGAGCGCAAACCATTATGTCAGGAAAAGGTTTAAGGTTTTAAAGGTCTTTACATTCATTTCATCTCCAATAATGTGTTTTCTCATTTATAGAATTAGTCGCAGTAAGGGTCGGTAACTTGCGCGTAACTCGCGGCTACCAAAAATTAGGAGCTTATCCCAGATTACTGGCAACACCGAACATGGCCTCGTTTATTCCTAAATGTCCATTTTATATTATTATAAATAACAAACATAAACAGGAAAACGTATAATATGAGTGGGAAAATGGAACAGCCTTCCTTTGGAGAAATTAACTCGGCCGGGAGTTCATAGCTAGTGCTAGGTTAGAACAACGAAAAAAATGCCGGCCAAGTGCGAGTCGGACTCGGACACCGAAGGTACCGCATCAAAAAAATGGGTTTTCTTTCGCGCCCGACTTGCACTTGACTAGTGTTTATTATTTGTTGTTTTATATTAGAATGTGTATTATAATCATGTCAAGTTTGACGCTTGTACGTATTAACGTTCAAACATTAGAGCAAAGTCCAAGGTTCATTAAAAATACGTATTGGGGTCCCTTATGTTTACTTTTTGATTTTATTATTATTTTTTAGTTAATCTGTCGTAACTTTACATATTTTGTGTAAATTTCAACTGGCTATCTATTACGATTCAAAAAGAATAAGGAAAGGTTACTAGGTAGGATGGACAGACAGCGTAGGCTTGGTTCCGTTGTACCCTTTGGGTGCGCAACCCTAATTAATAAAGATACCATGTAATTATCCGCTTCAGTGAGCGAAGTTTCCATTTATTTTAATATTAAAACAAAACTTAATGCCCATATTAATTAAAAACATGTTCTTAGTTATTTCACACGTATATCTAACTTGGTCTTCCCAGCACGAAGAAGATATTGATTTCTGCCATGTTTTAATTAAGTTCACAAAATACCTATAATAAAAATGGAAAGTAAGTTTTATGAAAAGCGATGGTTCCTAAAATAGATGGGATACTTAAGAAGGGCTTTATAAGGGACCGGGAGCGTCACAGTAAATTGTGATCGAACTACCTAATCGGGCCAAGTTTTGAAAAACTTTGTAAAGCTTTTAGAGTTGACCCTACAAAGGTCGCCACTTTTACGAAATGGTAAAGTTGTATTTGTGTTGAATAATTGATTATTTATTTTACAGTGATTTGTTATTTCCTACAATTTTCTCGTTTACAAATTAAAAATCGGCGGAATAAAAACGACTTAGTGAAAAATAGTCGTAAGTTTTAAATGTTTGAGGAGAAGATGAATTAAACTTTGTTTTCATTAACTTGAGTTTTTATTTTGAGTAGGTATATTCACGGTAGGTAGATTGGTACTTGAAAGAAAAGTACATTACGCACTCGTACTCGTGCTAATTTATTTAACCAACAAAACACTCATGCATTTATAACTCACTTTGCTCTCGGTGCAACAATCTACTAGGTATTTATTATACTTACCTACGTTAGATACGATCCGCTTACTTATAATTAATAGGATAGCAAGGTTAATTTTTCCTCTGTCGAGGCCATAGATTTCACGCTTAAATTAAGGGACAAATGCAATTAAGGCACAGCCAACATGAAAGCGTTAGTGAAGTAAATTAACCGTTAACGCAATAAGGCGCCATTTAGAGAAAATATAGAAGTCATCTTACATCACATTTTCGTTTAACTATACTTGATGTTTTTATAAAAATAGTACATATCTACATACGAGTAAGTATGTTAACTTTGACGACAAGTATAACAAAAATTGTTGAGGGAGACTTGTGACTTTTTGTCACAAATCTGTTCAGCCGTCTCGGCGCAGTGCATGCATTCAGTTTCGCTCGGAGCGTTGACATGAATGGTCTTGAACGAACGTCCACAGAAAAGAGAAAATTTTGTTTAAAACAATTTAAGAAAGGTTACAAACAAATTTATTAAAATTTGGACTGGACAATGTCTGCCGCGTCAGCTAGTTATAATATAAATATCTGAAATTATATGTAGTATGCAACTCACTAGCTCAGTGCTCATATCAACGTTCCACATTGCACGTTCATTTGCAATCTGATTCAATCTACAAAGGAATCAAGATCTGACTATAATCTGAACGAGGCACCTTCCTACAACATCACAATTTTCCATTATAAACCACGCAACGTTTGGAAATCAGTAATATTTCTCCGCTCTAAGTTCTTATACGATGAAAAGTTACTGCAGATTGAATCACAGACAGAGCGGAGAGCTGAAATAAATACAACACAAATGCGCTCTAAAATAAACAGCTAGTGGTGTAATTTGAACTAAAATCTAATATTTTCTGACATAATATCAAGTCAGCAATCTAAATTAGTAATTAGTGGAGCGTGAAATATGCTAGAAAAGCTTTGACGTAGAAGTTTTTATATGAGGTTATTTTTAGATTTAGAATACAATGTAAATTAATTCCATCCCTCGTTGGTTTTTCAAATTAAATTGCATGCTTAGACATGCAAAGCTGACAAGCACAAGGTGTTTGTTACTTTAATAAATAAAACGAAATGGTAAAACATGGTAATATCTAAGAAAGCACGTATACTGGGTAGTAGTGTAGAGTGGCTGCTAGAAGTACCAGCCACTACGGCGTCTCGGCGTCATATTGGCCTCCTAACATATGCAACGACCTTTCTAGACTGCACAATTTACTAAGAAACCTTTATGAATTTACTCCTGTTACCTGAGGAATTTTCAACAAAGGCGAAAATCGAAACGCTAAGGTCTCAAACACATATTGTGTTGTTGATTTATGCTGGTGGATTACTGAATTTAAAAATGTACCAAAAAACTGTTAGATAATTGAATTTAATGTTAATTAATATTTATCACAATTATTAATTAACCAGCTGCGCCCCGCGGTTCGTAATTTTTTTTTCCGAATAAAAAGTATCCTATGACACTTTCTCTCCGGCTTACCAACTACATAATAATTATCTCTATTATTATTATCTATCTGTTGCTTGGTAAGTGTAACAAAAAAACCAACAAACAAATATTATACTTCCGTATTTATAAAATTGCCGAATTTTCAGATTTTTCACTTTTGTCAGGAAAGCTAACGATGTTTATTCGGATAAAATCGGAAAATCTGGTTTTATATTTTGATAACAACAGTTGATTCGTCGCTCGATAGGTCACAAGCACTTGTGTGGTTGGATGCATGGCCAGTGCGGTGTTCCTGACATTCAATCAACTAGATAATAGCATGTCATATAGCATTTCATCACGGGTTCACATTTGATGCAGTTTCTATTTGCACTTTAAAGTGATACCTACCGATGTCAATAGGTCTATGTACTTGGGGTCTGAAAGCACAAATAAAACGCTTACTAGTGTGAAATAGACTTTTGTGTATATTGCAACACTAGCTATTGCCGGCGGATTATAATAAGAATAGCGAAAAAATATACGTTTTTAATCCCTTCTAGGCCTCCTTGATTGGTCCTTGTCATAAAATCCTGTCTAGAGAACCTGTGTAAACACCTGTCTTTGTAGTTTTTTGTCCTCTGTATCAAATTGAATTGTGTGAACCACCGAAAAAAAAATCTCTTCTGTGGTGTGAACAATAAAGAGTTATTCAGTCAATCAATCTACCCCATAATAAATCTAGCTTCTTTTTTAGAGATTTCGTAGTGTATGTAAGTTTCATATTTACTACAGAAAATTTTGATCAAAATGCAAATTTAACTTTGACAGCCGTTCCCGCGTGTGACCGCCACGTAAGCAAGTGATCGTAGCTCTTCGCGGGGTGGCCACTACCTCGTTATTTTTGCCCGTGCACAATTGCACATGAAGGAGTGCGAGATTATGTCGGGATGATGTGCTGCCGTGCTGGAGGCCCGCCAAATCTCGGCCTCCGGGGAGTAGGCGCCGCTGCCAAAAGCTAACTGATCGATGGCCTTAGGAATTTGCACCCGGATTTGGGACACTGTTTGTTTACATAGACTCAGTTATTATCATAGGCCGGCCAAATGGATGGGCTAAATATACTGTTTTATATCCGTAGATACGATTAAGTTTGGATGTAAATATTTTTGTGGATAAGGTTTTGAAGCTATCTGCTAACTTATTAAAAAGACCGACCTTGCTAAGCTTAAACGGCTAGGCTGATCTTAATGATATTCGGCAGGATGATAGTGTACATCATAAGGGCCAACATAGGGCTGTGTTCCCCCCCCCCCCAAATTCAGAAAACTGGAAAATCGTGGGTAAAACCGCGGGATTCAACTAGTTAACTATAATTGGTGAATGACACTTTCTCTCCCTTCTCTTTCTGGGTCAAACACTCGTTTTTGTACCCTTTGAATTCCTATGCTTATTATAATTGTGGCATGGTATAAAAACAGTAGTTAAGTGGCATAGCAATAACTACAAAAAGGCATATGTCAACTTATTGAGAACACCGCCCTTGCAGCTAGGTTTGTGTAACAGAACTCAAGCTATGCGAGTACCTATACATAGCTGCAAGATCGGTTTTCTCAATAAGTTGGCAGATAGCTTCAAAACCCTATCTACGAAAATATTTACATCCAAACTTAATCGTATCTACGGATATAAAACAGTATATTTAGCCTATCCATTTGTCCGGCCTACGGTAATACGAGTATAGATACTCGCATAGCTTGAGTTCTGTCACACAAACCTAGCTGCAAGGGCGGTGTTCTCAATAAGTTGACATATGCCTTTTTGTAGTTATTGCTATGCCACTTAACTACTGTTTTTGTACCATGCCACAATTATAATAAGCATAGGAATTCAAAGGGTACAAAAACGAGTGTTTGACCCAGAAAGAGAAGGGAGAGTTGGGGGGGGGGGGGGAAACAGCCCTATGTCGACCCTTATGATGTACACTATCATCCTGCCGAATATCATTAAGATCATCCTAGCCGTTTAGTCGAAAAAAGCAAACAAACAAACAGACAGAGAAACAGAGTTACTTTCACTTTTATAATATTAGTAAGGATTTATTGGTAGTGAAATGGCTTGATATCTCGCGTTGTTCAATTGTTTAGCAAACTATTATATAGGTATCAACTTGTATGTATACTGTATACGAAAACCTTTAAGAAATTCAAGATATTTCCTCAAGACATCACCGTTCCCAAACTCACCAAGCATACAAACGCGAAACCGCGCACCATTCACAGAATTTACGCAAGTACATAAAAACGCCCTCAATAAGATAAGATCACTATCACTCCTGTGGAATATTCAAAAGAATTAATACCTTCGCAGCGCGGTAAGTAAGCGAGGGAGATAAGGCAGCTGAAATATTCAGGAGTCCCGGGTTCCAATACTGCTGTTATCTGGAAGCGGATGGAGCAAACATTAGCTGTGGCCTGTGAGCTTTTATTTGTCGGAAGTTTATTACGATTTCCTTTGGCAAGTTTAGAAGTAAATTATGATAAATCGTTCCAAATAGAGAAAAGGTTCTAGAGCATTCGATACAAACGTGCAATATTCAGTGATCGGCAAACATTTTGAAATTCTGAATAGTCGAAGTTTACATCGAAAATTTTCATATATTTATTTCAGGGGCAATTGCCTTTATTAACTTAACAAAGTAAGCTAATAATAACACTACAAATTTAATGCATTAGTAATTTTTTTTTTTTTTTTTACGGATCAAAGGGTGACAAAGCGATCTCGAGTAATTTCAAACGCCAGAGTCCACGCAATAGGTGTGTGCATGTGTGTGTGTACGTGTGTGGATTATTCTTTACTCAGCCGCTTTTACTCAAGATATTTGCTAGTCACTTCGATTGTTCTGATTTTCTGAGCCTATAAATGAATAACTTACACATAGTATCTGCCAGTAATTAACCTAACCAAACACCCGTATGTACTATGCAGTGAACTAGTTAATCTAAAACCTACAAAAGATTTAACACGACATGGGTTTCTTCAAATGTCGAGTTAAGTCTTAAAAGCTCGGCATCGCATTTGTGATGCCTCTGGTGTTACATATATCCGTAAGCGACGGTGATTGCTTACTATCAAGCAACACGTCTGTTTTTTGCCACTTATGCCATAAAAATATAGAACAGTAAGCACATGGTAATTTCATACACACAGAAAACAACATGGGGACAGTAAAATATTCATAAGGTACGTTATAAATGTTCGTACACAGATCCAAGTAGATCCTTTATAACGCTAGCGAATGCTGACAATGCGAATTGGTAGCGAAATAATAGGGTATTTCCCAGATGATAGATGAAAGGATACTCCGGGATAACCTCCGAAAGAGATCAGCGAATGGATCAGTACGCCCTACGAGTTCGCAGTCAGGCCGTAGTTAAGAGATAATCAAAAGGGGAACACTGGACCTCTAGTAAAGATATTAAAATGTCCAGCTGTGTCAATCGACTTCAAAAAATTGCACAATGTAACAGTAGTACATAATAGTAGTATATTTTGGTCTACGTGCTCTATCTTCGGTCACAACATCGCTTTCCATCAGATGAGTTGGAGGCCAAACATAGATCGTATCTTTATTAAAAAAATATTAATCATCATCATCAGCCAGAAGACGTCAACTGCATAACATAGGCCTCCCCCTATAACCTCCACACTGAACGACAGCCTGCCTTTTGCATCCACTGGATGCCCGCGACTCTCACAATGTCGTCGATCCATCTAGTGGGAGGCCTCCCTACGCTGCGTCTTCCGGTTCGTGGTAATTAATAGTTACTCATTGGTAATAGTGAAGGTTCTCTTTTAGTTTTTTTTTTTTTTTGCTATGCCTCTTATGTTACGCAATATCTTCGCCAGTATATATACCTAATGATTACTTTTACTGAATAGGCTATCTGGAGAGTGGTCATTAAAAATTTAACTGAAATATATTGCACCACTAAGTGTAGAAAATTGGGGGATTGATCCCATTTATTGAATTTCACCATCTTCCCGTGAAGTCAGATTTAATTTGTTTGTTAATTTTACATAATATTTTTAATAGTTAGGTTTCTTAAGTTTAACGTGTTTGTTAACAGCTTTAAGTGAAGTAATTGGGTAAATTGTCTAAGAGAAACTTGCCTGAAATTTTAAGTATTCGTAGAATTTCAATAAACAGTAAAACCAAACAAAAATCAAGTTTTTTTGATTTTCTCTCGTAATAAAATGAGCACTAGATTGAGTTACTTTATTAAGAGTGCGAAATTTTTATCACGCATTCAGTACATTGGAATTGGAACATAGTTTACGTTATTATTTTATAATTAACCTTTTGTATTATATGAATACGGCCACAGAATATATATAAGACACACAATGTACAAAATGTACAATGCAAGGTAACTGAAAGAGACAGGTAATTTTTGTTCTAAAAAGGGAGAAACAAAAAAATAAGGATCTTTTAATTTTCCATGAGCTTGACATATCCAAAAATGTAAGGACAATTGGCCCACTCCGCCCTGCTGTAACTACGTCCACGCTCGCATTTGTATGCCTGAGGATTTATACAGTTTATCTGTCGCTCCCTTTGTGCCTTGTTTGGCTTTCGCAAAAGCCGATGGTAGGCAGCTGGTACAAACTGACGGGCCGCGTGGCCTACCGATATGAAAGATCGCTCGGAAGGATTACGGTGTTTGAGGCTAGTTTTTCCGATCAAAGAATAACAACAACTTTTTCTTTATCCGTTTTATTCTAATGTTATTGAACTTGACATTGCCTTATGTAGGTGCAAATACATTATTAGTAACAACAATTATTAGTTTATTTATTTATTTAATAATAGACTTGCGTTTGGTCGCCAGCTCACCTGATGTAAAGCGATACGAATGCTTGCTATGCCTGAATACACGTTTTTGGGCCAGAATCTCCAACCAGGCATCATCATGAGTATGAGGCCGTGTTGAGTAATTTTCCACCATTGATTCTTTCGAGATAGAAAAATAAAAGTGAATTGGTACAATAATAATTTAAGATTAGTAGATGTAAATAGGTAATAACAAGTCAACCACCTTACATAAGCGCAAACTGGAAATGATAAAGACAAAATGTAAAAAGCAGAGAAATACATGTGCGCAAGTAATGACTCGGTACGTAATGTAACCGTAACGCAACTCAGCTTATATAAGTTATGTACTCGCTCGTTACGCAAGCTTATACCTACTCATACTTATTATTTCCTTATTCACATGGGTGCTCATAAAAAACTGTGGGTCCATAAATCGAGGTGCTCCTAAGAGGCAAAAAAGGGACCAGCGTCAATATATCACTAGTAGTCATTTCTGCTTAGCTCTTCGGGATCAGACTATTGTGCTCTATCTGGGACAAAACAAAGCCTGTTTTGTACTCGAACGTTGCGATACATAAACTCTGTTACAGCGTCGCCACTTTGCTAAAGAGATTGTCAAAGGAGGCACGAATAACAAAACGTTCAAGTTCGATATAAGTGGATACATACCTACAGATATCGAAAGAAAATCGCACAGAACGTTAACCTCGGAACAAACATTAAAATTCGAATGTGAATTTTTTCGAATAAACATAAAAAGTTACGGCACGTTTCCAAAATGGCGTATATTGAGTCGGGGTTGTTTTTAATTAAAGTTGCGTGATGTTGCACACAGAAGGCATTGCTGGAGTCGGAACTGGGAAACTTTAGTCCAGCCACTGCGATCACAAGACTTTGAGCTTTCAGCGAACTACTTTTGATACGCGGACTTTCAGTGGTCTTGCTCAACTTTAATGAAGGAGCAGGAATTACTGAAGACTCTTATTTAGAACTTTCGAGTCAAATTAAGTAGTACCGTGGTCTAGTACTTCACTATTATGTTAGACTTGAAGTCATCTAAGACGTTTCCAGTAGATAGGTATTCTATATTTTAACAACACACACACGTATTTGTGTAAAAACTTTTTAAAACTAAACTTTCTTTCCAATTTTCTTTCTGAATTATACAATTTATCACATTTCTATGATTCGTTTTACTTGATTTTTACAAAATTAACATTCCGCTTACTTCATGACGACGATATTAAAATGCGTTTATCGTTTGCCATAACTATCGATCTCTCCACAGAACTACGCATGAATAAAAGATTACCACTAGTTTATATCACAAAACGAGAAGAGAAAAGCAATTTGCATAGATAGTAACGTTCTTTACTTTGTAACCTGCGTCTTCGGAACTAAGTTTGTGCATCGGAATTGAAGAGTTTTGTGTAAGGCAACGCGGACGCGCTCACACTGACAAATATCTGTAAAGTTTCAAGGAGGCGCCAGCTGCGGAAGTTCGCCTACGTGTCGGGAATAGCCGCCGATCTCCAATCTACGCCGATCTCATCACAAATCACTACATTTTCATATTGAGTGATTTATTCATACAACAACCCGCAACTAGTACACATTCCTTGCTCAGCAGAAACGGTAAAACGAGGACGTCGTTTATATGCTGAAGATCCCGCATAAAAATGGGATACGTACTACACACATACGTACTACTTATCCCGCAAACTATAAGGAAATAACTGCACGGGTTCGGTGGAGCCTCGCTTACGTGGCCTGACTTTCTTTTATACAGATTTTGCTGCTCGAAATTTATGAGTAATCCTCTTTCTTATCTGCCTGTAGTCTATTATAGGATCCACCGTCAGTTTGTTTACGAGCAACACAACATTGATACAATCACTTCCATATACGCTACGAATTCGTGGAAACTCTCACAAATAACTTTAAGTAATTTCCCTTGCGACCTGACGGCAATAACACAGTGACCTACTCGCACCGTGAAGAGGAAACCTACGTTGTCTTGAGGAATTTCAGATCTGTGCAGAAAGGATGATGCTCTTCTAATTCGTGCAGGTGGCCGCGCCTGCAAGTTTCACAAGTTACGTGTATTTTCAGGCGTTATATCGGGCCCGCTCTGTACTCGTCACAGATTATTTAAATGCTTTGTGACCGCCACAATAGACATAACCCCCTCAAGATCATGAAAATTACACGCATTGATGAAAAACTTACGTACGGCTCGTAGCGACGAAACGAGCTCAGTAAACGCTGACAAAGGTCACAGAAATATAAGTACGTATTCCAATGGAACACGTTAAGTCGCATAATACCCTTGTTAACAAAAAATCCTGCCCGGCGAGGGGCCGTATTGTCGATGTTGGCGTTTATAATGGCAATATAGCTTGTTATGATAATAACACGAATATCCCTCGTAATGTGAGGCGATAATATAAATACACGAGTTATATTTCCGCCAAATTAACTCTAGGTAAAGCAACTGTAATTTGTATGAAAGTTGAAGTTGTTAGGTAAGTCACGTAGGTAGCCCAATTAGTGTCAAACTTAGGCTCGGTGATATTCCCGGCTATGATCGAAGTTGCGGATGAAGTAGTTGTTACAGCGGTCGGTGGGGAGAGCAGCTGTACATCTTGAAGTTATCTAATTACCGCAAACAGAACTCTTGGGTGGCGGGGTGGAAGGCAGCTTCTACGTAGCTGTGATTACCCGCCGCGAAGCACCGTTCCGCCACTCCATTACTAGCCGCTATTGTGTTATAACCGGTCTCCGGTTCGAGCATTATCGATGAGGCTCAATTCAAAGTTATCTAGTTACATTAGCCTCTCGTGCAGTCATTAAAATTGCACTGTTTTTGTACCAATATTTATACGCGGTCTCCCGTTTCAAACCAGCCAAACCAGCGTGCAATCTTGGACCAAAATAAAATAAATGGATGGGCCCAGAAGAAGCGCATTTTTTAATATTACAAAATGAGTGCCGGTGCTCACTTAGTTTCAGTTGGTCTCCAGCCGTAGCAACACGACAACACGAAGTGCAACACGAGAATATTTTTACATGATAACGAAACATCTGACAAAATTATGCTTTCGTGGACTTTCCCGAAGTGTAAATACACAACAAAAAATCGCTATCTAAATTTTGTAAAAAATGTACTGTACATGATTATAATTAGGTGTTGAAGTCACCGACGGTTTTGACTCGTTTTTACGGAGCAAGTTCAATGTTTATGGCCCGTCCATTAATTTTATTTTGGTCGAAGCGTGCAATAACATATTATTACATAAAATAATATCCATCCAAGCCTGCAACCCGATGAAAACATGTCGAAATTTTCATTATGCTTGGGAAACAATTGTTTCGAGTCTGTAGATGAAATGAACTGCGGAGCATGGATATTATACGCAGTTTTATACCAGCAATAGTTACGAGCTGCATAAAATTTGTAAGCTGGCTTTATTGAAACGTTCTTCGTAAGTTTTAGTACAAAATATGTGGAAATGTTTATGAAGCGTAGACATGAATGTTATAAACGTGCCGTGAAAAAAAGTTCCTGTTTGTTTTCAATTTGGTTGAAACTCCCTTTTGACCTGATTCCTTTCAACAGGATTGCGTTATGATATCAAAGCATTAACATCTGCTGCGGTGTGCCGCGGAGGTACTCGTATAAGTCTTAAATGCGGCTTCTCTGACGGTATTACCAGATATTGCAATTTAACTTTCGTATTTCATTGCCGCCTCTCCCTTATTATTAAAAAAGAAACAAAATACGAAACTGTTTTTCTGACATGTAATTCCGCTTCTACGTCACTTCAAGTACAATAAGGAATTTGGGATAAATTATTTTACTCTATAGATATTTGTTAATGATGCTAATTTAGCCTAACCTAAAATAAAATAATAATAACATAAAAAAGAACAAATAACCTAACCTGAAACAAATAACTCTTTATGATAATTTGTAATAATAATATTTTAAACGAGAATACGATAGATTTACGATAGATAATCGATAGATTTGAACCTTTTAGGAATCATTGTGCAATGGCTATAAATATTATACAATTTAAATGTAAATTAAATAATATGTTGTAAATGTTTTGAAGATGAACTTCCGCAAAGTAAAACCCGATTCAATCAACTAACAAAATACGAATTTATGAGTCCGCCACATTCTTTTATCAATGTTTTCAAAAACCTACGATATGAATGAGGAGTGGTAGGAAGCAGAGCTAGCTTACAAAACCCATGAACCTCAATGGTTGGTACTTGAGCTTCGTTCTCAAACAAACATACAACCTCATGGAGCGCTCTTGTACGCGATCTCACTAGTACCATGCGAACAGCTGCACTCCACCACCGACTCCATAAATCACATCTGAATCGCCGACACGAGAACAAATCGAAAAAATGTGCCCAATAAAGATATGGCGAAATACTGGCGGGAATAAAATCAATCCTCTTTTCCTTGTCATTCGAGCGTGAACGTTATTAAATATTCCTTACATTTTTGCGTAACAGAACATCTTTATGTGTGATGTTCGCAATATTTATACGACAAATGTTTAGCCGTATCAATATCCAGTCTTCTAACTTCAAACACATACCTACTAGATTTTTTGTTTATATGAAACTAGCGACCCGCCCGCCCGGCTTCGCACGGGTGTAATTTACGCGCGAAGCCGGGGCGGGTCGCTAGTTATATATAAACCTTCCTTGAAAATTTATCTAACTGATAGTGAAAACCGCATCAAAATCCGTTGCGTGGTTTAGGAGAAGTTAGCGGCCATACAGACAGACAGACACGGAAAGCGACTTCAATTTATACTATGTAGAGAAGAGAAGAGAAGATATAGTGAAGATAAAGTAGTTGAACTGTATACTTTAATTCTACATAGCAAAAATATGAGAACGTATACCTAAATTAGGTAGGTATGTCTCCGCAGTCAGATTTCCTTGGCGAAAAAAACTTAAAGAGACACCCGACATCTTCTGGTGGGTAATGAACACATAACTCGTATATGGAGCCCATCTGTCCTGTCGTTACATAACCCCTGAGCAGGCACTCATGCCGACAGCGAAATCACGCGACACACGTCACCACCCTTTGAACCGCGCTAACAATGGGTTGGTCTCGAAAAGTCTGCAAAACGTGAAAAACGCGTCTCATCTGCGAGCGATGTCGTGACAGAGAAAGCCCTCTATCAATCTGCCGGCACCTATTTCACGATGGAAATTAACAGTATGGATACTTGGGTAGATCGCATAATCGAAACCCTATCAGCCTTGTGTTGCTGAGAAACGTTATGGGCAACGTTTCTCGGCAACCACTACTACCTGACCACTATCTTAGAACCGTTAAACATCAGCACCTATATATATTGTACATAGAGAGTAGGTACGCTATCACCATACTTAATCACTACCACATTTGATCGCTTCCACCATACCATACACATCATCATCAGCCTATCATGCTCCCACTGCTGGGACACAGGCCTTCTCTCAGAAAGAGAGAGGATGGGGTCCTAATCCACTATGCTGGCCCAGTGCATGTTAGTGAATGGCATATATTATATATGTTTTTGATTTTTTGAGGTTCTTGGACATACCGATTTCCTCACGTTGTTTCCTTTACCCTTGTTTAGCGTCAAGATGGCATCGACACGAATATAATTTATTTAAGTACTAAATTCATTCAAATTCAATTTATTGAGCCCGTGAGCCTGGGTTACAAAGTTGGTATATGTATAAGAAAATTAAAGGATTCAGGAACAGATTCGATAAGGTAAGTTACTGTTGGTATGGTGTACCGATTTTCTGACGTTCCCATCCTTTCATATCACACCACGCCGAGGCATTTCAGTTATTATACCAAATATGCACGAGTAGGTACTATTTCTTTCTCTTTGTGAATGATAGCTCTCGTGTGGTGTGATTAAAGCTATGTTTTATAGTTACTTACAAAAAATATATGAAAGCATAATACCTACAGTTTCCCCTTGGTCGTCCATTCGTTTACATTTTGAGCATATCGTTTACAGTTCTGTTGTGTGCTGCTCAATATTGAAGTGTGCGTTTGCAGAACTAGTAAGAATATGTCAGTGTGTGCAATACGTGTTTACCTCACACCTTCAGTTTTTGACAGACTTTTGTCGGTGCTCGAGTTTAAGGCAAATCCAAACTATATATTATCAAGAAATAAAATTCTTCTATCCCGTGCGTATCTATCCCGTGCGTGTGTACAATATTTCAATGTGCAGAGAGGTCTGATTACGCATTTCCACTAACAAGAAGCAAATGGTAAAATTTATACTCACGTAAACTGGCCCCTGCTACGCCTCGACCCACATTTTCACGTTCGGCAGTAAATGCTTCTTTTGCCTGGCGTTAAAATAGTGCACTAAAAGGTTGATTGAACACACTATAAGGGAGGAATTATCAAGAAAATTTTAAATTATTTATTCTAAACGGTTATAAAACCCTGCCTAAACCATAAAAAGTATACTGGTGTTAGTCTTATTTTTTTACACCTTTTTTTACACAAACTCAAATAATGTAACCCAAGGTGTAAAAAAATAAGACTAACACCCGTGCGAAGCCGGGGTGCGTTGCTAGTTAATAAATATTTGTATTCGAATAATTTTGTTTGAGCGCCTGTTGATTTGGTATTAACAATAAGCGTTCGAGAGCTTAGTCGGGTTTTTTAATTCCCGACGCAAACAGAGGGGTGTTATACATAAGTATAATGGTAAGAAAATTATACTTATTTATTTTGAAAGTCAGTGTAGCGTACTGTGTTTATGACGGTTACTAAAAAACATCGCTCTGTGTGGAACCTTCAAAGCGCGCAAATATTTACTGTGGAAAAACGTGCCAAATTGAAAAATATTCTGATTTGTTTAGTGTGGTCTGGCTTGTCAATGACCTCGGCCAGAAAGGGGACTAGGTGCTTATAAGCGCATTAAAACTTTACTAAACAATTAGATAATGACAATTAAAGAAATACCTACTTCAAACTTTGCGCCTGGAAAACATTAAAGAGCCATTGTTTTTTTTTAATTCATTTATTTCATGTATATACACATAATTAATCTAAATTAATAACTAATTACTTACTTAATTAATTACTTTGTTTGCATGCCGAAAGGTCGATTATGGCGCTCTTTTACTGTAAATTTTCCATCTTCTGTGTACCCATACATACGCAATAAATGATATATGAATATGAATATATGAATATGAAATTAGTATTGAAAAACCAGGCTGTTTATATCGATACTAAGCTTCACTACACGCACTAACACACACGCAAAGTTAAATAAATGTCTATATTTAAATAAATAAAAAATAATCTAACTTTTACAACTAAGATGCTTGCTTTGAAATTGTAATACAGTACCTTACCTTAGTAGTACATGTTTATGTATTCCAATTTCACAAGCAAGCATCTGTTCATCCCAGTAACATCATCTATTTAAATCTGTGATAATCATAATAAACTTCCAAACTATAAACTACCCCATTCCATGAAAAAATAAAAAACATGCAATGTGAAGTTACGTACAAATCGCTCGGAATCGGCCGCAGCGCAGGCTTCGAACCGGGGCTCGGGATGGTCAAAGTTGGGGCTCTGACCATCCACTTAAGCGTGCCCAGGGACAGAACGACAACGTTGTGTGACCAACGTTGTCGTGGGCGGAGGGGCTGAGACAACGCAGTTGTCTCGGGAGGAGCCCAGTGCCGAGGGCTCCGGTGCGTTCTTCTGGAGATCTTGGAGCCCTTTTGACAAGCACTAAGGCTGGTCATCGAGGGGGTTTTAGTGGGTATAATCCCACATAACCTGGCTGCACCCCAATGCAGCCGGGTATCTTTGGAAGATTTCCCCCTCGAAAAAAAAAAAAAAAAAACTTCGAACCGGTTCCATTAGATAAGCCACGTGCTATTGAAGAGTTCTTTTATCCATCAACTAGCTCCATGATCATACCCTTATTACCAATTGTATAGGAATCGTCAAACTCGAGTTACTAGTAGTCATTAAATAATTTCACTGATGATGATGATGTATTCCAGGCTGATGTTGGTCATGGCGACTGCTTTGAATGAATTGAGTTCTACTATCCACCTCCTGGCTCCATAATCAGATCAGTTCGGTGGTTATCCGGATTTACAATTAGAAGTAGATTAAAATCGACTTCTAAGATTTGTTTACATATAGTTATGTAAGCTTAATGAGTGTTAAAAAAAAAGCAATTAATGGTGTAGATTGCCGAGTATTCAAATTCCAATGTTAATCAGGATGTAGCTACGGCGTAGCTCAGTGCTACGTGACGTAGCACCGTAGCGGAGTAGCGTCATTCTACGCATGGCTACGTCTCGTTGGAACGTGGTTCAAATAGCAAGCTACGCCTCGCTAGTGTCCTTTGTCCCGACGTGGGCTGGGTAATTACTACGACGTATGTTTGTGCAGATTATACTCGTACCTACGATATGCCCCATGCCGACCTCCGCGGCTCAGATTGTCACCTACGAGATGGAATAGATAACACAGATTGTCCTACAAGCCAGTTTTACTAACATAGACTTTTCCATACATTGCAGGGTTACGCATATAGTTAACTAGCGGTCCGCCCCGGTTTCGCACGGGTATAGATATATAGCCTACTAGCTGAAACCCGCTACTTCGTACGCGTAGAGCTCGGCCTTCGGCCTCGCTACTACAACCCGTTATAGCCTATGTGTTATTCTAATGTATAAGCTATATTATTGTAAACTTTCATTAAAATCCATTCGGTAGTATTTGGGTGAAAGACGAACAAACATCCATACATACAAACTTCCGCGTTTATAATATTAGTAGGATGTCACCCGGGGATAGTGTAGCTTCCCAACAGTGAAATAATCTTTCAAATCGGTTCAGTAGTTTCGGAGCCTATTCAATGCAAACAAACAATCAAATATTTCCTCTTTATAATATTAGTATAGATAAATATAGTAATTAAATATACACATAGACTGTGCAAAGCCGAAAGAAGTTAAGGTTCACTCATCATTATGAACAACTTTTAATTAGGTACCAACCACAAAATCGCCAAAAAAGTTAGCCGTTCCATACATTTTGTCGAGTGTCAATGACCTTTTTCTGTGGAACAGCTGTTTTATCGCGATTTCATGTTTGGTCCCATAAAAGAACTAAAAGATGTGTATATATAATGATGAGTACAATGATCTCCTTTAGGCTTAGTGCGTTCTATATGCGTAACCCTGTAAATGTATTGCCAGTAAAATATTTGTATTGTCGTTTATGTTATATGAAACTCCGAAGATTGCAAATCCGATGAACTTTAGCGTAGGCTTTTGTATCAGTAATCTATTTTGGAATAGTTCATAGTTATTTTATTAATATCAGAAAGATATATGTCAAATATAGGTTAAAAATGAACTTAATATAATGATTACTATAAATAATTAATTAAGCGCGAAATTACATTTTAATAACAATAATTATACAAATCAAAAAATGAATTAATAGCAATATCAAATTAAAATAATTAATAGCATTTAAATTTAAAAAATAATAATAATAATAGTAAGATGTCATAAAAAATCATAATCAAAGTCATGCACAACAAATTATAATAAAATAAGTCAAATAAATATCAATTAAAATTAAATAGTTAATATTATTGACTAATAACATAAATTAACTTTAATTTTGTGCGTCTTTAAAAACGTCAAAGTCATAAAACGTTTGCTCGATAAGCCAGCGTTTTAGGCGAACTTTAAAGCAAATTAGGCTCGGAGAATTAGTGATGTTATCCGGCAACATATTGTATACTGTTGGTCCCATGACATGTGTAAGTTTTTTGGATTTGAATATCAAACAAGTCATCGTTACATAAAAGAAAAAGTCTTAACTACATTTTTGGATGAAATGTTTTTATGAATGCAGGAAAATCACAAACAACTGCAAAGCCCGTACAGTTCCAGGAAAATTAAAAATTAACGAACTTGCGATATCTATGCATGTCATGCTGTAAAGTTAACAGTGTCCAGATAATGGGTTCCAGTGAAATGCCATTGCATAATGCTTTAACACAAATCAGCAATCAGCAAGTACTATTAAAATTTTATATTACACGGGATTTACTCACGTAAGACTAAGCCCGTCACTCCGGCTATAGTTACAACAGCATGAGGCGGTATTTTTAACCGACTTCAAAAAGGAGGAGATTATCAATTCGACTGTAAGTTTTTTTTTTAATATATGTTACGCGATTACTTCGCCAATTTAGAATTGTTTTTGATGATTAATTTTTTGGTTGGTAGGTCATACCTCATAGGTGGTCCCATATAAATTTTATCGACATTGATTCAGCGCTTTTTGAAAAATCTAGTAAAACATGACAATAAGCAACGAAGTCAATGTACATTGTACAGTGCCACCAACTTAGCTGTTAAAGTAGGCAAAATTGGAACTACAGTTATTTCTTGGTGAATTTCATACTTTGTTCTCCACTAGCGACGCTGTCAACTGAACAGAAAACATAGAAGAACTGTTCCTAGAACAGAACTTCAAAAATAAAAAAGTGTCTCCATGGCGACAGTTGTTTTTCGTGAAATTAAATTTTCGACATATTTTCTACACTCGAGCTATTTATTGCTTTCGCACACACTTTCGGACCTATTTGGTTGGTTGGTATTTCATGAAGTCGATTCTTTTTTTTTCTAAAAAATATTTTTCTTGAAACATGGTATTCCTTTAAGAAACTTCTTTTACTGTCTTTAATGTTATTGTCTCCTTTCAAATCTTGTGTATACGTGCGTAAGATATCAGTCCAGTCAGAGTCCAGCAAAGTTAGTCACGGTCAATTCCAAGTCATGCCCTAGTAAAGTGATGGTCTTTCACAAGAGATTTTATGCAGTTTTGGAAACATCACAAAAAGACCTCATTATATCACTTTCGCACACTCGAGCACGATTAAGAACATTTAATAAATAATAATCTACGATTATTAGGTACACGTGAACACTCTAAAATATACAAGTTTAGGACGTTTGCGGTAAAACTCCTTTGCGTACATTGGTCATTGGTTGATATGTCACCCACAGATATCTACTATACTTCTGTGACTATACTACGAACGAATCTCACCATCCCGCCTTGGCAGAGTGTTATGGTATGTACCATCTGAAAATATCAAACAATCTTCAACCAATATCTGATGTAACGATGTTTAGTATCACAAAAAACAGTAAATTGTTTACAAATTTCTCGTATCAAAATACCAGCGTAGCTATCGTACAGCGCAAGATGAGGGTAACCAATTTGATTGCATATTTTACGAAAAACGGCTTACAATAACAATGTGAAGCTGCGCCGCACAAAAGGTCGCATCGAGCGCGAGGAAATCGTAGCCCAGCTTCTCAATGCTGGACTGGGCAACATTAATATTGCAATTTGGAATCCAGATCTGAGAAAATCATATTCTTATCACAATGAGTTAAAAGTTGTTTTGCGTTGGCAGCGTGTTTGTGGACAGTAAATAAGAGAGCGATGTGTGCTCTAAGTTCACACGCACGCACCTCACATTGTTGGCGGGATACGCGAGCCGAGAAGAATGATTTTTCTGGCCGAAGCCTTTCTCCACAATAATGAGTCGCTTGACGTATTGTCCCGAGGGCGCCATCTCGTCCAAATTACGAAGCCATTGTTACTGAGATATTGTTCGTCGCTTCGTGAATATGTGCGAAAGGAAATGAAACTGTTCCCCAGTGCCGTCACCGTTTGTTGGCTTCCCGGAACCGCCGAGACTTTGCTATATTTCCATTCCGCTCCAGAGACCTGCTAAATGAGTGCTATAATGCTTTAATACATTCAAGTATTCAACAACGAACAACACATAAATCCAAAGTCACGAGAATGTCCCTGAAGATTTGAAGCGGCATCGATTCGTTTCATTAAAAGCATTTTTTATTTGCAGAAGTACGATCCCAATCTTGCTAAATTGGCGGCGCTACATCTCTCAATAATTGGATTGTCTTTTGAGCTGCAGACCTCGATACTGCATCGATGCTCCAATGACTTTAATTCCACTTCAGTGGCGGCCCTCGGTCTCGTACTGAACCGTCAACCGAGAAAGATGCGATATCTGATCTGATGTAAGATTGTATTATTACAGTTAATAGTTTGCAATCTATATTTTCATTATAAATACGTATAGAAACTATTTGTTTTAAACTATCACGGTTGTTCACTAAAGTTATATGATTATTTACGGGATATTTACCTTGGTAAGGTTGTGGAATGAGCTCTTGATATTTCAGCGCAGTTACATGTACCTTGTTCACGGGAAGACTGCATGTAACTGCGCCGAAATATCGGGAGCTCATTCCACAAACTTACCACGGTAAATATCCCGTAAATAATCATATAACTTTAGAAACTATTTGTTCGTATAAATACAAAAGTGAAGTGCAAACACAATAAGAGCTCTGCATCATTCTTTATGTGCTCAAATGACTATTATCAGTATAAAGTTAACTGTTTTGGCACTTAGGTAGTTGATATGCAGTGCATATTGCACTGCGGAGGCTATTACCGACGCGTCGCGCTATTGTCCCTCCCGCGCCCACGGTTCTTATTGAACTGATATTGAATATTGAAAACTGTACGAAAACTCTGCCTGCTCATGTATAACATACGGAAACTGTGTCCTTAATATTCCTTTTCAATAATAGCAGTTGCTCTATTTGTTCTGAACACTCGTTGCTTCTTTGAAAAGAAACAAAATTGATTCAATATCCGCGTTCCTTCGGGATTACGTTGTTAAGAGCTTCGTTAAACATCACATAACTTGAGCGTCCGCTTAAAGTGCCCTATTTTTTGGAAATTCATAAAATATTTACGACAGAATAATGTCTCATAATATTTTTATTCCTCTCCTCAGGGCTATTCATCGAATCTATAAATTCGTCACGAAGCCATCGCGGCTCCGTAAAATAAATACGTGCCGATAATTCCTAATATTTTTTTACGTAACAATGCCATAGAAAATTATGGATAAGTAGACTGAGGAAAAATGAAGGGCTCTCGGAGAATTTTTATGTTATTGGACAAATAAAATAACACGGTTAAAAGTTTTCCTCGTTAAATGTAGGGAAGAGTAGGGGTGGTTTACGTAAGAAAATCAACTAAAGGTTACATCAAAAGTAATTAGTACTATCTTGCTGCTCCTACCCATTAGGTAGACTGACGCGTTTCCTTTTTCTAATTCACTCTATCCGTCAACTCCGCATCAATTTCCTTCTTCACATTATCACATAGCTACAAGGACAGGGTAGGCTAAGCCGAAAAAGATTCGTTATACTCATCACTGTGAACAACTTTTACTATGGTATCAAACCAGAAATCGCAAAAAAAAACAGCTGAGCCATACATTTTGTCGAGTGTCACTGACCGTTTTCTATGAGACGGCTGATATTTTTTTCGCAATTTCAGAAATGGTCCCATAGTAAAAGTTGTTCATAGTTATGAGTACAATGACCTTCTTTCAGCTTAACATACCTACCCTTCCGTTATAACCCTGTGTTATAATTTTTTTCTTTCTAAAATATATAAATACCCAACTATTTGGATTTTTATAGATTTAATGATTTCAATTTATGCAATTTAAATGGTATCTATCTTTTAAATCAGAGCTGTCGCGAACTTTTTAGTTAAACCTACTTAGGCACTTTATTTGTTCGCCGACGCCGCTTAGTCGTATGAGTATTCATAAAACCTGACTATTCCATTTATGCTATCGAAGCATTCGAAGAAATGGCACGAACGTAACGCAATATCAAATGGGCAAATGCAACAAAACATTAGCGCTAAATCGCAAATTCCCACGAAACCTACAACTATCCAAGTTAGCATGTATGTAAGCTCAGTGCTGAGGCGCACTGCACCGCTGGATAGGTCCATATACTCGCGGTATCGTTGAGATTATAACGAAAACTGAGATATTATACGTAACAATTCAAGCTACATTTTATTTATATTACACGGGAATTACTCATGTAAGATTAAGCCGGTTACTGTGATTATGTGGGTAAAATGTGTAAAAACCACGTCAGTTTCCTTAGTAAAATTCAAGCTACGTTCAAATTCCTCTTCACTCGTTTTATCCCAATGAACGTTCATAACTTAAATGAGGATAAATTTGTCGCTTCCAAAGATTAGGTAATCTTACCTAGGCGTCTAGCTTTAGACTTCGCAGCTGTTTATTGCATGAGAGTACCTATACCTACACATTATTTTTTCTCGTCTTTGTTGTGCTAATATAGGTATTAAGGGCCAAAATACCAAGAGCCTTGTGCATATTATGATGTTATCCATAAAACATTTTTATAATAAACATCAAATGTGCGAATGAGCGATAGGTATAGCGCCGTGCCATATTCTGGGCTTTAATGATACAGTTTTAAGGCATAATTGTAAGTCGCGGTTGTTTGTCTTTTACAGGCCTCTAGGTGACCTTCAGGCCACCTGGATGTCAAAGAACACCTTTAGATGAACTCTGGCATCAGGGCTGGACACTCAGCCCATATGAATGTACCTATTGCTTAGTTTCATATCTTTGTCAAATGATACCCTACCTTTATTTATACAAAAAAAAAATATGTGAAGTATCTCTTTTAGTATAAAACAACTATAATTAATAGGTATTCTAGCTTTCACCTAAATTTACAACATTGCATTAGTTTCTCGCATGCAGTTTCGAGTCCTGTTGGTCGCCGAACTGTTGATCGTCTACATTCCATTTACACCTTTAAATGGCACAAATAATCCAACAATAGTTTTAAAATCGACGGAGCATTGAAAATTCCAACGAATACTGTCAACATCCCATATTTAAAGCTGAGTCCAAATCGTACTGTGGACCAAGCACTGTGTCGCAGTGAACAATGTGCAACTGGTCCTACATCGGTACAGCAGTATTATTTACAGCGAATTGCTCCTAGATCCAATCTCACTCGGTAGTGCGAGGAATTTTAACAGAACATAAATGCTCGGGCGACGTCCTGTTTGTGATAAAAGTACCTACTTCCTATCTGTGGAGAGAATAAAAAATAGTTCCTGCTTTTTTATGAAATAGGATAGAGGATAGATATTTGATATGTTAAAAATAAAATCGCCTTATAAAGTTCTGAGATGTGAGCATTTAAAGTTTTTGGTTGGATTAGGAAGGGATGTTCTCTCTCTTTCTCGCAAAGTGAGTATCAGTTTGGAGTTTGTATTGTGTAATTACAAGTGACGTCATTTGTAAGTATAGTGCGCTCTCAGAAAAAAGACAAAAGACATTAAAATGCTTATACCTATGTTGTTTTAATTGTTTTCGGTGATCGGCTCTATTTATAACCAGGAATCTAATGCTTTTTACAAGACAATAAATAATAATCAGTCTTATTGCTACTCTACTACGGATCTGTATTATTAACTAATCATATTTGAGCAGAATGTCTGATTATGATTGGGGTTTATAATTATACCATTAGATTTTTAATCTACCGCCTACCGCGTATAAAAAAATTTCATTCTCCCATCCCTTGTACTTTAGACCCATTCCAGTCCGTAAAAAATTACACAGCCAAAAATTTCAGAAGCAGTTACCATAGTGCCTATCAAAATAAAAAACATGAATCCATAAAGCTTTCCGTTCAAAATGTACATTTGTATTATGTTCTGTTTGGTTAGCGACGTCCGCCCGCCCTCCGAGCCTCGCTCGACCAGAGTGACCGCAACGCATACCGACTCACAAAAAATACAAGTTTCCTGCATAAGGACCACAAAAACACTATTTATACACGTTCCATGCAGACTACTTAACAAAGTGGGTTAATGGAATACCTTTTGGGTAGATGAAACTCATAAATTATAGCCTTGCAACGAAAGCTCTTGTTACAATGCGAAAGAGTATTGCGAATTTTAGTAAATGCTGCAGAGAAAAATTGTCTAGTAAATTTAAAGAGGAAATCATTGTAAAAATATATATCCAAAAATCGCGAGTGAATCGGTTTCTTTAAAGCAAAAGTGCTCTATGGCATCTTCACCGCATCATCGCTCAACTTCAGGCGAGATGGCGGTCAAACGAAAACCATGCAAGCAATTTAATGTATAAAAAGGTACTTTGCGGAAATACTTGGACGAGATCAGCGATAAGCAGGTAAAATTCACGAAAACATATACCTACACTTACACCGACCTACAGTAGCTGAACAAGCTGCCAAAAAAGAGAATGATGATGAAATGAGCACGGAAAAAAACATGAAAAAAAATTAGGATGTGTGAAAACCACGTCAGTTTCCATAATAAAATAAGCAAGGCTAAGTTTCCGTTTCAGTGTAAACTAGATAAGATAGAAAGATATTTCGTGTGATATAACGAGTATTTCGTACATTTACAGTATTTGCGATGGAATTTTCGGTTCCTCGCAAACTCGGTCTGAATGACAGTGTAATGCGCTCGTGCAAGCCGCGCTGTAGAATTAATAGGTAATTAGTTCACGCGTTGCTCCCTCAGGCCCTCTACTCGACGAGCGCCGGAATTTAGGTCTCGTTGAAACAAAAGTACCTTCCTCTCTGATGACACTGTGAAATCTTTTACAGGTTTTATTTTTAAGATTCCTCGTCAAAAGGAAAAAAGGTACCCTTATAGGATCACTTCGTTGTCCATCTGTATGTCTGTCTGCCAAGACCCTTTTTCTCAAGAATGCGTAGAGGTATCAAGTTGAAATGAATATCAAATACTCAAGTCTACAATCCCTTCGAGCTAAATATGCGTTTAGCGGCCGTTTATGCCGAATATTTTGACATTTGCAAGGGAATCAATTTAGTTTTTACGTAACCCTTAGGATGTCCTACTCACACTTGTCCGGTTTGATTTTAGAAATATTGACAAAGACAAGCACATTCACAGATGCATAATTTTAGTAGCCATAATTAAAGTTACATCATAATTATTTTAGTCGAGTATATTTCACGCCATCGAGTCTTGCGTCTGACGCTCTCACATACCTACAAAAGTAATATTAAACTTACATGATACAGAGGCTCAAAGTAACAAGAACATTTTATTTGCCTAAGTACAATACTCTAGCTATTATTACATTGAGTATTGTACTTAGGCAAATAAAAAGTTCTTGTTGCTTTGGGCCTTTGTATCATGTAAAAAAAATGAGATAGTGAATATAGATGCAATATAGACATAAAAAAAAAGGGCGCCGTCACATCTTCCTGAGACACAGGGTAGGGCTGGCGCGGCTGCCAATTCGGCAGAGCAGCACAAGCGACGCAAATATGCTAACCTCGGCAGTGGTTACATATTTGAGGCGTTTGGGGTCGAGACATTGGGCCCTTGGAACCGGGAGCTCACCTCATTTTCAAAAATCTTTCAGAGCGCCTGGTTAATGCGACGCGTGACCAAAATGCTGGCGTGTTTTTGGCTCAACGCGTAAGCATTGCCATTCAACGTGGTAATGCCGCCAGCATGCTGGGTACGCTCCCAACTGGTAGTGGGCTTGAGCATTTGGATTGTCTTTAGATCTTCAACGGTCTATGGGCAGTCTAACTGTATTTGTAGTTTTAGTTTTAGCTTGTATTTTGTTTAGGTAATAAAGGCGCTTGCCCTATTATAGCAAAATAGACCTTTAAAATTCTTAGGCAAATTGATGAAGAAGCAGTTTTTTTTAGTAGTCGGCTGATACTAAAAAGTGGGTCTATAGAAACTCGCAAAAAAAATACACGTACCTAGGTACTATATGGAGATAACGATTATTAAAGTTTGGACCATAGAACTGGATCTTTGCTTACTTGTTTACTCCAAGTTCAAGCGTATCATTTTCATTTTGCTCTAATAAAGTACAGACTACGAATATATACGAATACTGGGTTATTTAGTATTTTCGCTGCCACTAGTATTAATTTTCGTATATTCCGTATATAAGAGGAATAAACGTTCCCGGGATCCGTCACATTACCACCGCGGTTCCCGCAGGCCTCCCAAATAATAATAATTAAATTTTTGGGAGTAGGGAGCGGCAATCTTCCATAGGCCTTGGGCCTAGGGCAGCCAAGGTATTAAATCCGCCCCTGGCATCGGTGATCGGTTAGAAACACCTAGTTGAGACACGCTAGTAGCACTCCGGCTGTTTTTATAATTAGTATAGAATGGATATGGAAGGAAACTACTTAGGTACTCGGTTTCAGCCGCATGTGTTCAGCTTTAGCCAAGTAGCAAGACTGAGTTTAACGTTGTTTTAAACACTTGCAACTTCCTAACGTTATTTGTTGTCAGTTTTGAGAGTTGAGAAGGCGTTGTCAGCGTAATAAGAGCTATTAATATGTATCTGCATGAACAGGAGCCTTACGGACAACTGCTATTGCGGCACCTATTCCAACTTAACCTTTTCCAACTGAGCGGATTAGGTGCCGCAATAGCAGTTGTCCATAAGGCTCCAGATCGCAATTAAGGATCTTGAAATAAACTGTATTTTTTTACAGCTGTACACTAAGCGACCATAACGAGGCTTCACCCCTTGGCTGCTTACTCAATAACAGCTTTGGGGTTTAGCTTTTTCAAGCAATCCAGTTTAGGTGATGAAAAAAGTTGCGCTGCCGCAAACCATATCTGTTAAGGTTCATGTTCGCGTGATTTTCTGAACTGCGCTGTTTTAACGTTAGTTTGAGACCGCGTAAGGAGTTGGGCTCCTGGCAACAATAATATGAAACAACGATACGAAGAAAAAGACTGGCAAGCTAAAACTTTATAAATACAAAACTCTATCTGTTATCTCTCGTACAAGGCAAGTCTGCTCATATTGTTTTCATGGGATAATGTTACTCTACTGCACAAGGAAAGTTACGAAAGACCGTTCCTTCGAAAGAATTCGATCACCTTTCTCTGGAATGATCATATCGTCGAATGATGGTGTGGTCGAATAGTCGTTTATGTGTTTTATACAAAATCTTTGTGCAGACGTGGGTTTTTGTAATACATCACCACTAAATTCGGTTCCAGCTTTTATTTGCTCTGGCAGCTGTAATAAAATTGTAAAAGCTGAATGAAACCTACGAATTCTGATCACTTTCGCTAATGGTTTTGAAACATAAGTCTGTAGCAGGATATAATTACTGCAGTGAAATTTAATATTTTAAAATTAAAAAAAAAAACTTTTTACCGTTTTATTGTAGCTGTTAAAGCAAATAAATGCTTGGAGTTAAATAAATGCCGAGTTTGGCAAAATATCTACGCATCCAACTTGCTCTATAACTACAGCCCACCTTTACAAGACGAATTTTCCTCGCTGGGCTAACTCGGTTAACTTGGAGCGTTAACCTTGACTCTGCTCGTTAATTTATGTGCCAAGTTCTCGTATAAAAGGGACGGTGCGAACCGCCGGCGCCGGCCCAATAGTGTACCAACATTGCCCAAATGAACTCTGCCGACTTCTCACATTGCTTATGCATTGGCAAAGTTATGTTATTGTGGATATAGGCTACCGTGTAACGGGTTTTGTGAAATGGCACCATTACAGGTACCTATATACAGGAGTTTTAAAGCCAACGTGGAAAAAAAAAATGTCGGCTCGTTGAATAATTTTCCTAAACTTGTGTATTTTCGAGTGTTAATGTGTACTAAATGGTAAATTATTATTCATTGAGTGTTCGTAAACGTACTCGAGTGTGGGCAAGTGATATAACGAGGTGAAACATGTCTTTTTGTGTTGTTTCCAACACTCCATAGGAGCCTCTTGTAAAGTATAAAACGGTCAAGTCAAACTCATGCCCCTGTAAAGTTGTGGTTACAGGGGCATGAGTTTGACTTGACCGTGACGTGACTCTATCTGTGACTATGACTAGTTTGACGCTTTTAATACTATGTAAACATGTTTAATATTACGACTAAAGGACATTAAATCCACGGTCACGTAATTTTTAACAAAAAAAACGTAGGTACAAATATGAGGTGATGTTGTAGATATTATCTTCAAAATATTTCAACCGGCATCTGTTACGAAGGTAAATTTGACCAGTTTGTAATTTTTTGTGTTCATCTAAGGCACAATCTAAGGCCTTAATTAGAAACGTCAGTTAAGTTAATCTATATGTTTGTGTCTATAGGCTTAAAACTGCACTGTCAACTTTTTCGCTGACGGAAATTGTCAAGCGTGAAAACGAGACAGCGTATATTTTAGTTGATTTTAGTTGACACACGCTTGTAAGTAAGACCACTAGATAATAGTCAAATTAGTTTTCAGAGCCGTCACAATGTAACAATCTCTCATGCCGCAGTTTTCTCCGCTTTTGTGAACGCGCTAACGTACTAAAGCTTGCATATTAATCTAGGATATAAGCAAGTAGCTTACCAAATTTCATTCATATTTGTTCAGCCGTTACGGTGTAGTAGTGCGAATAAACACGCATACTTACACACAAACTTTTATAGTGGCTGTATCTCCAGACTACGAACATATTGAAGGATATCATTGTACCTACTCATCATTATAAAAAACGTTTACTATGGGACCAACCCTAATTAAAAATGTTATTAAAACTTAACGAAATGTATGGAATAGCTGTTAATTTTTAGAGTTCCGTGCCTCAAAAGGAAAAAAAGGAACCCTTATAGGATCACTTCGTTGTCCGTCTGTCCGTCTGTCTGTCCGTCTGTCTGTCTGTCCGTCTGTCGAGAAACTTTTTCTCAAGAACGCATAAAGGTATTGAAGTTGAAATTTATACTAAATACTTAAATCTACGGTTTATTTCGGCTGTAAAAGAATAAAAGTTACAACTTTTAAACTTTTAAACTATCAACGCAATCAAAAGATATGAACGTTTATGTCGCATATTTTGCGATTTCACAGGGGAATCAAAACCTATAGGGTACTTCTCGTTGACCTAGAATCATAAATTTTGGCAAGAGGCAAGGTCTTACAGCACATAATATGCATCTAATATGTCCGTTGTCTAAAACACACTCCGTGTTTATAATACTATGTGATGACTATGTAAACCACCTACATTTTCACAAACTACCAAGCACCGAGGTAGGTACGTACTCAGTGTAATCCTCGAATCCTAGTACATTAAGTTTAGTCCACAGTCCACACCGAGTGGCTATGTTGTCATGCGGGTGTAACGTGTTTGTGGACTACAAACTTTGGAACCAATCGAACAATTTGGTCAATAAAAACACTGAGATTAGTTCTATCCAATACGATACTCAATAATTTGCCAGCGTGGTGGATATGGCCCAATAACCCGAAAAGGGGTAGGCAAAAAGTCCAGCAGTGGACTGTTAAAAGACTGATTATGATGATGACTCAATAATTTATTGCATGATAAGAATTTAACAAGCAGATCTTAGGTAGCATTTTAAAAGTAGCACATAATGCTTGACCATGGGTTTGGCAACAAAATGCGGATCGGATCGATTTGTTTTAAATGTTTATCGGGACTTATCACGTATTATTTAATTTAGGCGGATCGATTTGTTCCATAATTGATTTGTCTTTAAAGTACCTTCTTGTATAGGCTATATTTTGCGAGTGGTATTGTTTTTTAAGATTTTAGGGTGTTGTTTACGGGTGAATTCGGTTAAAAATATTTTTTAAGCATACGTTCCTGTGACACGATAATACGTAATCACTACGTCATTAAAAGTCTACGCCTAGTTTCATCTCCGTTTTTTGTTTTCTCTTGAAAAAATTGGTTAAAAATACAAACCACAAAGTATTTACTGACCTAACCAAATCCTAAACTACACTACGTGTATGAACCAAACAGCTGGGCTACGTCCACTAAGCGCGTTGAATAAGCCCTAACCACTGCATTATCCTGAATTCGCGAGAGAACTGACCGCATCCCTGCAGATAGCACCGTTCAGTTTAAAATTGAGCCTTCAATGGCTGCATGTTACAGATACTATTCATTGACAGTACTGAAGTTTAGTTTGTTTGTTTGTTTGTTTTTTATTGCGTTTGTTTTAGTTTTGTGGTCTTAAACTTCCGGGCTGACTCCCTGGAGCCTTACGGCCAACTGCTTACGCGGTATCAAACCAACGTTAAAACCGCGCAGTTTGGAAAATCATGCGAACGTGAACCTTAACGCGCCCAGATACGGTTTGCTGTCGCGCAACATTTTTTCATCACCTAAATTGGATTGCTCTAAACAGCTAGGCGTAAGGCTGTTGCGATAACATCAAAAAGTGTTTTATTGAAAAATTACTATTTCAAACCAAGCTTTTATGAAATTTGTGATCGGAACGATGTGCTGATCAAAATGAGCCCAAACACTGCCAGTCTACACCCCCCCCCCCCCCCTTTATTATCTATACTACTCTTTGCAGTATACTATTATTCTCATGTATATAGTGTATTATCTATGACTATTATGCATCGATACTTTGTGAAATGATGTGAGGAGTGCCGTTGTCCACTGTCACCATCATCAAATCAGCTCGCTGTCACCATATTGTATTGTCATCGAAACTTGACAAGTATGCCAAATTTCAGCTCAATCGAACACCGGGTAGTGTGTCAAATTTTACTTGAAAGATTTGATTACAGACAGACACTGGGACAGGTGAAACTAAATAAAAGCTTGTAAAAAGTACGTGGTTCTCGTTTTCTTTCCAATTTTGTTTTGTAATAGGGATATTATGTGATTTTGTGTAAGTAATAGGGATGATATTAATTGTGAAACAATTTTTTTTCTGATATTTTTTATTGAATTTGATGATAGTATGCTAATAGGGTATTTTTCAATATACAGTAGAATTCATATATAACGACTTCGCTTATAACGATTAACCTATTTTAGCGAAGATATTGTTTACTCAAATTAGGTTTCATAATAAATGTACTCAAGAAATAATCCTGCTGTTTTGTGCGTCATCCGGTTAGTACGACATAGTATCGCCGGTCCCTTGGAGGTCGTTATATCCAGATTCTACTGTAGTTCTATATACGTTTTATCAAACCACCTTGAATTTACGCTTAGTATGTACATACTTGTAACAATACATGTCATACAGCTACAATGTCGTTATTTGTTAAATCTTTGTGTCTACTAAAATAAAATAATTGTAAGATAGCTACACTTTTCTGTGATTTCACGTATCACACTTACACGAAATAACGCATACGTGAAATAACAACTACGCAAAATTAAATTATGCATGATACCTCTTTTTTGTACACACTCAGCTACGCATTCTGAGGCTACGCTAATTGCTACGCCGTAGCACCCAAGCATCACAACTTTAAACTCTTTCCTACACCCAATACCACAGGCTTGCCTGGTTGGTTAATTATACCATAACTAGGTAAGTTTGGGGTTTAGGTAAGTTTGTGGTTGTGTAAAGTAATAAGTTTAAGGTATATTTATGTAAGAAATTTATGATTTGTCAGGATACGATGGGGCTGACATAGACATGTTGTATAAAAGCCCCCAAAAAAAGTATAAGAAAAATAAAAACACCCAATTTCTACTAATGCGATTCGATGTGTGACATTTTTAAGCACTCTCACTATTCTGGCCAAACCTCAATCACTGAGTTCTTGTACACAATGCAGTGGTGTTGTTGTAAATGTCCAAATAGCAGTACGCAATTGCAAGCTCCTAATTCCCGTTGCTGTGTAATTAAGTTACATTAATTACTCTATCATGAAATCTACTTAACGTTGTGAATTTCTGAAATGTACCTGCCAAAATGGCATTTTAATTAGCTGCTATTACTCGTACCTAGGCTATATAATTGACCGAGCGAAGAGGTCACAGTTCGGGTGAACTACTAGTTATTTGAGGATACCGCGGGCGAAAGCTCGGCGTGTGACGTGTGAGATGTTACACGGCGGACGGACGGTAGCGTGACGTTTCAGTACATTACAACCAACCCTCACGTCACGATACGGTTTATACGCCACTTAGTTTGTGGCCACTTATATTATGTCTACACTAGCTGTGCCCAGCAATTTCACCCCCGTGAACATTCCCAAAGGAACCGTTAATTTTTTCCGGGATAAAAAGTATTTTACATCACTATCTGGTCCTCCAGCTACCTCTATTTAATAATTATTATCGTTTTTTTTTTTCATAATAATACGAATCATAATAATAATACGAATAATTAAAGCAGTATTCTTTTTTTTTTATTAATGAACACCAACATGATGTACGCCCTTGCTTTACATGACGGAGACAAGGCACAAGAATAATTAAACTAAACGCCACCAAAATTATAGGTGCAGACTACATGCTATTAAAAAACGAGAGTTAGTTTATGAAATACGCTTTAATTATTCGTAAGCAAATTAAAATCGACTTCCGAGATTCGTTTTTATTCTAGTTATAAATAGTTAGCTAGTAATTTTTTAACTGAGCGAAGATAGGTATCAGATTCTAATGGCTAAATGGTACAAGTTGGCATTTGGGCGTGCATGGTTTGTTATCGACGATAACTTGCGTATCGTTGATCCGATTTTCATGAAACTTTTTAGGCAAATAGTTCATTGCAATATAATTTCGAAGTTTGAATATGGGCAAAATCGATCCAGGAGTTTCCGAAGATTTATGGGTCGTGATGTCACAGTTCAGGGCAAACTACTAGTTATTGATAAAATATGCCGTTTGACCGCCGCCTTTTTGTATTTTACAAGCTTTTATTTAACTTGCAATGTATGTATGTATGTATATTTGTTCGGGTGGAATCTTGCAACTCAATTTTGAAGCAGATATCTTCAACCGATTGAGTTGAAATTTGGCGTACTTATGTAAGTTCAGTGACAATGCAATGTTATGGTACCATCAAGCTGGTCTGATGATGGAGACAAAAGGTAGCCATAGGAACTCCTAAACGAAACGACGTAATCCCGTCGAGTTTGGGTTCGTTGGATTCGTCTTCCCAAGCACTTTGGTCCTAGATGATAATGCAATAAGGCGGACGCGGGACGCCCCAAGATGGCGGACAAAATGTTCTTATCTGTCATCATGATTTATGGGTATCAAATGAAAGGGTTTGCTGAGAAGATACGAAAAAGCTTGTTTTTTTTTTTAATTAATAAAGCTTATTTAACCAACCAGAAAAGTAAAATAAAACAAGTTCTCTCTTATGTTACAACGAATTCTTATAAAATGTGCCCAAAGCTAGCTGAAATCACAACCTATTTTTTTATTTGAGGAAAATGTAATATAAACCAAATAGGGGAAGTGTGAAATCAGGAAGTCCGCCAATACTCACTGAGAGCGAGGGACTATTGAAAATAAACTCTGACCGCATATTATATGAAATAGCGACTTACGTAAATCCATAACACTAGCAATTAATTCAAATCTTTTAAAAGTTACATTTTGGCAATTTTGAAATACCCAGGCACATAATTACTTCTATATTTTTGCTCTGAAAAAGAACCTAAGTTTTCTATTCAAGAAAAGAACAAAACGTTCTGAATTGAATAAGAAAAGTTGAAGCCTTTGGAGAGTTCGAGCAGCCATTTAATGAATGAAGTACCTACATTCCGGGCACTTTCAGAGTGGAGCATTCAAATTGAATTACACGATCCGCACTTACATGGCAAGGAAGTGCTTACAAGATTAGTGCAAGAGTCTTGCGAGAAGCGAGTGTCGGTGACGCGCGCTTCAACACGCTTGGCTTGTTTTGTATGCTGCAGCAGTAAATTTAGATTTTAATGTAAATATAAGTGCCTACCTAGCTAAAAGTAGCCTCAATCGAGTCTCCCAACAGGTGGGCCTTAAGATTTTAGGATATTTTGTCGGGTTGTATTATCTGACTTAATTGCTTGTGATCTAACTCAGATTTGAAATATCCTAAATTAGTGACCCCGACGTGATGTGTGTAGGACTCACAGGCGCTACAAGATGAACATGAACAAGACAAAGATCATGTCAAATATCCATGTTGTGCCCACCCCAGTATTAGTTGGGAACTCAGTTCTTGAAGCTGTTGACGCATAGGACAAACAGTATAACTAGGCAGGTCTAACTTCAAGAAAGAGGTCAATCGGCGAACCCAACTCGGCTGGGCAGCGTTCGGTACACATCGTAACGTCTTCTCGTCCAAAATACCTCAGTGCCTTAAGACAAAGGTCTTCAACCAGTGTGTGTTGCCAGTGATGACATATGGCAGTGAAACGTGGTCTCTTACTATGGGCCTCATAAGCAAGCTCAAAGTCGCACAACAAGCTATGGACAGGGCTATGCTCGGGGTTTCTCTACTAGATAATTTTGTACTTTTTTGTTCAATATGCCGTCTAATTGAAACACCTATGTATCTCTATGTATCAATAAAGATTTCATCTATCTTCTATCTAGGTATTTATATACTATCTAAAGCACTTGCAAAATGTTCACCAATAAGTTTCAGCTGTTTTTCCTAAGTACCTAAATAAATGAACAGTAGGACAGCGGAGCATCTTTTAAGAAAGCCGAAAGTATGGCGCGTGGGCCCTCAACGAGATGATCCCGACGAGCAAACAAATATTTGTGAATAAATAAAGCTCTCCGTGAGGGTAGCGCCCTCTCGATGCGACGACGAGATTTATACAACGAACATTATTTTGCGCCAAGCATGTGTTGCGGAGTATAATGGCGATAGAACTTGCTCTCTTATTTACGTACACGACGTAGTAATTTTTTAACTTTCGCGATTTGAACACATGTTAATAATCTATACTAATATAAGAGGAAAGATTTGATTGTTTGTTTGTTTGCATTGAATAGGCTCCGAAACTACTAAACCGATTTGAAAAATTCTTTCACTGTTGAGAAACTACACTCTACAAGTCCCGATAAACATTTATAAACTGTACACGACTGTTTATCGTGCGAACAGCTAGTCTGTGGAATGCGCTGCCTGAATGGGTGTTCCCCGATAGTTACAATCTGGGTGTCTTTAAATCATGAGTAAATCGGTTTCTTCTAGGTAAGGGTGCTCCACCGTAGACTGCAACATCGCTTAACATCAGGCGAGTGGGCGGTCAAGCACAAGCCTATTATTAATATTAAAAAAAAACTGAATACGAGTTATAAATTGAAAATTTGAAAAATCAATCAATCAATCAATTGAAAAAAAAAAAGAAATTAAAAATCCCCTGATAACAGAGCTGATAATCGTCAAACGGCTAAACAGATTTTCTTGAATCATAGCTAAGATAAGGACACTCTCGATCCAGTCACCTTTCAAACAAAAACAAACTAAATCAAAACAGGTTCAGCCATTGGGAGCTACGATGCCATAGACAGACACGTTACAGATACACACGTTAAACTTATAACACCCCTCTTTTTGCTTCGATGGTTAAAAATGGACCACAATATAAGTAGTAATTTTTAAACTTTCGCAATTTGAACACTTGTTTTAATACGTGATTAGTCCCGATAAACATTTAAAACAATATAAGTGTTTTTGAATACATGAAATTTAAAACCCTAAAGCCTAGGCCAAAATTGGCGAGCTGATCGCCAATGCGATCAGCTCGCGTCCGCGGTGGCGATCACGCCGCGGCCAATCAGAAGACGCATCGATGTCTTCCGATTGGCAGCGGCTTGATCGCCACCGCGCACGCCACCGCGGACGTGATCTGAACGCGTTGGTTTGGCCAAGGCTTTAGTAGTACGACATCAGTGCATTTTATACTTAGCTTTGAATTGTCTAGTTAAAGAGTATTAAATTGCTGAACTTGTTAATCAAATTTTGTCACTGAGTGTACCGAGCAAGCGAGTGGAAACTTGGCCCGCTCCTGCACTCCTATATACGATTTGAGAGTTTAGTTACTTGAGAGTATGTTAGTCACAGGAATGGGACCTACTTAATTTGTCTCTTACTACTTTGTTGATTAAATTAAGCCGTATATTACCTGTAGGCATCCGCCAACTGTATCCGTATCATCATCATCATAATTTCAGCCGTAGTACGTCCACTGCTGGACATGGGCCTCCCCCATCGATATCGAAAAGGGCCCGGTTGGAAGCGGCCTGCATCTAGCGTTTCCCTTGGTCGTCTGTCATCTTGTGGGTGGACGTCCTACGCTGCACTTACCGGTCCGTGGTCTCCATTCGAGAACCTTTCGGGCCCCATCGGACATCTGTTCTGCGTGATATGTGCCGTGGCCACTGCCACTCCAACTTGCTAATCCGGTGGGCTGATGTCGGTAACTTTCGTTCGTCTACGGATCTCCTCATTTTTGATTCGATCTCGTAGAGAAACCCCGAGCATAGCCTTCTCCATAGCTCGTTGTACAACTTTGACCTTGTTTATGAGGCCCATAGTGAGACGTTTCAGGCCGTACCTCATCACTGGCAACACACACTGGTCGAAGACTTTCGTCTTAAAGCACCGAGGTATTTTGAACAAGAATACGTTGCGAAGTTTACCGAACGCTGCCCGAGTAGCAACTTAGCTGAGTTGCATTCGCCGATTGACCTCTTTCTTGAAGTAGGACCTGCCTAGTTGGACTGTTTGTCTTAGGTAGACTTACGCGTCAACAACTTCCAGAACTGAGTTCCCAACTGATATACTGGGAATCCGAATATTAAAATACATTTTACATAATAATTATTTACTTACTAGCTGCTCCCCGCATTTTCACCCACCCACTTTTCTATACATTGGAACCGGGGATAAAAAGTTGTCATGAAACATACCAAAACCACTATTTATCTGTATATCAAGTTTCATCCACATCCGGTCAGCATATTACATCACACATTTGCAAATTATATTTTTTTAATTTTATTGAGCATTTTCATGAAAGGATGGATATGGGGTTGGTGTTTAGTTAAATTAATAAATTTTATACATGTGTGACAAATAATAGATAAGTAAATCTGCAGACCGCACACAACCGCGAAAAGTATCACTGATGTGCATCTCTGCATGAGTAGGTATGTTCTCGAAACAGCGTTGTAACAGCGCAGGGGCCTTACGGACAACTGCTATTGCGGCACCAAACTAACGTTAAATCCGCTCCGTTGGAAAATCACGCGAACGTGAACCTTAACGCGCCCAGATACGGTTTGCGGTCGCGTAATAAATAGCAGTTGTCCGTAAGGCCCCAGTGCGCGTTATAAAGGTACTTAATTATGTATTTATCTATACCTAAATACTTACAATTCGTAACAATACATTTAAAACCTACTTAGATCTATCCTTGGGTACTCGTCGTTACTTCTCTATAGGATATTTGAGCAACTAATGAAAAACCCTCCAGTCTATGCTGTCACGCTGAGCTAAGACGCCTCACCATATTTTACCCAAGTAAATGGCGCGTAATTACCAACATCAAAGTCGCACCGGCTTCCCGGTGCCATAGATTACTATCAGTTACTACGCCACCTTCGATCTCCTTAGCTTCGTCGTAACACTCGAAAGCGCATTCCTCTCATTCTGCGGAGCTTATTTCCGCCATTAAGTCGAAAAGCTCGGGCACATCAAACAACAAATGACGAGATTATGCGCCGTTCGTTATGTTCTACTCATCTGAATTTTGTTGTGCCCATCAGGAATCAGTCTGCGAAATACAGATATTCACGAGAAGAAAATATGTGATTAACGAATTCCATACAAATTTTGAATGGAAAGTTGCATGGAATTCGACACGTAAGACGTAAGTAAATATTCTTACTTCGCCCACTGATAGTCATTAGGTGCCTGTCTACACATCATTAGGAGAATAGAGCGAAATTTTATGTGAATGCTTGTTACTAAGTATCTCCGTTACTACTAACTATAACGTGTATACGTAGGTGCATATAACGTAACATATGACTTCACGAACTTGTTCCCCCGTCACCTTTTCATTACCAGACTTCCAGACAAACGACACGCAAAGCGTATTTTTTTTGCCTTATATTGTTCTAAACTTGCGACATCAATTTCCACGCGGGCGAAACGCCCTGAAAATATGAACTCCGTATTTTATCTTTTTCTCTACAAATTTTGGAACTCGCTCTAAAGAGACAAGAGACGAAGTAACTATTCCACCATGGCTATTCCACGTTTATTAATAAGGGGGGTAGAACCTACATAAATACGCACACGCGTAGGTAGGAGTAGGTACTGCCGTACTGCCAACGGAACATTTCGCACTCCACTTCTCAACAGTGTAAAATTAATATCAAAGTTTTGCTTTTGCCAGACAGAAGTGTGGATGAGCACAATTGTAAATTATCGCGTCGTTTAGGCGGGACTCGGAGGACCAATTTCATGGTACAGTGACTCGGCCCTACAGCTCCCATGCCAACCTCGCTTGCCACGGTTTTGCTTTGTCTCCTGTACCTACGTATAGTATTAAACTTATAATAAGGTACCTATATACAAGGTTAAAGCTAACTAACGCAAAACCTCTTAAGGGCGACTTTGGTACATCAAGACTAACAACTTTTGTTCTACAAGTTTTCGAAATTCGCGAAAAAAACGGCTGTTCCATACAATAAAAAAAATCATTTACTCCCAGTAAAATGTATGAAACAGCTTTTTTAGGGGGCTGCTTTAAGGGGTTTACTTTTTGACTTTTTTATTATTTCTTAGTTAATCCACCGTAACACCGTACATATTCTGTGAAAATTTCAACTTGCTATTTAAGAAAAAGCTTTTTTTTTTGTTAGAATGGTAGGACGGACGGACGGACGGACAGACGGACATACAGACGGACAACGTAGTCTCAGTAACAGGGTCTGATTTTTACCCTTTGATTACGGAACCCTAATAAGTAGGGCTACAAGTAGGTGCCTAAAAAGGTAGGTAATTTTCTTTCGTTCAGACTACCGGTTATAAGTAGGTAGCTAAAAAGTTAGACAATTCAGTTTCTGAAGACTAGTCTGTTTCTTTTTTTATATAAAATAACTAGTAGGCCGCCCCTGCTTCGCACGGGCAAAGCCGGGATATATAGCCTATGTCAACCGGGATATTGCAGCATCCCAACAGTGAAAGAATTTTTCAAATCGGTTCAGTAGTTTCGGAGCCTATTCAATGCAAAAAAACAAACAATCAAATCTTTCCTCTTTATAATATTAGTATAGATATATAGCGGATGCTATTGAATTCAATCATTTATACTCACAAAATAATATATTCAAAAATTATACTCTTCAAGTTATCTAAACCTATCTGGGTAATCCAACGTTGTGTAAATATAAGGCTCTGAGTTAAGCCCTTAAGGTGGTTCGTTGCACAAATGGCGGGAAATTCAAATTTCAAACAGTTTACTTGTCCTTGTAGTTAGGCCGGGTAATTATTGTAAACAACCATGATGTTTGCGCAGATTGATTTTTATTCTTTACAAAATCATGTAAAGTTATTTATCTCTAATGCCCCATTATTACTTACATTTATGAATAAACAAATTTTTGCTGTTTCAAACGGTTTATTCACAAATGTAAGTAATATGGTGCGTTACTGTTAAATAATTGTACATTATAATGTAAAGAACAGCCAACATTTTGCGCAAACACTGTGTTATTTAAAAATAATTACCTGGCATGGCTACTATGACCAAAAAACTGTTTAAAAATTAGATTTCCCGCCATATGTGAATCGAACCACCTTAATACAAACTTGTCTGAATTATTTTGATCGCGATAGACACCTTAATTTAATAAGGGCAGGTAGAAACATCGTGGGTATTGTTCCGGAGCCGCGGTTGATCTCGCGCCCCGAGTCCACAGCCCACCTATTGTCACCCGCGGCTTTGTCTGCGAAAACTCCTGTTCCAGTTCACACAAAGAACGATTTTCCACAATAGATTTTAATAACTTTAGAGTGAGAAGGCGTGAAAAATATTAGTTTACGACTGCGAATCGAATTTTTTGTTGAGGCGTATATTTTCCGGGGGTAAAAACTCATTCTCAATGCGTACCTATAGGTACCTACCTACTACCTATTGATTGCACAATGTATTGCAAAATAAAAATGGTGGTTTCATGCGAAATTCACTGTCACACCACTTTCACAAAATTCACAACACGGGAGCGCCATTTCCGCAATTATTCCACTAATCTCTACATAGTATAAATTAAAGTCGCTTTCCGCGTCTGTCTGTCTGTCTGTATGGCCGCTAACTCCTCCTAAACCACGCAACGGATTTTGATGCGGTTTTCACCATCAGTTAGATAATTTTTCACGGAAGGTTTATATATATAACTAGCAACCCGCCCTGGCTTCGTACGTAAATTACACCCGTGCGAACCCGGGCGGGCGGATCGCTAGTTACCTATAAATACACTAGGAAAAGCCCATGCCGTGGTAGCCCATTTGAGAAACCGCTGGACTTGAAACCGTAAGGTCGCGGGTTCAAACCCCGGGCCCGTACCAATGAGTTCTTTGGAGCTTATGTACGGATTTTCATACCACTGGCTTTTCGGTGCAGGAAAACATCGTGAGGAAACCTGCATACGTACGGAGAAGGAATTCGATGGCGTATGTGAATCCACCAATCCGCACTGGGCCAGCGTGATGGATATGGCCCAATCACCCTTTCGGGGGTAGGCTAAAAGTCCAGCAGTGGACTGTTAACAGACTAAGATGATGATGACACTAGGAAAACAATGAGGCGATAAGCCGCGCATATCGTCTCATTGTTGACAAGCCGGCCCTGATTAAAGACACTTACTTAAATACCTATAAGCTATTTAAATAAACCTCGTAAACCTATAATTATGAACCTATTTGAATAAACCTAAGTAGGTAGGTACAATCTTGTTGAAAAGTCATTGGCAGACTAGGTAGGCACTTAGGTCAGTGAAAGACATCATACACAATTTCTTTATACGTCTATGTAGATCCGAAATATGGGTTAGGTGAAAACGGCAGAAACGGGGTTAACGTCGTTGAACGTAATTTCTAGAGAGGGGTCATCAGGAAGATATAATGCCATTTCTGTACCCTTGATGTCTTTTTAAGTGCGGACCCACTTAACCCTAACTCGGGACTCCGTTCGGTGTCACCTTTTCAAAGTAATGGAATCACGAGAAATGCATTATTATTGTTTAATGGATTGCTAATGCGTCCTAGTAATATAATAGGCTTATCTAGGCCATTATAGGCTATTTATCTAGATATCTACTATTTATTATGAAGTCCTTAAAGTTAGTAATAATAGGAAAGGTCGTTTATTCCATTCTCTCTGACTATAGTAGTTCTGGTATCAGCAGGGTCGGACTGGGCCGGAAAGCTCGAGTGGCTCCCCACAAGCCCGGACCCCGAAACTGGAGGCCCCCCTTATCCTACCTACCGCCTGGCTTGCGGCAAACCCCGCAAGACGGGCCCGTGGGGGGCCCGCGTAGGCTGAGGCCTGGCTGACAAACGCCACCTCGACTATAATATGGCTAGTCCGACACTGGTTATCAGGTATGTTATGTAGATACTTAATGACGTCCTTGCCAATAAATCACCCTAATCAATCAATCATCACTTCTGGCTAATGGTAATTATGAATCAATCATCTCCAATTAAAACCTCTTTGTTTATCTCAAAACCAGTGAGATGTAACAAAATCAGAATCACAGCGCGCTCAATATTTAAAACTATTTAAAATGGTTGTAGTTTCGCGCTTATTGGCACAGAGTATAAAAACTACAAGAATGAATGACTGCCTAAAGAAACCGGTAAATACCGACAAAAAAATATGCTTAGGGTTTTTAGGGTTACCAGCTCACTGAATAGAAACCAAACGGTTGCTGCCATCTCCGCGGCCAGCGACTGAAACGAAACGAAATCTCAATGAACGAAACGAACCAGTTAGTTTTGGCGCCAACGTGAAAACTTAGCATGTCACCCAATGACAATAATAAAATTTTACCTTTGATATCACCATATTGTTTTTAGGGTTCCGTACCCAATGGGTAAAAACGGGCCCTATTACTATGCCTACGCTGTCTGTCGGTCTGTCTGTCTGTCCGTTTGTCCTACCTATAAACGGCTGCATTTTTCAAACCGTAATAGATAGCCAGTTGCAATTTTCACAAAATATGAAATGCTACGACGAATTAACTAAGGAATAATAAAAATGTCTCCATGTAAAAACGAAAGACGGCTCCCATACAACAAACGTATTTTTGTATTTGCTCTAATGTAAAAATGGTAATACGTACAAACGTCAAACATGGCATGATTATAGTACACACTCTAATCTAAAGTATAACAACAAAATATATTAATAAATGTCCAAGTGAGAATCTGTTCACCGAAGATAAGCAACATCGGGCGCGCTTGTAAACAGCAACAGTACCTGGATGGGACGCCTGGGCGTGGTGTTGTCTTTTTGCACTACTTTTTGAACAATCTAAGTCATCATCAGCCAGAAGACGTCCACTGCTGAACATAGGCCTCCCCCTTTAACCTCCACACTGAACGACAGCCTGCCTTTTGCATCCACTGGATGCCCGCGACTCTCACAATGTCGTCGGTCCATCTAGTGGGAGGCCTCCCTACGCTGTTTAACAATCTAAATGAAGGTACTGAACTCTCAGTGAAGTTAGTGCGTGAACCCGACTCGCACTTTGGCGGTTTATTTCTTTCTTACAGTCCTAACAGACGTATGGATTTGGTTGGCCGACCGCCGTCCAACAACGGGAGGGAAAGAGAAAATTTTCTCATGCTTTCCCGTTGGGATTGCGGTCTGTCAACCAAGTCCGTTTCGTGATGGTCTAGTGTCGTAGAGAGAGATTGAGTCTATAAGATTCTTGCTTAAATACAGATATAATAAGATTAAATTTGAAAAAAAAAAAACTAATTTATGGTGTGACGGTTGGTTGTTTGACCAAACCAAAGAGAAATATTCTATGTTTGACAGTTCATCGCGCGTCTCAACAGCTGTTTTGCCAATAGCCTCGAAAAATCTGATTTAAAAATCTGTAAATTTTTTGCAGTGTGCACGTGTTTTTCAAAGCGTTTCTAGATTTTCTGAGAAGATTTTAGTTGTTTTAAACTATGGATGAAGAATTGGGTGTAAAGGGTAAGCAGAAACAGTTACACATACAAATTCCAACCCTCTTTAAAATGTGCGGAAGCATGGTAGCTAGGAACGCCGACTAAAATATATTTGAAGCGTTCCACGCTAAGTCGGCTTTTGCTCATTTTGAACTTACTGAATTGTACATTTATTGAGCTTATTTGGGTAGGTATCTGCTCAAACCGCGAATTTGCTATCCACGCCCCATGCTAAGACTAGCCGCATAACGACGCATTTAAGCAAACATTTCGAATTTAGCTTCTAACCAGTGGCGTAGCGTGCCTTGTCGGGGCCCCGTATAAAAATTTTTTTGGAGGCCCTTATTTGGAGGTAAAGATTTTTTTTCCTTACACACTTTGGGGGCCCCCGTGGCCCGGGGGCCCCGTATAATTGATACGGCAAATACGGCGGTAGCTACGCCCCTGCTTCTAACGTATTATTACTGATAAGATTCGTGCCGGAACATTCTGAAAAATATCATAAAAAGGCAAAGCTGTACGTGACCCTATTTACAGCCTCTCAAATTAATAATGTGGGTATGTACTACGTGTATGAATATATTTTTCTGTATTCACACTATGTATTACAAAATTGAATATATAGCTTTGCTAAGTAATATTGTTAATGTTTCCTAATTTTGTAGTAATTCAAAATATTTTAAATCGCCTATAAATAGTACTTTTTATTAAGTATCTCTGCAATTAATTTAGCTCCGGTGACCCGTTTGCGGAGAAGACTGTCTACTGAAGCTGAAGGCGCACAATCCCCTTTAACACCATCTACTCCTACCAAGAAGAGAAGTGCAAAACTAGCTAAGCCAGTTTTGGAATTGATAGATGAAAATGGTAAATATTCATTTACCATTGCAGTTTTACATACCATTTGTACCTGTATTTTTAGAAACAATAAGTGTCTTATTTCCATCCTCATGAATCTCATGATACACATTACCTCCTTGCTAGATTTGAGCAAAGTATGTTGAAGATTTGGAAGTTTCAGAGGGGAGATACATTCTCATGAATAACACTGATCACCTTAATATTATAAAATATGCGAAAGTGTATGTTTGTTTCCACTCAATCCGTAATGATTGTATGGATTTGGATGAAATTTGATACTTTGAGCTTACATATGGATTAACACAGGCTCTCCAGATGAAAGTTAAAAAAATATATTTTAAAGTGTTTAATTTCAATTGAGTCATGGTCGCAGGGCAGGCACTCAAGTGCATTTTTATAGCTTTTTTGTGTCCGTAACAAAACTTAACTGTTCACTTAACGTTTGAGGCTACATCTCTGTGTTTGTAACTCTTATCTTACTGTATGGAGTTTTTAGGGTTCCATACCCAAACGGGACCCTATTACTAAGCCTAACAATGTCTGTCAGTCCATCCGTCTGTCCGTTAATCCGTCAGTTTGTCCTACATTTAAATGGCTATATCTTCCGAACCGTATTAGATAGCCAGTTGAAATTTTCACAGAATATGTAATGTTACAGTGGATTAACTAAGAAATAATTAAAAAGTCAAAAAGTAAAAACGAAAGGGGGGTTGGTCCCCATACAATAAACGTATTTTTGTATTAGCTCTAATGTAAAAACGGTAATACATATAAGCATCAAACTTGGTAAGATTATAGTACACAGTCTAAAGTATAACAACAAATAATAAATAATGGCCAAGTGCTAGTCGGTGAAATATCTGTTCATTGCCAAGTTCTAACTGGTAATTGGGATACTTGGATGACCTTATCATTTCTTCCACCGAATCGAAATGCCATATTTTACTAATATTGAAGTTGGTTTCTTAAATTGATAATTATTGTATTTTGTGGTGGTACGGAAACCTCAGTGCGCGAGCCCGACTTGCACTTGGCCGGTTTATTATCTTATTTTATTACCTACTAGCGACCCGCCCGCCCGACTTCGCACGGGTGTAATTTACGTGCGAAGCCGGGGCGGGTCGCTAGTTATACATATAAACCTTCCTCTTGAATCAAGCTGCAAATCCGTTACAAAATCCGTTGTGTAGTTTTAAAGATTTAAATACATAATATTTTTACATAGAGACGGACAGACAGCAACTTTGTTTTATACTATGTAGTGATATTGTGTTTGACCATCAACTCGCTTGATGTTAAGCTATTATGCAATATACGATAGAGTACGGTTTCCCAGAAGAAACCTATTCACTCGTGATTTGAGACATCCAGATTGTAACTAACGAAAAACCCATTCAGGCAGCGCCAGGGAATCCAATTCCGCAAGCCCGCGCGATCAAGATCATCAATCCTGCGGATCCGCAAGATATGTGGGTCTACAGAAAATAATCTTTTCTGTCAGTTATTCTTCTTAAGTCCCAGTGCTTTAATAAGTTGATTCTCCTGCTCACATACAGGGAAAATAGACATGCCTGGGTCTTAGCTGCATTTAACTTGACCAGTTGGCTTCGCCCCATGTGGAGACTGGCTTCAGGGACAAGTTCATGCTCGACCATGGCCTCTCTGAGAGCCTGGATTTGTAGTCTTCTAATTCATGCTTCGAATGTATAGCTCTCTACTATTGTGCTGTCGTCTGCATACCCAAAGAGTTTTGCAGAGAGTACCGAATCCTGGAGGACACTGCCGTTATTTGCCATTCTATCAGCCATCAATGATCACTCGAATTGATCTATCATGACATGAACATTGCATAATCTAATTATGTCCAAATTACATTGCAGTGACTGAAAGTGAACCAAAACAAGCAGCAAGCAGGACTTTGACTAAAGATGTAGAGCCTGCAGAAGAGAAGCCCGTTACTCCATCCCGACGAAGCACCAGAATTCGGTCTAACACCAGCCTGTTGATGGAAGCCACTCAAAAGATTGTGTCTGATTCACCAAGGGCAAAGAGAGCCTTGAGAAGAAACTCTCAAATTGGTAAGTCTTATTGTGTTGACAAGTCAACATGCTGTTGATTTTGTAAGATGTATTTGCATTTTTTTTTTTAATCTTATTGAATAACATACATGTTATTATTACACAACTGTGCCAAACTGCATAGCAGTTTGTAGGCAGACATCTTCTATTTTTAACAAAATTTCAAAATCAACGAGTAGGAACACAACATTTTAGATATACTAATTATAATATTGGATATTAATATATGTAATCATACTAATATTATAAATGCGAAAGTGTGATTGTTTGTTGGTTTTTTTGTTCCTCTTTCACGCTGTAACGGAATAACTGATCGCCCTGATTTTTTGCATGGTTATAGTTCAAGAGCCAGAGAGTGACATAGGCTACGCGGGTGAAACTGCGGGGCGCAGGTAGTGATGTAATATATGTATTAAACTACTCTGTATTGTCTCGTTTATTGCAGTTAATTATAAAAAATATGTGCTGGTGTTTGACCACATCTTTATGTTGGAAAATGCTAGACACCACACTCTCTTTTGCTATCACTGTTGTGTCCATATACAGCTGATCTTCTCACTCGTAACATAGATACCGACATTCGGTGAGCACTGGATGAACGTGAGCAAATCCTTCGTTCGGGTACGCTGACATGGTACTAACTCATTCACCCGCGCTTGATGGTGCTAGGTTACTGGTTCTTTATACGGCATTACCAGATGTTAAGTAATCAATATTGAGTGTTCACTGTAATGAATTTGCGTATTGTTTATATAATCAAAATCTTAATATTTCAGGAAGTGACACAGAATCCGCAACTACACCAGCAAGACGGACAAGAACCAGAAAAGACTCTACGTCCAGTGTGGAAAAACTGGGTAAAGTTTTGTTCCTTTTTAATCAGCGAAAAAAAAAACAGTATCTTGTCTAGTAGACGCGTAATGACGCGTATACATATATATTTTTTCCTTATCATCTTTCATACTGCCATATTAAAATGTCATTCTGATTATAGCAAACTAACCAGTTCTGTTATTCTTTTATATCTAACTATTATTCTTTTATTTTAGCAGTCACAAATTCCAATGAGAAAATCATAGCGCAGGTCGCTGAAGCTATCTCCGAGGAACCAGAGAAAGAAATTTCAAAAGATAATCTTAACAGTAGTCAAAATTCAACTCCAATTAGAAAAAGTCCCAGATTGAATAAAAAAGGCAAAAACACCACCACTGATGAACAACAAAAAGATGAAAATAAAAAGACAAAACAAAATGACAATGCAAACTCTTCTAAATTGACTGAAGATACTTCATCTTCTTTAAATGGACTAACTACAAATAATGAAACTACCTCTAATACTCATGACAATACAGATGACAAACCTGAATCGAAAGACTATGAAATACAAAATCTCTCTCCCAACAGTGCCAAACATACAAATGAGATTACCGGAAACACAAAAAAAACTACTGGTTTTAATAAAACTGTATCAGCAATCGAAGAATTACATAATGATAATGGTAATAGAAAAAGGACTAAATCATGGACAACTATAACGGCCAATAATGTACCAGCTGAAAATATAAACAGTCAAACTAAATTCGCTTCTGGAGACAGTATTCTCGAAAATATTGATATTAAATCTCCAAATAAATCAATCAACAAAACTGCATCAATATATAACACTTCAATAGAAAACAAAGAAAATATTATCTTGAAATTAGTACAGGCAAAGAATGCAAGTAATACTATTAAGATCCTTGAAAAGACTCCGATTAAAGACATTCAATCAATTGTGTTCATGGAAGATTCTGATTCAAACTGTAGTAGTGGAAAACTTATTATTGACATAAATAATGATGGTAAAGGCGAAAAGAATAATGGTGGAGACCAATGTGTTCCAGTTCTGAAACAAGCCACTCCAAAAAGATTAGCAAGCGAAAGCTTTGTCGTTGAACCCATGGATATTGATGAAACCATTCCAGAAAACGTGACAATAAATGATTTTTCTGATAAGTCAAATTCAAGCAAAGATGAAAGCAATGTGCCTGATTTGAAACAGAGCTCACCTTTTTCAAATGAAAAATCTTCCGATATAAATAAAAGTTCAAATAAAGCTGCAAGAATTTCTTCAATTAGTCTGCAACAAGAATCTAATAATTCAAAACGAAAGTCATCAATTACAGCTTCTGAAGAAAACAATGATTACAAAAATGCTTTAGATAGATCATCCCTGAATGAAAAAACCCAAAGGAAATCGTCAATATCTATTCTATATGAGAATGATAACTTTACTGAAAAATCAAACAAATCAAAGAGAAAGTCGTCGCTTTCTAAAGTTGATTCTAATAATGATAAACGCAAGTCATCAGCTAACTTTCAAGTTGAAGACGAAATAAATGAAAGTACAAATAAATCTAAGAGAAAGTCTGTATCCGAAACTGAAACACAAAAACTAGAAAAAAGTACCAATGAAAATAAAAGCACTTTAGTACTATCACAATTTAAAGACGTGTCGGCAAATGAAACTAGCAATGTCTCAAAGTCGCCAAGTGACACCAAAAATGAGTTTTCCAAGTCTGTTAATATCGTGACTAAAGAAGCAAACAAGAATAATCAGCGCAATTACTTGACCAGTACCCCTCTGCATCAGAAACCACTGCAAAAGCTGGCAATGCAAATAAACACATCAATCATAAGTCCTAATATTGAAAGTAAGAACACGTCAAAAGCAAATAAAAGCAAAACACCCGTGAATAAAGTATCTGTTGTCAGCCATGATTCAGATTCTTCTGAAGATTCTGATGAAGATTTGAGGGACAAAAGCAAGGTAATCGATGACGAGGCAGAAGAAGCGAGTGACGATTACGAATCTGGAGATAGCAGAGACGCCGAAGAAAAACAATATGAAAAGGACCATGAAATAACAGAGAAAGGAGAAACCTTAGAATCAGAGACAAACTTATCTGACGAATCTGACGATTATGAAAAAGATTCATTCATTGTAAGTTCAGATGAAGAAGACGATGCATTGCTAAGTGGCTCTGGTGATGATTTATCGCTCACAGACAATGAATTAAAAATGACAACCAAGTCTAAAAACAAATTTGACGAACGCAAGCGTAAAGAACAAAAGAATGCGTCAAGAGAAATGTATGAAGCGCGACATCAACTCAACGAGTCAAATAAGAGTTCCAAGACAAAACCTAAGAAATCCAAAAGCAAAAAGCTAGAATCTTCTGCATCTGAACTTGAAGAAGATCAACCTAAAAAGAAAAATCGTCTGAGAATTGATTCCAGTCAAGATGTCAGCATGAATAACTCTGATGCTGACGGATCTGTTTGTGTTAAGAAGAAGAAAACTAAACGACTGTCTGAATCTGTACCCACGGATAATCCAAATGAGAATGAAATAACTATTCAAAATCAAAGCGTGGTTGAAAAATGTGATCCCCTGGCAGTGGCTATCAAACAAGAACCCAAGACTCCACTGAAAGATTTCAATATGTCGACCGTTCAAATAAATGACAACATAGAACTAGTGCAAGTCGATACAAACACATCTGTGATTAACCCAAATGAAACTTCAGATCCTTTGCAAGCCACTCTAGCGCATGTAGATGAAGAATCTGATTCTGACATAAGTGAAAATATGGAAATAAAAGAAAACTATGATTCTGTTCTCCAAAATCTCAGCAAAGCCAATAACAAATCAAACAAAGTGAAAACACGCGATACGTCTTTGAATTTAAATAAAAAAGCAAAAGATAAAATAAAGGATCCCATAATAGATCAGCTAAACCTCACACAAACTAAGAAATCTAAAAAAGTTAAGGCTCAAATTGCTAAAGATAATTCTATGGAAAAATCAGTAAACAAAAACAAAATTGAAAATGACAAGCAAGATGATGGTGAAAATTCCGATTCTATTGATATGAGATTGTTGTTCCCGGAAGATAGTAATGACAGTGAAGTAAATGCCAGTAAATTTAACTCTGATAAAAATGAAGAACCAGCTGACGAGTTAATAAATTTGAAGAGAACAGAAGCAAAAACAAATCTTCGTGAAAGTATAGGTATGTATTATAAGTACAATATTACCTGGAACTTAAGTTTGCATAACCTGTATTTAGTTGTTTTATTTCTCAGTTCACTAGAATACGTAGGGCTAGTGAATGTAATAGGAGAATTGGACGGCACCAGATAATTATGAAATTAAGTACTTTAAAATCGTGAAACTTCAGAACTCTGCATACTACATTTTTCTATCAGAATAGATAAATATGGTTATTCATCTTAATCATTCATCGATTTTATTAATTAACAAGCCGTGTGGTCAATGAAATTTCCAATCAGCAACTGTTCAGGAGCTAATTTTTTTGGAGGTTCTCGAGGTCAGGGACCTCATACGCCAATTTCCAAATTTCTAACTTCAAAAAGAGATCAAACTTCTATCACGTGTTTAAAAAGTTTTCAATAAACCGGCCAAGTGCAAGTCGGGCTCGCGCACTGAGGATTCCGTACCACCACAAAATACTCAGCCCTAAGCAGATATTCCTGAGACATCCAGGGCCCTGATTCACTAACTACAAACGCTCTCGTAACGCGGCGCGTTAAGTTAACCTCTAAAAGTTGGCCTTTATTACCTAGGGAATAGACTTTTTCCTTTTACTTGCGTGTTTTAGATAGTGAATGAGGGCCCAGCTTATTATATAAGATATCGCGCTTCTACAATACCATAAAGGTTGCATAAAACAAAGCAATATAATTTAAAACAGCTACTTGCTATGTTACAGGTGAACCAGAAGATTTGCATCTTAGCTTCTTCATTGATACAAAAGGTGCTTACGAGGACATGGACATTTCTACAGAAAACAGTGCCAAAAAGAATAAAAAGAAACACAAGCTTAGTCTTTCTATGGACAATGTGGAAGATAACCTAGCAGGTTTGTTTCTATTTACGAAAATAATGTGGTGTTGCTATACAGTATAACTACTCATAGTATTTTATTGCTCTGATTGTTTTGGAAAGTCTTGTTTTAATAGGAGGTACCTATTTGGCTTTTAACTGTTTTTTTGCTGATTGTACTTTGCACGATTGGTTGAGTTGGCCCCTAGAAAAGTAAAATAAAATAGGGTCAACACGGCTGCGCGGTCGAGTTTATTGCCGCCGAGTAGACCCCTAACTCAACATACATAGTGTGTTCATACGTAGTGTGTGTGTGGTGTGTATAAATTTACATCAATTGTGTTGTACCATTGTCTCAAACAAATGACAACATAGAATTTGGGTGGAGGTTAAAGGGGGAGGCCTATGTTCAGCAGTGGACGTCTTCTGGCTGATGATGATGATGATTGTCTCAAACTAACAAAATATTTTAAAAAATGTGTTATTGGTAATTTGGTAAATTTGAGATCTCTAAAGCCTACTGTACACGGATATAGTGAACTAGAATACTAATCTAACAGTTTCGAGTACTCTACCAGTTTTAGTACAAATTTTAGTACTCTACCAATGCTGTCTACTTTGGTATGTATAGTTAATAATCTACCATGCTACTATACCATACTATATATTTACTCTACCCGCAGGCTTTAAATCTATTTAAATAAACTTATTACTGACTGACTCATCACGAAATCTTAGAAAATACTTGATCTACGAAGCTGAAATTTGGCAGGCAGGTTTGTTATGGGCGGTGGTGGTGGTCCGCCAAGAAAGGATTTTGCCAAAGGGCCTAATTAAGGGAGTTGAAAGTTTATATCTACTAGTTACTATTTCTTCCTAATGATGACACTTGAGGCCACGCCATGCTGACACTTACTTTGAGGGAACAGGACAGAGCATCTCTTCCTAATTCAAACAAGTATATCTCAGAAATGTATTAGCTGATTTAAATCATTTCTTTAGTATACATATTACATTTTGTTATATTTCTTACTAAGTCTAATATTTTTAACCAATCAAACAACTATCTGATAGCCTATTATATATCCCGCCGCGCTTCCACGCCTCGAATGTTCTAAACTCTAGTAAATAAGAAACAATTTTGAATGTAGCGAAAACTGAAATGAGTTTAACACGGCTGCGATGCCACTTCGACTCTCAACTCTGGTCTTAGTATTAAGTGCAGTACCTCAGTTCAAAAAGAAAAAAAATACATTGTTTTTTAATGATTTTAGCGCCAGAAGAAACATCTTTGAATGATTCGCTGAGGAAAAAGAAGAAGAAAAATAAGTCATTTGATATTTCTCAAACAGGTACTTTACTTTATGTTATACTTTACACTGTCCCAATATGTTTTAGCTCACACCAGCAGAATATTATACAGGGTTACAAATATAAATTGTACTAAGCCGAAAGGAGGTCATTGTACTCATCATTAAGAACAACTTTTACTATGGGACCAAGTTTGAAATCGCGGGGGAAAAAACAGCTGTTCCATACATTTTTGGCACAGCTGAATTCGCGATATCATCGCGACCTCCTTTCGGCTTAGTACAGTCTATATGCGTAATCCTGTATAGAATAGACATCCTTTTGCGTGAATTATTTATAAATCCAACATAGTGCATTCACAACCACAAGTAATTTTCTGACTAGGTTTGCTTTTATCATAATATATCATACCATATTTCAGTTGTTTTGCTTTAGGTCTACTAACGCGCAATAACATTGTAAAATCATATGGGACCAACCCTGAAATCACGTAAAATGTATCAGCTGTTCCATAGAAAACGGTTATTGACTTTCAACAAAATGTATGGAACAAACAGCTTATTTTTACGCGATTTCAGAGTTGGTCTCATAGTAAAAGTTGTTCATAATGAATAGTACAATGACCTCCTTTCGGCTTAGTTCAATCTATATGCGTAGCCATGTATAAATTTAGATACATTTTAGAAATGCCAATAATCTTAATTCAAGCCCTACATAGTTACAACAATGTCTTATTTAGCATGCAACTAATTTAGATTAAATGCACAGATGGTATTATATAGTCCACTTTTTGTGTGACATTTTTAAAGCTGACTTTTTTTAAATATACTTGCTTGTAATGATTATATTAATCCTTGTAGCTCTTTTTCTCAATTTAAAAGTACTTATATATTATTTTCCTTATAACTTTCAGATAAAGAACCAGTTGTGAATCTTCTAGAAGTTAGCTCTAGATATGAACAGTCCAATTTGGGTAAGTGACAACAACAGACTCTACTAACATAATTTTAATCAAATGACCCATCTCTATAACATTCAATTGTTTTGACATGACATTCCGCTTTCTGACAATTATCCCTTGTTACCTTGTCTAAAGTTTTTTTGAAATTTGAGGTGTCGTTAGATTCGCCTTTATCTATGGAGTGTTGTAGGCACAGGCCTATATCTAAGTAGACTTCTCAAGCGGTTCAAACTGTATGAAAACCAAGCATGTCAAATTTTTCATACCTAAAAGTACTTACCTGTGAAAATAAATATCTCTAATCTGTCTGCCAGCTGTACTTGTGGTATTCTTACAACTGAGTATTGCACAATTGACCATTTTCGTTTTCAACGACTGATGATTGAGAGAAGAGTGGCTTCAGCTTAGCCTGTCTCAACTCCGACAATAAATCTGAGTTCATTTCAATTCTTTATTTCTACCTCTTGATATTGTCTCCATGTTCTTAGGTACATCAATTAAATACGTTAATTTTAACATATGCAGCTGTGCAATGAGATATGACATGCAAGGTAGGTTGACTTGTAGTGTCTACTTGGATATATGTCTATGGATGACCACAGATGTAGCCTATGAAGGCTAAATTTTGCAGTCGCATTTTTGTTTTCTTAAGAGTCTATGCTTTGTACGTACTCTAAAGCGCAGAGGAAGCGTGCTGGGCCCATAACCTATAAATAAAACACGTTCTTCCGCTATGGCTGAACCGAAGTGACGTTTAATAACAAAAAACTAATTACTACCCTACACCACAGATGGCAACACTACAGTGATTTGATACCACAGATTAACATTATGCACGCCCGTTAAAAAAAACAATATGAAAATTTTACTGAACATCTGTAATTTTATTTTCTTTATCCGTTCTGCTTAGATTTTACATAAATGGATTAAATTATTTTATAACTCAAAAGTGTTGAATTGCGCGAGCGTGATAGAAGACTCACAAAGCATAGACTATTAAAATATTTATTGTTTAGTGAACTGCTTTGAGTCTAATCACGTAGACAGAAAATATTAACTCACAACGATAGTAAATCATACATTAGTCATTTCTAATAATTTTTAGTTGCACTTATATCACAATGTACTATTTTCAGCCTCTGAGGAAACAACTAACAATTCTATGACCAATGAAAAGAAAAAGAAGAAGAAAAATAAGTCACATGACGATTCTCAGATTGACGGATATACAGGTAATTCATTAATTATATATGTAATAGTATCATAGGATTTTGTACAGTGATATACAGTTTATTTTAAATGCTGTTATGTTTTTAGCTTCCGAAGAGACACCAACAAACGTTTCTGTGAAGAACGAAAAGAAGAAGAAAAACAAGTCGCAGCTAGATGTTTCTCAGATAGTCGAGGATGAAGGTAAAATAATAAAATTAAATAAACCGGCCAAGTGCGAGTGAGGCTCGCGCACTGAGGGTTTCGTACCACCACAAAATTCAATAACGGAATTACCAGTTATAACTTGGTAATGAACAGACACTTTTCACCGACTCGCACTTGGCCATTTTTTATTATTTTTTGTTATACTTTAGAGTGTGTACTATAATCATGTTAAGTTTGACGCTATTATGAAGTAAAACAAAAATACGTTTGTTGTATGGGGACCCCCTTTCGTTTTTACTTTTTGAATTTTTTATTATTTGTTAGTCAATCCGTCTTAACATTACATATTCTGTGAAAATTTCAACTGGCTGTCTATTACGGTTCGAAAGATACAGCCGTTAATAGGTAGGACAGACAGACAGACGGACAGACATCGTAAGCTTAGTAATAGGATCCCGTTTTTACTCTTTGTGTACGGAACCCTAAAAAGATTCTAGAGACAGGCAAATATCTTAAGGCGGTCTTACAGTGAAAAAGGCTTCACAGAACAATTTTTTAAGATAATGTATTCATTTTAAAGCAGTAAAAAAAAAATTTGGTAATTTTGATCATATTTCTGAGTGGACCATTGGATCCAAAACACGATTCCGATAAATTTTCTCGATAGAAAAAAATCATGAAATAACCTCTAACCTTGAAATTTACCTAAACGCATACAATTTTATCTCGACTATTTATGAACAAATCTTTACAAAATTTACAAGAATGATGTGAAATATTGTTACAAATAGCATCATAGTTTTTATTTATCGGTTAAAATTCAATTTTTCTAACTATTAATTAATTTAATCATAAACTGGCTCGAACGTGTCGAACGAAACGTCGTGCCGCCGCGGCGTCTTTTCACTTCTCTTTTATTTTTACGCGATGTGACAGAGACCGCTGAGGCGCGCTGCTAGACGGACGTGTGTCGCTTTGTTCCGCTAACCTCTCCAAAATATAATCTCAACTTTATGACACAAAAACACCTTGACGGAAGTTGTAAAGTAAGTACCTACCTTATCCGCTATGTTTTCTTGGATTATAAGTACTAAAAAGGCAGGCGAATGAAAATTACATTTTGTAACGATTTGTTTGTATATATTATTTTATAAAGCATAATTTCACCACAATTTTCATAGTCCAGTTGGCCGAACGGTTCGACGTATTGGATAAGTTCTCTGCGACTGTGAGTAAGGTTCAGGGTTCAAATCTCATATTTACCAATTTTCTTTTTGTATTTTTTTTTATGTTTTTAAAATAATACGTCATGTGCGTGCGTGCATGTGTGTGTGTGTGTGTGTGTGTGTGTGTGTGTGTGTGTTTGTGTTTGTATGCTTGTGTGTAATGTTCTTTACATGAAAACGGTAGGAGCGATTTTGATGGGACTTCCACTGTCAGATGGCTGATGTTATGAGGAAAAAAAAAATTGACAACTTTTCATCATCATCATCATCATCATCATATTTTCATTACTTCGCAGGTGAACCTGCAGAGCACAGTTAGTCTACTTTTTTTTATGTGCCACAGGTGGCAAACAAGCAGACGGGCTACCTGATGCTACCTTACATTTTGTGACGATTTGTTTGTACATTTATATTATTTTATATATTAGAAGCATAATTTCACCACTAGCATCATATTTCAATTGGACGAGTGGTTGACGCAATGGATAAGTTCCTGCGACTGTGAGTAGGCTTCGGGTTCAATTCTCACATTTTCCATTTTCTTTTTGTTATTTTTCTAATGTTTTTGAAATAATTCGTCGTGTGCGTATGTGTGTGTCTGTAACGTTCTTTATAGACTCGAAAACTGCAGGACCGATTTTGATGGTATTTTCACTATCAGATAGCTGATGTTATGACGAGAAAAAAAATTTGCAACTTTTCATCATCATCATCACAATTTTTTTCATTACTACGCAGGTGAATGCGCGGCGTGCAGTTAGTCTACTATAATGGTTAGGAAGTTCTAAACAACTTGGGATGGACAGAGACAGACGGATGGACGAACGAACTTATATGGGTTCCTTGTAGTTCAACGGAACCCTAAAAAGGTGTTACAGTCTTCTTTGAGTATATCTTTCTTCTATATACATATAAAAAGCGATGTATGTATGTATGTATGTATGTTCCCTATGAAGGCTGATGATGATGATGATATTCCGTATGGACTCAAAAATGGCCAAACCGATTTTGACGGGATTTTCACTGTCAGATAACACATGTAATAAGGAGAGCAAAAATGCTATTTTTAATCATCATCATCATCATTACTATTTTGCATCACTACGTGGGTGAAACCGCGGGGCGCAGCTAGTCTACTATAAAGGTTAACATTTCTAAACAACTTGGAATGGACAGACAGACAGACAGATGGACAGAATGAACATAAGTATATGGGTTCTTTGTAATTCTACGGAACCCTAAAAAAAGTGTTACAGTCTTCTTTGAACATAATAATTATCTATCTTCTCTACACATATAATAGGCGATGTGTGTATGTATGTATATGTATGTATGTTTCCTACGAAGGCTGATGATGATGATGATATTCCATATAGACTCCAAAATGGCTGAACTGATTTTGACGGGATTTTCACTCTCAGATAGCTGATGTTATAAGGAGAGAAAAAAAAACTACTTTTCATCATCATCATCATCACTTTTTTTTCATTACTACATGGGTGAAACCGCAGAGCGCAGCTAGCTAAGTTAGAAAGTTCGAAACAATTTTGGATGGATAGACAGACAGACAAACAGACGGATGGGCAGAACGAACTTATATGGGTTCCTTGTAATTCTACGGAACCCTAAAAAGGTGTTACAGTCTTCTTTGAGTATATCTCTCTTCTATACATATTAAAAGCGATGTATGTATGTATGTATGTATGTATGTTCCCTATGAAGGCTGATGATGATGATGATATTCCGTAAAGACTCCAAAATGGCTGAACTGATTTTGACGGGATTTTCACTCTCAGATAGCTGATGTTATAACGAGAGGAAATAATGCTGCTTTTCATCATCATCTTCATCATCATCATAAATTTTCATCACTACGCGGGTGAAACCGCGGGGCGCAGCTAGTCTACTATAAAGGTTAACATTTCTAAACAACTTGGAATGGACAGACAGACAGACAGATGGACAGAATGAACATAAGTATATGGGTTCTTTGTAATTCTACGGAACCCTAAATAAAGTGTTACAGTCTTCTTTGAACATAATAATTATCTATCTTCTCTACACATATAAAAGGCGATGTGTATATATGTATATGTATGTATGTTTCCTATGAAGGCTGATGATGATGATGATGATATTCCGTATAGAGTCCAAAATGGCTGAACTGATTTTGACGGGATTTTCACTCTCAGATAGCTGATGTTATAAGGAGAGAAAAAAAAAACTACTTTTCATCATCATCATCATCACTTTTTTTCATTACTACATGGGTGAAACCGCAGAGCGCAGCTAGCTAAGTTAGAAAGTTCGAAACAATTTTGGATGGATAGACAGACAGACAAACAGACGGATGGGCAGAACGAACTTATATGGGTTCCTTGTAATTCTACGGAACCCTAAAAAGGTGTTACAGTCTTCTTTGAGTATATCTCTCTTCTATACATATTAAAAGCGATGTATGTATGTATGTATGTATGTTCCCTATGAAGGCTGATGATGATGATGATATTCCGTAAAGACTCCAAAATGGCTGAACTGATTTTGACGGGATTTTCACTCTCAGATAGCTGATGTTATAACGAGAGGAAATAATGCTGCTTTTCATCATCATCTTCATCATCATCATAAATTTTCATCACTACGCGGGTGAAACCGCGGGGCGCAGCTAGTCTACTATAAAGGTTAACATTTCTAAACAACTTGGAATGGACAGACAGACAGACAGATGGACAGAATGAACATAAGTATATGGGTTCTTTGTAATTCTACGGAACCCTAAATAAAGTGTTACAGTCTTCTTTGAACATAATAATTATCTATCTTCTCTACACATATAAAAGGCGATGTGTATATATGTATATGTATGTATGTTTCCTATGAAGGCTGATGATGATGATGATGATATTCCGTATAGAGTCCAAAATGGCTGAACTGATTTTGACGGGATTTTCACTCTCAGGTAGCTGATGTTATAACAAGAGGAAAAAATGCTGCTTTTCATCTTCATTGTCATCATCATCACCAATTTTCATCACTACGCGGGTGAAACCACGGGGCGCAGCTAGTCTACTATAAAAGTTAAAAAGTTCTAAACAACTTGGAATGGACATACAGACAGACAGACGGATGGACAGAACGAACACAAGTAGTACGGGTTCTTTGTAGTTCTACGGAACCCTAAAAAGGTGTTACAGTCTTCTTTGAACATAATAATTATCTATCTTCTCTACACATGTAAAAGGCGATGTGTGTATGTATGTATGTTTCCTATGAAGGCTGATGATGATGATGTTCCATATAGACTCCAAAATGGCTGAACCGATTTTGACGGGATTTTCCCTGTCAGATAGCTTATGTTGAAAGAGAAAAAAAAATACTGTTTTCATCATCATGATCACCAATTTTCATCACTACGCAGGTAAAACCGCGGGGCGCAGCTAGTCTTCAATAAAACTAAAAAAGTTCTAAATAACTTGGGACGGACAGACAGGCATACATCGTACGCTTAGTAATAGGGTCCCGTTTTATCCTTTGGGTACGGAACCCTAATATTCGAGATTGTAAACATTTTTGCATTTGATAAACTGATCGCAACCTAGGTCGATGTATGGAGACAACAGTTTTTAAATAACAAAGTTAAGTTTGTTTTGCGCTAAAACGTTTTTTTTTTCATCGGGAACGTACACACACCTAATAACGGCTGTATCTTTCACATGGCATTTTCCATGATAATAGTACACACTAAAAAAACAACAACTACAAATACAAATAATAAATAATGGCCAAGTTCGAGTCGGTGTCAACTTCTGTTCACCACCAGTTCTCGTACGATCACCGAAGTGAAGCAACGTCGGGTGCGGCTGGTACTTGGATGGGTGACCGCCTGGGCTTTATTCACTTTTTTTTACTTTAGTACCTAACAAGTTACGTTGTGGTACGGAACCCTCAGTGCGCGAGCCCGTCTCGCACTTGGCTGTTTTTTTTTTAAATGGAACTAACCATTTCTGGCCTTTGCATTTTTCCCTTTACTTGTGATAAGAGATTGTTTCTTGCTAAATTTCATGATTTTAGATCATTTCATGCTTTTTTTATGTTTTGATGCCCATCAAAACATAAAAAGAGCACTCCTACGAGTCTCAAAATATGTGGCAGAAACGGCCGTATCCTTTGATTTAGTGTTATGATAAAAAATTGAGTCCAAAAATATCTACATACTACAGATTTGAACCGGGCATTCGTGGTTTACCAGCGCGGGGCCAGACCACTGCGCCAACGGAGCTATGCTGTGGACCGACGAAATTACATGTCTATAGCTGTCTATAAGTGAAGGACGTCGCGTTGCGGCGAGATTCACGCGTTGCGCCCCGCTGTAGGTGGGACTAGTCGGCCGCCACTTCCTCTGCTTCACCCCCTCAAAAACATAAAAGTCAGCTAGTCACGGCGCCTTAAAAATTAAATTGTGTGCGTAAGACCACACGACAGAATTGAAAATTTCATCAAGGCTCTCTCTTGCTCCCTTAGTCGACTCGAGCCGACTTATCAGTAACGAGCATCTGAGCGATAAGGTCACGCGAGTTCAGTGCGTTTTCCCCATACCAAAAAGTGTCCAATGTGTCTAAAAAAGTTTTCACTTCAAAAATTACGTTGATTGCGTATTTATGGAACTCTTTAAAAAAAATGTTTTTCTTGTTTTCAGCACCCGAAGAGACACCAATAAATGTTTCATTGAAAAGCGAAAAGAAAAAGAAGAAAAATAAGTCGCATCTAGATGTTTTTCAAATCGTCGAGGATGCAGGTAAAATTCCTATCCCTAAAAAATACGAAAGTATGTTTGTTGGTTTGCCGATAATACAGTATATAATAAATTGTATTGTTAAGAAAATTCAAACATAATAATCTTGTACAAAACAGGGTATTTATAATCACAAAAATTTAAAGCCATTTTGTTTCAATTCCAGAACCTGAAGAGACACCAATCGATGTTTCAATCCACAGCGATAAGAAGAAGAAGAAAAATAAGTCGTATGACATTTCACTTGCTGTCGGAAACATCGGTAAAGTACTTTACAAACACATTATGGCATCAATTCAGTTGTAATATACAACTGAATCAATCGTTATCATCATAGTTACAATCTGGATGTCTTCAAATCACGAGTGAATCGGTTTCTTCTGGGCAGGCGTGATCCATCGTAGACCGCATTATCGCTTGGCATCGGGCGAGTTGGCAGTCAAACGCAAACCTATTATTAATTTGAAAAATAAATTATAGGTTTAAAACAGTGTTATAAATTATAGGCATACATGGATAGAACCAATCATAAGCAAACGTTGCGTAAGTCGGGCGCTGCGCGGGTGGTCGATCGAACGGCCAAAGTAGGCACGAAGCGACGACATCATAGTTGATATTCCGGAAACCCGTACGAAGGTCTTTGATTCAATTTTTATTGCGTGAGTCTCTAAACTGTGGGATGCGTTGCCTGAATGGGTTTTCTCTGATAGTTATAATCTGGTTATCTACAAGTGCCAAGTGAATCGGTATCACCTAAGCAAGCTGGCTCCATCGTAAAACGCATCATTGCCTGGCAAGCTCACGCATATTATTATTTAAAAAAAAAAAACTTTCTTTAACAAGTGACATATCTTGTCTTAGAGTAAGAGTGTAGAATTGTAGGGATCTAATTTTCAGTAATCAACACCATCGTCTGCCTGTATTGTGCCTAATGGCCTTCTCTACCATGGCGTGGCATTATTCCATGTCTCGGGCTAACCGCATCATCGCTTAACGTTAGGCGTGATGGTGGTCAAACGCAAGCCTATTATTTATAAAAAAAAAAAAAAACGTCTCCTGCAATAGTTTTCAACCACAGAAAAGAGAAGTAAATAGTACGGAAATGAGAAGGAAAATCTGTCGCCAGGTATTATGACAGAATCTTGCTTGAACATTCTCATGTATGTCAACGCATCGAACTCTGCATCCAAAGAACTTGGACCTTACCTTTTTGGGTTACGTCTCAAAGTTCTTTGTCCGCATCGCAGCTGCTAACTGATTTCAAATAACTGACGTTTCGTTAATATGGGTGCAACTGGCTACAAAAAAAATCTTACAAAAATGCCTTGACAGCCGTTCTAATTTAAACAATTTTTTTTTTCTTTTCTGTGTTTTCAACATTAATCAAAATTTGGAATTAGACGTTTTGCTAATTTCTACCATCAACAGATGAATTAAGTATGTCTTTAACGTTTTTTCTTTCAGCACCTGAAGAAACATACGAAGATTTCGCACAGAAGCGTGAAAAGAAAAAGAAGAAAATCAAGTCACTTGATGTTTTCCAAGCTGTTGACAATGCAGGTACAAATAATTGCAAATATAGCATTACACAAAACGGTGGTACTAATTACTAAGCCACACTGTACTTATACCAACAAACAACATTGTGAACAACTTTTACGGAACAATTAATTTTAAAATCAGCTTTCTTCTATCATATATTTCGTTAAAGTTAAATGTCAATTTATTATTAAACTATTTATTATTTATTAACAACGCACCCCAGCTTCGCATGGGTGTAAGTCTTATTTTTTTACACCTTGGGTTACATTATTGGAGTTTTAGTAAGGATCCCTACTTAAAAAAAAAAAATAGTCTATGTATTTACCAACATGATGGATTAGGGCCACTTTCTGAGAAAAGGCCTGTGTCCTGGCAATGGGAACATGGAAGGCTGATAATGATGATGAAGGTTCTAGTCTATTTTATTTTATTTTATTTTATTTATTTATAGAGATACGCCAACAGTGAACATATTACACATTCTTAAAAAATACAAAAAATGTATGCATACATAGATCTGATATGAACACCTTTTACAGTGAGTCTACGATTAGAGCTGACCCAAAGTCCATAGCTATTAGATATTGTTGTCTGTTGCGATCAATTCCCACGAATATTAATACCTTTATCCTTTACTAGCTGACCTGACAGACATTGTCCAGTCTTAGAACTGTCAAACATGCAAAGTTAAAATTATAAATCTTAATTTTTACACCTTGGGTTACATTATTGGAGTTTTAGTAAGGATCCCTTTTTTTAAATATAATATTGTCTATGTTAACCGGGGATAGTGTAGATTCCCAAAAGTAAAAGAATTTTTCAAATCGGTTTTGTATTTTCGGAGCCTATTCAATGCAAACAAACAAACAATCAAATCTTTCATCTTTATAATATTAGTATAGATATATTTGATTTTTAGCATTTATAGAGTTCATTTTAGTAAAAGTTGTTCATAACAATGAGTACCATATAGAATGATTTGGTTCACTTAGGTCAGATTCCGCTTTCGTCGACTATCCCAAGCCCACTCACTCTCAAGCAAACAGCCGCGAGCCGCTCAACATTCGCAGAGATGTTGGTTTCTCTATATCTTTTCATGCATTTACAACGGGTAGTGTTCTGAAAAACTGTTTGATTAAATGCTGGCGTCGAGGTTTTACCGTCGCACTAGCCGCCACCACCTGAAAGCTCATCTACATATCAAAGATCAGTGGAAATCGACACACACGATCTTGCTTGCCTCACGCTTGCAATATGTGGAATGAGGCTCCCGCGGTGCTTCCGAGAAGCTACAACATGGTGTTCTTCAAATAGAGTCTTAAAGGGTCGGCAACTTATTTGTGATGCCTCTGGTGTTACAAGTATCCATAGGCGACGGTGACTGCTTACCATCAGGCAGCCCGTCCGTTTGTTTGTCACCTATGGCAAAAAAAAACCAAGGATGACTTTTAGAGCCATACTTTTGTTTTAATATGTTTTTTCACAATCAAATGTTTTTATACTGTTCCAGGAGAAGAATCCGATGAAGCTCCGTTGGAAGTTACTTATAAAAGTGAGAAGAAAACAGATAATCCTGGTATGTACGAACTCAAATTATTGTTTTTCAAAATATTTGTAACTTTAACTGGTGTAAAGGATGGCCAATGGTTGTGTGTGCAGATATCAAAAAACAGATTCAGATATTAAATAACAACTAATTCTGACAGTTTTCCTTTACGAAAGTTGTCAAATTCCATTATAACGAAAATCGTGAATAAGGTTCTTGTAGCCTCTACTTGCCTCGTGTAGTTTATTCGAATCAACGAAAGTTGTCCTCGAACAAACATACACATAAAATTGTTTGTTGTTGTTTTCAGAGCCCATAGAAGATGACGACGATTTGAACAAAAGCAAGAATAAATTTAAGAAGAAGAAAAAGAAGAATAAAAATAATCATCCTCAAACAGGTACTTAATCTTCTGCCTATGTCTGTGATCTAACCAACCCCATTATGGTGTGAAGCGATTACAAGTTTACTGGGTTTAGGTTCGAGTTGTACGTACAATCTAGGTTTATTCCCCTTGACCCTGTGGGTGCCTTTTCATCAGTTTATTCCTTGAATTAAATTTTTTATTATTCCTTTTTTTTATGTATGCCGTGTTCACTCCAAGTAGGACATACACTAACGCTCATATTGTGTACTGTTTAAGTTCTTTGTGTAATTCCAGTTCTGTGAACCTATAATAAAAAAAATAAAAAAGTTATCTGGCTATAAAACACTTACGTTTTAAACTATCGCGGTTGTACACTACAGTTATATGATTATACGGTAAATATCCCATTACTCACTCATTTATCTCGGTCACTAAGAAACTTGCAGTGGTACCATTGAACTAATAGTCCACATGCAAAATGGGGTGGCAAGGTCGTCTGCAGGGTGAGATTGACTAAAGGCATCAAGCCTGATGCTTTTGCACAACGCCACGTTACCATATCTCCCTGGTTTGTCTGATCTGAGAGTACACATGAACAGAAAATGATGTATCATACATACCTCACTTATATTTTAACACATATATTCAATCATAGGTACTTCACATTAGGTGTTGTAGTCAAATTTGTTTTTCATTCTTTACATTTATCAAAGTCTGTTTAGGCTATAGGTGGGATATACATACATGTTAAACACATAAATGGGGTAAGATTTTATGAGGGATAATGCTCGTAGACAAGATGGACAGACAACCTAAAAGAGACCGCAGGGAAACTCTGGATGCAGGCTGCTTCCAACCGGCCCTTTTGGAGATTGATGGATGAGGAAGGCCTACGTCCAGAAGTAGACGTCATACGGCTGAAATGATGATGATGATGATTGCCCGAAGGGAAGGCACTTTATGGGCAGATGAACTTATACTTCGAGACTCAAGTTGAAAACCAGTTGTCTAACTCGATGCTCATAAATATTAAATTATTTCATACTAATCCACTGTCTTTCTATAGTGTCACTGAAATTAAATTATCTACTTGTAAATGGCTACTATAGCTCAAATTGATAATTCTGGCAGATATGAACACAGATCAAGGTGATGAAAAAGCGAAGAAACGGAAACGTGACCAAAGCTCTCCTATTGCTGACGTAGCTGAAGGTAAGTCTTTAGATCAACACATTACAGAGGTTAAATCCATGTCATAAAAACATCTAATATAGCTTGCAACAAATGTATACTAAATTCACAGATATATTTAATAGTCAGTAAGGTACTAGTCTTGAGAGGGATGGTGATGGTGGCAGAGGGAGAGTGGTGGTAGCCGAGTGTGATTGATGGTGGCCGAGGGATAGTGACCATGCAAGAGCGATGGTGGCCAAGCAAGAGCAATGGTGGCTGAGCAACGGGGGATGGTGGCCGAGCGAGAGTGGTGGTGGCCGAGCGAGAGTGATGGTGGCTGAGCGGTAGCATTTGCGCCTTACAATCTGAAGGCACCCGGTTCGATCCTCGGGCCTGAAGCCTCGGCCTGAGTATTTTATGTATGTACATATATAAAATACTCAGGCCGAGGCTTCAGGATAGATAAATTATGTACCGTTTGATGCCATCACTCAAAAACGTTGAAGGATAACGTAAAGAAACCGGTATCTCCAAGAACCTCAACAGTTCAAAGTCATATTATGTATTTACCAACATGATGGATTAGGGCCACTTTCTGAGAGAAGGCCTGCGTCCTGGCAATGGGAACATGGAAGGCTGATAATGATGATGAAGGTTCTACGATTAGAGCTGACCCAAAGTCCATAGCTATTAAATATCGTTGTCTGTTGCGATCAATTCCCACGAATATTATACCCTTATCCTTTACTAGCTGACCTGACAGACATTGTCCAGTCTTAGAACTGTCAAACACGCAAAGTTAAAATTGTAAATCTTATTTTTTACACCTTGGGTTACGTTTTAGTAAGGATCCCTTTTTTTAATATAAATATAATATTGCCTATGTTACCCGGGGATAGTGTAGCTTCCCAACAGTGAAAGAATTTTTCAAATCAGTTCAGTAGTTTCAGATCCGATTCAATGCAAACAAACAATCAATCAAATCTTTCCTCTTTATAATATTAGTATAGATTATACTGACTCCTATAATACAGGTAATCTACCTAGAATAGGAGTCAGAGATTCACCTAACTTGTATATCAGTTATTATTAAGAGACAAAAATATATTTTTTTATATTGTGTTTATAGCAATAAATTTTATTTTTGCAGATGATCAAATGTCTAAGAGTCAAAAGAAAAAGAAGCTTTTGCAAAACGATGAAGGTGGTAACTTTACTCAAGGTAATGTGAAATTATGATTAATTTAAGTGTTACAGCTAAAATTATTTGCTGCGAATTAGTACCTTTTTAATTATGATACTTCTTAGTATTCAAAATAACTTATTTACACTTTATTTTTCAGGATGCTCAACTAATAAATTAAATAAGAGAAAAGCCTTGGAAGCCAGTGATGTTCACAGAAACCCTAAGGTAACAGTAATTATTAAAACAAAATCCCAACAGCAAAATGTAGCCCATAACAATCTGAATATAAAGACGAATATGACACCTAAAGCTTCAAAATCTGTTAGGCAGTTCTGGCTGCAGGTAATATAAGATCGCATATAGTATGCATATGACGTACGATCTAAGCTTCTATAATAATATCTGTGACCAAAATGCTGGCCTATATCTTTGTCAGAAAGCTCGAAATCAACGCGAGGCAACGCGGCCAGCATTTTTTTTTATAAATAATAGGCTTGCGTTTGTTCTCCATTACGGTTGGTGTTAAGCGACGATGCGGTCTACGTTGGAGCACGCTTGAGCATGTTACCTGAAATTAGACAATGGTATCAATTCTCATGTACTATAAACTAAACTAAATTTGACAGCTCTAAAATTGTTGCCATCCTTCTCTCACATATTAAAATGAAAAGAGAGGCAGATAATTTTAGCCCTGTCAGATTGGTTTGGTTTAGTTAAGTGAGTGGTATGACAGAATCGACGCCATTGTTACTATCTATAGGCCTTTGTATCTATAAAGGGTTACGCATATAGACTGTACTAAGCTGATAGCAATTATCATAATAATGTTCCTTATATTTTTAATGTTTTAAATATGTTAGCTGTTCAAATGTTTTATTCATATAAAAAACTCATTGTTATAGGTTTTTAAGGGAAACTTTTTCGAGAAGATCCATGTTGCGAGATTGCCAGAGTCTATAGTCGACCAGCTAGATGATCCTAGGTTTGAACAGCCACCGTTTAGGAAATCCAAGAAGCATCAGGGAATGGCTATGTCTACTGAGCCGTTTATAGTGGAAGACGGCCCAAGGAGAAAGAATAAACCATCAAACTATTTAGAGCAAAGCATTTGCCTAAATGACTCTAACTCTCCAGTGAAGCAGAAAAAGAAAAACAAGAACCCCAAAGTACTTCCCTTCACACCAACAGTTGTAACTTCAGGAAAAGGTTACACCAGCAAGTTCAAAATAAATGTGTTGCCAGAAGAAATTCAGTTCGTAGCTCAGTCAAGTGATGCGACCAATTTTAGAAATGAGTATCTGTCTAAGCAGAGAGCTAAAAAGCTTAGGGTTGAGAGCTTCAAAAAGCATAGAAATCATAAATTAGCGAAGTTTTAAGTAGCTGTTGATAGCTTGTGGCTTTTGTCTAATCAAGTGAGAAAATGTCCGCCTTATCATGTTTGCAGTGACTTTTGATAACATTTAATTTTGCCATATTTTAATTAAAATTATTCCATTTAAAATCAACCATTTAGATTATGTAATGGTACTTGTTAAAATATCTTTTTAATTAATATATTACCTACCTCTTGTTTTTTGGATTTCTTCGTAATGATTGTACTGCCACATTGTTTTAATGATTTTGCATCGTGTGAAAGTTGTTTTATGTTTTTGGTCAGCAAGAAGTATCAAGAAAAAGTTGACTCTTAACTGTTATGACATGTAAGATCAGCAACTCTTCTCCTATATTTTTTTTACTGTGGCCATAAACCAAATTAATTTAATCATTTCTTTATTTTGTCTACTATCTACTTTTATTTGTGTCTACTCACCTATGGTTATATTGATTTGTCCTAAATTAATGTTGTTATAAATAATTAAATAGGTTGCTTAATTATATGAATGTTGATCTTTTTAATTTATCTACATAAATGTTCATGTTTCCTTTGATTCATTATCAAAACATATTTAGGTAATAAAGAGTATTAAATGAAATCTACCTGTAATCGTGATTGACAGTGGATGATTATTCAAAAAGTCCCGCCGTTTCATCAGTTAGTTCAGTTCTTCGTCACCAGAGAGCGTTTGTGGCTCTTAAAATGGTATCGTCCATGTGCTCTGTATTTTCTGTTATTTACTAAAATATCTATATAATTATAATATTTTATTCAATAGAAATATTCTTGGAGCTATGACATGTATTTCTGTAAAAAAAACTTCTAGTTCGAACTTGCATACACCACAGCAAAACTTCCCGCCTTATCATGCCGGTGTAAACAAACCGCCATGTTGTTGTGAATGGGGGCGCCATGAATAACAGGTATGGTATGAAGTAAGTATTTATTATAACTATTTAACGATTTTAGGGTCAACAAAATTCAATTTAATTTTAAGAAACAATTTTAATATATAAATTCAAAATTTTAAGTAATCTTATATATTTAGGCATCTCAAATGACCACTGACGTCAATCGGGGTCATTAGTCGGACCAATAGGAAACATTCAAAAGTGGTCACGTGGGCTTATTCCACCAATAGAGAACCACAACATTCTTTGTGTACCTTTTCATAGAATAGTAAAACATTGTGGTTGTATGTGGAGTGAGTGGTGATATCTGTCAATCTAATGACGATAAAAAGCGTAAATGTGTGAATTTCGGGATTTCTCTGTCGAGCACAAGGATATTTATATCAGTAAATATTCGGTAAGTGTTAATAATAAGCTAAAACACCTCTAACATCATCCATGTTATGAAAACTAACGATGGGAAAGTCCAACGGGTTATGTCCCGCTCTTTTTAATGTCATTTTCTGTATGTAACCCTATTTATTTTAAAATAAATGCAAACGTTATTTATTTGACATAATTATGAGTTTGTACTATTGTTTTTAACGTTTTTGCATTAATTATATAGGTAAGCACACAAAAACATTGTTTATTTATGGCTTGCTTTAGTGGCGGGAAATTATCTCTCTCGCTCATTTTGTGTCGTGTATAACTAACGTGATCGCTACATTATATTATTTTTGATTGTTTAATTACGTAAAATAAACGTTGCATTGCACAGGCTAAATTAATTACAGAAAGTTAATAACTTATTGTAACTGCAATAGAATGACAGATCGTTATTATTATTTTACTGTCTCTTTCCTTCAAATGTGTATGGTAGCGAAGAACAAGGATAGCTATATAAAATGTATATTTTTTTGTGACATGTGTCATATCCTACTGATTATAAAAGGTACTTCTTTGATGAACGATCAATCCTAAAACAAAAAAATAGATAGGTAACTCGGTCACCAATCACCATAACCAGTTTTACAATCCATTACTTACTTTTTATTTTTTCTTAAACAAATGTACTGAACTTTTGAACCTGCAGTGGTTGGTCATGTCTGTCTGTCTGTTTCTTGGACATTGAAAGAAAAAAGTTTACAGTGCATTTATTTTAACACTAGCGGTCCGCCCCAGCTTCTCACGGGTATAGATTATAGCCTATGTCACCCGGGGATAGTGTAGCTTCCCAACAGTGAAAGAATTTTTAAAATCGGTTCAGTAGTTTCGGAGCCTATTCAATGCAAACAAACAATCAAATCTTTCCTTTTTATAATATTAGTATAGACTGTGAGTCAAGGAATATACTACTCTGCTGCAAGGAAGTTGTAGGGTATATATAAAATCCTTGCTCTGCTGTGAGTATAGATGAATTGCACGACAGCTGGTGTCAAAAGTTTTGAAAATAATGTCAAATTTTGTTGTTTTTTTTATAGATTTTAGAGATTTTATGCTTCCTGAAGTTGATTATAAAAATTTTAAGGTTCTATACCTCAAATAGAATCCTTAGCCTTAGAGGATTGCTTTGTTTTCAGTCTGTCTGTCTGTGTCAAGACCCCTTTTCTCAAGAACATGTATAGGTATAATGTTGAAATTTATATAATAACAATACTAAGGTCTATGATACCTTGGAGGTGTAAAAAATTCAAGGTTCTAAGTCAATGCAATCAAAAGATACTGCCATTTATGTCATGTTAATCACAAGCTCGCTAATCAAAACCTATACTTACTTTCCGTCGACTTAGAAAAACTGAGTAACGTAGGTCATAGACTGATGTACATGGGAGAACATTTTTACCACTGCAGTGAGAATGTTGGCCTCACAGTGATGCAGCCAGTCATCCTATTCCAGCTTCCTCTGTAGACTGCAGCCTTCATCGGCCAGCAAGAGACTTGCATGCACCGCTGTTACCGCACGTCACAGAAATAGAATTGATTTATTTTTTGTTTTTTTGCATCAATCGTTATGTAATACAACTTCTTTGTTATATTTTTTTTTTTAATCATAATTAGGCTTGCGCTTAGTCAGTGACCCATAGCCGTGCTTCGTTATTTTAAGGAGCTCGGCTGGTTTGTGTAGGCTGGTGGGGGCAAATGCACAATACACCCCAAGCGGGATGTTAGTGCAGGTCTTATCACCCCCACTTTGAATTAGAATTAGGCTTGCGCTTGGCCGCCTACTCGCCTGATGTTAAGCGATGATGCGGCCTATGATGTTGCACGCTTGCCTAAAAGAAACCTAGTCACTCTCGACTTGAACACACCCAAATTGTATATGCGGAAACGTTTAATAGTGCTAAGTTATCATAATTTCTTTTTAAATTAGTTATATATCACTGTATGTTTCCTGAATAAATAAATATCTGGGACATTTTTGCACACACGGTCATCTGACCCCAAACTAAGCAAAGCTTGTAATATGGCTGCCAGAAACTGATATACATATATTTTTAAATACATACTTAAATAGATATTAACACCCAGACATAGAACAAACACAAATGTTTGTCCTAGATGGGAATCGAACCCACGCCCCCAAGCACAGAAGATAGGTTCACTACCAACTGAGCCACCGGGGCAGTCAATTAACAATAAAAAGAATAAAAATTAAAATTAAAAATTAAAATTGTAACTTTTGGGGGACACCCACAGTTTTATGGTACATGAAAGCCTTCCTTTTTACGATCTTTTACTTGCCCTGATAGTGAGTATATTCGTATGTGTGGGACAAATCTTGCAACTGAATTTTAGACCAGTTATCCTCAACCGATTGAGCTGAAATAAGTTCGGTGACAATACAATGTTATGGTACCATCGAGCTGATCTGATGATGGAGACAGACGGTGGCTATAGGAACTCCAAATGAAATGTTGTAACCTGTCGAGTTTGGGTTCGTTGGATTTGTCTTTCCAAGCACTTTGGTCCTAGATGAATACCAGGGTCCTGATGATGAAGCCGGAGGGTGGTCATATCTACCTTTTTGATATGGGTTATTTTCAAAAAGGTAGAATACGAAAAGCTACTTTATTTTTATGTTTTAAATTAATAATATTATTTACCCTCTTCCGCACCCATCAGCAGCTAACAAAGGTTTCAGGTGTATCTATGACATATTTATTAAATTTGTACGGAACCCGTCACGTGGCCGGTTTTTTATTCAATTGGAGTTATGTAAACATCGTTTTTAGAGTTTCGTACCCAAAGGGGCCCCTATTCTAGGTCTATGCTGTCTGTTAGTCCCACCTTTTAGCTGTTGTATCTTTTGAACCGTAGTAGATCCCAGTCGAAAAAAGAAACAAAATAAACCGGCCAAGTGCGAGTCGGGCTCGCGCACTGAGGGTTCCGTACCACCACAAAATACAATAATTAATATACATAATATGGAAAAAGGGGTGCAAGGTCATCTCCAGGGTGAGTTTGCTTAAAGGCATCAAGCCAAATTTAGGCCTGAAGCATGCGAAAGTAAATTTGGCTTACTACCATGCCATCTTATAATTTGGCATTTTGGGTTACCCACCATATCTCCCTTGTTAGTCTAATCTGAGGATTTGACAGCTATGAGCATTTCAATTTCGTACAGTGGCCTTACTTTTTGAGCCATCAAAATGAGCCATGGTTCTTGCAATGACGGTTTAAAAAAGGAGGGTTCTTGTGATTTTTTTATTAAAACAGTCTCCCTATACGTTTTCAAGGTTGGTCAGGGTGTCTCGTCTGCCCACCAACCTTGTTTTTATCTGATTGAAAGCCGATTCTAGTATATTTATCTATGTTGAAAGTAAATAGAATCTATTTACATAACTATAACTGCGACCAGAACCACTAGAGGATGGGCAGCAGCATCCTCCTACTTGAATTGTGGAACCTCCTGCGATCCCCTGCCGCCTGCCAAGCGTGGGGATTATGGCAAACCCCCCCCTTAGGGGGAGGACTATGTTCAGCAGTGGACGTCTTCTGGCTGATGATGATGATGATTTATATAACGAGGTGCCAATACAATTTTCAGATTTAGCGATATTGAAAAACCCTAAAGAGCGTTCTATTCAAAAAGTAATAAGTTTTGTTTTGAAAAATTATGTTCTAAAATGTTCTCTGTAATGCTCCATATTAAGTTTGTCTCATCAGGTTATTCAGGTTACAATGTGATCATGGTTAGAAAGATATTACAAGATGGTAATGGTAGTTGGTTTTGAAAGTCGACAGCGTAGGTAGGCCTCCCACTAGATGGACCCAGTCTGGACCTGCCTTTTGCATCCAGTGGATGCAAAAGGCAGGCTGTCGTTCAAAGACGGAGGCCTATGTTCAGTTCTGGAAATTTTCTGGCTGATGATGATGATAATTTTTTGGAGTAAAAAATTGTATAAAAAGTTCCCTTCTTACAAGTATGCCATACCTATCTTTCTTGAATAATAAAAATACACACAACTAAAGTATTAAATATGTCTATGTAAAAAATTACTTCTAAGGGTTCCTTATAGTGCTACCGATCGTACAAACTACGGATTAACCCTAAAAAGTGATGTATGAAATCTTACCCTTTATTGTAAATGACCTATTCAACAATAACCCACACGAGGGGGTGCAGCGAAAAAAAATTCATCCCCATTGCACATGTACCAGAGCTACCCTAAAATAAAATAAAACTATTTTTTTTATACATCTAGAAGTTGTGATCTACACCAAAACTGTAATTGTGCAAAGTTTCACGCACTGACATTAATAATAATAGACATTAAAAGGTTCTAAAAATTCAGATAGGACGGACAAAACAAACTTATAAAGATTTATTTTACCTACTATGGAACCCTAAAAACTAGCTGGACCGTAGATATTGTATGCAATTAGGTGGATGTACTAATTTTGCTTGAATAGAAGTTCCAGCAAATCACGCTAAAAAATTACAGACGAATCGTTGACGAAACGCAAACGCTCCACATTTTTTGGTCGATTTCGTATCGGCTCGAAAAAGTTGATATTTTTTAACGTTATCACAAACGTTCGTTTGACAGCGTCTACGTTCCAACTGTGATCGGGTTGCGTTTCGCCTTTGGTTAAAATCATTAGCGCGATACGAAATCGACCAAAAGTAGTGGAGCGGTTGCGATTCGTCAACGATTCGTCTGTAATTTTTTAGCGCGATTGCCCTGCAAGCTAGCACATCGATAATCGATATTTTCTTAAATATTTACAATGATATCTTTACCTGTTCTATAAGTTACATTTTATCATAATAGACCTATTAGTCCACGAGCCAATGTTCCCACGGCTGGTTTGTGCCGAGCGAGAATTTCAAAAGGTTGAACAATGAGTGCGCCTTCGCTGTCTGTAGTTGTGAGTGCAGGCGATTGCAACTGCAGTATACAGTATACCTCGTTTCTGTGTGTGTGTGTGAGCACTCAGTTATGAAGCAAAATTGGAAGGGGAAAACTAATTCACCGGTCGACACCTACTTGTATTTTATAGAATAACTAGCGGTCCGCCCCGGCTCCGCACGGCTATAGTTATAAAGCCTATATTAATCAGTGATAATGTAGCATTCAAATGGTGAAAGCATTTTTAAAATCGGTCCCGTACTTTTTGAGCCAATTCGTTACAAACATACTTACATAAAAATCTTTCCTCTTTATAATATTGGATAGACTAGCTACCCGCCCGCCCGGCTTCGCACGGGTGTAATTTACGTGCAAAGTCGGGGCGGGTCGCTAGTTATATATGTAAACCTTCCGTGAAAATGTATCTAACTGATGGTGAAAACCGCATCAAAATCCGTTGCGTGGTTTAGGAGTATATAGTAAGCGGCCATACAGACAGACAGATGCGGAAAGCTACTTTAATTTATACTATGTAGAGATATGTTTCATGGATGTGTTACATAATCATTAACCGGGACGTAGGTAGATGATTATTCAAAATGTAGATTAAATATAGGGCGGTCTGCTACTGAAATAAAAAAACCGGCCAAGTCCAAATCGGGCTCACGCCCGGTTCCGTACAAATTTAATTAATATGTTATTCATACACCTGAAAAATAATTATTACCTACAGGGGTCGATTTTTGAATCGCTCGTATGTTATTTCGCACGAAAATATCAAATCGAACTCCAGCAATGCAGTCGACTAATAAAACAGCCAAGTGCGAGTCGTGCTCGCGTTCGCGCGGTTCCGTACCACCATATAACTTGTTTACTACTAAAGTTCAAAAAAATAGTGCAAAAAACACCATCCCATCAACGCCCAGGCTGTAACCCATCTAAGTATCGACCGCGTTCGACGTTGCTTAACTTCGGTGATCATACGAGAATTGATGGTGTACAGAAATTTGGCACCGAGTTGCACTTGGCCATTTATTATTATTTGTTGTTATACTTTAAAGTCTGTACTATAATCATGCCAAGTTTGACGCTTGTACGTATAACCATTTTTACATTAGAGCAAATACAAAAATACGTTTGTTGTATGGGTACCACAGGTACGACCCCCCTTTCATTATTACTTTATTTATTTATTTGTTAGTTAATCCGCCATAACATTACATATTCAGTGTAAATTTCAACCGGCTATCTATTACGGTTCGAAAGATACAGCCGTTAGAAGGTAGGACGGACAGACACATTTTACCCTAGAGTAGTTATTTTTTGGGTACTGAACCCTAAAAAGGTTAAAATATATTGGAGAACAAACATACATTTGCAGTGGTCAAAATGTTATTACATACATCTGTCTACATCACCGTTGGTTTTCTAACTACAATATTTAAGCTTTATGTTTATCGGGACTTATCACGTATTATTTAATATTACATTTATGTATTATTTAGTACATATTTTTACCTAAATTAAATAATACGTGATAAGTCCCGATAAACATAAAACATGTGTTCATATCGCGAAAGTTTAAAAATTACTAATATTTAAGCTTGTAATCGCAAAATTATATTTCTATAACTTCAAATTCAAGACCTTGCTTCTTGTCAAATTTCATTGTTCTAGGTCAACGGGAAGTAAGTAGGTTTTTATTTGTGATTGCGAACAAAGCAATTATTATGTGGCAAAAATGGCCGTATTTTTCGATCGCGTTGACTTAGCCTACTTTATTTTTAATAGTTTTATTTATAGGTACTATAGATCCTTTACGGCTTAAATCGAAATAGATATTTTTTTGTGACGATGCCGGTGTGATACCTAACTAAGCTACTATTTTGTAATTCGACCTGCATATTCTATTCTTAGACCGCAGGGAAACGCTAGATGCAGGCCGTTTCCAACCGGCCCTTTTGGAGATCGATGGGGAGGCCTATGTCCAGCAGTGGACGTCCTACGGTTGAAATGATGATGATGGTGGTCTATTCTTAGAACCTTGAGTTTTACAACTCCAAACGAACGTAGACCTTAGTAGGGACCTAGGTATATTTATATGCATTCCTGTTTAAAAGAGTTAATAGACGGACAACAAATTTATCCTATAAGGGTTCCGTTTTTCCTTTTGCGGTACGGAACCCTAAAAATACATCTAATTCTTAAATAATACGAGCCTAAAAGTCTTAGAGAAGACTTGCCCTCCAATGATTGAAGAGCAAAAATCTTCTTCCTTAGATTCCACATCCATCTACTAAGGATAAAAGGTGGTTGAACTAGAAGCCTGCACCTATTCAATAGAGCCTCTTAAAATCCAGGAAGTTGGAGGAGAAGCTGAATGAAGTGTTGTCGGCGCTTTCCAATCAATACCCACACACCCCCACCAAGCCCATTGCGCGCGCAGTATAAAACAAGGGAGGGATTCTTTGGCGCCAATTTCACTTATTACACACGCAGACACGTGAAGTTCGCTTATTATGTATTTGTATAGGTTCTAGCGACCCGCCCCGGCTTCGCACGTAAATTACATCCGTTGTTATGTTATATATGTAGTATAAACCTTCTGAAAAATTCTCTAACTGATGGTGAAAAACCTTGAAAACCACATCAAAATCCGTTGCGTGGTTTAGGAAGAGTTAGCAGTTATGCATAATTGCATACAGACAGACGCGGAAACTGCGGAAAGAGACTTTAATTTATACTATGAAGAGAAGAGATATTATGTAGAGATACCATTCTTATTAACTGTTATAGGACCTACCTATAATTATATCTAGCTGCGCCCCAAGGATTCACCCGCGAGCTCAATCCCTCGGGAACCGTACGTTTTATCGAAAAAAAAAAAATGTCACTGGCCCTCCAACTTTTGCTACGCATAGCAGGTAGATTTTTGCATGCGTGAAAGAAGAAAAAAACGCCAATAAACGCAATTTTGCATTTATAGTTTTAGTATGTTTATTACACTTTATTGCATTGATGATCTGCTGCTCAAACATGCTCGTAAGTAGATTTCATGATGATAAAATTTTTCCGATACCTACGGTGAGTTTTCGCGGCCGTCTGCGAGCATCGACCAGCGGCTGGCGCACGGCGGCGGCCGGCGCGAGAGCCGACCACGAGAGAGTTCAAGGCAACCGCGCGCGGTCAGGTTCGAGGACACGGGCCCCTCGCGGCGCCTCTGGCAGCTCTACTCTACTCTACCATCCAACCGAGTGCATTGCTAAGCCATTATTATTTCCTGATTAATCAGTACATATTTATGATACAGACAGTGTTCTATTACTTACTATTTACCAACGGAAAAGTACCTAAATAGTAGGGCTACCAGATGAAAAAAAAAAACCGGATGCTTAAAGTTTCCGGCGTGAGAACTCTTATGGTAGTCTTTTTCATTTCATTTTTAGAATTCCGGACGTTTTGGAACTTTCCCCGCGTTCCGGAAAAGAGCCTAAATTCCCGGACATGTCCGGAAAATTCCAGTTTTAACCTAGGTACAAATAGGTCTTAAAGGCAGAATCTAAGAATGTGCTGAAACTTTTTGGGTCGGTGTGATCGAAGATTGTGTGCCCTTACTTGTAGCTAAATAAGCAGTCATTGCATTAGGTAGGTAGGTACTAGGTTAGGTACCTACAAAGTACACATATATGCTGATAATTTATTTTACTAGAGCGAATGGCAAAATATTCAAATTTATCCCGATAATCCAGTGTGCATACAGTGCGTCTCTGTCAGAAAAACTCAGATCAGTAGGTATTGTATTTTGCCAATGATTTCTGATCATTGGCAAAATACAATACCTACTGATCTGAGTTTTTCTGACAGAGAAAAGTTGTTCACCTTGTATGAGAATGTCCTAAGACTAGGCTGATTACCTAATAAGTAGGTATGTTACTATCTTTCACAAATACTCGCATACCTACGCAACGCAACAAGCGAGATGAACTCTAGAAATATTAAAGACCGAGTTCATGGTCCTCCATGGCACGAGCACGACTGTCTGTTACATGATTACACTGATTTACTCTGTTACATTTTGTCCAATAACATTTTTAGACTGACATGACAACATAAAATGTTTATTAAGGCCGCGCTCACCGGCCACACACACACACATTTTAATAGATTAAAAAAAAACTCGAAGTAGGTAGTTTTTTATGTATGCCATAGGTGGCAAACAAGCCGAGGGGCCGCCTGGTGGTAAGCGATCACCGTCGCCTATAAAAAATATATCTATAGGTATAAAAAAATCGATTGCGCATTATTATTAGAATAACATTGAAAACTTTTTAAAGTATTTTTTTAAGACTTATTTTAGCGGAAAAGCATTTTTTTTTCTACTAGCTACTATCCTGAAATATGGATCATTCTTGATTGATCCATTGCTAAGATCCATAATGGATCTATATTATATTATCAACACGAAAATGGCTTTATCATAATTATTTTTATCTTAAACATTGTTTCAAATGTGCGATAGAGATAGGTAGCTCTGGCCGTCGAGCACGGCCTTAATGAAATGAAATAAGTATTTATTAATAGCAGGGCATTAATAATTTATTGATAATATTTATTTGTTTTTTTTATTTTCGGTCAAAATGTGGTCTTTTTAGTAGTCCAAATAAATAAATTTTGTTGGTAATCTAATTAATTGTCATAAATTTATTTATTATAAAATATAATTAGTATAATTGTATTAAATTTATATTGAAATAAATTTATTTCGGAATATACCTAATTATAGTAATATAAAAACTAACCGATCATTCTCGATAGATCCATAATGGATCTTTAGAATTTTTTTTCTCTCTTTAGATCCCATTTTAAAATTATGCATCTATCAAGAACTTTTTCTCACTAGATCTATAGTACAGTAGTTCCTCGATGGATCTATTGAGATTTTTAATTCCATTCTCTCTGTATTGCTTTCTTCCTAAATGAATCCATAACGTCATCGGGAAGCGGCCGACGTGGCTGCCGTCATTAGGGGTTGATTCACCCTCATTCGATCTCGTATAGCTATCCTTTTCTGCCACCCCAATTTCAATGTCTCTTTCTGTCAAAAGAGCGAACTCGTCAGATTTATTTCATGCAAAAAATTTGTTAACTTTGTAGATTCAGATCAATAAGAATTGTGCGGGCCATGATCATCAAAACATTCAAAACTAAACAAGATAATCGGTTAATTTACCCACCGGTTGTGGCATTATTTACAACTACAGACACAACGTTGGTTAAATTAAACATATTCTAATGAACGTATTTTAAATGGTATTTATGCCCTATTTTGAACAGTAAAATTTATTTCAATACATATTTACGTTAGTACGAACGAAGCATAAATTGGTAGAGACCAGAGGAAGATAAATTAAACTTTATAGGCGTGTTTGTTTATTCTGTTATCGGCGTGATAATTATGTGTATCTGATATGTTATCTATCACGAAAATATTAAGTTAAGGGTTTTCACTCGTTATCAATAAATTCTGTAACGTTTATTTATTTTGATGAATACTATTCAAAGTTATCTAACAAAAATTACTTAGGGTAGGTATTTTGTTAAATATTGTAATTACATACTCCATTAGTAAGCTAAAGTATGAGTGGTTTTGAGTAGAAGAATATCGGTACCTAACTATATGCCAGCCCTAAGCAAAATTAATTACAATATCATTCACAAGTTTTCTTATCAGTCACTGCACTCCTCAAATTGATATGGATGCTTACAAATACGTAGTAGGTAACGGTTATCTCACAGAAATTATTTCTAAATCTGTGGTCAATTAAATTACCGAGATACGAATGTTTGGTGTAAACAAGGCAGTTTGGTAAATTGCTAATACTTTTTTTCTATGACTAACTACAACCTACTTAAATCACTATACATTAGGTACTAGAAATTAATTAGCTAATAAGGTACCTAATTCTTATTTAGATCTATTATGCAATGTATGCGCAGGTAATAAATTAGTTATCGCATAAATAATTACCTCTGAAATGCCTACAACCACTTCCTGACTCAACAAAAGATGAAAGTAAAGCTGATAGCGAGACTTTGACCTAATGGATCACGCGCAGTCCCTCACCAGAACACGTTTATTTATAGGCTAGTAAGTAGGTAGGTAGGTACCGACAAAAAATATCGTCCCGAATGTTGGAAGCCTTCGGATATTCCGTTCGGTAACAGGTGCCAGTGTTTTTTGTGCGCCCTTCCCTCCAGTAACGAACTTTCGGTTGGTGTAGGTCTTCATGTAGACAAAAACTTGATTGAAAGTAATGTCCGTTTTTGCTACTTTTACTAGGTATGTTATAATAATTATGAGGTATGGTATAGCAAAAAACTGGGCTCCTGTGTAGTAGAGATTTTGTGTGTATTTCTGTGGTAGACGAAATAACTCTACCCCATGGTACTCTACTCTTTTTGAATACCTATCTCCTAAGCTAAGTTATTAAAGATTGTCAAAACATCAATTTTATGAGAAAATTTAACGTCATAAATATGGGAGTTTTTTTGACGTTAATCAATGTCAAAGAAATGACACTACATCGTAGTTATCTGGGCACTGCACTTATTCTAAATGTATGTGAACTTATCGCCATCGAATTCATTGAAAGGATTGTAAACAAGGCAGTTTCTCAGGCTTGGGGTAGCGCATACCATGACCGAAACAGGTTTCTGTACTACGTAGTGGTTTCATTGTACCGTCTCTCCCGTCCCGACCCACCGTTCCACTTCAATGACATGCCAGCCTGTAGTGTTTTAATAAAGATTTGGCGCGAAAATATAAACTTGGTCCTTTGGTTTAGACACCATTTAAAATGTTTAAGTACCTATGTAGAGATGCAAATACATGTCATGTAGGTATAAGCAGGAACTTAATTATGTGATTGCATTAATAGTAACTTAGTATCTGGCTTTTCGGTGAAGGAAAAACATCGAAACCTGCATATGTACGGAGAAGGAATGCAATGGCGTATGTGATTATCGCATAAATGAACCAATCCGCACTGGGCCAGCGTGGTGGATATGGCTCAATCACCCTTTCGGGGGTAGGCTAAAAGTCCAGCAGTGGACTGTTAAAAGGCTGATTATGATATTGATTAATAGTAGTTTCCCATTGCAGTGCTCTAACATGGATCTGTACATCACAGACTCACTCCAAGACATGCTGGACATGGATATCAAGAATGAAATAGCAACAGATCTAGGCAGTATCACAGACTACGTTAGTATCCTGAAAAATATATTTTAACTCGTTTATATTACAAGTATTGATTGATCATACATCACTTACGATACATTTTTCATTTCAGGATTCATTAGGATTAAATTTCTCCGATATGCCACCTTTATTAGACATGGACACGGATAACTCGACGTGGATAACTAATTCGTCCAGTTTCGTACACAACTTGGATTTGTACGGGTCCGAAGCTAACGCGGTAATGGTCAATCCCAATTCTGTTATGCCGTCTACTTTTGCCGAAACTCCTGTTAAAAGTGCGGTGAAAGAAGAAAGTTCCGATATAATGCTCACCTCTGCCGCCGCGGATAGCGACCTGAACAGCAGCATAGCACCACCGAGTCCAAAAGAAGAAAAGAGCCACCTAACATTCTCACCCAGCGCAATCAAAGTGCAAAAAGTAGAAACTGTAGAAGAAATCCCGGAAATAATAATGGACATAAAAAAAGAAAAAAGGGATTTAGAAGAGGCGACACAAATGGTGATTCTCGTCAGGAAAAATGAAAGGGCTGGCGTGGTAAAAGATTTATTAAAAGACTTGGAAAAGGCGAAACAATTACCGCAGACAGTGCGAATAAAAACTCAAAACGAAGTAATTAAAGTTGGAAACAAAAGCTGTTCAATATTAAATACGAGCCACAAGGTCGGATCTCACCATAAAACTATTATATCGGGCAACATTCACATATTAGACCCTTCGCAGATTAACACAAGAACCCTGTTAACAAATGGCAATAAAAATCAAGCAACTATTCTAATTGATAACTCGTCGTTAAGTAGTAGTAGGCAAATAATTAAGACTTCTATGAGCGGTTTCACGTTGGACACTAGTCATTCAAAGTTTATAACTTCAAACGCCAATAACAACAACAAAGCAGTTTCTGGAGAGTTCCCCAAACCGGCGTACTCATACTCATGTTTGATAGCAATGGCTTTGAAAAATTCGAGGACAGGAAGTCTGCCCGTATCGGAAATCTACAACTTTATGTGGTGAGTGACCTCTATTTCAATTAACGATTAGGTGCAAAATGTAAATCTCATTGAGTACCTGCGCGACACGTTACAAATGCTTAAGACGCTCTTTTCCAACTTTTCGCAATTATTGTCATAGTGTAGTATAAGTGTGCATACCTCCATGGATAGCTTAACATTATAAAAATGCTGTCATAACGAGAGGATGCGAATAGCGAGAGACCGGGGAGAACAGCATAAGCAAAGGGAGGCCTATACCCAGCAGTGGGTCACTCAGGGCTGATGATGATGTGTCATAACAAAATTGAATGTTTTATCTAGGAAACCCATGAGACCGAAACACGATTAAGCACATTTCGCTCGATAGAAAAAATATATCAAAGTAGCACTGATTTGCGCTTTTTTATCCCTGTATTATTATTATTTTGATTCATTTAATTACCTATTTATTAAATTATGTCTGCGATATCTCGATATATAGATTTCATAATTATGAAAGAAACCGGTGAGGTACATTTTACATAACAGCTATACTTTTCGAAAAATATGATTAAAACTCCAAAAATAGAAGTAGCGAAACGCACGACTGTGTGTAAGCGCCATGATAGTGCTCCGCTAAATGCGACTTTAATACAATAAACCGAGGATTATGGTCATCTGTAGTAATAAGCGTTGCTTAAAAGTGGGAAAACCTCGCCTTAATTTAATTTTGTTTTCTTGCAGTCAACATTTTCCATATTTTAAGACGGCACCTAATGGATGGAAGAATTCCGTGAGACATAATCTTAGCCTAAATAAATGTTTTGAAAAGATCGAAAAGCCCTCAACGAATGGAAGTCAAAGAAAAGGTATAAACACGAAGTGTTATTTAAAAACTTTGTTGTAAATAATTATTCAAGCACGAATAGTTTTTGACATATTAATTTTCCAGGTTGTTTATGGGCAATGAATCCCTCTAAAATAGGCAAAATGGATGAAGAAGTCCAAAAGTGGTCAAGAAAAGATCCGCAAGCAATAAAGAAAGCAATGGTTTATCCAGGTAAGAACAAATACAAAATACAAATTCAAATTTGCTGATACATTTCGGAGATATTATAAGCGCTTAAAGTTTTTGGTGAAGATAGAGAGCGGATGCTCTGTCCCTCTCTCGCAAATCGTGTGTTATTATAGCATCTGATCGGCGCGCAAACGGCTTGACGTCATTGCGTGCTATAGAGCGCTCTGTCTAGCCTGAAATTAAAATACCTTTTTTTTTTCGTTGATGGGCTCTATGTATGATAATTTTTCTGATGAGATAATAAACAAAATTGAACGCAAACCTATTATAGAAAATAGCTGATAAATAAATCATAATCACATAGATACAAGAACATCCTGGCATCAGCCAGAAGACGTCCACTGCTGAACATAGGCCTCCCCCTTCAAAAACATCTCTTTATTTATATTCCACTTCGTGTGCTAGAAATAAACCGGCCAACTGCAAGTCGGGCTCGCTCACTGAGGGTTCCATACTACCACAAAATACAATGATAACTTTAAAAAACCGACTTCAAAATTAGTAAAATGTGGCATTTCGATTCGGTGAGACGAATCATCATTATCTAAATAACAAAATACGTTTTCAAATACGATTTTCTAATGCTCAGCTCACGTTTAAGTTTTAGCAGAATTAGTGTAACAGTGTTGTTCTTAATTTCAAGATAATCTGGAAGCCCTCGAGCGCGGGGAGATGAAGTACAGCGGACTGAGTGCTGACACGGATGGTGATGATGAAGGAGATGCCGACGCCGATGTGGAGATGGACGCTGACCTGGAGATAGACCCCGAAGTCAAGGACGAGGTGGACGATGATACTATTATCGAACAGGTATGACCATATTGTGTGTGTTATTTATGACATACGGCACTGAAAGGCACAACGAGCTATGGAGAGGGCTATGTTCGGGGTTTCTCTACGAGATCGAATCAGAAATGAGGAGATCCGTAGACGAACGAAAGTCACCGACATAGCCCACCGGATTAGCAAGTTGAAGTGGCAGGGGGCAGGGCACATATCACGCAGAAAAGATGGCCGATGGGGCTGAAAGGTTCTGGAATGGAGACCACGGACCGATAAGCGCAGCGTAGGACGTCCACTCACAAGATGGACAGACGACCTAAGCGAGACCTAGACATTGCGTGCTCATTAAAATAACGGAGCACGGCTTTGGGTTGCTGGCAGATGTTTTTCCACAACAACTATTAGGTATTGTTTAATTTCTCAGGGGCCTTACGGACAACTGCTATTACGGCACCAAACTAACGTTAAATCCGCTCAGTTGGAAAATCACGTGACCGCAAACCGTATCTGTAGGCCTAGCACGGGCCGTGGACATATTGTCTTTCCAACGTTTTTATCACGCGAGAAAAAGACAAACGTATCCATATTCTAGCTTTGTCGCGTCTAAGCGTGGATAAAAACGGTGGAAAGACAATTTATCCACAGCCCATGCTAGGCCTGCTGGGCACGTTAAAGTTCACATTCGCGTGATTTTCCAACTGAGCGGATTTAACGTTACTTTGGTGCCGCAATAGCAGTTGTCCGTAAGGCACCTGGTATCGGTATTTATTTGTCCACACTGTATTGTAAGTGTAACTGTAACTCAAAATGTAATCAAATCTTGGAAGTCTATTTTAACCTACTTCTATCAATTGTTGTATTGGTGACAGTACTATTGGGTACTATCAAACTGATCTGATGATGGAGGCAGGTGGATAGTGGAACTCTTCAATGGTGAATCACTGACAGAGCCACCTAGCGGGAGAGATGACAACTATCATTCCGCATGAGCCGACAAAACGTCCATCTCCTCCATAAAGGCTGTCCTCACCTCCGCATAAGCGCTTTTTTTTACTATTTATAAACCATTAGCAACGCACCCCGGCTTCGCACGGGAGTAAGTCTTATTATTTACACCTTGGGTTACATTATTGGAGTTTTAGTAAGGATCCCTATTTTTTTGGAAAATATATAGCCTGTCACCCGGGGATAGTGTAGCTTCCCAACAGTGAAATAATTTTTCAAATCGGTTTAGTAGTTTCGGAGCCTATTCAATGCAAACAAACAATCAAATCTTTCCTCTTTATAATATTATTACTAGCAGTCCGCCACAGCTTCGCACGGGTATAGATTATAGCCTATGTCGCCCGGGGATAGTGTAGCTTCCCAACAGTGAAAGAATTTTTCAAATTGGTTGCGTAGTTTCAGAGCAAACAAACAAACAATCAAATTTTTCCTCTTTATAATATTAGTATATATTATAAATTATAAACTATAATATTATAAAAAAATATAATAAACTGTATTTACAGGACATGTCCGACCAAGAGCTGGAGGTAGAAGAGGTGGAAGGCACCGGCATGGTGGGTGGCACTTACCGGCTGCTTGCCACTGGGCCCTCCTCTCTGACCTCCTACATCACCGACCACAACTCCGGGGAAGACCTCAGTGACATTGAGGTAATATGCCATTTCTTATTCGAGATGTTATACTCGACTACCGACCCGCCCGCCCAGCTTCGCACGGCTGTAATTGACGTGCGAAGCCGGGGCGGGTCGCTTGTTATATATATATAAATCTTCCTTGAAAATATATCTAACTGATGATGAAAACCGCATCAAAATCCGTTGCGTGGTTTAGGAGGAGTTAGCGGCCATACAGACAGACAGATACGGAAGGCGACTTCAATTTATACTACGTAGAGAAGATAGAGACAATCGAGACGTTCCCCTTGTGGTATTGTACATTTCCCCCTACCAGCTTGTACCCAGCACAGATAACCTCATATAGATTCCTCACTCAAGACAGTTTTAGTTTACCACACATCAATCGAAATTTATATATATATAAAAACTAGCTGCGCCCCGCGGTTTCACCCGCGTAGTGATGAAAAATGATGATGAGCCTATGTCACTCTCTGGCTCTAGAACTATACCCATGCAAAAAATCAGGTTGATCCGTTGTTCCGTTGCAGCGTGAAAGAGGAACATACATCATTTCTCATCTCATACAAACTTTCGCGTTTATAATATTAGTAGGATGAATCCCTATTTACCTTGGTCACGCCATAACTTGAGAACGACTTCACCGAGTTCATTCATCTTTTTTTATACGTTTTCTAATATTTTGTAGAAGGTTCTTACGGAAAGAAAAATTAGAAAAATTGCGTAGTAATTCCACTGGAAAATTAAACATTGCCTCTTAAAACACTGTTTTAAACTATCACAGTTGTTCACTACAGTTACATGATTATTTACGGGATATTTACCGTGGTAAGGTTGTGGAATGACCACGGTAAATATCCCGTAAATAATCATATAACTTTATTGCCGCTTATCTGGACAGTGATGATTCACCACACAGCGGAAGGGAATATCAGGAATACTATACTGTTACTGATTAATTGGATTTGCTCATTGATTTCAGGTATTGGAACAGTCGTATGAAGAAATCGATATCAATGTCACGAAGCCTGTCAAGTTCGATATATCGATGGCTGAGAAATATACCAGTGAGTTCCTAATTTTTCTGTTTGTATAGATAAGAGTATCTGTCCTGAGGATGCACACTATTTGTTGTTCATCAAGATCGGTACAGCCATTTTGGTCTTGAAAAGGAAAATTTTTCCCCTGTGAAATCGCAAAATATGCGACATTAAACGTTCATATCTTTTGATTGCATTGCCTTACAACTTTTATTTTTTTACAGCCTAAAGAAACCGTAGACCCAAGTGTTTAGTATAAATTTCAAGTTGATACCTTTACGCGTTCTTGAGAAAAAGGGTCTTGACAGACGGATAACTAAGTGATCCTAAAAGGGTTCCGTTTTTTCCTTTTGAGGTTACCCTAAAAAAATGTAGCTACATATTTACATACATAAATGATAATGTTAAAGGGTTCCAGAAATAAATGTTTACTTGATTTATCTTCGTTTTATACATATACCTAAAAATTTATAAAGACAAAGTTAGACCAGTTTTTATCGTGAATTTTGTACTAGACCGACCATCCATGCGTTTGTAGAACGATGGTTAGTCTATGAATATTCATTGATCTATTACTATTGTTTATTGTTTTACAGTATTGTTGTATTTTATTGTTTTACAGTTCATCCAGCTAAACGAGCAAAAACCAACTTCATATACCAACCAGTGACCACGCAATCTCATACAAGCCGCCGAAAAACGCCGCTCGTCAACAGAGTTGCTCTCATCTAGGGAAAGTTCGGAATCATACCAAATTGTATGTCGGAGAAACTAAAGTGATCGATACCATATGGGGTCAACATAGCAATATGGAGTAGTGAAATAACTTTTGGTAGTAAACTTTCATAAATCGGGTATTAATTCGAATTATTAATTAAGAATGAGAGCCTAGCCTGAGCCTTGAAATGTGAGCTCTATCCTATATCATAGCATAATATTAGAGAGAGAGAGAGAGAGAGAATAGGCATGTGTCCTAATGTTTCATTTATTACGTACTAGTTGTGCCCCGCGGTTTTCCCCGCGTAGTGATGATAAATGGCTATGATATTGATAAAAAGTATTCTATGTCCGTCTTCTGGTTCTAAACTACCTCCCCACCAATTTTCAGCCAAATCGGTTCAGCCGTTCTTGAGTTATAAATAGTGTAACACGACTTTCTTTTATATAATATAGATAACAGGCTCAGCGAAGGATATACCTAAATAATTTACACACACTGAAAAATAAAATAAATTTGCTGATATATCATTGGCATTGGTTATTGGTGGGGATTGACCGATAGAGAGTGGATTTTTTGTCCCTTTCTCGCAAAGCTTGTGTTAGTATAGCATTTGTATGGCGTGCGCAAGGTTTGACGTCATCACGTGCTAGTTCGTTCTCTGTCTAGCATGAAATTAAAACACTTAAAACTTATTTATTTTTTAACCAATTTTCACACTGACAGACGTTGTCCTGCCTTAGAAATGTCAAACACGCAAAGTTAAAATAATAAATCTTATTTTTTTACACCTTGGGTTACATTATTGGAGTTTTAGTAAGGATCCCTATTTAAAAAAATAAATACATAATATAGCCTATGTCACCCGGGGATAGTGTAGTTTCTCAACAGTGAAAGAATTTTTCAAATCGGTTCAGTAGTTTCGGAGCCTATTCAATGCAAACAAACAAACAATCAAATCTTTCCTCTTTATAGTATTAGTAAGTATAGACTTATGTTACCCGGGGATAGTGTAGATTCCCAATAGTGAAAGATCTTTTCAAATCGGTTCAGTAGTTTCGGAGCCTATTCAATGCAAACAAACAATCAAATCTTTCCTCTTTTTAATATTAGTATAGATTAAATAAAAATTAGGACACCAGCCTATTACTCATATTTGCACCACGAAGAGTAGTTTGTCATTAATTGCTAATTTATGTGCTATTTGTTATGTGACATGGCTTACATTTCACGGCCAGGGCCCAGTTTGGGCCAGCAGGGTTATTACATAAGTAGACACTCACTATCTCGTCATCCCGTTGCGTGAGTGGAATGACACGATAGCGGTAACGAGTGGCAGCTTTCATAATAAACCTGCTCGTCCCAGTGTCTTGTGAAATAATCCTTAAGGCGGTGAAGCAGCACCAAATTTTTCACACAAATTGAAAAGTATACAAAGATAAAGATAGTTAAAGGGACTGTTCCCGTCTGCAGCTCTCTCGCTCGCACATTTTCACATTATTGAAGATATAAAATCAATGAGTGTGAATTTCCAAAAAGTAACAAAATCATGTCTCGGTGTCTATCGTAACATTACAAACATAGAAATGTTTGTTTCGATATCTTGTAATTTGACGGAATAACATGACACGAGAAATAAAAATCACTTGTTACCATTTTACTGCGTCAAATTAAAATATATCAAATTGACAGTTTCTTTGTATGTAATGTTACGATAGACACCAAGACATGATTTTGTTACTTTTTGGAAATTCACACTCATTGATTATATCTTCAATAATGTGAAAATGTGCGAGGGAGAGAGCTTCAGACAGGAACAGTCCCCTTAAGAGCCTCTTATACCAAATTTGACGGTTTTAAATTATAAATTTTTTTCAGTTAAATTCCAATATTTGAGCTGGAAAAAAATACATGTCACAGATACATCTGTGTTAGAGTCTGTGATTTGGTTCAAAAAACGATAGAATAAACTTTCCTCGAAGAAAAAAAATCTGAAACAAAGTCGACTCAGTTTATTTTTTTCGTTTTATGCTCTAATGAAAGCTCGTAACAACCTGGAAATTGCATGTACTGAAAGGCAATTTTATAAAAAAAAAAAAAAAATTGGATAGAATTTTGATAGTGAATAGTTTACTTTTTTAGTGAAATTAAAACCGTAAAAAGGTCGCGAGAATTTGCGCGCGCCGCGTTCAGTAACGCGCCAAGCGTCATCGAGGTCGGACCTATGCTCGTTTTTGTCGTTGCACTCCCCCGCGGGCGTCCTGACTCTAGCGTGGCAATATACATCGTCGCTATAACTTGGCGGGGGCTGAGGGAGCGTTTTGTTGCCTACGCGACTCGCATAGCCGGCCGTTAAGTACTTGTACGGCATTTCCTTAATTAAATAAAACGAAAGAGGTCGGATGATCTGCATGCATATGATCTGATTTGCCTCCGGCCCTTTTTTCTATTTCCCCATTTTCTATTGGTCGGCCAGGCCACCATAATCTCAAAAACATTCTTGTAATAACCTTACATTGATAGCCCGTTGGTCTAGTTGGTAGTGAACATGCCTTCTGCGTTTGGTGGCGTGGGTTCGATTCCCACTTAGGACAAACATTCATGTGATGAACATTTGTGCTCGTTCTAATCTGGGTATTAATATTTATATAAGTATTTATATAATATAGAATGTATTTAAAAATGTGTATGTAACGCAAGTCTATTTTCTAATAAAAGGTATACTTTCCAATTCATCATCATCATCTCAGCCGTAGGACGTCCACTGCTGGACATAGGCCTCCCCCATCGATCTCCAAATGGTCCGGTTGGAAGCGGCATCCAGTGTTTTCTTACAGTCTCTTTTAGGTCGTCTGTCCATCTTGTGGGTGGACGTCCTACGCTACGCTTACCGATCCGTAGTCTCCATTCGCGAACTTTTCGGCCCATCGGCCATCTATTCTGCGTGCTATGTGCCCTGCCCATTGCCACTTCAACTTGCTAATCCGGTGGGCTATGTCGGTAACTTTCGTTCGTCTACGGATCTCCTCATTTCTGATTCGATCTCGTTGAGAAACCCCGAGCATAGACTTCTCCATATCTCGTGCAGTACGCTTCGTCCCAGATTTGATAGTTTACGAAAACTTTTTTCGTTTACGTATTGTTCCATACATTTTAGTAAAGCGCCTCTATCGGAAACGTGGAAGAACTAAAATCGGTAGTAATCGGCGGTATAGATTGTTTCACTCTAATACGAAAAAAGTTTTCGAATACTATCAAAACTTTTACTAAGGATACTGCTCGCGCACTGAGGGTTCCGTACCACCACCTAACTTAGCTACTAGAGTACAAAAAAGTAGTGCAAAAAACACGATCCCATCAGCGCCCAGGCTGTCACCCATCTAAGTATCGACCGCGTTCGACGTTGCTTAACTTCGGTGATCATACGAGAATTGGTGGTGTACAGAAATTTGGCACCGACTTGCACTTGGCCATTTATTATTATTTGTTGGCATAATCATGCCAAGTTTGACGCTTGTACGTATAACCGTTTTTACATTAGAGCAGGAATTGTAGCTTTCAAATCAGGTTATTGAAATTTGTATGAAAATAAGGCGCTGCATTATCTTTTTAAATTAGCTGTGAATTGTGTTTAGAGTGCGGAATTATTTTAAGGAATCGCAAACATGGATAGTCTGTACCAGATAAGTGTATTTACGCAATTTTTACGGGAATGGAACACTTGTTACATATCTTACACTGTAAAAGTAAGTTCTCCTTTTGAGATAAATATGCCAGATTAATTAAGATGCATGTTTTAAATACTAATAAGAGATTGTGTGTAAAGTAGTTAAAATGTCTCCGATGTTTAGTTATAAATGGTTGCTTTTCAACCGTACCGTTAGTACAAAGAGTGCCGCTGGGTTGATGTTATGATGTAATAATACTTAGTAACATTTTGATGTAAGTAGAATGTAATCTACGTTTTATTTTGTGACTTTCTTATGACCTCAGGGTCTTATAACAGTCTGATAGTGTAGTCTCCAATAGTTTCATATAATTAACAATAATATAGGTAATAAGTATGTAAGTGTAGCCGATTAGTGATTCGACACTGGATAATAATAGCGGGTAAATGTATTTTTTTTTTTTTAATTTTTTCCCACCGCTGGTAAAATTTGTAAATAATTATGTTGTGTCGTATTTTAACTGTTGACACTGGCAATTCCTACGAGAGCTGTATTATTTTGTTCCACATGTATTGCCTAAATCTATGAAATGGCATTACAATTTTTTTCCATAACTTAATTATGTCCGTCATACACCTGTGTCGGCATTGTATATAAAAATCTCTAGTTATTGCAAAAGAAATTTCGCAATTTCTATAGATTTTTTTGTAATTAAAATCTCCACTATTTTCTAATATCTGAAGCTAAAGAAAGTCAACTGCTCAGTATTTACTAAAGAAAATGCATGTTATTTTTTTTAACAGTAGATTCTAAACACTTGACTTTTGAAGCACAAAAATATTAGAGTCCTTTTTTTGTAATAGACTTGCGTTTGAGCGCCTTTTCGCCTGTGTTATGAAATATGCGTTTTTGAAACAGCGCCAATGGCATCGATTCTGATGTACTCTAAACTAAACTAAATTTGACAGCTCTAAAATTGTTGCCATCGTTTTCAGACGTATTGAAATGAAAAGAGACGCAGATAATTTTTGTCCTGTCAAATTAGTTTAGTTTAGAGAATGGTACATCAGAATCGATGCCAATGACGCTAACGAAAACCAACGCGGCATAAAGAAAATTTTGTTGGACTGTTTTGGTCCTCGTTGGCGTCGCTTCGTTGGCTTGATTCGGAACGCGATCATTGATTTAATTTTAATATTTTTGTTTTATCAGGTAAGTAATTTGAGCTCAAAAATAATTTGACAATCAAAACCCGTATAAACGTGTGTTACGTGTGTGTATTATTGAAGTATGTGTAGAATGTAGACGTCGGTTGTGTTACTATTAGATCTCTCGAATATTTGGGTTAAAAAGATGTGATTTTGTGCAGTCAGCAATATTTGTCATTATAAATAAGCTTACATCGTCGATGTAACGGTAGACGTTCCTATGGTTCCCGAGTTTTTGTGCTAGTATTAGTTTTAGGAACGTCGGTCTCCAAAATTACCTAAGAAGCATTTCTTTCAGTGAATCTGCTAGCAAAGCAGGCCTAGCCGCGATCAAAAGTCCAATGTTGTTTCTCCCGCGAAAAATAAAGGCATATCCATATTCTTGCTTAGTCACGTTTATGCTCTGAAAAAAAAACCGTTATACCTAGTTTCCCCTTTAGCACTTATCCCTTGGTCGTCCATTTGATGACTTTTGAGAATATCGATTGCAGTTGTGTGCCGCTCAATATTGAAGTGTGCGTTTGTATAACTATAGTAAACGCATTACCATCTGAGTCGTCAGGTCATAAATAATTGTTTGTCTATCTCGCTCGCACCCACATGTCATATTCTGTCTATCTCGCTCGCACTTACAGGTCTTATGGTATGACGTATATGGCCCTACGATTCAGTTGGTAAGAATTATAGTAAGAATTTGTTAGTGTCCAATAGTTGTTTGCCTCGCCCTCTTCAGTATTTGGCAGACTTGTTTTATGTCATTGGTGGCAAACAAGCAGACAGGCTCTGTCTGTACTAGTTTGAGGCAGATCCAAACTATTTTATATTAGAGTCTAGCTAAGAAAGTAGACTGAAAAAGCGCGGCAAATTCAATAATATCAGCATTGGAACTCCAAAAATTAGTATGAAATACTTAGAATAATCTCACTTGATACTTGTAAATCATACATTTTTATTGTAGCACAGTAATGTTTGCATTTCATACTGATTTTGGGGTTGCAAAGCTGTATTTTTTTTAGAGTTGAGCTCTTTTTCTGTCTCTACTTTCAATAGCCAGACTATAGCGTTTCTGCATTGGTGGATAAAATTGTATCCCGGTACGCATGCTAGGCCTGCGGGAAGGCCTATAATTTTATTATTCATGTTCCATCATGATTATATTCAGAGATTCCACATTAGGAACTCTAAACTATTTGTTCTAGCAGATTGTACAAGTGATTGCATTTATTTAGGAGTTTGAAATCTAGTTGTTATGGTGAAAGGTATTAATACAATGTTCACACATTTTTTTACACCTACCTTTGAACATTTTTATCGTATTAGTTTTTTTTTCCAAGAGATAACTAAGTTAGGTGCTCTTTGTATACTTCTACTTTTAGATGCAACAGTGCAATTGTGTAAATAAAATTTTAGTCTAACACATAATTTCGCTTATGTACTATCTAATAATGTGAGTGATGAAATTCTGGATTTTTTTATCCCGTGTGAATGAATTTGTATTTGTAGTGAATTTGTATGGAAACTTAGATGTTTTGTAGTGTAGAAATACAAAGCATGCATGATCAAAAGTAAATATTTCAATAATTAGCAATAATTGTATCACCTTTAGCGAAGTTAGATCACCAACTAAAATAATAATATGCCGTTTTGCAGAAATTCCAGTAATTTTTATACCACAAAACAAACAAAACTAAATTGTATTTTTCCACTGCCAGTATTCAACATCAAAGTAGAGTAAGTTATTAGAGTATAGAAATAGTTATGTAACTCTTTATGTTAAGAAAGTACTGTAATGATTTTTAATAACTTTTTTGTAATAAAATGAATTCATAAGTGCCCAATTAGTATTATTTATACGTTTACCCATGTTTTGGATGAGTATAACCAAGGAAGATAGATTATGATGGATCCTTGTTTTTATCTAAGGATGGATCGTTGGTATAACGAACCCTCAGTGCAAGTACCGTTCTTATCGATCATCAAATTTGACAGTTGAAATTGTTAAATTCGATAAAATGCCATTTGATCAGTAGTGGCTATGATCGATTCTGTGGCATTTTAACGAATTTGACGACCGATAAAGAACGGTACTCGCACTGCCTTTTCGGCTTAGTACACCCATTCCGCGTAGGCGTAGTCCTGTATAGCAGAATTAAACCCTACTGATATTAAATTTCCAAAACTCCAAAAGAGCCTCCACCACTTTACAGGGGTATGATTTTGACTTGACCGTGACTTACTTACGTTGCTTGACTCTGACTGTGACTTGTTTGACTCTCATAATACAAAGTAAACATGTTTAATATTACGACTAAATGACATTGAATCCACGGTCATGAAAATTTTAACCACACAACAGATGTTATTGTCTCTGTCAAAGTATGTTCTGTCTTTTTTTTTTTTACTCGCGTGCTTTTTAAGACTTCGCAACCTCCCCGAGTAAAAGTATTCTTTGTTCGCAACGCAACGACATTTTGTGCTATATGGTGTGGTCACAAAATTTCAATTTTCAAAAAAATAATAAAATAACTACTGAATAGAAAACAAAAATATTGAAATTAGTTTCTTAAAATAGCCTTAACTACGAAATTAAAAAAATACCAGAAAATAACTTTACATACCGAATATGCATAGTGTGAGTAAAATTTTAATTCGTTTATGAAAGTTGTCTTTGGTTTATGATAAATAACATAGCACTACGTTTTATTTCAAACTGGAGCATGTCCATGAACACGTATTAAATAATAATCCACCATTATTACGCACTCGAAAATACACAAGTTTATGAAAATAATACGAGTGTTTTTTCATGTTAGTGCCAAAACTCTTTTTGAGTGAAGAGCAGGCTAAGTAAAAAAAAAATGTCATGGTCATTGTCGTGTATAAACAGTCAATGTCAGATATGTAAAAAAAAAGGAAATCGTGAAATCGCGCATTGTTGAATTTGTTGATTGTTTTGAGTTGGATGAACTTTCTTTTTGCACTATATTTGTTTCGTTGTTATTGCAATACAACCATTTTTAACAGCGTGCAGCGTGAATAATTATTACACAGCTTTTCTGAATGTATAAAAATGTCTACTCGTGAAATTTTAACATTACAGTTGGGTCATTATTCCAATTTTGTGGGAGCACATTTTTGGAATCTTCAAGAACTATGTTTCGACTACACAGGTACAGTGAAGACTGAAGTAAATCATGATGTTCTGTACCGAGAGGGTCAAACAACAAAAGGCGAGGTCACGTACACTCCCAGATTACTCATAGCTGACCTTAAAGGTGCTCTCAGGACTTTGCCTGAAAGTGGAGGCCTACAAGAAGAGGAGGTAGAACATATTTCGTGGGACAATGTAGAGAAAATAGAAGAGCCGGTCGCCGATAAAAATGAATATCTTAAAGATATTGATGCACAAGGACCTTCAACAGTGGCAAAGAAAGAGTACAAACTTGAAGATAGTGTTAACACTTGGACAGATTACTTTTATCCCAGACTTCACTCCAGAACAGTCAACGTTATAAAAGAATATAGACATGATGATGAAAACGTAAGTTATTTTACTAATATTGCTGGGGCACGTAGGAAACAGGACTTACGTTTTTTTTAATATTTTTTTTATCACTGTTAACTCCCCTTTGTGTGTCATGGATTGATGCATGGCATACTGGGAGATAACCTTTGTACGAAGTACTTCGACCTCAGATCAACTCGCTGAGCTAGTTCGAAAACTGATGTCCATTATAAAGGTGTCTGGCACTGGTTCATACAAAAGTTACCACTTACCATGCCGGCCATCAGTCTGTGACATAAAAAAGAGGGGCCAACAGTGAAAAATAAAGTCCCAAAAATCAAAGTTAAGGTCATTGACCTGGACCCCTGGAGGTGGACCTCTGAGGGTCAAGGAATTTTTTTCATAGTGCCTTGTTGTATCCTCTGACCGTTTCTTTTACGATTTTCAAACCTATAAACTGCACGTAATAAATTGTCCCCCAAATTAGTATTATAAAAATGTTTGATCTATTTACCCCTTTTTACCAATACCATTTCATTGTACATCTAATAGCTTTGATTATAATTAATTGATAATAAATACTTGTTACAGCAAAGCTTCGATATTTTCAACACCGGTAAATCAATATGGAAGTCAGACTTTGGTGATGCCTTTGATGATAACATTCGAAGATATGTTGAGGAATGTGACAGTATGCAGGGATTCCACGTTAATTTTGACTGCACTGATGGGTTTGGAGGTCTAGCTTTAAGCTGCATAGAGAATCTTGCAGATGAGTACACAAAACCAATTCTGGCTTACCCTATTATTGCATCGCACTTCCCCGATAATAATCCTACAACACCAGAAGAGAGAGACAAATCTACACTAAAGGACTCCACTAGACTAGTGAACATAGCATTGTCAATACAAGAGTTAAGCGAACATGCCACAATGTTTGTGCCTCTTTCTACAGGAGAGAAGGGCTGGAGAAAACCGGGGAACCCTAGGTTGTTTGACCATATCTCTTACAACCCTGAATTATACTACCACTCCTCAGCGATCTTAGCATCAGCTATCGACACATTGAGTCAAAAATACAGGCATAAAACCAATCTTTATACTTTGTCTGATATTTGTGCAGATATGACGGGTTATGGCAGAAAAATGGCAGCAGCATCATTGGGAATGCCATTTGCTTTCAATGAATCACAATACTTGATTGAACATTTGAATGAAACTACAAGGCCAATTTTTACAGCTATTACACCAGGCTGTAAATTGGCATCTGATAAAATTTTCCAGTTGATAACTGTGAGAGGAATCCCTGAGAATTATTTGAAAGCACCTCTCAATCAAGCAAAAGAACAGCTAAACATACCAGCATACAGGTGTAACAGTGTCAAAGAGATGTTTGAGTTGTATTTCCAGGCTAATAACTTTCTTTCTGCTACTAATATGACTATCTGTGAAAAGCCATTAGAAGTGAAGACACCCTTTCCAAAATTCTTCTCGGATAACTTGAACCAATATGGTCTTGTGAAGAGTGAGAACAATGATGAGAGAGTCCAAAGTTGTGCAGCAATAGCTGGTTATCATAATGGTAACTTCCTGACAGATATGATAGAAAAACTGCACAGAGAAGTGAGTAGAATAAAGTTTGCAAAACTGCATAAATTCCAAGAGGAAGGTTTAGAAGCTGCTGATTACAGTGAAAGCCTAGATAAGCTATCAGAGTTTAAAGATAACTATGAAGACGATTTTGAGCTTTAAACATTGAAATTGTATTCTTAACCTGATTTCGAGCTTTAAAACATGGAAATTGAATTCTTAACCTAAGGCTTAGTAACAAAAAATTAAAAGATTGCATTTATACTTAATATTTTATTTTAGTTGATTTAGATAAAATAAATCATATCATTCACTCAATCTCAATTAATTGTACACTTTACAACAGAGTCTTTAGAATAGCGATCATGTCGAACGCTCTAGTGCCCTTTCTTTCATTCTCGTTATAAATGCTGCTCCTTTGTTCTTTCTGAAGTTTTCATAGGGATCATTTAGGTTGACGCCGATTCCTGTAATAAATAAATTTGCATTATAAACAACTATTGTATCTTTGTGAATAGTAGCTTGCTTAGGAAAACGTAAGCAACTGAAAGTATTTTTACTATGAAGTAATTCAACAATGATGCCACAGATGACTCACGACGATGTCTCATGTTAAACTTATAACACCCCTAATTCAAAGTGAGGGTGATAAGACCTGCACTGACATCCTGCTTGGGGTGTATTGTGCTTTGCCCCTGCCAGCCCTCTTTATGCAGTGGGGGTAAAAAAAATACATAGGGACAGTGTAATTATTGTACTGTAGTACTAAGTTGGAACGATGCTCATCCCAGCTTAGGGAGCGTCCATTAATTAAGTTAGGCGTTTAGGGGGGTAGAGGGTCGAGCCGTCTCTCACTTGGAAGCTCAGAGCAAATAATAATACAGAGGGGCTACCGCGAACACGAAAAGAGAAGCCACTTTTTGAAAGATGTGTGCTTAGTCGAAGTTTGTGTTAATTCATCAAAATAAGTGATAATATAAATACTTAAGTGTGGAAATATTCCTTCCTTCTTATTTACTTTTGTGTTGTTTTTACAGTTCTTAACACTGCAAGAAGTCATTGTTTCTTTTTAAAACGGATGTTTTCAGTACAACGTTCTGATAATAAATTCACATAGTTTTGGAAGTGATTTTGGCAGTGCGCCGTAGGGACTCTTTTATTTTAAGACTTATTTGCTCTGAGAAGTAAAACAGATATATTGGATAACTGATTGAAGGATGATATACAAAAAACCTATGAAAAATGTATGAAAATATTTTGCTTATGGCTCTGAGACAAGAATGGAACATTGAAATGGAATGTACTCAATACTACATCAAATAGTACTAGGACTGGGCGTAGTAATAGGACTGTATTTTTATTTGATCTGAGCTTGGGAGACTGCTCATCCCAGGATGTGAATTGGAGATGCAGCAGTTACGTAAACAGCTAGGCGATGTGCAGCAAAAAGTATAAAGGGCAACAGTTAGCTGGCTGTTATCTATACTTTCCAGGCTTCTGAAGAATGATCATGTCGCTAGTCTTCCATGTCGTGGGAAAGTGTTCGTTGTGACTAACTTGTGTTCCTGGATTTCTTCAGGGTCAAAATATTGATTGGTACTGCGTGATGAGTTGTGCCAAGATGAGTGAAACATAGTAAAAGTCACCTTTATACTGATCCTGTTTATCTCTAACAGTGCCACCGCTGATTGGTTCTGCTATGCCTTGTCCAGATGCGCCGAGTCCGCCTTGGCTCCATCCCATCTTCTGCAACAGCTGGTGGCCTTTGTTCGTCGGGTCGATGCCTCCTGATGTGCCTGTATACACGCTTCCTCCCCTGCAAATGTATTTTATAGCTAATTAGTTTTTGGTTGTGGCTTTGCTCGAATAGAGATCCAATCTTCTCAATCGACCTGCCCTGTTCGTTCCGTTTTAGTCTCGTATCAGTCCAGAATTGTTCTTCCCCCAGCCGTCAATCACCTATCCCGCTCTTATCTCAATCCTGCCTAGTACAGTTCCTTGGCTTTGTGACGCTCCCCTTGCCTCAAAGACTATAAAGTCTGTTGGCTAATGAGAAAATTTCCCTTCATGCGCGCATTACAAGTGTAAATGCACTGTCAGCGCAAATATGTCAGTTTGGTTTTGGTTTTCACGAAGAAAGTATGCAATAAAAAAATCGAGAAAAGCAAAAAACAAGTAACTGCAGTGAAATGTTAGGAGAAGAATATCATGCCATGCAGCTGTGCAAAGGACGACATATCCCACAAGTAAGTTGTTTTTAGTAGTGATTAAAGAAAACTTAGAACTTCAATTTCAGTTTTCTTTTTTTAATGTATTCATTACATTGAAATAAATACCTGTTGATGTCTTTTTTTCTGTCCTGTTTTATTCCATGTAGTTTTGTAAAAACTTGCCTCATTCTCCTATCCTAGTGCAGTTCTATCAGACTAAGATTACTTTATTTATTTATTTGATGATAAATAACACGATTAAGCCCATTTCGCTCGATAGAAAAAAATTATCAAAGTAGCTGTGATTTGCGCTTTTATCCCTGTTTTTAGGATTTGTTCAATTACCTATTTATTAAATTATGCCTGCGATATCTTGATATATAGATTTCATAATTATGAAGAAAGCCAGTGAGTTACATTTTACTTTACAGCTATACTTAAAAAAAAATATGAGAAAAACCCCAAAAATAGAAGTATCGAAACGCACGACTGTGTGTAAGCGCCATGATTTTGCTCCGCTAAATGCGACTTTAATTCAATAAACCAAGGATTAGGGTCATCTGTTAATAAGCGTTGCTTAAAAGTGGGAAAACCTCGCCTTAAGTTGTTAGATAGTTCCTGTTTAGGATGATAACTCATAACTCGGGGTACTCACATGAAGCTAGGTGGTGTGGGCGACCGGGACCGCTCGACACGTCGCGACCGCGGCGAGTCGCGATCCCGTCGTTCACGTTCGCGCGATCTGCTGCGGGAGCGCGATCGCGATCGCGACCTCGATCTTCTGCGGTCTGTTGTTGCAATAGTATAGTTATTTCACAGACAAGAGATAATGGAGAAAAAAACTGACGATAACATTAAGCACCCTTCCTATTATATAGCACTAGAGCTATTATGCAGCACTCTTCCTATTATACTCTATTAATAATAATTTTATTTATCTAATACAATAATAATAATCTATCTCTATCCAGATTACAAATTAATTAAACTTATTTGTATTACAGTATTTTATATTCAAGTGTTGGCCCCAAACTATAAGCTCTGTATAAAAGATATAACAGATGCTATATATTTCTACATTACGATTATATTTAAACACTAGCTGAAACCCGCTACTTCGTACGCGTAAACCCCCTTTCGTAATCCTTAATTAGGCCCTTTCACAAAATCCTTAGTGGACCTCTACACCCCATAGAGAATCTACCTGCCAAATTTCAGCTTCGTAGGTCAAGTGGTTTTCAAGATTTCGTGTTTAATGAGTGAGTGAATGTGTAGATGAATTTCGCTTTTATATATATAGATACAATATAGTCTATGTATTAATTAACAATTATTTTGCTACTTTTGTTCTATAATATTTTATTCAAATACTGAATGTATATTGTTTATGAAATTAAAACTAAAAAATCATTAGTTTTTATTATTTGATATTGCCCATTTTGACACTTCATGCATATTTAAAGTTTTTCATGTTGCATATATGCAATGCAGTCTCTAGTCATGTAGAATTGTAGAACAATGTATATGGCAGTGCCTGGTACCTAGCTTCTAACCTAGCTAGGAACCAGGCACTGCCGAAGAATGACTTGTAGGTTTGAACTCAGACTGCCTGTTATTTACAAGAATGGTTGCTCTCTATGTATAAATAAATACATCTAGACATTAAACAAAACTGTGCCGTTAAGTCCCAACGCAGACTCGGCAGCGGGTATAGTCGAGGCGGTTTATAAGTGGCCATAGTAAAGTCAACTGTTTTTAGTTTCCACTAGGTTCAAATTCGTGCCTCATTTGCTAGTTTTCAAATGTTGTGACGTAGCTCAGAAGTGCAGGACAATTTAGGCAGGACGCAAACAGACACTTTTGTGTCTTGTGTCGGATACAAGATACCAATTAATATTTGATTTCTATATAAACATTATGAAATCAGCAACTCTCTGCGCAGACTTTGTGTCCAGTTGCTTCCACTTGATTGGGAACACTTTTGTGTCTTGTGTCAGATACAAGCTACCAATGAATATTTGATCTCTATATAAACACTATGAAATCAGCCACTCTCTGCACAGACTTTGTGTCCAATTGCTTCCACTTGATTGGTACTGGGTGTGCCATGTCGGCAACAAAAAGTGTCTTCGTTTGCGCAGCGCCTTAGAATCTACGGTAAACCGGGAAGGGTAGTTTTCAATGACAGCCTGTTTGCCTCCTCGACACTCCTATCGGAGTTGTGACTAAGATTGAAGGAATCACAGAAGTTACTACACAAATACTGACTGTCTCGCTCCCTCTCCCTCCGGTTGTGTGTGGATTTTCTTCTCGGCGACGGTGACTTGGATCGCGACCTCACAGGTGATTTCTTCTCTGGCGTTTTGCTTTTTGATCTGTAAAATGTTGATCATTACAATTATTCTAATATAATCTACACAAAATCAACTGCATTTTGCTGTTTCTTAAAGTAACACAATAAAAAAAAAACATATTGTTCCAGATTCATTTAGCCATTCAGTCATGAATAAGTTAAAAACTTATTCACAACACCCTTCTCTAAGAGGGAGGCCTTTGTCCAGCAGTGGACGTTTAATGGCTGCTGATGTGAAGTTAAAAACTGAGATATATATGATGAAAGAATAGTAGTACATTTTGCCCTTTTTCTAAATTGGAATACATCAGCAGTTTGATGACGAAAAAATAGTAGTACATTTTGCCCTTTTTCAAAATTGTAATACATCACCAGTTTGATGACGAAAAAAATAGAACATTTTGCGTTTTTTCAAAATTGGAATACATCACCAGTTTGATGACGAAAAAAAAGTACATTTTTGCCTTTTTCAAAATTGGAATACATCACCAGTTTGATGACGAAAAAATAGTACAATTTGCCCTTTTTCAAAATTGGAATACATCACCAGTTTGATGACGAAAAAATAGTAAATTTTTGTCTTTTTCAAAATTGGAATACATCACCAGTTTGATGACGTAAAAATAGTATATTTTGCCCTTTTACAAAATTGGAATACATCACCAGTTTAATGACGAAAAAATAGTACAATTTGCCCTTTTTCAAAATTGGAATACATCACCAGTTTGATGACGTAAAAATATTATCGTTTACCCTTTTTCAATATTGGAATACATCACCAGTCTGATGAAGAAAAATAGTACATATTGCCCTTTATCAAAATTGGAATACAGACATTCTTCTATGTGGGTGTATGGGGGTCGAAAAACCCGCCGAGCATTTACTGGTGGAATGTAGTAGTGTGGCAGAATGACGAAACAACGTCTTCGGGTCACGCGCGCCTCTTGCAAGCCTGCACCAACGTCAGCAGTCCTGGCCTTCCTGGAGGAGACCAGGCGGCTGAACTTCCCCTGAAAACGCTCCTAAATAGGCAATTCAGTTAGAATAAATAATGTAAGGCGAGGTACCTGTATCTCCTGCCGGGAGGGGTGGGTTGTTTCTGCAAGTCCTTGGGTATGGGGCTCGGTGATTTTGACTTCTCTCTGAAGCCTTGAATGACTGCTTCTTCTTTCATTTTTCGCGCTATATTCTTTGCTTTGTAATACTCGTATAGACCTAACTTTTCCCAGCCCTCACTGAAACAAATTATAAAAAACTTAAGTAAAAACACTACTGTATGAAAGAATACATAGTAACTCCGATAATAGTCATGGTCACATGTATATCTATTTACAGACAACTAATGCAACCACCATAATAAGATTAGTTACAATGGCGTCGATTCTGTCACTAAACTAAACCAATCTGCCAGGAGTAAAATTATCTGCCTCTCTTTTCATTTTAATATGTGAGAGAATGATGGCAATAATTTTAGAGCTCATGTTTTAAATGTTTACTGGGACTTATCACATATAACTTGACTTGTCCCGATAAACATTTAAAACATGTGTTCAAATCGCGAAACTTTAAAAATTACTAATTTTAGAGCTGCCAAATTTAGTTTAGTTTAAAGTACATCAGAATCGATGCCAACATCACTATTTTAACAAAACTTGAGGTTTGTTCTAAATCACGCCAATAACACCAGCAATGCTAATGAGAACCAGCTCATTGGTGTGGGCAAGTGATTTAATAGGATAAAACGTGTATTTTCATGTTGACTCAAACTCTAGAGGTGCATCTAGTAAAGTGTCCACTACTTTCACAGAAAGGAAAAAAAAATGTTTAAATTAGAACGGCTGTCAAGGCATTTTTGTAAGAAATTTTTGTAGGCAGTTGCACCCATATAAACGAAACGTCGTCAGTAATTCGAAATAAGTTTAGCAACTGTGATGCGGACAAAGAAGTTTGAGACCTAACCCACAAAGGCAAGGTCCAAGTTCTTTGGAAGCGGAGTTCGACGCGTTGACATAAATAAGAATGTTCAATCAAGGTTCTGTCATAATGCCTGGCGACAGATTTTCCTTCTCATTTCCGTTCTATTTACTTCTTTTTTCTATGACTACTTTACTGGGGCATAGTTATGACAGTAAAATACGAAAGACGAGACTGTCTGGTCTTAATGACTCTAGCCTGCTCAGTAATGGGCAAAAAAAAAAAATGCTTGGATATTCATAAATTTTAACTATCGCGGTAGTTTCTAGGATATCCAATCTTCAAGAAAATATAGAAGTCTCCTCATGGGCAAGTAGGCATTGGTGGACTCATGTTGTGTGCCTCAACTTCACATTCATCCTTCAAACATATTTTATGACAGTTATGGATGACATTACATTAAAATACATGGATGGCAAAAATAATACTAACTTGTCTCTAGGTCGCTCGTGGTTGGGTGATGCATAGAAGGCGTCTACAGCAGCAAGCAACCTGTCGTTAGGCGGTGCGGGCGGAGGTAGTCTGATCTTGGCTGGTTCTAGTGACTTGTATTTATCCTCTTCAAGCTAAAACATTTTCAAAACAATTTCATCAGTATTATAACAATAAATACTAGAGTAGGGATGGCGGGAGAGGGACCTTTACTAATGTACATGCCATTTTTTACTAACAAAAAAAAAAAATCGTGCCATCAAATAATCTTGACTTAGTTACTAAAGAAGAAAGAGTAAAACTAGATGCTACTAACTTACTGAAACCTGAAATAAGCATTTTGTACAGCAATTGTAATATTTAGGACTAAATGATTATTTTAATATTTTTTTTTTTTTTTTGCAAAATAATCGTCAAATCTTCTAATGTGATGTCTGTATGTATGGACTCCAGAACGGCTGGACCGATTTTGACGGGACTTTCACTGGCAGATAGCTGATGATCAGAATAGTTATTATTTTGCTGCTGATGATATAAAAGAGCAATCCATAAGGGTGAAACCGCAGGACTCAGCTAGTAACTTATATTAGACTCATTCTTTGTTATTTTTAGCAGTAAAATCTACAAGAAATCTACCTGTCTCGCGCATTCTTTTACCGTTTAGGCACCACTACTGGTAGCCACGGTTATTTTTGTGTAATAAATTAACTTGAATATTTATAGCAATTCCAATTGTAATACATTTGAAGAATAGATTGATAATATTCTTTTAAGAGTACTATCAAAGAATGTTATATTAAAATGCTCACCTGAACAAGAGGCACCATCAAGCCAGCGGGCAGTTCGAAATAAGGTACAGAGGGCATTAAATCTTCATTATTAATCTCAGGGAAAATCGGGAAGCCCGGAGGAGGTTTGGTAAGATCTGGAAGACCATTCTGGAAAGCTAGGAGCGCGTTCTCGTGCGGCATGAAGCCAGGCGGGGGCTGAGAAAAGTTGACATTTGGAAGATTTGACAAATCGGGCTCTTCAACAGTCTCATTTTGGTTCTGTGTCATTTGATCGAAAGTTTGACTGTCAAAACTGTTCTCATTTCCACTTATACTATTGTTAGAGGGGTAGTTGTCCCCACTCTCGCTGCCGTACTGTTTCCCGCTCTCGCTTCCATACTGCTGATTGTTAGAACTAAAATTCTGATCGTAATTGCCCATCTGTTGAAAGTTCTGCTCATTGAAATTGTTTTGAAAATTATTCATGTTGTTCTGTTGATGCATATTGTCATTATTGTGTTCTTGATTATTTTGCATTTCCATTGCCTGCCTTTGCATTTCGATTTGTTGTATTTGTTGCATTGTGTGCGCTACAAACGCTTGATGCTGTGATTTGTAGCTGAAAATCAGGATGGAATGTCAGTATTTGTGGTTTGCAGTTTCGAAATATATTTAGTTCGAGGTACATACTTTTCGAATGTTGACTTTGTCTGTTGCGTCAAATGCGCTATTGCATTTGAGTGTTGAGAAATCAAATTGTTCTGGTACTCTTGGTATGAACTTGTGGGACTCTTCATTTTCTCAATGACAGCCGTCTCGAAATAATTGGACTTGGACTCCCAGAGACGGAGCAGCTTATTCAACTTAGCCTCCTGTTCTTCCGTAACGGCTGAAACAGCAAAACAATGAAACTGTTGTCGTACAAGCCATCAAACAAAGCGAGTTTACCTGAATGTTGCAAACCACAGGTGATGATGTTTTAAGATGCTTTGTATAGATGAGTATGCATAAAACAAAGAGTCCTACATCTCGAGGGCATTATTATAAATATTTTACCTATACTGGCATTGCAAAACATTGGGACCACGACACTTTCCAAATTTTTCTTGAGATCTTCTGCGTTTTTGCGTGCACTGTAATTAGGAATAATTGCATAATAGACACCGAGTTGTATTATGAATGAAGTAGGAGGAATGGGTTACACATCTTAATATTACATACACAACATAATCATGAACTCTGATTTGTATCTCCCACAATTTGAATAAAAAATAAATATAGACACATGGAAGGTTTATATAAAATAGTGGACCCAAAATAAATGACAATAGAATACAGTTAAATAGAGAGAAGAAACTTATGTTTTTAATTACTGGGTACACCCTTTATTTTTTTGTCTAAAAGAGCATTGGCAAATAATATCTAAGGACCATAAAAGTTGTGTCTAATCAATTTCAAACCAAGGTTCAGTTTAAACAAAACTTTTGACTCAAAAAATAATGTAATAATTTTTTAATGATTGGTTCTAATGCACCCTCTTAAATAACTCAGTTAATTTCATGTTACGTACATGCAAATTAACTATCTTATTTAAGAACAAAATATGGTATTAAAAATAATTAATTAGCAATGTAGATGCAAAGAAGGCCTCCAAGGAGGCTTAAAAGGATGATACCCCAAGACTTAACAAAATATGAAAAATTATGATGCGTCAATGGGCGTATTCCACACACGACGCGTCACTTAAGACAACAGTTCAAAATATAGCTTATTGTCTACAAGACAAAAAGCTTTAAAAAAATATATAAAAATAAAACAGAAAAAAACTGCTAAACAATAACATTAACTATAGTACACCTTTTATAATTATTATGCCATCTGTACTTTACAGACACATAAATGTTGTATGCGAAAATGGGGTCTGAGTTTATTTTATTCTCGCCTATATTTCAATAGCAGAGGCCTTACGCCTAACTGTTTAAAGCAATCCAGTTTAGGTGATGATAAAATGTTGCGCGACAGCAAACCGTATCTGGGCGCGTTAAGGTTCACGTTCGCGTGATTTTCTGAACTGCGCGGATTTATCGTTAGTTTGGGACGTGTAACGAGTTGGGCGTAAGGCGTACTGTAAAAAAACGCAATGTAAACGTAGTGTAATACAAAACGGATAAACAAGAACCTAAGGTCGATTGAAATATAGGCTTAGAATAAAATCACTCAATGCATGGAATGCATTACTGTGAACTAAGCTTACGAATTGTGTTAAAATGCAAAGTACTATGAAGTATGAAATTTCCGAAAGAAACAATTGATATAGTTAGTGACAAAATATCCCTTAACAGTGAAAAGAAAATGTTAGACGGCAGCTAAAGATTTCTAAAGGTACTAACCAGTGATGCAGGACATCATTCACCAAGTAAATGATGTGAAGCTTCTGTGTGAACGCGGCACCCGGTTGGGTCACTTTTTTCAGTAGGTGCTGTGATATGACCTTCCCGGAGTCATGTGAAGTGGCGTGTTGCAGTATCCAGCCTTTTCCTACAACAAAATAGTAACACTTGCTGAGATCCTGTCATACTATTTCCAAATTTTAACAACAACAAGCTACAACATGGGGTTCTTCAAAAGGCGAGTTAATCGAGTTCTAAAGGGTCGGCAACATATTTGTGATGCCTCTGGTGTTACAAGTATCCATAGGCGACGGTGACTGCTTACCATCAGGCAGCCCGTCTGTTTGTTTGCCACCTATGGCATTAAAAAAAAAAAAAAAATTGAAACAATTACAATTTAAAAACAATTTCTTTAGTAGAATCGGGGCCCTGAAATTGTAGCAATCCTTTTTGGTACAATTGTAGATTATGGTCAAGTTATCTGTTATCTGATAATTGCTGATATCAGCAGTGAGTTGCAAAAAGCTAAAAAATCTTATGTTTTCATTTTCCTTGTTTGTTTTTCCAATGTAAACTTATTGCAGGTGGCAGTGGAAGTACTACTAAGCACTACCTCTGTCACTTGCACTACCTCTGTCACTTGCACTACCTCTGTCACTTGCACTAAGCAAAACATTGCAGACGATGCGTAGTAGCTACTTCCAACTTCTACTATGCATCGTGTGAAAGCACCCTAAATTAAAATGTGATATGTCAGCCTTCGACCAAAATAAAATTATTGGACGGGCCCAGAAGTGCATTTTTGAAGATTACAAAATGAGCGCCGTCGCCCACTTCGTTTCAGTCGGTCTCTAGTCGTAGGAAGTGCGACACGCGTCTATTGTTACGTGATAACAAAACATCTGACCAAATTATGCCTTCGCGTCCCGTACCCCGAAGCGTAAATACACGTCAAAAACTGCAATTTTTTGTATCAAATTTACTGTACATGGTTATAGTTAGGTGTTGAAGTAAATGTCCAACGGTTTTGCCTTGTTTTTACTTAGTAAGTTCAATAGATATGGCTTGTCCATTAATTTTATTTTGATCGAAGATGTCAGCCACAGAATAACAACATTACCTGCAGAGATGCTATCCTTGGTGCATGTGTCAATGATTGGTTGCAGGATGGTGTCCAACTCAGAAAGACTGATATTGTTCTCTTCTGCCATCATCTGAATGGTTTCCATTTGAGCCTTGCTGACCAACTCATTGATTTTGGCTTGTTGCTGCTGGATCAACACCTAAAAGGTTTCTCTATATTAGCATACATTCCTATAATTTATGTGGAAAATGAAACAAGTACCTAGTAAACACAAGTTTTGAGATATGAAAAGTAATTAAAAACATATTTAAAAAGAGTAAAACAAACAACCTAAGGATATGTTTTAAAAAACATTTTGACTAACTAATATGTTTACTTTGAATCTACAAATGCTAGTATTAGAAGTCTGTTCCTACATCTCAAATGCGAGAGTATTGAAGCCTGTAAACAAAATATTTTCACTTTAAATTATTTTTGATACATATTTTTAGTAATATTTGCAAATTAATACCCATAAATAGAAACCTAATTATTCAGTCATGTTTATGTGAATATCAGCATGCAAGAAGAGCAACTTTCTAAGCTGTAGGGTCCAACTACTGCCCAAAATGTAAACAAATGAATAACATGTCGAGAGACTAACCGTGTGCTGTGCATTGAGATTATTCTCAGATTGTGTTATTTGCTCTTTGAGCATGGAGGTCTGCGCATTGAAGTTATCCAGCTCATGTTGGTTGGGGTGTGAGGATGCGGAGGGTGCAGAGTTGGCCGCGAGCCACTGCTGCAGGGCGGGCGCCGCCGCCATCGACGCTGCGAGCCCGAGCTGCGCGGGAGTCGCGCCGGCCTGTTGGGGCATTACATATTGCCTGTTCTGTGCCATATAAGCCCCGGCGGGAGCCGCCGCCTGGCCACCGGCCGATTGCTTTAGAACTATAAACAGCGGAGGTTCGTAAGTAAATCGGTAAAGCCAAATCCATCAATGCAATCACAGCATAAATAACTCATCATCTTCCATTTGACATGTTACTATGCTTACTTGCTTGCTCTGTCGTCACTTTGTACTGGTAGTAGTTGAAGTAGTCGCCGCCGTAGAGAAAGCTAAACTTCGGGTTGTTCTTTTGTTTGGTCTTGGTCATTTTCTCGAACTCCGGGCCATTTCTTGCGACAAACTGGGCGAGTTTATCGATTATGTTGCGTAGATCTTGATCTACAAGTAGCAATAATATGGTTTTTAATTCATTATATACGTGATAGAGATTTATCTACTGCTTGCGGTATTACCTTGCGGTGGTTGAGGAAGCTCCATTTTATATTGAGAAAAATGAGGTTATTGAGATGCAGCTAAACTGGTTACAACTATGAAGATTTCTTGTCACCCATAATAACAGTAAATGTAACTAGTATAATTATTAGCACACCGTGTAATGTATAAGAGCTTGCTAAAACACTAATAACATAGGATATTCATGATATACGTCACAAATAAAATTATCACACATCCACCCACGGCCATTTGTAAAACTGTCGCTGTCCGCGCTGTCGGTCGGCGGCGGGGGCGCGGGGTGGTTGAGATGGAAGAACGAATGAATAAACTAATCGTAAATAAATTGCCACATGTAAAAAATAAAAATGTTGTGCTGTTCGAACTACTTAGACTTACACATTTACCGGAAAAGTCCGGTTCCTAGAAAAATTGCTTGCTGAATTAATGTAAATTATTATTAACAATTTAACGACATTGAGCTTGTTTTTTTTATTTTCATGGCGAATAATAATTAGTCAACTAATCATTATTATCTCATGGTTTGGTGATGGTATGGTATGGCATGGCAGCATTCAATGCACCACGATTTGCTCGGTATTGATCGAACTCGGCGAATGATTTTTTATTTCCTTGGCCAAAATAAAATCCATTGCAGACTTTCGTTGAGTTGAGAGTGACGCTTTGATTGTGTTGTGATGTCAAATCAGTCGACGTGAATCATTTTGTCAAAAAGTGTTTCATTTTATTACACATTGAAAACAAAATTAAATAAATTTTAAAATGTCTTCAATGGTAGGTAAATAATAGGGTTTATTTCAGTTCCAGTTTATTTATTATCTTGAACCTTTTGAGCTAACATTTTAATTGATTGCTTATTCTCTATTTATGTACATATAATTTTTACTAAATTATCCTCCTCCAAATTTTTATAACTTTCAGAGGTACATTCTGCTTTTGAGTATTTTACTCAAGATATGAGACAAAAACTTACTGTTCTTATTCAGTAACATTTATTAAATATTCTGCTTTCTGTAGTGATACTAAGCACAATCTAGCTAGATTCTCTTTGCTAGCTAGTATAGTTTTTTTTCTATTATTTGGTACAAACTTATCTATATTTTGTAAGAAAAGGAAGTAACAAAAGGTTTTGGTGCTTAGTACAGATAGTAATTTGCTATTAATAAAAATTACATTTAACTTTACAGCGAATGAAGGCAGTAAAATGTCCATCAGACGAGCTGGCCATCACAAACTGCGCTCTCATCAATCCAGACGACTTCCCAAGTGACACAAAGTAAGCACTAAAACTATGTACCTATTTACTGTAAATAATTTAATGCTTAATTAAAAAATTCTGTAAAAACATAACAGAATATGCTAAAGGTACTGTTGAATAACATGAAATACAATTTTTTTATTTATTATTTTCATCCTTTATTTATATTTAAGTTATACTTAATACTCACTAAGAGTATTGCAATTTTTTCAAGACTATCATCAGCCCTGTGTTCCTTTTGTTACATGAATTTTTCCATGGAACAGCTGTTGGGTTGGTTACTTAATGTAAATTGTTTATAAGGACAGTATGAGTACAGCTCCTTTTCGCTGAGTACTACCATTCTGTGTAACCCTGTATAGGCTGCCTCCCTTTGTATTTGTCACTCTCATTCATCTCTTTTGTTAATATTACCACCCATATAATTCAGATGAGGTTGACTGTAAAACCTTTAGTGTCCTTAACTGTTGGCCTTTTGGAAAAACTCAGAGTCACTCAGCGGGCAATGGAGAGAGCTATGCTCGGAGTTTCTTTGCGCGATAAAATCCGAAACGTGGATATTCGCCAAAGAACCAGGGTCACCAACATAGCTGTTAAAATTTGCATGTTGAAGTGGCAATGGGCAGGCCACATCGCTCGAAGAACCGATAACCGATGGGGAAGAAAGGTTCTGGAGTGGAGACCACGAACATGAAGACGCAGCGTAGGGAGGCCTCCCACTAGATGGACCTACAACATTGTGAGAGTCGCGGGTATCCAGTGGATGCAAAAGGCAGGCTGTCGGTTCAGTGTGGAGTTTAAAGGGGGAGGCCTATGTTCAGCAGTGGACGTCTTCTGGCTGATGATGACTGTAAAAGATGTGTGCAGAATATCAAAATAAAATAAGAGAATTACGTATAAATGACTTGTTTTTGTTTCAGACACATTGAAATATCAACAGGCCCCTCCCAGAGTTTTATGTTTAGTGTCAAATTCTATAACGGTGTGGATCGTGGAAGCGTTGGCTTCTCCGCACCTCAAAGAAAATGGGCTACACTGTCCATAGGCCAGGTATGATGTAACTTTTATAAATACCAAGTAAACATCTATTGTGCAGATTCAATGTCCGCCCACTCAGTTGTAGCCCTTTTAACAACTTATTCAGGGCATAAGTTTCTTCCTCTTTCGTCAATCTTGCCTGTTTTTTTTCTAATCGTAATAAGGTGTTGCCAATTTTGTTTATATTGTAAGCCATCTCTGTTTTTTTTAATGCAACTGAGCAATTCAATTCAAATCAAATTGCTTGCCTGTTTATGTTAAAAAAAAATCTTGAACTTCGACAGTTCAAAATTCTGCTTCACAATGCATGCTCTTTATGTCCTGTAATTTTACTGGAAACATTGCCCTTCACTTCAGAAAACAGTAATTTTTGACAATCTCCTTTGTTAGTAAAATAACTACCAAAGTTGTGGTACTTTTCTAGGCAGGCTTTGCAAAAGAGTCCTACTACTTAATCGCTGTCACTTTGTAGGAGAGATTTGACAAAAAAAACTAAACCAAGTTCCGTCAATATCATCATCATCGGCCTTTTAACAGTCCACTGCTGGACTTTTAGCCTACCCCCGAAACGGTGATTGGGCCATATCCACCACGCCGGCCCAGTGCGGGTTGATGGATTCATATAAGCCATTGAATTTCTTCTCCGTACGTATGCAGGTTTCCTCATGATGTTTTCCTTCACCGAAAACCCAGTGGTATGAAAATCCGTACATAAACTCTAAAGAGCTCATTGGTATGGGCTCAGGGTCTTAACCCACGACCTCACGCTTTCAAGTCTAGCGGTCTCCCAAATAGACTACCACTGCTTCGTTCAATATAATCAACTTTTACACTCTCGAAGCCAAAAGAAGGTAATTATACTCATCATTATGAAAAACTTTTACTATGAGACCAGCCCTGAAATCGCGAAAAAAATATCCGCTGTTCTATAAAAATAGGTCATTGACACTCGACAAAATGTATGGAACAGCAGATTTTTTTTCGCGATTTCAGGGTTGGTTCCATACTAAAAGTGGTCCATAATGATGAGTACAATTACCTTCTTGTGGCTTCGAGAGTGTTCCCCTTACACCCTGTATAGTGTTTACATTCTTAGAAAGCAATGTTCCACTGTGAATTACTGTATACTTTACTGTTAATGATAAAATTTATTAATGTAACATTACAGACTATAGATGTGAAAATATTTAAGCCGCAACAAACAGATTGTCTGTCCAGCGTCACCTTAGAAGCAGATTTCATGCTAAAGAAAACGTGAGTGCGAACTATCTTTTTTTAAATTAAATAACTAGCTTGTGCATAATGCGAATGACCTTGACCTCGCCTGATGTTAAGCGATGATGCGGTCTACAATGGAGCATGCATGCCTAGAAGAAGAAACCTATTCACTCGCGATTTAAAGACAGATTGTTACTATCCCACCCATTCAAATTCCATTCTAATTATATCTCTGATGCACTCTTATCTTTGTGATGTCATTGTTTAACTTGGTTGCCTTTTTCACCATGACTAAGAATCAACAGCCTTATGATAATTTTACATTTAGCTGTATTTTTTGAAGTTATACTTCTTATGCGACTTGCAACAAGGTTGCGTTAAACGTTTAACGCTACCATGGAGGGGGAATTTTTGTCTCTCGTATGGTTGCGAAATGCGTACCCTTTTTTCGCCCTGCGACTAGCAGATCCGGTAGTGTAATGGTGTCGCTAATGGATTGAGAAGCCTAAGGAGCTAGGTTCGAATCTCGAGAAAAGCATGTTTTTAAATTGTTGATAATTTTGCCCTAGTATAATTTTAGGGTTCCTTGTTGAAGTATAACTTCTTCCGCGCGAAAAGACTCCACGCACATTTTTTTTTTTGTTTTTTTTTTTTTGTTATTGTTTCACCCACATGGAAATTATCCACTATACATTTCATCCGGATAAAAAGTATCTTTTGTCACTCTCAGGCCCTCTAACTATCTTTATATAAAATTATGTTGATCCGTTGTATGCTGAATTGAAGAGGGACAAGTGAACACACTTTCACATTTCACAGTTAAGTCAGCGACCCAAAGCTGTGCTTCGTTATTTTAAGAAGCTTGGCTGATTTGGGTAGACTGGCTGGGGCAAATGCACAATGCACCCCAAGCGGGATATCATTGAAGGTTATCACCCCCACTTTATATTAGAATTAGACACTTTTGCATTTTAATATTAAATAAATAAAAAATCGGGACATTTTTTGCACACACGGTCATCTGACCCCAAACTAAGCAAAGCTTGTGATATGGCTGCCAGAGACTGATATACATACATAATTATATAGTTTTAAATACATACTTAAATAGATATTAACAACCAGATATAGAACAAACACAAATGTTCATCACATAAATGTTTGTCCTAGGTGGGAATCGAACCCACGCCCCCAAGCTCAGAAGGTACGTTCACTACCAACGGGTTATCTAATACTGTATCGTTAGTATGATGAAATGATGTCATAGTAAATTCTAGTTGCCAGACACGCCTAACTTAGCTCATTCTAACATATTTCGATCAAGAGTCATGAGTCATTGTAAAAAAAACTACACTAGGCACCTATTCTTAATGCAATAGTCTAACTTTCTGTCTGCCTTTATGACTAAATGACTAAACTGATTTTGATGAAATTTAGCTAGAAAGGAAAACACTAGCCCTCTTTTGCATAAACCCTCTATAAGCCAACCTGTTCTTTAAAATGACTTAGGTATCAAGTGTCTACGCATAAGAGGGCACTATTACAAGCTTACAAGTAAAGTTTCCGACAAAAGTAAATGAATACAATAACATAAATTGCTAGTTTTTTTATGTAAAAATTTTCATGACCGTTGATTCAATGTCCTTTAGTCGTAATATTAATCATGTTAACATAGTATTAAAAGCGTCAAACAGAGTAAAGCAAAGTAAGTCACAGTCAAGTCAAACTCATGCCCCTGTAAAGTGGTGGAGATTTACAAGAGATTCCTATGGAGTTTTGGAAACAACACGAAATTACATGTTTCACCTCGTTATATCACTTGTCCACACTCGAACACGTTTATGACCACTTAATGAATAATAATTCACCATTTACTACACATTAACACTCGAAAATACACAAGTTTAGGAAAATAATCCAACGAGCCAATGTTTTTTTCCACATTGGCGCCATAAAACTCAATTGCAAGTAAAACTGCAGAGTGTTGCAACTCAATGTTGCAGTGTTGCAATGTCTATTAATTTTATGTGTTAACTATTTCTGTATTTTTATAGGCATTTGGACTTTGGACCTTGTTTGTATCAATTGAATATGTTTTTAATTTATATTTAATTTACGTATTTTTTTCTAATGTAATAAAAATAAAACCTCTTTATCCTTTAGAACATCACTGGACCCGTATGACTCAGAGGCGATGGCTCGCGACTTCCTGATCCAGTTCTCGAACCAGGTGTTCACGGTCGGACAGCAACTCGCCTTCTCCTTCCAGGATAAGAAGGTGCTTTCGCTCTTCGTCAAGAATCTGGAAGGTATTTAAATAACAGCTTAAAGTAGGTCCACTTTAAACGACCACATTTGACACTTCAAACAACAATATTACCAACAAAGTTCAACAATATAACCTTGTATTATGAATTACTAACTGCGCCCCGCGGTTTCACCCGCGTAGTGATGTCGCATGGTGATGATGATGATGAAAACTAGCCTATTTCACTCTCTGGCTCTTGAACTATACCCATGCAAAAAATCAGGTCGATCCGTTGTTCCGTTGCAGCGTGAAAGAGGAACAAACATCCATACAAACTTTCGCGTTTATAATATTAGTAGGATTTAGTTAGAACTGCACAATTGCTTAACTTTTTCAATCTGGAATACAGTGATGTGCAGACAAAGCTTGATGGTTGAATAGCTCGCTAGGGTGTGGTACTTTCCGACGGTCTCTGCTGAAGAGTCGTAACTAAATAAATACTATTTCCTCAGCTGTAGATGTGCAAGCGCTGGCGGCTGGTGATAAGGTGGTGCCTCGGCGCGTGCGCTTCGGCCGCCTGCTACCCGACGCATGCATTCAGTTCGACAAAGCTGAGAACTCGGCGCTCAACCTCGTCGGGAAGGCTAAAGGGTAAGCAGTGTGACTATAGCAATAAGATTGGTTTTCCAAGAGCCACCATTAATCTTAGGTTGACTGCTTAGAGATAGGATAGGATAGCAGAGTTAGGATGACTGCTTGCTACCTCGATGCGTGGTTTCTATTTAGTTTCGACTAGGGCCAGAACTCTGCGCTCAACCTTCGGAAGACTTGTATACGTAGTATATACGTATAGGGATAACACTTGTATCAAAATTGGCGTTCGGAATTTGTGACAGCATTAAGGTTGAGCGAGCGCGAGCACGGTGCTCAGTGCAGCCTAACTAAAGAGAGAAGAAGCCTGGAAGAGATTGCTTATATAGCGAAAAGATTGGTTTTCCAAGAGCTTTTAGACATTAAAACTAGGAAGGTCATAACTGAAAAAATTCAAAATTGTTACAATGTTAATATATTATTGTTTATTTTATTATGACCCCTATTTTTTCTTTTTAGAAAACAACCTCGCCAGTCTATCATCAACCCGGACTGGGACTTTGGCAAGATGGGCATCGGTGGTTTGGACAGAGAGTTCAATGCGATCTTCCGACGAGCGTTCGCCTCTCGGGTCATCCCGCCTGAAATTATTGAGCAATTAGGTAACATGAACAACACAATTACATGAAAAACACAGTTAACAAAAACAACACAAATGGGTAACAGGAACAAATTTAAGTAACATTAACAACACAATTAGGTAACAGGAATAACACAAGCCGTTAAACATGAACTACAATTCGTTAAAAGGAATATGAATAACACATTTAGGTAACAGGAATAACAGAAGCATTTAACAGGAATAACATAATTAAGTAACATAAATAACACAGTTATTTAACATGAACTACATATTTAGGTAACAAGAATAGCACAATTATGTAACAGGAAAAAAAAATACAATTAGGTACCAGAAATTACACAATTAGGTAATAGGCAAAAAAATTAACATTAATAAAACGATTAGTTAAAAGGAACAACACAATGAGGTAACAGTAACAACAAAATTAAGTAACGTGAATAACATAATTAGGTTACAGGCTTACAGGAACAACATATTAAGTTAACAGGACAACACGATTAGGTAAAATAAATAACACAGTTAACAGGAACAACACGATTGGGTAACAGGAATAACACAATTCAGTAATAAAACTAACTAAACAACTATAGCAAGATCTGTTAACGCGGATGTTACCATAGGACACAGTTCAAAAATATTAACTGAGCTGTAAACAGTCAACAACAGAATTATTATGTAAGTGACTTAACATCAGATGAACTGTGTCAAACAGTGTCAAAGAAGCCTATTCTGTCAATTATAAAAAAGGACTTTAATTTGTCCATTCACAAAAAGTATGTAGTCATTCACTAAGTAGTCAGACATTTACAATCAGGGTTTGAAATCATTGATTTTATTTATCCCAGGTTGTAAGCACGTGAAAGGTATTCTCCTGTACGGCCCGCCCGGTACCGGCAAAACTTTGATGGCGCGACAGATCGGTAATATGCTGAACGCGCGCGAGCCAAAGATTGTCAACGGGCCGCAAATATTGGACAAATACGTTGGCGAGAGCGAGGCTAACATCCGGAGGCTCTTCGCCGATGCTGAGGAAGAAGAGAAGAGGGTAAGGGTTGTTTTTGCACTGCGTACGAACTAATGGAACTGAACTAATTGAAGAAGAAAAAGATAAGAGAGTAGACAAGTGTTGAGGGTGCACTACCTTATCTTGTCATTTAATCGGTGCAAGATTTCATAGTCTAATTTATAATATGAACAGTTTTGAATGAATATTTTAATTATGAATATTTATAGTAAACTAGTTGAGATACGCGGTTTCACCCGCGTAGTGATGGAAAATGGTGACGATGATGAAAAGTAGCCTATGTCACTCTCTGGCTCTTGAACTATACCTATGCAAAGAATCCAGTTTGAAAATGAGTTTCAACTTTTAAACGATTACACAGATTTTGACCAAACATAGCTAAGGAACACCACAATGAAACCATGATTTCATCTAAAAATAACGGCAAACAAATTGTCCAGCCATTTTGGAAAAAATATGGTAACAGACATATAAACACACACACTACAATTCTCCGTTCCGTCGCAGGAAAAATAAAATATCACAAATTAATGAATATTCCTGCGTTACAAAGTATTATGTACGTTACACAGTATAGGGTACAAATTTCAATGATTTTATTCGCCGCAACTCACGTGGTCAGAATGCAACGTAAACCTGTTAAATTGATCAAATCATCATCATCAGCCAGAAGACGTCCACTGCTGAACATAGGCCTCCCCCTTTAACCTCCACACTGAACGACAGCCTGCCTTTTGCATCCACTGGATGCCAGCAACTCTCACAATGTCGTCGGTCCATCTAGTGGGAGGTCTACCTACACTGCGTCTTCCGGTTCGTGGTCTCCAGAATCTTTATTCCCCATCGGTTATCGAATCTTCGAGTGATGTGGCCTGAATTTATCGAGTCACAAAGCAGTAAAGTGCAAAATCTTTTACAGTGCGGTCCCAACAGCGGTCTCCACATCATAATCTTTGATGAGATAGACGCCATTTGCAAGGCGAGAGGCTCGGTTGGAGGAAACACGGGCGTTCACGATACTGTTGTCAACCAACTGCTCTCCAAGATCGATGGTAAGGACTAAAACGTAACCAAGACAACAGATAAAGAAATATCATGAAATATTTATTAGTAGCTGAATCCTGCGGTGCTACCCGCGATTTTCCAATTTTCCCGCATTTTCTGGGAGAATAAGTACCCTATGTCCGTCCATATGATGTACACTATCATCCTGCCAAAATTAGTTAAGATCGGCTTAGCGGTTTAGTCATGAAAAGCGAACAAACATCCCGACAGAGAGACACAAACTTTCGCATTTATAAAATTTGTGTGATTTTTATTATGAGCCGTTTTGAAGGCGACTTATTCCACAGTACCAAAATTCCCCATACACTTTTGCATTTATAAAATTAGTGTGACTTTTATTTTGAGCCGTTTTGAAGGCAACTTCTCCCACAGTACCAAACTTCCCCATACATTTTCCTAGCAAGACCAGGGACCATACGGCTACTCGAATCAGCGCTAAAACAGCGCAGTGCGGAAAATCACCCGAACGTGAACCTTAACGCGCCGAGATACGGTTTGCGGTTGTGCAACTTTTCTCAGGCCCCTGTAAGTCTTTTCTAACACCAAAATGCACTTTCTCATGTCACCAGGCGTGGACCAACTTAACAACATCCTAGTGATCGGTATGACGAACCGTCGCGACATGATTGACGAAGCCCTGATGAGACCGGGTCGGCTTGAGGTGCAGATGGAGATTGGTCTGCCCGATGAAAAGGGCCGCTTGCAGATATTGAATATTCATACTAAACGGATGAGGGAGTATAAGAAGATCGCTGATGATGTTGATAGCGCTGTAAGTATCAAGGAACAGCCCCTTAGAGTTCAAAACTATAGTCCGGAATTTTCCGGACATGTTCGGGAATATAGGCTTTTGTCTGAGATGCGGGGATAACCAAAACGTCCGGTATTCTTAAAATGAAATAGACCACACGAGTTCATTATGCCGCGAAATATGAACACTGAAGGAAATGTCCGGAAATTTCTCTCACCCTTTCGTCCCCCTGTCGTTGAGATGAGATTTGGCTCGACCCTCCCCCAAACACCGCACATAATTAACGGACGCCGCCCCATTATGGAAATGTGGAAAGTTTTACAGAAATTTCTACTTTATGTAACAATTAATAAAGATCATTTCCCCCGCAGGAATTAGCGATGAAAACTAAAAACTTTTCCGGTGCTGAGCTAGAAGGTCTGGTCCGTGCGGCTCAATCGACGGCCATGAATAGACTGATCAAGGCTTCAAGCAAGGTTGAAGTCGACCCTGAAGCGATGGAGAAACTGATGGTGGAGAGGGGAGACTTCTTACATGCGCTCGAGAATGATATCAAACCTGTAAGTGGTGATTCACATCTAGGTAGCTGTGTTAGCGTAATTTTCAAGCATACCCTTATTTTTGGGTATAAAAATTATCTTAGTAAAGTAAAGTAAAATTTTATTGCATAAACTGTGTACAATGATGGAACAAATGTTTAGTGTTTCAACAGTCTGTCCTAGCGGATGTGCAATATTTTTGTATTATAGGTACATAAATCAGCAGTAGGTACTACTATTTAACCTATGTATCCATATTAACAAAAAAAAACTGGAGCTAACTAATTAGCTTACCATTGCATCAGAAGTGATCGTTGCAAAGATTATTAGGGTTCCCTAACCATAGGCACCCTTTTACTAAGCCTATGATATCTGTCTATCTATCCGTCTTACCTTTAAACGGCTATATCTTTCGAACCGTAATAGATAGCCAGTTTACGGCAGATTATCTAAGAAATAATAAAAAGACATAAAGTAAAAACGAAAGGGTCCTCATTACTACAACAAACGAATTAGCTCTAATGTAGAAACGGTAATACTTACATCGTACAAGCGTCAAACTTGGCATGATTATAGTACCCACTCTAAAGTATAACAAGAAATAATATATAATGGCCAAGTGCGAGTCGGTGACAAATTTGTGTTCATTACCAAGTTATAACTGGAAAATTCGATTACTTGGACGGAATAGAAATTGCATATAAAAAAAAAATGAAGTCGGTTTTTTATTGATAATTGTTGTATTTTGTGGTGGTACGAAACCCTCAGTGCGCGAGCCCGACTCGCACTTGGCTGGTATATTAGTATTGGGATGTGTTTAGTTGAATATTTTGTGTATTATAGGCGTTCGGTACAGCGGCTGAAGCGTTGGAGCATTTCCTAGCGCGCGGCGTGACCAACTGGGGTAACCCTGTGACATCTCTCTTGGAAGACGGACAACTTTACATTCAGCAGGCTCGCGCTACCGAGTCTAGCGGTATGTACAACATATTCAATAGTATATTTTTTTTTTGCTTTTTTTTAATGTGCAAACAAAACAAAATACAAGCTTAAACTAACATGTGATTATTTCTAATATCATTCAATATACAGTACGCTTAGTCCCAGATTTTGATAGTTTACGAAAACTTTTTTCGTTTACGTATTGTTCCATTATACTAATATTATAAGAGCGAAAAGTTTGTTGGTTTGTTTGTTCCTCTTTCACGTAGCAACAGAGCAACGGATCGAGCAAATTTTTTGCTGGGTATAGTTCAAGTGCCGGAGAGTGACATAGGCTACTTTTCATCATAATCACCATCACTACGCGGGTGAAATCGCAGGGAGCAGCTAGTATATTCTATATACAAGCAAGCCTATTTATAATAAAAAAATAAAAAATAAAAACAGTTAAGAAGAGAAGAGTGTGAGGACCAGTAAAGAAAACAATTCTATGAAAGACATGACACCTGTTTGCAGTCCGTTTGTAGTCCGTCTGCATCCAACGGACTGGATCCAGCGTGTGGTCCTCACAAACAGAGTCTGCACCGGACCGGACTGCAAATGAATTTGGTGTGCTTGAGCCGAGCTCGAGGGGTACGCGAGTTTGAGGTCTTTCTTGAAGTGGTATGCAAGAAAAACTAATTGGGAACCACTGCTTTAGATATACATTTTTGTAAAGTTGTCGAATAATTTTTTTCTTTCTTTCTACAACCCATACGAATCGCTCAAATTCCAATTTGTTGTGCGTCCTGTTAGTCCCATCCTATGAATTGATTTCGTTTTGTTAGTTGGTTTGCTTTTTACTTGTATATTGCTGTACCTTTTGATAACAATTCTGTCTCTCCAGGTCTTGTGTCGGTACTTCTGGAAGGTCCGCCGAACAGCGGTAAGACCGCGCTGGCGGCTCAGCTCGCGAAGGTGTCCGATTTTCCCTTCGTGAAAGTTTGCTCACCTGAGGACATGGTCGGGTTCACTGAGACTGCGAAGTGTTTGCAGATTAGGAAGGTACGTACGTTAGACCAAGCAATAATCATCATCATCAGCCAGAAGACGTCCACTGTTGAACATAGGCCTCCCCCTTTAACCTCCACACTGAACGACAGCCTGCCTTTTGCATCCACTGGATGCCTGCAACTCTCACAATGTCGTCGGTCCATCTAGTGGGAGGCCTCCCTACGCTGCGTCTTCCGGTTCGTGGTCTCCACTCCAGAACCTTTCTTCCCCATCGGTTATCGGTTCTTCGAGCGATGTGGCCTGCCCATTGCCACTTCAACTTGCAAATTTTAACAGCTATGTCGGTGACTCTGGTTCTTTGGCGAATATCCACGTTTCGAATTTTATCGCGCAAAGAAACAATAATCATTATCAGCCAATTATGATCCCAGTGCTGGGACAGACCTTGTCTCTGTGAGATTGTGGGCCCTAATCGACCATGCTGGCCCATTGCATGTTGGTGAATGTCATATGTCTTTGAACTTTTGAGGTTCTTGGACATTCCGGTTTCTTCACGATGTTTTGCTAAGCCGTTGTTGAACGATGGCGTTGAAACTGCACATAATTTAACTAAATACATCGAACTGCTAGTCTGTGGAATTCGGTGCCTGTATGGGTTTTCCCTGTCAGTTACAATCTGGGTGTCTTCAAGTCGAGAGTGAATCGGTTTCTTCTATGCAAGCGTTCTCCATCGTGGACCGCATCGTCGCTTAACGTAAGGCGAGATGGCGGTCAAGCGCAAGCCTATGTACTATAAAAAAAGTACAACCATTTGCGCAGCGCTGAGGAACGAACCGGGTGCCGTCAGATTGTAAAGCGCACATGCTACTACACGGCCACACACCATCGCTCCGAGCATCGTTATACTGTACAGCTACGCACCAATTTTTTTTTTCTTAATGTCACATGTGGCTGTCTATCAGACGCAATGTCTCTCAAATGACCGGGCTAGAACCGAGAGTAAAAATATATCAGAAAGCTTTGAATATAAGTTACACATAATATATTTGATATAACATATAACTAATGACTATTATACACATAATAGTCATTAATTATATGTTATATCAAATATAGTAAAAAAAAATATATGTTAAAAGTTGACAAAGGGCACGGACCCAGGAGTCCGTGGAGAATAAAGAAACAATAATAAAAAAACAAAAAATATAAGTTACACTAAAGTAAACTTTGATATCCTCAGTATTTCGATGATGCGTACCGCTCCAGCCTTTCTTGCATCCTGGTGGACAACATCGAACGTCTGTTAGACTACGGCCCCATCGGTCCTCGCTACTCCAACCTCACATTGCAAGCTCTGCTTGTACTGCTCAAGAAACAACCACCAAAAGGAAGGAAACTGTTGATTCTCTGTACCAGCAGCCGGAGGTAAATTAAAGACAATAACTAAGCAAAAAGTAGTAGTATCATCATCATAATCAGCCTTTTAACAGTCCACTGCTGGACTTTTAGCCTACCCTCGAAAGGGTGATTGGGCCATATCCACCACGCTGGCCAAGTGCGTGTTGGTGGATTCACATACGCCATTGAATTCCTTCTCCGTACGTATGCAGGTTTCCTCACGATGTTTTTTTTCACCGAAAAGCCAGTAAGAAAGTAGTATATGTAGCTGCAAAAGCTTAATTAAAAACCAATGTATAAACTCAATTAACAAACTCAACTCAGATAGCCCATGGTCCAGTTGGTAGTGAACCTGCCTTCTGCGCTTGGCAGTGTGGGTTCGATTTATACCTAGGACAAACATTTATGTGATGAACATTTGTGTTTGTTCTATATCTGGGTGTTAATATTTATTTAAGTATGTATTTAAAAATATGTATGTATGTATTTATATCAGTCTCTGGCAGCCATAATCACAAGCTTTGCTTAGTTTGGGGTCAGATGACTGTGTGTGAAAATATGTCCTAATATTTGTTTATTATTATTAATTCCCTGTATTTTTTACCCCCGAAAAGTAAGAAAGGTGTTATAAATTTTACGTGTGTACCCGTGTCTATACCGTGTGTTTCGTAGCTCCCAAACGGCTGACCCGTTTTTGGTTTAGTGTTTTTGTTTAAAAAAATCTCAGCAATGAAAATCTGTTCAGCCGTTTGAAGATTATCATCCTTTTATCGGGGGTTTAAAAAAACTCATTAAAGAAAATCTGTTCAGCCGTTTCGAAGATTATCATCCTTTTATTTAAATTTAAGATATAAAAAAAAAATCTCTTTAAAGAAAATCGGTTTAGTCGTTTCGAAGATTATCATCCTTTTATTTAAATTTAAGATTTAAAAAAATCTCTTTAAAGAAAATCTGTTCAGCCGTTTCGAAGATTATCATCCTTTTATCGGGGATATAAAAAAATATCATTATATAAAATCTGTTCAGCCGTTTCGAAGATTATCATCCTTTTATCGGGGATTGTAAAAATTAATAATAAATACTTTTTTGACAGACAAGTCCTGGAAGACATGGAGGTGCTATCAGCGTTCACGGGTGTACTGCACGTGCCGAATCTGTCGCGCGCCGAGCACGTGATGCGAGTGCTCGAAGAAAGCAACGCGTTCTCCAAACATGACCTGCAGAAAATCAACAACGACATCCGCGGGGCCAAGTATGTAGATAGATAACTCTTTATTGTTCACACCAGAAATTACACACGCACAAACATACACACACACAGATACACATCACATTATTAAAAAATATATATAAGTGTTACTCAATTTAGGTTTTCAGTAATATGCATGTGGTTATTGCTCCAATTTTAATGACCTGCATGGATTAGTTAGTAGTGCGTCTGCCTTCTGAGCAGGTTTCAAGAGGTTCCGGGTTCAACTCTCGGTCCAGTAGATATTAAATTCAGCATTAGATTAAAACTCGTAAAGCAAAACATAACTAGCATAAAAGCCCTTTGGTGGAAAGAAAAGTGACCAGCGAAAACTAAATCAAAGATGTTTTCAAAATTAAATGACGTCACTTGTGAGTGTGCCATACAATCTCCATCCATACTGACACTCACTTTGCGGGAAAGGGACAGAGTATCCCTTTTTAATCGGAACAAAAACTTTCATCGCCAATATCTTAGAACCTTATTAGCCGATTTAAATAATTTCTTCAATAGTTTTATACATTTAATTATATTTTTCATCAAGCCTGTTATTTAAATCAAACACCTGTCCGGTATTTATTGATAAGTTTTCGCTCTTAACAATAGTATGAAAAGCAGCACACTCTCCTTGGGCTGCCACATTCTTACGGTGTTCTTTAGTCACAAATGCTAATATCATTCATTCCTCCTATTACAGGATATTTATCGGCATCAAAAAACTGCTAGCTCTCATCGACATGGTAAAACAGACCGACGAGGAATCTCGAGTGTTCAAATTCCTCACAAAAATGCAGGAGGAAGGCGCCTTAGATCTCGGCACCACCATACAATAAGATTCACTGCAACCTTAGGGATTACACGCGCATACCACACTGTCACCCTCTCACGAAAACGCACCTAGTCAACGAAGTCATAGCCCTAAAGCAACCGAGAGCTCGCCTTGCAACTCAGACCTAAGAAGCTACGAGATAGACTACGACGAGATCAGCGAATGCACGGAATCACTCATCGATGTTAGTCATAAAAGAGGAATGACGGCGAAAGGCAACGAGATTTCACCAGCGAAGATGCCTTTAATGAGAATCAGAAGCGTTGAGATCGTGTTTGAGGACGAAATGTCCACTTGCACTGATACAGGCATCTTAGATCGGAGCTTGGAACTGATTCTGTCGGACAGTAGCGATGACTCCACTAAATGCGTCGACGATATCGATCATTTGATCGAAAAGGAGGGTGTGTACGATTCGGTGACACTCAACGCGGGCGCTGATCTGTCGGAAGACAATTCTGTTTCTTTGAAGGAGGATGTCCGCGAATCGCCTCCGCTACCTGAGATCGACGACAGTATCCACGTGCAGACAGAAAGCTTGACGCTACCGCATTCGTGCAATGTAACTCTGTCTCCGAACGTCTCCGAATTCGGTGACTCTGGCCGCTTTACTGAAGACGCGAGCTCTTCTCACTTGGAAGCTAGGGTTGCGTACGACGACGCTTTACTCTCTCAATCGTATGATGTCATCAATATTGAAGCTTCGACTGCTTTGTGCTACGAGATGCCCGAAACGAGCGCTTGCGACGGACCCAAGCTGCTTTACGAGTATATCGATAGTAACAGCGAAAGTTCAGACGACACGGCGACTTGCGACGCCGATCTGACGAGAAACGCGGTCGCTTTAGAAGACAACACCGTCGACAGCTTCGATCAATACGACTCCTTTATAGACATGGGGAAATTCTGAAATCTTTACTCTATTTACTATGTTATCGATGTTATAAAGAATTATAAGCTTCTGTGTGCATTTTAAATGTTATATGGATTTGAATGTGTATCGCAAAAGTGTATTTTGTAAAGTGTTATTTTATCGTCACGTCTTCATTCCGTAGTTGGTCGGTTGAATAGGCGAGTGTGGTGGAGTAGTGAGCTATCTGGACACCTTTATACCTTCTTTACACAGCTTGTGCACTGAGGGGACTTGGTGGTATGCGTCTCGGTAACCATGTCACGTCCCTTGCGACTTCATATTATTAGAGCTTTTGTAAATATATGTACATTGTTTCTTTTAGTTGCAATTTAGTATTTATTCCCATTTCGAACGATGACATGGTTACAGATATCTCTGGGTTGTAAGTCTAGGCAATAGCTCAATTGTTCTCTACATTGTATATTTTTTTACGTAGTTGAATTTTAATTTATTACGATTTGTTATCGAAATGTGATGCAGCTTGACGCTGTCCTATTTTGTTAATAATTAGAAGTATTTTGATCAACGATAATGGTTAATGCTAGTATTTAAGGTGATGTTGTCAATATAATAATAGTATCAAAGACATCTATAGTATTATATTCTTAAAAGAATATTGTTATTAGTAGAATGCATAGCTTTGGGTAGAGGCGGCGTTGTAGTACAATTTAACTTAGGTGATGTACTTATATGCACATGTAGTGAAAATCCGTCAATTATTCGAGCACGTAAATTACAAAATTTATGACATGAAAATGAAGCTTAGGATTTGCCAAATAATTTGAGAAGGTTGATATTATCAAAATCAAGGATGTTTAAAGACGGATGGGAGTGATAATGTTGCTTGCTTTATTTTCTAATATTTATATTGTATAGTTAATATATTACCAGCTGCTGTATTTGATGTAGTATTAAGTACATTCCATTTCAATGTTCCATTCTTGTCTCAGAGCCATAAGCAAAATATCTGCATACATTTTTCATAGGTTATTTAAATATCATACTTCAATCAGTTATCCAATATATCTGTTTTACTCTTGAATATTATCGTTTCTTATATTTTTATGGACAATACACACGTGGTACTTTGTTACGTTTCAGTGAAATAATTTGAAATTCCTGAAGTTTTCAGTGTGCAGTAAACATATCAAAAAACATACATCAACCTAATCATAACTTGCAAATGCTACCAAAATTGTTACTTGTTATTTTAGTAGTTAGATTATAGTCAAGTATCATGTGTGTTCCTTCCCTAATATAATCACTATGGATTTTATCGTTGACTCTCTGATGCTTGTAAACTGTTATGCGAAATAGCTACTACATTGTTACATCTGTGTATTTATTCTGTTGAGCTGTCTAGTACATAGTAGTTATGTACTACTCTAACTGTTGGTTATAATAATAAAGTGATTGATGACATTTATGTGCTAGTTTTATTCAACACACTCATCATCAAATGTCTACTACTGAACAAAGGCCTAACCCTCTTAGAGGGGTGTTGCCATAATCCGACTCGCTTGGCAGGCAGCTTGGAGATTGCAGTATGTTCACTGTGTACTAATAGGATGCTGCTGCCCATCCTCCACTGGTTACTGGTTGCAGTTATAGGACATAATCTATATTCATCAGCTTTAGCCTTATAGTCCACTGTCACCACAGCTAAGGGGCCATTTAAGTATCACGTAAGCACAAATGGATCTTTGCTTATTTATGATGAGATGGGGGATTGGGGTCTGGAAGGTGATTACATCTGTAATATTGGAGGGGGGGCGATAAGAGCTTTTCTCACTGTTACTGCCTTCAGTCGGCCAAATCGGTCAGAATTACAAATATTCTGCTTATGGAATACTTGAATGGTATTATTATTATAGTATAAAAAACATGCTCAGGTGTTTGTTAAAACGGTTTGTGATACATCTATCCCTACCAAGGTATTCCTACTGGTAAGGATAAGTAAAAAAAAAACTACCGGTAGTGATAAGTGGAAACTCATGAGTTCACTTATGCCTACTAAATAATTAAATACATGTTATCAATATTGTTATTTATGTTATCCTGACCTTAATAGGATGGATCCTTGTTCTGACTATGAAATAAACCAGAGGAGGATTCAGGGGGTTTAGGCTGCCTGTCCACTAAATCGGAGCAAGGCTGCGGAACGGAGAAACGGTGAAATATTAACCAATAGGATTGCATAAAATCTCCGCTCAGCTCCAGTATTGGTTAATATTTCTCCGTTTGTCCGCTCCACAGCCTCACTTTGCTTCAGTGGACAGGCAGCCTTACACTTGGGAGCCAGATGATGGAACTGGGAGGTGGCACTCTTGGTATGGAACTTGTTAAAACAAACCTAATGAGTCCAAACTCGAAAGGTTTACCAGTAGCTTGTACATATTTTTTTCTGTGCTAGTGGCCATTTATCCACCTTCTCGCTCCATCATCAGATTAGTTTATGGGAGCCAAAGTATACTTAAAAAAGTGAATAAATAATCTTGAAAGTACTGTGCCAGAATCCTTTCAATCTTTTATACACATTCATAGTTCTTATAAGAATTTAATAGGTGAGCTATAGGATCAGTAGGTATTCTGTAAATATGGAGAATTATTCTGTAGTGGATATCTATATATGTAATTACATCTTGCTGAATCGAGCAACTACAATGTAGATGTAGATTCTACATGATGGTTTGATGGTGTAACATTGACGTCTTCTGTACAATAATAACCCAAAAATAAAAATTCTGTGATTATTTGGAGATTACGTTAATATAATTAAACTTAAATTATAAATGACATAATTTTAAACAAGACAAAATATTTTAGTTGGCGCTTTCACAAGCATCCACCCAGTCATTGTAAACATCTATCGGCTCAGACAGTACATTTGTGGTAGTTTGGAAGTCTTCTAAGCACACTCGACACTGTATCCTAGCTGTATTTCGTGCTCGATCCCTGTAATTACAAAAAATGAGATTGCTAGTGGAAATATTTGCCACAATGAGATCATGTTGTTGAGGCCATGATTACTTACATTTTTACTTCGCAAGACTTTTCGTGATTACAGAAAGGGCAGTTAAACTGCTGGTCCAAGGGTTCAATAGCTTTTCGCTTTGCTGGAGGCTTTCTTTTCGATTTGCGGCGTCCCATTTCAGTGAGCTATAAATAATAATTTATATACGTGTCACTTTAAGATGATTACGATAGTATAGTGTAATTACGGAATATTTTGTGAAATAACGAAATTATTGCTCACAATTAAGTCGAATAATGATAAAAAATCTTTTTTTCTTCCTTCGTCGACATGAAAATTGAGATATTTGAGAAAACAAAACTGAAAAAACATGCACTTTTGTTTTTTGAGTGTAGTGACATATGACAGAGACATTTATAATAAAGATGACGTTACCTTCCAATGCGCCTGGCTCTTTGGCGCTGGATAATGCGACCCATTGCCGTTCAACGTCGCAATGCCGCCAGCATGCTGGGTACGCTGCCAACTGGTAGTAGGCTTGGGCATTTGAATTGTCTTTAGACCTTCAACGGTCTATGTGCAGTCTAACTGTATTTGTAGTGTTAGTTTTAGCTTGTATTTTGTTTAGTTAATAAAAAAAAACAGTCAGTTGACATTACGCAGACTGAATGAAGTGGATGTTTTGGCGCCAACGTGAAACAAAATACAAGCCCTTATACCGTTGAAGGTCGAAAGACTTGTCATTAGAAACATTTTACTGTTTAAAAGCAAAGTTTATTTTTATTGTTTCATTCAAGAGCAATGTTTTTATCCACAAATGACAGTACCAGCGAAGGTGGCGCTATCTGACATAAGTTTTGCCTGTGGCTTCTCGTTGTCAGCGTACCCAGCATCCACGTTGAATGGCAATGCTTATGTTATGCGTTGAGCCAGGTTGAGCCAGAAACACGCCAGCATTTTGGTCCATGCATGGTCCATGATACCTTTGGTCACTGACTGAAATTATGTCATTTATTGTCATGTCAATATGTCAACTGTCAAGATGATTGTCATTATTGACTCCCTTGTCAAGCAGTCAAGCAAAATCGAAAGCAGAAAGCAAACGAGAATAACGTTTAATTACAAAATTAAATTTATTTAGTTTCAATGTTTTTACACAGATTACTCGATTAAAAATGAGTCAACACACGGTGATACATATCTTGATACCTATTTTATTGTTTGCAAGTAAGTCTGGCGATGAATAACCGTGTTTTCATTCAATTCTAGCGGACAACGCCCAGTGCTAAAATAACGTATTTTGTTTCAGTTTCTTCTGTTTACTCGGAATGTACTATTCCTGTAGTGTTGAGGAACACATGGTTCTCTTTTGAAAATGGCAAGCAAACTATTACAGACATCAACGCCAGTGACATGACTGGAAAGTAAGCATTTTTGTATGATTAACCAAAAAACAAAACCAACCCTTGTACTTAATAAATACCCTTTGTAACGAGGCAGCCCTACGGGCAAACTATGGAAACTAATATTATCTTTTATTATTTTTAGGGGTGTCTGCGTGAACATAAAAGCAGATTACCGAGTAAATTATACAATGGTGTTCCAATACTCCGATTGCTACTATTGTGTAAAGCTCATAATACGTACAGTGAATGTATTGGAAAAGATTGAAACCCCCTGTGTGGATCTGGGACCTAATGAAGAGCCAACAGTTGAGAGGGTCTGCAAAGGCCTAAACCCTGATCAGAATCTTATTACTTTGTTCTCGGAAAACTATGTACCTGTAAGTCAATATTTTTCATAGGCATACTGAGGTGGTAGGGACGCTGCCCTTGAACTGAGCTATCCAAGTGAAGCACAAGATTCTTGTGATCACTAGTCTCAATGCATAATTTAATTGTTATGATATAGTTTATCAGTAACTGGTAACATAAATTTTTATCTACATTAACCAGAAATAGCTCCAAATCTTCATGCTTGATACCGTTACTGTTATCTGTTTGTTTTCATTATGTAACAAAAAATTGTTTTTTTTTTTACCAAATCTAGTTAAAATTGCTTGCACTTGGTAAGCTCGCATTTTTTTAATCCCTATGCTTCCTATAAAACTAGTAACGTCATGATAAAATTAATCAAAATCAGTTTTAGTAGCAGTTGGTATAATTGTTTTAGTTTCTTTCACAATGACCAAAAACAGATTAAAATTCTTACTTTTTAATTTAATTCTTCGATTTCATTCCTGACAGTAATGTAAGCGTTTATAAATTGCATTTTATAATTTAACACAATTGTGACATTAGTTAGGGTGCGTTTCTACTGATGCTGAGACATGTATGGACCAACCAATCAATGTTTCAATAAAAGTGATAGTGGAGATGAGAAGTGAGAAGATTGTGCCAAATTGTATGGCAAGCAGAGTAGCATCATTTGTCTCCTCTTCAGTGGAAACAGCCACTTTTCAGAGCACTGTTCTGCATATCAGCTTGTCTCTGCTTCAGTGAAAATGCAGCCTTACATTGTTGCCCATAATAGTTCAAAATCCAAAACAGCACTGACTTCATCTAACCTAGAAGCTGTGCTGTATTACTCAATTAGTTTGAAACAAGACTACATTTGTTCATGTTCACTTGTTTACCGAAATCACATTCTTATCCCATACACATATTATACACTAGCTGCTAGTTGCGGTTTCACCCCCTTAGTGATGAAAAATGGTGATGATGGTGATGAAAAGTATCCTATGAAGTCACTCTCCGGCCCTTGAAATATATCTATGCAAAAAATCAGGTTGCTGCGTGAAAGAGGAACAAACAAACCAACAAACTTTTTGCATTTATATTATTCACATCACACATCATCAGCCATTAAATGTCCACTGCTAAACAAGGCCTCCCTCTTAGAGAGGGGTGTTGCCATAGGCTTGGGGATCGCAGTACGTTCACCGTGTACTAACAGGACGCTTCTGCCCATCCTCCGGTGGTTCTGGTCGCAGTTTTAGGACATACCCGGGTCCATTATACCGTTGTTCCAGGTCATTTATATTATTGTATACCTAGTATTAGTGTAATTGACATACTTCATTCAACACTAGGTCAACTGCCGCTCATCTCTGGAAGGTGTATGGCACTTTGCGTACCAGAACACATTCCGATTTACTGGTGAATGCAACCATCCCGGCAATCAGATCAAGTCATGTCAGACGGCCGGCACTCAGTTCTTGATCACCAATCAAAAGTTCAACATCACGTACAGGAAGTGCCAAGGAATGTCTAACAGTTTTGATGGTGTTGTTGAATACAGCTGTTTAGGTAAGTGTAATAGATTATTACTAGTAATATTTTGTATTCTACCCATTGTGTAATTTTTATTTAGTAGGCATAAGTAAACTAGAGTTTTCACCAATCACTATCGGTTAGATCTAAGTGGGTTTTCTCCATCTAATCCCTAGTAGGGATAGGTGTACCATGAGGTGGGTAGGTCCATGACTAAAAATGTAAAGTTCAAAGCGGCCAGCAGTCTAAAGTGGCGCAAAGCCTGAAGATCTGTGGACCAAAACTACAACAGTTTGGAGAAGAAAGTGATGCTCACCGATAGGCCCAAAAATATATTTATAAGAGATGAGCTTGACACCCACAGCAGAGGATGGACCACCAAAAGTTTTTGATGGTTAAGAACTTTTTTGTTTAGGTTAGGTAAGGGAGGCTTTTATCTTGAAGTGGGATAGTCATGGCTAAAATGTGCATGTTTTTTAAGACTTCCATCATGTATTGACATATTATGTCACAAAGTAAATAGATATAGATAGATATATAAGTAAATGGTATAGTGTAATGTAAATTATGATGCCCTTTCAATGTATGCAGTGGCCCTTAGTTAATTTTTTCCCAACATTGGCTGTACAAATATAGTAGACTAAAATTAAATATTTTAATATTTTTCCTCATAGTACGTATTAAATTTCGGTAGATGGACTTACCGAAACTACTATAGGGTCCGTTTGATATGCAACTATAAATTAATGACTGCTTACATTTATTTTCTTAATAAATGTTTCAGGGCATTGGTTTGTGGACAAAAACCACTTTTTTGCTGTGGCCAACACAAAAGAATCTCGTAAAGATGAGAGGTACCGCTGCTTCCTCAAGAACAGAGATGACGATCTGTACATTGGAGCCTCCATCACACCAGAGTGCAATACTTTGAAGACGGTTGAGAAATCTCCCGAAAGATATAGGGTTACTCCTGTCAAAGTAAGTTTTGCTATAATGACTGTTATATGAAATCTACTAAACGATGGCATTTTTTCTCGTAATATAATATTGTTTTTTTTTTATTGCTTCAGGCTGAAGTTGTAGAACCAGGATGCAGGTTACCACAGAACTTCTCCGGCGAATGGATCAACACGGCCAATATCGACGCCGATTTGTTTATAAACGAAACACACATCATTGAGACCTATTTCCCTGATGAAGGAAGATATAGGAGAACTATTTATGTGTGCAGGTAACTAAAAAACATTGTGAATTACAATCATACCCTAAAAATTAAAAAAAAAAGTGGTTGTCTGTAAAGTCATGGACGATAATTTTACGTGATAACGCTTAGGCCGATTGTGCCTCTCTATCCCTTGTTCCGCGCTCTCGCTTGCACGCGCGGCTCAGGCGGAACGTGACCGTGACAATTTTTCGTGTAGCTGGCGTTCATCGATTTATAAGACGTTATCACGTCGAAACAAGGAATTTGTTCAGTTAAAAGAACATAATCAGCTCGGGACCAGACATCACCTCGGATCTTTAACTCTCCATCAACCAGTCGTCAACCAAAAGCAGGTTCATAACTGCGGCGGGTCAGCATCTCCGAGGTGTCGACGCGACTACAGCAGGGCGAAGGCTTTGACAAATCGGTTTCTTCCAGGCAAGCGTCCTGCAACGTAGAACGCATCATCGCTTAACATCAGGCGTGATGGTGGTCAAACGCAAGCCTATTAATTATTTTAAAAAAAAGGCGACAGGTAGTCTGCGAGGCGACAGGTGGCCTGCGCGCCATTTAAGGACACTTACGCGTAGCGACGATCTGACACGGTGACAGCAAATTGATAACAAACAACAAGCAGTTCCTGAGACGAGAAGATGCCGTAATGATGCTGATTGTTATGCATGTAGTATAGGGTTTCATAGAAAAAATACTGAATTGCCCTGTTGAGGCGATGCCGATCTGGTGTCGGGTTGATGTGTGTCATGCTCCAAAATATTCTATATTCTTCAAATAATTTGTTTTCAGGGAGCAAAGAGATAGCAGAGTAATGATGGCACGTCTCACTGTAGACGGCTGTCAGAAAGATTATGTGTGCTTCGATTTTGTGCCTCAACATCACAATATTATTAGGTAAGTTTACTGGGCATTATAGCCTTCTGTACGTGACCGAGGCAGAATGTTATGGCAAGAAAGGCTTTGGGATAAATAAAGATGTGGATGTTGCTGTTACGCTCTAAGGTTTTTGTTCGCCCTGATCTATGACCCCACAATCCAATATTATCCAATTATTATCCAATATTTTCACATTCAGATTTTGTTAATTTTCAGACTAGAAAATTCAATTTTACCTGCAAAATTTTATTAAGATCACGTCAACAGTATGCAAGTTAATTAAGAGTAAAGTTTATAGTTAGAGTTGTTTGTATGCACAGCGAAGCATACCTAAAGGCAGAGGTAGCTCGCTGAAGGCTTTTATGTATTGCATTATTGCATAGGAAAGCTTCTTTTGCTCTGACCATTTCAAAATTGCTGTCACTTTCGCACTTGAAAGGTTAGATGAAAAAGAGCTTTGCAGAGCTGGCTGAATGTCATCAATCAAGTCAGGGCTTAGGAATCGCAGTGGAAACAGGCTTTATATTCATCTTTAACCTCCACACTGAATGACAGCCTGCCTTTTGCATCCACTGGATGCCAGCGACTCTCACAATGTCGTCGGTCCATCTAGTGGGAGGCCTACCTACGCTGCGTCTTCCGGTTCGTGGTCTCCACTCAAGAACCTTTCTTCAGGCTTTATAATACAGTAAAACACTTTTTTAAACTATCACGGTTGTTCACTAAAGTTATATGATTATTTACGGGATATTTACCGTGGTAAGGTTGTGGAATGAGTCTTCCCGCGAACTTGGTGCATGTAACTGCGCCGAAATATCGGGAGCTCATTCCACAACCTTACCACGGTAAATATCCCGTAAATAATCATATAACACTTTTATATTACAGTGGTGTTAATATTTTCTCAATTATTTTTTAGATATCGAAAAGGCCTAGCGATGATTCAAAGCAACTTCCACACTGTATGCTCTTGGGTGCAGTTTCAAAACAAGCAACAATGGCGCTACGATATCTTCCTCAAGAAAGACCCAGCGCCAATTCGATGCCCTGTCGCAGGCAAATTCAAATTCACTCAACGAGGAGATGTCAAATTCGAAACGAGAATCCTAGGTGGAGTCACGCTTAGCCCCAGACCAAACTTGTACTGTAAACTGAACATAAGCGACTTTTCTGTTTGTGATAAAGACCAAAAAGTCATACAGATAAAGGAGAACTATTGTCTATCAGTGGATTACTTAGGACGCCCCGTGGATATCTACAGTGATCCTGATTATAAGATGAAATGCATAGGATACTGGAAGGAGAATCTTAAGTCATACTTAATAACATATGACGAATTGGACCCGTTCTCAAAATACAGATGCTGGGTGTATCAAAGAGCTGATCTTAACAGGTAAATACACTTGATTTTTTAAAGTATCGTTCCACTATTGCCCAACGTTGTATACGCATGATTTAATTCCTTCCTGCCCTTTTTTCTATCGGACCGCCAGGGCGGGCACAAAAAATTCGACATCGTTTTATGGTTGATATTCCGAGAACCCGTACGAAGCGCTATGATTCCACATTTATTGTGCGAAATGCTAGTCTGTGGAATTCGCTGCCTGAATGGGTTTTCCCCGTTAGTTACAATCTGGGTGTCTTCAAGTCGAGAGTGAATCGGTTTCTTCTAGGCAAGCGTGCTCCATCGTAGACCGCATCGTCGCTAACATCAGGCGAGATGGCGGCCAAGCGCAAGCCTATCTACTATAAAAATAAAAATGAAACGTAGACGTGAAGAGAGGATTTATAACCAATGGCATACAAGGAAATTAAAACGTACACACACAGCATGCAGTAGTCAAATTCATATTTGTTATGTGAAATGCGTGGACCAGACCTGCTTCAGCAGAGTGAGCGCGCATACCAGGGTCTAATATATGTTGTCATACAAATAAGTTTACCTACTTTAATTTCCTTTACCGTATTGTATATGTAAAATCAAGTCTCATCTGCGCCTTGTACGGGTCACGGGTCGTTCCCGCCACGGTCTAGCATAAATCCTCCTTTATGAGTCTCATTGGGGGGTATAAATCGTTGGATGGATGTGTTGGCGGCGCCTAGCGATATGTATTCACCCTATATTATATTACTTTGAGAATACGTCAAAAACAAATTATTAGTAGGTGGCAGAACGATGTCAAAGAGGCGCAGTTGTTGGATTTTTGGCGTTTATAACTTTTACTTAATGCAACTTGATATCGGATTCGAACTTCAGCAATGTGCCTATGCTATGTAGAGTAATTTTTTGTAATTAATCTAAAACAGTTAATATATTTTACTACCAGGATCCTCATGTCTCAAGCCCTCGGCCCGTACTGCGACTTGAACCAGGACGTGACGTCATGGAACTACACAGAGGGCGCAGCAGTCGCCGTTGAGATGGAAGAGTATGAAAGAGAAAGAGATCAATGTCCCATGAACTTTGACGATGGCAGTGACCCATGGGCGGTCCGGTCTAATCACGTCAAAGTTCTCACATTCTCGTTTTGGAAAAGCAACCACGCTGCGGTGCTTAGAATTAGCATTGTAACAGTCTTAATGGCAGCAGTTATATCTCTGTTGAAATAGTCATGTGCCTTATTCACAAAGACTGATGTAATGATCTGAAATTTTTTAACTAAGTACTTAGCAGGTTTTAGGTATTTTCAGAAAAGAGCTGTGACATAATAATAAAATTTTGTTATTCCATGAGTTGCGATATAAGTTTGGTCGCTGTCGCTCATTCGAATTGATAGGGATAGAAACAATGATGTCAATTAAGTTCTACCATTCTCTAAACTAAATTAATTTGACAAGACTAAAATTATCGGCTTCTCTTTTAGTTTTAATATGACAGAAAAGGATAGCAATATTGTTTAGTTTAGAGAATGGTACTAATACCATTCGGTAATGGTACGTCAGTATCTTATGCACAAGAATTTTTGTGCATCAGTTTTACCTTGAAATATTTTCTTCTTTTTTGGCATTCAATACACTACCTATGTTAATTAAATGTGTCATATCAAGTGATCAAAGAAAATTAATCCGTCCAGATTTTAGAATTCTTTTTTGAATCAATATAAATAAGACCAATTCTAGGTTAAGTGCTGCATCTATTATAATACATATTTTGTATGTAAGTTGTGTCTTTTATAATTACTTTTCTTTAATTAATAATTCTTTTACAATCTCTATAATAGTTTAATTATATTTTGTGCAATTAGTTATAGCGAATCTCTAATATCACTCTTAACCTTAACTTTTTCTTAAGTTTAAAATGATATTGATTATTATTATTTTAACTATTAAAAAAACCCACTTTTTTATCATCTATATAGCAGCTATTTTGTGTGGCTGTTACAGTATAACAAAGAGTGTACATTCGTACACTCTTTGTTATACTGTATGTGTGCCTTTACTCGAAACGGTGGGAATAAACCATTTGAAGTATCAATAATTATAAAACAGCTAACTTGTGTGTGTGCCGTAATGTCATTTTGAAGTATAAATTATAAAACAGCTCTTGTTTATGTGTGCCTTAAATAGACATTAAACGTGTTTCAATGTTCGACAGAAGTTAAAGTAGCCTGTAACACATCTGTACATATTGATATGTTTTTTGGACCAATAAATATAATATATTAAGCATAGTGATACTATATAATTTATGTTTTACAGGATTTACAAGTTATCAACAGTTATCATACTAATATTATAAATGCGAAAAGTTTGTTGGTTTGTTTGTGCCTCTTTCACGCAGCAACAGAGCAACGGATCGACCTGATTTTTTGCATGGGTATAGTTCAATGGCTGGAGAGTTACATAGGCTTTTCTTCATCATCATCATCACCATTTTTCATCACTACACGGGTGAAACCGAGGGCGCAGCTAGTAAAATAATAATCTAGTAAGGATAACAATATGTTATAATAATATCACCAGTAACTGTGAAAAGATCATAAATAGTCAACTACTACTTAGTACTTATACTACTACTACTTAACTTACTTATTGACTGCTTAGAATAGCTATTATAAAGGGTACAATGCATTAAAAAAAAAATTTAAGCTATATAGATTTAACATGCATCTAGTTTTAAATTACGGGCACAAAATGCTATGCTTATTTTGGTGGGTGCACTCCATTACTGTCACACATTCGAGAAAACAGTCATAACTTTACAACAATATTGTAGGTAAAACACTGTTTTAAACTATCACGGTTGTTCACTAAAGTTATATGATTATTTACGGGATATTTACCGTGGTAAGATTGTGGAATGAGCTCCCGATATTTTTGCACAGTTACATGCACCATGTTCCCGTAAATGATCATATAACTTTAATATTGTTGGTTTTTGTGAATGGTTGTACATATTTTTAAATCGGTCCACTATTCTAGTTGTTTTATTGGTAATGTCAAATCTAGGGTAAAACACATATTTACTCCATAAGCTCGTTGGTAAAACATGACTCCAATAATATTATAAACTATACTGTCATGCAATATTTTGGCAAGTTTATGAATAACCTTTTATTTCTTTTAACATTATTTTGATTTAAAATTGTACCTAAATGAAGTTATGTTTTATAGCACAATTTAATGTGTTCAATGTTCATGTATTTACACTAAATATTTTCTTTAGTTTTATATTTATTTTTATTAGCAGTTTTATTTTGTGTTAACAAATCAAGATGTACTATATTCTACAAATAAGTGAATACAAGTGATTTACACTCATAAATTATTTTGTGTTATTAATGAACTAACCAATAATGTTTATGAGCATGGGCGTATATAAGGAGGGAGGTTGGGTTGTATGGGACGTGACTTGTGTCAATACTTTGGCGCTGTCACATCTACTAGAGAGGCTAGGTAGCTCAGACTAAGGATCCTTAGTCTGAGCTAGGTAGAGTTGGCGCGGCGGCTGATCCGGCAGAGTAGCACTAACATGCTAACCGTACGAAGCGCTTTGATTCCACTTTTATTGTACGAACTGCTCGTCTGGAATGCTGTGTGCTTGAATGGGTGTTCCCCTAAAGTTTCAATCTGGACGTCTGCAAATCGGTTCTTCTAGGCAAGTGCGCTCCATCGTAGACCGCATCATCGCTTACAATCAGGCGAGTTGGCGGTCAAACGCAAACTTATTATTCAATAAAAAAATCTCAGCAGTGGTTATATATTTGAACTGGTTGGGTCGCTTTATAATACTACTCTTTGGTCGAGACATTGGGTCCTTGGGGACTGGGAGCTCACCTCATTAAAAAAAATCTTTCAGTTTGGTTTATGCAGTTCATGACCAAAAATGCTGGGATTTTTCTGGGTCAACTTATAATTATAAGCATTGCCTATCAGTATGGTAATGCCTCTAGCATGCTGGATATGCTGCCGATTAGTGGTGGGCTTGAGCATCTTGATTGTCACTAGAACTTTAACAACCTATGGGCAATCTGTTTTTGTTATTAGGCCGAGCAGTTCCGATACTTAGTGTTAGCTTGTGTTAGGCACTTGCCAAAATAAACATCACTAAAATATTGATAATAGGCTTTATTTACAACATGTTAGATACAGATCAGCATTATTAAGTTATATAGACCTTGCAGTTTTGCTTTGGTTAAAAAAATATGCTCGAGCCAAAAATACAAGACATTATTTTGTCCAAGACACTTTCGGTATGTCAAAGTGCTCCGTAAGGCTGTCCAAGTGTTGATTGAACTTTTCTACCCTTTGTTTGTGAGTCATCTCTGCTTTTTGTTGGATTCGTTGTGTTTGCTGCAAAATTAAAAGGATTTTTTTAATAAATAAAATTGATTATTTGTATGTATGTAGTTATATAGTATAGTTTATAGAGATATAATAAAGTTGGTGGCCAGCATCTTTAATTTTTTTTTTACTATTGTACAAGAATTGATTCTGGGATAAAAGTGATCCAAGATATAAACTATTTCCACATCAAAATTTTATGCTGGTTACAAACAACACAAGTATGCTGCATGCAACGCCACGCCTAGCGCATTTGGTATTTTGGTGCTCCATGCTATCTGGCGCTTAAAGTGATCATTCCTCTCGATCTACCCCAGGGGGGTTAAACAAGAGCCCATTTCTGTTAGCGTTAACGCCTGCGGAAAGATGAAACTGTATGAAAATGACATTAGCTTGAGATAACATCTCCCAAGCTAATGTCATAGTCAATGTAATTTTCATACAATTTCATCTTTCTGCAGGCGTTAGCGCTAACAGAAAGTGGCTCTTGTCTAACCCCCCAGGGCCGGCGTTGTTGGTGGTACCACAAAATTTTGTTGAAAGATACTTGTAGAGAGTATCTGTACTTGTAAGAGTAACTGTATCCTTGAGATCCTCCCCATCAGGACTAGCACGACTCAGGGAAATCCAGACGGAGGGCAGCCCTAGCTTTTATTTTCATATAAATTGGCATGCGCTTGGTCGCCAACTCGCCTGATGTTAAGGAATGATGCGGTCTACGATGGAGCACGCTTGCCTAGAAGAAACCGATTCACTGTAACTCTTAACCCGTAAAAGTAATTCAGTTCTGTTTCACTTCGAATGCAACATTTTGTTAGAACTTACCATTTTCTCTTGCATCTTTTGAAATGCTAATTCTGCCTTGGTTTTAGTTTCTGTATTATGTTTGACTTGTTGTTTGGCATCGTTCTGGATTAACTTTTCTTTTTCCTTGTTTGATTTCTTCTTCTTTTTCTTCTTGATCCCAGAAGTATCCTTGATATTTAGTTGGGTTCTGTTTACACAGGCGTACTCGTCGTCTTCGCCCATTTTGTGTACCTTTATTATAATAAATACTGCTAAAACAGTTTGTACAAATATGAATCTGTTTGAAGAGTTATATGAATCACAATTCTTGAAATTTGTTAATGTTTTGTAAATAAATATACGTCCATTTACTGAAAAGAATGAACTATGATATGAAATATGAATGAAAATCACAGATCTATATCAGTGATGAAAATGAACAACCGACAACGAAACGAACGAATGATTTGTCATGTCAATCTTGTCAGTTGTCATGTGTATCAAAGTCCATACACTATTTTTTTTTATTATAATTCGCCCATCGGGCAGGCTAAAGCCTTTAAGACCATACCGCCTATTCTTCTGTTTTGTATAGTCTTAATAACGTCAAACAAGTCATAGTCAGAGTCAAGCTAAGTCACGGCCAAGTCAAACTCATGCCTCTGTAAAGTGGTGGGAACTTTACAAGAGGCTCCTATGGAGTTTTGGAAACAACACGAAAAGACACGTTTCACCTCGTTATATCACTTTCCCACACCCGAGCACGTTTACGAGCACTTAATGAATAATAATTCACCATTTAGAACACATTAACACTCGAAAATACACTAGTTTAGGAAAATAATCCAACGAGCCGACATGTTTATTTCCACGTTGGCGCCAAAAAACCCATAAACTAAAGTCAAACATCAAGTTCTTTTGTTTGTCAAATATTTTCATGACCATGGATACAGAGTCCTTCACTCGTTATATTAAAAAAGTATACATACTAATCTTAAATAGCGGCGAACAAGAATTAGTCACAGTCAGAATCAAGGTAAAGTAAGTCACGATCAAGTCAAACCCAGTAAAGTGGTAAAGGCTCGACAAGAGGCTTATATGGAGTTTGGAATTCACTTGCCCACAGTCAAGCACGTTCACGAGCACTTAATAAATAATAATACACCAATAATACACATTAACACTTGAAAGAACACAAGTTTAAGAAAATAATACAAATAGCCTTCAATATTAAGTTTTTTCCACGTTGGCGCCATAACTCCAAATGTCGAGTTGTTAGGAGATGTTACCAGTTCCAAAAAAAAAAGATTTAACGTAACTGTCAGACTATATCTAAATGGTAGGCCCCCTGTACATCTATTTCGGACTAAGCGTACCGGGCATAGTAGCGGTCAAAAGCAAGCCTATTATTGAACTCAAAACGGACTATGGAGTGGCTGCACCTAAATTAAAATCATAATCTTAGGTATTAGCTGTGGTATTAGTACCGTTTGCGCCCAAGAACGCCACATAGTGGCAGGCGGCAACAACTATAGCTATCAGCCCCGCGGGGCAGTTGCCTAGTAGTGATCAGAATCTGCCCCCGGCATCAACGAAACTGGTGGCGGATGATCTCTTTACTTTATAATCGTTACAAAACATCACCGATTTGTAAAGAAATATTTTTTTGAACTTACACAAACTATTGAACGCCCTCATTTTGGTGAAAGATTTAGCCTGAAGAACGTATTAAGTCACGCGGGGGTGGCTGCAGGTTACTGGCAAATATCATAAATAAATAAGTGATTGTTCGCAACAAAGAGCGGGGAATGAATGGTGTTTCTTGGCGTTATCGGAACGCGCACGCGCTTGGCCCGCGTTTAGGTCGTACTTCACCCGCCGACGCGTACGGCGCGGAGATTAGTTCGATCAGACGCCACGTGGCGCCACGTGTCACACACTGCCGCCAAAATGAGATTATCGGATTTGCACACTACAGATTGCACACGAATGAGCAGGAAGTGTAAAGTGAAACTACGGTAATGAGAGCGTTTGTGGCTTGAAAAAGCGTGGGGTTGAAACCGATATCAATTTCCTTTGCTGGTTTTTATGATAGACAGTCCATGGAAGTAGACTGGAGACAAATAGGTATCGAATCTTTTTAGACGTTAGTACTTATTCCCAGTACCGGTGCGAGCCCGTGCAAACAAGAGGCCCAATCCCAGAAAAAAGGTAATTTTGAGCCGCGACAAAAACAAATAGGTAATTGCTCTGCTCTTTTAAAGAGGCGTTTAGGCCAGAAGTTTTCGCGTTTTTGATGCCTTTGCCTAGGCGCCTTACCTTTGGCTATAAACCTTTTAAAGTTGCCACAACTTGCACAAAACTTTAGCTGTAGGTATTTTAGTTAAGTAGGTAATACTAACTGTACCAACGAACACCATTTCTACTTCATTTGCTGTAATGAAACCAGTAGGCGCAGGTCAGGGGTGCGAATGCAAGCAGTCACGCACTCGCCGATAAGACTCCCCCTGTAGGTGCCGTATCTTGAACAGCTACATCGATCACTGCTGGCTGGCAATGACCCTGTGGCGACCTCCTTAGGTATTTATATCAGACTTATATTACCTTTACCTACCTACTTAAATTGTAAATTAGGTATTTGAACTTTTGAAATTCTCGAGTGATTGGTTTTGGTTAAAATTTCGTAGGTTGAACTACTAAAGAGTTAACTATCGTTTTAGTCTGCTCTTGATTATGATATAAGTAGCTAAGGTAGCTAAAATTTTATTTTAATGTCGGTAAGTATCTAAGAACGTCATTTGCACATTAGGTATTCGCTGAGTGAGATTTGGATAGGTACTATGTACCTATAGGCTTTATACCTTATTTCCTATACCTACATATAAATTATTTGACTCACAATATAATTTAAGTTCTACAACATAATTGAATGTCATTGGCCAATTCTTGTTGCTTTTTCTCATCATGTTATCTAAACTTAGGTATCTATCCAGACCTTCTACATAGGTACCTTAATACATTTATATGTCTTTGTATTATTTATAGTCTAGGTACATTCCTAAATCCATTGTCGTAGATAGAGTAGTTACTAGGTAAGTAGGTACCTAGTTTATTTAATTGGTTTTACTAAGTACCTATACCGCCAGGCGTTACCTAGCTAATACCGCAAGCATTGAGTGGAAATAACTTTTTTATTTTATTTTATAAATTAGTAATAGGCTTGCGTTTGACCACCATCACGCCTAACGTTGGAGCACGCTTGCCAAGAAGAAACCGATTCACTCGTGATTTGAAGACACCCAGATTGTAACCATCGGGGATCACCCATTCAGGCAGCGCATTCCACAGACTAGCTGTTCGCACAATAAATGTGGAATCAAAGCCCTTCGGAATATCAACCATAAAGCGGTGACGATTTTTCGTGCCCGGTCTGGCAGTCCGATAGAAAAATGGGCAGGGGCCTTACGGACAACAGCTAATTACGGCACCTAATCCGCTCAGTTGGAAAATCACGCGAACGTGAACCTTATCGCACCCAGATACGGTTTGCGGTCTCGTGATTTTTCAACTGAGCGGATTAGGTGCCGGAATTAGCTGTTGTCCGTAAGGCCCCAGGAGGGAATTAGATCGTGCAGATCCAACCAACTTGCTTATTGCCAACGTGCACTAATCCTACAAAATCATAACAATTTGACAACTTCTCACTTTCTACAACTAGATTGGATTTACAATGCGAAAGCACGCGAAAGTGAGCGGCTTATTTCGCCGTCGTCGCATTAGCGGATAAAGCCGATCGTCAGCTCCAAAGCTAAATAAATCTTTGTACAGAACAAAGCGCTAGTAATAGACATTAATACGGCATTAGTTTAAGGGTGCCGGCACACGACGACGACGCCTTGTTTGCCAAACTGCCCTAATCCACTATTTGTAGTGTGGGGTGGCTATGCTGCGGGCGTCATGTTGGGATATTATTGTTAAATTTAAGCCATAAGAAATAAGCAGAGTATGCGAGTTATAAAGGCTAAGTCTTGTTCTTTAAAACTCCCATACTCTCTTGGTTGGTAGAGGCATTAATTGCTTACCTGCATTACTATCTACATATAAGTAGTAGGTAAGTAATTGTCATCCTTGGTACTACTTACTCAGTTATTAGGAAAATAGAAAACTCTCTGCGTGCCTTTTTGAACTAAGTAGGTTACACTTTTATTTCAATTCAAATCAACCTCATTGGTTGGTGGGTCATTGCAGAGCTGTAGGTACCTAACACCTTCGTCAATATTTTTAGAGCACAATTATTGCGTGTTCTAAAAAATATTAATAAGTGATCGTCTCGTTATCGAAGTAGATACCTACCTACCTACCTACTCATTTGTGCATCACACAGAAATGTGCCCACATACTAAAAGTTACTAGGTATAACGCTGTCTCATGAAAGAATCTACGCCATCTGTACCTAAATAGTTTGTGGTATCATTACTTCGAGTTATAACATTTCATAAGCATTTCTTCTATCATAGTCACCCTAAAATGTTGCAGAATTCTCGTTGACTTCTGAGAGGAAATCCTTTTCCCACGGGCTTTATTCAAACATATGTAAAGCGTATGATGGATGGCTCCGACCTCCCTCAAGCGGGGGTTGTGCCGTTTAAATCACAATCGTCTACCCTAATGCATTTTTTCGCTGGTCACTAAGCAACTTGAAATTTATAATGTCATTTTTGTTGAAAGAGTTGGAATGGCACACGTCTGAATGATTGCGCATTTTATTGCGCGTCCAGGGATATACAGTTACAAACGATCGCGGCTTGGGAAACACAATTTAACTCCATTAAATTAATATGAAACAATTTGAGCGCACGTAACGTGACTTGCCGAACTGTTAAGGCAATTGCTCCGGTAAATATGTCGAGAAAACAATAGAAATTAACGTGTAAAAATTGTTCGGGCGAGGCTTGAGGCTCAACGCCGGGGCGCGGCTTCGAAGTTTTCCCATTACCAAACTCACAGACATTAGCAGCCCTCTTGGGTTCATTAAAATTTGTCAGCTTGTCGTATAGGAGCAACTTCTAAATGGATGTAGAAACTTCTCTAAGTGAAACTCGACTGACGTAAAAAGTTCGTCGGATTTTGAGTCGGCGGTTTTTTCGACGCCATCAATTTCTCAGCCCGTCAAGAAGATTATTCGCACTCGTAATGCGGAAAAAAGAGTAATTTAAGTTTTCCAGAAGAGTCGTTGCGTGAGAGTTATGATCTTTGTTTGAAAGTTAGATTGATTTATGGAATCCTCATTGTCTACTGGAGCGGTTAAAGGGATTGACGACGCCATTTTCAAAGTTTTACAAAGACGTTTTTTTTGTGTTGGATTGGAATAGAAGTTACCTACCTATTTGAAATTATATTCTTTTGAATTCCATTATTTTTTGCCTGCTAGAGACTAAACCAGTATTTACCGTGGGGGTGTAGGTATGTAGTTACCACGCACAACCTTAATTTAAATGTTCTCGTTTCATCTTTCCTCGATTTATACGTAAGGGAAACCTAATTAATAAAAATAGCGGTGTTCCTATGTAACTCAGTTTATTCTTTTTATTTTGGCGTTGTACGCCTTGTGCATTTGCCAGTCTAAAGTAGGTACTGATATATTTTAATACAAGTAGGAGGTTCTCTAGTCGACGCGTATTTTATTATTATACCTATCGTCAAATAAGTCTGAGTCAAGCAAAGCAAGTCATACCCTAGTAAAGCGGCGGATATAGAGGCCTCTATGGAGTTTTGGAAAGAACAAGACAAGTGTTTTTGTCTACATGTAAGTACCTACTCTTGAATTTATTGTAATGAGGCGACATGTTTTTAGGGTTCCGTACTCAACAGGGTTAAAACGTGACTCTATTACTAGCCTACATTGTCTGTCTCTCCGTCTGTCCGTTTGTCTGGCTGTCTGTCTGTATGTCAGTCTGTCTGACTGTCTGTTTGTCTGTCTAACTAAGAAATAATAATGATATCATTTTATCATGAAAGCTTTCCTATCGGCGCCTATATTTGAGTAAGTAGGTATATTATACAATATACATACCATACCTAGATAATGCATAGGTAAGTAGATAGATAGATAGATAGATAAACTCACAGAAGTACTTACAGAACGCCTGTCTTTGAGTCAACATTCTAGGGAATATACTCAAAGGCGCCTGTGATTTCCAAACAAGCTGTGCATTTCTTTACCAGTAGCAGTATAGACTATTGTCTGTTTCCCTCGAGATCGGACCCCACAGTATCGGTCTCCGAGGGTAGGGCACCAGTTAGCTTTAAATAACAGATGTAATTGTGTATGAATGAGAAACTTGACAGAGTGGAAACAATGTGCACACCTAATTAACAGTGGGAAGCCAGTTCATGATTATGTTAACTGGTTTTTTTAACGGCATTCTATTGAACCTGGCAAGCTTTTCTTTTTAGAGGAAAAAGTAGGGCTTACCTTCCTACCTGCTGATATTTTAATAATTTTTAATATTTATTAATGGCTTTAAAATAGTTAGATGCACTTATTTAATGATAGGAAACGAGATTAATGCCTGTTTGATCTCATTTAAATTTACTATAAATCGTAGAAATCTTCCTTTCATGGATTCATTAAAATTCACCATAATTAAATAGCCATCTTATATCTCAAGAATAAAAAAAACCTATTTTGAATAATAATAAATAAAATTTGAAGAAACTTGCTTGGCTAGATACATATTTTTTTGCTACAAGATGATTATTATGAAATTGGTATTATAAACGTGAAATTATATCATGAAACCAACATAAAACCATGTGGCGTTATGTCAATAGGCAAGGTTTCTTATTTACATATATATCTTGTCAAATTTGGAATCACGCTTGATTTCTTAGTTTTATAATAAAATATAATAATTATATTAGAATAAAACCTTAAAGATTAAATTTTGACTGCACGACATAGGGGAGATGCAGGTAATGGGGATCACTTAAGCGAGAATTGAAATAAAACGAAATCTATTAATCAACAATTTATTGTTTTGCTCTTAAAATAAACTTTAGTGATTTAACTATCAATTGAGGTCAACTTTAATCACTTTGGCTTATTAATTTAGGAAAATTTAAAAATTCAAAATAAAACTGTTGTGATCATCATTGTCAACATCGGTTGGCAATGGTGATCAGCATGTACACAATGGTGATCAGCACATATCGCACACATAATTGCGAGCCGGGTTCAACACAGTGCAGTTTTCATTTGTCATTTGTCATCCTAAGGCGAAGATTCTACTTCTGTTTCCTTAAAATATGAACCTATTATGTTACAGTAACGATAAGCCTACTGATGATCGACTTCGGAAACAAACGTGCATCTACCTATATCCAACAGCGAAATAATTATTACATTAAACTTTTTATTTTTTTCCTTTATTGGGGCTTTTTAGACTTAGCGCGATTGGCGCATTATTTTTAGGATTTGAAGGTAGGAAAACCATACGTAAAAATTAGGATATTATATAGGAAGGATTAGGATGGATGGATCAGAGGAGTGGAAAAGTCAATTTACTCATACTTATTTTACGGTCAGTATTATAATGGCTTAGGTGTTTAATATACATAGACTAAACAAACAAAAAAAGAAAGTAAAAAGTATAATGCCCATTAATAAAATACCTAAATCTGCGGGAAAAGCGGGGTGTAGTCAAAGGGTGTGTAACAGGACAGCGGTAAAGCGGTAAATCAAAATGTAATAATTTGTAGGGGTGAAACTCTATCTGCTGTACCTATAAAGAGATGGGAGTTAAATAGTCTCCTTGCTTCTGCTATTTTGGCTAACTAAAATAAAGTAACAGGGGTAAGGAAAAAGTTAAAATCTATTATTTGCTTAGGTTATACCTACTTACATCCTCTCTCCATGCTAAGATTGCCTGGAAGAGATCGTTTATAGCAATAGCGCTGCCAGTGGATGCACTAGTTTTAAATTGTTTTTGTCCTATGTACCTACTTATATAATTTCTGGTGTGAACAATAAACAACTCTCTACCTCTGTTCTAATTCTTGTGAGTTTATTATCTTAAAATAATGCAAAACATGCAAAAATCACTAGGCTAGAGTTTAATGACACATTATGATACATTATTATAATTGTTATTGAATGTATGACCTAATTTAATGTTGTTTGTAATATGATTAATTTGACATGTAATTTTTTATAATTATTAATAAAAATATCAATATATCAATATCAATGTGAACTATCTAATTGACAAGACAATAATGCCACTTTTATGAGGGAAAATAGAATTAATTGTATGGTACGATGCTACACACTGACAGTATATACGTAAGGTACGTACTCATTCTATTTTTATGCGTGATATTGCTACGAAACAGCAATAGTAACGCTACTAAGCAGCAGGTGTTGCTACAAGAAAGAGCTATTGTTATTAAGCTGGAGGTATTGCTACTAAGATGGAGGTATTGCTTCAAATCAGCAGGTATTGTTACTAAGCTGTAGGTATTGCTACTAAGATGGAGGTATTGCTTCAAATCAGCAGGTATTGCTACTAAGCAGGAGGTATTGCTACTAAGCAGCAGGTATTTATGCTAAGCAACATTTTTATCAAAAAACCTATCTAGTATTTTTAGTCCAAATAACAGACAAAAAGACGTGGTGGTAATTTAAGTGGTTTTCGTGCATCTGCAATCAATTAACATATATTATTTAATTTGAGTCACGGGAGTACATCTTATCAAAATAGATTAGACGTAAGTAAATCATGACATCTGTGAGATACACGGCGCTTCGGTCAATTAGCCTCTCATAAATGAAATTAAATTAATTATTAGAATGATTAATGGAGACGTTAGTACCTATTTTAAAATATTATTTAAGATTTATAAAAGGATTACAAGGGGTTAATCCCAGTCAATAAAAGTATTTTTAGGGTAAGTGAGACGGTGGTCTAAACTAAGTATTTACCTACCAATTGATTAAACACTCGTATTCATTTTATATCAATAGAATATCTGCACAAGGACCAAGGTCCAAGGTTTTCTTATATTTATAATAACATCAGAAATAAAATTTACCAATAATTCAAGCATAGGTAAAAAGACTGGCTGTTATTCAAGGTATTTTATTGTGTACTAGCGGTCCGCCCCGGCTCCGCACGGGTATAGTTATATAGCCTATTAAAATAGCCTATATTAATAAGTGATAATGCTTTCAAATGGTGAAAGAATTTTTTAAATCGGCCCAGTACTTTCTGAGCCAATTCGTTACAAACATACTTACATACAAATCTTTCCTCTTTATAATATTAGTATAGAAGTATAGATAAATGAGTATCTTAATGATTATAATATTAAAATTGTAAACAATTGAAGCAGCTTATTTTGTATAAATTACTTATCACTATTTGTTGGTTATTGTTTTGTTAGTTCTAAAATTATTTTTAAGTAACAAGTGGAGTTTTTTTAATTTTATTTGTCTGGACTTAGTCGTAGCAACGTGTTTTAAATACATAATTATATGTAAAATATCTTAGTTTTTTTGAACATTATTTGTAAGTAACAAACAAAACATTGTATACCGGAAATGGGTAAACTGTAAACTATATTACTCAAACAGGTATAACACACCTTATGCATAAGTTTTGGATAGTAAAGCCCGATGAAGGTACATGTACTGGGGCCTTACGGACAACAGCTAATTGCGGCACCTAATCCGCTCAGTTGGAAAATCACGCGACCGTAAACCGTATCTGGGCGCGATAAGGTTCACGTTCGCGTGATTTTCCAACTGAGCGGATTAGGTGCCGCAATTAGCTGTTGTCCGTAAGGCCCCAGTACATGTACCTTAAAAAGATTTTGTATGGAGCAGAAAATATGTCACTGCTACAGAATAGGTATATATTTTTTTTATTTTCTGTGATCACTGCACTGGGCCTGGGTACGTGATAATTCATTAGGATAATTCAACACATTCACATTCTACATTGACCTACAAATATTCCCTGGGACATTTTCCCATAATCATCTTACCTTTTTACGTAAAAAACAATCGCCAATTTCCACTCTGACAGACCCAGACAAGTTCAAAGGGGAAGTGTCGTTACACAATGGAGCACGCGTTGCGGCGCCCGCGCATCAAGGGCGCTAATACCCACTTCCTCCCACAGATAAAATATGACGTCGTCTATTGTCTATGGCTAGCCCACGAGGATACTGTGACAGATAGCGCACGGATCAGCGTTTAGGGCTTGTTCTTTTAGGGCTGTTGGGTTATCTGATTGTTGTAGTTGAACTTGAGGTGGTTAAAACACCCACCCCCATTGTTCGGGTAATTTTAAGTGGAAAAGATGTCTACCTATACAAAAACTGTGCGACCGACTTAGGCACACATCTTGCTAGTGCACCTAATTTTTAGGGTTCCTATTATGTCTTCTGTGTTACTACAAGGAACCCTTATAAGTTCGTTCTATCCGTCCGTCTGTCTGTCCTTCCGATTTTTTTAAAAGAGCACGACTCCCAATTTTAATTTGGGAATGATTACCAGCGCAGCTCTATCTACCTACATATTACCTATTTAAATTTCCGAGCAATCCAAACTTGCGTAGTACCTTGTAGTACCACGTAGTACTTACTTACTACTTAATTGCATTTAACAGATTCATTAACAATGAATAAAAATTGATTAGTACACATGGTATCATTTAATTTTTATAAGTTAGCAAAATTGATGTCCTTAATTAATTAATTGGAGAAATAGTTAAAAATTGATTTAAGAATCTTTAAATTAGTCTCTCTCTCTCTCTCTCTCTTTGGAGGGAAATAAAAACAACACCAGTAACAGTATGTCCAGATGGCAAACTTCATCTGTCCAATAAACAAGAATGTTGTGGTCCCCATTGACAACCATTACAGAAGGTGCATTTGATTTTAATTGTCCCTAGAGCGCTCAGATCTGGGGTCTAATATGGGGTCCTCGGGGTCTATTTTATTGGATGGAGACATTTGTTTGTCATGTTCTTGTGGCTTGTTTACTGTGTTGATGAAACAGGGATGGTGTTGATTGCTGTTGGAATAGAGTTTAATGCATTAAACTGATGTCATTACAGATGTATACATCTGTTGAAATACTGTTTGCATATTCTAAAAACTTTTTTTTCCGCCGAAATATGTCTTGTACATTATTTTAATAATTTTTTTAAACATGGCCTTTGAGTGACTCAATAATAATGATGAATTGAGTCTAAATTAGAGACTTATTTCATAATGATCATCGTTCGGAAGGCCTCTTCTAAGACTCGCTCGATCTACGGGCTTTTCAAAAAATAAAAATAAAGTTTTTTTTAAATCCTCGATAAAAAAGCTGAAAATCTTCATATAGCTGTACAGATTTCATTGAATCATACCTAATAACACTGTCGATCAAATCACTTACGTATCTGTGGTGCCCCTGGTGTTGCATATGTATCCATAGGCGTCGGTGATCGCTTACCATCAGGCAGCCCGTCAAATTGTTTGCCAACTATGGCAATAAAAAAATTACACAGACATATTACACACATTAAACTTAAAACACTTATCTTTTTGCGTCGGGGGTTATAAAGTAGAAGTAGGTACACGGAGTTTTTTAATTCTCCTCTGATAATAGAGATCTGTCCCTGTGAGTATAATTCTGACTGATTTAGAATAGAATAGTACATTATGATTGCCTGGAAAATATCGCTTATCGCTATAAGGCAGCCAGTTGTACCAACACTTTTAACTCGTTTTTGTGTGTAATTTTTTTGTGAACCGTAGTTATCTATCTAATAGTTGCGCCCGCGGCTTAAATCACGTGACAAATCCTTCAGTTTATATAATTATCCTGTGTTACTCTCCAACCCTCCACCTATCTTTGTCCAAAAAACATTTCGATCCATAGCACTGTTACTGCGTGAAAGAAGTACAAACAAACACACTACCACTACTCTATGGCATTTATAATATTTTATTTTTTATGCAGATAACGTACAGTGATACATAACTAATACTAAGAATTTGGATAACTTAGTTCTACTTACACGTTTCCGCTTATAAAAACAACTTGTTTACGTTAAAAGAGTTACTTTAGGTCTAGGTTAATGTAAAAATCAGATTAGTAATGACATATATAGTTAAAACATATCATATCATAGCATATCGGGAGCTCATTCCACAACCTTAGCACGGTAAATATCCCGTAAATAATCATGTAACTTTAGTGAACAACCGTGAAAGTTTAAAACAGTGTTTTACATAAATTGTTGCCTAAAGAGATCGGTTTTAGCTATAAGGCCGCCTCTTGTGGCACTAGCTCGTAAGTGTTTTCTATCTGTTTGTAATTTTTATTTCTGGTGTACCTACATAATAATGAGTTTTTATCTATCTATCTATCTATTTTATAAACGATACAGTACCTACCTATAATTAGTAGGTAAGGATAAAGTAAGAGTTATGTCTTTTAATTGCGGTTATATCGATATAAAATAACGTAGGTACGTACGTATTTCCAATACGACGATACGCGAATTCAGTTTCCATTTTCCCTTTCAAAATGGATTGCGTAGCATCAATCTACTCTGAGACGAGTCGGGTTCCGTCGATATCTGAACTATATCCATGTAGGTAACGTGTAGCCTAGTAATTAGGCGTCGCAGGGCGGGGTGCGGGGGCGGGCGCCGGAACCGGAAGCAAGCCGGAGATGAAGGCGCGATACAATATCCGGTTAGACGCCATTTCCGCCGCGAGACGCTCATGTGTGGATGCCTTGCGTTATTTTCACAGATAGATATTATGGGTTGTTATGTTGACGATTTGGGATAAAATGTATTTAAATGTTAGTTTTGGTTGGTATTGGTATAGGGGAGGTGTTAAACAGTATTAGGTATGTTTCGGGGTGGAAAAAGGAAAGGATGATTTTATTATGATAAACTCTATAATTTTGTCTCTTTTATGTGGATTGCCAATTTTTTTTTTCTTTCTATTATTGCCGAGTTTGGGACCTACAGACAATTCTATAATGCAGTGCTAAAATAATTCTGCTCAATAAATGACTTTTTGATTTGATTTTGAATTAATTTTTATTTTATTATCTTTGAGAAACTAACGGTCTTAACTAACAGAGTTAATAATTAGCTAGAGACAAAGGGGCCATTTAAAAGTTTCTACTCATAAAAAACAGAGTACATTATATGAACGCTAAAACATGTGAATAAAAAATATAGAAGTAGAATATTCAATTATTTTAATGGCATGGAATATATCAGGCAAACATACGCATCACTTTAGATTATGTATATACATAATCGAAGTGCACCTTTATAACAGCTCTCTTGAAAAATCTTAGCAGTCACTTTCCACGTCGTCACTTGGAAGACTCTCGAAGCCTCTCGCTCCTCACTCAGCTGCAAATCACATAAAAGCTTAATCCCCGTTAATCCTCAGAGAGCAATCATGTTTCCCTCTCGGAGACAATGCCTTCGACCCTCACGCCTCGTCCTTAGCTGCCGGCGACGGAAGGTATGTCTTATCAACCTCATCGGACGACGCGCAATCGTTGCGTTTACATTTTTGATAAACGACATTTTGTGGCTGAATTTTGTGAGATGACAAAATAGCTGTTATAGAAGTTGTTCATTTTTTTACGGGCGTATAAGACATGGTGCTTAACTGTTGGCCTTTTGGAAAAACTCAGAGTCACACAGCGGGCAATGACGAGAGCTACGCTTGGTGTTTGTTTGCTCGATAGAATCCAGAACCAGTCATCGACATAGCTATTAAAATTTGCAAGTTGAACTGGCAATGGGCAGGTCAAATCGCTTGAAAAACCAATAATCGATAGGGGAAGAAAGGTTCTTGAGTGGAGACCACGAACCGGAAGACGCAGCGTAGGATGGACTAGATGGACTGACGACATCGTGAGAATCGCGGGTATCCAGTGGATACGGATGGCGAGCTGACGTTCAGTGTGGAGGTCTAAGGAGAAGGCCTATGTTCACCAGTGGACGTCTTCTGGCTGATGATTATGATGAGGTTAGGTTAGGTGATGACCGCAGCTCATCTGATGTTTAGTGACGCTGTGATCGAAGGCGTTAAACACGCCTAGCCTGGAATGGCTCTCAAGTGATGCTTCCAAAATACACGGTTGGCGCTTGGCAACAGATATTCTACTTGACGGTGGTAACTAGCCAGCCGGACACCAGAAAGTGTTCTACCACCATGGTATGGTTTCCTCACGATGTTTTAGAACGTCCGAACGGGCGGGCGGCGCTTCAAGCATGATATAAAACACTTTTTATGTAGGTATACGTTTTCTAATATATATCACTTTCCTTCTCCATCAAAATCGTTCGGCAGCGCAGATGGTAATCTTTCGATCTCCCAAATCTATTCAGCCGCAAGTAGCAACTCCGTTCATCTGAGTTTAGTCTAGTCTGGTATATTTATATGTATAAATAGTACATGTAATAATTATTCGGCGGCGGAGCGATAATACAGATTTAGATAGCAAGTCGAGAGGAGAGATAACCCCTTACATAGCTCAGAGCACATAGCGCCTAACCACCCCTGGGGTACAGTGCGCAAAATAAGAGGCAACAATCTTCAAAACGAGAAGACGTTACAACCGGTTGAATATAACGGTATGGTTGATGTGTTGATGTAGAAAACCAGGCAGAGGTACCAATCTTGGAGTTCTGGTACCGACGTGAAGTGAATGTAGGTCTACATTCGCATAATTTTCGATTTCTGTTTGAAGTTGTGGGTAATCCTATAATAATTATGTCAATTACCTGAGCAATATTCTCTCAGTCTATGTCAAGTTTCATCCTATTAGAGCAGTAACCAAAATATTAAAATAATCACCTGGTCGTTACTAAGATCCCAATTTTCATTTCTCTAACGAATATCTGGTATTGGTTTAGTACATTAATACTTAAAATACATAAATTAATTTAATACATAAAAACTCAATCATATCTTCATTATGAACTAATATAATAAGTTCATAATGAAGATATGATTAAGTTTTTATTTAAAATTTTCCGTAGAATGTTTGTCCTGGGGTAGGTACTTGCAATTGCTATCCCGCATCCTCAGGCAGACTCCACTCCGCTTCGGTAATGCCAGAGATCCGGAGCACAGCCATCAATGCTACAATACTGGTTATAAAAGACTATCGGACAGGCGCGACAAGTTGATTTGTGAAAAATAACAGGCTAAGTGCGAAACATAATTAAATGTTAAACGTATACTGTAGGAATTATTTAAATCAGCTTATAAAGTTCTGAGATATAAGCGCTTAAAGTTTTTATTTGGATTAGGAAGGGATGCTCTGTCCCTTTCTCGTAAAGTGGGTGTTTGCATGGCGTACTTCCAAGTGATGTTTGCTCTCTAGCATTTTAATGTCTTGCCAAGACATTAAAATGACATTATAACAAACTAGCGACCCGCCCGCCCGGCTTCGCACAGGTGTAATTTACGTGCGATGCCGGGGCGGGTCGCTAGTTATATATATAAACCTTCCTTGAAAATTTATCTAAGTGATGGTGAAAACCGCATCAAAATCCGTTGCGTGGTTTAGGAGGAGTTAGCGGCCATACAGATATAAAGACAGACGCGGAAAGCGACTTCAGTTTATATGTAGAGAAGAAGAAGATAGAGAGGAGAAGAGATTTTGAACACAATATTTTAGTTTTGTTATCGGTGATCGTTAGTGATCATTAGGAGAGTTTTTTTAAAGACAATCAAATTATATCAGGCTGGTACCCTATTGTGCTAGATAAGTGTGGCTATTTCGCTATATATCGATTCAGCGTAAATTATTTCGAATTTTTAAATCATGAAAGCTCTAATTGGATTACGATGGGTTCTAAAAACTATCAGTTTTCATTAAAAAATGTTGTGTATATTAAGATTATAAACAAGATTTTAAAGTTAAGCATCCAGCACAATCGAATGGAGGGTTGTTGAATGGAGAACACGGACCGGTAAGCGCAGCGTAGGACTTCCACCCACAAGATGAACAGATGACAAAAAGAGACGGCAGGGAAACATTGGATGCAGGCCGTTTCCAACCTGTCCTTTTGGAGATCAATGGGAGAAGCCTATTTCTAGCAGTGGACATCCAATGGCTGAAATGATGATGATGATGATCCAGCACAATGAAGTTCTTTAAGGTCTTGTAAGTGATCTTTCCAATAAGATAAATTTAGTACTAAAATCTTGAAGGCAAAAAATGCTGGCTATAATCAAAGGGTACATAGATAAATGGATAAATTAACAATACTTACTAGGCAAGGTAAGGTAAAGCATATAACATTTTCTATAAAAAAATAAAGAAGTAACATTTTAATCTCCTGTTTTTCCTTAGGTACCTAATTTGTGGACGGTACTTGGCGGATTTCTGAAAGGATCTAAGGAGGGTGGCGGAGGCCTCGAGGATGCGCCGGGGGTGCCGCGGGGGGAGGTACTGCGCTGTGACGTCACGTCCTATCTCGGCGGCCATCTTGGATTATCTCGTCGCACCTGGGGGGAGGGGTTCAGTATCGACCGATGCCGTCTCTGCATTTTTCAGGGTGCTGATAATGTCTACTTAGTTGATTTTCTTGCTTTTTATGGGTTTACCTCTGTCTTTGTTTGTCACTTCATATAATTTCTGTTGTAAATCTGGAAAGTGTGTTTTCAATGAAAATGAGTAGGTATATTGATTTATGAATGCATATAACTTTTTAAATAAATCTTAAAGTCATAGAGTCGTTAGTTGTGTTACTTGTGTAGCGGGCATTTTCCGCAACTAGGCCTTTCATTGGCCCATTTTGCCCGGCTGCAGCTAATTCAGCCACCCGGTCACCTCCAGGAAAGCCAGCAACTCGCTACACATAGAATAGTACGTAGTAATTGGGTATAATTCGTTTATAATAGGAGTTCCAAGTTTCAAACCGCAAATTCTTATTTACTAAAGAGAAATCAAGAAACTTTAAATCATTCCCAAACGTCAAAATACAAACTACTACAAGCAAACATTCAATTAAGCGTTTAGCCAAACCGCATCTGTATTATTAAAATTCAGGGCGCACACACGCACAGCGTTATCTGTCTATGGCAGTTTGGTCATGCTGATATTATCTGTGGCATCCCCGGCACCCCCCATCCCCTAGGGTGGCTTTGTCCCGAGACTTCAAACGAGCGCCCTTGCTTGTATTTACTCTATTTACAAAAGCAAAATTTTATTTTTACTTATCAAACAACGGCCCTGTTTTATTGTTATGTCACTTGCAGTCTAATTTTAGAGGTGATTGTGATGGTTAAGGTTTGTTTGAACGTAAACCTCTTCGGTTGTAGAGTTATCAGTGGGATGGTAAAATATGGGACGATGCCATGTTTTACGATTGAAGAAGGGTTGTTATCCTATGGTAGCAACTGAGCTACTCATTTTCACACATTTTTGACTCGGCGAACTCGAAAAGTAGATTAGCGGCTTGCCCAACAAGTAGGCTATCAAAATAATAATAAATTTATAACAAAATAAGTATAGGTATCTACTTTTCGAATTTTACCGATTCGAAGTTATGTGAATATTTGGAGTCAGTTACGTCTAGAGTCGCGGGCATCCGTGTCAGTGGATGCGGATGGCGGGCTGTCTTTCAGTGTGCAGGTCTAATGGAGAGGCCTATGTTTAGCAGTGGATGTCTTCTGGCTGATGATGATGAAGTCATTAATATGACGCTGTCCTTTAACACTATCATATTTGATTAGAAAAAAATAGAACTACAGGCATTGACCCGTGATTAGACTGTGATGTGATTTTCCAGCTATCTTACAGTTCAGAAATGGCGAAAAATCTAATAGCAAGTTTAATAACTTGGAATGATTTTAACCCCCTTATATATAAAATGATAAAAAAGTCAAAAATTAAAACAAAAGGAGGGTCACCATACAACAATTTTTTTTTTACGTATTTTTGTATTAGCTCTCATGTAAAAACGATAATACGTACAAGCGTCAAACTTGGCATATTTATAGTACACACTCTAAAGTATAACAACAAATACTGAATCAAAAGCCAAGTGCGAGTCGATGACAAATTTCTATTCATTACCAAGTTATAACTGGTAATTCCTTACCTGGATTATTTCACCGAATGGAAATGGCATATTTTACTAATTTTGAAGTCGTTTTTTTATTGATAATTATTGTATTTTGTGCTCAGTGCGCGACCGCGACTCGCTATTGGTCTGTTTATTTTAGACTTTGATTGCCATTGTATCTTTGCGCCATTTATTTATATGGAAACAAATTCAAAAGCTATAATATCAACAAGACCAACGATTAACCCTTGAGCACTTATTATTGTTTCACCAACAGGAAAGTCATTAAGAGGCAATCAACATGTTAATTCTGAGACCACCGGGCCACAATAGCTAGCAGGGTTGACACTGTTAAAAGAACGGTGAAAACGCTCAAGGGTGCAAGTTTAAACAAAGGCTCATTAAGAGCGCGTGCTACGCAGCTGCGCTTGCGCTTGTGTTCAGCGTGTTTTGCCTTTACCTTTGAACGTTTAGTTATAATTTGTATATGTCGAATTAATATTTAAATTCAGGTTAGGTTCAAATTAGCATCACAAATATCTATAGAGAAAATAGTTTAATCTAATATCCTTATTGTACTTGAAACGACGTAGAAGCGGAATTACACTAGAAATTCGACATATACAAATAAAAATGGACTTCCGCAAAGTAACGCCTGATTCAATCAGCGTTTAGTTATAGACGACAAACTTGATAGTAATGAATGGACCCAAGTATGTCCTAAAACTGGGACCAGAACCACCGGAGAATGGGCAGCAGCATCTCCTTACTACACGGTGGACGTACTGCGATCCCCAAGCCGCTAAGCGTGGGGGTTATGGCAACACCCCTCCTAAGAGGGACGCCTTTGTTCAGCAGTGGACGTTTAATGTCTGATGATTATGATGATGAATGAATGGAAGCTACACTATTTCCATTCGTTTATTTTGAAAGCTGCAATAACATTGTAAAACGCTGAATCATCATTATTACCAGCCTATCGGGTTCCCACTGCTGGGACACAGGCCTTTTCTCAGAGAGAGAGAGTACGGACCTTAATCCACCATGCTGGCCCAGTGAGTGTTGGTGAAAATCATGTCTTTGAACTTTTGAGGTTATTGGACATACCGAACCTGCACATCATTTATTTAAATCTTAAAATAAGTCATTGGTACAGGGCCGAGGTTAGAACCGGGAACCGTTAGATTGTAAGCGCACAAGCTACCGCTGAACTAGCTACTACACGGTGAACGTACTGCGATCTCCAAGCCACCTGCCAAGCGTGGGGATTATGGCAACACCCCTCTCTAAGAGGGAGGCCTTGTTCAGCAGTGGACATTTAATGGCTGATGATGTGAAGCTACCGCTCGGCTACCATCGCTCAAGATTTTTGTAGCAAGAGATGTTAATTGCAATTAGACCACCAGGGGTGGCACAACACGTTTGTCGCTAGGTGAAATAAAACAAAGGTTCATTAAGAGCGCGTGCGCAGCTGCGTGTGCGCAACTTTCGATGGGGAGTATCCAAGTAGAGGGCGCTTCAGGAAGTGTGGAGTACCGTGGAGAGGGTAAACTAAGGCACGCGCTGGCAAGGTAGTCAGTCAGACCTGAGACCACCCTGAGTCGCCGAGGTGGGTGGTGGTGTAGCGCTAATAAAGCGGCCAAGCGAAAGCCTATAAACTAAAAAAAAAAAAAAACTTCGCTGTATGAAACCTACTGACTTTTTGTACTGAGAGCTCAGAGAATCTTATTAGAAAGCATATTGGAAAGGCATAAGTATCTTGTTAGATAATTAGGCAGGTGCTCGAATTTTAAGCCTTGTACTTCGCAAAAACGCGTAGGCCACTAAAAATAATATTTTCTTCTCTTTTCTGTGCTGTAAACAAATCAAAAATCTCAATATGGCTCACATATTTATATTTTTGACGTGTAACATCTATTGGCCACGCCTTGGCAGTAAAACCGACTCGTATGCCGTGATGGCAAACATTATTACGCTTTCTTGTGCCGTTATGTTTCACATCTGGTGGGCGTTCCGTGACGGTCAACTTTTATCTCCTTTAATGTCACACAATAATAGTTGTAACAAACAAACGGTGCCTTCAATTAAAAGTCACATCCGAATCACGGCAGTATTCAGTTGCCAACTGATTTTTTTACTGAATATGTAATGTAACGGCGGATTAACTAAGAAATAGTAAGAAGTCAAAAAGTTAAAACGAAACGGGGTTTGGTCCCATTACAACAACCGTTTTTTTTTACGTATTTTTGTATTAGTAATCATGTAAAAACTGTAATACGTACAAGCGTCAAATTTGCTATGATTATAGTACACACTCTAAAGTATAACAGCAAATAATAAATAATGGCCAAGTGCGAGTCCGTGACAAGTATCTGTTCATTACCAAGTTATAACTGGTAATTTTACTACACACTAGGCCGGTTTATTTGCATAGGTATAGTTCAATGGCTGGAGAGAGACACGCTACTTTTCATCTTCATCACCATCACCGCCATTTTTCATCACTACGCGGGTGAAACCGCGGGGCGCAGCTAGTACCTAATAAGCTAATGTATATTCTAATGTAATGTATTATATATACCTACATGTTTGCTTGTACCTATTGATGTATGTATGTATGATACATTATCCAAATACTACTTCCATAAATATAAAATGTCATATATCTACTAAAATAAAGCATAATATTAGGGAAGACTCCAAAACCGTTGAAATCATAACACCGTCTGAGTGGGGATCTTGGCTCGTTGCATCTTTTGTCTACTTAACTGAGCTCTGATATGAACATAACAATGAACTTATCTAAATAGACTTTAAAATCTTATTGGCGATGCTTTAGAAGGGATGAAGGAATTGCTTGAGGCATTTGTTTATTTGAGTGCCTATATGCTCATAGAAAGATTTGTATTAGGTATATACAATACAATACAATAGGTACAATATTTCTTTATTACACACAGAAAATACAAATGAAACATAAACTAACATAGAAAACAAATATACGGCAGTATAATGGGCGGCCTTATCGCCTAAAGCGATTACTTCCAGGCAACCTTTAGGTATATAAGTATTATATATGGTAACTTTGAAAGTTTCGCGATAAGTTCCGGTAGACATTTCTAATATTATATAGGGTGCTTCGTAGCTGGCTAAAAAGTGACACTATAAGGGATCATCACCATAATCCACTTCCAGACATAGGCCTCTCTGCCAAGGTGCGCCGCTCAGCCCGATCTTAGGCTTTTCGTATCCAGTTTTCAATAGGCTGCCAGCCACTGTCAGTCCAGTCTTACGTATATAGTCACTCTATCCCCTATCTAATCATGCCCCACTATGTCCGCTGGCTCGTACAGTGGGTTTTGAGCCATTCATCACCATCATCATCAGCCAGAAGACGTCCACTGCTGAACATAGGCCTCCCCTTGTAACCTCCACATTAAACGACAGCCAGCCTTTTGCATCCACTGGATGCCAGTGACTCTCACAATGTCGTCGGTCCATATAGTGGGCGACCTACCTACGCTGCGTCTTCCGGTTCGTGGTCTTCACTCAAGAACCTTTCTTCCCTATCGGTTATCGGTTCTTCGAGCGATGTAGCCTGCCTATTGCCACTTCAACTTATAAATTTTAACAGCTATGTCGGTGACTCTGGTTCTTTGGCGAATATCCACGTTTCGGATTCCATCGCATTATATTAGTTTCGGTATTTGAACTATTACCTGTATTTAAAGAGGTCTCGTTTAGGTGTATCATCGTCTGTATCCAAAAAAAATATCAGACATCGTCGTCGGGGATTAAAAATTATCAAAATGCTCTCTCCGCTTACAACATTGAACCAAGCTACCAATATATATATATATATATATATATATTGGTAGCTTGGTTCAATGTTGTAAACGGAGATATATATATATATTGGTAGCTTGGTTCAATGTTGTAAACGGAGAGAGCATTTTGATAATTTTTAATCCCCGACAAGAAAAGTACTACAGTATATATATACTTACAGAACCTGAAAATTTCATTGTTCCTGTAGGTGAAGAATGTTGTATACCAACATTCATATATATATACTGTAGTACTTTTCTTGTCGTATATACCAACATTCTTCACCTACAGGAACAATGAAATTTTCAGGTTTATAAGCACATGTGTTAATTTAGGGTAAACGATAGGTAGATTTTACTACACAGAACGTCCATACCAAAGATGGAGGATCTCAGAACAGACAAACAAGGGAGATATGCCTTAGTACGTGTTTCACCCACTTTTTTAACTATACCACTAAAACTGTGAGTCATGTTTACAAATTTTTCACGCACACTAAAAACTAGCATCCACACTATATAATTAACTAACTACTACTAATAGTCCACATGCAAAATGGGGCGGCAAGGTCGTCTGCAGGGTGAGTTCGATTAATGGCATCAAGCCTGATTTAGACCTGCTGTGTCCCGCCACGCCCTCATACCATATCTCTCTTGTTTGTCTGACGTGAGAAGAGGACCGTACCAAATATCATCCAAATCCGGTTAGCCGTTACAAAGTTGAGTACGGATAAACGCGCAATTTACACACAAACTTTCGCATTTATAATAATGTGTAATAAAATATAGATATTATTTGAGTAACAATTACCTACAGGTAGGAGTACGCTAATATTAATGACAGAACTGAGCAGTAGGGACATACCAGTTGCTGCTTAATCGCGGGGGTCCACACATAGAATCAGCGTGTAGATGTGACAATACTAAAGAAGTATAAAGGGGGGGGGGGGGGGGGGGTATTAGTTTAAGGTACAGAAAAGTTTATTTTTGTTTTTTGGTATAAGGTGTAAGGTAACCTGGAAGAGATCGCTTTAGCCTATGGTTTCACTCGTTTCTATTTTTTCCGTCGTCCTATAAAATATCAACATGAAAATCTTAATAATCTCATAAATTTGCGTCATAGTAAACTGTAAAAACCACTCGTAACCAGTTTGCCGTGCAAATTGATTTAAACTATCGCTAAATTACTCTCGCGAAGCACAAAAAATGGATACGCTGGGCTTTCGTACAATTTGACGTGCTTGAGGCTACTGACTTGAAAAATATACCGTGTGTTTGCTCTGTTGCTAAGTGAAAGAGTAAGAAAACAACCAATATTAATATGATTACTTAGTATTTACTTGTAACAAACGTAGATATACATTAAGTATATACTTTTATTTTATACTAGCTTCCGCCCGCGGCTTTGCCCGCGTTGTTCTAGGGAAAAATTATGAAGTTCTCAGCAAAAAGCTTTATTTTAGGACGCTACTAAATACGTTTTATGTATTTCATCCTGGATATTGATGGTCGGTAGGTACACGGTGCTTTATGAGCAGGAGATCTAAAGTTAAATTCCTGGCCTGGCTGGGCCGCTTGCGGCCCAGCGAGCCACGTGACTTAGAAAGTTTTTTTTTTCTTTTTGTACGTCACTTGTGCTTGACACTCGCCCTCGCGGGCCGCTTGCGGCCCAGCGAACCACGCAACCTAGAAAGTTTTTTTTTCTTTTTTGTACGTCACTTGTGCTTGACACTCGCCCACGCGGGCCGCATGCGGCCCAGCGAACCGCGCGACCTAAAAAAGTTTTTTTTTTCTTTTCGGTAACTCACTTGTGCTTGACACTCGCCCTCGCGGGCCGCTTGCGGCCCAGCGAACCACGCAACCTAGAAAGTTTTTTTCTTTCTTTTTTGTACGTCAATTGTGCTTGACACTCGCCCTCGAGGGCCACTTGCGGCCCAGCGAACCGCGCGAGCAAGAAAGTTTTTTTTTCTTTTTGGTAAGTCATTTGTGCTTGACACTTGCCCTCGCGAGCCGCTTGCGGCCCAGCGAACCGAGCAACCTAGAATTGTTTTTTCTCTCTTTTTTTACGTCACTTGAGCTTGACACTCGCCCTCGCGGGCCGCTTGTGGCCCAGCGAACCGCGCGACCTAAAAAGTTTTTTTTAATATTTTTTTTACGTCACTTGTACTTGACACTCGCCCTCGCGGGCTGCTTGCGGCCCAGCGAACCGCGCGACCTAGAAAGTTTTTTTTTCTATTTGGAGAGTCACTTGTGCTTGACACTCGCCCTCGCGGGCCGCTTGCGGCCCAGCGAACCACGCAACCTAGAAAGTTTTTTTCTTTCTTTTTTGTACGTCACTTGTGCTTGACACTCGCCCTCGAGGGCCACTTGCGGCCCAGCGAACCACGCGAACAAGAAAGTTTTTTTTTTTCTTTTTGGTAAGTCATTTGTGCCTGACACTTGCCCTCGCGGGCCGCTTGCGGCCCAGCGAACTGAGCAACCTAAAAAATTTTTCTCTCTCTTTTTTTACGTCACTGAGCTTGACACTCGCCCTCGCGGGCCGCTTGCGGCCCAGCGAACCGCGCGACCTAGAAAATTTTTTTTTCTTTTCTGTACGTCACTTGTGCTTGACACTCGCCCTCGCGGCTCGCTTGCGGCCCAGCGAACCGCGCGATCTAGAAAGTTTTTTTTTTCTTTTTTGTACGTCACTTGTGCTTGACACTCGCCCTCGCGGGCCGCTTGCGGCCCAGCGAACCGCGCAACCTAGAAAGTTTTTTTTTCTTTTTTGTACGTCACTTGTGCTTGACACTCGCCCTCGCGGGCCGCTTGCGGCCCAGCGAACCACGCAACCTAGAAAGTTTTTTTTTCTTTTTTGTACGTCACTTGTGCTTGACACTCGCCCTCGCGAGCCGCTTGCGGCCCAGCGAACCGCGCGACCTAGAAAGTTTTTTTTTCTTTTCTGTACGTCACTTGTGCTTGACAATCGCCCTCGCGGCTCGCTTGCGGCCCAGCGAACCGCGCGATCTAGAAAGTTTTTTTTTTCTTATTTGTACGTCACTTGTGCTTGACACTCGCCCTCGCGGGCCGCTTGCGGCCCAGCGAACCGCGCAACCTAGAAAGTTTTTTTTTTCTTTTTTATACGTCACTTGTGCTTGACACTCGCCCTCGCGGGCCGCTTGCGGCCCAGCGAACCACGCAACCTAGAAAGTTTTTTTTTTCTATTTGGTAAGTCACTTGTGCTTGACACTCGCCCTCGCGGGCCGCTTGCGGCCCAGCGAACCGCGCAACCTAGAAAGTTTTTTTTTTCTTTTTTATACGTCACTTGTGCTTGACACTCGCCCTCGCGGGCCGCTTGCGGCCCAGCGAACCACACAACCTGGAAAAAGTTTTTATTTTCTTTTTGGTAAGTCACTTGTGCTTGACACTCGCCCTCGCGGGCCGCTTGCGGCCCAGCGAACCTTGCGACCTAGAAAGTTTTTTTTTCTATTTGGTAAGTCACTTGTGCTTGACACTCGCCCTCGCGGGCCGCTTGCGGCCCAGCGAACCACGCGACCTAGAAAGTTTTTTTTTTCTTTTTTGTACGTCACTTGTGCTTGACACTCGCCCTCGCGGGCCGCTTGCGGCCCAGCGAACCACGCAACCTAAAAAGTTTTTTTTTGTACGTCACTTGTGCTTGACACTCACCCACGCGGGCCGCTTGCGGCCCAGTGACTCGCGCGACCTAAAAAGTTTTTTTTTCTATTTGGTAAGTCACTTGTGCTTGACACTCGCCCTCGCGGGCCGCTTGCGGCCCAGCGAACCACGCGACCTAGAAAGCTTTTTTTTTTCTTTTTTGTACGTCACTTGTGCTTGACACTCGCCCTCGCGGGCCGCTTGCGGCCCAGCGAACCGTGCGACCTAGAAAGTTTTTTTTTCTATTTGGTAAGTCACTTGTGCTTGACACTCGCTCTCGCGGGCCGCTTGCGGCCCAGCGAACCACGCGACCTAGAAAGTTTTTTTTTTCTTTTTTATACGTCACTTGTGCTTGACACTCGCCCTCGCGGGCCGCTTGCTGCCCAGCGAACCATGCAACCTAGAAAGTTTTTTTTAAATTTTTTGTAGGTTACTTGTACTTGACACTCGCCCTCGCGGGCCGCTTGCGGCCCAGCGAACCACGCGACCTAGAATGTTTTTTTTTTTCTTTTTGGTAAGTCACTTGTGCTTGACACTTGCCCTCGCGGGCCGCTTGCGGCCCAGCGAACAGAGCAACCTTGATTTTTTTTTTTCTCTTTTTTCTTACTTCACTTGAGCTTGACACCCGCCCTCGCGGGCCGCAAGCGGCCCAGCGAACCGTGCGACCTAGAAAGTTTTTTTTTCTATTTGGTAAGTCACTTGTGCTTGACACTCGCCCTCGCGGGCCGCTTGCGGCCCAGCGAACCACGCGACCTAGAAAGTTTTTTTTTTCTTTTTTGTACGTCACTTGTGCTTGACACTCGCCCTCGCGGGCCGCTTGCGGCCCAGCGAACCACGAAACCTAGAAAGTTTTATTTTTTGTACGTCACTTGTGCTTGACACTCACCCACGCGGGCCGCTTGCGGCCCAGTGAATCGCGCGACCTAGAAAGTTTTTTTTTTTTTTGGTTAGTCACTTGTGCTTGACACTCGCCTTCTAGAATACCACGCAATCTAGAATTTTTTTTTGTACGTCACTTGTGCTTGACACTCGCCCTCGCGGGCCGCTTGCGGCCCAGCGAACCACGCAACCTAGAAAGTTTTTTTTTTTCTTTTTGTACGTCACTTGTGCTTAGTTAACACTCACGGGCCGCTTGCGGCTTGCTAAATCTGTTAAACAGTCATCGAGTTGAGAGATTGAAATTATCCTACAGGAACTTACATATTGTCGGTATAAAATAGCCTTAGTTTTAATCCAGGGAATATTCTACCTCCATACCAAATTGCATCGAAATCCGTTAAACAGTCTCAGAGTTGAGTGATTGATGTTATACTACAGGAACCATAGATTTTTTCCGGGTAAAAATAACTCATGTGATAGTCCAAGGAATATTGTACCTTCGTACCAAATTTCATCAAAATCCGTTAATTTAGGGAATATGCTACCTCCATACCAAATTTCATCGAAATCCGGAGTTAAGTGATCAAAGTTATCCTACAGGAACCACTCATTTTCCCAGGATCAGAATTAGGTTGTTATAATATTATTCAGTGTATAATCCACCTCCATACCAATTTCATCAAAATCTGTTTAACAGTTACAAAATTGTGTGATTGAAGTTATCCTACAGGAACTTTAAAATTTTCCGGGATACAAAGTATTGTGTGTTTTAATATGGCTCCTTGTCTATTTCTTTACCAAATTTCATATTTATTTGTTGAGCCGTTGTGAAAAAGAATGATTATACCATCCCACGGGAATTGTCAAATTTTCCGGGATAAAAAGTGGCTTGTGTTGCAATGTGGCGGCTTGCCTGTTTCTATACCGAATTTCATACTTATTTGTTGAGCCGTTGTGGAGATTTGTGTAATTGAAATTATCCTACAGGAACCGTGCATTTTTTCGGGACAAAAAGTAGCCTATGTGTTAATCCAGGGTATAAGCTATATACATTCTAAATTTCATCTAAATCGGACCAGTAGTTTCGGCGGTGACTTCAGCCAAACATACACACTTACACACTTACACACTTACACACTTACCCACTTACACACAAACTTTCGCATTTATAATATTAGTAAGATCTGTTACCTCAGATCAGATAAATAAAGGAGGTGGCGTGGCGGGTGTGAACGCATCAGTGATGCCTTTACAAACTGTAAGTACGGCACACCTACAAATTTTTTGCGTGAAGCGGTTTAGCGATAGGTAAAGTAAAACAAGTGGATGAATCACGGAGACATTTGAACACGATCGATAATTGTACTAAAGCATATCTCCTTGGTTTATCTGATCTGCGAGTGTGTAACATTTTTTTTAAAGTTCAACTATCTTTGAATTTTTAAACTTTCGCGATTTGAACTCAACAACAACTATCAACACCATCGTTTACAATTGTCTACAAATGATGTAGTCTAAGCTTTAGAAAAAACCAAGTACAACTTCATTTATGGTCGTGGCAATTTGTGTTCAATAATTAAGTCTCTTCTGTTTTGTCCACATCTATGTCAAATAAAGTGTACCGGTGGCAACGCACGGATCGGCCATTTGTTAAGCGCCACGTGATATTATTTAGTTATTTATTGGCCTACACGACTTCCGAGGCTGGCCGCGACATCGGACAGCTTCTAGGAATCGGAATATACAGCCGCTTTATACCTTTTTAAACGACTTCAAAAAAGGAGGGGGTTCTCAATTCGGTTGTTTTTGTTAATGTTTGTTACCTCAAAACTCCGTCTTTTCTAAACTGATTTGGTCATAAATAAACTTTTCTTTCTTTCTTTTTCTTTATTTGGGAAATTCGTTGAAAGGATATACTTTCAGATTGGTGCCTAGAAATTTCATCAAAACTGGTTTAGTAGTTTGGTTTTTTAAATTAAATTAACTGTCTATTGTGTCATCCAAGTAAACGAAATGGCGTATTTTTCTAATTTTGAAGTCAGTTTTTATATTTATAATTATTATTATATGGGTCTTCCTGGCACATATTATAGACATTTTACTACTAATATTGAACTCGGTTTTTAAATTGATAATAATTATTAGATATATGAGTCTGTCTGGCACAAATTATGTATATAAGGTCACGTTTTTAGGTGATATTTAAATTAACACTAAAATAAAGCGTTATTATTTTAAATGAGCTTGACGTTTGGAAACATTTGCAATCCATAAAAAGCTAGCCTGTATGATGTACAAAAAAGCTCAATCTGTAGACGTTGGCTACAACTAACTAACCCCATCCTCCATACAAACTTCAGACAGACCTCGACATTTTTACAAAAAATCAATACACACGCTTCTCAATGCTTATTGTAAGTCCTTTTGGTTACTTGAAAAACGACACCTCACACATTCTAAAGTCCTAGACATATTTGCATATCAGAATAATCATCCCATACAATTTTCATTACACAACGCTTCGCAGGTGCTAAGAACATTATAATAGCAGACTTATCTTTTTACATTCAATAGCGAAGGAAAAAACGTGATTGTGGCCACATACCTGTTCCCTGCAACGAGATCTTTCCTATACATAAAGATAAACACAATCAATATAATAAAAATGATTTTATAAGAGCTATGAAGGTGCGAAGACACTCGAACGAGGTAAACGCATCGTATTTCAAAACAACGAATTTGATATCTCAATTTTTCGCCTGTTTTATTATTGGTGAGGGATAATTTTTTTCTTGTTTGGCGGTTTTTTCATTATGATTGTAAAAAAGATGAAGGATTAGGAATTCACACGATTCATTATTGGTGGTTACTCAAAAGGAAACACTGGAAACGCTGGATGCAGGCCGTTTCCAACCGGCCCTTTTGGAGATCGATGGGGGAGGCCTATGTCCAGCAGTGGACGTCCTATGTCAGAAATGATGATGATGATGAAAGAATATTATATGTGGTACTCAAATAAGCAGGAAAATCAATCAGGTATACTTAAAAAATCAAGCATTTTTTTAAACCTATGACTATTATTCTAAGGTGGTCGTACATTATTCACATGATTGAAGCATTTCAAAAGAGCTCACAGCACACGCGTCGAAAAAATAAATCAAACGTTCTCCTTACGATACCCACCATTAATAAAACTCTTTAAAATATATTAAATAATGTCCACAAAGGCTCTGAGCACAATACTCGACCCATAAAGGGGCAGCATTTATTATGGCGACAATATATTGAATACAAAAAGATATTGTGACAAAGACGCGTACTTTTTAATAATATTGTCATTTCTCAGCAGCAGTGGACTCTTTCAAAAAGCTATAACGTAATAATTTATCTCTTTATAAAAGTTTTTATCAGGAAAGACGTCGCGGGTGACGCCAGGTGAGCACGGGTTAACTTTGTCAAAGCCTTCCGTAGATCTTTATAGGACGTTAAAGTCTTGTGCAATAGGATACCCACAGACCACCAGATCTATATCTAGACATCACAAGCGATCCAAACTGTATGAAAACTAGCGTGTAAAATTTTTCGTAGGTACCTAAAAGTGAAAAAAAAAAAATATTTATTCTGTCGGCCAACTTTATTTGCGATATTCTTACAACTCAGTATTGCACAATTACCCATTTTCGTTTTGAAACTGACACGAGTTGTCGTGGCACCGATTGAGTAGACTGATTTTAGCCAGACAAAATTATGACAATAATTAATCATAATTGTATTGGAAATATGACATACAAGGTAGGTCGACTTGTGGAGTCTACTTGGATATAGGTCTGTGAGGATACCTATCTATTGTTATGGGTTTAGTTAATGTCGCTTCATTAAGTTTGTAAGGAGATGTAATTAAACTAACATTATGCGCGTGCTTATGCATTAAAGTAGCAAAAATAGTGGCCAGTCTGAAAGTCCCTTATTCTTATTCGTGATACTCCCTGAACTGACGTCGCATTTGTGCTGGTGTATCGTGATTTCCCCCTTACCAGCTCGAGCCAACCTAGTTTCTTGAACTACCGGAGCGAGGATCTAAGGCGCTGGCACAATTCCTGCAGTAAAATACACGGAAGTATAGATAATAGACATGATGACTAATATTTTTTATTACCTCATAAAAAAGTTGATCAAAAATAGAGCTCATCATCGAAAAAAAAAATTAAATTAGTTCTAAAATAAATAAGTTATATATATTTTAATTTCATGTTAGACAGAGAGCGCACTAAACTGAGTTTTCACGTCACACCTCAGACGCGCCATACAATTGCTAGACTAATACACGCTTTGCGAGAAAGGGACAAATTATCCCCTTCTCTATCGGACTAAAAATCCGATCCAAAAATGGATCCAATTGAAACTTACCTCCTTGTTACAAGTGGTTAAGGTGATACGTTTTACATAATATGGCGGGAACTTCACAAACAGTTTTCTTGTCCTTGTAGCTAGGCCGGGTAATTATTGTAAACGAACATGGTGTTTGCCCAAATTGATTATTATTCTTAAAAAAATCATGTTAAGCTATTTATATCTAATGCACATTATTACTTACACTTGTCAACAAACAATTTTTTGCTGTTTCAAACGGTTTATTGAGAAATGTAAAATGCAAAGTGTGTTACTGTTAAATAGCTGAACATGATAAAGTAAAGAACAACCAACGATTTGCGCAAACACTAGGTCATTTTAAAATAATTATACTACCTAGCTACGAACACAAAAAACTGTTTAAAATTCGATTTTCCCGCCGTAAGTGAAACGTACCACCTTAATATAAGCCAGTTCAAAGTCGCACAACGAGCTATGGAGAAGGCTATGCTCGGGGTTTCTTTACGAGATCGAATCAGATATGAGGAGATCCGTAGACGAACGAAAGTCAGCAACATAGCCCACCGGATTAGCAAGTTGAAGTGGCAGGGCACATATCACGCAGAACAGATGGCCGATGGGGCCGAAAGGTTCTGGAATGGAGACCACGGACCGCTAAGCGCAGCGTAGGTCGTCCACCCACTAGATGGACAGACTACCTAAAAGAGACCGCATGGAAACGCTGGATTCAGGCCGCTTCCAACCGGCCCTTTTGGAGATCGATGGGGGAGGCCTATGTCCAGCAGTGGACGTCCTACGGCTGAAATGATGATGATTATGATGAATAGCAAAAACAATAACTGCATTTTTCCACCGTGATTCCTTGCCTATTGTAAATAAAGCGGCATGAAACAAGCCTTGCACAAACATTATTGCACAAAAAAATAACGACAGTCTTTATAGCTATCGTCGAGACGGGTTGACATCGGAGCCACAATAAAATCGATGAAATATTTAAGGGGCAGTCGTAATAACTCATAGCGGGCGAGTTAAGGCACGTTAAGGGCCAGCACCTATTGTGACAGTGTTTGCACAGGTAGGCGCGCAGTGGGAAGTCACTCACTCTCGAACAAATCACAAGATTCACGACGCATCGCTATCTACTTGTGAAATTTAATAGCCATATTGTTATTTAAATTGGATTTTTATTTTAACTAAATACTTTCATCGAAATAGGTGCTCTAACTTTCACATGGACAATAATTGTTTTAACCAAGAACACTGCATGAATTTATAATCACTTGTCTATAATTCTTACTTCCTAACAAAATCTAAACTAATCTACAAATTATAAAAACGAAAAAAACTCTGTCTTTCTATTTGTTTGTTCACTTTTCACAACTAACTAGCTAAGGCAGCTAGCCGATTTGAGCTCTAATTTAGCAGGATGATAGTGTACATCGGACAAAGGGTACTTTTCCAATCGCAAGTAGCATCGCGGGATTTAGTTAGTATTTAATATTAATTCGAAAGTATATTTGTTGGTTTGTATATTTAAATATTCCTCTTTCCCGCAGCAATAGATCAACGAAACAAAATAATTATTGGAACAAAAAAAAGTTGGAGGACCGGAGAGTGAAACAAAGAATTTTTATCCCGGAAATCCGCATCGTTTTAGTTTTAAAACTGTGCTCGAGCATTTCGATACTGGATATTCTACAAAACGATCTAAGAAGTAGACCGTTGACCTTTGGCGTCACGTACAGGTAGGTACCATCCATGTCCATGGTCCAGGATTGTACTATTATTTATTCTGTGGTCCAGGGAAGTTCCAGGAAGCTGCATGAAGTCGTCACGCGGCGCCCCGCGGGGACGGTAGCGCGCGGGCGGTCTCTTCCCCTTAATTAATTTTAATGCATTTACCTGTGTCACTCTGCTGGGTTTGAGGACATGTTGAGGTCTACTTGTTGGAGGTGAACATTTAGATGGAAAATAATTATAAGAAGTAGTAGCAACTATTGTTTCTGTGTCTAAGGCGCTGTTTTAGTTAAGGCCATCTACGATATCACCTCTTAGGGCAAGAATTTCGCAATGGATAAAACATCTTGCATGATCAGTTAAAAACGAACATATGAATCATGTGTAACTGTGTGTGAATACCTGATGAAACTGGCAGTAACATTGTAGCTGGACAGTAAAGATTTGCAGCGATTTGTGACCTTATATTATAACTTGTCGAAAAGCAATTTAAAAAAAAACATATATTGGTCACAAATAAACTTTTTCTTTCTTTCTTTCTTTCTTTTTAAAGCTGAAGATATTATATAGAGCACCTTGGTAGAGCATCAAAGTTTCGCATCTTGATGCTAATAGAATTTAAAAATATGAAGTATTTAGTAATCTAGCTAACAGCTGTCAGATCTTGGTGAAAATATATATATTTGTTCCCTAGAGGTCAATGCTAGCATTTACTTAGTTTAGATATTATGCTAGTAGTCATAACATGCTTTAGCAGTCTGAACTACGTGAAAACGGGATAGATATAGGAATGCTCGCGTAGCAATCATCGGCGTTCATAGTAATGAGGTCAAGTTTCGTGGCATTTTGCCAATAAGTTATTCTTTGCCAGTGCACGTTTACTTAAAATATCCTTTGGGAAGCTTTTAATAGAAAAATACTTTTGTTATAAATAGCAACATATTTGTCTTTTTTTTAATAATAAAATTAAAACCAGCTATACAAATAACAATTAATAGTACTTTATTCTCAATCTAAGAAATGTCATCTTAAGGCTAATAAGCAACCCTTATAAAAAAAGGTATTACCGTAAATTAATAATGTAAAGGACATTCAATTGGATAAATTATTAATAATCATTGTAACATGTTTACAGTCAGAATTATAATGTAATAGCTACTGAATCTTAACCAGAAGAAGATTATGGATTTTATTTATTCTTTCTTAAACAAATTATCAGATTATATAATCGATTAAAAACGCTGGTAGCCGGGTAATTAAATGATAATGTTACTGCTTATGCATTCCTCTTATTTCTTATGGAATTTTTCCTCGTATACATTTTAGTGAAGTTGTTTGACGAGTTTTAGTAGGCACAGTGATCTTTGTTTCTTGAGTTTTACATGGTTTCTCTAATTTATTCCTCTCTATCTATGATTGATAGAACTTAGGGTACTGCGTGCGTTTTCGATGGTTATAAGCTGGAGCCCACTCTCTGACAAGAATCTAGACCTATACCTGCCGTATTATTTTAAGATTAAATCTGCTTGAAAAAAAAATTGGTCATTCATTATGTAAAAAAAGTAAATGTTTCAATAAATTTTCATGTTAATATTTTGTATACATTTTGGGGGATTATAGATCGACAAAACTCGAAATAAATGTTTATTTTGATCTCCTTAGCTAAAATAAAAAATATTTTCATTAAAATTAGATTAAGTGCTATGCAACACTATTCTAAAGATAATACCTAATTAGATTTTTTATTCCGACTCATTGGTTTTTTTTCTTTAAAAATGTTAAAAATGTTTAGGAGAGATAGCTGTGGTGGGAATCTAGTTTTAAACAGACTAGTGCTTTTGTTTATTAACCAATATACAAGAAACTAATACTTAATCTACATAACATATTACATCATCTAATAATCTAATACATTATCCTGATTAAATATATTGCAACTATTGTGATGAAAACACACACGTAAAGTAATTTGAATCATATCTTGTACTACATCGAACACCCAAAGTTTACAATGTCATCCCACCCCTTAATAGCTTAGTATAGTTTTGGTATGGAATAGTCAATTTGCGTACAACCCCCGAGTTTACCCGGGACGAATCAATAATGAGCCGTGTCTAATCAATGCCCCAAACAAAACTGTTGTGGTTTTATTGCTTTATGCATGATTTAACCATTTAGGGGCTTGTTTGGGAAAGCTACAAGGTAAGGTTTGACACAGGGTGGATGTATCCGGATTTTTAATGAAAAATCCAGAGGAAGATATCTTTTCTCTATCTCTTTTCTTCTTCTCTATCATTTCTACATAGTATAAATTGAAGTCGTTTTCCGCGTCTGTTTGTCTGTATGGCCGCTAACTCCTCCTAAGCCACGCAACGGATTTTGATACGGTTTTCACCATCAGTTAGATACATATTCAAGGAAGGTTTATATATATATAACTAGCGACCCGCCCCGGCTTCGCACGTAAATTACACCCGTGCGAAGCCGGGCGGGCAGGCCGCTAGAATAGTATAATAAATATATTTCAGTGCCACAATTTCCCATTTTTTTTTAAAGTTTTGGTACGCTCTACGAAACACAAATTTAACTTAAGTTTCTTATTTTCTGGAATAAATCCCTGTTGGAAATGTCTTACTTTCAGCAAGATAAGACTGTCAGCGCAAGATTTATTTATTTAGCGAAAAATATTCCTAAGAATGCTTACATACCAAGGTATTTTCGTACAAATTAATGTGTACACAGTATCGCTTGGACACAGACTTATCTGCAACTTATCGTTTTTAAATTAAACTGAGCGCGATAATAGTTATCTACTAACATAATCTCACATTTAAACGTGTCATAAAATGGCAATTTCAATTATGCCACCACGCCCGAACGATTAGAAAGTTCCGAAATCTTTGTCAGCTTGTTAAACTCTGACCGAATAAAAGGGAGTTTAGGGATGAGTTCACATCGTTAAATTATATCTAATATTGCAATAAATTTGTCTGTTCTTGTGTGTTTGGAAACAGACAGAGCCGTGGCGAATGGTAATGGGAGTAATAGAGCATGGGATCGTAGGGTACGGATCGCTGTCATGGCAAAGTCGGTGCGCGCTGGGTGGTGCAAGACGTCATTTTTTGCGTGGTCCGTCAATTTTGGTTTATATTTATTGGCTTGTTTGAATATTGGAGAACTGAAATAGACAAAGAGAATGTTGGTTTATGAGAACAGAAATGTTTCACTAATATCGATATTATGCTTATTGTTTCATCATCATCATAATCAGCCTTTTAACAGTCCACTGCTGGACTTTTAGGCTACCACCGAAAGGGCGATTGGGCCATATCCACCACGCTGGCCCAGTGCGGATTGATGGATTCACATACGCCATTGAATTCCTTCTCCGTACGTATGCAGGTTTTCTCACGATGTTTTCCTTCACCGAAAAGCCAGTGGTATGAAAATCCGTACAAAAACTCCACGCCCCCGACGCACGGGCCCGAGGTTTGAACCCACGTCCTCACGCTTTCAAATCTAGCGGTCACCCAAAGCCCATTTGGAGAGCCGTGGTAGCCCATTTGGGATGCTTAATGTTTACTTCAAAGAAATAGATCCACCAACTTAAGTACAGTTGGTGAAACATGAAACCACGCTTTTATCGGATTTTATCACATGTACCTACATTATTTTAATTCCTGACTTTTGTACATTTTGCAGCGTCCGTGGTCACAGGTAGACTAGATGACGGACATATATAGTCATCATCATCATCAGCCAGAAGACGTCTACAGCTCTACATACCCCTACATATTTGACCACCACACTGAGCGACAGCCTGCCACCTGCATCCACTGGATGCCCGCGACGATTTCGTTGGTCCATTGTGGGAAGCCACCTACGCTGCGTCTTCCGGTTCGTGGTCTCCACTCAAGTACCTTTATTCTCCATCGGGCTTAAGTCCTTCGAGCTATGTGGCCTATGCATTGCCACTTATTATGTCTATAGTACCTAATGTAATGAAGTTATTTACTAGTACCGCCAATGAGTTTAAATCAAAACGTTCCCTATGCACTCATAAGTCACTCACTGTGTCCAGAGATCTTGCACTTCTGCGCCAGACTTGATTTTTTTATTAATTTAATGACTGGATCCCAAATTGGGGTACTTGCGTAAAGGGGTACTTGCCAACCTTCCTCTTTTTTTAAATTTGGATTGTTTTTAATTTCAATTAGCTTCAAATCATTGTAATAATATAAAGATATGCAATAAGTGCAACTTTGAACTAAAGTTTTGTTGTAAACAAAACAAAACTTAAAAAAGAAAAACAAAGTAACCGGCGATACAAGTGCCAAAAAGCAGCCAGTGTCGAGTTGCAGTGAAGTAGAAAAATATTTTTGCGTAAACATAATTAAAATTCTTTTGTTACGAGAAACAAGAAGTCGGATTAACGTCTTTTGTAAGGAGACAAAGAAAACAATCACTGCACTGTTCTATACAAAAGAAATGTGCAAACAGTAGGATTAAATCAACTCGAACGTTATTTTAAGGTTTCTGTTCATGTTTAGGCGCTAGACTCACTCAGAAAACGGGAAGCTGGAGCAATTTCAACTTTACTGTCATAATAATACGATACTACAAAGCGTGACCTTTTAAGTTTTTTTTTTTAATTATGCTTACACTTTACTGCTAACTCGCCTGATGTTAAGCGAAGATGCGGTCTATGATGGAGCACACTTGTCTAAAAGTAACAGATTCACTCGCGACTTGAAGCCACCCAGATTGTAAATATCGGAGAACCCCTTAATTAGGATGTTTAGCGTCTATTCCTCAGTCTAGCGGTTTGCACACAAATAAATAAATAAATATTCGGGACATTTTTGCACACACGGTCATCTACGCAAAGCTTGTAGGTACTATGGCTGCCAAAGACTGATATACATACATATAAATATATATTTAAAATAACAAGATATTTAAATAGATATTAACACCCAGATATAGAACAAACACAAATGTTCATCACATGAATGTTTATCCTAAGTGCGGGAATCGGACTCACGTCCCCAAGCGCAGAAGCTAGGTTCACTACTACCTGGACCAACAAGGCTATCGTAAAAATGAAATCAAAGAGCTTTGAGTTTTCAAAATATCAACCATGAAACCGTGTCGCCTTTTCGTGCTCGCTTTGGCCGTCCGATAGAGAAATGGCGAAAAGAGAATTAGGTCATGCAGATCCGATGCACACTCTCCGAAATGTATCCGATAAAAAACCGATAGACTACCAACTTTGCACCGATGGTCAAGACTTTATACGTATTGTATAAGGATACTATGGGTGAAATTGCTTAGAAGGAGAACCTCCGCATCCGTTTGCCGTCCTATAGTATGTCTTTATTAAGCTAATGCGTCTTGCACACGATGCAAATAAGCTGCTCAGCTCAGATGGAAAAAAAACTCATTTCGCATTTATAATATTAGTATGAAGCATTGGAAAACTACAAGCGAAAAAGTTTGGTTTTAATGTAGTGTAATTGTAAAATTCGAATCATAAATTATAAATATTTATTGGCCATATATAACATTAATTATTACAGACAAGTCGTTTTTACTTAGTAACTTTAAATTAGTTTTGAGTAAAAATAGTCAATATAAAAAAAAAAAAACTAAAAACAAACATAACCATTTAAAACCACAGAGCAAGACTTTTTTTCTTAGAATCTAATGCTAACTTGACTGCACTAAAACAACTAAATTAAACTGAAACTAAGTAAACTTATGAACAAGATATTACGCACCTACCTTTTATTGACGACAATACTAAGTCCAGTAGCACCCTAATCTGTCCAGTAGCATTTTTTTATATCACATAAGCAGTTTCAAATTATCACCATCCAGGATATTGTTATTTCAATGCAGGAGCATAGTGTTTGCAAACCTATTGAAGTGGCCACAAAACACAACAATGTATCGATGGCTTTACAAATATTCTCACAAATAAATAAACAGCTATTATTGCCCACTGTGCAGCTAACTATGGGCCAATGTTGCCATGTGGGTGACAAAAGAAAACAATAAATCCTAATACAATACTGTGTCACCGCATTTGTTATGCAATTTATGGAAAATAGTATAATACTTAGTCAAAGGCGTGATACTGGCAACTGAAATCAAATTGATAAATTGTCGAATGTAAGAAAAAAATCATCGACAATTCTCTCATGATTTTATTAATAATTAAAATAAATACGACTCGCTGTTGTTATACTTTAGAGTGTGTACTATAATCATGCCAAGTTTGACGCTTGTACGTATTACCGTTTTTACATTAGAGCTAATAAAAAATACGTCTGTTGTATGGGGTAAAAAGTAACGATGTTTATACGACAAAATTAAATATTACAGAATAAGATTAACTGAACGTATATCTAAAAATTCATTTTCAAAATTTACCATTTCTAAAAAAATAAAATCTACTGATTTATGGATAGAATACAGCATTAACAAAAAACTTTATCAGTTAACGCTAGAACAAAGAGAAGTTATAGCTCGGCCTAAGTTCTTCACTAAAAGTGAAACCGTCCTTAGAGAAGATTGTACGCAAAAAAATCGTAGAGTCACGCTTGTTCCCTTTCATATACGATTATAGGATCATTAGCCCATCACCCATCCCATAGTTACCTGACCATACATTACCCTGTCACAATATTTCGTTGAATCACATTCGAAAGACTTTTTCTACAAAATTTTGGTGAAATTGTTCGATTATTGCTCACAAAGGCGCCGTGACATCTCAATATTGGACAAAGGGAATCATTTGTCATTGTCCATCTGAAGATATTATTGGAAAACATCGTAAAATATTATTATAGTGAAGTTGTAGGTTGTAGTGGATAGTACCTATGAAGAAGGGCGTCGAGTATTTCACATCAAACATAATCGGGCAGTAAACGTCCACTGCTGAACAAAGGCCTCCTTCTTGGAGAGGAGTGTTGCCATAACCCCACGTTTGACGGGCAGCTTGGAGATCGCAGTACGTTCAGCGTGTACTAATAGGACGCTGCTGCCTATCCTCCGGTGGTTCTGGTTGCAGTTTTAGGACATACCCGGGTCCTTGGGACCTTACGGCATACGTCGAGTATTTATCACACCAATATTATAAATGCGAAAGTTTTTGTGTTTGTTTGTCCGCACTGAACTACATAACATCTAAACGAATTAGAATGAAATTTGGTATGGATATAGCTTATAACTATTAACATTAACAGATATGCTTTTTATTCTTTACTAGCGACCCGCCCGCCCGGCTTTGCACGGGTGTAATTTACGTGCGGAGCCGGGGCGGATCGCTAGTTATATAAACCTTCCGTAAAAAATTATCTAACTGATGGTGCAAACCGCATCAAAATCCGTTGCGTAGTTTAGGAAGAATTAGCGGCCAAACAGACAGACAGACGGGGAAAGCGACTTTAATTTATACTATATAGAGATTTCGGAAAAGTTAATGGTTCCTGTATGATAGTGGGTAAAACCGCGGTGCACTACTGGTATAATCACAAGAGTCACACCGTCACACCATGAACGTCACACGTGGTGGAAGGGGATAATGCAATAACCTCCCATCATTATCCCCTCCCACTCCTCCCTCCCAGTAGTAATCACGTGCTGGCCGAGACTAGGTTGGCGGAACCCGGGCTGACCAAGGATGAGGTGGACTGACGACATCAACATAACTGTTGGAAACAAGTAGATGCGACTAACGAGAGACCGAAGAGAGTGGCATAAAAAAGGGAGGCCTATACCCAGCAATGAGTCATTCAGGGCTGATGATGATGATGGTGATAGACAGGCTACGTGTTTGACCATGGTATTACGTGAAAGTATGGTCAAAGATGGTAAACACTCGTAGCCTGCAATGAGACTGCAGGAATACCTACCTACACCGTTATGGGCTTGCTGACAGATTTTCAACTTGAAGCTGGTAGCTAGCCACTCGAGAACTAAAAAGTACCACCGTGCTATAATCAAGATGTTTTCCTTCATCGGCAGCGCAAAAATATTGTTGGGATTTCAACCCACGCTGTATAGAATACAAATACGTCAACCACCGAGCTATTATAGCTACAAAATTAACAAGTATACATTGAAACCCCCCCCCGATAAAAGAGCTGATAATCTTCAAACGGTTGAATAGATTTTCTTAAAGCATAGTTAAGAAAACCCCTTGATCAAGCCATATTTCAAACAAAAAAAAAAAAAACAATCGGTTCAGCCGTTTGCGAGATACGATGCCACGGACAGACACACAATACATACGATAAACTTCTCTTATGCTGAGATCTGTGGTGTTTGCGTCGGGAGTTGAAACAGTTATTTAGTGATGCAATATGAAAACTGCGCTAGCACTGAATTTCTACAAAAAAATCTAGGAGAAATATTTAAAAATATCAGTCCACTTTTCTTTCGTAGCAGTTAAATTTCGTGCCCATATACCTATTATTCACGTAACCCTTATTCACCCATCTCACTCACATTCCCTCAGACATAAAGGTAGGTACAGTAGGAAGCTCAGGCGAACATAGCATGAAATAAAATCGCATTGTAATCCGGTATTGGCTATAGATAAGGAGGGCTTGTGACAAGGCAAGAATTATGTGCTCCAGAGGGCAATTTTTCTTTCCCGGGATTTATTCCCGTAATTTATAGAGGATCCGCCTGTATCTGGGCTAACCCGGCCGGGGCAGGAGCGCGCAATTAAGAACAGCCTCCTTTGCTAATTAAGATGCTGAGATCTGTGCTGAAATTATTTTGAGCATTGTGCTTCGGAACATCTTTTGTAAGTCCCTTAGTCTATTGCTAGCAAAGACGCTTCTATTATCTGTAACTGCTAAGCAGCCCGATCTTCGGCTTTTCGCTCCCAGCCACTGCCAGCTGCCTTAATATAATAATATTGTCACTTCATAGTCTCAGGGTAAGACACTTTATGAAGTGACAATATAAATTGACTTTATGAAGGAACGTTACGTTTGCTGATTTGTGTTCTGCAGAGTTTTCTAGAGTCTACCCTAGCGATTATCAGTTCTGTGACAGATATGACCAGCCACCGCAACTTCAGCCGGTGACTGTTCCGAATACGATCCCTGACAGGAATGCCAAGCGTAGCTCTTTTGCCGACTAAATATCCACGTTAGGCACCATACGTCATTACAGTGTATCTTTGATTTTAAATAAACGAACACTGAAGTATCTATACTCAAAAGTAATCATTATCTGTTTTACTAAACCACAGTACTCAATCAAATTGAAATGACTTTCCACTTGTAACATTTTTAGCTCATCAAATGTCGTTTTCCGTAAAGATTTGTATCAACCGTGACAGACATAGATTACCCATCTCGATTGTGTTGTTTCCCAAAATTTAAGGTGTTTTTCGTGTTCAATGTTATTCAAGATTCGTGTAACTACATAGACAGCGGTAATAAACATAAAACGTTCCACAATAACACTCGATTTCGCGTAATCGCAACATCAATCGAACCTCGAGTACCTAAGTAGGCAGTCATTTGACACGCAAAATTTTTGCCGAACGTGCTTCGCCATGAATTGTCGGTGACAAAAGTGTCTGTCGCAGCGAAGCGTCGAGAGTCGGCTTAATACCATCCCCCACCCTCGACCGCAGTCGTAAATTTAGGGTTTCATAAAACCAGATCCGAGATAAGACACAGTGTGGAGTGAGCGTCCCGGATCAAATGCCTCCGTACTGCGGGCTGCCACAGACAATAAAAACAACGCAGCCGCATCTGCTTCGCCTATACTCATCCAACGTAGAAATTTGTCGTGTTTACATAAAATACGCCCTAAAGATACCGATCGAGGATTCGCCGGAATTGTCACAAATATGTCACTTTCGCGAGATACGCTCGCGGCAACTCGAAACCAGCAAAGCCTGGAAAAAACCGGAGTGAGTTGTCAAAGGGCCAACAAAAGCGCATTATAATTTTAACAGATTCTGAATTGCTCCACTATTATGAGGCGTGTATTATTCTTTTCAGCCAGTGTAAGGGTATTTGGGTGCCTTTGTGGCTCAGTATTGACAAATAAGTAAGATTTACTCTTAAACCAAAAATAATGGAGGATTAGGACGGCGGAGTAATTTTTTTCTAGTCATTCTTTCGTTTTAGATGGCGCCTGGTGCTGGCATTGCATTATTCTAAAGGCGGCTCAATCCTATGGAGCGTTGTAGCAATATTGCAAATAGATCAAGTGGAAACTTCATTGCTATTCAGAGTAAGCTAGTTTGCGTAACTATCAGCTACAATAAACAAGGTTCCTTTAAATAATATTTTCCATTTAATGCATTCACCATTTTTAAGTATCCATTGTACTAGTTTTTACAAAAACCATTTCAGATTTATCCACTTTTCCTTAGATCGAAGTTCGAAAGAAAGAAAAGACACGTAGACTGATTTATCGATAGTGGTAGAGCCTTAAAATTACGGCACGTCTCATATTGAAAGTAGGAACGGGTTGTAGGCATAACTACGTGTCGGGGACATATATTTAAACCTTCAGTAGATAGGGGTGCAATAATTTTGACAATGACTAGCAGCCTTACCCGGGCGAGGCGTAGGCGCGGGGTGCGGGGCGAAGCGCGGGGGGCAATCTGCGCACTAAATCACGCTACGAATAAAATTTATGGCGCCGAGATAAAAACTCGCAGCTTTTCTCTTTTACGTTCCTTTACCCGCCCGCCCTCGGGCCGCCGCCCGCGCCCTCGACGCCCGCGCGGAAAATCCATAGGGATTTTTCCAAGTGTTCAGGCGACGCGTGTGTGGGGTCGAAACGATTTTGTTTTATGCTTATTGCCGGTTGCGATGTTTTGTTTGCTAAGTTGCACAGATAAGGGATAGGTACGGAGATTGTCTGCTCAGCTGGACGGTCTATAGCCGGGAAATATATCTGTTTTGTTTTGTTTTTCCTCTACTTTGATTTTCAGGTAGGAATTTGTTTTATTGTTTTGGTAAGTAATAAAGCATGTAAGTCATCGGTTTCAATAGTAGTTTTATTAGTTTGAGGAACTTTTTGTATATAATACTTTTCCTAAATAACGCTAGCTTCGTTACAGCGCAGTCAAGATTATTTATTAGAGACTATTTATTTAGTGGTTTCAGAAAAGCTATGTAATAGATTTTAATTAGAGTCTAGTGCTTTAAGTTAAATTCGTGACCAAGAATAAAGCAGGGTCACACTTGCTAACGAGTTCATTTATACAAACACAAAATATTAACGATTCTGGAATTAAGAAGCAAAGTCATCGTCACGAAGTGTTTGTATAGTTCAGTACAGTGCCGCCATTTTGCCTCGACTGTGAGTTTTCTAAAAAGATATCATTTTGTGTTCTAAAATGGAAACAAAATATAGTTAGACCAATTGTTTTTTCACCATGTTTTAATGAAATCGTTTTCTTTTCTGTTTGTTTGTCTGTTCGGTACAAATTTTTACATCATCATAGCCAGAAGATGTCCACTGCTGAACATAGGCCTCCCTCTTAGACCTCAACACTGAACGATAGCCTGCCATCTTCATCCAATGGATGCCTGTGACTCTCGCGATATCGTCTGTCCATCTAAAGGGAGACCTACCTACGCTGCGTCTTCCGATTAGTGGCCTCCACTCTTTATTCACTATCGGTTATCGATACAAATTAAAATATTGAGTTAAAAATAACTTAGAGCTAACCCAATGAGCTAGAGACTTAAAACTTTCAATTAAGCCCAGAACTGGGTGGCATGGTAATATTTACTTTTTATAAAATTAACAGCCAATAAAAATTAAAAACAAAAATAATTACATAATTTTTATAAATTCCTTTTTTGTTTTATATTTGAAGTGTTGTTCCATATTTTAGGTTATGATTATAGTACACACTCTAATAGATAACAACAAATAATAAATAATGCCCAAGTGTCAGTCAGTGCCTTTCAGGTACACAAATGCCAAATCCGTGGTATTCACATCCTAGAACTCGAAAAACAGTCTCCTAAAACACCTTGACACTTTAAGGTAGTAAGTTTACACGACAAATAACCAGTCTGCCTCGGTAGCACAGCCTAGCTAAGTAGGTGATACTATATATCGGCATAAAACCTAACACAGTGGTTGTCAAACTTTCACTTAGCACTCCATGCAATATTTCAGTTTCAAGTTAAATTACTTTATTAGCCACAGTTCTTATGGAAATATGTTTAGAGCCATTTGATCGATGAGAGGTTAGAATAAGTAGGTACCTAAGTATTCACATGTAAACCACCTACGTTTACTTTGGTTTTTTTTTTGGATAAAATCGTATATTATCAATCTCTAACTATAACTGCATGCAAAAAAACTCGTTTTGTCAATCTGTCTGGGCTGAATCGGTTAATTTCAGGCAAGCATGCTCCATCGTAGATCGCATCATCAGGTGAGATGGCGGTCAAGTGCAGGCTTATCTTTCAGTAAAAAATCTGTTGCTATGTGGAAGAGAATCAAACACATTTTCGAATTTATAATGTTGTTTTAGTATATGGTGTTTGCATTTTTTTGTTTTAATGGTAGTTTTTATAGTAAAAGTTATTTGTATTGATGAGTAGAATGACCTCCTTTTGACTTAGTATCACCGCTACATGTAACCTTGTCAATCAGACCAGATTTTAATAAGTACGTAAATAGTATACCTATTAATCTCCAACAAAGTCTTTGAGGTCAACATTTAAAATAATACAAAAAGTATAACCGTAGGTCATGCGAGAAAAGTTTAAAAGATCATAAACAATTCTTAAACGTCTCACATTCTCAAACATTCCACACAAAATGCATTTACATAAAATTATGAATGCAAAGAACAAATAAATTACTCGACGATGATTAGGTAAAAGTATTTCGAACGAGTTAACGAACTTCGACGTGAAAACAGCGTCTTATCAGATTGGTCATACACGGAGGATTTATGAACGCGAGTGGCGTAAACTTTTGAGTGAGTTTAGTCAACATGTAAAACCAAAATTGGTCCTCGTTCAATGCTCAGACAAATTTAATATGGTGAAAGAAGCAGCTCTAATGAAAACAGTAAGTACAATAGTACATTTTGTCACAAGGCCTTTCTTTATTGGCCACAGAGATTTTTGTCTAAGCATGGTTAACGTCAAACAAGGCAATGAGTGTCAAAAATTACCTGTTAGAGGTAAATATGAATCTTTTCATTTATATTTACCTGTAACAAATTGAATCTCAGTATTGTATGTTATTTACATTTAGATTCTGAATATGGAAAGTCTAATCAATCAAGTTACGGGTGTTTAATTAAACCCAGTTTGATATTAGAGTCGCAACTGTTTTACTGTTTTCTATACTTAATATTATGAAGAGGAAAGATTTGATTGTTTGTTTGTTTGTTTGCATTGAATAGGCTCCGAAACTATTGAACCGATTTGAAAAATTATTTCCCTGACGGGAAGCTACACTATCCCTGGGTGACATAGGCTATAATCTATACCCGTGCGAAGCTGGGGCGGACCGCTAGTTAGAAATAGAATTAAATATTTTGATTTGATAAATAATTTTGTTTTTTTTTGTTTAGGAAGAAAGTTTTTTTAATTTATTTAAAATGCAACTTCACGGACACCAGGGTCCGTGACTTTTATTATACTTGACTACAATTTTGTTAACTTAAACGAATCTACTTAGTTATTCACAATACAAGGAGAGGAAAGTTAGTTATATCTTAATCTAAGGTTACAGTCAGTCAAGTTTATTTAATTTTAACTGTTAGAAAACTGTGTTGTTTATTCAACAAAGTTAATATTTGTATCAATAATTAAGTTTAGTTTATATATAATTCAGCAAAAAAAAAAAAAAGTTAGAGTGCCGAACAGTGATACTGGTTACTTTTTATCCCGGAAAAATTAACGGTTCCTGAATAACATCACGAGTGAAGCCGCAGTGCGTGCTAGTACAAATAATTTTGAAGAGATGGAAGTATTTATTTTATTAGCAAGATACATGAGCCTCGTAAGATGTATCGAATTCCAAGGCGATTTTACTCAAATTGTTTAAGGAATTTACCTAAGTGCTGGGAGTAAATTTTTTAATACTTATACTGAATTTTCGAACTGGTAGAGTAAATAAAAACAAACAAGATTATTATTTTGTAATCCATATTATCATATTTTATAGCACGATTTTGTATGATTTTCTGTGAAAAAAATTGATTTAATAAGGTAAACAAATCCACGGTTTTATAGCACCTGAGAGCAAGTGTGACGTAGTTAATTTTAAATGAAATGCGATCGTGCTGCTATCTACGAATAGCTGAGTTATCTACAGTAGGTAGGTATATCGTGGCGTGATCGGTCCGCGGTAGCTAGTGTTGGCTCGATATGGCCGCTACTGCTTCATTTGAATTAACTTTACTACGTTGCAGATTGTAACTTGACAATTTTGTAGATGTAATATGCTATAGATAGGTTAAATTAACGCTTCAGTCGTCCCTACTAAAACTCCCTGTCTCTGGGATGCTATGAAACAGCAGCAAGATAGTAAATATTTATTTCAATGTGGAATAATACTTGTCAGCCAATTATTATCCGTTAGCCGTGGTAGCTATTTGGGAGACAGCAATTTATTTTTTTATTTATTTACTTTACACAATTAATACAGTTTGTTGCATATTACTTGAAATTGTGAAGTCGCGGGTTGAAACCCCGGGCCCGCACCAATGAGCTCTTTGGAGTTTGTGTACGGATTTTCATACCACTGGCTTTTCAGTGTAGGAAAAAAACGCGAGAAAACCTGCATATACGTATGGAGAAGGGATTCAATGGCGTATGTGAATCCACCAACCCGCAACTGGGCCAGCGTGGTGGATATGGCCCTATCACCCTTTGGGGGTAGTCTAAAAGTCCGGCAGTGGACTGTTAAAAGGCTGATTAAGATGATGATTGTTCTCCTCAAATATTTTGTTCGTGTGCATAAAATATTTCAATGTGAAAAGAGGTTCGATGGTTTGATTACCCATACGTTTGTCCTCTAAAATGAGGCGAATGCTAGAATTTACAAACAAAAAAATAAACTGATACTAAACTTTATCAACTAATGCCGCCAGCATGCTGGGTACGCTGCCAACTGATAGTGGGCTTGAGCATTTGGATTGTCTTAAGACCTTCAACGGTCTATGGGCAGTCTAACTGTATTTGTATTTTTAGTTTTAGCTTGTATTTTGTTTAGTTAATAAAGGCGCTTGCCCAGGAAAAAAAGCTAAACTTTCAGATGGTTGTGGCTGGTGCCCTATGATTGGCTCATAATAAAAGCCACAGCCAATTGTTTTTTTTTTTAATTACAAGCTTTAATTTAGCTTGCAATGTTTGTATTTGTTTAGGTCAAATCTTACAAGTTGATTTAGAACCACTTTCTCTTATCATACGGAGTTGAATTTTTACATGTTGGTTCAGTTCCGATGACAATGTATTTTTATGCTAAACATGACCTGAATCGACATCCAGGATTAGCTCCAGATAAAGAAACTCTTCAACGGTCAACAGCACAGACACAAAATGTTGTGTACGCATGATAATTATGATAGCTGGTTTTAAGTTTTACCATGAAATGGTTGCTTCACTCAGGGTTAAGTCCTGACTAGGGAAATCTTCAACAGTAAACAGGGGCCTTACTGACAACTGCTATTGCGGCACCTAATCCGCTCAGTTGGAAAATCACGCGACCACAAACCGTATCTGGGCGAGATAAGGTTCCCGTTCGCGTGATTTTCCAACTGAGCGGATTAGGTGCCGCAATAGCAGTTGTCCGTAAGGCCCCAGTACAGACATGAAATGTTGTAAACGCATTATAAAAGCTTTTAAATAAAAAAAACTGTATTTTTTTTATTTTCTTGCTAGGCTACTTTTAATAAAATGTCTAATGATTTACTAAACTTGAAGATAACTGCGTTTTATGAAGCTAAAGACTTATGCGAGCTTGATTCGTTGCCAACCAGCACCTAGTTAAAATTTTAGTCTATTGATATTTATATCTGTTTTTCTATTATAGACTAAATAGTTTAGGTAGGTATTTAGTAATAGTTAGCTTGTATTTTGTTTAGGTAACTTAGGCACTTGCTCGTTAAAACAACAGCTACTTACTACAAGCATAAAATCAATTAACACGATATCTAGTGTTTGAAAAATCACAATCGCATACAATGATCTTATATGTATAGAAAGGCTACAGGTGTGTTTGAGCCTCATATAATACAGCTGCCAAAGCCTTCCCAGTACGTCCATATATGAGCCTCGAATTCGCGTCACAAAAACATCCCATCGAAGTACAAAACCCCGATTGTCTTACTTATCTATACTCAATCAGTGTTTACAATATTACGGCGGCGCGATTCACGTCAAAATAATGTCCCTATTAGAGTACAAAGCGAGATTTTCATAGAATCACCAGCAAAAAAATGTCAAAAATATCTAGAGAGATTACTCGAGCAAGGCCATCTGTGGATATTGAGACCGTCTCACACGAGATAGCTTATCGGCCGATCTGGCCTCAGATTCTGTGAAGAAAAAGCGAGAGAAAAGGCTCCTATTTATAGATGGAGTGGCCATAGACACGCCACAATCGCATTACAACGCCGCGCCCGATGCAACGATGATTCGAATTTCCATTGTTTATGGTGGCAGACATGTGTCAAAGTTCGATTGGAATTTAAATTCGGCTCCTTTGTTATTATTTCTTTTTTGTCGAGTTGTAAACACGGCGCGGTGATGTTACAATTTGGTTACTGGACTGATGTGCGGTATCTATGACTGCTCGTACTGCTTTTGACGTCGGTATGCGGTATGAATAATTACAAATCATGTTCTATAAAGCTCAAAAAGAGCCGATAGTGTACCGTTGTCTATGACAAGCTCACAAGAAAAAAAAGTAAGGTTAATGTACAATCATGTACAATACATAAGGTTGTGTTTGCGTGTAAGCGTCGAGTCTGAAATTCAAAGGCGCGTTTCGTAGACGCTAGAGAAGCCGACATCAAAGGTAGAAAACATCTGCTAAATTACCAAACTCAAGCCAGTCAGGAGCAGAGTGAGGGCACGACACAAAGCGACTACCATTTTGTTCCGACACTTTTCAAAATTGGAACGTGACGGTTGCAAGCGCTCTCCGGCCAGAGACAATGACATGAAAAGGAAAAATGTAAACGGACCTATTTTAAATAGAACCACCGTCACAGATAAAATATTAAATCTCTTTTCTCAATCAAGCAACTAACGTCAGATTTGCAACGTAGGAGGAATTCATTAAAGATGAAAATGGCGTGGAGTTTGGGGTAGACTTGTGCTATTCTTGAGTTTACTATGGTTAATTTAAAAGTGCGTTCTTGAACCCTTTCAGAGGCATTGTATCTTTGTGCTCTTTGTACGAGAGATGGTTTATCTGAGTCGCGGGGTACATAAGTGCTGTTTTTTCATTCCGTAATGCTTTTACATTTGAAAGGGGTTAAATGTTATTCAGGCTGGCTGCCCGCTTAGAAAATGTGTGGGTGTCGTGGGGACCGGGAAACAGCTCTGTACCCATGTATACCTACGTGTTAATGTACCTTTGAAATCTTCCTGGCGAACTCATGTATAGGTAGGTAGGTAAAGTACTTATAGGTATTTGAATGTGTTGTAAAGAGCTTTGTGCACACTAATCACTCTAATAATATTATAAATGTGAAAGTGTAGGTAAGTATGTGTGTATTTTTGTCCACACTCAACTTCCTAAAAGCGTAATAAAGTTATTGTTTTTCATGACTATGGATACAGAGTCCTTCACTCTTAATATTAAACAAGTTTACATAGTATTAAATAGCGTCAAACAAGTCATAGTCACAGTTAGAGACGAGCAAAGTAAGTTACGGTCAAGTCAAACTCATGCCCCAGTAAAGAGGTGGAAGTTTCATAAGAGGCTTCTATGGAGTTTTGCAAACAACGCGAAAATACATATTTCACACGTCGGTATACGATATAATACTTATCCCACACTTGAGCACGTTATTCACGAGCACTTAATATGTAATAATCCACCATTATTACACATTAACACCCGAAAATACACAAGTTTAGGAATATAATACAAACAGCAGACTGTTTTTTTCCACGTTGGCGCCAAAATTCCGTAACGAGGATTTTAGCTATAGAACCATAGTCACCGATAAATCTGCTCAGATTTGCAAGTTGAAGTGGCAATGGGCAGGCCTCATAGCTCGAAGAACCGATAACCGATGAGGAAGAAAAGTTCTTGAGTGGAGACCACGAACCGGAAGACGCAGCGTAGGTAGGCCTCTTACTATATAATAGATGGACCGACATCGTGAGAGACGTGGGCATCCAGTGTATGCAGAAGGCAGGCTGTCGTTTAGTGTGGAAATCTAAGGGGGAAAAGGGGGAGGCCTATTTTCAGCAGTAAACGTCTTTGGGCTGATGATGATGATGAATAGTGATTACAGCATGATTAGGTACAATAGAATGTCAAATCAAATCAAATGACCATAGAGACTAATTTAAATATTTTTGATCACAGATTAAAAGACCTAACAATGTCGACTGTTTCTTAATAACCTGTTAAATTGTTGGCTTAGGTACCTATATTACTTTTCGATAAGGTAAGCCAAATAAGTAGGTATATAGATATAACTGAGCAGACAATCTGTGGTAACTACACCTCGTTCCAAATACTTCAATGCCCTCTAAAGACACGGCATCCAGACTCAAGACGCCCCCACCACCGTGATTTATCCCCTCCCTACGAGCTATAAATCCGTCGGGACAATACTATCGCTAGTGTTGCGCTTTAACGACTAATGACATTACGCCGGACCGCATTAAAGTAGGAGGTAGGTAATTTAGACCAAATAGTTATTTTATTAAAATTAGTAGTACCAAAACTACTAAACAAGAATTTTTCAAATTTTACAAATAATTTTTTTAATACATTCTATTACTACTTTTCTTTCATGGTTTTTGTACAAAAAGTTTCCTTGCGTTTTTAATAAAATATCTAACTATTATCCTAAACGTTAGGAATGAACTACACATGACTATTTCCATAACTATATACAGTAAAGGATTCAAAGAAGAAAATAACTTAAAATAAATTCTGATCTTAATAGACCTTTAACTATAGGTTTTGTTAATGACATAGACATAGACATAGACATATTTATAAAAAATATAGGCAAATTTATTATGCAGGTAAGTAGATACGTACTTATTTGAAATTATATCGTTTTGTAAGAATAAGGCAGTGAAGACTTAACAAAGTTATTGGTAGAGCTAAAAAAACATCAATAAGTGATATGACGAGATACATTATAAACGTCCCGTGTCATAAAACCATTACAATGTGCAAGTGAATGAATGTTGCATCCAGCCGTCGGGCAGCATCATCCAGAAGTAAGCTTCCACTGTCCATCCATCACCCGCGGCGCGCGCGCGGCGACTGAACGCACACCACCGCACATCCCGCCCAAAAAGAGAAAAAGAAAATTTGAAAAGGAACACTCCCATCGGCGCGGTAAGTCCCGCCCTCGCAGCCGCCTGCCGGCGCGCGGCCAATGGCGGCTCGCCTCCGACCGCCGAACGCTCGAGCGCGCGCGCGCCTCACTCCGCGCGATCACAACAAAAAGTCACACGACTGGTTTAGTGTCGGGTTGCGTCCCATCGACGCCGCATCACGTGTCGCACGCCTCCGCTCGCTCGCGCTTGCGCTCCAAACATACACTATTTATGTTATCTAACCCAGTGCAAAACACTAACAACAATCGGTAACCTGTGATATAACAATTTTACCAGTTTTTTTGATAAAAATGAACATGCGGACGGAATGGAGCTGATGATTACAGTGTGTTTATATATCTGGCCAGTATTTACAGTGATACATAGTGATAGTGATCGATATTGTGATACCCATCGCTTAAGGACATTTCAGGTATTTGGTTGTTTCCTTTTTTATTTTATCTTATTGAGTAGATACAATGAAACACAAAATTTTCAGTTAAAGATAAACACACGCTTTTAATATAATGTTTTTATTATAAATACTAATGGTATTAATTTTGAACGCATTTTTAAAATTCTTTACTCACCTAAATTTACAAAAATTCTTTATTCAGAATTATATAATGAATATACTTAGTAAAAAAATATTTAGCCAAAATTCGTGATCGTAATAATTAACCAATATCAATATAAAATAAAAATAGTAATTAATGTACATGAAATTTTAAGTATATTTCCATACCTACTTATGGGTCAGATTCCAAACATAATTTTTTGAGGTCTCATTTATCTCATTATGTTTTATGGCATAACATAAAAAAAATATCAGGTTATCAGGATTCGGTATTGATAAAAGACATAAAAATAATCTTATATGCAAATACTTAAATTTCAAATATTTTTATTTTAATATTTTAGAGTTGCGATTGCGCGCCCGTCGGCAAAGTGTAAACAACACTTTTTACTTGAAAAACAACATCTAAAATAATTTATTTGTATATTCGAATAGAGTTTTGATTCGAATGTGGCAACATGATCGTTCGAATGTTAATATGACAATTATCATAATGTTAATCAACTTCTTATCTCTAGAATCCATTTGGGCAGATAAGCGTTATCTCTAACCTTACGTCTCTACCATACATTAAATGTCAATCAGATTTTTATTACCTACACTTAATTAAACGTGAATAAAATGTTGTTTGGAATGCGACTTAAATGATTTTTTATTAATTTATGGAGAATTAATTGGCACTTTCAAAATCAGTGCCGTAGCGGCTACGATTTCGTAGCTTTCTTTTTTTTTCATACAAAAGACTTAAACGCGGATCACTTGGAAATGCAATGCAATTTTGCATATTATAGTAGGTATGTTACTGACATCATAATAATATTGTATTATATTTTTTAATACTATTGTATATCAATAACATGATATACAGCAATAAATTCGTGGTTAGACCTTAATTTAAATGTCAGTGTTTTATTTTTAATAAATAAATTCAGAAGCTTAGAAAGTTCTAAATAAATTGGACGGACGGACAGACAGACAGAAGACCGGACAGAACGAATTTATAAGAGTTCGTTGTAGGACTGTGGAACCCTAAAAATGCTTGTCTTGACATACTGCAATTGCATGTAATCATTCGGTTATTATAATAAACGAGATTTCATCAATTAGCTTTCATATTAATTTTACCATCAAATAAAATCAATTTGGGTTATCAGTTGCATGCATTGTTTATTTTTAGTTTGATTTTTTTTCTTAACATTTTTATTGGTAGGTACTTACTAAGAAGGTAACTATTATATTTTCCAAGAAGTCTTTCTCAATACAACATACACCTTATTTAAAATTTAAACGAATTTAATATGTGACGCAGTCTTTGTGGGTATCACATAATATTTACATAATGTTATGTGTAGGTATTTTATGTATGTAATATGTTAAACCTATTTTTACGCATGCAACTCTGCTTGCCAAAGACACGCAGTCTATAAATACATACCAATGTACCGCCAATTCTTTGTTTAAAATTCAAACGAGTACAAGTATCAACCAATCAATGTCAATGTCACCTCGCTTCGTTTTCATATCGGTTGTTCGGTTGTTTTTGGGCGTTCGTTTGGCCGCCATGACAGTTCGCGTTCGAAATTTGAATGCGGGCCGAGATGCGCAAGCGCTCCTATCGATTAACCTTCGATAAGCTATGGATGTGTGCGTAACAAGTTAGTAGCCGTTTCCGCCGGAGCTCTACGTATGTCGTAACCAACGTCCTGTCCACTTGTCAAATTTAGTAAAAAAATATTGCAATCAAATAAAAGATTAGCATAAAATTATCATGCTAACTCATTATTCACAGCATGATAAGGTGTTTCAAAATATTTTTGTGAGAAGGCTCCAGTCCAAATGGACCGTGAGAAAAACGTTCTTAATCTAGAATTTTAACATTAATGAGTCAGTGTCTAGCTTCTTGGCACGTTGAGAAATGACGATTTTTTATTTGTTTTGTATCATTGACATAGACATTATAGCTACCAATATAAATTGCTTCGACATAAGATGTTAAATAACAATTAATTAGGTTATTGACTAGTCTTCTTGATTCTGTTAACATAAAACTGGCTTGGTATCCTGAATCACCGTTTTCATTTAAACTAAATGTGACCATTTATTTTTATGGTATTTATGGCCAGTTTATGTTGCGTCCTTGAGATAAGTGTTAGAATAATCGTATTTTATGGTTAGGTAATGAAATATATAATTTATTTCGGAAATTTTGCATATAGTTTTGATATCCTATCATGTCATATCTTATCTTTGCAGTAGAACGTCAGTCTGAGACGTAATTACATACATTTGCTTTAAAAAACACACTTATACTAAAAATGGGAAATGTCCGCCCCAGCTTCGCACGGGTATAGATTATAGCCTATGTCACCCGGGGATAGTGTAGCTTCCCGTCAGTGACAGAATTTTTCAAATCGGTTCAGTAGTTTCGGAGCTTATTCAATGCAAACAAACAAACAATCAAATCTTTCCTCTTTATAATATTAGTATAGATAAATTATTGTCCGGTAAAATAATAGGTAAAAGCGCAAGGCGCTGCTAGTGCTTAGATGCAATTTGTACACTTTCGGGTCACAATTGTTTTGAAATTGAGCCATCGATGTCGTTTATTGTGATGCACAGCCATAAAAAGGGTTATTTACAAAGCACTCTAAGAAAATTTACTAAACTAAAAGCTCTGGTTTGATGGTTAGACCAGTGCCTTCTTGCAAACTTGTACCTTGTAATAGGATTAGCTTAGGCTGAGCTATACTGGGTGTTATGACAGTGAGGCTCGTATACTTGGAACCAGTCTCAGCAAATCCAATTACAAATAATATTAATAGAGACCCTTCTCTATCCCTGAAGATTTTTATTTTAGTATATTACCTATCAAAAAATGTTTGTAGAATATTTTGGGCCTAGCACTTTATTAAAGTGCGGCTGCTGAAAGAATGCGTTTACCAGTTGACACCAGATTTGAAAAATAAATAAATAACGGAGACAGTATATTCTGATCACTTTTACTGGCTTTTGATCGTTAGATTGTAGCAGATAGCTAATATACCACAGTAAAATATTAAAATAGATTTTTTATTATAAACTTATAATACTATTGTATCTGTCAGGCGTATTTCTTCAGTGACCGGACTGTAAATACAGATAAGTTAAACACATTTAGAGTGACAATTAAAAATCACCATATACAATATTAACCATAAAAGTTGTTAGATACTAAAACTATAATATACTCGAATAAACATATTATATAATATTCTTAATATAAAGTGTAGACTATACAATTTTGTTAAAAAAAGCTACCTCTGTTCTTAATTTAATTCAAACCCGTTCGGCTGTTTTGTCAAACATACACACTTTCATACTTACACATAGACATTATATTAGTGTGACAATAAAATGTATAAGAACAGTTTTCCCCACTTATATAGACAATAAGTCCTTAAAAAAATATTCAAAAGTATACGCGTTTAAAATGAGACGGAGTTCAAAAAAATATTTATTGTTTGCCAAAATAAATTATGTATTACCATAAAAACATATTTACATTATTTGTAATGTATATATGAACAATATAATATGTGACTATACAGTGATTTTTATCTCTACAAAAATGTTGAAAAGCACTTTCGAGATAGCCGCACTCTCTAAGCTGCTCTTAAGTAAGTAATCTCTACTCCATTCGTCTATCACTACTAAACAAGTATCAACAAATTGTTTATGAATAAAATATTCAAATCTCAAAATAAACACCAATCAGCCGAATTAAAAGGTTTTTAATAAAAAAGGTTGGTTTTAAGAGGAGTCTCGATAAGTTATTCAATCCCGTGTTCATTTTAAAAGGCATCGATCATGGACGGCGATCGGGAGCATGTCTTCTAAAAAAAGAAACAAAAATAATACGTGAGTTTGTTACTCCCGTCAAAGATTGTTCGTTTATCTTTATACTTGTAGTACCCCGCGGTGTTACTTGCTCTTCTACAGCTATCCTATATTTCTGGTATAAAAAGTAGCAAGTGTTTTAATCCCGGTTAAAAGGTATTTATAACTCAATCATTAAAATTTATTCAACCGTCGTTACGCAAATGAGTTTGTGTGTAAACACACACGATTACAATCTTTAGCATAAATGGTAATTATTACCTATAGTATTATCGATTTGTAGCAATTTCAGTGATGATTTTGTATTAAACACTAGCAGTACTCTTTGTTTCACTAGTTATCCTACAGAAACCTTTTATTTTTTTTGGGTTAAAAACTACCCATTGTTAATCCAAGGTATAAGCTACTTCCTACTAAATTACATACAAACACGTTTAGCTGGCATGAAGTTAAGTGGTAACAAACATATTAACACACTTCCACACATTTTCGCATTTATAATAGATGTCTTCATAATTATTGTAGCGCAATGAGATGATGTTTTAAAATATTAGTTAAGCTGTCCCTTATGTGATTTGTAGATAGTTTCAGTTTTTCCACTTTCTTGCAAGAAAACGAGTTTTTCTCAGTTAAGGAACACATGCGATTTCCATTGTAAAATTAATTCAAAAACACCCAAGAATATTGAATGGATCATATCTCAGTACATCACAGGTCAAACTATGTAATATAAAAAAACGGTCCGAATTGAGAACCTCCTTTTTGAAGTTGGTTAAAAATTCACAACTTAGTGTGACTCCGTAACGTCTGAAAAGGTTTGGGTGAAGTAGTTTGTACCCTGGAAGTTTGGTATAGGCTATTATATTTTATCATGTAAAAATTTAGATTCTGTTGGATAGCGGGTAAAGCCGTGGGGTGCAGTGCAGCTAACCTTTAGTTAGAACCGAACCTTTAAATTTTGTGGCTAAGTCTATCTTAACCACAAAATCTTAAACAAGCCTTACCACGTGGTTTCATCCGCCACCTTTTCAAGACGGATTTTTTCCGGGATAATGATACACCACAAGGACGGACATAGAATATACTTTTTCCTTCGAAATATTGGTAAAATGTGGGCAAAACCACAGGACACATTAGTTATGTATATTAAAGTGTGATTAGTTTCTCCATAAAGTGTAGCCAATAGAGATAAAGTGGCAGAATTTGAATGTGTGTAGATTTCACTAAAATATTTTGTATACCTATTGTAATCTGTAACACCATTATTTGATCAGTGTCAGGTTGTCAATGGGAATTTTACAACTGCTATTTATATTTTAAATGTATAAATTTTTCTACTTACATTTTATTTGCTGATTTTATATATTGAACATTTAAACTTGAGCGTCGGCGAACTTTTTGCCCGTCTGCGCAAAAAGGAGAGTAATGTTTTTAGAATGTATGTATGAGGTTTCTTTGGCACACCCTACATGGCTAAATAGATTTCGACATGACATGTGACGTGTCATTTAAATCGTATTATTTTAACTTTATTCTACGTTCTATGGTCCAGTCAAAGACTTTATTGACAGCTGTTTGAACCTTTTCTGCTGCCTCTTTATGGGTACTTACCATAACTACAACAGTAGCAATGGTGTTGTTCCAGCTCTGGTATATCACAGGTAAGTAAATAATGGGTAAAAGACCGGGCCTAAGATACTTCCTTGTGGTACTCCAGTTTTTAATTATTTCAATTTTGAGTAGGCATCTTCTTGTCTGATTCTACAAACTCTATTAATGATGTAAGAATATAATACATATGCATACTACAGTTATAAGGTAATTTTTAAACTTTCGCGAATTGAACACATGTTTTAAGTGATAAGTCCCGATAAACATTTAAAACATACAGTTATATGATTCTTAATCGGGATATTTTGTGCATGCAACTGCACCGCAATATTGAAAGCTCCATCCACAACCTAATCACGGTATATATCTCGATAATAATCTATAACTGTATCTAACAAACGTGATATTTTAAAAATGTGGTATGCACATAGATTTTTGTAACTTTCCAAAGTGAATAACCATATAATATAATTATATTATATAATATAATTATATTAATAACCATAAACGTTTATTCAGTGAGTGAATAACTGGTTAAATTTTGTATACATTAAGATTGCCTGGAAGAGATCGCTTATAGTGATAAGGCCATCAATTGTTTCACTAGTTTTAAGTTGTTTTTGTCTTATATATGTAATTTGTTGTATAAACAATAAAGAGTTATCTATCTATATAATTTTTTTTAGAGTCATCGTTAAAGTTTTTTTTTTCACATTGGGAATTATTTAATCTAACATTATTTGCTTTTCGTTAACAAATAGGTACGTATGAGTCTTTAACATTTTATGCATATCCAGTACTTTATACAGAGGATGTTAAAACTAAAAGTTAATCTAGTGAAATTTTTATTAAGTTAGGTTAGGTGGCTGGCAGTTTCAAAGTGATAATTATATTAGAAAAACATGTTAAAACACATGCACGACCTACATAATATGTTTACTCCTAATCAGGTGATTCGATTCAATACAACCAAAACTCGATAAAATCTTCCTTCGTTTTTTAAGATTGGGAGGTCGGGAGGTCCGAAGGGAATCAATTTTCTTAATTGGTTCTAATCTTAATAGCTCGGAGCTTGATAACCAGAGTGTACTCTCACGCGCCGTATCTCGGAGATGGGCTCGAATTAATTTGTTTATCTTCCGATATAGATAATATGATCGTAAAATCTTGCATTTGTGTTTAACGAGTTTTTTATTCAAGTTTAAGTTAATATTGGATAATACTGTAGTAAGCAATTTTTTATAAGTAATTTCTATATTTGGTTTTATGTCTTATTAAACCGATGTCGATGTTTTGGTTTTTGCCGATTTTAGCTCAGTGTCTAAATACTTTTATACAATCTTGAAATATTTACCTAATGTACTTCATACTCATAGATGAGAATCACACTATCATAATAAGTATATGTATCTTTATGATAGGATATAATTTTAATAGCCAGAATAGTTAAAATCGTATACTTAGCATGTGAATTTAATATATTAGCAGACGCCTAAATATAATCTATTTATACAACTTATCGATAAAACTACTATGTACAACTAAAAATATAATATATACAAAAAATAAAAATAAAATCTTAGTCGAACAAATCGCCACCATGCGGCAAGGTTCCCAGAAAGCATTGCCCCGCTGGATTGCGAGGCTTAATTTTTGTGCGAAATATGATTTTATGATAGGTATTTTTATCTATTATCTATACTGACTGATTGGCTGACTTGTCACGAAACCTCGAAAACTGCTTGACTTACGAAATTTGGCGGGTAGGTTCCTTAAACTAGAGATCTAATTAAAGATTTTGCGAAAGTCATTTAAGGGGACAAAAGGGGTTAACAGTATACCGTACGAAATCGCGGGCAACTGCTAGTAATCCAAGAGTTTATTAGTATGTATAATTAGGGTTTGTGTGTGTATAATTAGATTCTTACTTAATTATACAAAGGCTGGATAAGTTTGGTAGAAAATTAGTCTGTAGGTGGTTTGTAAAATGGATTATCACAGAAGCTTGGTGGAAAAAAACGCGTTTTTTGCCTGTGATTTCTCCCACCGTTTACAAGGGGTTTTTTATTTCAATTAACGTCTTACAGAGATAAACATACATTTATATGGAATAACAAACCAATGTAAATATTATTAGTTTAGTAGGTAGGTTTTTTTTCTTCACATTGTTATGCATTCTAGAGAATAATTTTAGATCACAACATCCTGTGACGCAGTAGAACCAATTTCCCTAAACATAACGATGTTCAACTGTTACACCACTTATAACTTATGATCATAGAGTTATAACTCATGTGTATGACGGGTGTAAAATCAGAATATTATCAATACACCGAGTTATAGGCAATAACCGGTGACTTATGACCAAGATGCGCTACCGGTGCCGATACAGTGCGATCGGAGAGATAGGCCTATTTTTGGTGCAATATTTCTTGCACGGAATATGATCTAAAGCATGTGTCATTGAATATATGAATGTGGTTTTTCTGACTAAATCTTTTTGATAAGTTTTTATTGTCTTGATAACGAATTACATAAATAATTGTATTGTTTTTAGGTGCCTACTACTTTCAGTTTTGCTAACCTTCAGTTTGCCAAAGTTAAATGTTTTTATAACAAATAATATAAAAACTGGTATAGTGAATACAATACTATTACCTATTATGTTAATACTTTAAGTTTTTCGTAGTTACAGTTATGAAGTATGGAAGATTCCAGATTATCTAAGATAAGTTTAGGGATGCATCCGAATAACTTGACAACTTTGAGGCATTGAGTTAGGTACTTCAATATAGATTATAAAAATCCAATCTAATTGAAATGAAAAGGTGCCTCTTGGTCTAGTCTTTATTTTAGGCAGTCAATACAAAGAAATAGATGGTATCATAAAATTGATTATCGCAACGAATTTAAGCGATCAGAATGCGATACTGTTAATTATATATTTTTAATTTTAATGTGTGTGTTTTCTAGAGATATGGCACTAGATATGCCTATCGATTCAATTGCAAAAAGTGAGGTTAACCTTGAAATGATTTCGGACACCTTGAAGGGCCCGACAGCGAGTAACGTAAGTGAAAACTCCACTTGTTTTGTTTGTGCCACCGCAACTTATCTTGCTTTTATCGAACGACTTACTTGGAATCGACCAAAATCAGCGTAATTTACGATAAAGTATTTGATTTCTTTCCATTATCAGTAAATCCGTTTTTTCAGTCGATGGTCAGATAGCAGCCTCGATGGTTGTATTAATCTGTGGCACTCTTTAGTAGATCATAGATTTGTCATCGTTTGGAGATTTCATCTTATCGGCGCCGGCGCTTGGAATATTGGTGAGATTATTGCTATAACTTGATCTATGATAATCTTTTTGCATTTAGAACGATCAGAAACTTATGTATTATCTTCATTTATGAATTTACACTCGTAAATGTTCTTTTATTATATGTATTCAATTTTAATATTAAGTATCAAACATTAGATTATACGAGATGTAACAAAAAGGGTGATATATAATTATTAAGGGTCTACATAAATGTATGCAATAAAAGAATATATAGAAACTTTGTGTAATATATGTATAAACGCGTCCTCATTCAAAATTACCGATCATTTATACTTAAAATAAAACTGTAACGTGTTCAATTCTTTACATTGAATTGAATATTTTGCATTATTGTTTTTGGATGGCTCGCTATAATATTAAATAAATACTTTAATATTTAATTTGAGTATCAAATATAAATTAATTAGATTATACGAGGTGTAATAAAAAGAGTACAATACAAATACAATAAGGGTTACATAATTAAGTATATTCATCTACCTATATATGCAATAAATTAATATATAGGAACTATATGTATAAAATCGTCCTCCTTATGTTCTACAAATTGTTTATGCACTTAGATGGATATATGAGATGTTATTTAGTGTCCAGTAATTAATAGATAATCCAGCAGGAAAGGGATCCCTGTCATAGAAATCCAAATAGTTTTTCTCATAACTTTCTATATATCTCAGTAAGAACATGCTCAGTTCTTTTAGTAATTTAATATCCAGGGTTACTGGTAATCAGTTAGCACCCTCTTAAGGGTGGCTTCAATGCGTTAAAACAGACAATTTTTTTTCTACGACTTATCAAAATGTGAAAAAAAATATCAGCTGGTTTATATATTTTGTCGGGAGTGAATGTTATTTTTCGCGAAAATCAAAATGTCTTGGAACAAAAAGTTGTTTGTTTAGATGTTTTGAGGCCGCCAATGAAAATATAAATTATCATTGGAGGCCAACCTTAAGAGGATGCTAACGGATAACCCAGTAACCCTGTATACAAATGGTGGTGGAGTGGCACCCACAAGGTGCATTGAAAACTTCCGATAAAGATATTAATGCATACCTAATTCTTAAAGAAGAATTAATTTAAAAAAAATATTTTTTGCTATTGCTTGGAAACTTTAAGTGACAAAAACAAAGGGTTTTTTTGGGTTTAACTTGTGTGTCTGTGTATCGTTTGAACCGATTTTGATTTCGTTTTTTTTTGTTTGACAGCTGCCTTGAACTAAAGCGTTCTTAGCTATAATTTAAGAAAATTTGTTCAATTGTAAAAAGATTACCAGGTCTTTTATAGGGGGATATTTAAAAAAAACTATAGTAAGTAGTAGTTTGTAATAGTGAAACAAACTAAATGCCGTATGTGTACTATTATCTTTTCTGAATCATTACGCTTGCGTGGCATTTTTTACAATTTAAATTGTAGTGTAAGGACCAACTATAATGTAGCTCTTAGTGTTAATGACAAGGTAATTGTTTTTAATATAAAAAAAACAACGAATCTTTTATCGATAATCAATGTCAAGCTATGCCATCGCGGATTAGGTTATGCAATCTATGCATTGCAGACCCTGTAGAGGCTAGTTATTACCAGTGTTGTTTGTAAAATCATCATCAGCCTTTGATAATCCATTGCTGGGAATAGGCCTCTCCCTTTGACTATGCCATTTACCTCGGTCTCTTTGCAATCGCTTCCATTCGTGTCCTTCTAATATCTTCGGACCACCACATTCTCACCTCGGTCGGCCTAGATTCCGCTAATCTAGTCTGGGCCATCACTCCGTCACTATACCTTTTTTTGGTTTCTTTTTGTTGACGGCGAGGAAAATACCTAGTTCACTTATACCACCGCCAACACGTCTGGCCATGCCCTAGCTGTCGAGCTTCATGATCCGTCAACCTACTTACAGAGTTCACTATTTAAAAACGATGTCGATTTTCGGTGTTTCAGTGATCAAATTTGACGCTCCATGGTTCTCTGCGCGACTCCAATTTTGTGCAGAGTTTTCTTTTAAACGTCCAAGTCTCAGCACCATTAATCGGTTAGGATACATTGATTGAATATAAAGGTTTTCAGGCATTGTGACACATGTTTTAAATGTTTATCGGGACTTATCACGTTTCAGTCAGCTCGTGGTCACGGCCATTTCATTTCTTTTCATTTATTTAATACCAAAATCCAGTTAACTAAAAATTACAATCAATATCTACTATTACAACAATTTACTAGTAGCAAAAATAGTTGTACCAATGTGCCCCAAACTAGGAAAAGTCTGTATCTTGGGCGCCAGCTTCTGTTAATGCGCGTATGTTTGTACACATTTGCATGGCGTCGTTTACCTACTGCATGCAATAAAACGTCACCAAAGCAAACATAATTAATACCTACGTTAAAAATTAATTGGTTGGTAAATTGTAACATGGTTGAAACATCGAGCGAAAGATACATATTTTTACCTAAATTAAATAATACGTGATAAGTCCCGATAAACATTTAAAACACTGTGACCATTGTTATTTATATTGTGTTTATAATCTTTTAAACCGTTATTTGAAGTCGCTTAGCAACAGTTGCAAGCTGGTTGCAAAATACAACCATGAAAATATCAGATTACAGATAATTCTGATAAATAGTTATATAGCGAGTAAACTTCCTATCATCTTCGTCTGTCGTGATTTTTGTTTTTCAAGAGTTTTCGGGCGCCTTTTAAAGATAATACTGAAATTTACGTCATTGTAATGCGTCAATAACTTTATCGGTCATCAGACATGCAAGTGTGGGTCTGGTGACTAGAATTACTTGACGTAAATAAGATATTTATTTAAGTAGGTACTTATTTAGATAAATCTAAAAGCAGACATTTCTCACAATCGGTTTAATGATGAGAAAAAATGAGCAAGCAATTTTTTTTACTGTCTGCCAATATTCCAATGCATTGGCCAATCTTCGTCCAATTTTTTACTGCATCCTGTCTTTTTTACTTCTTATTTTTTTTACTTGTTGCAGTATATTGTTTTAAACTCAATGATAACCCTACATTCAGATAATTTTTGTTGAGGTTTTGGCCGTGAGATTGTACACATTTTTGAATGAAATTTTAAAAGAAAAGGTTTTCAGTATTTTTTATAATGTTATTATTACAGTTATTATAGCTAAAACAACTTGAAATAGTATAGGCATCAAAATAATGGCGATATATCCACATGCTTGTATCAAATCGACGTACCTAGGTAGGTACACTATTTACAACGTATTGTTGCTAACCTTCAAGCGTGGTTACCATAAAAATCTTAAAATCAATGTACTTATAGAATTTGTTTATTTACGTAGGCCGTAGCAATAAAATTGTATTTTACTACCCGGGCTGAATATTTCTATCATAATGAGTATGATATCTTCAAAACATTATGATATTATACAATTTAACTATCTTCCCAAAATTTTAGTATCGAAATTAAATATATGCCTAAAATAAAATTTTAATTTTAGATAATAAAATTAAATTATTTATTTGCTCTAACTAAGTCAGATTGACTAATAATAAAGGTATATTGATAAAGTCGTTAATCGATATTATCGCAATTCAAATATCTGACATGTTCTATCTAAATGATAATTGATTGCTAAAAAATAGACGACTTGATTTGTACCCAAGCAAAGTGCACGCATATGCGCATTTATTAAAATTCAATCGAGTTTACAATGCGAATAATTACAACAAAGTTGCAATATTATTATCCTCTTTTAACATCAGGCGAGATGGCGGTCAAGCGCAAGTTCTGTCTCAATAATAATAAAAAAGTATTTGTTATACACACGGATATTAGTAGCATGGATATTATTCGGATTTTGTAATGTTTTATTAAAACTGATATGATATCCCACAATCAGTTCATACCAATGTGACTAAAATCAATTGAAAGCGATTAAAGTACATTGGTCTACCAGAAAATATCCTTTATGAATTTTCAAGATTACCTATCCTAAAACCTTGAACTCCACTTTGTTACTTCCACTAGTAGTGTAAAAACTAGCCCGACTGTGACAGATAGATTTACCGAGTAGATTATCTTTGGCGAGTTTAGTGGTAATAAAAATCACAGCTCGGTTGGGCAACAGCGCTTAATGCGCGTTATCGCGGCGGTATCGAGTGTTGTCGCGCGTTATCAGCTAATCGAATTGGGAGCGTATCGGTATCGCGGTGTCTCCGATACCGCACCACTATTATCTTAATTGATTGTCTTTTTGGACAAAATACCGGCACTGATTCTTTGATGCAATCGAACCGAGGGCCCGATAACTCGGTAGCAGCCCGATAAACGACGGTTACCCCGAATTCTGCTATATCTTAACAATATCAATAATTTTAAGATTCATTTCATGTTTTTGTCTTCCGTCTTAATTATTTTATCATAATACATTGCGGATGTGATAAAGCGCTACGTGTTCAAGGACAGCAGTAATATTAACCTTGTTTTTTCCAGATACGGGCAATATGAACTGACTTTCGGACTGGAGATAGCAACGCGATAGTCGACTCTGCATAATGTTGAGACTGAGTTCGGTCACAGTCGCCCAGTGATCGAGCGACGCGCGAACTCACAATTGACTATTGGAGATGCGGATAAGGGTGTGGACTTACAGTGCGTGTGTATAAAAGCGATGCATGGTTTGTGAGGTCGGTGGGGCGGTCATGGACATGAGCGGCGAGGGCGGCGGGTCGGGCGCGGCCGCGAGCGCCCTGCAGCAGCGCTGGTACGAGAGCCGCGTCAACGGGAGCCCGGCCGCCGGCGACGTCCAGCCCGAACCCAATGGAGACGGCTTCTTCCACTCCCCGCTGGAGGGCGGGCACCACAGCCGCGCCCGCTACTACCACCAGCAGATGCACGCCCCCTACTCTTCGGCCGTCGGCTCGCACGGTGAGTCTTTCATCTCGCGCTTATTTACGACGCTCTTAATTAACTGCTAATTTATGCAACTTTTATATCCAGAAACTTACCAGAACTGGACGTCATACCTACCAATTAAAAATGTGGCTCTGCGACTGATCTGTCAGAACCGAGCAAATTGCTCCCACGGACGGTAGGCAGCCCGAAGCCCGACGTTATCGCGCATCGCACCATATCTCTTCTAAACTCCACAATTAATTCGATGGCCCGACCAGTCAAAATCGCCATTCTGTGAGGTGACAGCTTAGGTAAACACGATCTAAAGTGGGCCTCGGTCGTTACAGAAAAAAAAATGAATCCATATACATTTTGTTTTTCTTTTGAGGTTTAAATTTTATGGCGGCAATAAAGTTTTTCGTGGAGACAGGTGGCTCTTCTTTATATTTTAACTAAACGTACGGGCGCTTACAAAAGTTCATCTACAGCGAGGCGTTTAGAGACTAGATTGGCGTGCGCCCGACGCGGGACGATTAGAATTTATTTGGCGGTGGGTCGGTAGTGACGTGACACTTAAGAAACTGTGTCACTTCTCGGAATCGGAACTGGGAATTGATTTCGTCGCGTTCACAGCAGTTATGTGCCGTAGTTTATGTGCGGCGGGCGAGGCCCGGGCGGCCGGCCGGTCGGCGGGTCGCAGGCGAGCTATTCGGCCCGTTTTGTAAACCCACTCTGTTATCGTGTACGTCCCTCGACGTGGCTTCTTGTCGCTCTGATTACATCTGAATCTGGTAAAATCGTCGTTCCGTGGTGCGGCGGCTTCGATTAGGTTACTTACATATAAAATTATGTGAAACATTGATCTCTGACTAAAGATAAGTAAATTAAAAATTATTAACGAAATACCAGCTCGTTTATGTTATCTTCTTGCTCCTTGTAAATAATGCAGTTAACCTGAGCGTTTTATATTACAGTAGACTTTTTAATAAGTTTGCGCATAAATAGACGTGTCATGAGAGTATCTTTGTTGGGTCGGCGTATTGGTCGCCCGAGCGTTGTTCTGGGAGCTGTAAAAAGTATTTTTAAGCGCACCGGATCGCATATAAACCTGCTACGATGACAACTCGGATGGTTTTCACTCGGGCCGAGCCGGGAACTTTATTACTGGCTGACGCGTCGGCTACCATACCATGCACTACGTTTTGCAGTTTTATGTCCCGACATAAAATTACATTTTCTATTAAAAATGCCCGGGATTACTAGGAATTCCAAGAGAACCAAGTGGACACCGATGTATTAACAATGGAATGACAAGATGGTTACCAGGAGAACAGGTTTGTCCCTGTAACTCGATAGGGCCCCCGATTTGACGCGCGCACTTCTAATTTATTACTTAGCGAGGCGATTGATGACACGTTGGAAATTATTTATTTAGAGACGGAAAAACTCAATTTTATGGTTATTTTTATTCTTTAACTTCTGTAATATAACACCTCTAATTCGTTAATGGTCATTGGGATAATCGGGAGCGGCTCTCTAACGAATAAATTGAAAGTAAGAAGGTATCTGGTTATACTCTAATATTCTATCTAGTTAATCGAAGAGGCCTAAAGGGTCGGCAACGTATTTGTGATTCCTCTGGTGTTACAGGTATCCATAGGCGACTGTGAATGCTTACCATCAGGCAGCCCGTCTGCTTGTTTGCCACCAATGGCATAAAAAAAGGCCCGGTATGCATGTTGAGAAAAACCAACAAAACAACTGCATTATTCAATACGAAGTCCTGTATCGGCTACCCATCGCTAATTTCACACCTATTGAGCAATGACAAACATCAGAGCAATACTCAAATTCGACCCTATGACCATTCACGTAAAGTTTAAAGTCTATGCAAAGTTGGTATTTTTGTATCAAAGTTTTAGCAGTTACGACAGTTGTATTAAATTATTGGGCGTAAGTCTTACGCAATATTAGATACATGCCTAAATTACTTCTACTACATAAGATTACGCTAAAGTAGTAATGGAATAAAAAAGTTTTTGCAGTTGTTTATTAAACCATTCAATTAGCTAAATACAAGTACCTATTAACTTACTTTAACTAGTTTTTGTATGTAATCTTAGTAGAAAATATCTCGCAGAAATCGACTTGCATAAATATACCTACTGGCGTCATTTAGATGTCATCTTCATAATATTAAAGTTTAGAAGTAATAAGTAGGCAAATCTTCTTGCTGCGTTTTTAGCGCAATTCAATCCACTTCTTAATATAATCCAACTTGATCGAATCATCCAGCCATTTACATTTCTGTCGTACAGCGGGCATAGAGACGACAAAATTTGTCGACTCTTTTTATATCACGCGTAAAATGAGACGGGCGTATACTAACATTTATTAGCACTTTCTCGCTCGACAAAAAGTGACAGCAACATTTTGTCTCGGCACGCATTCTAGGCCATGTAAGGTATTGTCGACCTACGATTAAGTATTTATACCTAGACGATAAAATATGAACGTTCGTTAGGGCTTAAATTGAAAATACATACTTTCTTTTCATTTTATACTGATTCGTCCAACGCAAGTTTACATCACTAGACGGGAGAAAATAAGGTTTTTTCAATTACCGTCCTGCGGCTGAAATAAATGAAAATGGCAGTCATGAATCCAAGTCTGGATCGTCCGTCTGCGGCTGCCACGACACGACAATATAGAGGCTTCTATTAATTGACTTCGTTTTGTTAATGTGGAATTTCCTCGTTCACTTGTCTCCTCGAGAGACGGACCTAACTTAATAGACTGTTTTCATTTAGTGGATAGCTATGTCACTTACTATTTAAGTAGACGCCTTATAAATGGGTATACCTACATTTAAAAAGATTATGAAAAGTCAAAGAAATGTGAACATGAATGGTGGTAAAACTAACAAAATCAGTAAGAAGATCTGCAGGAAAATACATCAACTGTAATCACATTTCATTAAGCTCCCTAGCTCTTTGTTCATAATTTGATATGCGAGGCTAATTATTCTACCGTCCCGTAACGGCTGCATTTTCATTTACATTGTTCATTTGCCGAATGCAGCGTTTGTCATATCCATATTATTACCTTACCATGCGTGAGTGCGTGTGTGCGTGCGGCGTCGCAGATTGGCGCAATTAGCCGAGGGGCGGGGCTTGCGCCGGCGCAGCGCGACATCTCCACCCAAAGTTACTTACTAAGTATTATTTATTCTGTGCCCAAAGCCAGGCGCACAGCAATCATGCCACGAAATAATGCTTCCATCAACCGTTAATTATTTTCCCCCAGCAGTTTGCAATAGGAGCCCTCGTAGGAGATATGGGTTGTTGAACATCTGCATGAGTGAAAAATTCACAAGAAAAAATGGTAGAGAAGCCTCAGTTGCCTGTACACACCTTAATGTTTATCTATTGTTACCCAGTTTATAGCTAATTCATAAACACATTTCATTGTAATATGCAAAAGTATAGAAACAGCTTACAAAGTAATCGAATTAGGCAAGAAAACGTATGGAGTTATCTCATTACACACAGGTTTTAACTTTTCGTAATTTTCTGTACACTCGTGATAACAAATGTACACCTTTTGGAAACAAAATTAACTTATTAATAAGAATCGAAACACATTCTGAGTCGAAAGTTAAAATACGAGTAGGTATGTAATTATAATTATTAAAAATTACTTTATAATAAATTTAATTACCTACTTACATGCAGTTTAAGAGCCGTGGTAGCCCATTTGGGAGACCGCTAAACTTGATAGCGTGAGGTCGCGGGTTCAAACCACGGGCCCGCACCAATGAGCTCTTTTGAGGTTATGTACGGATTTTCATACCACTGGCTTTTCTTTGAAGGAAAACATCGTGAGGAAACCTGCATACGTACGGAGAAGAAATTCAATAACGTATGTGAATCCACCAATCCGCACTGGGCCAGCGTGGTGGATATGGCCCAATCACCCTTTCGGGGGTAGGCTAAAAGGCCAGCAGTGGACTGTTAAAAGGCTGACTATGATGATGATGATGCAGTTTAAGGCGTTTACTGGAAGCAGTTTGATAAGTATGTTAAATCTAAATTCAATATTGTGGTACCTTCGCCTTGCTGTATGTGTTGTTGGTTTATTTAACAAAATTACCTCTCCTCACTACAGAGACACCGTTTTTATGTATTTTATCAGATAATGCAAGCTGCCGATGAGTTATAAAAAAATTGCAATATCGATACGACCAAACCACGGTAGTTATATTTTAACTGAAAAAATAAAATACACCACAGAATTACCAGCATAGTTTCATAATAAACTTATTTAAAGAAGTGAATATTTTTAACTCTTTTGTGCGGGCTAGTAAATATTTTCCGCAGCGCTGGACGCTTATGAATATTTTCCACAGCGCTTATGTATTGTACGCTAGTGAATATTTATTCACTTTTGTACGTGAAGGTACCGCGCCCACGCTTCCGAGCGCGATACACTCTCAGATCTGCGCATTCGCTCGGAAATGGAATATTGGCTCTCAACTTTCCAGACTCGATTCAACTGACTCCCTCGTCACTGGCATCCATTCGATTTAAGAGTTTGAAAATTTTGATTGTTTTACTAACTTAACTTGAATGTGGCTATGTAGTCAGTAAAGTGGAAACATATATCTTTCTAAGAAAGGGGGTCTCCGTTTTCTCTGCACTTAACTTAGAACTGTTCGCCCAACCCTCATTAAGTATTCAGTCTTCCCGTGAACATGGTGTTTGTAACTGCGCCAAAATATCGGGAGCTCGATCCACAACCTTTTCACGGTAAATATCCTGTTAATAATCATTTAACTGTACATAAATCTTTGTTAGGATATCTAACAAAACTAACTAAGAATGTCTAAGCATAAGCAGAGCGTTGGTAATCCAGTAGCGAGATAGATCGACGGTATTGTAAAGCCGATATTAAAGCGCACACGCAAGCAATCTTGCTCGCGCATTTTTTATTATTTTTTTAGGCTGCAGAAAGCGCTAAGCGGCGCAAATATGCATCATGCTCAAGTGAATATATATATTTATGCCGCTAGGCAATGGGCAATGTACCAAAATTTTTAATAAGTACTTACCTGCCAAGCCTAATGCGCGTCGAACACTCGCTAAATATCCCGACCTAATGAAAGAAATATTTTTTTTTTGGGTTGGGACCCTTAGTGCTTGAGTCTGACTCGCCCTTGGCGGTGTTTTTATAAGAATTAAGTGTTGGAATCGAATACAACCCGGCAGTAAGCTACTCACGATTAATTAAGTGATGGTGTCCCGTTAGAGCGGCGTTTATTAACCGTCACAATACATTTAACAGCGGTGGAACCACGGTCATGTTCCACAACAAAAAGAACGCGCATTTACATGAGCAGGCTGATTCTAGAGCAATCGAAGTTGTTTCTTTTTTTCAATTCAATTTAATTCTCTGCCGTGATCATCTCTATGAGGATGACATTCGACATATAGGTAATGTTTAATGATCGAGAATTAGCTCGCAGTTATGGCTTCCATAAAAATTGTCAATCGCTCAGTTGAAAAATTTGCTAGTGTAGATTGGAATAATGTGACAATTAATTAATTTGCAATTAATAAATTTTTGATGAAATAAAAAAAAACACGGTTATAAAATTTGACTTCTAATATACTTTTTTCAGGAAGTAATTTTACAAGCTTTTATATAACTTGCCCTGTTAGTTAGTACGTAGGTATATAATAATGTATGTATGTATGTATGGGATGTATGTGTGGGACAAATCTTGCAACTGAATTTTAGACCAGTTATCCTTGAGGATTGACTGGTCCGGTCATGGTCCGGTCGTGATTGGTCTGGTCTGGTCCAATTGAGCTGAAATTTGGCATACACGGTTAGCTAAATGACGTCATTCTAAATCCAATATGGCGGACTCCCAAAGATGGTGGTTCAGTAATTTTTATGCACCCCCATGATACGGGTATCAAATGAAATGATTTGCAGAATAAAATTCGAAGTATAATATTTTTTTTAATTTAGCCGTTGTTCTCCACTTCAGGATTTGCTTTTAAATATTTATAGTAAAGTCTCTAACTAGAGACAAATAATATTAAGAATATCATATAATTATGTTATTCGATTATATAGTTTTAGTGTCTAACCACTTTTTTGGCGAATGTTGTATACGCCTGTAAAAGGTGTTCATATCAGATCTATGTATGCATAAATTTTTTGTATTTTTTAAGAATGTGTAATATGTTCACTGTTGGCGTATCTCTATAAATAAATAAATAATAATATAGGCAATTCAAAAATTTGACAATCGGCAGGATTCCAACCTGCGCAATCCGGGTTTACTTCCCGGGTGCTCTAAACGCTAAGCTACGGTCACCCTCCTATCAGCCTCCAAATTCTTGTGCTGTCTTTGCAACTAATCTAAGCGTTGACGCCATCTATAATTCCTTGCTAAAGTAATCGCTCAGCTAGAACCTTTACATGCCCCAAAGTTGACTGAGAGATGTCTCCTTTTTACTAGATCTGTTGAGACTTAACTTATTTTAAGATCTTACTAATACCTATATAAACAGTTCGACAACAAATTATTTCTAATTCGTTTATCTATTTAAAACTGTTTTCCCCGCTATTTTAGGGTATTATAGGGTATGTGTCTAAGCAAAATTTGTTCATGATGATGAGTATAATTACCTCTTTTCGGATTTGTACCAACCTTTCGTGTATGCATCATGATCATGAATCACAAGGCTGGCTAGTGTGAAGATTGATATAACATACTTTTTATACCGGCAAAATGCAATTAAATTAGGAAACAGTGAGCAAAGCTGTGGGGGATAATTTTGTCCAGTAATCATAAATGTAGAGCAAGCATTATGTTATAAAAATACCTATAATCATGAATATCTATTTCAGTTGAATGGTGAATAACCAAGAGCCAACCAACAATAGTGATGTACCACCAATTATGCGCATCGTTGTCCAAACAAACAACTATCCCGCACAACACTAGCAGTTAGTTTTATTGACTCGAGCACCTACTAACTGTTTGGAGTTAGTAGTAACTATGACTGTGGCTCGGCGTAGTTAAAACTTTAGCTGGTGGTTCTCGATCGATAGGGCTACGGAACCATTGACCTAATTACTTAACTTTTTAAATTGAACGAAGCTTTGTTCCTTACAAAAAATTCAACAGTTTTTACAAGTACTCGTAGAAATATGTCTTGTTTTGGTTGAGCTTTTCGATCTTTCTTAAACTGTATCCTCTATTTGATGCTAGAATAAGTATCAGCTAGTTCTGCTACTGAACTATGGGTGATAAATAATATAAAAAATCAAGTGCGTGTCGTGACACGTTTATGGTAGGCCTTATGTCAGATAAAATACATATTTTTTTATACTATGTATCATTTAGTAGCGTAGCTTTTTTTACAACTCACCTTTTTTTCATGTATTATGTTTAAATTATAGTCAATGTTTAAAGGATTAGAGGTAAAATAATAATAATTAAAAGTAACTGGACATCAATAAATAAAAACTCCACTTGATGGTAAGAGGTAATCGTTGCTATATCAAATTTCAACACGGTATAGTAGGACTTACACTGAGTAAAATTACCATGACATACAGATGGACACGGCAAAACTACAAGAGCTCGATTTTTCAACGGACCCCCAAAATTTTCGTGAAAATTCAATACCTCACCATGTCAACAATTATTAAGACTTCCAAAATAGTCAGAACATTTTATGAAATGAATCGACTCAAACTGGTCAGAATGCCTTTTCTTTTTTCGACCTCAGCTAATTATTATTCAAAAACGCTTACGTCATCGATGTACAGCACAATGGGCAAACAAGTTCCCATACTTTTTTTCTAATCGTTCATTATTAGACATACATAAATAGTTAATAGTTAGTACGGCTCGGTCCAGTGCCTTCGACGCCCGACTCCGGTTAATGTATTCATTTTACTTTTATATCTTTCGCGTGATTAACTTTGATTGATTGCATCCAAATATTGATATTTGATATTATCCTGACGACCGTGCAACAAGGAAGGAAATATTATTATAAGGGAGCTTGAACAGGATGAAAAATATTTATCGCGCATGCATGCATGATAATGAATAATAATCATATGACATGTTCGGAAGCGAAGCTATGAACAATGAACAAAAAAATATTGATATTATTAGACAACATTATTGGCAAAAAGCTTATGAAATGCTAGTCTCTAATGAATATATTTTGATTTTAGATATTATTTTACGTTATCGGAATTAGTATTGGTAGTTTTATTAATCGATAGATTAGATTAGCTAATATTAATTAGGTGGGATTAGATTTGGTATTCACTGATAAAGGAAACGTTTGCCACTTAAAAGGCGTACGAATTATGTATACATTTTATGTATTTCTTACGTGGGTATACTTATGTATTTTGTCTAAAGTATACCAGGGTTACACGAAACGTTGGGACTAACCCAAATCAGGTCATTTTACGCATAACTGTGAACGTTTGAATGGCATTTTTCTATAGAAAATATGTTTTTTTTAATGCGATTTACGGGATCGTCTCAAAAGTAAAAGTGGTTCACTATGACGAGTAAATTGATCTCTTTTCGGCTTAGTACCCCGTCCTGTCTAACCCTGTATTCCTGACTGACTATACCGTAAACCGTTAGTACAGTCTGCAGCATCACAATTTCTCAAACATAGAAAAAGTTATTAGGTATAAGTTATTCGTCCTAATTCAGTTATAATTATGTAAATATTTCAGTCATGGCAATGAAGGCTATTAGGTAGTATCTGTAGGTACTTAAGAGGTACCTATACAGTAAAAATACAAAGATATTTATTTGTCTCTTAATATCCTTAATAAAACGTCCTTGCTTAATAATAACAGATATACAAGTAGTACTGAAACATCTGTCACTTCACCTTAATATAAATTCCACGTTCTTTTCAACTTGTATTTCTTTGTTTTTTACGAATGCCTTCACATAAAGTCCTCTAATTTAATTAGGTCCCTAAACCGAGGTTAGTTAAGAGCCCGTTGTTTCCGGTCGATCGCCGGCCTGAAGGTGATGCGCGCCGATCTTGATGGATGGACGCAGAGACGGCCAGGCATGCGACTGCGCCACATGAATCCCTGCCCACCACAAACCACCTTAACCTTACCACTCAAAAATATAAAAACAATAACCATTTGTCCCTTATTATAAGTAGCTAAAGTATATAATCAATCGCCAGAAGTTTTGGTCAAAGATTAAGCAGTGCAGATGAGTCGGTGGTTTTGTCACGATTTGTCATACACAGATATGCGGTTGCGTAGAACGCGGTCCAAGCAGAAGTTATGACAAAAATGCCATGGGAACGGTCCAGTGAACTGCTATTCTATTTTTAATTGATTAGACTCGAATAACGAGGTGACTATTTATTTAACTGTGGCCAGTAATGGCAATCGTGCTTCGAACAAAATAACTTGTTAGCAGAAGTACAGATTAGTAATGAGTTCGTTAGAAGGCGGCTGGGTAGAGCTAGAAGTTAATTATAGGTTCACGATTATGACAAAGCAGGTTGCTGTAAGAAAATAATACAAATATCATAATACAAATCCTCCTTATGCGCAACCACAAAATACTTATTAATACACCACCACTAAGCAGGTAATGGGTAACTTTTGATGAGATGCGTCAAACATTCAAAAATCTAGCTCTGTAATCCTACTAATATTATCCTACTAATATTATAAACGCGAGAGTTTGTATGTATAGATGTATGGATGTTTGTTCCTCTTTCACGCTGCAACGGAACATCGGATGCATGGGTATAGTTCAAGAGCCAGAGAGTGACCTAAGCTACTTTTCATCATCATTATCACCATTTTTCATCACGACGCGGGTGAAACCGCGGGGCGCAGCTAGTAGTTCATATTGTAGTAATGCATAAAGAAAAGAAAAAATGCCGAAGTATTAAATAAACGTCAGTCTTATCAAATTAATTCCCAAATCAAATTAACACGTATGTTAAGTATTTAACGTGCAATTTGTGTTTTCATTAAGAAGGTACAACTAGAGAAAAAGTAAATTTAGGGCAAAACATCGGTCCGTTCCGAGTGGAAGCCTATTTTCGCAGCACATTAAAGAGGATGAATGATTTCCTGACCGCGAATGATTTATGTCTCACTGTTCTTTGCTACCGATGTAGTCCGAGATCCCCCTGCATGGAATATTCACAGACGTTCGAAATTAAAGAAAGTCTAGTATTATTGAAGATTGGTAATACATCGTCTAAGAGTTTTACGAAAACTATTTTTTGTAAAAATTATTGAACACCGATAGTTTAGTTTACACCTCAATGACATTGTTCAATTCAAAATTTTACAGAATAATAGTAATTACAAAATCTTCCGAAAGTAAACTTTTCGGTATAAACAGGATTAATTAAGAATTCTATTTCGAAAGAAATCTTCCAATGGGATCTTGTACTAAAGAGCCCAGTGGTTCGAGTAACATAGACTCATTACCGCACTCACGTGAAGAATGGACACTCCTTTGTGCGGAGAAAGTGTGGCATTTGTCTTTCTTTGTTACCTCTAGATCGAGATACGTATCGCATTGGATACTTGAGCTTTATTAACCGATTGCAATCTGCTACTGAATCCTATGACACCATTGATTTTGTTGCTGGTGTATTGTAAGTATTCATGTTACTTACATTTATAAAACAGAAGTACATGCCTATAGGTAAGTACTTTTAGGCATGCCTCTTAATCATTATACCGTAGTAAAACTTTGTCTGTACCCAAGAATTGCACAGAAACTTATATTTTCTTAATTATTGACTAAACTATATCACTAAGGCATTCCCATTTAAATTTGAAGAAAATATTCCACCTCCAATGGAGGTAAATTAAGGGATGCATCCTATTTATTAAACTTCATATTTAGACGGTTTAATTTTTTTTTAAATCAGAAAATTAACGAAAACTTAAATTTAACTATAAACTAAAACTTAAAATAACTAAATACAAACTAAAAACTTAAACTAAAACGACATATCAAAAAAAATATTTTTTAATATGTCGTAATGATTTATACTGGATCATTTTCTATTCGCATAGCTTGAAAATAGCTAGAGATACTCATCCCATAATTTCCCATTTGGTATACTTATGAAAAATGTGCAGTTTTTGTGGGCTGTCACTTCTCTAAATTCCAAACGTTAATCTTTGCCGGTAACGCGAGTGGACTCCGCGCTACGGTCGCTTGGCTTCGTTTTCTTTTTAACCTCGAGGTTTTATATTCAAATAGAGTGAATTAAAAATACAATTTAAATGCGTATTTAAGTACTGGCATAAATTGTCTACGGTAGTTATTAATTAGCTGGTAATAAGTTAGATGTTCAATTGTGTATCACAGGAGGTTCGGAATTTGTGCTTGGAAAATAAATGTACTTGAATAATTAAAAACTGATTTGCATATTTTAATTTTGAATCGATAATTATTGAAACCATATCTACACAAATTAACTAAAACCACGAAAAAATTAACTTACGAAATAGTAAACAAACCGGTCAAAAAAGTATACAGGATTATACGGAACGTTGGTATTAGGAACGTTGGCAGTAAAAGTTGTTCATAATGAGTACAATGATCTCCTTTCGGCTTTGTACCATCATGCAACTCTGTTTATATAAACCAGACCAAAATCCAATGACCCTGCACCAAAGTGCACCTGCGAGGTTCAGGCACGCGTATGATCAATACTCCAGGCAGCCTAGGTATGATGTAGCCTAGCCTAGGGATCAATACCACAAAATAAACAGGTACAGAAGGCTGGCTTCGGCTAACCTTGATTTTAATAACCTACACGCAACCGTAGCGCTATACTGGAGTAGCAACAATAAATAATTTATAAGGTACCTATATATTACTTTAAAACACATATATTTCTAATTCAAACGGGTAATGAACTAATATATAGTCTATAAATTGGTTACCTAAAAGTACTTTCGTCGATTACGGCACGTAGGTACGAAAGGCACGATTATTTTATTTTAAAGTATAATGAAGCCTCATCTTTTAATAAAGTTTTTTGCAATACGGCTATATTTTTTTTTGACAATTGTGACACAAAACCATAATTACGTGTATTGCCAAAGTGCGGGCGCTCGCGACTGGCGTTCGACCGACTTGATCCGAGATCGCTGTTCGTACTCGTTTTTGTATGCTCGTTGTATGGAGCTGGCTTTTTGTACCTATTTATTTTGTGACAATAACTAGGCACAGGTAATAAGTGGTTGGGCCACGCTGGCCCGATAACAGACATCAGTCAGCCTTCGAGAGTTTGCGCTCCGGGTTCGTTCTTTATTTTCAATACGCTAGCTCTAGTTTTTTTGTAAGACTTTTAACTAAAAGGAACATAAAATTATAATAATTTCATGTTCCTTTTAGTTTGGCTATTTAACGTGGTAATGACGTCGTTTCTGTCATACCATTATTCGCAGATAGAAATTGGGTAAAAATTGGCACCAGACTTGTTTTTTAAAACTTTTATTTAACTTTCCTTGTTTGTATAGGTCAAAACTTGAAACTTAATTTTATACAGTTTTTCCCAATCGATTGAGCTGAAATTTTGCTTACACTTTTAGTTTAAATGACAGCATAGTTAGTTAGCTAAATAAATCTAATATGACGGCCTTTTTCACCTTGAAAAAGGCCGTCTAATGCGGTTGAAACTATAGTCGGAGTAACCGGCTTAATCTTACGTGAGTAATTCTCGTGTAATATAAATAAAATCTAATATGGCACACTAGATATTTTTATGCACCCCCATGATATGGATATGAAAGGGTTTGCTGAGAAGAAATCGAAAAATAAATGAACGTCACACAAAATTCAACATGGCGGTCGCCTAAAAGCTTGTTTTTAAACTGTTGTTTTTTTTAATTAACAATATTGTTATGTTTGTGAAAACTTGCTTCATAAAGGATTCTGCATTACTAATAATTAACAAAAATACTGCAGTGCAAGTACCGTTCTTTATCGATCGTCAAATTTGACAGTTAAGGTCGTCAAATTCGATAAAATGCAATTTTATCAGTACTCGCTATATGATCGATTCTATGGCTTTTTGTCAAATTTAACGATCGATAAAGAACGGTAGTTGCACTGCTAAATTTCTTGTTTTTCTACCATAAGACAAGCTTAGAATAAAAAAGTTAGTAAATATTTTCAAGGATCCATCATAATCTTCCTTGATGTTTTTCTTTCTTTCTTTTTCTTTCTTAGTACCAGGTATATTTAATAATGACGGTATGTACAAATCTTTATATGTTTCATTAAACCTATATTACTTATCAAGTTTATAGGCGCCAACAGGAAATAAATAATACCTATCAATAACATCGTGACTTTAGTACTGCCTATTACTCTAACTACTGACTCCATCTGCAATTTAATTAATTTATAGACTAGCAGTATTAATTTTCTGCCTTTTTACCTACATAGATACTTCAGATCAGACAAACAAGGCAGATATACTATAGTACAATTATTCTTCGTGTCGAAATGTCTCCATATTTCACCCAGTTTTTCACAAAGTATATTGCCAAACCACTTAACGCAAGAACTGTATGTACAGTTTACTAATTTTTCACACACACTAAGAAACTTGTAGTAACACCAATGAACCAACTTGTAGTCCACACACAAGAAAGGACGGGAAGGTCGTCTGCAGGGTTCGTCTGAAAACCAGCGCTGATAGTCCTTGACTTTCAGCATTAATGCCGAGACGGACCCATTCGACACTGACTGTATCCTTTAGAAATAAGTTTTTGTAAAGGTGTCAAATAAAATTTATTTTATTTATTTATTTATTTCTTTCATGATAAATTCGACAAAATACAACAAGCCTGATTTTAGCCAGATGCGTTCGCACCCGCTACGTCACCTTACCAATCTCCCTTGTTTCTGTATCTGACCAATACTAGTACCAATAGAATATAGGTACCTATCACAGATCTACTGTACCTATAGCTATTTCATATCAAGTCGCAAGCGCCGCTCGACGCGATCTGTCATCGGTCATCGTGCGCACTGATTAAATTGTCTATAAAACCACAGAATACGGTAAAGTTAGTTAGTCGGAAAGTAGCCAGTAATGTAGCATTTGATTTATTATTATTACATTGCAATGTAACAAAGTTGTCAGTCAAAGATTTGACCGATGATGGTTATAAATGCGAAGATTGAACGGGTATAGCATGCTACCAGCTAATGAGGAGAAATTTTGCTAAGGACCCGATATACAACTTTCGTTTTTTTCAGATATGTTATTAAAACAATAAATTACAATATTTAATCAACGTAACATAGAATCACAATGTTTAGCCAACTGGGGCCTTCCGGTCAACTGCTAACGCGGTATCAAACTAACGTTAAATCCGCTCAGTTGGAAAATCACGCGAACGCAAACCGTATCTGGGCGCGTTAAGGTTCACGTTCGCGTAATTTTTCAACAGCGGAATTGAGCTACAAACTTCAATTCGAATATGATACAAAATCAAAAGGTGCCAAAGAATGAGATAGGTATGCAATACAGTAAACAAATATATTGTTTAACGTAGGTAATAACCTAGAGATAGATAACCCCTCTCTGACGTAGTAAATCAAAAACGTAAAATACAAACATTTGAAATCGACACGCCATCCATTGCCCTTGCTAAAAGAACTGTGCTCAACTTCTTTGTTATCCAAGGGCACAGATTGAGCACAAGTCAAAGTACCTACCAGCAAACTAGTTGCTTGTTATGAAATGAAGCTTATTTTGGTATTAAGTTATGTTGCTGGCCATCCGCAAACTAGTTAGACACTGCTTGTGCAGGGGCGGGCTGAGGAATTTTCAATTTAGAAACATTCTTTTTAAAATCTCGTCTTGGCAATAATATAATAAATCGTCACCGCTTTATGGTTGATATTCCGAAAACCCGTACGAAGCGCTTTGATTCCACATTTATTATGCAAACTACTAGTCTGGAATTCGCTGCCTGAATAGGTGTTCCCCTATGGTTACAATCTGGGTGTCTTCAAATCACGAGTGAATCGGTTCCTTCTAGGCAAGCGTGCTCCAACGTAGACCGCATCATCGCTTAACATCAGGCGTGATGGTGTTCAAACGTAAGCCTATTATTTATTTAAAAAAAAAAACTAGTAAAAAAGCTCCAAACTAAACTATTATATGTAATATTATTTATTGTACCTTGCATGACAAAAATAATAATAATTGAAATATGCATATTGTAATTTTTTTTAATAATGATTTAGTATTCATCGGTGGATATGAAGTGATCATAACTTATTCAATTAGATATATTAAAAGTTATAATTGGTTTTTAAATATCCACGAGTACAAAACAAATAGATTATTTTTAGTAATTAGAAGTTCCGTACATCGCGTGACTGCAGCTTTTCCCTCTGTATTCCAATAAATTTACAACATATTATATTGATTTAGTGTTTAATTCTAATTTGAATGTGGTTATAAACGTTTTCCTACTTTGGTAATATCCTTGATGTTTGATTTAAATACGATTAATTCTCTAAGGTCTGTTAGTTTCAACGCGTGTAGACTTTTAATTATAATTGAAGAGCCGCTTGTTTATGCATTATAATTAATATCTAATGAGGCAAAACTTTAGTAGGTAAAATGTTAGTATTCCAAGTGCTGCCGCATATGATTTTAACTTTGCATTTTAAAATCATATGCGGCAAACTATAAAATAAGGAAAGGTATATGCTAAAATTGAAAATAAAATAAAAATTGCACCCAACTTGGAATACTTACCTAAAATAATATTGAAAAATAAATATAATTTATAAAAAAACGATCAACATTATAAACATTTTTTTATATATATAGACATAGACATCATTTATTTGGGGCAAAAAATACAATATTTATAATGGTAATAAAAATATGATTTAAATTTAAACAAATCTTAACTAGAGCTTATTACTTTATATATAGGTATATATGTTACCGGCAATGTGTATAATTCAGGTATTCTATACAATGCCTAGAAACCCAATGACCGACAATATATAAAAAACACCAAACAAATTCTAGTTGTTTAATATTTTTTGAAAATAGTCCTGTTATTACTAATTCCTATAATAACTCTACAGAGTTAAAATCAAAATTTCAAAAACTCATTGTTCTATATTAAAGTCCAAGTGCAGCTCTGGCGGCTGTAGTACCCGTATTTTTCTCCGGTACCGTAATGCGCAAGTCACGAGCGGTTATGTAAGCAGCCTGTCGTCATTATAGGCATTACAGGAACACTCGTCCATTGTCAAGATTGTCGGGTCAGCCTGGACCAGCTTGTAATTTCGCAAGCTAGAACCCAATAAGTGAGATCGTTAGAATTGGAATTTGATCACGCACGGTAGATATATGTAGTTAGTTTTTGAAAATTCGACATTACTTTTGGAAGGAGTTTGTAGAAACAAATTAACGGCCTCTTATACCAAATTTGACGGTTTTAAATCAATTTTATTCAGTTAAATTACAATATTTTAGCTGGAAAAAAATACATGTCACAGATACATCTGTGTTTGAGTTTATGATTTGGTTCAAAGCACGATAAAATAAACTTTCCTCGATAAAAAAAAAAAACAAACAAAGTCGAGGTAGTTTATTTTTTTCGTTTTATGCTCTAATGAAAGCTCGTAACAACCTGGAAATTGCATGTACTGAAAGGCAATTTTATTAATTTTTTTTTATTTGGATAGATTTTTGATATAACGGCCTGTTATCCGAGTCGCGTAGGCAACAAAACGCTCCGTCAGCCCCCGCCAAGTTAAAGCGACGATGTATTTTGCCACGCAAGATTCAGGAGGCCCGCGGGGGAGTGCAACGACAAAAACGAACATAGGTCCGATCTCAATAACGCCTGGCGCGGTACTGAGCGTAGCGCGCGCAAATTCTCGCGACCTTTTTACGCTTTTAATTTCACAAAAAAACGAAACTATTCACTATGAAAAATCTATCCAAACCAAAAAATGTTGAATAGGATTGCCTTTCAGTACATGCAATTTCAAGGTTGTTACGAGATTTCATTAGAGCATAAAACGAAAAAAAATAAACTAATTCGACATTGTTTCAGATTTTTTTTGATCAAGGAAAGTTTATTCTATCGTGTTTTGAACCAAATCATAAACTGAAACACAGATGTATCTGTTACATGTATTTTTTCCAGCTCAAATATTGTAATTTAACTGAATAAAATTGATTTAAAGCCGTCAAATTTGGTATAACAGGCCGTTAAGTAAGTAATGCTTAACTCATTAATTAGCAACTTTGTATTTTAGGTTATTTATGTTCTTATATATATATATATATATATATATATATATATGTGACATTTGTCATCAAAGTATATTTCTTTGTTTTTTGAAGACCATTGAAATTGATCGAATATTATTATGATAACGAAGCTGCAAGAAAATGCTGCTTAATAAAATTGTGTCGCAAAAATATTAAACTAAAATATACGCAGAAACATCTTGATAGATGGCAAGATAACAACATGTTTTCAACGCAATACCACTTGGCAATACAACATTGTTGTAATACTGGTGGTCTAAAACAATTTTGCACAAGTACGTGTAAAACATCGCTTTAATACAAAACAATCATATCTAGTTATTTAGTCATAAGTGGCACATGACCACCTGCTTTGGCATGCCGGTGTGCATTCATAGGTATACCAAGTTTTTATTACAAAGCTCGATTACTTAAATGACTTTATATTAACTGTTATTTGGCACCAACGTTAAACAAGTTATTAGTAAAAACATTTTTTTACGATCTTTTAGTCTTAGCGAAGGACGTTACGTCTTAGCTAAGAAAATGTTACCCGCCATTGGATCGGTGGCCACATTGAATTTAGTGTGATGTCTCTTTATCGTTTCTTATAAGCTCTTTCTTTTGATACCCATATTAACAAGGTTGACAAAAATATACACCATCCGCCATCTTGATGTAGCGGCCGTTTTTTGAAAATATTACAATATACGGTATTGCATATTGTATTGTCACCGGAACTAAAAGTATATGCAAAATTTCAGTAAAATTGGTTGGAGGAACTGGTTCCAATTCAGTTTGCAAGATTTTACCTAAACAAACATACATTGCAAGTTAAATAAAAGTATGTATTTTTTTTTAAGTATTTTGTAGTTATGGTGAATTATCATTAATTAAGTATCCGTGAATGTTTCTTTTCGCGTTGTCTCCAAAACCCTACAAAAAGCCATAGTAAAGTCTCCATCACTATGACTTGGACTTGACCGTGACTTGTTAGGGTATTTCAGTATCTTTATTTCAATTAGGTACAAATACAAGTACACTTTTGAAAGGTCAAAATTAAACATTAAAAATACCTACATAGTCAAAGCGAAAAAAAAGAAAACTAGTACATAATAATAATAAAATCGATAAATTTTTTTGACAATATTTTCATGACCGTGGATTCAATGTCCTTTAGTCGTAATATTAACCATGTTTACATAGTATTAAAAGCGTCAAACAAGTCATAGTCACAGTCACAGGCAAGCAAAGTAAGTCACGGTCAAGTCAAACTCATGCCTCTGTAAAGTGGCATGAGGAAAATAATCCAACGAGCCGACATGTTTTTTTCCACGTTGGCGCAAAAACTCTAAGATCGATTACTAAAACTTGGTGTTGCCAAGTTCACGTGTCGGAAAGCTACCAGACTTCAGTTTGGTAGATTTACACCACTAAAACTTAATACAATAATATAAAATCTATTAGAAAACCTCCACAGTATAGGTTTTTCCTTAGATCATAGGTCGTGATCGACTCTCAGCCATTAATTATGGGAATGATGACAGCTTGCGTCGTGTTTAGTGTTTAGTGCTCACTTTATGTGTTATTGTCATGGCTCAGTTTACTGTAGTTTTATTCGATTCTTGTGGTTATGCTGTCATTCCGTGTGATTTACTAGTCTTATTCAGAATCATACCTACTGTTAATGGTTGCCTGGAAGATATCGCTTTTAGCGATAATGCCGCCACTTGTGGCACTAGCTCGTTACTGTTTTCTATCTGTTTGTTATATTTATTTCTGGTAAACACAATAAAGAGTTTCTATCTATCTATTAATATTAACTTTTTCTAAATAATAACCCTCTTTTTAACTGACTTCAATAAAGGAGGAGGTTCTTAATTCGATTGTATGTTTTTTTTAAATGTTTGTTACACTATTACTCCGCCAATTATGAATTGATATTGATGATTTTTTTTTGTTTGGTAGGTCTTACTCTAGAGATGGTCTCATGTAAGTTTTATCGAAAATGTGATAGCGCTTTTTGATAAAATCAACATAATAAAAAATACATAGATGACGTTTTGGTTTGTGGTTCCAGCACATTTTCTACTTTTTGGTTTAAGTTTGTACATGTAGGTGTAGTCTGGAAGTATATTTTTGATGTTTTCCTATAAAACACTTTATTATATCTGAATACACCTTGTAGTTATAATTAATTATTAATTACTTAATATTTGTTTGCAAAAAACCATAAACTAATATTAGGTACTAACTTTATAATGAACGGTAGTACTAAACCGACTGGTTACTTATCATTGAGAAAAACTTTTAACTACTAAGTATGCAACTGCGAAAAAAATCTATTAAATCAAAAAAAAAAATCTATTATAATTTTTTTCAATGTCTTTGAGAGTCATAGATCGACTTGAGTACTCAATGTAATTGTAAACTTGTTAAATAATTACAGTAAAAAGCCAGCTATTTCATCAGTTCAAGCCAGCAAGCATAACTGCATACATAGAAAAATATAGGTAGATACCTAATGCACTTGTCTAAAACTAGCTAGTCAATTCTATATTTTAGAAAGGATCGCATCAACTCTAATTGATATCGCAAATACCACAATACCTTCCGTCAATCGTATCAACTGACACCGACAAAAAATCGACCACATCAAAGAGCACCGAGTTACCGAGCCAGTAGTGAACCGACTGCAAGAATGAGTGCAGATGACCGTAAGAAGTGACTGGTGTGACCGCGCAGTAAACCACGCTTCTGATCAAGAGAACCGACCGACGTTATGCAACCACAGATAAAATAATAGTAACGACCGACTCAAATCACAGATTAAACAATAGCTACTTGCTATGTTCGTAAGTGGTAAAATACGATATCTACCGAGTACTACCGACATGGTAGAATAAGAAATATTTTATATGGCACCGTTCTGGGCTAGTCACTGCAGTACGCAACCGACTTGCTTCCACTACGTTATACTTGACAGATAAGTTCAGCTAATTATGCGCCGTGTAGTCTTTGAAATGTTGGAGTTTATTTCAGTAGAGGTGAAACAAACATATATCTACCTGCTTGAGTATGTATATGCCGTAAGTGTCAGGAACAAAAAAACCAGTATGATCATAGTATGTTCTTCAGTTGGGAAGGTCCTGCAGTGGACTGATTTATGATAAAACATGAAGTCCAAACATTCTTCAATGTTTATTGTTCAATATTACCAACAAAGCCATCTCATAATCTAAGAAAATATATTTTTACTGTTCTTAGAACTAATATTCAATAAAAGCCCTTAAACCCGATCAATAACCACACCCCAACACGAAGGATACTTCCTTCCTTAATACTCGGAAACTTGTCGACTGGTCCATTGACAACTCTTGAAACAATGAAAATTGATTAAAATGCAATAACAATAAAATTCGTGTCCGGACATTAGTGATGTAAAGTTATTCTTCAAACGCTACTTAATGAGAAGTGATGGGTTCGTAAGAAAATAAAAACAATGTGGGGGTACCAACTAGGAGGCGCATCTCGTATGCGGGGCGCATGCGCTTCGCATTACATGCGCTGTATGCAAAGAAATGCCTTTCACGGTGTCGCGCTCAAGAGACCTTGTTATTTCAACTCGTTTAAAAATATAATTATGTACATCGTGAAAACTATTTTTCTAGGAACACTAATAATAGGTACCTACTTTATGCGCACTCGTACCTAAGTAGGAACTAGAATAAGTAATAGTTTCGTAATTCTGGATAAAGTATTTATTAACTTGGGAGAACACAGTTGTGCCTACTTAATTCTTAATGAAATTTTCTTTTGGCGACAATGAGGGTATTAGTAAATAAATATAATATGCCGGTAGGATTAAATTCTTCAAGAAAACTCTAGGTGTAGTTAGTAGGTGCTTGCTTTCATAAACAATCATAGTTATTTGTTGTGATTGCAATGTTGTTATTTAGCGCGAGTACCTGGTGTTGAATCGGGAGCAACGTCTAAAAGTAAATCCTAAGTCTAGCGATGGATTCAATTGACACGCGACGCAATTATCGTCAAACAAGTCATATATACAGTCAGAGTCCAGCAAAGTTAGCCACAGTCAAGTCTAATTGGACTCGACTGTGGCTAGGGCACTAGGGCATGACGTATAGGTAAGTAATGCCCTAGTAAAGTAGTGGAGATTTTACAAGAGTCTTGTACATTGGAGTTTTGGAAACACCACAAAAAGACGTTTCACCTCGTTTTATTACTTTCCCATATTTGAGCACGTTCGCAAAATCAATCAAATTTTACCATTATCACAAATTAACACTCGAAATAACACAAGTTTAGGCAAATAATACTATTAAGCAATATGTTTTTTCGCGTTGGCGCCAAAACTCATCTTACCCTAGCGAAAATATTGTATTGATAGGAACGTCCGTGAATAAAACTATTTGAATATCACCTCAAACAGTTTGTTTGAGGTTTGATTTCAATGAGGTATTAATGTTTTAATATTAAAAAGTGTGAATACTAGACGATAATTCGATACTTTTGAATTTCGAATTTACTTTCGGCGCTAGCAGACAAGAGCGACTTGTGCGTAGATTTTAAATGACAAAGAAAGCATTTCTGAACTGGTGAGATTGAAAAGTAATATTGTACACAAAAAATACTTCACGTGGATAAAATTTAATATACGGGATTCATACCTTAATTTTCCACTAGTTTGCAATTAAAGGAATATTTATTTATATGGCCACCCCTGATATTTACAAATATTTATATCTAATTTTGATTTTCATTGCTCAATAGGCTTACTGCCTAATTAGAATCGTGGTAGAAATCAACAGATTTTGGTAGAACCGTTTACTTAGGCGCTCGGCATTACCGAAAGTCCGATGGCATGGTATAAATCAGACACCCACGTCGACAGGCGTAGGTACCATTGAAACTCTAATCCGGAGGGATTAGCCGTGGTGTCTAATCGAAAGTGAATTGATCTCAATAGTAGTTGACATTCGAAGAAATTAGATCGCCCATAGAATGTAAGGAACAACAATGCAAGTAAAAAATCTAGCCGTCAAAATTATTTTCGTAAAGCTTAGAATTTTGATTGAATGTGATTCAATGGGCGAAGTACGTATTTTCGCTACATAAAATACGTATCAAATTCCATATATAAAATAATAATAATAATATGCAACTTCACGGACACCAGGGTGCGTGACTTTTATTATATTTAACTACTTTATTAACTTAAACAACTAACAACTAACTTTTTGTTATGAATTTCGATACGTATTTTGCATAGCGAATATTCGTACTTCGCCTACTGCAAATGTAAAATAATCGTAAAGTTTGAAGCAGCTAAAAGCGCGCGGCTATCTCACTCGCGCATTGTAACGTTAAAAATGTTGAAAAGGTACGAAGAGATAGCTTTGGCCGCTAAGCGCAGCCTTAAATTTTCTTCTTCTTCCATGTCCTAATATATACGGAACACCAATGTTTTAAGCGGGAGTAAAACAACATATAAGAAGAAATTTCATCATCATCATCATCATAATCAGCCTTTTAACAGTCCACTGCTGGACTTTAAGCCTACCCCTGAAAGGGTGATTGGGCCATATCCATCACGCTGGCCCAGTGCGGATTGGTGGATTCACATACGCCATTCCATACATTGAATTCCTTCTCCGTACGTATGCAGGTTTCCTCACGATGTTTTCCATCACCGACAAGAAATTTGCTAATTTATATTTATGTTGGTGTGATACAGTTACATGCCCTATATGCAAAATATATTTGGCAATACCTATCCCGGATATAACTTACCCCGGCTCGATCGACGTCGCATCGCGTTCGAGCCGACCAGACAGCTTTTCTGTTCGTTTAAAACTAGTTGTTATTCCCCACGTCGCCTGTCACACGCCGCTCGGTAGCACCCATCCGTAATAAGAATCGTAATATAAAAGCATTATAATCCAATCAGAAGGTAACATGATGTGTGACCGCCCGCAAGCTCGATTTTACATTCGGAACGCGACCGTGTCGATACTTAAATATTTTTAATAGTAAAAAGAATTAGAATTAAATGGACAGCGCGAGACACACACGCAGTATGAGAACTTATCGTCTCCCATACGTAGTTGTGTTCACTCGCTTTCGTTTGACATTCCTGAATTTGCTATCCAAAGTTCATTGACGCTCTAAAGTCGATCACGGATCGGCGCGGTTTGATCGATCGCGAAACTGCATATTTAATTCAGTCACAAGCACTAAAGGCGGGTTTATAGCTTGCATGCAACGTGCAATGGATGATAGATGCTAGCCACTATAGTAGCTAGACTATCGATCGCCTTCGGAACCTTGAATAAATCTAGCTTCGATTTAAGGCCCTCATTTCCCACTTTTAGCAATTTTGGTTAGCTTTAAATTATAAAAATGGTGTCATCTTAAAAATTTATTGTAGTACCTAGGAAACCTTAAAGACCAAAACACGATTAAGGACATTTCGCTCGAGAGAAAAAAATATGAGAGTAATAACATTGATTTACGCTTTTCTCCCCCGTTTCTTTTTGGATTCATTAAAATATATATTTACTAAACTACTCTACTTTTTTTTGAATCTATTTTATTTTAAGATATATTAAAATACATATTAAATATGAGAAAAATCTTAAACATTGCAGTAGGGAAACGCAGGACTGCATGATTGTAAGCGCTATGGTTTTGCTCCACTAAAAGCGACTTTAATACAATATATTAAGCCGATATCAATACAATATATTATATCGATGTAATATATACTATTATGGTCATCTGAAGTAACAAGCGTTGATTAAAAGTGGGAAAACCTCGCCTTAACTGAGGTATACCTAAACTTCGCTTGCCGTATATCAAAGGTTTACTAAAAGAGCACCCGAATAAATAATGCAACAGCGGCTTAATTGAGCTAAATATAATTTGCATACTTTCGTAATAAGGCTCCGTCACGGGAAATCCGGTTAATTAGCAACCGAACATTTTCCGTCTGATGACCGTCATTTTACAAACACTGCCTCCAAATGAGACTCATTCACGATAAATGATTTTATACTTTTACAGACAATAATAAAGTTAACTACCGTAGTGAGACTTTTGTATCACTAGTTATAAAAAGCCATCGTAAAATGCGTTATAACCGCTTTGAAATGCATTACTGCATGAAATGATAAGAATTATAACAGAACAGCTGAATTCTACATAATTTGCTTGGAGCATGTTTCAGCGATTAAAATTAGAGAATAGTAATAAAATCATTTGAGTTTTTGGCACCAAGGTAAAAAAATAATGTCGACATGTTATTATTTTTCAAAAAGAGTGTTTTTTCAAGAGCTAATGTGTAATAATGATGGGTTATTATTTATTAAGTATGTATTCGATTACTTGCACGAGTGTAGACAAGTAATCTATTGAAGTGAAACGTGCTTTTTCGTGTGTTTTCCAAAACCCCATAGATGCCTCTTGTAAACTCTCTACTACTTTAATAGGACATGACTTGGATTTGACTGGTGACTTATTCATGAAAATATATCATTTAAAACTTCAATATTCTATTATAATTTACACTGGCTAAATAGACAAGATGTTTGAGTCATAATTAAAAATTAAAAAAATCACTCCACATTATTACAAAAAAGTTGGCCGACACGGGACTCCCGGCAGATATTATGAAGGCATAAGAGCGTCATATCGTTTGCCATCATGGCACACGAGTCGGATTTACTGCCAAAGCTCGCCAAAAAACTAAATAATATTTAGTTCATTTATGTCTTTACGAATTTCTATCTTATCTACTTGTATGTAACGCGTATCGGTCGTGATTCCTGAGAGCGTGGGTAAGGCAGTGGTCACAGCGAGTATTCACAGATTGCAACAAATTGAATACGTTCTGTAAACACTCAACCGTTCAACGCAGCATTCAATATTTTATCCTGCAACATTACAGGCGTTGTAAATAAACACTTTAAAAGCAAAGCAGCGTTGCGAACTTAGTAGGCAACTAAAATACTCGTCGTCGATACGACGATCAATAAATTAAAATTAATTCGGCGTGCGAACGGAGAGATCCGATACGCGATACCGACGCCTACATTTATCATTCGCTAACACGTCGGACATTTCACAGAGGTCGCCTGTAGTCGAATGTAGCCTCTATCACTCCGTACATAGAGGTCGCTCATACGCCAATGATCGAGCACGTAATGATCTGTCGCGAGAACAAAGGATAACACGTCTAAATACAATACGGGGAAAGGATAACTTTGCGTGCGTATTGGTCGTCGTAAAGGTATTTGTACACACGCGAGCACGCTGGTCGCATGCGGATGCGACTGATGTCACGGCTCGCAAATAACGCGGCAGACTGGACGACGCGGTGCGTGTGACCTTGGGTTGGCTGAGAAAGTTCTCACGTTGCCTTTGGCTTTCTTGCTACTTTCAGCAGTTCATATAAACATTACATAGCGACGTCATACTTTATCATTGTTACCTAACTGTAGCGGTGGAAGCCGTAGGGGAGAATTTCCAGCGGTTACCGGAAGACGTCACGCTGCGTACGGCTCCCTTATTAGTTTATTGCGTACATATGCACCAGTTACGAGGCGGTTTCAAATGAAAGGGGCAATTTTTGCCGCTAGCTAAGGAACGTAAAAAGAGGGAGCTCACTTTCGATTTAACCACGCCTTATGTTTTGTGAATGTTAGGGGACGAATAAAGGTAACAATTACATGTTTTAAAATATTTACTAGATATTACGACAGTTAACGTTAAAAAGAGTTTTACGAAATGTAAATGGTCTATATAGTTAGTACGTATAATAATAAAAAAAATACAGTTCTGCCAAAAATTTCATTTTAAAGTTGATGTTAGGCTATTGGTATTGTCGCAAAAACTGCAATTAACAAAAAGGGGTGAAAAACAACCGTTACAGAGAGTAAACAAGACGGGTGCATCGTCAAACCAACACTTGCAGTACCCTGTGGCGCGGTGGTGATAAGATCTCTAACTGCATCTGCCTCGGGGCCAGGGGTCGGGGGTTCGATTCCGGTGTTTTGTCTCGACGGCTGTGGGAACGTACCATGATTGGTTTATGATTTGATTTCGTTATTTTTGTACTCATGAGGGTGGATAACTTGAAAATCTCTAAACTCGATGTAAATTTTACTAAAATAACACCAACGTTATCAATTGTCAGAACGATTTCTTTGCAATTTTAATACTCAAAAATAATAATTATAGTTGTTCTTCACTATTTTCCACCATTAAATATCTAATAAACACAAACACGCTTCATTGATTCATATCAGGTCATATTCATAGAATCATACACGGGTTCGGAAGTATTTGATAAAAATTATCAAGAATAAAATAACCAACACCATAGATTTGTTCACATAAACGACAAAATTTTAACCTAATTCAATTTCCGCTTTATTTTCTGCCGTAAGTTTTTGTTTTCTATTAGCTCTGGTGCTTGTAAAACACGAAATCCCATAACAATCAAGGCTTAGTGGCACACAAACGACGTATCTGGTACAATGGCCGAAACTTGCAGCCCCATAATGAATAAAAAGCGCCGGTGGCCGCCCCGTACCAAGAAATTTAACGAGGGAACTCTGCGATGGTTTAGTACCACAGGGTGGTGAATATTCCGTACGGTAGAGTTGTTTTCGGATATGTTGGTAGGGGGCAGGTAGGGCATGTGGCGAGATGGCGCGATAACAGGAATTATTCATACGCACGTTATCGGGCCGCCATCGCTCGGCTATTGTGAACGCAGCCTAACGCGCGAGGGGTGGCTCCCGTTGTCGCGGACGCTGTCAAAACGTTGTGTGTACTTAGCTCAATGTGACGGCGGTACTGATTCATTATGTTTTAAGTGTGCTGTGTTTACCGTAATGATCCAACAGATCGATGCTCGATTATTATGACTATCGATAACTTTACTCAACATAACGATAACTATTTCGGATTCGAATCACAACTTGCTATATAACAAGTGTTACTGGTCTTACATATCTTTTCAAAACGAACCTAATCTCCACAATCAGATTTCACTAATTAATTAAATACTTTCGACATTCAGTGTCCGGAGAGTTCATTCGCTCCGTCTGCGACTAGTCGTGGCGTACGGGTGCCCTTGCGATAAGAATCGCTGATAATCTCGTGATCTACACCTGGCCTACGATGCGGGCCATACGTATCTACATCACTGAATCTACATTGTCTGCTTGTGACGAACCTGTAAAAAGATACAGCTGCATTGTTTTTACAAGGTGAATTCATTTTTGGAGTTATCGGTTATTTGGAAACAAAAGACTGGCGCAGATACGCATCTACCTATCAATTTGAGATTGCACAGTTGGACGTAGTTGCGAATATAAATTTTTGGTACCCTCATTCGAAATAACTTTCACAGCAAGTAGAGTAAGCAACTGACTATTAGCTACCCGCAGCGAGCGACGGGATCCTGCAATCGCACCCTGTCACGTACCTCAGGGAATAATAGCGTGAAGGGATGTTCCCTCAAATGAAATCCACCAATCCACGATCGCTCAACACAGATATCATTACCCACCCCCCAATGACAAAACGTACCCGTACATATGTTTGCTTTCACTTATAAATAATAATTGCTAAATGTAGTTGTAGAATTAAAAAAGGGGAGTCATTTATACCCCACGACGAACCATCTGCTCGCAGCAACAGAGCTGTGAAAATTTAGCGAGGCTCATTTAATTAAACACCGCCTAAAAGAGCAATTCAAAACACGCATTATGAACGTATGAAAACACATCAACAAAGAGTATAATCAGAACCTGACACTACTATGTACATAATTAATGAAATTTCCAGCTGGCCTACAATTTTAATTGCCCAGTGTTGTGATACTCTGCTTTTGAAACTTTTCGGAAAAGTAAGGCCTTTTGTTCGCGGACGCAGCCATCGTGAACCGAGTTGCCTCCATTATTTGTTTATCAAATACACATTACAACCGAAAATATTCATAGGCTCGATTACGACGTTATAAATGAAGATGTCGTGTGAAAGACCGGTGGTTACGGACTAAATGATATTAATTTAAGTTGGATGAGAGAGCAACAGTTTTGACTTGCCCACTGTAATGACGACACAAATTTTAATGCTATGGTGTCGCAATCGCTTTTGTATTGCTAGATCTTTCGAACATAATAATGATTATTTAAACGTTAGCCTTCTGCCTGCTGTTCACTGTCGCCGAGACATCCCGAGACCAAATACTTAGTCCGTGCAATTTTTGAAGGCTCTTGAGAATGATGCGCGCATTCGTAAATTGCATGGACTATATACGGCGAGACCAGACGTCTCGTGGTAACTCATATCGTACAGTCAGGGTACGAAAAAGATTGAAGTACATGGTTTGATGTGAATGTGACATATGTGATATTGTTGCGCAGGTCGGTCGCTGGGCGGCGGCAGTGGTCAGGTGTGTCGACCACACTTCCATACGCCACTGCACCCGTGGCTGGAGTCGAAGGCGCTGGGTGGCGGTGCGTGGGGTGGTGGCTTCCAGCAGGAAGCGGCGCAAGCGGACAAGCCTCTGTCACCCGCGCAGCACCATCACCCGCACCCGCTCTTCTCCTTCCCGCCGACGCCGCCCAAGGACTCGACACCGGACTCGGTGGCGGCGGCGGCGCTCGGCCAGCAGGACTACCAGGCAGCCGTCGCGCACGCCACCGCCATGAGCGTCGCCTTCATGCAGCAGCAGCAGCAGGAGCTGCCGCTGTGCGGAGACGTCAAGCCCATGATGGGCGTGCCATCTTCGAAACAGCGTGAAGGTGCGCCGCCGGACTCGTGCCCCCAGGAGTCGAGCCAGCCCTCCGGGGAATACAACGCGCAGTATAACGCCGCCGCTGGCGAGTACTACAACTACCAGGGCAAGGGGTATAGTGGGGCGCAACAGCAGAACAAGCCGCGCCCAAACAAGACGCGAACTAGCGCCGGTGAGTCCGCAGGCCGCCCACTGCACCGCCACCGCACTCTGACACCTCACGACATCGCTCCACGCTTGTCCGAACACATTCCTAACACCACCGCCACTGAACCCTCTCTCCGTACCTTTGTTCAAAGAGGCTGTTACGGAGAGCAATTAGTTAAGTCACAGTCGTAACGTAGCTTTCACTTAAATTCTAAGCTAATCAGATAACAAATCAAATAAGCGGAGTGCCGTTCGAGACTAATCGAAGCCTGGGATGGCAGCCGCGATACTCTCCGCGTAATTAGAATCTCAATAGAGATCGTCTCATCGACAATTGCGATTTATTAATTCGATTGTCGAGTCGAGATTAATATTTCATTTGGTATTTCCAAACGGCTTGGTTAGTCGGAGCGATGTGGTCGGATAAGCGAGGCTCTCGCACAGGGGTTGTCGCACGTTTTCATCCACACGGTGTTGGCTCGTCCCGAAGCTCGTGATGTCGATGTCACGGATACTAACCGCTTGTCCTCTACTCTAACTGCTATTCTAACCGGTGGAGGTTTTACTAACTGAATTGGCTTTTGCAGCAAACGCGACGGAGAGTGCTAACGGTGCTGTCATTCTAATAGAAAGGCACTTCGTCTGAAATAAGTTCCATGGCTAAAGAAGCGCATATTGTTTTTATTTCACAATTAGACAGTCACTGTGACCGTTGTCTGTAGATTGTGCCCCATGTGAACCGCCGGCCTCGAGTGATGTTGACCAAACACGATGATTCTCATTACTTAATTGCGACCCACTATTGTGTGGCTCCGTGAGCAATTAAACAAACTCTTTAACTAGATTTCTATTAATTTTAGAAATTAGAGTGGAAACATAATGGCTTTCTTAGTTGTCATTATTCATTGTCTAAATAGGAGAAACATATTTTTAAACAGTTAAGTTTCAGGGATTAAATTAATTAAAACGTTTCAAAACTGCTGAGGTTGTGCAATTAAGCAATTGTTTCTACATTTTTGCTGATTTATTTGATGTCACTATTAAATTTATTGCAATTGACAAATTGGTCCCGATAAGTTTTGCCTTTTGTTGTTTAACTTCTAATCTTAAAGTGGTTAGACAAGGTGAAATATTAACTCATGATAAAATACCATTAAGTGTTAACAACAATGCTGCATTAGGCAGCAAAACTACTGCGTATCCTACTGGATTTATTAACAGCGTGACCTTTATAATCTGTTACAATCGTAAATTGAATGCAGGTTTTCGCAACAGAACATACCTAAATATTATTCCGCAACAGCCATAATATAACAATGAATTACTCAACAGTAATTGTATTAACACCGCATAATAGCTCTTTATTTTATATTTTTGAAAATGTAATTATCTCGCGTACTTGTTAAACTTTGACAATGGACGGGAACCAACGCGTCAGACGGTTATTGTCTTTTATTAGAGTAATGAATGCACAAAATTACGTAGACTTACTATCCAACATTGAAACTAGATGCACAGTTTGACCACCTTCATTAGCAGCAAATATCACACTAATCACACTAATATTATAAATAGTGTGTTTGTTTGTCCGCACTCAACAGCCGAATGGATTTGAATGAAATTTGGTATGTAGGTACATAGACCGTGGATTAAAACACGGCTACTTTTCAAACTGAAAAGTAGCCGTGTACTGAAGGAATAAATAACAAACTAAGCTGCAATCTTTTAACCAAAATAGCTGTTTTAACCTTCTAGATAAATAGAAACTCTTTATTGTGTAGGTACACTAGAAATAAAAAATACAAACATAGAAAACTCTTGCTTATCGTGTACTGAAAGAAAATATAGGTACTCTTTTGTCCAGTAAGGATCTAAAGACTGAAGAATCTAACACACTGCAACATGTTAGTAAATATTAAACTGTACTTCCCACAACAAAGTTCACTTTTTAATATCAATTTAGTGAAATTTAATGGATTGGCATGTTAAAAGTAGCGTCGCGATCTAGATAAACTCTATTCTCACGAGATAATTATAATCATATTGAAAACCCCAGGAGCCGCGGTAATTGACTTGTCATAGAGATAATAGACTTGTCATGTCATTAGGAGTAAAAGACTTGTCACACCGTTGAGATTTCCGTGTGATACAAACGCAAATTATAAAGTAAATAGAGAAAGGCATTAATTAAGATTTTGTTTCTAAAAGTATTACTTAACGGTTATATGAATTCTCATTGTCTTCAAAATAATATTTCGACGGTTTTGCTGTTTAAATTGCCAACGTTTTTCATTGAACTTTGCTAATCTAAGAAATACATAAAAAAACCATATAGAAATAGAGTAAATGACAGATAAAATGTAGCGTAGGTGTGAACAAAAAAGAAACGAAGGGAAAAAGTTCCCCATTTGCAATTTGCCTTTTCTGTACAATCATTAGAATGAAGGTAAAGATCGATACGTAGTATTCCGCCAACGACTCAATTTGCGTTCTTTGCGTCTTGTCGTTTACCTTTTTTGTCTAGTTTTACCAACTAGTCTAAGGCTGTGTCACAATACGCCAATAAAAAAAAAACAACATGACTAAACTAACTTGCGTGTTAAGGTATCTATTCAAACTAAAAATAAGTTATATATTTTAATTTCTTTTTTCCTGAACTACCTAAAACATAGTCAAATCAATAGCGTATTGAGTAATAAAATTAAATTTTATTTAGATGACAATACTGAATGTAGTCAGTGAAACAATTTTGACATGTTTTTTGTGATGAAATAAGCTAGCGTTGTTACACGACATTGTTTCACCGCACTAATTTTCCCGCCAAGATGGAGCACGCTTTCCATGAGGTGCATATTCACTCTTGCCTTGAAGAGACCCAGGTTTGTAGATTTGACAAAAATAAATAAAGAAATTATAAAGAAATGCATTGTGAGAAAATAACTGCTTTTGCCTAAATTTAGTTTTTTTTTATTGCTGTCAATAACCATTTCAATTTCATAATTAAACTACCCCAAAAGTCACTTGCAGCAATAAACTGGCTATTCTTCTGTCGTTACTTGAGCAGTGTAACTCATCCTAACCAGTCAGTTAATAGCAACAAAAACGTGTAGCGTACGACTCGTATTCCTTAATTGGAAATCGACTATTACGGCACTAATTATAAATAATTTCAGTTACAGTGTTAGTAGAGTAAAATGGCACAGATAATGAATCTTTTGAACACTCATGAGCAATGGGCATTAAAGTTCAAAAATATTGAATAGTTTTTTTCAGCAAGTTTTTAATACTCTTTTTTGACGTTTTCGAAACTTTCCTTTAATATAATAATTTGTATTCATTGTCATAATGGATAAATAGTTGATTGAATCAGGCGTTACTTTGCGGAAGTCCATTTTAATTTTTATATCCTAAATCCTTATTGTACTCGAAACGACTTATAAGCGGAATTACACTAGAAATTCATCATATAAAAAAAAGGATAAATATTTTAAGGACTGCTGATAGTTTTTAAAGTGCTAAGGTATTAGCGTACACGCAACTTCGTTCGCGTGGTTGTTATAAATTTGATTCTTATGAAGACGTTTTTACACTTTGAGTTAATTGGGTTCAAAAAACATAACTGCAAGGAATAAACACGTCATTCAATTTAACATACCCCGATCCATCATACAATATAATCTTATCTTTTAATCGGTCTGCAAAAATAATGCAACTAAACTGCATAAAGTATTGAAAACTCACCGATTATTGTAGGTGTTATAATATGATTGATTAGGCTTTCAATTTTAACAATGTAGGTATAGACCCATTAATGAAAGCTTGTATAATTATTATGGGGATTAAAAAACAGACTTCAAAATTAGTAAAATACACAATTTCGTTTACTTGGTTAAAAATATTAAGTTATCCAAGTAAAACAAAATAACAGTTAATTTTTTAATATTTTGATTTAATAACCAAAATACTAATCCAATTTTGTTGAAATGTCTATGAGACAATTTGAAAGCATATCCTTTCAAATAAAAAATAATAATTTCCAAATCGGTTTATAAATGCTGGAGATCTGAGGTCACAAATTAATATAAATAAAAAAAAAACGAACTGAGACCACTTCTTTTTTTGGAATCGCTAAAAAATAGAATGAATCATGGTAAAATTTAAAAGTTGTTATTCTGCGAAGTAAACGCGTAGCTCATATAACAAAACTTAACTACGCTGTAGCCTCTTGTACTAGAACGTGAGAAGAAACAAATCAAAATCAGTTTATAATAAGCACTAATATAAAGCTACAGGCTGTTCAGTAGGTGGTATAGAAAGGCTATAGATGCAAAGGCTCTCGGTGGAAGCAGCATTATGATAATGTGCGGCGGCCGGATGCAGACCATTCCATTGTGCGCGATCGGCTGACCTCGAGTCGTTCTGTAACTCACACTGATGTTAGAGCTAATTGTTATTGCCAGGAGCTGTATCTATACTTCTAGGGCTTCGGATAGAATAACTTAAGTTACTAGTAAGTTACTTGAGAGCAATGGTGGCCGAGTGATAGCACGTGCGCTTTACAATCTGACGGCACCCGGTTCGATCCTCGGCCCTGGATCTAGTTTCGATACCATCGCTCAAAAACGGCAAAGGAAAACATCGTGAGGTAACCAGTATGTCCAAGAACTAAAAAAGACATGTGACATTCACCAACATGCACTGGGCCAGCATGGCTGACTACGACCGTGACTCTCTCTCTCTCTCTGAGAGAAGGCCTGTGTCCCAGCAGTGAGATCATGATAGGCTGAAGTGATGCCTAGTCAGTGGACAAGAACACACAACTGGACAAGATCGGCGCAAAACAGAAGTTTATGCCTGGCCTGTATAAACTGTCCATATGATATTGGAGATGCCAACAGAAAAGGCTAATCGGCTTTGAGTATAAAAAGCAATATGAACGATCAAAAGGGACTAGAGTCCTTGCGCTGAACTAATATCGAGACCATGGCATACAAGGTTCTCGCTGCCTCACATGTGAATGCGGCCAGGATACCTTAAAACATGCCAACATCTCGGGGGTTTACGCCGTATTTATGCAACATATGGAATTGTCTATTACATTTAATATGAAGAAGTCTTTAGTCAAGACTTCAATAACAAGTTGGCACTAGACTGAACATATATATTCTGTATATATTCAGTAGCGGAATCAGCCCCCCAAAAGTATCTGGGTCCACCGCTGACAAATCTCAAATTAAACTCAACATTATCATGCCTACAATGCCTACGCACAGCTGGGTCAAGCCCCTCCTAAAATCCTGGATCCACCACTGGACGGCTTATTGTATTTGGACTCATTGGATCTGAATATTAGGTACCTTGTTGTATTTTATGGATTAGTTTATGCAAGTTACTCATGATTCGCCGTGGTAGCCCATTTGGGAGACCGCTAGACTTGAAAACGTGAGGTCGCGGGTTCAAACCCCGGGCCCGTCCCAATGTGCTCTTTGGAGCTTATGTACGGATTTTCATACCACTGGCTTTTCGGGGAAGGAAAACATCGTGAGGAAACCTGCAAACGTACGGATAAAGAATTCAATGGCGTATGAGAATCCACCAATCCGCACTGGTCCAGCGTGGATATGGCCCAATCACCCTTTGGGGGTAGGCAAAAAATCCAGCAGTGGACTGTTAAAAGGCTGATTATGATGACTCATGATTGTAGATACTTTCTACGCTATTTTGTGCCATATTTTTAAAAGCCACAATCAACACAAGCCCTAAACTTTAGCATCGATCGAAAAATCGTGATCTCAAGCATTGGCTGTATTTGAAGAATGTCATGGAAAGGGCATGCAAAATAACGAGCGGTCAATTCGATTTGCAACTGTTATTATATCGTACCTATTTATTGAGCGGAACCGTTCAACACTTTCTAAAACAATGTTACGCTCACGTGGGTTGTATTCAAATTCAGTGATTTTGTGTGGAAACAATGCTAACGTTCCTTTGTTGGCTGACGAGTGATATTTTAAAGCCCTTGAGGTAAACACCTGCACTGGGTGGGTCTGAATGTCTGAATAGTATCTCTTAGCTAATAAAGTGTTTTTTAACTGACTTCAAAAAAGGAGGGGTTCTCAATTCAGTATTTTAACCTCAGACAGGTCACATTTTAAACTAATTAGCAAAAATATTTTTTTATTTGAAAGGATATTTAAGAAGTCAAACTTGACCACCATTCAAGCTAGTGGATGATCAAATGCGGAGTTATTCGTGATTAAAAATTATTAGCAATATAAAAAAATTACTTCAAAATTAGTAAAACACGCAATTTCGTTTACTTGGATGACAATATTATGTCAGCTAAGTAACGAAATTTTCCAGGTATTTTGATTTTAAAATTAAACTGAAATTTTTATGAGACCAATCTGAAAGATATTCATATAAAAAAAGATTTTTCCAAATGAGTTTATAAATGACTGAGTTCTGAGGTAACAAACATAAAAAAACAACCGTTTAGAACTCCTCCTTTTTTGAAGACGGTTAAAAAGTAACTAAGTTCGTAAAAGCACTTAGTCTATGAACTATAGCTCAGTTTGAGTTATAAGGTAGCCCGAAGGTTCTGACATGGCTAGCGGTGTTTATAAATAAAACAAACCGCTGAGATCTACAGTTTCAGGTGCGGTCCGACCCATGGAAATACAGTTGCAAATACCACTTCCGGTTATCAATACGAAAACTTGCTTTGGTGATCTATTAGGAACATCTTCAACGGTTCTTAAGTCATTTCAATTTTGTATAGCAGATTTTTTTTGTGGAATTGTGGTGTATTTTAAAATAGTCTCCCATGCAGTACCTCATATCGTTCACGAGATGGTCAAGCAACGCCACGAGTATTATTAGTAGAAGTATCGTGTCAAAATTCATAACATAATCTGTTCACGAGTTGCGGCGGTCACTGGTGCTCGATTTTTTAATTGCTCGTATGATATTTTGCACGAAAATCTATACTAATTTTATATAGAGGAAAGATTTGATTGTTTGTTTGTTTGTTTGCATTGAATAGGCTCCGAAACTATTGAACCGATTTGAAAAAATCTTTCTCTGACGGGAAGCTACACTATCCCCGGGTGACATAGGCTATAATCTATACCCGTGCGAAGCTGGGACGGACCGCTAGTATTATATAAAACGACCTAGTATCGAATGAAATCCCATATTTTTTTAGCTTTTTTTAAATAATCATAGGTATAGTCGCTAACGCAACGAGTGGTTTTAAACATTCGACTTTGCTTCTCATCAATAGAAAATCTTTAGTTTCGCATGATATTTTAATGCGAAATATCAACGAACGATTCAAGATTTGAGCCCCTGGTCGCGGTGGTGGCTCGCACGCGTTGTGTTGCACAACCAATTACCAACGTGATAAGTCGTCCACGGACCGCAGAGCAGGAATGAACATCCCAACATACTTGTTTTATTATTTCGCTAAACCAATTAATCTCGCTACATTGTACATCGCATATTAAGACATATTAATAAATTGCCAGAAAAATGATAAATGATACTTGTAACTCTTGTAGCACGTAAGGTACCTATGGTTTAGGAATTAACTCTATCAAGTAAAAACACGAACAGTTTCGAAACAAGCTGTTAATGTATATTTTAACTTTATAAACTTGGTTAGTGCGGTAGGTGTAGAGAATTCGTTCCGGTCTGCCGACATTGTGGGATACAATTGCAACACGACATTTGCATATTTACGTTGGACATCCGCAGCAGACCAGTGATTAATTCAATTACTAAATTAGACGCTAACGATGTACAAAAAATATACCGATACAAAAATTGGAAATAAAAGGCTACGCCCGATCGGCTCATGCAAATCGAGTATGCTCTCTGTAATTAAATAGGGCTGGGATTAGAAAAAAATCTTACTGAACTCGCTTGGAGCGCCGCGTAGATAACTGAGTGCAGGCATGATATGGCCGGTATAATAATTACATCTGGTTGGAGCCACGCTAGTTGCAGCCGAGTGGCGTTGCATCGCTCGTCACAAGTAATTATCTCGCAGTATGCTAATAACGAATGCAAATAAGAGCGTCCGAGCGTCCGGTGCCGCGCGTCCGCGCGCCGCTGCCGCCGTCGGTGTGCTCGCCGTGAAAAATGGCTTCATTCCTGCACACCACACCGATTGTTGTATCATTATCTACTGCAATCACAGACGCTCAATAGACAACACAAATTTTCATATACCTTTCCTGGCCAATAGCTCGTGAAATCTCTGCTTAGACTACCACAAAACGCTTCCTGGCAACACAATGCTCAATAAAAATAAACCTCCGGCGAGACCATCGGCTTCCATTAATTTTTTTCTATTTGCATACTGGCATATAATTAAAGCGTAATAACAGCCTCCGTGGCTCTGGCGCAACAAAGAATAAGTTTTGAGCAATAATTTAATGGTTTGTATGCAAAATAGCCTCACCGTTACGTGTTGATGGGCCGATGCGCTGAGAGAGCGTCACGGTACACGGGAGTGAATTAGTCCTTCATTTAAATTACATTACCAGGGTGCACATTAGCGTTTTGCCTACGTGACTATCGCAGCGTTTATAATCTGTGGTCTCATTGAGTTGGCGGGTTCAGCCGGCGTTCGGAACGCATCGATATCTTAGGGGTCACCATCACTTGAGGCAGAGGTGCAGTGTTTGCACTTCAGGCGAGTTTCCCCGTGCGAATGGGCCGTGTGAAAACTCCGCGGGTTCTCGACCAGCTCGAGAGCGCTTGCCTGGAGACTCTCCAAAAATAAAAACCGCCCCACTCGGCTACGTAAATATGGCAGATGAAAATCTTTTATCGCGGTCACGTAGCGCCGCCGCGTCACGACCGCACGTCACTCCGCCCAATAAAGAGAGTAAAGAGACGGCCGCGTTCTAATATGAACAAATGTTGGAATATTTCGCTCCAATTTTCCGCGGCACTTCAGCAGGAACTCTCTCTGGACGTGAACCGTTATGAACGACAATAAACGATATCTTTATTTCCAGTCAAAACCACGTCCCGTAGAGAAACTGCCGCGCCGTCATCTAAACTGGAATAAAGAGATAATTCTTGTAGTGTGAACATATTAAAACGTTATGATTAAACCGGGTCGAACAATTAAATCGTGTAGTAATTAATCAGAATCGGAGTGCTCTGTAATAATACGTGTAATATCGACGTGGTATGGGAGGCTGGCGGCTGTAAATCTTGAAAACGTTGCCGCCTGCGGCTCACCGCACTTTCACAAACGTTTTTATCAATAGAGACGTTACTATTCGACCGAATCACTATCAAACTCTAGAGACGCGGTAATAAAACTTCGCAGCTCAAGTAATATCCTGTTATTTTTTCCTAATAATCGTTATTGGTGTTTATTTATTACAAACTACGGAGCAAATTACAGGTTTATCGATCCAACAAAAAATATAAAGGGTTAGTCCAAAAAGTGAGTCGTCGGCCCGATCGCAATAAGTTTTCGATAAAGTCCGGGCGATTTAATTGCCGGGTTTGATCTGGTTTTACATAAAAAAGATAAATGGTTGCACTGCCTAAAGCTCATAAAACATTCTCGGTTCGTTTAACGTATTTTTTTCTATTATAGTCCAGCACTTTCACCTTCCTTATTGTGGCGGAGCGATTATTTATTCAACGCATCGTAGCGTCTGGGGACTCGGCTAATATAATCAGATCTAGATACATTTTGATTATGATAGATACTGATAGATACTCATCGATACCTACGTATCTAACAGATCAATGGATGGTATCTGCAACTCAATAAGCGTGATTCATAGAAATAAACAAAGTGAGGGATAATTTATTGGTAGGATGTTCGCGAGTCATGCGTGCTTGGATTTTCCCACAGCGATGGTAGATAGGTCCGTATAACGTATTGGATATAATATTTAAAGAGAGGATGCGAAGGTGTAACGAGATGCGCTTCTAAATTCGATCTCTGTAAATCATCGATCGTGTAATCGAGTTTAGAGAGAGATTGTGGGCGGCGCACGCGCATCCCATATGTGAAAACATCCTCTCACTAACCACTTCGCTCAAGCTGCTCATTCGAGACGAAACGTGTTCCTGGAGGGTGGCTCGTCCTGGGGTCAGGCATGGAACAGTTGAAGCATGCAACTATTCTATTTTCATTTATCTTCTCCGCTTTATTAGTTTTGATTTATTAGGTGTCAAATGTAGCTGATTTTGTCATTTTTAATGTTTGAGATTTGCAATTGAATCCGGTTCATGGATGAGAGGCCGTGGCTTGCGTTGAAGATTGTTACAGAAGTAGTACGTTACATGGAGCGAAAATTAGCATGTGGGTAATACTTTATAGCTCTGGTTATGCTCTGTTTCTCGTCTAGCTCTCCACTATTTTTGCAACAGCCATTTATTTTCATAGCAACTCGCTTTTGTTGCTGCACTTTAGTAACAATCAAGTTACGAAACCATTTTTAATTATCACATGAATATTTTAACGAGTTTTTGTATCTATTATTTATAAATGAAGCTATAACATTACCGTTGTGAAGAAAATTACCAGTGAGGGAGTTTTGCATGCGTCGACTAACCGTAGCTCTTTAGGCTCTCTAGCTCATTCGTAACTTTCTCCTAGTTTTCCTTTGCGTGTAAAAAATCTTGATATTTTTTCTTCGAGTTTCACTCGTCGCGCTTTCCCTGGTTAATTGAATATTTTAGTATTTTGTAGTAATTGCAATTACGCTGTCGAGATAAACATATGTTGGAAGGATGATTTGTAGCTGTTTGTTTCCGTCTTAGTATGAGTATAAGCTAAGCATGCTTTGTTAGTTAGTTAAATTATATATGTAATGTTTCTGAATGTGATTTTCTCTCGTCTTTCCCAGCCTGCCAGGAGACAGGTACATTTAACCTCAATAACCCTAAGCTTGTTAATATTTTTTCTTTTATTTCTAATATTATGTTTGCCACGTTTTTTGGTGTTGGTTTTGTTAACTATTGCTTGTTAACTCGTTTTGCTTTCAATGTTAAGAATTATGTTACGTTTAAGCACCCCTTACTTAATAAGTGAAAATAATATCTTTGTAATTAAGTTTTGGAAAAATCGCTCACCTGATTTTACTTTTGGTACCCACAAATCCATTTTAGTTCAATGTTTTTAACAAAAATCTTTTTACCGGTAATACGGGCTAGTTTTTGGAATACTGATCTTTGACAAAGATTTCGTTATTGTAGTTAATGAACATCAAAAAGTATTTTCTAATAAAACTTTCGTGAAAATACCTTGTTACATCATGGAGCTCACATAACCCATTCCACGCATCCCTTCAATTTTTAACCTTATTCCATCTCTCAGAGGGTCGGGAGTGCGTGAACTGCGGAGCAACCAGCACGCCGCTCTGGCGACGGGACGGCACCGGCCACTACCTCTGCAACGCATGCGGACTCTACTACAAGATGAATGGACAGAACCGACCGCTGATCAAGCCTAAACGAAGATTGGTGAGTGTAAGAATCCGACCAATTTGTGTGTTGTGTACTGTAAAGGTGTAACGACGGTAGGAACTTCGTACCTATATACTGTTTGGTAGAATTTTGAAAATCATCTGTTCTTTGAACCCCTCTAAACTATTTTAAAGCTTTGCAGTTCTCAAAAAGTAATTTTTAAACTAAGTATGTTCCTAAGCATAACAATCAAGTTATACGCTCGCATTCCCCGAAATAATGTTTAGTAGAATAGATGAAAGACTACAAGAATGATGAGATCCTGCTCCGATTGTGGACCTCACATTAAAATCTAGTTTTTTACGACCATTGGGCGCGTGGTTTCTTCCACTATACATTTTAAATTCTCTCAAAGATAGCATACCATCATCTACAAATAGCATTCCAAGACAATCTCGCCGAGAATGGGTGTTGTTTACAGTTAAGGGGCAGTAATAAAAAGGCGGAGCATGCATGCACGGCCACGACACAGCATTAAGGCTCACACAAATTGGCCTCTTATACGAAAGTTGAACGTTTCGACGAAAGAGCTCGACGTCCACTGCGACCGCTATAAATCTTGTTAACATTTGATCTAAGCTTGGGTACGCATAAAAGTGAAACAATGCGACTTTCGGTGTCACGTCAGCCCGCGGCCGGCGTGCGGCAAGCAGTAGGGGGGGCTAACGAGTGGCCCGTGCGCGCAGTATTGTACTACCTACAATTTACTTAATATCCGTCTCGCAGACATAAACTAGCGGAATGGCCTGGAATATTTGCCTTTTGTTGGCCAAATTACGTAAATTCCGAGCGTTATGATTTCATTGCAGCGTTCCGGGCCGCGTTAGCGATGGACCCGGCGCAACATGCGAGCGGTTTATTACCTCATTTGCGTACATAATGACTGTTTCAATTTGTCAAAAACTGATCCAATCTACAAAATAATATGCTTGGTAAATAATATGAACAATTTTGAAAAACAATTCACGAGTTCTGTTGGTGCTGGTTAGCCGAGTCATGGTTTTTAAACCCGGATGTTGTAAGTTGTAACTGTCTAATATTTAGATTCATTGTGGTGTAGCGGGTTACCGTTAATGCAGACCGAGATTAAAAGCTCACTTTTGTTTTCATACTTGAATTGCTTAATGTGAACAAGTTCAAAGTATATAGAGCTGTGGTGGTCGAACGGTATCTTGTGCGCTTTACAATCTAAAGGCACCGATTTGATCCTCGGCCACCACCAATGACTTATTTAAAACATAAACATTGATATGCAGTTTCGAACCATCGCCTAAAAAAACGTTGAAGGAAAAACATCTTGAAGAAACCGGTATGTCCAAGATCCTCAAAAAGTTCAAAGACATGACATTCACCAACATACACTGGGCCAGCATATTGTATTAGGGCCCATCCTCTCTCTCTCTCTCTGAGAGAACGCTTAAAACCTAGCTGTGGGAACATGATAGGGTGAAATGATGATGAAGTTTAAAGTATATTGTAAACAATGTCAATGTAATATGCGCTTTGATTCCATATTTATTGTGCGAACTGCTAGTCTGTGGAATTCGCTGCCTGAGTGGGTGTTCCCCGATAGTTACAATCTGGGTGTCTTCAAGTCGAGAGTGAATAGGTTTCTTCTAGGCAAGCGTGCTCCATCGTAGGCCGCATCATCGCTTAACATAGGGCGAGTTGGCGGCCAAGCGCAAGCCTACTTATAATAAAAAATAATTAAAAAAAATGTACTAAGGCATAACTCTCTCCTTGTTTGTCTGCTCTGAGTTCAAGTTAGTCTGTCTCATTTACTTTTACAATTTCCGTCAGCGAGAAACGGACGTTTATAAATGAAACTGTGCATTTTAAAATTCTAAATCTAATTCATACTTAAAAGTAATAGGTATGACTCGACAGTAGAAACCAAAAGCACAGATAGGTTGACCTTCTCATAATAAACGATCTAAGCAAACATTAAATTAAGTTTCCATTCTTAATTAATGAACTAGTCCGTTATTCGTGTGCACTTGACATAGATTAATTAATTACTTAACTGGGAAAATTCTGACAATACTAAATTATGTCGTTCACTTTGCTCTGAACTCCTAAATTAGTTGAAATCATTTGTTAGGCCTTAACTCAATAAAACAATGGGGATTTACGAAGTGTTGAACAATGAAATATTTGGTAGGAATAAATAGTAAAGTAGTGGATTTAATACTTTAAAAATTCACAATTCAATGGGTATAATATTGTGGTTGTTCTGCAAGTTTGAAGGAGAGGAGTCCAAAAATCTCGAATAGATGTGTATATGTATTTAATTCGTATTTATTCGGTTCAGTAAAATTAAGAATACCAAAAACAAAACTGAAAAAACTAAACTATTTGAAAATCGTTTGTACTATCTATATAAGCAACGAAGGCCTATTGATAGTTCGTGAGAGATGAGATATATTTTATTACCTACCTATATATTACCTAAGTACATCACAACTATATACCATACATCAGTAATACAGTTAATTAAAGCAAAAAAAAAAAAAAGCAACGAAAAAAAATTAAGCAACGAGACGAGTTGTGCTTAACCCAATCGGAAAGTTTCGATTAGAGATCTACATTATCTGTCTCTGTCATCCTGAATGTAGACGATGGAGACAGATAATCTAGATCTCGAATCGAAATAGGCTCGCACTTGACCGCTACCTCACCTGATTTGATGGACCACGCTTACCTACAAAATTCACTTGCGGCCTGAAGACACCCAGTTTTGTAACTATCGGGGAACACCCGTTCAGGCAGCGTATTCTATATAGGTCCTATCCTATCATCGACAGAACTAATTACACAAAACATAATCAATATCAGCTTATCATCTTTTCACTGTTGAAACACAGACCTTCTCTGAGATATCTCCACAATGATGGCCCAGTGCTTGTTGGTGAATGCCATACTTATATCTGAATTTAGACATGCCGGTTTCCTTGCCGGTTACCATCACCGTTTTTGAGCGATGGAATCGGAACAGCACATAATTTGTGAAGCGCACATGCTACCGCTCGGCCACCATCGCTCTTCTCAAAGTTGATTTGATTTTAAAATTGTTCATATCCCTTTCTCACATATCAAAAAGGATAGAAACAGATAATTTTAGTGCTATACATTTTTTAGTTTATGAAATGGCATAGTACGCTGGTACGCCGACGTCATTATCTCTTCAAAAAACGTTCAATAGCATTCGCGTAAAAATTAAGATTTAGCAAGATAGCGATCAGTCTGAAACAACAAAGCTTCACTAATAGCTCAATCTTGAGCATAAAATGATGCAAATAATACATTTTCTTCAGAGCTATGTTTACATTATTCAGCCAAAACTGCGTTAAATGGTAATAAAGCCATAAACCAAATTCAAAGGTTCTTTCGACATTAAACATTTTGCAAGTTTTTAAGATACGATTTAGATAATAAACGAGATCTTACTTCTATACATATATTTTAAAATAAAGAGTTAAAATAAAGAATTAAAATAAAGTACTTATCTATTTTAGTAAGTAAGCCTAAACCACTGTTCTTTAAGTTACTTATCTCTTTCTTTATTTAAATAAGTAATTTTTATAATATGTTTATATTAATATAGGTAAGTTTCATATGATTCCATATTTATGTTTATTTATCTTTACTTATCTTGTTTTAATCATAAATCCACCAAGGAAGTTAATTGTGTGGTGTAAAATGTTTGATGTAAAAAATCCAGAGTCATCATCATTTCAGCCGTAGGTCGTCCACTGGTGGTCATAGGCATCTCCCATCCATGTCCAGAATGGCCGGTTGGAAGCGGCTTGCATTCAGCGTGATATAACTTAAATATTAGTATGTACTTACAACATGTGGTTGTTATTTTCATCAAATAACGCCTCTAGAAAAATCCTATAATCATCTTATATTACTTCTTGAAACCTACTAATATTATTCCTATTTTCAAATAGGTAAAATGTTTTTAAAAGTTTTCAACAACACATAACCAACCAGGAATAGAAAAAATAACGTTTATTGCTTAAAACTGTGTACAAAGGTGTTACATAAAGTTTTTTATCAGTTTATCCTAGTGGACGTGCAATATTTGGTATCTAGGTACTATAACGTACATAAGGGTGACATCGAATAATTATGTCGAGCCGATATATTAAAAAAATCATCTTATTTCATATTTTATGGTAAACAATCATTTGAAGTAATAAACAGACCTACTGTGAGTACTGTAAGTGACTGTGAGTACATACAACAAAAGAAAACAAGTAAATCAAATCATAATTAATTTTAGGAAATATACATAAAATTAACTTACTCTTCTTTAGAGTTCAGTTCAGGACAGTGGTCTGTTGAAAAATATTCTGTAATCTCACAAGTCAGTGTGATATGCAATCTGTAGTCATTCTATGTGTCGGCACTCTTTGTTCAGAGATAAGTCGGCAATGAATTGCGTGGAATCATAAAAGTTATGGAAATGTGAAGTGTGCGCGTGCCCACCTGTTCTGTGGAAACGGACATAAGTTCCAAGTCAGTGGGGCTAACGTAAGAAAAGCATATTATAATTCCGTCGTTTGTAAGCTGCAACTTACGCTATTAAATCTGTGCTCAATTTGGTCTCCTTCAAGGTAGGTAGGTAGATTATTTCAAAATTGTCCTAGTAAGGATTTTTTCTTATTACAATTCACTTCACTGTGTATTGTTATCTAGTCTGTCTCTTTTTCACGAAATACTAACAAATCATATATTTTTATATATATTTTTTAAATAGTACGCCATTTTATCTTTACTCGGTTCGGATCGGTTCTTTTTTATCATTTTTTTTTTCAAGTGAGTAAGCGGGCAAACACACTCCTATTAAATAAATTAAGTAAATAAATAAGCAATATTACTAAATAAAAAAATAAAAACTTAACTTCAGGAAAAAAATATGCAAAGAACCGTTGTTAATAATCCAATAAAAAAACGGGACTTTCAATGTTGAACAATAAAAGAACCTTAATTATTCTGCTATAAGTACATATTTTAGAATCACTTACACTTTTTTGTTTCACGTATTTCTCTATATTAAGAGAGAGCTGGCTTAATCACGTTTTCAGAGAAGCTAATAAAACTGTGCAATAGTCGCAGCTATAAACACCACGCAGGCGGGGTCCTACGAGGAACGTCGAGAGAAACATTACACCGGGTTTTCACGGAATAAATACTAACTACCAAGAATAGAAACGGAGAGGAATAAGGCATAGGTTGATAACTACATACTTCATACGGTATGAAATTATCAACTGAAGTGATCTCAGACCACTGTAATTTACCTGATGTATGACGGCCGCAGTTTTTTAACCGACTTTGAAAAAAGAGGATGGTTCTCAATTCAGTCCGTATTTTTTTTTTATCATGATTTATGTATGTACAGCGATTACGCTGGCACCTGTAAACAAATTTGAAACCCGAGGTGGTCCCACAAAAATTTCATTAATTAAGGCTCAGTAGTTTTTAATCAAGCTCAAATAATATGGATATTTTCCTAGAGCGCCTATGAATTTCGCGATAAAAAATCACTTTTACCACGCGATACTTTTGTTTTGTTTTTGTACAAAATGCTTGAAGTGTTTTATTCAAACAAGGAGGCATTAATGCATGGATGTGTTATCATATCTATAAACAAACTATTAGTTCGCGCACTCCACTATCACAGGTGTTTCACAAAAAAAAACTAGATTAAATTATCATTTAAAAAAACCGTAATTAAAAACCGCAAAACATAAACATTCTACGTTAATATGCCACTACAAAGAACAAAATAATATTTTTTCACGGATTTGAGGTCGGTGGGAGGAGCCACAATATAATTTTTGAAAATTTTGAATCTAAATTTGATAATAAATATAGTTCCCGCCCGACTTCAAAATCCGTGTAATCATGACATGAAAATCCTGTAGTAAGCAGCGTCTAATTTATTAACATTACAACAACCCTTTATTGGGGTTTTCAACCTTCGGGAAGTTGTCTGGAAGAGATATCTTTTATATATTGCTAGGTATTGGTAGGTATTCCTTGTTGAATATAAACGGTGGTGTAGAAAACGTTTAATATAGTTATCAACATACTATCACCATACTACCAAGCATTTTAATATAAAAATAGTCACCAATTTACTTTTATTGTCAGACATATCGTTACAATGAATACATAATGGCATATGGACATCGAACATGTAATACTTATTTAAATTTAAACGGACGAGCAGAAAACAGCCGGTCATAGAACTTTTCCTATTTGGCATTCAAAAGCCGAACTAGTGCCAAATAAACTATTACAATGAGAATTCTTATGGCCTTCTTCGCGCAGGAAGACCCAATAAAGAAGGTCCCACACTGTCTGCTTGATCTACTACCGCGTGGCGTAATAAATTAAAACAGATTTATTGCTAAACAACGATTTTAATAATCGAATATTTTAGACCTTAGTTTTTCTTTGTTCGCCTCGACAAGAAAATGCGTACCTCTTTTAGGTGTTACAAATGTCTAATTTTCCTCAAAATTAGTTCATTATTTATAAGCTGACCATACAATCGGAGTTTTTAGACCGTCCGAAGGCCTCTGACAGATGCCCTGTAAAAGCTTTCAAAAACATTAAAGAAACCAATGTGTTTTTATTTATTTAAATAAAACTAGATTAAAGCAGTTTTTGTCTTTCTCTTAAAGCTATACGATTATGAACGGTATGAACTAAATTTAAAAATTCAGCAGTATTAATCTTAGCACTTTAGCTTTAAATTCAACTGTTACAAAGCGTGTTGACGATGTAATTAAATTTGAGATTGGGGCCGTGTTACGGACCGAACTGTCGTACAGTGTGACCAACTTAACTTCAAAGGTCGCTAAATAAGAGAACTAATCACTTTATGTGGCAGGATGTAAGTAGTGTTCAGAAAACACGATGGTAGCGCCCTAACTCAACTTTAAAGATAAGTTGGTCGCAGTATACGGTAGTGGTCGCCTCGGCAGGGACAACCCGCGACCATCGATCACCGTGGCCGTCGAATAAATCGTGGATAACGACGACCATGTGGCCCAAGCGACGGCTTTCTTGCGACTCAAAAATTAAATACTCTTAAAATGTTAAGACAGTTAATTTTATTGTGTCAGGTTTTTTTGGCAGATACGCTTTAAGGCAGTGGAGGTATGGTCCTACATTTTAAGGGCCTTTACCTTATCTTTATTTTTAGTACTTTTATTTCTAGTCTCAGAGTTGCACAGCGGGCAATGGAGAGAGCTATATGCTCGGAACGAGAACATTTGCCGAATAACTAGAGCACCAAGGTTCCTAATCCGGCCCGCAAACGAGTCAAAAGTTGGGTCAAAACTTTTAACTTTTTTTTGACGACATTTTGTAAAGAACGACGAGTCATATATTTATAAAATATTAAACGCCGTTCTTAAAAAAATTACGTCGATCGATCACAACACGACTCGGCGAAAACATGGACTAGCATATCGGGAGAAACCAAAAAATAAAACGTAAATGCCATTTTAATTCTTGGAACAACACCTGCGCGCGAAAACGGTAACATTACCGCCCCTCTCACCCACCCACTCCCTCCGCGCATGCAACATACAGGCCTAATATACCTTTTCTACCATTTTACTTATATTAGTCTTGATTTGCTCAGTTACGAAGCATCTCTTGGCCCGCCATAGTTACAAAGTTAATAAATCCGGCCCGCTACAAAATTTAGTCGGACACCCCTGAACTAGAGTCAACGAGATATCTATTAAAAATTGCAAGTTACAGTGGCAACGGGCAGGGCACATCGCTTGAAGAACCGATAACTGATAGGAAAGAAAGGTTCTTGAGTGGAGACCATGAACCGGAAGACGCAGTGTAGGTAGGCCTCCCACTAGATAGACCATCGACATCGTGAGAGTCGCGGGCATCCAGTGGATGGCGGCTGTCGGTCAGTGTGGAGTTCTAAGGGGGAGGCCAATATTCAGCAGCAGTCTTCTGGCCGATGAAGATGGTGATATTTCTAGTCAAATTTAAGAAATCAGTTTCTTGCTAAAAACAATAACTCACACCTAAGGTAGGCATAAATATAAGAAATAATAAGTAGTATTATGGGTCTCTAATTGCCTAGTAGTTATCTAAAATGGCTTTTATTTGAAAGTTGAACTCAATTTTGGACAGAGCTACTTTATCGCTTACTCAAACGGTAGTGGAATGGAATTTAAATACCTACTACAATTCTTATTGGCAAATCAAGTGAGTCATACCAAAGGTGGACCTCGTGGTCATGCACGCTTCCCTCTGATCACAATTTGATACGTAGATCATAGAAAAGTTACACTTTATTTGTATTACTAGCTGTTGCCCGCGACATAACATAGCCTGTACTTCAGTCTGGTCATAGCTAAGCATATTCGTGAAAACCGCATTTAAATCCGTCCAGTGGTTTAGGAGATGTGCGTGCATAAACAAACAAACAGACAAAAAATCTTAAAACTGTCTTAACGTGTTCAGCTGCTTATTTTAAGACGCCCTGTTTGTTTTATTTGTTGATATCTCGCAATTACAGATTTATTTATCTCTACGATTTTATTATATGTATAGACGATAGATTGTTTACGATTGGAATTAGTAACGGTCTGCTGAATTAATATATCTGATTAAACTAATCATAATTACGATCACAATCGCTAAAACGCCAGACAGTAAGATCTAAAATTGTCATTATCAAATTAACTCCAATAATGTAGAGCAAAGTTTACGAAATATTGTCAACTAGTTCCACCGCACGATTTTACATTTTCTCAGGAGCCGAAAATTTTCCGGGATAAGAAGAATTTCATGCCACTCCGGCCCTCAAAGTATATCTATGCAAAGGAACAAACAAACATACTTTCGAGTTTATAATATTAGTATGTAAACTAAGTAAAAGTATGATTCATGAACGTTATTAAATTTGTTAAGGTCATGCAAATATTATACGAAAATTATTTAGTTATATTAATATACTGTGAAATGATTTAAAAAAACAAAAAAAAAAACTTTAATGGTGTAATATAGCACAAATTCAAAATGAAATGGTTATTTTATCCTGTCAAAATAAAGACCAAAATATGACAAACTGAGCTCATAAATCATTTGTAAAATGTCAATAATGATGTGTCAATATAAAACGCCCTAGTCTTGTTGGAGCAAAAAAGCCTGGTCAGCGTATTCGGGAATGGTAGGGCTTGCGCCTGAGTGACGCAGGGCCTGCCCAGCGGGGGTTGGACTTACCTTCTCACTCCATACTACCTGCTCGTGACTCACATGGTCAGGTGTCCGACACTCAGGTGAGATGGATTCATTCCCTGAGAAACTACCTAAGGGCTCGATCAGACTTTGCTATAATGCCTTTTGAGATAAACTCCAATGATATAACTGGTATAACGTAGTCTGAAAAGCCCCCAAATAGATATACATATATTTATAAGACAAATAATTTCTCATTCAAATCCAGGTGTCACATAAACAAGGTAACAACTGGTAATGACTACAATAAAACGATTGATAAGGAAGTGGTTTTATTGACTGACCATAAGAGATTATAAAGTGTTGACGGTCATGATTTAATGATATTTACTTAATTTATGATTATGATATCATAAATTACAGATTATGTTAGTAATGCTGCAGATGGGTAAGCAATCGCTGCGTCTGCGCAACGATCGTCTCATCTTATTGTATTTCCATAAACACGGACCCTTTTTTCATCCCACGGTCTCCAATAAAAAAAAAACTACTTTTGTCAACGCCTTGATTGATATCGTAACCTTCCCTTGTTTTAGCAATAACCCAAGTCCTTAGCTTTTTTTTCTACCCATATCGTACATTTTTATTTGCCACGTCGAACAGGTTTGACATATCACTAAATTTAGTAAGAAAAATTACTATTCTCCGGATTTTTACACCGGTGGCCTGGTGTAATAAATTATCGATTTTTTATACTTGTGAGCCTGTGCTCATTGTGTGGGGGAATTGTAACTTTTTGTCTGTTTTTATAGTTTGTTGGTCTACCTGTCCTAGGCGCCAGTGGTTGTGACATTTATGGCCAGGATATTGGGACACAATTAATGTCCATATTAATATTAAGGAAATATGCGGTGGGAGGCCATAAATTCGTTTGACGGAGTGCAATGAGCAAAATAGGGACAAAACTATATCCATTGTATTGACAAGAATAAGGGCATCTTGTCTATATACAATTAATATAGTTGTCTTAAAAAATCGGCGTCTACAAGCGAATGATATATAATAATAGCTTGGATTTAAAAAAAAAACTTTGGCACTCGAACGAAGCTTGAAAAATAAATTTCTGGGTTTACGTGTCTCGTTTGATATTTAGGTATAACAAGGAACTTTTGACCCTTAAACCTGAGATATTAATTAATTTTAGCTACATTTATCATGTGACGAAATTAAAGTTATATTACTTAGTATATTATAGAGTTTTTGACTATCTTATCTATTGTACCAAACATAATAATATTGAGTATACATTTGAAAATTTGTGTGTTATTTTGTTGCAAGTGTATATGTAGGTATGTGAACTCAGTAACAGCTGATGAAATTTAATGTGGAGGGGGCTGGAGTAATACATATGCTACTTTGTATCTTCAAAAAAATAATGGTTTCTGTAGAAAAACAGATGAAACCGTAGGGCTCTGCTAGTCATACAAATTACAACTGCGTAAAGTGATCTGAAATCATCAAAATACACGAAAATTACCTTTGCGATAGATTTTTTATTGTAGATACAAAATGACCCACTGGAAATGACATTCGTGTGCCGGTCTTAATTCTAGAAGACTAGAATTCAGGTTGACACTTAAAAAAGTGATACCACTACAGGAGTGTAATCAATGACATAGTAACTATTACATATTATAATAGTGATTGTGTGCTTGAAATATGAATGATTCCCTTGTTACACTAATCGTTTCGCAGGGCAGTTGTTATTTATCGGTAGCAGTTGACCATTCGAGACGTCTTCCTTGATTTAAAGCCACAAATTGCGAGCCCGCAGCCTCGCAATCATCTCGGCTTAGCTTTAGTACAATCAACACTTTAGTTTAATCTTCCCTTTAAGCTGGCAATAGCTACAATGAGTTACTGTTAGAAACATTATCGAATCACTACTTTATTTCGACAAATTTTACGTACCGGTAGAATCCGAATATGTTTTAAGTACTAGATAAGTGTCTTTGAAAAATAATTTAATACAGCCTGTCATAGTAATTTTTGCCAAACAAGCTAACGGGCCGCTTAATGGTAAGTGATCACCGTCGCCTATCGATACTTGTAAAACTACGATGCCAACCCTGTTTAAAAAATCATCGTTAAAAATGGCGTCACAAAGATTGGAGCGATAATTCCAATGTCCCACGGCATATGTCCCGATATCAATAACTGAAAAGCATGATTACTTAAATATGATGCTTATAACACGCTGTTGGCATTGTCTGGGAGTGGCATCATTAGTCAGCGAGAAGCGAGCGGCACCCGACAATTTGACCGGCTACCACTACGCAAGTACGCACCAGCAAATTGCATGCTGCCACCTCGCGCCGCTACTTTTATTTATTTCTATTTATACACTCGAATCCTAATTGCGTTCCGAGAGCGTAAACTGTGATTCGAATGCTTTTTGGAACATTTGGCGGGGCCAACGCTGACGGGGTAATGACAGCTCGCGCTTCCTGCCATGTTAATTGTCGAGAGGAAGTCAATAGGCGCATCGCATTATTTATTAGATCGAGTTTTGGTTTTGTTGCACCTCGGTAGCGGAGGCACTTACGCGTCTGTCAGTCTCGCCGAGGCTTAATTCGGATTATAACGTAATACGGTAGTTTGCTTGTATGTGGTGCCATTCAAACGGTTGCTTAATGCCTTTAATTGCTTTGCTTCGATCGACAAAAACAAATTGACGAATTTCTGACACGATCGAGATGCTTAATGACGGATAACAGCTACCAGTGAGCATTTGCCGTTCTTTTTTTGCTTGTATCTAAAGATATAAGATCAAGTACATAAAGAAGATAATTTTATGTAACATCTTAGTTAAACTTTAGTTATCTACATTTTCACAGACGAAAATTCACTAAAACAGTACAAAAGTGCAATTTTATTCACAATAGGCAGTAAGTCAGGTAAAAAAAAAACCTTAGTTTGCATTGACTTCATCTTATATGACCTTTTCAATTTAACCTTCAACATTTGCAAATAATGACAACTGTAAATGCATTATAAAAAGCCGAAAAACATTTTATTCATATTTCTCTACAATCTTACATTTAAAAAACCTTGCAAAACTCATCAGAATGAATGGTTTGGACCGAGTATAATATATCCTTTCAATAGTCACCTCCAACATTGTAACCGAATAGCCGATGTGCAAGCAATAGCGGTAAATTCAACATTTTGTCAATAGCAGTTTCGTCCCACGCACGTTGAGAACATGCCACTGGATTTATCCTGGTCGCTTCCGTGTCTAGTATCTGCAGTAGCTGGCTCACAATTAATTTAGTTCTCTAGGATTCCCTCATAAAATGACGATGACGATTTTTGAAGTGTAAACTTCTTTAGCCGCGTTGAGTTTTTTTTTGGTAGAGGCAAAACTTATGCTTCGCGTCACCAACATGCTAATGTGACAGTCATTCCAAAGTTTTAAGTTTTCACTTCTGTCGGTAGTCCCTTTAACTGCCTATTTTTTATTTATGTTAGTTTATTTTTTCAAGTAGTAAATACACACATTAAGAGGTGTTTTCCTCAAAAATAGGCGGTGTACCCGAGAAATGTGTATGGAAACAGTGAGCGGGTGATATTTTACGCCTTTTTTATTTTACAAACTTTTACGTCTTTTGAAAGTAGATTTAGTATCAGTTTTGACCCCCTTGGTCTTAGTAGTATCTAAACTAGAAGTAGAAAGTACTTCTTAGAATAGGTATGGGGATTATGCATTCTGGAAACACAATCTTACGGCAATTTTTTTAATAATCAGATAAAAAACATCCGAGTGCTTTGAAAAACCACGTTTACATGTTTGCATTATCACGTCATCAAAAGTTGATAAAATGGAGGGTAGGTCAGTAAACTTGATATTTTTACCCAAGTACCGGCCGGTCTGATTATGGGTCTGGTAGACCAGTTTTATTAATGGCTTTATCGATTCGTTACATAATAATATACCTACTTTACAATATCGGTCATCAGCTCACTCCCAGTTGACTCATAACAAGTGGCAATGGACCTTTATGGAATTCCGTCATGTTCAATGTATGAGATCAAAACTGATAAGCTTTTTATTAAATTATTTTATAAGTAACAAACGACTATTAATAATTTATTTACTTTCCAAATATTGTTGTTATATAATATAATATCTAGTAAAAGAAAAAAATATCACACAAAATATAGGTAGGTACCTATCACATCTAGTCCGAATTTGCTTTATTGCTAAATTTAGTGCTTAGTTTAATATTTTTTTTCTTTTAGATCATACCGCTAATTAAAAGTAAAAAAACTTGCTTTACTCGTCAATTACAAGTAAAAAAACATACATATATGTATTATTATAAAACCTAGGATAAAACCGAATTATCACCCAAATATGGCACTGCAGTTGTTATCAAAACTCAAGCAACTAAGTAAAGGTCGTTACACACAAATACATTTGTATGTATCGCACGATCGCAGAAGATCGCGTAATTGACGCAATCCGATATTATCCGAGATGTAAGATCATGCATCGCGTTCCGATAGCCTTATTGATTGTGACAGCATTTACCCGTGTGAGATGTTTAATAAGCTTTGATTTAGCATAGTTGTTTTTATTTATGGTGAAGCAGTTTTACAAAAATTTATCTTAATGTTTATATTTGGAAAGTAAACATCTGATTTGGTTTTCAATGTATAAGATACTAATTGGAAAGAATTATTATAAATTTACTGTTTTTTTTCTAGTTTTATAAGTGCGTAGTTTTAAATAGTGTACGAAAGTAGAGAATACATCATCCTTGGAGAGCTAAGCAAGAGAAAACAGTGGCCAATAATGCTAATACAGGTTATGTTCTTACTCGGCCGCAAGATAAATGGGTGCTATGTATAGAGTGATCATTGTCCGAGCGTGTTAAAGACCGGTTGGACGTGGACCCGTAACGAGCGTTTCGTATACAATAGACCTTTTAGCGTCAGGCGGTCGCGCGTCAATCGCGCGATCCCGACAGGCAGTGAGCACTCGCCTTTACACGCCGATGCAAGACGCGCTTCAGTTATCTAGGGCAAACGATAATAGATAACCAATTAAGCAACTATAATACTAGGTTCGGGAGCCATAAATATCGGCTAATTAGATGATAGATCCTATCTTTAGCGGCCTTAACATTTTGTTAAGAGCCATTTTTTAACAATTAAAAGCCATGAAATTGCAATGCCATTGCATATTCAAATATAAATATTAAGATTTTAAAAAATATTATGATCGTAGTCACTTTAGAAGGTTGCGATTGAATAAATGTTTAATATCGACTCAAATTTGAAAAAGCTCGCGCGACTGACAATTATAAAATACGTGGTTTAGGTCCGAGGCTCGGTTACGACAACTATGATAACAAAAAACAAGTCGAGTGAGTCCGATTCGTATGAAAATAAAACATATCCAGGGAGTGACGTGCGTCCGGCGTCACTTAGCAGCGCTGGAATGATGTGACAGCCCTTGCCGAACCGAATACCTTTTTTATAATTTAAAATTAAAAATAGAGCAAAAAATTACAAAGTTTCTGAAGCTGTTCCATTGTGTTCACGTTTTGGAAAAATTTAAATGGCTGGACGGTGGTCGCTTTTTTGAGAGTCGGAATCTTGGATTCGGCGTTTAAATACATACGGATTCGCGGTTTAGCGCCATGTTTTTTCGATTTTGCGCGCATTTGGACGTGCTGAATGCGACGCGGTGCGGTAGATTTTGCGCGATTAAACCCCGGAGGTCCATAGAGTAAGTTGTTAGTGTTAAAGATCTCAACTGATCGCCAACACTTTCGTTGACGATTTTGCTGCTACGAGAATTCGAGAGAGGTGAATATCGACAGTCGACAAAAAACTAAGCAAGAGAAACATATTTTTAAGAGCTGTATGCCTTGAACCACATTTACCTTACTCTGTTACTTTAGAGTAACACAATACATGAAACAATGAATGAAACATGGCTCATTAATGAACTGTTAGTGTTTTTGCTTTTGTCGGCGTTTGGGGAGTACAGAGCATCGATCTCGGATATTTAGAGTGGCAATATGAATGTATTTATTCAGGCCGAGGGCGGCCTCTGCCTAACAATGCTACGCTTGTCGCTGCCGCCACGTCGAAGCTTCAGGGCTGTCTCGGAATCGAAGGGGAGGAGACGCTAGTACTTAGCATACGTAGGGTTTTTAAAAATCTTGTCTATAAAGCACTTATCAGATTAGGTTTAAGGTTTTGCAAGGCTAAAACTTTCTTACAGAATTTTAAGCAATCACTTGCAAACTGCACAGAAAATCTTGGTGGATATCCCATGGGTATATTGTTTCTATATAATGTTAAAAGAAAGTGTTTAATTTTTATGTCAAAAGATGCAATGTGAGGCCAAAATGTAATATCTCATAACTTAATTTTTATGACGAACATGAGCTGGGTTTGAGTACGATTCACCTGATTGACAGTGACGATGTGGTCTGAGATGTAACACGCTAGCTCTTGAGGTACCTATCCTTTCTTGTCTTGAAGAGACCCTGAGATTTCATCACACATTCATAAAGCAAACTGTATCAACATGTACAATCAGTATGAAACCATTTTACTTAAAGTTATATTACCTAGTTATAAATGTTATGAAAAGGATGTAAGCCAGCCCTGGGTCGGATGTCCGTGAATCAGGGTTGCCACCGCCGCCCGGTGGTCCGCTCGTCACAACGAGCGCGTGCTTCGCGCTGTTCGCATGTATTTCAACCCTACAGATTTGCATATAAGTGCTTCTTGCTTTGCGTACAGCTCATATAAATACAAAATAACGTAGCCTTGGTAAAGTCCATATTAAAACAAGCCCCACTTAAAGCTTTGAGTGATTTCGAGAAAAATCTAAAATGATTGTAATTTTCCTGTGGGATTTACCAGGATGGTTTGTTATTAAAATAGGATTTGCTGCATACTGTCGAATTAAAATGTTATGCTTTAAAATATTACGTATTTCGTGAGGCTCGTGTCGGTGTGTGTACGCGTTTAGCTCAGCCCCAGGCGCGCTTCAGTTTTGCTCATTTTGCCCCCGTTTGCCATTGTGTTTACCGCTTTTACCATTGTTCGAGGCCCATATAAATTGGTTCGCGACGGTCTCCACCAGTGACAGGTATATTTGAGTCGTCGATTTCGGCCGATAATTAATCCGTATTGTTAACTGGAGGGCCACCCTTGTTTGCGAACCGAAACATCTCGCGAGCTCATTCTTTACAGGTTTAATTTGAGCATTGTTATTTGCGGAAACTGTCCTGTCTTCGTGGTTGTAAATTAATTACCGACTTTCCGTATCTATATAAAGTGGATTTACCATAATGTACATAGTAAAAATGTCAATAACGAGTAAACTACGTGATTGCAATTATTTATCTATTAGAGCTGATGTAGTCATACTGCAATTTATTCACACGAAGAAAAAATTAATAGGAGCAACGTGCACGCGATTGTATAAGACAATGACATAAATTGAATAACGTTGCGTTGAAATTAATGTTTCACCCTTTTATCTAGACGAGCGTCTCTCGACCACGATTCTCAACAAAAAAAACACATAATTTGTTATATAAGCTGTAATTTCGAATGAACTGCTGAATTTGTTACTAGAATGTCATTTCACGGTCGCTGAGGCCACGCAGAGGTTAAACCCCATTTTAAAGTAACTACTAGGTTAGTAATTGAATAATTTTTCTGGTATGAAAAGAATACCGGTTTTACCTATAGCTTGTTTGTAATTAATGGTGACGCTGATGATACGGTGTTCGACTATAAATTCAATATTTCCACTTTTTGTTTATTTTATTACTATATTAAGAGATCTGTAACTTGAGATAACTAATTGTGTATATTTACGATTTTACTGACACATACGTACGTGACATTTATTAGTGAGTTTCGCACATTTAGTCTTACTTCTTTTTTATAAGGAACTTTAAGCAACCTGTAGAATGTTAGTCGTTAAGTTACTTTGTAATTTTACACAACTTTTAAAGTATCACCATGCTAGCAATCATTTATACTAAAAGCACAGGGACTTAAAGTAAACCAACCGTCACCGTAGACCTGTTTTAAATAACAAATATAGAAAAGCATTAAGTAGCCTAGAGTCGGCGCTATTGTAGTTTATTGGCAGTAAGTCGTAGTAAGTGGTAGTGATAAAGCAAAATGCCATCCACCTTGGTCGACCTGTGGGACACCTGTCCCTCCACTCGCAAACGACACTACAAATCACCTAATACACATACTATTGATTCAATATAATGCAATATAAATTAGAACTTTTATGCACGTTTTTATGCAGCTGTTTCCAAGGACATAGCCATGATTATGCTCGGGGGGCAAATGCAATATTGCTTAAATTTATTTAGTTTTTGGACCGTGCACTCCGAATAAGCTTATCCACACGTTGCTAGGGGGCAGCTGATACCTACCTGGCTTGGCCCTTGGCTATTTCTTATAGAAAAAAAAAACCGTTAAATTCTGCTATCATGTACCACTCCTGTGAAATAATTCATAAGGTAACATGCAGTTACCGTTAGTCTGTTTTGATAGACGTACTATCAAAGCATCGAACGGATATCAATTCGAACATGTTAAAAAGTTTATGTTATAAAGAGGTTGTATGTTGACGCCAATCTTAATAATATATTATGACTTTATTACCCATAGGTAACGTCTGAGTTTCAATTCGAAAAATGTAAGCCTTAAAAATACCTTTTAAATTTATAGAATGATATCATCGAGATACAATGCTTATAGAGTCACAATCTCTCAATGAAAACAGTCCAATTAAAGTGGGGGTGATAAGACCTGCTACCTAAGACATCCTGTTTGGGGTGTATTGTGCATTTGCCCCTGGCAGCCTAAGCAAACCAGCCGAGCTCCCTAAAATAATGAAGCACGGCTTTGGGTCACTGACTAAATTGCGCAACCCCTATTTCTATTTCGTTAGTGAAAACAGTCAGAAAACGTCCGAGCGTCATTGTACATACATTGTATCAATTATGTAGTTCACAATGCCACATTTACTCCAATTTAGACGTCATGTCGCTTGCATAGTGTTCAACGCTAGTTGTCCGCTATGTCATCTTAGCTCTGGCATCGCTCGGCGTTGTAGTCGGATCGCTGTTAACTTGTAACTAACTAAAAAGTTGGCGTAATTCGTAGCGTGCGCCGAGTTTTAGTTCGGATATTTTTTTGGTACGATTGGGGCTATATTTATTGTATCTCGATGTAGTGTGCATGTCAAAATTGTATGCCTAACACACACTACATTATTGAGTTTCACAAGATCAAACACAGCGCGAGTTCATGACCACGTTCTCAAACATTTAACTCCAAAAGCACAGAAGTCGATCGGTGCTCATTATTTTTTCTTAATCTTGTACCGGCAGGCGGTCTTACAGAGGAATTATTAAAAACGTACCAGTCAACATTATGTCCGAACTTATGAGGAGCTGTCAGTGCAGTGACGCGAGCGTGGCCGACTACCGACATACAGCAGGCCTGTAGAACCAACCTCATAAACTGTACACTTAACAACCTTGCCACTGTTAATGTTCTGTCATTTGCTTCATCATTAAAAGGAATATACAACTCTTATATTAAGACACAGCACTAAAGCGTTTACGGTATTGGTTGAGTCTACCAGATGGAGATTCTTGACCTTCGAGGTTAATCTAGTGGAGATTGTGTAATTATAAATGGATAAAAAATAATCACGCATGTTAGGGAGCAGAACAGATGTGGGTCGGTGACTTTACGCTTTTGGCTAATCATTGTTGAAGAGCGTGGCGGTAGCTTTCTCTGACGTCATAGTTTCTTTTTGGTTTTTATTTTTATGTAAATTTGGGACCCGAAACATGAATAGAATGTTAAGCGGCCGAGAAGTCTTCGAAGGCGTTGCTCAAAATAATTGAATCGAGCAAGAACCTTAATTTCCCGCTGCATGATACGATTAATTTGCACGAGCGAGAAGTCCGTGTAATGATCTCGTCCCATACCTCATCGTCGCTTATCATTTCTCGTTAAAAAAATGATCCAATTAAATGGCCGGTCAGCTCAATACGTTACCGAAAGCCAGTTTAAATCTTGCGCACACCCATTGTAATAACGCATGCGCCCTCAATATTAAATTTTAACAAGGTATTAATTAAAAAAACTAAAGCGAAATGTTTAAATTTTCTCAGGACGCGCTCGGCCCCCTCTTTATTTTATTTTTAATTCATTTTATTCGGCGCTGGCCGGCGGAGTGGATCCGCCCACCGGTGATTTAAAAGTTTGATTTATCGACGGAGCAGCCAGGGATAGTGCGCGCGCGCACGCCCGCGGTAATTATAAATATGACGCGGTGCTAAACTGCGCGAACTGACCCTCGACCTCGTGCGACCATCGTTCACACTCCGAGCGCTGCACCCACATCCACCCATTGGCAACAATTCTCACATCTCATACTGAGGATCTTGAGCTATTGCAAAATGTATTAGAAAAGCCCAGGGAGTACAAAATTCTTGACTTTTTATATTTGTATCTAGTAGAATTGCCAAGTTTAATTGAAATGTTCAATTTATGGCCTGCATTCTGGTCACAGTCACCTTTGCCAATCGTTTGGCTAGGTCCAAATAAGCAATGGGTCTCCCCATTGCTCGCAAATTGTATAGGGACCTAAAGTCTCGGCCCCAAAAGACAAAAACAATGCTGGCAATTCTACCATCAACCTGTCCACTTTTCTCTCCACTTCAGCTTCTTTAATGATTTTATCTATTTCCATAGTTCCATTTTGCAATTTGAAACGATCAATACTCGACATCAACGTGCTATCGTCGGTTTTGAGTCATTTTAATTTTTATACATTTTAGCACCGTGAAGACTTTGTTTCTTAAAAGTGTGGATAATGCCACAGTTATATGACAGGCGGATTGCCTGAAGCAATTAATCAAACAAACAGGTGCGTTGCAAGGCAAAGCTGCGGTGGTGGAAGTCGTAAATACGGCAGCTGATCCAGAACGCTAATGTACTCGCGGATAGCACTTCGGTTGATGATTTGACGTTTGTATTAAAACTGCAATTGGCCGTTGGAATGGCAGAATTAGTTTGTGCAATTGAGGAGTTATTGGCTCTTTCTTTTAAACTTGAGTTACGTTGACTGTTTTTATTCAAGACATGATGTGAATACCTAGTTCAAAACCGAATACTAACAGAAAATATTGAAGGTAGATTATAAATAAGACAATTTAAAAAGACACGTAAGTCTACTGATCCTTTAGATGCATACAGTTTAAAAATAGAAAATACAAGAAATTTGTTGATTAATTATTAATACTACTTAAATGTTTATCGGTCGGTTTCAGCCGCTGACCTATATAGAGGAATAGCTTTTTTTATTCGGGATAAAAAGTAACCTATGTATACCAAGATAAATAGTCTAACTCTATACCAAATCTGTTCATCCATTATCGAGACGAGTAGAAACTACAGTACCACTAACTTAGCTGTTCAGGTGACCAAAATTGGAATTACAGCTTTTTCTTGGTACATTTCTTAGGTGGCAATACCAAAATTCTCCACTAGTGACGCTGTCAACTGAACAACTAAGATGGTGGGGCTGTTACATACACATAAACTTTCGCATTTATAATATTAGGGTGATGTTAACCATTTTGCACCTTCACAGCTTAAGACGCTCTTTTCCGACGTTTAGCAATTATGGTTATTCTAGTTTAAGTGTGCATACCTCCATGGTTAGCTTAAAATTATAAAAATGGTGTCATATGTAACAAAATTGAATATTTTATCTAGGAAACACATGAGACCAAAACACGATTAAGTACATTTCGCTCGTTAAAAAAAATATATCAAAACAGCAATGGTTTGAGCTTGTATTCCTGTTTTTTTGGATTCATTTAATTACCTATATAATAAATTATGTCTGCGATATCTTGATATATAGATTTCACAATTATAAAGGAAACCAGTGAGGTACATTTTACATTACAGCTATACTTTTCGAAAAATATGAGAAAAACCCCAAAAATAGAAGTAGCGAAACGCACAACTATGTGTAAGCGCCATGATTTTGCTCCGCTAAAAGCGACTTTAATGCAATAAACCAAGGAGTATGGTCATCTGTAGTAATAAAGCGTTGCTTAAAGGTAGGAAAACAGCGTTTTTTGCACAGATGGGGTTTCAATGACATTGGGTAAAGCTTGGTTTCGTAAACACATTTTAGGTCCCATTCATATTGTATGTGGTGCGTTGCGTGGTGGATGCGTTTATTTTTTTCTCGCCTTTGTTTTAGTTATCTTTTAGATCTCATTTGTTCAATGGTCAGTTTTGTCTCTCTTACACGAAGCGTATTTTAACAGTATAGTGCGTGAATTTTTGGCAATTTTGTGTTTGCTTTTACGAAAACCTTAGAGTTATAGAGATAAGGTTGAAATGAAGCAAACTCGTGTTGATTTTTGTGTAGGATGCATGCGAGTGCATCTGCAATGCGAACGATGCATCTCTGATTATAATGTAATAGTGAATATCGAAAATAACAAAGAGGTGCTTAAAAAAGAAATAATAAATAAAAACAAGATATCTAATACGAGACACGACGCAATTATTATTTCTGATAAAGAATAAAATTACTTACTGATAATGAGTAAGATGATAAAAATACGAAGATTAATAAATACACGATGTTATCGCTTCTCAAATTAATAAGTTCTCCATCAGCCAAAAATGTGTGAGAGATATAAAATATTCAAAGATACGTAAGCTTAATACCAGATCAGATGCGAAGCACTTTAGGACACAATAATACACAGTCTCACCGTGTCACACACATTGACGGCACAGTCACACACAGTGTTCCCATTGAATGCAAATCCATGCGTTATAAGAAGCGATACGAGGCAAAATTACCAACGTTTAGTCGCCTCCGGTACATAATTCGGGGTTGCATTGTGATTTTGCTGAAATCACGCCTTATGTTTATAGATTTTGCCTTTAGTTTATGGGATTAGGTTTGATTTTTGACAATTGCATTGCATCTGCATGGCTTGAATTTTGGTGTTTTATGTTAATCAATCAAATAAATTACTTCATTCATTGCTGAGTTTGAGGTTGATGTTTTGACGAGCGTTCTCAGATTTAGTACAACATTGCCAAAAAAGAAAAACCATCCAATCAAAACTGTACCTAATACAAAAGAAGACAGCCTAATGCGGTTGAAACTATAGTCGGAGTAACCGACTTAATTAACGTGAGTAATTTCCGTGTAATATAAATAAAATGTGTGAAAACCACGTCAGTTTCCATAAAAAAATTATCTACAAAAGATTTCAAATATGGCTATTTAATTTAAACGTTTTTTTTTTTTTTTTTTTATAGAATAAGTGGCAAACAAGCTACGGGCCACCTGATGGTAAGTGGTCACCGCTGCCTATAGACACCTACAATACCCGGGGCATTGTCAGTGCGTTGCCTACCTTTGAGGACTCTATTCACCCTTCGTTTGAAGCAGTCCAAATTATACTTCGGAGGAAAAACCGAAGGTGGTAAGCCATTCCACAACTTACAGGTGCGTGGCAGAAACAATCGATCAAATCGAACAGTGCGAGACTTCCACGCATCTATAATGCCGTACTAAAGGATTGGTGGCGGCAAATTTACGTCATACTAACCGATGTTAAAACCAGACTCAAAAAAACTAAACATTTTCGTCGTTTCACGTGAGTTTAAGCGTAGTCATTATAGCGTAGCGTATAGTCTGATTCAAACTTAAAATAAAATTTGAGTAAGTAACTTGTTAAAAAAAACTAACAAGAAGTTCCACTATTAACTTCCTCCGGCTCCATCATCAGACCCTCAAATCGTCACCAAGTAATGTATGGGTTTTAACGAGTAAAACTAATAACGAGCTAATACTCGAGAGGTTTAATAGTATCCATTGAAAAGTTACACTATCCACCACCTGGGGCCTTAAGGACAACAGCTAATTGCGGCACCTAATCCGCTCAGTTGGAAAATTACGCGAACGTGAACCTTATCGCGCCCAGATACGGTTTGCGTAAACCTGGTTCCAACATCAGATTAGTTCTATGGTCCAAAATTATTGCATTGGCATCCGGATTAGTACATACAATTACTAGGTTTCATATTGACATCCGGATTACATAAGCTTCCTTAGTTTCAAACAGATAAAATAATTAAAAGGAGGTTAAAATCGAATTTCATTTGTTTACAAAGTTACAAGTAAAGCTAATATAAAAGAGCTAACAACAATAATAACAAACCTAACCTAACCTCAGCAGTGATTACATATTTGAGGCGTTTGGGGTCAAGACTAGGGATGTTACGAAGGTTCGATTCCGATTCCGAAAAGTCGGACCTTCCGATTGATATTACACCTCCGATTCCGACTTCGGCTCCGACATATTTTAATCAAAGGGTTATAATTGGGTATTTTCATTTTCAGGCTTTAATAAATTAAGAGGTGTATTATTTATTTAAGTAGGTGTATTACTAAGATGAGTTTTAATTAAGTTATTTTTTCCCTTAAATTAAAGAGGCTGAATAATGTTTGTTTTAATTTTATTAGACTTTCCCTTAATACATCGCTCTTCTGCCTTCACCTCAGACTTCGACTCCGACTCTGACTTGGTTCCGATTAAAACCACCTCCGTAACATCCCTAGTCGAGACATTGGGCCCTTGGGGACCGGGAGCTCACCTCATTTTCAAAAATTGCCTGGTTAATGCGACGCGTGACCAAAATGCTGGCGTGTTTCTGGCTCAACGCATAAGCATTGCCATTCAACGTGGTAATGCCGCTAGCATGCTGGGTACACTGCCAACTGGTGGGCTTGAGCATTTGGATTGTCTTTAGACCTTCAACGGTCTATGGGCAGTATAACTGTATTTGTAGTGTTAGTTTTAGCTTGTATTTTGTTTAGTTAAAAAGGCACTTGCCCATAAAAAATAATAATAACAATATGTTAAGAAAAAGGTAACCATAGAACCATGAATAATATAAAGACATCACCTCGGGACCTTCACCTCAGGCACTGCGATGATACACGATGGAGACTTCGCGCCCATCGATCATACACGTGCACGACTACCCTTCACATTAGCTCACGTATCTATTTTATCTATTATAATTTTTGGTTTTAGTTTAACAATAAAATAGAAACAATTTCTTAGTTAGTAACCCAGACTTATATCAAGTTCGTAACTTTTTTACCCGATTATCCAAGAACGAGGGCAATGTTTTCTAGTCGTATGTGCGTTTGTATTTTATAAACTTTTTATATGACTTCGTAGAGCCTAAACGGTTAGACCGATTTTGAGGAGTGAGGAGTCGTTGGATTTCTTTTGTCATGAGTGCCATAAGTTACATTTTGAAGTCGGTCTTTTGTTTTACTTGTAATAATGGTACTTACTAGCTGAACCCCGCAGTTTCACACGCGTTTATACTACAATATCATATCAGCTATCTGCGAGTGAAAGTATCTTCAAAATCAGTCCAGCCATTTCGGAGTCCACAGGGAAAATACACACACACATCGTTTTTTATGTACATTGATTTATAGTATATTTTTTGTAAAATATAATAGAATTCGATTTAATAATAGTATTCTAGAATCTGTAACGCTTTTGTCTGTTTTTTTGAGAACTAAAATCTTTCGTAATACACTTAACGTTAGACTTCGTTTTGTTACTAGTGCTGCCATCTGTGGAAGTTTCCAGTAACTATACTATTTAAAATTTATAATTTCCAATTTCAATGGCCATCATTATTAAAGTTAGCTTGTAATAAATTTTAATTTTATGGTTTTATTTTATGGCTCGTTTTTTTCTGTGATTTTTTTGTGTTTTTCATTTTATGATTGTGGTAATTTCATTTATGTCTTTTGTTTGAATTTGTTGTGATGATTTTTTTGAGGTCTTGCCTATACAAAAGACTTCAACGAAATCTTGTTGTCTATTAGGAACTGTTTTTTTTTAATGTTATTCTCAATCAAAATATCTAGATTAAAGTATGCTTGGTTTTTTAAATATAATTCGGGTCATTTTTGTACACACGGTCATTTGACCTCAAACTTAGGAAAGCTTGTACTATGGCTGCCAGAGACTGATATAAATACATATGATTAAATACATACTTATATATATTAACACCAAGAAATGGAACAAACACAAATGCTCATCACATGAATATTTGACCTTAAAAGAATCGAACCCAAGCCCCCAAGCGCAGAAGGAAAGTTCACTACCAACTAGACCAACGGAGCTATCAAAAAATAGGAAGGCACTGTCTGTTCGGTTATTATTCAAACAGTTCGAAACTTTAAAGAAATTTGGCAGCGCAATGAGGCGGTACCGTGACGTCGGCGTGTCGATTACTATCCCGATGTATTTCGATGGTAATCTCACAGCGACTGAGGTTTGATGTGTCAATTCGAGCTGGTTGCGATCGCTATCGATCCGCGGCTCCTATTGCCCAACCGCCACGCTTTGTTATCCTAACGGACTTATAAAATTCAACGGCCCATGAACCGACTTTACAATACTACCCACCTTTCCAATACGTTTCCGTAAGCCCCGGTCTATATGGCACGCCGAATTAAAGGAAAATGAATTTCACGCGAGATTCATTTCTGCCTGTTACATAGCTGTTACATGGTAATCGAAGCGGCCGTCCGAGCTGAGATCTGCACACAAATAAATCGTTCGCAAATTTCCCAACATGGCTTCCAAAGGGCGGGCGTAGCGGGGCGGGGCGCATCTTCGCGTGGAAATTAAAAAAAATTACGAGCATCGCTTTTATTTTATGAGTGCGTCGACAATGCTCTGCAGCGCCCATCGATACTGCGATAAACGTGACAGAGACGCGATCCAAAACTCATAAATTACACCACGTATACAAGCTTTTACCTTTTTATACTTCAACAGAATATAATCAGGACACCGGCGCTAAAGAAACTTTTCAAAGGCTTTGCGTAGATACCCCGTTATGAATAAGTAAACTACGCAGCACTTTCAATAGACTACCCACAACATCAAAGTTCTGTTGACCCTCGCTCTATTCCTGGAGCCCTGCCGACTCTATACACTTACCTCTACCTATACCCGCTACTGCTCCACAGTACGCACATGAAATACTCACACCACGATACCGCCACATAATAATTGTACGACTGAAACTAGCGTGGTGTGAGTGAACACGATGAAAATCTTTATTTTCACGCTCTATCTCTCTTTATCTAATCGCCCCGGTCAGATAAGGACGGAGCTCCGGAAAAACTGGTGCGGGGCGAGGGGTAAAGGCTACATCGATTCCGCGCTTTCACTGCTAGGGGCCGTGTAAACCTTTAAAAACATCGTTTTTGCCGCGCGATTGTGATCTCTAGACTTACGGGGATAAGAGGAAAATTTGAGTGCGGAGACAGGTTCGGTAAATGGATTGCCTCCCCCTCGGGGGCTCTCATAGTGGGATCTAGATGGCGTAGATATGCTGATACGCGGCTCTGTGTGCGCCGATGTGATGTGACCGCGCGTGTGTGAGTCCGTGTTTTCCGGATACCAGCTCGTGTAGTTATGTACGCCACGAGGGCTCCTTCCGGGTGGGATAAATTTTGCTTGTGTTCGCAAATATATGAGGGGCCGTAGTAGGCATCCCTCTTTGTAATATAATTTCGAGTTGCAGCGTAGATAGGTATAGATTAGGGAAGGAGGCTGTGATTTGATTTGATTAGGAGGTGTTCGGGGTCGGGGGAGATAAGGCTGATTGGATCGCGGCGGGTGTTATGGAAATATGTTTTTAATGCGGGCGGTGGCTTATTGAATTAGCAGTTTGTGTGAAGCCGCGCGAGATTAAGCCGCTCCGTGTGTCAATGTTGATAATTTAATATTCATTGGATTGTAATAATAAACATGACCCTAAACTTTGGTGGCAATTCAACAAAGATCATTCGTTTTATGAGCATAAAGAGCTAAGTTTGAGGTTCCTCGAATTGAATATACTTGGTTAAATTGTCCACTTAGTACGGTCAGCATAAACGGAACAATCGTTATATTTTCAAACAATGCATTACAAAGGGGATGTTTTGTCGTGACACAATAGTACCAAGCTCCTTCGTTGTCCCAGCGCATGCTTTGAGTTTACACTACACTGGGAATTAAAGTACCAACATAACAATAAATGTACTGGATTTTGTCTGTTTGTGATGTTTTTTTAATCTTTGTCGGCATGTTATCTGTATGTTTGTGTTTTTTTGGTGGGAGTATGTAAGATATCGATCCGAATGGAATGTCGTTGACAGTGAAATGGGTTTAACAATTAATAAACCTCTTCGTGGTTCGGGACATGTTTGGAATTTTATTCGTGCTGCATATATTGAAGTAAAAGTATTGGACGAACATGCTACTGACAGTTTGATTGGAATTAAAGATGTATGAGCGACAATGATGATGAATTAGAGGTCTAGCTCGGTCGCTTGTTTGGAATCGTATAAAGTTTAATTAACAATAGTTTATGTCATTATAATGGGCTTAATAACATTTTTAAACAGTTGTTCAGTTGTTCATAAATGCTATAAAGCCTTTGTGTGCCGTAGAGCATATATTGCGATAGCTATCTTCCACGAGCTTTATACATTTCCATTTTGATTTAGTATATTTTGATGTAGCTTGAATGTTGTTAAGAGCAACCTGACACGGCAGCCATTTTTTACGGTGAATATAAATGAGCCCTACTCATTGATTGCTTAAAACTTTCCATCATTATAAACGCATATTTCATTCAGCTTCCTCCGACGGCGGGCCTATAAAAAATGACCCAAATAAAAATAATCCCGCTCGTAAAATTTACGGCGTTTTCCAGCAATTTCAGCGTTTGAAGAGCGAAAGTAATTCGCCCATAAAATTACGAGTAAACAGCCGTTTTTCCACGGAAATAAAACCACCCCCTATAGGGCGGGTGGTGACTTCTGTAATCCGCTTAGCTGAGCCCTCAGAGAGCCCCTGGGAGTCCGTCCCCGAGAATCATGCACCACCCTTTATAAGTTGATGGGAACTCTTATCAGTAGATTATAAAATCGGATTTGGGTAATTGAGTCGTAAACTCACCAGTAATATTCCTCTTGCAACTTTATGGACGCGATCAGCATTCTGACGTTACTCAGATTGAGTTGGTACTTAATTTTGACTACCAATAATTGTTTGAGCATTTCTTTATGCGAATGGAAATTACTTACACTAAGACTGATTAGTCAGAAATCAGTAATGTTTTAACAAGATAATTTTATCCAAACAAAAGGTATCCTAAAGTACTGCCAAATTTATCCTTTCGTTAAAGGTTATCTAATAAAGAAATAAGCGTTTATCGGTCTAAAAACCTCAATTAGCACAAAAGTTTACCAAAATTTGCTTTGTCTCTCTTTCGCTAGATAAATTCCGTCAGCAATAAATTGACACAGCAGTTTTAAACATAACATTAACTTATCTAAGTAACTTTTAAACTTCCGCGATTCAAACACATGTTTTAAATGTTAGTCATCTCGTGACCATAGACATTGAAACATGGTCGAAACGTCGAGTAAAGGTACCTATTATTTTCCTAAATAAAATTATGCGTTATAAGTAATGAAAGACATTTAAAACGTTTCTAAGTAAGGCTGCGATTTAAAAAAATACTCAACGGGGAAAAAGTACATATTTATAGCAAAAACTGTTTTTAATCCTTTGAATAAAAATTACGTTTCGATCAACAAGATCATAACAGTTACCAAAATCTATTTAAAACATAACTAATTAAATTTGAATATGTATAGGCATTAGACATTCTTAATGCCGATATATCGATCCATCATTGCTTCTTACACGATTTATTTTTCTCGCATGTTAAACGCACGTCATTCCCACTCCCACTAGTGGGCCTGTTTGTGGACCCAGCTAATATGGCCAGCACTAATCCCATTCTGGCACAAAGGCAGCCATGACGCGGCGAATATTCACGCAAACCATTTAATATTTAGGTATTCAGATTGTACTGTCGGTCACAGAAATTTTCTCTTAAGACTTTTGGAACAGAGTCAAAAGATATTAAAACGTGGATGAAGAAAACTTTATTTCTTACTAATTTAGTTCTAATTTCTAATATAATACAGTAAGGTTTATTTTTATTTTATTTAGTAACTCTAATATTTAATATAATACGTTTATTTGACTATACAATATGAAATATAGAAATTTCTTGTTTATTTAGTAGGAAAAAACAATTTTTTTTTTTTTTATGGAAAGACTATTCCTATCAAGAATAATCTACATAACTCTTATCTAATGGTCTTATTCAGAAACATTAATAGTAATAGTAATAGTTTATTGATCAAAAATTTAAAGACAACAATATTGTTAACAAGCAATCGAACTGGACATAATAATTACATTTAAATTTAAATTTACAATGTTGTTTGTGTGTGGAACTGGCTGGCACCCGTACTAGTAATTAAACTGTGCTACAGGCACCAGCGTCCTCCGTTTGAACACTAATTAGCTTTAGTTACAATTAAACATAAAAAATGACATATATTACATAATTAGCTCACTTAACATTTAATTTTTCCGAATATTTTTTTTTAATAATTAAGAATTTAAAAAAATTTAAGTATGTAAATAATCATCAATTAATAAAGCTAATAACTAAAAATGGCATTGTCTCGCTTTCGCGCGTGACAATTATAGCCCGCGAAAACTTGACAGAAATTTTAAGCATAGTTTTAAGTAAGGCCTTACTTAAACCTATGCTTAAAATTTCTGTATTATTGTTTGTGTAAATCGTTACGGAATAATTTGCCCTAGTGCACTTTGGTACAATTTATAGGCTATAAGCCTACTTACCTTCCTAAAAGTCGACTTTGCGCCTTGTCATATTACTTATTCTGTGTCTATATTTACAGAAAATATTTATGTGTCTTTAAAATTTTTGATCTTAACTGTACTAAAGTCTGAGACCAACACAGTCACTTACAATATTAAATCGGACAATACGCTGCCGCGGTCTCGATAATCTTTGGTAGTATCCGATGCTAGTTACCAGGAATCGAATACACCAACCAAAAGCCTTCCAATACTCTATGAGTATCTTTTTGTTCGGTAAATGACATGACAAATTAATGGATTTATTATGAGTAGGATTGCGCCGCATCTTTTTATTTTCGTGTCGGGTTAGGACGAATGCATTTTTAATTGAGTGCAGCACTTTTGTGGACTGTATAAAACGGCCACCGCATGCCGTGGATATTTTTTATTTGATTGACGGGTAGTAATGGGCAGGTGCAAGAGGGCCAGTCGATAGCTACCTCGCTTTTTCGATTCGAGTGTTCACTTTTTGTCGCGTCCCTTTTGTTTCGATATATTGTCGTATTTCACGTTCATTGTTTTGTCTTACATTAATGGGGCTGTAAATTTCATGAGCCACATTTTTTGTTTGCAACAGAACCTCATTTTTTTTAAATATTCAAGATGTATCATTAAACCAGTATTACCAGGTTGTATATTATCAGTTAATTAGACCCACAAATAAGAACCTTGGCCTCACCGCCATGTATTTGGACATAAGCGTCATAGAGTTCCAATGGCGTATTAAATATTCCGATCTTATCTTAGGGATTTGGTAGCGAAACTTGTTTCCATGAAAGTGTCTGGTTTGGCGTGTGTAAGAGGAGAGATGTGTAGATGTGGATAGTTAAAGGTGGTTTGTAATAGAGGAGTGTTGTGTTGTCGGCAGTCGCTGCAGAGCGCGGCGCGGCGTGCGGGGACTTCCTGTGCCAACTGTAAGACCACCACTACCACGCTCTGGCGGCGTAACCAGAATGGAGAGCCTGTCTGCAACGCGTGCGGCCTCTACTACAAACTGCATAATGTGAGTACCAACATAATTTACACTAGAATTGTTTTTTAAGGGTCCTGTATACCTTCTGCAGCTCTCTCGCTCGCACATTTTCACATTATTGAAGATATAAAATCAATGAGTGTGCATTTCCAAAAAGTAACAAAATCATGTCTTGGTTTCTATCGTAACATTACAAACATAAAAATGTTTGTTTCGATATCTTGTAATTTCACGGAATAACATGCCACAAGAAATAAAAATCACTTGTTACCATTTTACTGTGTCAAATTAAAATATATCAAATTGAAAATTTCTTTGTTTGTAATGTTATAATAGACACAAGACATGATTTTGTTACTTTTTGGAAATTCACACTCATTGATTTTGTATCTTCAATAATGTGAAAATGTGCGAGCGAGAGAGCTCCAGACGGGAACAGTCCCCTTAATAGGCTCTAGATTTTTTCTAATCACACTTCTATCAAGGCAATTTACTATTTAAGGCTCTTTTCCCACTTTTAGTAATTTTGGTCATCCTAGTTTTAGTTTGTCTACATACTTCCAAAATAACTTAAAATTATAAAATTGTGTCATATATTTTTTTTTAAATTATTTATAGGGTTGCGTTTGATCACCATCTCGCCTGATATTAAGCGATGAATGAATGTTTAATCTAGGAAACCGTTAAGACCGAAAAACTATTCAGTTTTTTTAAATTAAAGTAACATTGATTTGCGCTTTTCTCCCTTTTTTTTAATTTTATTCACATACCTATTTACTAAATGATGTCTTTGAAAAATATTAGAAAAACCTCAAAAATAGAAGTAGCGAAACGCCCGACTGTGTGTAAGCGCCATGGTTTTGCTCCAGTAAATGCGATTATAATATCATATGGTTAACTGTAGTAACAAGCGTTGCTTAAAAGTGGGAAAACCTCGCCTTAAGCTTTTAAGTTCATACCTAACCTATTGCAAATTTTTTCTCTTTATGTACCTACTTAGGAACAGTCATCGATACAATTCTCGAACTGATGATGTCTATTAGGTCTTCTGCTAATGTGTACGTAAGTCTTATTTACTTATAGTAAGTAATATTTTAATAAGTCGCTTTACATAGAGTCGCTGGCATCCAGTGGATGTAAAAGGCAGGCTGTCGTTTAGTATGGAGAGTAAAGCCCTTTGTTCAGCAGTGGACGTGTTCTGGCTGTTGATTTTGATGATGATGAAGTAATATTTTTTGTCAAGATTTAAATACGGATTTTGAGCACGACAAATGATGTAAATAAATTTAAAATGTGTCAAAAACCATGTACCATGTCTCAAAATGTATCCAAAAACATGAATAGTTTTCGTTGGATAATTGAAAATTTATTAAAATTAACATTATTGTATAAATACTAATTCGAATGTTTATTGATGAGTGATATTTTGTTTCATATTAAATTATTCGTAGTATTTGTTAAAATATTCACCTTAGATTTGTGAGAATTGCGAAATATTTTGGTTCGTGTAGTGTTGAAATGTTGTTGTAGATGTTATCGTAAAATATTTTATTATCGTGATCGGAATCATGTTTAAGTAATTATGTAGATGATAGAAATTACTTCTGTCTTTATAGACAACGCTATTTTTTATAAAACCATTTTCATGATTTATGAGGATATTATTTTTTATAATTCGACTAATACATTTATATTAGAGTATTCGAATGTAAAAATGGCAACATTTACAAATCAGCATTCAATAACCTGATTCGCAGACGATTTGGTTACCTTTGGTTGCGATACAATACAACTAACGTTATTTATTCAATAGTCATATAGTGGTATATTAATTTATGGATTATGTTAGATGTATATCTATATTATGAAAGAGATAGAGGGGTAGAGGTTTTGGAGATAGATAATTTGTATACTAGTTTTGCCGATTTTCAATGGGTATAAAGCCGACAATTATTAAAAATTATCATAGTTTGAATGATGATGATGATGATGGTATTTGTTGTGGTGTTAGTGTGGTCTACATTGTTACATAGGTAAAGTTACGAATTTTAAAGGCTAAAGCAGTAAAAACATCATAAAAATTTAGCCCATCCATTCATTTCGGTTCATTTCGCTGTGAAAATAAAGCAAGTTGCAAAAGTCAATCTCGGGTGACCCTCGGGATCGGGTCCCACAGGATCATTTGACAGTATCTTGGTGACAGATAACCGGGGGACCACGGCCCCCTATGCCCAGCTAATGTGTCATAAAACCCGAAGCGATTGTCTCAAAATGAATTACGATTGCGATAACATCCATAAATGGTTAAATAAAATTGTACATCTGAACGCGGCTGCTGATAAGCCAGATTAATTTTACACTGAGGATTTGAGACTTTAGTGGTTTAATTAATTGATAACAAAGCAACATCTTACTCAGAAATATGATAAATCTTTATGGTTTGAAATTAAAATGTTCATTTACTTAGTATTAAATGAACCATTAAAATTTGTAGATAACAGAAACTATTACTTACGGTACTTAATAGTAAGTAAATTTTTAACGACATTTTCTACTTATCATAGTAAAATTTGGTAATAAATAAAAACGCTTTTACGCGTGCTTTCAAAACAAACGCCTAAGTAGTCTACTTGACAAGATGTAGAGCTAAAATGTCAAGTGAGCGTAAGAAACAATTCTCACGACTCTCGCAGCCCCCCGGCGAGAAAACAATAAACAAAAACACTCGCGCAATTTCAGCCATCGATACATTAGGAAACGAAAAACGAGAAAATGTGTATCGGGAGCGCAACAATGACAAAAATTAACTGTCAGTGAACCGGGACCCTTCGATGAGAGCTCTCGAGATTTTTTCTACTGAAATGTATACTACATTGTCGCATAAAGTATCGCAGCGGTGTATTGTGCGCCCTAATTATTCGGAAGGAGCGACAAAGGAGCGAATGGGAGTGCCTCTACTCCAGACGTTGAAGGTATAATGATGGCAACACAATACGGGAATGTGCCAGTAGCGTTTGTCAAACCTGGTGCCCGCCCTCTCATACATATTTATACACCTGAGATGAATACAGTTTCCATGCTTTAAATTGAAAGGCATGACAGATTACGAAATTGCAACTTCGTCAAAAATATCTCTCGTCTTCTTAAAAATGATAGCATCTGAGTTTGACACCGTTCGATGGCAATTTGGGAGGGTATTTATAAATAAAGATAAGATAGCGTGAATTCTAATTTATGCTAATGTATTGACGCATATGGTGTTGTTACATAAAAATATAATCGTAGTAATTATAAAAACGTATGTAGGCAGCAATGAAATCTGATCTCATTTTCATGCTCGTTAAATTAACGAATGAATGAATGAATTTGAAAATCAAATTTATAATTTTTATTACTTATTTCAAATTAAGTTCTGCGTGTATTACAGTACTAAAGTAATAAAAAAGGTTATTTCGGGGTCCAAGTGGATAAAAGCATCGTGATCGATTTCATAAAAAAAACGATTCTCACAACAATGCACGATTGCATTGTGATTTGCCGGCGTCACTTTTTAACACGCGACTAAAAAGTATTGATCCTAATAAACATATCATTTAAAAGTTTTAGTGCATTATTAGTTTTTATATAAAAATATGACAATGAAGCAATTTACATAAACACTTATTGTACTTATTTGTTTACGTAAATTTTTAATCATTATCAGAGAGAAATTATTTTTGAAGAATACTTTTATATAAAATATATGGTATTTGTGTTTATTTATTCTTTTGTAGGAATTTAATATTTATTTAATATTTTGCATAAATACTTAAACAGAAGCAATAAATTAGTTTTAATAACCAATAATTTATTTGTTTGTGGGAAATTACTTAAATTACGAATGGAAAGATAATATCTGTTGATTTTATCACACCATCTTTGTATTTACATAAAATTGAAAGTTATCGTAAAAGATAAATTTGGAATACAATTATCGATAAGATAGCAAATCAGTCACACGGTGACAGTGAAAGTAATTTCCTGCAAGTTTGTTTATCAGAATCTAGTAAATTAAGTGAGATCTTGTCCAACAATTCTTACCGTTATACATAATTGAGTATATCTATTACCTACACACACAAAAACAATCAACACAACAATGCTAATTGAATAGTGTCAAGCTAAAACTTATTGTTTGTTCAATTATGTATTTACAACAATTATTAGTAAATAATTGATACAAATAATTATGATATACATAATAGTTTAACATGATAAAATTACTTAATAAAGTTTCTTATTTTGTGTCATGAACGGAAATATTCCGTTAAGTATCAAAACCATTACACGGCAGTATCAATACATTTAACAATCAATACTCAAGTATGTTTACTCAAAGTATCCTTTACAGACCCTATACGACTGTTACAAATGCCCATAAGAACCAATTGGCCTTATAGAGGGTACTCGGTCGGGCCAATGTTGTTCCTTTGTGGTTTTTGTTTTTGATATTGTTTTAAATAAAACAGTTCTTGTTTAGCGGTTTCTGATAATGTAGTGATTGATGTGGGAACGAGTTGCGGTTCAGATGAAATATTTTTTTTACTGTGCAAATACTTGGAAGTATGTATTTGTAACTTGCTCCTGTTTTAGAAAATATTTGGGAATAATCTAATGTAGATTTGGTACAGTTTTATGAATGTTTTAGATAGACGTTTAAGGAGGAAGTTCCCGTCTGCAGTTTTCTAACTTGGGCATTTTCACATTAAGGAAGATATAAAATAACTAAATTCTCAATAAGTAACAAAACCATATTTGGCTGTAATCATATAAGAACATTAAGACTTAAGTGTATTTTTGCTTGTTACCATTTCATCCAAAACTTCCATTCGCCGTGAGAATTGTAATCTTCGAAATTGAATTCGATTGGAAATAATTTATTTTTAGCTAATAGGATTAAACTTTATGCACGTGGGTTCCGTACCTGCCAACCGCAATATCAACAATGCGATCCGTCCGTCTGTTTGGAACCGTTTTTATAAATTTGTTTATTTAATTTATCACGCTCGTTTATACGCAACTTCCTCCATGTTATAGCCGATTAGGTTTTTGTGGTTGGTATTCAATTTTTTTTTCGGTCGACCTCTCGTGGTCTCGGTGAATGGTAACTTTTTGTGGTCGATATTGATTAGTTTCGATTTGTTACTCCATTTTATTGAAACTTAAATGTTATTAAAGAAATAAATGCGTGTGTCAATATTTTTTATTGCTAAAAATCAGTGAAAAGCTAAATGAAGCTTGAATTTCCAATAAAAAAGAAAGAGTAGCAGCAAAGACTGGGTATATTATAATGAAAACGAAGCCTTTTTAAAAAACCTTGTTATACAAGGACTCGTATATAAAATTGTAAACAAATTAACCTAGTCGCATGTGACATTTGGTTGCTGAGGCGCGCGTTAAGTGCCTTCCATACAAAAGTATTGGATTACCAGTTGTATAGCGCTAGAGAGCGCACATAATAACAGCTCAAATGATACATTTGGAATACAATGGGGCGATCAATTCAATTTTTGAATCGAGAACGCTCTTCTAGTTTTCTTTTTATTTCTTTTTTTCGGCTAAAGTGCTGTTTTGTTCAGCCAACATCCGAGAGAATTCGACAGTCACTGTTTTTTCTCCCGGTTTTCTCTAGTATTCGTTTTGATGTTAAACTATCGATACAACACTTTTTCAGACAAAAATAGACAAATAAGCCAAATTTTTATTTAGTAGACAATGTTTGAACGATGTTCGAGCTAACTTTCTATTGGTACTGCGAGTTGTTTTATTTTCAATGCTAAATACTTTTTCTCAAACGTGGCATTTAACGTGTCTATTAATTGAAGAACACACTTTAAGGAAAACTAGGCTTTAAGGTCTAGTCTAGTACACTAGTTAATCAATTTGCAGCGTATTTGTGCTCCTTTAAAAGAGGCAGAGGTTAAATTAGAAATACAGATAAAAAATAATTGACATTTCCAGATGACTATGGCTAGTGCCTTGTGATTCATCTAAAAATGGCAACCGCCTAAGTTTTTTATTTAACGTTGAAATATGAAAGTTACCCCACATATTTAAAAGTAACTAACTGTTGCCCGCGACTTCGTACACGCATATTTTCATATATACTTTCAACCACCTTTTTGCCTCTCTTAATTAGGTCCTTTTGTATATAAGATACTGCTTTAGCGGACCTTTACACCCCATAAGAAAGTAGTAGTTAGATTTTCCATAAGTAGTTTTCGAGATTTTGTACACTCAGTGAGTGTGGTATTTCGCTTTTGTATATACAGTTTTTTGTACTTGAATATCCTCGCATTGTTTGATAAAAATACTATACAAGCCTTGGTGGTAACTAAACATTTATAGTCTCATGTGTGCTGGCCTCGGCTACGCCTTGGCCCACAATTCACGTTGTCCATAAATGCTTCAGGGTCGGTGCAGTAATGTACTATTTAAGATAGACAGTTCTTAGTTTATATCAGTATAATTTTATTAATATCTCAATTTGTCCTGTATGGAAATCAAAATGTCCATACACCGGTTATATCACATAAAACATAAGAACACGAGTCAATTATCGCTATAAATAATATATTGTTAATTTATTCCATTGAGATCAATGTTACAAACACAGGTAATCTTTGACTATATTTAACGCTAATATTAAACCAAAACCCATTAAACAAACAACTATGTAAATATTTATCAATTCCATCTTGTTTTATCTTCATATTATAAATAATATATAGTCAATTAAACATACAGTTGGGCAATAGGCTTGTGTCCTATATTTAATTTAACATCTCATAAAAAAGCTGATCATATATAGTAGGCAAAAACAATCAGCGTAATCAAAATTAAAATTTATTCAAAATTTAATAACTTATAAGTATTTTGATTTCATTATAGACAGAGAGTGCACTATAGCATGTTATAAGGTTATAACCTCAAGGCGTGCGCGTGCCATATAACACGCTTTGCGAGAAAGCGACAGACATCGGCTCTCTATCCCCTCCAAAAACTTTAAAATCTCATTTCTCAGAGATTTATCAGCTATTTTTTTTTTCATTAGGTATTTGTGATGAGTTATATCCTTCGCTAAGCCTGTTATTTGTAATAAATGAAATATTAGGACAAATGTCTAATCTACCCCTATATAAGCTTTTTCTAAAGTCTACTTTATATTTAATCACTGAACTAAATAAGTCAAGCTAAGTTAGTCTAACGTAGACAAACAAGCGGCAAACCACCTGATGGTAAGTGTTCACAGCCGCCTATGGTGAAGGTGTCCCTTTAATACCCGACATTACGTTGCGTACCTTTGATGACTCTAATCACTCTTCGTTTAAAATTGGAAAACAAATGAGGTCATATTTCGGAAGAAAAACCGAATACTAGCATGGTTTTGGGCTAAAAATGAGCATTACATTCATATGATTATTTACGGGATATTTACCGTGGTAAGGTTATGGAATGAGCTGAGGTTGTGGTTTAGTGAACAACCGTGATAGTTTAAGACAGTGTTTTAGAAATGAGCATGTCTTTACCTTTACTTCCTATATACTTATCAGACCATCATTAATGCACAGGCTTACATGGGGTGCTACGAGACTGAAATCAAGTCATAGTAGTCAGCACTTTGAACATTTTTCACAGAGCTACCAACACCGAAACCACAAAAAAACATGATTTCGTAGAGCTCGAATGAAATATTATTTCGTATAGAAAAGGTACACATAGTAATTTAACATCTTAAATCATGGGGTCTAGGAATGCAGGGAATATAGGGTAAAAATTAGGGAGTTATATATTCATAAATTTAAATTTACACGTCAGCCAAATAAATCTTTGAAAAAAGCACCACATACCAAAATAAAACATTATTTCATAACATATATCTATATTCTCTGTATTTAGGACACTTAATTCAAAAGCGAATTTTTGTAGGTATTTACCATTCTGCAATGACCGCAACATGCAAAACCAAACTTGTTAAAATTCTCTGCTTCCATCAAACATTTTAAAACATGGCCGCCGACTCCAGCCAAGCTTTTACTCGCGTGCGAGATAAAAAACGGAAGAAAAGTTTAATTTACTCATTACATTACATATTCGCCCATGCTGGTAACTGGCTGGTGGCCAAACGGCCGGCCAAATGTTATAATGACATCAATTTGAATATTCAACATCGAACAGCTATCCCATTTACATAAGTTCAACCGTTGAATTTTGTGGCGATGCAAATGTTGCTCTACACTAATTGTGATATCCATTGTTACGAAAATTAAACGCGACCGTAGTTCCTTTTTCGACATTTACCTATAGAAATGTTTTTTAATGTAATGTAGTAAAACTTGTAATCCTAATAAAAGTTAACTACTTATATATCCGAACCGGAAACGCGGCGTAGGTTAGGCCTCCCACTAGATGGACCGACGACATACTTAGTGAGAGTCGCTGGCATCCAGTGGATGCAAAAGGCAGGCTGTCGTTCAGTGTGGAGGTTGAAGGGGGAGGCTTATGTTCAGCAGTGGACGTCTTCTGGCTGATGATGATGATGATGACTTATATATCATTTAACGATGCATGCATCAACAATATGTCACAGTTAAATACAGCCTTAGAACGTAATTAAGTAGTTTAAATTACATTCTATGCTAGATACCAACCTACCTTAAATAATTGGAATGGACCAAATGAACTTATCTGATTTAAAGTTTGGTTTTAATTATCCGGCATTTAGTTAAATTAAGTACTTATTCGTAGCAAGAAGATACACTGCTATGCCATTTTTGTAAAATTTAAAGTCAAGACTTTAAAAAAAAAAAACTATGGCACGCTAAATTGGTCATAATCTAAATGCGTCATATATTTATATCTAAAAGCGTTAGCATTTCTGTTCTATAAACGAGCCTAATTTTGCCGAAATCGATCAAAATAAAAGAAATAAAGCGGTCGTTCGCGCAGTAGGCCGGAAAGATTTTATCTGTTGGCAATACAGAAAAAATGGCGCCCACCGGAAGTGTCCGAGTGGCGCGAAGCGCGTACTATTTTTCTCTTTTTGTTTTAAATGGCTTTTCCCTGGCAGCGTTCGACCGGAAATGCGTTTGCGTAGAACTACCCTACATTGACAAACGGGAACATGCCCGATGAAGATTATAAGCGATTTTGATTCTTCGCCGTGATACAATAAAGTTAATTATTGCTCGTCCGCTAAAGACTACTCTAGACCTGAAGACGTAGCGAGTGGAGCGCTAAATAGTATGTTTTTATTCATGAGATTAAAACTCCCATTTTGTTTATGGAGCGAACCCCAGCTGATTTACTTAGTAATAAATTTTGTGAAAATGTGAGAATTATTCACAAAACTGCGTAAATGTTTTGTATATTATGTTGCTTTAAATGTTTAACTTTGTTATTTGTAGCAAATTAGATGGCGGTCAGACAAAGTTGAGTTAGAAATTTTCTCACTTCCAACTTCTTAGGCTCATTTATATTTGATATATTTAAGTGGCTGCATTTCCGTAAACTAATCGTTATATCACACGCACGTATTTGTTTTTAATAAATTAGTAGATAATTGGCAACTTTAGGAAAAAATAATTATCAACATATCGAAAGTCATATCATCTAGTCATTCCAGATAATAAAACAAAAGACGGAAGGCCCTAGGCGTTAACATCAGGGCAACACACACCAAATCAATTTCCATTTACGTTCTATTTTATGGAGGGGTTTAAAAAAAAGGAACGACAACAGCTGCACGTCAACGGGCGATCGTCCGCGCGATAAGACTATGTCCTTCTACAAAACAATAATTATTGAGCTTCGGTGGGGTGGAGATTTGCGCAATTGCTATTGTCGCAATCTTTTGTCGCAAGTTTGTCGCAAGCTTTTGTCACTAGAGACTGTGCGGCGATTTCTGATATTCATCAATGCAAGTTTTTTTTAATAGTAACGTGGCATCGGCTTTTACAAAACTTCGAGTAACAATATTTGCAATTCTATTGATTTAATCGAATTTGAGTTTACAATTGAAATTTCTGCTAAATCGAGCTAGAGTTAAAAATAAAAAAAACATTACTCATATTATATATTTCAAACAGATGAATGTTAGCGATAAGGCCGCGTGAGGCTAGCGACGCGACGCTCAACGTTAATGTTGTAATTAGGCGATGAAACGCCGGGACCGAGATGATCGCAGATCTGGCGCTCCGCCATCCTTATCAGCGCCATCTAGCGTGATCTACGAGCAACTCCACAAATAACTCCCACCCTAACCCACTACAGCATTATTAAGAAGTTAATTTTAACCAATCACTCCAATAATATAAATGCGAAAGTTATTGTCTGTTAGTATTTTATTACCATCCAAATCTGCAGAGCATGGCTGAACAGATTTGGGTGAAATTATCATCATAATCATAATCTTTATTTGGCACAGTAAAAATTACAACAAAACAATTGAATCCACTGGCTCCAAACTAGTAAAAAACTGTGTTTCGGAAGCCAGTGGCTTCTCCCAGTATTTAAAAATTTAGTATTATGGCTTAAATAAAGATATAAAATTAAATTAAATTACTATAAAATTTTGATTAAAAAAAAAGGATAAACAAAATAACACAAATTGAGTAGTAATTTCTAAATAGAAAATTATACAATCATAATTATAAGGAACTTTAAGTACAGGACAGTTGTAATTTATTAAGATAACATCGAAATTTATAACATAGCTATAGCCATAGCATAGGTATGCTAGTATTATATTATTTTTAAGTAACATTGATTAATTAACTGGCAAAATTGTCAGTCATATACAATTCAGTACTTTTATAGTCCAAGTATTATCCAAAATTAAATGTACTTAATGAGGTGTATATAAGAATTGCCATACAACGTGGCAATGCAGCCAGCATTTTGGGAACGCTGCCCACCGGTAGCGGATTGTTAGATTAGTTTTAGTTTTAGATTAATTTTAGTTTTAGATTAGTTTTAGTTATAAATTTAAATTTTAAGATAGTTTTTATTTTACTTGTAATTTTTATTGAATAAATGTGATTTCCAGTAAACTAATTATACCTTGAGTCTTGCATATGGACAGTTCCTTATTGATAGCGGCTAAAACCGCAGGGCACAATTAGGTAGTTATTAAAGTTAATTTTAATCAATAGTTAAATTTACTGCGTTTTACGACTCTCAACCTTGTTTACACAAATCAGGCGCTAATTATAAAGCTATAAACTCGTAGACGGAATATGCTTGATATTTATGAGAAGGCATAATATTTCAATTAGTTTATACGTTTCAAATATTGGTAGCTGACATTTAAAACACACAGGTAATTAACTAATATGTCCATCCGTGCATGAATGCTGGTCGATCGCGTCGAGAGCGGTTTGGGCCGTTACCCCTCCAGTACATCTGTAAACATCTTCTAGATAAAGATCTGACGTTTGACACAAAGCGCGGTTGCCGCGATACCATCTCGAAACTATCCGGGCCCCCCTCGCGCCCCTACTTCCTCTTTTCTCCTTCTAATTATTTATTTATGCTCACGGCTATCTGCCATCGATGCGCTTGAGCGAAATGTGAGGCAGTTTACACGAATTCAAATTTAGAATCTCGACCGTTCTTATCATCTAGGTGATCACGCTGCTGACAGTTCTAACTGGAATTAGCGCAATGTCTCATGTTTTTTGTTATGATGTTGCAGCTGGTAGGTTAGGCAAACTATCTGCATGATACTTATGGATTTCTTTTCTTTTCGGTTTCCTGCATAACCATTAACGAGATGGACAAAAATTATGCAACTATTAAAAAAGTAGGACTAATGATATAAATCACATTTGACATCTGTCAGTCTTAGCAAAGTATAGTTAAAATAAATCGTAAAATTGCGCAACGAATCTCTAGTGTATTTCCGCTTAACGTTGCATTAAGTCGCAATGCGTCGCAAAAACTGTAAATAATACTATTTAGATACTTTTTTTAATATACTTAGATATTAGATTACTATGAAGAGTTGTATAGTTGATTTGATTGCTAATGCTTTTTTTCATGACTGACTAAGGTAAGGCGTTTGGCCACAGCTCACCTGTTAAATGATGGCGTGGTTGATGATGTTAGCACGCCTAGTTTGGAATGAGAACTGGCTTATTAGTGTTACTGCCGGAACACACCGTTAGGTCAATGCAACTAAGACCCAGGCGTGTCTGTTCTCCGCCAAGAGGATGCCATTCCAACTTTCCGGGATGTATCCATTCCGGTAACTGAACAGCTTGAGATTTTGGGCGTTGCTCTGACTTCTACCCTCAACTTAGGCTCCTATATTAAAAACAAGGCTCAATTGGCTACCAAAATTTGAGTATCCTATCGAAGGTGCGACGGTACTTCACGTTGGAACAGTTGCTATCACTGTACCAGCACTGGTTCGGTCGTACATGGAGTACTACTTTCACCTCTGGATCGGCTAAGTACCAGCTTGAGGCGTTGAAGTCTATTGAGAAACGTGCCAAGAGGCTCATCAGCAATGAATCTCTCTGTACAATAAGCTTCTTAGTTTTGAGCATCAGCGCAAGTTTATCGGTTTTTTATCGGATACATTTCGGAGAGTGTGCATCGGCTTTGCATGATCTAATTCCCTCCTGCCCATTTTTCTATATGACTGCCAGAGTGGGCACGAAAACTTAACACGTCTTTATAGTTTATATTCTGAAAACCCGTACGAAGCGCCTTAATTCCACTTTTATTGAGCGATCTGCTAGTCTGTGGAATGCACTGCCTGAATAGGTGTTCTTCAATAGTTGCAATCTGGATGTCTTCAAATTACGAGTGAATCCGTTTCTTCTAAGCATGCTCCATCGTAGACCGCATTATAACTTAACATCAAGCAAGAGTGTAGGTAAAGGCAAGCATATTACTTTAAAAGAGGCTAGCACTAACAAAGAGAAAACTGAGCTTAAAAAAAGTGAATTGATAAAAATTTCGTTTTACACCGTTACCACACACCGGTCTATTATAATAACTGGTCGAAAAAAAGGTTTATGACATCTCACTCGTACAAAGTGGCCAGCCAAGGTGTAATTTGATTGAAAGCACCAAAAAAGTCTTATAATCATATAATAAGCGGCGGAATAATTATCGGGCCTTAGGAGCAGGTGTACCGTGCGCACGCGCCGCCTTTCTACTTGTTCGTGTATCGAACTGGCCGAAAAGACAAACGATTATTACCAGATATAAAATAGTGTTATTTTGACCTTATCCAGTTACCATTTATTTGGTACGTCAGTAACTGTGAAAAGCGTCAGTAAACTGAGTCATTTTAATTATGTTATAATAATGTTTTTCTTAGATACGCACTAAGAAGCAGAAAAATACCTAGCTTTATAGTTTCGTGCATTATTATTATAATGAATCGTGTGTTTGCTTAATTTATTAAATCGGATTAAAGTAACGTCATTTTTACCGGAGACTTCCGGCACTAATATATTTAGTGATGAGAGAGTATCGATATTTTTTAAGAGCTGTCATGTTTATCTCTTAATTTTAGTACTTAAATGCATGCCCATGCATATTGCGCTTCTTGCTTTGAATCATCTTCAAGTCCGCATGTCAAAGGATATGCTGTAGTCGAGTATTACATATTTACATATTACGTTACATATTTGACCGACTATAACTTGTGTTTGACAGTTATGATGATCGAGCTCGTTGGGGGTTCGTGTGAATTAGTGTAGCGTGGTAGCATCGAACGCCGTCAGAGATTTAGTGCGAAGCGGACCTGACTCTAATTGGACTACGCTCAACGCCACAGGCGCGAAGTATTAAAATTTATATGTTTCAACAATTGTTTTTGAACTGTAGTTTGATAAATAGGGTCACGTATGACTTCTTAAATATCAACGTATGCACCTTATATTGATTTGAACTAAAACATAATAATGATATTTCATGTTAATAAATAGTTTTTTACCAGGTATAGTATTTTGGCTTAACCTAATTTGTTATGTGCATAAATAATACTTATTACATAAAATATTGTAATTTATGACCAAACTAGCTCTGCCTCCCGCTGATTTTACATATACATATACATAGACGCGTGTGTCTATACCAGGGAGTAAATTTAAGAATGATAAATTGTTATTAAAATTAGGAATGTTAGTGGTTTAGTTCCAAAGTAATAGATCATTTTTGTACTTGAGTATTTGTACTTTGTATTGAGTATATAAAAATAAGCATTTTTAGATCACTTATCCGATGAAAGTCGGGTACTTAAAATGTGCAAGAAAACAACGATGCAGATCTTTATTACCTTGCACATATACGATCTATCATATAAGTACCTATCAACGGTCTAGTGGAAAAGCACCTTTAATCTTCGAAAGGTAGTTCAGCTAATCTTATGATGGAATAAGATTTAATAGAACTAACAAATTTTTCGTCTAAAAGCAGTTTTAACTCAAATTACAAATATACCGAATAAAAATAATATATTTGAATGTGAAAAAAGATTGCATCTAAGATAAGTGACATAATTAACTAGATGTGATTCATCGATATCTGCATATCGTTTTATTAAATTCAATTAGCAATCTCAGTTTAGATATGTATCATTGGACTGTGACCAATATTTTAATATTTAATGACTCAATAAAATCTGTATGTCTAGCAGGGTTGTATGAAGATATATACCTATGATGAACATTATTGTATGAAGGATGACTTTAAATAGATTATTTTACAACAAAATTAAAAAAATAATTATACTATCATCATTTGATGCCAAAAACTTTAAAAATAAACTGCGCTTCGCGGTTTCGCAGTGAAAGTCCCGTCAAAATCGGCCCAGCTGTTTTGGATTTCACAGGGAACATACATACATAAATATAAAAGGCGGTATATTATACCGACTTTTATATTTAAGAAGACTATGGATATTCATATTGTGTCAGAGCTCATTTTTTTTAAACCAATGTAATTAGGATGGTTATCGGTGCATTTATTGTGGCATACGATTTAAATTAGTTTGATCATGAATCTTGTACGACCCAACATCCATGTGCTTGTAAATCAATATGTAACTAATCCAGTTTTCCTTAAAATGAAACAGTACACCGCCTTTTTATATTAATCCAACCTGACGCATGTGAAAAAAAAATCACAATTGCCCAAACTAAGCGACAAAAAACGGGCAATATTCTCAAAAAAATATACGTCAAAATAAGTGAAATACATTGTGAACGCGCTGTAAATCGTCGATGTCGATAAATTTGGCGGGTGTATAAATCGTCGTTTCAATTATCTCCGAAGTAGCAGCTGTCGACGCCGACTGCACTACCAGACCGTATTTATTTTAATCATTTTAATCATTCTCGTAACCGCTACTCGTCGGTCGTCGATAACAGCTCATCGACATCTCACGCGAAGGAACGCACATCCTTATTTACATTCGCAATGTTTAACTTATACGTATTAGAGCTCCTATCTAATTATTTACTATGAATTTGATGCGACAAACCCATTTTTTTTTTGTCATAATCCCCTAAAGGCTGACTTATGAAGACGGTTTAACATTTTAATATACGTATGCTAATAATGAGATTTAATACAGTTAAATTTATACAAAACAAGACTCGGTATATTGGAAATATTTACAAAAACTGTGGTATTTATTGTTAATTGTTGCAAATCCCCTTTAAGACTTAATATTTCTTGGTATTAACTTCATTATATTTATTTAACTCAAAGTTCTCTAGAATAACCAGAATGTTTTTGAGCAGTCAAACCAGTCGCTTATCTTTGTTTTAATCTAACTGATAAAAATGATTTTATCTGATCCATAAATAAGAAACATAATATAATATATATATTCATACTAACCTATTTACATAAAATTTATTTTATTTCTTTTTAAGACTACTTAACCCTAATTAATGAAATTTTTGTGTGGAACACATCGAGAGTTACTTCTAGATGATAAAAAAAGAAACATGTAAATTGGTTTATGGATGCCGGCGTAATCATACATAAAAATAATGGTAAAAAATATTTAAAAAAACGGGCCGAATTAAGAACATTCCTCCTTTATCGAAATCGGTAAAAATTTAATAAGTTAGGTATAGTAAGGTTCGAAAAAAGAAAATAAATACAAAATAAAAAAAATTGTTAGGTTATTTTAGTGTTGGCTCCAGACTTCTTGTTTCTTGGACAGTTTTAAGTATGATAGAATTTCCAAATAGTCCACAATCTCAAGTTTTAAAAGATTGAGTAAGTCACACTTAAAGTCTAGCAATAGGTCACGGTATGTCATGGTAATGTAGTGTGGTTGACGGTGTGTGTGGTGGTAATGTGGTAAGGACTTTACTAAAGGAATTACTCCATAGAAATGGAGTTTTGGGAATACGAACAAAACACACAACACAAAAATACACGTTTAACCTCAATCATATCACTTGCGTATCACGTTCATGAAGACTTAATAAATAACAACCAATGAGTGCAAATAAATTACACTCGAAAATACACAAGCTCAGAAATATAAAACGAGCTGATAAAATTTTGTCATGCGGCGTCAAAACTCCAAGGGAAGGTTAAATTCGTCATTCGTCATTATAAAGGGTAAATTAAGGTGACGGTCTAGGTTAAATTTGTCTGCAACATCCACAGCACTAATAATTAAATTTAACAATTTCACTTTCCATGCATTGATTCACGTGAAGTAAAACAACCAACCCTGCGCAGGCGCCCGCACGCACGATTAAAAAAATGTCATAACTGCGCGGAACTAATTCAACAACATAAAGAAGAACCGTTTTCAACTCATCCGTTAGAAAAAGGCACTTTTTTCATGTCGCGACAACTAGATGAGACGAATTTAGATATGTTGGGGTTCTTGAGGTAGTGTTAATTGTTTTAATTTTACCCGCATGGAGAAACCTACTGGGATTGGGATCAAAAAAGTGATCTGTATATGACTTAAAAACTGTATACCTACAAAAAATATCTCTGATTCTTTTGCTCTGTGCGTGTAAATGAAGGTAAAACCAACAACGATACTTTCACATTTATACAATGCTGTAGAGAATTAGGGATAGAACAGGATTGGTAGAGTCAGGTAACATAGTTATCGAGGCAGAGTAGGGACATAGAGTGGTGACTAAGTAATGATAGTAATAACTTACTTGAAGATGTGTGAATTAAGCTTCGTTGGTAGCCCACGCATTATTGTTCAATATTGCACATAAATTTATATTGTAATTAACCTAAGAATTGCATTATGTAACATTTCAAACACTATTAATTTACTGACTTATTGACACATTATGCCCAATTAAACGAACTTGTGGGTTTTATAAAAAAGACGGTTATTTCGGACGTCATAAAACATATTTTAGTTAATTTATTGTTAACTAGAACAAGTTCCCTTGGTTCGTTAACATATTAGTATTGAAAATTATAAGTTTTGCATCACATTTTTGAATATTTTATCTATAAATTTGTCCACGGTTTACCTCCCGCTGTGCACATGATTTTGATCACATTGATTGTGTCAAATCTTGTGGGAATACTCGTCTGTCCAAACCTTCATATGTCTACATTTATGTGTTTTATTATCTATAAAAGTATTTATGTTAATACCACTATAATCTTTTGTGTTTTTGTCACCTACAATAGACGAAATATTTATTGCTTGACATAAAAGCATTCAATTAACTAACAATATTTCTTTCCTTGTTTGATGAATTTTATCAATAACACAATATTTAATTATATACTGAACCAAAATTAAATCTTGAAATACAATAATAGCAGGGGCATATATTGAAACCCTTTTTCGTAATAGTTAATTGACTTTCACTGATGCAATGAAATACAAGTTCTGCGTAATTTCAAAAACATGTGTGAGTCACCTCGCAATAAAGTAAATTTTATTTTGTTTCTTTACATTAATAGTTATGTTTACGGAAATATGAATTTATATCTCATTGAATTTTTTAATAAAGTGATTAAAAAAAATTTTGGCACTTATTTTTGCTAACTAATATCGGATTCCATTTATTTTATTTCTGTAAGATTATTTTACTGCGTATGAATCAAATGATAATAATCTTAGTGAGAAAAGTTTAAATGATCCGAAAAGAAAGACAACTAATTTAGTCGTAGTTGGTGTACACTTATATGAGCATATTTGTCCGATTCCGGGTAAAGGGCTTGTGTGTGGCCCCCATCGCCACCGACTCATGTCGCGGCGCACAATTGAGACCAGATCTTGTTTATTTTGAGATCTTAATTGTTTTTTGCGGTGTTTACTGTTAATATTGCAATTTACACAAGACTTCTAGGGAAGATGACTCGACCATCTCTTTGTAAGAGATGGTCGAGTCATCTCCCACCTGTTATACATGGACGATCTCTCTGTTCACACCTCAACGCCATGACTTGGTGGAGCTGCTAATAACTACATAGAATTTTAGCAGCGCCATCAGGATGGAATTGTATGTAGACAAGTTTGCGATAATGCATGTCATTTACACAAGATGTTTCTAAATGATTTAATAACAATTTAAACAGGGACAATCTACGAGGTACACTATTTCTATTAACAATATACTATTACTATTTATGCTATGCTCGCGATTCCTCTACGAGTCTACGACATCGATCGATCAGAAATGTGGAGATCCGTAGACGAACGAAAGTTATCGACATAGTCCACCGGATTAGCAAGTTTAAGTGGCAGTGGGCAGGGCACATAGCATGCAGAACAAATGGCCGATGGGGCCGAAAGGTTCTCCAATGGAGACCACAGACTGGTAAGGGCAGCGTAGGACGTCTCCCTCGCAAGATGGACAGACGACCTAAAACAGATCGCAGGGAAACGCTGGATGCAGGCCGCTTCCAACTGGCCCTTTTGCAGATCGATGGTCTATGTCCAGCAGTGGACGACTTACGGCTGAAATTATGATGATAATGAATGATGATGATGATGATGAATATACTATTAGGATTTAGATCGTAATGAAAGTTGGGGTTACGCAACGTGCGCTTTATAAGAGAGGCCTATGTATAGCAGTGAACTGATGTAAATAGATGGTGATAATAATAAATTGTATTGTAATTTATGTTGTTAAGATGTCATAATCGTTTATTGTAGAAACACTGACTATGATTTTGTGTCGACATTATGATAATCGTGTAAAGTACCTATATAAGTAACGTCTTCGTGACAACCAACAAACCGGATTTTCTTCTATGTAAAGTGGTTGAGATAACCATTAATTCTGTACTTATACCTATGTATTTTAATAGTCTATCATAAGTACCTTTTTGTTTCTAAAGTTAATAAAATTTAGTAAATATTTTGAGATAACTAAGATTCGCAAGTATATTAACCACCTTTTTACCGTTTTTTACCTCAGAACTTCATCATTTATGGTTTTATTATTGAAAGGATATAGGTACTTTCATGTTGGTCCTTAGAAAGGATGGCAATATTATGCCATGTAAGTGACCGAAATTGCGTATTTATACAAGTTGTGATGTCGGTTTTTAAAAATTCATAATTATTTTATATTGAAGTCTTCCACAGTTTAGTATTTACAATTTAAAACCTTTTTAGCTATTTTAACTGACTTCGAAAAAAGAGGAAGGTTCTTAATTCGGCCCGTGTTTTTTTGATGTTTTATTTGGTTATCAAAATACTGTTATCGGAAATACTTTCACTGTTCTACAGATGGTTCAAAATTCGTGTCAAAAGACAGTGGGTGGTGAAGTATTAGAATAACTAGAGAAAATAAACGACACGTGAGCGGTCATTCGCATAAATGTTTATAAAAATCCCACCTGTTGCAACGATGTTGTACTATAGCAACTTCTGGGTAGTACTTTCTAAACGTAGGTTATAAGATTAGCTTTGACTTTGGTATTTTTAGTATGCGAAAACTAAAAACCACTTATTATTTACTTCAAAATAAAAAAAATGCAGTAATTTTCTCGTTGGCTTGACGATAATTTTTTTGAAGTGTAAATTTCTTTAGGCACGCGAACTGCTAAGTCTGTGTAATGCGCTGCCCGAATGGGTGTTCCCCGATAGTTACAATCTGGATGTCTTCAAATCGCGACTGAATCGGTTTTTTCTAGGCAACGTGCTCTGACGCAGACCAGATTTTCATAAACTTTTTTTTCCATCGGTCCTCTGGAGTTAGGCGTTAAACTTATTTTATGCGCAGACGCATAAAATGGCAGCCGAGTGCAGTTAGTATAAAAACACCAGTGTTAGTCTGGAAAAACACGCGTTATCTATGGATATCTAACTATGGCTGTCAATCACGTGATTACTAAATGAAAAATTAAACGTTCGATTGTTCGCTAAACAAAAACCTCAACGGCACATAATTACGTACAATTCATATTAGCTAGCGATCGATTTCAATAAAGCAATTACAGTTTTTACTCCTTAATGACTGCACAGTATTTAACGTGTAACTGGTTGCTAATTCCTTAAGTTTCTTTAGTAAAAAGAACCTTGTCTAATTCAGAAGTTCAGTAACTATTTGCTAATGGAGATATAAAGCGTTTCTATTATTTCTTAGTGCAGCTACTCGATGTTATCTATTTGCTTTGTTCTTTTATAAAAAAATTGCAACATGCATATTAATAACAAAAAAATCCTAAAATAGGATTCGTGTGTGATAAATAGGTATAACATAATACTTAGTACTTAAAACACTTTTTATAGCCATTAATGATAAAATATTATTGAAAGGAAGTCATGTAAGCACTGCATTTCTGTAGAAAAGGTTCGTTGTCCTGCAACAAAATGTAGAACAGCTGATATTTTTTGCGAATTTGCAAAAGTCGTAGAATCGTAGTAAAAAGTTTAAGAGGTGGCTGATCAATTAAATGTAACTCTATATATTGAAAACTAGCTGCACCCCGTGGTTTCATCCACGTGGACAATCCCTGAGGGATGTCTCGTCAGTAAATACATTTTCCCAGGATAAAAATGATTCACTCTATGGCTCTCCAACTATCTCTATAAAAAAATATATCGATGCGTTGCTACGTTGCTGCGTGAAAGAGGAACAACAAACACTCACACTTTCCCTATTATTACTATTAGTAAGCATATTATTATTAGTAGATTAGGGCATGTTTTGGAAAATAAAGTAAAATTTGTTGTCTATAAGATAGTTATCTACAGTTTTATAGTCGATGTCTTTATGGCAAACAAACCAATTTGCAGTTTTCCAACAATTAACGATACAAAGCTTTCTCTAGCGGTCGGAAAAATTGCAGTCGCAGGCCGTGCGCCGCATTTTCCATGGCATTGTACACTGAGCCTGTTATTTTCCCATTTGAGTGGTTTTATGGCAGTATTTGTATGAAAGATGCGCGCAGATAGTGTTATAATTTGCGCACTCTCCGTCCTAGAAACGTAACGTAATTATTCGCACGCACGTGAACGCAATGCGAACGTTTCCATCCTGCCTGTTACAACTACATTGCTCCTCTCTTCTTTTTTATTCATAACATTTAAAATCATGGTAACTGGTGACCGTATTAGTGCTTACTAAGTTAAGTACATAATATATTATAACAAACCTTCTAAAAAAATACAGGGAGTGCGTTTTTCTGGCTCAACGTATAGGCATTGTCATTCCGCGTAGTAAACTCACCGACATGTTAGGTACGCTCTCAAATGGCAGTAGGCTTGAGTATCTGTATTGTCTCTATGGTGATTTATGGTGCGATCACGGTTACGTATTGCGTGTTGAACTCTTCAGTCACCAACGCAAGTGTTACTTAAGCTCGCTTGAAATCTATCCTGTTATTATAAAGAAGAAAGATTTGATTGTTTGTTTGCATTGAATAGGCTCCGAAACTACAGAACCAATTTTAAAAATTCTTTCACCGTTGGGAAGTTACACTATCCCCGAGTGACATAAATTATATTATTTTTTTTTTAAATAGGGATTCTTACTAAAACTCCAATAATGTAACCCAAGGTGTAAGATTTACACCCGTGCGAAGCCGGGGTGCGTTGCTAGTATTCAATAAAGTTGAAAAAGGCCTATGATGATGATTTGTTCTCGTTTTTATTTTCTAACTCAATAATTGAAGTTGTTTTTCTAACTCAATAATTGACGTCTTCTGGCTGATGATGATGAGGTAATTTAAGTTAACCTACCAAAATGTTTAGTGACAAGGGTGTTATTTTACCAAAACCCGGCAGAAAATAAAAGATTAAAAACTCCCCTGAGCGTTTTATATGCAACTTTCAATGTAATAAACACTAATGAACAACCGCATGTAAATTCTAAGCTCCCTAGGCTTATTGCACTAAGTGGTTACGTGCAATGTGAATTTATGAACATTTGCGTGTTTTATTTAAAATTTTATGGCATAAGACAAGGTCTGTTACATCGAGTCTTTTAATTTTATAGTTCACATTCTCAAGAGAATCTAATTGTTAATCCAATTAACGTTACGTTGCTTAGTGGCGATTCAGCATCGCAATTTGCGTAACTTTAATGGCTATGCGAGTTTTTAATGCCTGATTTGAATTAGAAACAATTGTGGTTATGCAGTAGGTAAATGCATGTCAACATGCATTAAAGCATTTAAATATAGATCAATGCACATTCTAGGTTTATGCCGTACTTATAGGTTGAAGGTCGGTGGAATTTATTAAGCTTTGAAATATGAACAAGGTCTTGAAAGCAGAATGATGTTTTGCCTACCTATCTATACAGGTACAGGTATCTGGGTGTCTTCAAATCACGTTTGAATCGGTTTCTTCTAGGCAAGCGTGCTCCACCGTAGACCGTATTATCGCTTAACATCAGGCGAGTTGGCGGTCAAGCGTAAGCCTTATATTTATATTTTTTTTAAAACAGGGTTACTTGGAATGGATATACTACGCTGAAAAAAGGTCATTGTATTCAACTTGTAGTTTGAGACCAACCCTGGAATCGTGAAAACAGCTTTTCCTGAGAAAACTTACATTATAAAAAAATGCGGAACAATTGCATATTTGGCCCCTTGTAAAAGTTGTTCATAATGAAGAGTAGAATGGTCTCTATTCGGATTAATACCACCATTTTATGTTACCCTGTAATTTTGTAGGTAGGTACTTTTATAAATTCTTGTACTACAAGTACGCATCTTGATTTAGAAGTACTCCAAGGTAATAAGTTAGCTATAGGATACAAAAGCTTTGTAGAGATACCAACCAGACAGAAATTAGTTCTAAATCTCATCAAAACGTATTGCTGCTAACACCACAGAGTAGTAAAACCGCTTGTAAAACCACTGACTAAATTGCAGAGTATAAATTGGAGATTTCCTATTCGTATACCCTGTGCGATTCATAAGGGCGGGTGCACAATGTAAATGCGGCGCTCGCACGCCAGGCAACTTATTGCCCAGTAAAGGGTACATACAGCATGACACCTGGTTTTATAACTGCGCCTTCCTGAATAAATTAAAATACCGTTTTCTTGCTTTGTTGAAGATATGATATCTTATGAATAATTGCATAATTTCATAGCTGTCTCTAATTCTAAAATCAGAAGCTAGAAGCAGAGATAGATGCTTATCTAAATGTTATTTTTCTCATACATGGTATTAATTGTGTTAATTTTTGAAGAACACACTTCGACAATAAACACACACACAAACATACACACATTGCCTTTTATTATACATAGATAGATAAAATAATCAGTCTAGTAGCTTATTGTACCTTCAGCATGTTGCATGCAAAAGGTGAGTTTTGTTCAGAAGTGGTCCGGAAAGCGGCTCATTGCCGTATGCCCGTTCTGCTTTATGGATGTGACTGTACTACCTACTTACATGTGGAACAACGGAAAAACTACCATAACGTGAGGCGAATGGTAATTCAGTAGGAAATCTACGAGAACTTTGTGCTACTTTGAAATGATTCATATTAGCCATAAAAGCGTCTTTAGATTTTGTATGAACTTACAATTTGAATTCTTGATTGATACGTTTTATATACGGGGTGTAAGGAGAACACTCTCGAAGCCAAAAGAAGGTAATTGTACTCATCATTATGAACCACTTTTAGTAAAGGACCAACCTTGAAATCGCGAAAAAAATTTAGCTGTTCCATACATTTTGTCGAGTGTCAATGACTTTTTTTATAGAACAGCTGATATTTTTTTCGCGATTTCAGGGCTGGTCCCATAGTAAAAGTGGTTCATAATGATGAGTACAATTACCTTCTTTAGGCTTAGAGGCAGTTCGCATTCCAGACTAGGTGTGTTTACTATCTTCGACCACAGCGTCACTTAACATTATGTGAGCTGTGGTCAAATGCCTAACCTATAAAAATAATCTTCAAACAGTTGAGCAGACTTCTTGAATGTCACCTTTAAAAAAATCGAAATCGGATCAGCCGCCTGGGAGATATGATACCACAGACAGACACACAGATACAAAGTACACTCCTCTTTTTGCGTCGGGGGAAAACGCAAAGCTAAGTAGGTAGTTATTAATCTGCGGGATTGCATTCACCTATCAAACCAAAAGGTTATTGCTGTACAATCTGTACATATTATAGTGAATTGTCTTCATGTAATATGTGTAATAAATTTGATATAGTATATACTCGTATCATACTTGTATGTAGACGTAATTAACTTGACATAATAGCTAGTTATTAACCAATCCTGCCAACATGACGCGCGTCTTGTCATGTTGGTACACGCGGTTGGTAGCTGTGCTTATATCGTCTTCCGTATGACCTGATATGGCCGAGCTATATTCTAAGCGGCGTGCTTTGCATACCGAGCTGTGGCCGCTATTGTTAAGGTTTCTTTAGATTCTTGAGGAATAAAGCTTGTTAAACAGGCTTATTATAAAGTAGCTTCACTTTTGAGGTATAAACAGACTAGTTTTTTACTTTTACTTCGCCCGCACTGTAGATATCATAGCCTAAGTATATCATTTAAGGATAGTGTAGAATTCTACTAGTTTGCAAATATTAGTTCTCCGTTCAGTAGTCCTAGAGATTATCCCCAACAAACATACAAGTCACGAACTCTACCCTCATTGTTAATATAGGCAGGATGGTAAATTAATCTGCGTACAGTCTTCATAATCTTTCTATTTTTTTCAGTTAGGTACATGTACTTTATCTTTCTTGAAAATATTATCTGAGATGTATTACTTAGACATCCATTCACAACTTCAACTTTTTTACTCAACTCTTCAATACTAAAAATCAAAATGTGCAATAAGTCCCGTTGATGCAAACAAGTGTTAAAATTGCGAAAGTTAAAAGTATTTCTACAATACTAGTTCTAGAAGTCCTGTTATATAATTTTTCGTAAGTAACTGTATTCACATTTTCTTTCAATTATATTTCACGTCGTAAATTAGCCGAGGGAGGTCGACCAATAACAATATTTTATGACTGAAAAACACTAGTGTCCTTTCAACCTTCGCGTATAATTGCCGCTCTCGCTAACCACCAAGTTAATTTGAATAATTCCCTCCTTCATCACAATCGGTTTTCAAAGTAATAAAACCTAGCAGACCGTTTTACGCGTCGCGCACGAATATTTAAAAAAAAAAGTTGCTTAGGCTTTCGCATTGACCTAATTCCGTTGAATCTGCGAAGTACCGACATGTGCAATAGTGATGTTAATGCATTTTATATTGGTTCAATTGGGGTGTCGGCGCGTCGTCGGCGCGGTATGCGCCTGTCTCGCGTGTGGGCGCTTCAAGGGAACGCATTAGGACGGGAATTGGCACGCACCGCCGCGCCGATGCTGCGCAGTTGCAACAGATTAATGAAGACTTAACAATAATGGCTGCTGTTCTGAACAGTACACGCTAGGAATTTGTTCTAATTTTACAGTCTGTGCACCAGTCTGATCAGTCATTAACCTAAATGAAGACGCTATTTTTATAACAATCTAGAGAAGATAGATTTCCTAATGTATATTATAGGAACAAAGGCGAGTCGAAAAGAAATTACAAGAACAGGCTGTATCTTAAATATTCTGGCGTCATATTTGCAGTGTCACTTCTGTTTTAATTCAAACAACACCAATTGCGTTGTCCAAAAAGGAAACAAACGAGGGCAGGTCATGCGCTGCACCGAGCGCGGCGGCGGCGCGGGCGCAGCGCAATCGTGCGTTTCGGGCCCACATGCCGCTGCCGCCAAGTTCCCTGGAACGCGATGAATAACTCATTGTCCGTCCGTCCGTCCGTCTTCGTGACGCACGCTTCTTAGAAACACCACGATGCAACTGACCGAGATACTTGACCCGAGAATTTGGCAGAGAAATTGCTGACATTAAGTTTGTTTACCGGACTGAAATGAACTTATAAATTAATGTTGTACTCTAAATACACGTACAGATACGGATCTTTACAGCGAGCCAATTTGTAAACCTCAGTCTGGTATGTCAGAAGACTTTAAATACTAGACGCATCCTCATGAATATTGAACGGCGTTAGAGTACGCGAACGTAATTAATTCCCGCTTAGTTGGTAAGACCAGCGTAAAAACTTTGCAATTACAATTTACAAGTAATGCAAAGAGGATACCGCACGTACTGCTGATGAGAAGGGAGTAACGCCAGCGTCTGTATCATGTAAATAGACATCGTTTATGGCAATGTCCCGATTCTTCGAATAGAGGAAAGCTTTGGGTTCTTTACCCTAAGGTGTCGCAACCTTCGATTCCCACCAAACAAACTTGTCACTTGAAAGTGCATCAGTGCACTGATTAGGATGCACTGTGCGCTTCACCTGCCGGCAACAGGACAGTTGGACATTCGCACAACACTATTGTGATACCAGTTTATGGTTTCGGCGCGCCTTTATGTCCCTAGTTAGCATTCAAAATTGGTGCCGCATACGTTTTTTCATACCGCTAAAAGTCGTGTCAGAGCAATAAAATGGAATAAGCAAAAATTGTGTGATTCAACATAGTACGATTACGATTTATTAACGTACGGCATATTGTGATGTTTCAATTAGGAATACGTGCTGCATGCGCGTTCGCGACGGCCAATTTTGTTGGTACGTGAGTGTACTTGAATATAGGATGCCTAGATTGTGCTTAATTATCACCTGCTACTGTGTTATTAGGATATACCGCGAAACAAAAATAGAAACTTTAATTACAGCTATAGGTACTAACCAGACAAACAATGTATGTCTTAGTACAATTTATCGTCTCCGTGATTTACCCTTAGACCAAAATAAAATAGAAAATGATCGCAAGTTACTACTTGCTGCCCCAATTCGAGTGCCATAATTCCAGAAGTCATCTACACGTATTTAAACTTGTCGGCTTAGTGTGGTTCCAATACTATAATCGTCCCCCTCCTTGTCATCAGGTAAACCGGCCGCTGACCATGAAGAAGGAAGGCATCCAGACGCGGAACCGCAAGCTTAGCAGCAAAAGTAAGAAGAAGAAGGGCGGCATGGGCATGGGCGGCGGCGCGTGCGCACTTGCGCTGGGCGGCGTCATGGGCGACATGATCAAGCCTTTGGGAGACGCTTCCAAAGGCTTCGGCGGGTCGGCTTTCCCTTCGGCTATGGACTTCGGTAAGTTTGCTTTAGATTCTGTTGCCGCTCATGCCTATGCCCTTAGTATTATAGATAGTGCATAATAATTCAAGTTCAACATCGTGAAGATAACGACATGACCAAAACGCCAAAAAATATATACGCCATACTCTATCTCTGAGACAAGGACTGTGTTGTGTCCCAGCAGTGGGGACATGATAGGCTTGTAAGGATGGAAAAAAGTGTTTCATTTTTCAATCAACATGATCCAAATGACTAACTGAATGTTTTCCCTTCATCAGGTCAACACCAAGTTGGTCTGGTGCACCCAGCAGCGGCGCACATGTCTCACTGGTACGGAGCGCCTCATCAGGGCTTCGCCCCACCCCCGACCTCGCACAACCCTTACCACCACCACCATCTAGCGCAGCTTAATTCTATGGTAAGTAACAAGGCTTCTTTCTTTTCGTTTAAGACCGCGTTTACTGGCCAGAGCTATCTTTTTTGCACATTTCATCCGGTTTCACCAGCGTGGATCACTTCTTGTATCATCAGCTATCTGCCAGTAAAAGCCCTGTCAAAATCAGTCCAGCCGCTTTGGAGTCCATAGGGAACATACATAAACACAGTTTTTTTATATTATAAGTAGATTCCTATGATTACTACTATTATGTAAGAAACAACTGAATGCTACAAGATCCTGATAAACTAGTATTTCGCTCCGAGCTCTCATCTCGTGACCCATAAATTTTCGAAACCCGTTTTTGCCGATATTCGAACTTAATATGCATATTTTATTGAGTTAAACTACTTGCCTACAAAGTTTCATGAAGATTGGATCAACGATAGGCAAGTTATTGTCGAACAAACCATGCATACCATCTTTTAATTAGTATCATATTATTTTTTTATTGAGATAGTGCGAATTAGTATTATGTATTTATATTATGGTTTGTTTATATTAAATGTTAGTTTGTTATGTATTATGTGTTGTTGTTCCTATATTATAATTTGTCGTGTATTGTTGGGTGTAATTTTGGCCATGGGTGATGTCACCGGCGGCTCCAACGGAAGACCAGCGCTGGTTGTTCGCAACCAGCATAATGCTGTGTTGGAACCGGTTTGTGGAGGAAAACAATTTGTTATGTGTGTATTTATTTCTATTAAGAGGGGGCCTCCGAAATTTTATGCTAATTTGCCATGATATTCTAACTAAACCAAATATCCTATCAACGTAATAATTGATATATGAGATTTTTCAATTCATTTTCTTTCCGGCACTAAGACAGAAACATAATAGCAAGATATTTACTCGATACTTTATTGTTTTCAAAATGGTGCCTCTTTGCTGATTTTTTTGATTTTTTCTTGGATAGAACTTCAGTCACATATCTAAAATAAATACTCATCGAAGGAAAATATAGTTTGTTTTCCAGTGCTAAGACAAAATTTACCTAGATTAATTAGTACTCTCATAATAAATTATATTCGATTTGAAACTTACGTCCTTTAGTTCTAAGCAACTATTCGGTCAAACGGCAAGTCCGATATTCAACCTTATTCTGTTGCGCTTTGTATCTAAATGGCGAAACACGCTCCGTTCAACCTCAGTACCGCACTATGCTCCAACGGGGAAGGACGCACGCGCTTGCTATTCGCCTAGATTTATCTTCCGAGTGCGATTATATCAACACCTACTGTATTTTCAAACAATGGATAACATAAAAAATCTATGGCTCGAACGCGACCATTTGATGCGGCAACCAAGTGTTGCCAATGACCTAGAGCACAGACTAGGTAAAGCTACTATGTAAAAATTACAGGTATTAATAGTGGTGGTAAGTATGGTATGGTATGGTATGGTATGGTATGGTATGGTATGGTATGGTATGGTATGGTACGGTACAGTACAGTACAGTACAGCACAGCACAGCACAGCACAGCACAGCACAGCACAGCACAGCACAGCACAGCACAGTATACTATACTATACTATACTATACTATACTATACTATACTATACTATACTATACTATACTATACTATACTATACTATACTATACTATACTATACTATACTATACTATACTATACTATACTATACTATACTATACTATACTATACTATACTATACTATACTATACTATACTATACTATACTATACTATACTATACTATACTATACTATACTGCATACTATAGCATAGCATAGCTTAGTATAGCAAAGTATAGTATAGTATAGCATAGCAAAGTATAGTATAGTATAGCATAGCATAGCAAAGCATAGCTTAGTATAGCAAAGTATAGTATAGTATAGTATAGTATAGCAAAGTATAGTATAGTACAGTACAGTACAGTACAGTACAGTACAGTACGGTACGGTACGGCACGGCACGGCACGGCTCGGCACGGCACGGCACGGCACGGCATGGCATGGCATGGTATGGTATGGTATGGTATAGTATGGTACGGTATGGCACAGCATGGCACAGCATGGCTTAGCATGGCATAGCATGGCATAACATGGCATAACATGGCATAGCATGGCTTAGCATAGCATAGCATAGCATAGAATAGCATAGCATGCATTTACGGAAGTTGTTTGAAGGCGGGCGGGGGTATGTCCGTGGGCTACTGATGGCATGTGGAACGATCCGGTAAAGTTTTCTACAATTTTTAAAATTTTGGGGTAGTGTGTGGGATTTTGGTGAAGGGGGGTCCGGGTAAGAAGACCAAGTCTTGATCTATACACAAAATCCGGTCAGAATTTGTCTCCGACGCCCCGAAATTTTGAAAAAATTGGGAAGTGGGGGGGGGGGGGGAAGTTTCAGGAAATGTTATAAACTAAAGTCCGGATTGACATCCGATTTCCAATTTTTTTTACAAAAATGGCCTCATACGTACTGTATCTGAGATAATCGATGTTTTTTGAAAAAAATTACGAAAATTTTCCGGATTTTTGCGCTTTAATACAGTAGAATCTGGATATAACGACCTTCAAGGGACCGGCAATACTATGTCGTACTAACCGGAATGACGCACAAAACGGCAGGATTATTTCTTGAGTACATTTATTATGAAACCTAATTTGAGTAAACAATATCGTCGCTAAAATAGGTCAGTCGTTATAAGCGAAGTCGTTATATATGAATTCTACTGTATTTTGAAAGGCATCCTTTGCACAAAAATAGCCGAATTTGGGCTTATCAGACGCGTCTTTTTATTTTCTACACACGTGTGTTTACTGTGTTTCTATTTTATTATTATTTATGCCTACCAACTAAATAAACACATTTTTTTTTTTTATATTATTTATTTCCTGAAATTGTGAGAGTAGAAAGCCAAAAAAATATTTATAGTCTATTTATTACACCACTGAATTTTTTGTGTTGAAATTTTTTGTTATTTTTAACATGAAATTCCGGTTACGTAATTTCAAACCCAATTTGGGGTCTTTAGGGTTAGGTCCTAAAGCCGAGTTTTTGAGTTTAACGTCTTCGTCTGCCAGAAAAAATGATGCCTATGACGTCAGATTTTTGATTGGACCTTTGTGTCCAAAGTTATGGACCTTCAAAAAATCGGGTATTTAGGGTCCGCCTCGCTACTTAGTAACTCAAGTTACTATGTACCTACGAGTCTTAAAATACTAAATGACCTATCGTAGGATAGCTAGTGAAGCTAACTATTCTTGCCTGGATTGACCTGGGACAAAATGTTTGAGGAGCCGGGTATTTCAGGTCGTCAAAATCTTAAGACCTATAAAAACTAGAAATAGTTATATTTCCTAAACCACAGCCTTAAAAAATCTGCAAAAAATTACTAAAATTTAAAATGAGCTTTACTACCTCGAGCCAAAATTTGGGCGTGGTAGGGGGTGGTTTTCACCCTTCTTTATTTCTATTTAAATGTTCTCACTGATTTCAAAAGTAAAAATCTAAATATTTTTTTGTAATTTTTTTTGGGTTGAAGGTCTGGTTTAGGAGATATGACCCAGGATCGGGTACCCCGTGCCACGAGGTTTTTGGGTTTTTTGGTCTTATCCCGGCAAGTTCAACCTAGCAAAGCATAGCATAGCATAGTTCAGTTTAGTATAGTTTAGTTTAATGTTTAGCTTTCTGAAACTGTCTCCAGCGTAATATTTTAATTAGAGAATTTATTTAGGTTATATCAATTTAATTTATATACTTTATTATTTTTATATTGTAGAAAACCTAAAAATAAATAACAAATACAATTTTGAAAAGTAAAATAAACAATTTACGGTTTTGCGCGCCGCGACCGAACTCAGCTAATCGCCAAAACACCAAGTGCACCAACACTATGCTTATCCTGTGTGTTATTGCTCCTTGCCGCTTTACAAGGTCGAGTGCGCGAGTTGTGTACACTTTAGCTGCGCGCGACTGCCGCGCTGCCGTGGTTGTGTTTCACACTAATGCGGGTGATGCGAGACGCGCGGGTGAAATCAGAAATTTTTCTTGCCTTATACGCAGCCTTAATTCTTAAAAATGTTTTATTTTCTTCCATAAATAAAAAAAATTCTATTGTCTATTGGCATAGAAATGCCGACATGTCTCATTAGAATCTGAGACCTCTCTTCTCTTCGTCAACAATTATGTTTTGTTCCACGGTTTAATCTTCTGTTTTCTCTTTACAGACTGGCTGGAGGAGTGAGTACACGTGATAAGTCAACCGTATCCAAGAGTTCCCTAATTGGATAAGCATTTTACTTCGACGTGGAACCCCACGACTCGTCCTGAAGGACAGAACCTAGCTGGAAACAACACTTGAGCGGTCATGAATGAGCGATCCATGTTGTGACCTCTGCTCAACATTAAGAGTACGATAATGACAGTTATCGCAGTGATATAGTTCGTGAATAATTGACGCAAAACCGATAAATTCAACAAGACTGTGCAACAGAATTGATGTTTGTACGCATATACAAACAGTTTACATAGAACATTTTGTAATGTCGTGTCCCAGTGAAAGTTCCCAAATGAAAGACTTTGATAATCCGTGATCGTTTTCCTACAAGTATTAAATTTAAGAGTGTTTTACATAAACTAGCGAAATTGTACAGTATTATAATGTTAGCTGAAGACCGGTAAAGACGGCTTGGTTATCAATAGTTCAAAAACAATTTTGTGTATTTTGTATATAATTATTTTTTCGTTCCTGTATAAAGGTTTTTATGATTATTTAATTTTTGATTTGTTACGCTATAGGAATTGTGATGCGTCGAGGCAAGATACAGTGTTTTGTACATTTTATTTCTAGTTGATAATGAAATGCAATAGTAATTTATGTACTAGGTTATATGAAGAACAATTGTAAATAACAGATTGACTAGTAACGTTATTTCAGAACTGACTTGTGGATATCAGTCGATGAAGTATTATGTTTGCGGGAATAGCAGGTCACAACACTTTCGTATAAATTTATCATGAAATTTCAAACTTAAATAATATATAAATCGTGTATCAGTTATATAACTATACAATTAAAGAAATAAGGATGATGAGTGGCCATAAATTATAAAGGGAGGATGCTTGTGGATATGTCAGTCTCATATTAATAACTAAAGTTGTACTATTTATCAAGTCACTAGCTAGAGAATAGATATTTTTACAGTATCAAGTCTATAAAAAAAAATGCCGATGTATTAATATTTGAACAACATTTATTATCAAGGAAACTGACGTGTTTTTCATATATTTTATTTGTATTACACGGGAATTACTCACGTAAGATTAAGCCGGTCAATCCGACTATAATTTCAACCGCATTAGGTCGTCTTTTTCACTACGGAGACGGTTTACTATCTTATCTGAGTGGTTCCCGTGTAATATAAATAATACAATTATTATAATTTACAACTCTAAAATAAAATAGTGTGTACTTTGCTTAGTAGAGCACTATTAGACTTAGCGTATTCACAAACATCGTCACTGATTCCCAAAATGTAAATAAAAATGTATATGAAACATAATAGAAAATAAATTTATTAATTTATAAGACTATCAAGTATATCAGGTATATTGTAAAATAGATGTCACTGTGAAATAGCCTCTGAACGATATCCCGTACCTAAAATTTTAGTTTTTAAAACGAAACATTGTGAAGTTGTGTATTTTAAATGAAATTGTGAATAAATTATCAATATTGATATTAGTTTGTATATTTTATTATCTATCCACCATTTATTGGTAAAGTTTTCTTTGTAGAATAAAATAGGATGCAAATAAAATAGGTCAGGAAATAAAATTATTATACTAGTTACGTCTGAATCTTACAGACTTATAACCTAATGATCAGATGCTGCTTAAATTTATATGAATCTTTTGTTTTGTTTTGTCTGTGGCAATAATGCTGTTCAAAACACAGCATTAGTTTTATTAAGGTCACTTAGAATTCAAACAGACATCCTCTCATAAAAATTCATGCGCATCGCCATAAAATACAAATCAAAGAACATCTACAACACATCCATTTTCGCGTTCGCCGTCCCGGCAAAGTCACCCAAATTGGAAAGTAAATCAATTGACCATCCAATTACTTCGTCTTACACCACGTCCGCCATAAGTCACGGGATCAATTCCACCATTCCGCAGAAAAAGTCGTCCAAAAGTCGCGCTTATCTCGCGGCAAATTGAAAATGCAGCCGCCCGTGTGATTGTGACGCAAGTCGCAACGGCCGCCGCGCCACCGACATATGGACCTATTCAATTTTAATCGTATTTCAGAAGAATGGACATCGGATAAAAGTACCTATAAAACGGTCCCCGGTCCGCGACGATAGGCCTCACTTATTAAGTCGGTTTTATTTGCGGTTGCTGCGACCGGATTTCAAGGGAGGTCCATTGTTGGTACACAATCATGTTTGAGTTTGATCTTTTTAGCTCGTATCTGCGAGTTTGTAAGCGTTTGCGCTTCGCTGGTTCCGGGTCCGAGCTTCTTGATCTTGACAGATGGCAAATAACATTTTGGCAAGTATAAAAGAGGTTTATCGTGAGATTTTTAGATGGCTTCAGAATTGTTACATAACATTGAATTAAAGTAAATTTCAAAGAAGTAAGCTGTTTGTACCATATCTAATCATTTTTGCGGTAAGGTAGAGGTGGAATTGTTATGAGTAGAGATATATGGTCCTTAAGTTCTAAGCCAAAATTACCGAGATGGTTAGTACCCAAAAAATAATTCAAATAAAACATTTAAAAATGGAACACCGTTTAGAGTTTAGAGCTGGCTGGCATAAGTCACCGCGTACAGGCAGCGCGGCCCGGCCAGTGATAAATGTGCCGCTAGCGCGGGAAAAAATGTCGCCCAACAAAAACCGCGCCATCACTCTGCTGGATTTATTGGTCACGGCAACACTGCGGAATATTCGAGAGGCAACACTCCAAGGCGAATATTCTTACACCTACAACGGAATGTTACCTCTACCCCCCGATGTGATGGAACTTCGCACTTCGCTAAATTACGACCGTAAAAGCTGTTGTACGGTTGTAAGCTGAAGTGTGTATGGTACGAATAAATAATTACGAAAGGTGTTCCGAAAGCAAATTCGAAATAGTAAGTTTCTTAGCTGTTGGACATAAAATAAATTGTTTCAATGTTGATTCTATATAATAAAGTAGAGACAAAAAACAATGACCCAGAAACAATAAAATAAATAAATATTCGGGACATTTTTTACACTCACTATCATCTGACCCCAAACTAAGCAAAGCCAGAGACTGATATTGTACGTACATCATTATCATCATCATCATTTCAGCCGTAGGACGTCCACTGCTGGACATAGGCCTCCCCCATCGATCTGCAGAAGGGCCTGTTGGAAACGGCCTGCATCCAGCGTTTCCCCGCGGTCTCTTTTAGGTCGTCTGTCTATCTCGTCATATATATTTTTAAATACATACTTAAAAAAAAACAATGTACCCCAGATATGACATTATCGATGTCATAATCTGGAATTCTGGATTCATTTTACTGCAAAGTATTTTAAATATTATTATTTATGTCAGGTTTCAAGTGGATTTCTTGATGTCCATCTTGTTTCTTTAATTATTTGTAAAGCACTTACCCATGTACTGTTAATCCACACAACCTATCATTAGGCGTCCATAAAAGAAATGCAAATAATTAATGAGAACTCCGCATTCATTCAAGAAGGAATAAGCTGAGTCAAGTAGGAGTGCGGATCCCATTCATTTGAGACAAATTGCAAAAGCTTGGGAAAGATAAAATTGAAATTGCCTATTGTTCTACCGGTTTCTGGTTTCCACAACACTAGGAAGACTGTGTTTATGTTTGTAAAGCTAGACTGAAAAAGTGTTACCCACTTTCGAGGGCCAATTAGGCTGCTAAGCAATTTCGTCATCAGATTTTGTCTTAGGCGCTGCAGGCCTAAAGAGGGGCGGTAAGAGAGCCAGAAAAAAAAAATTGATTTGTAATTTCATTTAGCTAAGAGGCCTCTTAGACACCGACTGCATGAACTCTCGACTCTCAACTACAACTTGTGAACATCAACTAATATTAGTTAAGAGATTGCAAAAACTCGGTTCAATATTTCTCTCTTTTTAGCGCCCCAGTTTGAAAATATGGGGGCGCTAAAAAAATATTTATTCTCAAAGTGGGCAGTAGACAAAATAAGTTTGGGAACCTCCGGTCTAAGGCAACATTTTGGTAGGTTTATAATTAATGTGACACCTTGAATTAAGTACCTATAATATGTTGTCAAGATCCTAAACATGAACACAATCTTAGTTTGCATGGCAAAACTGTATATACCAACCATAACAGTAACTGTATGTAGTAGCTTTGTACCTATTATGATTCGGGTGCTTATTCAATTCAACCTTATGCCAAACGATGAGAGAGTAGATTTCTACCATGACATGGGAGTAGGTAAATTTGTGATTGCCAATATATACTATTTATAGAACCAAAGAACCAAAGTCACCGACAAATCCGGCTGTTAAAATCTGCAAGTTAAAGTGGCAATGGGCAGGCCACATCGCTCGAAGAACCGACAACCGTTGGGGAAGAAAGATTCTTGAGTGGAGACCACGAACCGGAAGACGCAGCGTAGGTAGGCCTCCCACTAGATGGACCGACGACATAGTGAGAGTCGCTGGCATTCAGTGGATGCAAAAGGCAGGCTGACGTTCAGTGTGGAAGTTAAACGGGGAGGCCTATGTTCAGCAATGGACGTCTTCTGGCTGATGATGATGACTATTTATACACAAAACAGTATCCAAATCCAATTTTCGACTAGACAAAATCTCAATAAAGCTTGAAAAGAGTCCAAGATCCCAAATCCTTTAAGGGGCAGTCATAGCGAGCACTGGCTCGTGAGTAAAGGATCGCACACAGTCGAGCGCGCCGGGCGGCTGATCCGGGAATCAATCTCCGACTTACCGCGCTTATCTCGCTGACCCCGCACCGAACAGACTAATGTCACGATTCACGTCATTTACGTTTGTTTTTTAGTGTTAGTTTTGTTTATATTAGAGCGTCTTGTATCTATACTAATATTATAAAGAGGAAAGATTTGATTGTTTGTTTGTTTGCATTGAATTGAATAGGCTCCGAAACTACTGAACCGATTAGAAAAATTCTTTCACTGTTGGGAAGCTACACTATCCCCGGGTGACATAGGCTATAATTTATACCCGTGCAAAGCTGCGGCGGACCGCTAGTTTTTAATAAAGTTCAAATCGATGACATTGTAAAATAAGACGCACCGTTAATTTTGTTTGGCAGCTTTTTTTGTTTGTTTTTGGGGCAATTTTGCCATCAACAGTGAGGGAGGAGATAGTGAGATTGTGTAAAGACGAGGTAATCCTGGTTGATGACACCACTAACAGAAAAAACAAATGGTTAAACTAAAGGCGGATGAAACGCAATGTAATTTTAAGGTTTCGTACTAAAAGGGTACAAAAAGAACAGTTTATTTAAATAAATATTACGAAACACTCAACAAGCAAATTGTATTCGCGTTTTGTCGACTTTGTGCATCTGATCTGCATGATCTAATTTCCTCCTGCACTTTTTTCTATCGGACTGCCAAAGCGGGCATAAAAAATCGACACCGCTTTATGGTTGATATTCTGAAAATCCGTACGAAGCACTTTGATTCCACTTTTATTGTACGAACTGCTAATCTGTGGATGCGCTGCCTGAATGAGTATATTCCCCGATAGTTACAATATAGGTCTTCAAATCATGAGTGAAGTCAAGTCGGTTTCTTCTAGGAAAGCGTGCTCCATCGTAGACTGCATCTTCACTTAACATCAGGCGAGTGACAAGTTTCTGTTCAATACCAATTTATAACTGGAAATAATAAATGATAATAAAAATAAAATAATAAACTGAAAATAAAATTAAATTTAATATAAATTTTTAATTTTTACTGTTACTGAATTTTGTGGTGGTACGGAACCCTCAGTGCGCGAGCCCGACTCGCACTTGGCCGGTTTATTACTCAGCTTTTTACAATTTTATTGCAGCTGTCAGAGCAAATGAATGCTTTAGCCGAGTTTATTAATTTAAATCTAGAATGAAGCTTTAACAGAAGCTAAAGCTAACCATTTTATGAAAAAACATTTTCTCGTATTCATTACAAAACAAACCAAAGAATGTTTACACTCACGTTACGAATAAACGTTAAAATTTAAATATTGTACCTGATCATTAAACAGAGTAATAAACGATGACGGAACCAGTTTCATCTGATGTTAGAATCAGAGAATTCTGTTCTGAGAACTACTCCTATTAGATAAGAATCAGAGATCATTTAAATTAAACAGGAACGATTAACTTCCAGACTAGCGACTGCTCGCGTCGGAAACCTGAAGGAGCTTGAGTTGAAACCGTGTTGCTAGCATGCGATAAAACGTTGGTTTTAATTTTGCTAATTATTTTAATATCATCAAACCGGTATATTTTGTCACAAGGCGGCAATAATTTTGTCTATGGTAAACGCAGATAGATGGCCGATGGGGCCAAAAAGTTCTCGAATGCAGACCACGGACCGGCAAGTGCAGCGTAGGACGTCCTCTCACAAGATGGACAGATGCCCTAAAAGAGACCGCAGGGAAACGTTGGATGCAGGCCGCTTCCTACCGGCCCTTTTGAAGATCGATGGGGGAAGCCTATGAATGAATGTGAATGGAGGACTGTGAATATGACTTGTTTAACGATATCTAATAAAACTTGGCAATAAAAGTGGCAGTGGGCAGGGCACATATGACGCAGAACAGATGGCCGATGGGGCCGAAAGGTTTTAGAATGGAGAACACGGACCGATAGCGTAGGACTTCCACCCACAAGATGGACGGACGATCTAAAAGAGACCACAGGGAAACGCTGGTTGCAGGTCGCTTCCAACCGGCACTTTTGGAGATCCATGGGGGCGGCCTATGTCCAGCAGTGGATGAAATTATAATGATGATGATGATTAATAAAACTTAAAAATACTTTGATATTGGCAAATGCGCAAGATGGGAGACGGCAAAATCCTCACAAGAGGAAATAATAAAAAAGCTTCATACACATTTGACATCCATCCCAGGCCAACCCTGTCAACGACTAAAACCCAAATCCAAGTAATCCGAGAGTATAGGTTTATAATTCGTTATTTACGAATGCAGCTAATCATAATAAACAAAGTGTGTTATACTCTGTCCATGTGTAACTTAATAACGTTGGATACACCTGCGCCCGCGCCCCCTCTCACATTAATATTATAATATATACGAAGAAAAAGGCCCTTTAATGCATTCGGCAGACGAACTGCTGTAATTATTATTTGGTGTAAACGTATTGAATATTAAGTCCAGTATTGGGGGCAGTAATAATCTTTTTGTGAGGCTAAAGTATGCTAATTACGAGCACTGTAACGGACTTTGTGTAACAAGGGTTGGGGCAGGTGACGCGGCCTCGACTGACGGAATTTTGATAGTGTAGCGCTGTCTTAATTCAACACAATATTCAAACTTCAGTTTTGTAGCCCATAAATAAATAAGGCTACAAAAGAACTGGGCATTTTAAACAACGTATAAAAAAAGATGACAACATAATTTTACTGGCAAAATATTAGCATAGTTTGGTTGTTTTTTGCATATACTACTTGTCTTTCTTTTATTATAAAAAAAAAACGATTGTATTTCCCATAAACCTTCGAGAGCCTAAACATTATCTAATTGCACAAATGCAATTCAGTTAGGTTAGGTTATTATATTAACTGCACCGCGTGGTTTCACCCGCGTGGATTACTCCTTATAACATCAGCTATCTACCAGTAAAGTCCCGTCAAAATTAGACCGGCCGTTATGGAGTCCATAGGGAACATACATAAACATCGCTTTTTATATATAACGCGTTATCTTATTGCTACAACTAAACATAAATCATATTTCTTTGTCTCCTAACTATAACTGACCATCGTAGCTTTGCCTATAATTAAGAACACGAGAAATCAAGCTGTAGCTGCGTGTACGGCACCTTGTCTCCAGTCGCGTGCGTTGAGTCTGCCACGCGTTTCGTTCCTTCTAATTACCTATTCCGTAAGCGGCAGGCGTTGTTTCCAATGTTGTCAGAATTACATTGGATTTATGGGGGCATTTTACAAAACGTGCTCTAGCTAGATCTAGGCGGCGGAAACAATGAGCACAATGGATAATAGTTCTAATTCCGTACTTACAAAATTATTTTTATTATAATTATTAGCTTGTACCCTCCCACTGCAGGGCAAAGGCCTCCCCTCTCTCTTCCATTCCTCTGTTTTGTGCAATTTGAGTCATTCAAGTAGGAGTACAGCGGCAGCGTCCTATTAGTACACGGTGAACGTACTGGGATCCTCAAGCCGCCTGCCGAGCGTGGGGATTATGGCAACACCCCCTGAAGGAGGCCTTTGTTCAGCAGTGGCCATAATTATACTGGCTGAGGATGTGATGTGATGTAGGAGTTCAGTTTGTCCTTTTATCTCCGTCTAGATGGTCCGAAAGGTCGTTTGCTATCCTGTGGAAGCCATGCAATGTGTCGTGGGTTTTGCAGAACGCTCTTCCGACATGCCACTGATATGACCGGCCCAGTCCTGCTGGATAAATAACCTTCTGAACTACGTAAGCAATCTGAATCTTGGAGCGTAGTATTGTGTTTCTTTTCTTGTCTTTAAGCAATGGTTTAGTATTATCTTTTTCTTTTAATACCTATAGGAGGCCGACACAATTTTGGTAATAGTGTCTTGCCTGGGGATTTGAAAGAAACTGCAAATAAGAAATTTATATTTTGATCTGTTAGACATATTGGATTTTCAATATTGACTATGCAAGTCTATGTTAATCTTGCACAAGCTTGAAAAAAAGCCATATGATTTGATAGGGTACCAACCTACCTACCTGTTTCACTCATCAAACATTGCTCGTAACTAAATAGCAGTAAGTACCTAAGATGCTATCTACAAAGAACTAGATTTTTGTAAATTGCATGGTTCCTTGAGTCGTGTATGAAATGAGTCGACTTTATTCAATAAAGTGGCAAAGTAAAACGTGGCAAAATATTGATTTACCATTGGGTTTCAACCCACAAAACAATGGCTCAAAACCGGGTCAAGAGCCTATTGTAGGCACTAAAAGGTGCGTGGCCAAACTTCCGTTAGTGTGCTCGGACGGAAGTAGTGTTGTGCAGCTTTCTAAGGTACAATCGGGAGTCGACGTTTAAAGTGGGATTTCCATTCTGGGCCCCGATTCTACTAAAGAAATTGTTATTAAATTGTAGTTGTTTCAATTTTATTTTTTAAATAATTTCTACAAAACTGACAGTAATTTTTTTTTATACTAAGTTATAATATTAAGTGGTGGTATTTTTCTAGTATAAAAAAATACAGTCAGTTTTGTAGCAATTATTAAAAAAAAAAAATTGAAACAATTACAATTTAATAACAATTTCTGTAGTAGAATCGGGGGCCTGTTTGAACTTTGCTGAAACCCACAATGAAGACGGCGATTAGCTACGTTAATAACAAGTTAACCTAAATTTAGGGGTACTCTATGCAATTTTCGCCGCGAGAAAATTAATCAATACTAGAAACCAAACTAAGCAAGAAATTGCAACAAAGATAAAAAATAACATTTATTTCCAGTAACAACACACAGTACGAAAATATGTTTATTTTGGTTGGTTTATATGTTCTTTTTTAACGCATCAACAAAGCGACGGAACGATGTGATTTTTTGATATAATATATGTATCAAAAAATCACATCGTTCGTTATATATATATAAAAAAAACCACATCGACATATATATATATATAGTTCAAGGCCCGAAAAGAGACATAGGCTTCTTTGTACCCTGAAAATTTACGGATTCTCTATCCTGGTGAAACTGCGATGCACAGTTAGTGATTGATAATTCAGCGCAGAGATGTAGGTAGTACACAAAAAATCGAATGACTTCACTCCACTAGAAACAGAATCCATGTGATGAATTCTGTTTCAAATTTTGGGCTAGCCGCTCAACCTACGTAACAAACCAGCATGCAAGTTTTAGTCGATGACCCAAATGAACCGGCACTGCGTGTCCCAGCTCTAGCGGTAGGAAACGGTTCACAATCGCCCCCAATGAGCGGCGTAAACTCGCAGCTTTGGCACAGGTGCCTTAATGCCTGTGGTTAAAATCTTTTAGGGAACTTTAAATTAGTACTTTTGGTTACCTTTCCTTGGAATTAAGTGGGTTGTGTTACTAAAGGAAGTAAGGTAAGTATTAAAAAAGCTGAACTAATGCGACTGAAAACAAGTAATGAAAAACGAGTTATATTAAGTTATAAAAACTAAAAAACAGACCTAAGGGACTCGTAGAACATAATATCAGATCAGTCCAAATTATTCATCAGTCATCAGGTGGATGGTACCAAATTATTGTATTACTAACTAAATGCCCGCGACTTTGTACGCGTAGGGCCTTCGGCCTCGTTATAGTTATAATTTTTGACCCCGGATGCAAAAATAGGGGTGTTATATAAGTTTAACGTGTATATTTGTGTCTTTGTCTGTGGCATCATATCTCCCGATCGGCTGAACCGATTTTAACTTTAAAAAAATTGTTTGAAAGGTGACTCGATAGGAAAAAGGAACAGCCATTAGAAGATTATAAGCTCTATTATCGGGTTTTTCAATGTATACCTTACAGAAATCATTTTTAACCGACTTCTAAAGAGGGGGAAGGTTCTCAATCCGTATTTTTTATGTATGTACGTCGATTACGCCAGCATCTGTAAACTAATTTACGTGTTTCTTTTTTATCATGGAGAAAAAACTCTCGAGGTGGTCCCACAAAAATTTCATTAATTTGGGCTCAGTAGTTTTTAAACCAGCTCGAAGAATGGGGATAATTTTGCTCGAGTGCCTACCAATTTCTTTACAATATAACAAACTGTAATTACAATATTTTTGTTAAGGCGCTTTGTTCGAGTCAAAACAAGGAGGTATTCACACATGTGTAAATAGGTTGTAAAGTTGTTTCACTGCAAGTTCTAATATAAATTATCATAAAAAAACACTTCAAAAAACCACAAAAACTAACCAAAACTACTACAAAGAACAAAATAATATTATTTATGGATGGATTTTGAAGTATCTACACTAGTCAATACGTTATAATTAGGAACACTTGTGCAAAATTTCAATCTTCTAGATCACGACCCTAAAATTCAAAATTAATTCATTATTTTTATTGAATCATCCAGTTTTACATAAACAAAATCTATGCGACAAAATTATCTTGAGTCATCATCATCATTATCAGCCTATTATGTTCCCACTGCTGGGACTGGGACACAGGCCTTCTCACAGAGAGAGAGGATGGACCCCAATCCACCATGCTGGCCCAGTGCATGCTGGTGAATACCATATGTCTGTGAACTTTTTGAGGTTCTTGGACGTCCCGGTTTCTTCACGATGTTTTATCTTTACCTTTTTTTATCTTGGCATCGAAACTGCACATAATTAAGGTACAAAATAAGTCATTGGTGCATCGCCGAGGATCGAGCCGGGTGCCGTCAGAATGTAAAGCGCATAAGCTACCACTCGGCCATCATCGTTTACCTTGAGTACCTACTTGACATTATTTCTGCGCCGTCACTTCCAAGTCCATCTAATGAGAGTGGCAGAGAAGTTGATGAAAGTAGAGTAGAAGAGGGATTGTATCTTGCCTTAAAAAAACTCATAGAAGATCAAATACCATAGGCCTAATTCTTACAAATAAAATGCTTAAATTAGGGCATAAGTGAATAAACCATGCAACCTGATCCGTGCAGGTTGCGCGTCGAGATTGGTTGTCAACGCTCACCGCACGCGCGCTGCGTCTGCGCACCTGACCTGATGCCACCAATTAGTATACAGGCTGTTCATTCTGGATACATTTAGTTTTATTCAATTTTCATAGGAATACTTGCAGGTAGGTACAAAATTAGATTTAAAAAAAGGTAAAGATAGACAGCCAAGGTTTTTTTTTTAGAAACTATATTTGTCAGTAATCGAATGTTTATAATTTCATTTGTGCTGACTTATTTTCAGACAATAAATACATTTTTATCACCTGTCCTTTTAATTTGGATGAAAATTAAAGTAACGGGTGCAGGTCCCCTGAATCCGGGATCCTACTATAGAAATTGTTTTTAAATAGAAATTGTTTCAATTTAATTTTTTTAAATAATTTTTCTCAAAACTTTGAAGTTTCCTCAAAGTTTTAATAATTTTTTTATACTAAAGTAATACCACCACCTAATATATTATAACTAAGTATTTTTTTAAAAAACTGTCAATTTTAAGGCAATTATTTAAAAAAATCCTTTAGTAGAATCGGGGCCTGAACTAATGTCGATTGCAGTAGAATTAGACCGGAGGTCTTTGGAAGTCTTCATATTTAGTTTGTTGCTAACTGCAGTTAAAAAGTTAAATTTTAATATTACCTCAGAAATTTATTTGAAATCTTAAGAGCCTTCTTACGTTTTTTGACAACAAAGCAACGAAAATTTGATTTTTAGTGTTCTGATTCTATCAAATAAATATAAACATCTATAGAAAATTAAATTTCAGTAATAAATAGATCTGTATTTTTTGTTGAAAACAACGGCTTAAAATTTTGGAAAAACTTAACATATTATCAACTTATTACTTCCAATTTACAAAACTCTTGAAGGGCAACATTAAGAGTGGATTTCGTTAAATTACTGACATAAAATGAACAATTTTAATTTTAAGGTTTACTTTTTTTTTCTGGGCAAGTGCCTTTATTAACTAAACAAAATACAAGCTAAAACTAAAACTACAAATACAGTTAGACTGCCCATAGATCGTTGAAGGTCTAAAGATAATCCAAATGCTCAAGCCCACTAACAGTTGGCAGCGTACCCAGCATGCTGGCGGTTTAGGTTTACTTGTTTTATGTTCGTCTTAGCAATTATGGCTTTATTTTTCTTTTTTATGCCTGAAACTCCAGATACCTAAATTTAACGATTTCATTTTGTAATTATATAGAATCTTAATTCCCAATGATTAGTAAACAAATTTGAAAAGTCTTTACAAATTTTAAATACTTACGCAAACGTAAATAATTTGGTTATAGCCCGGGGGTTGTAAGGTGCAAAAAGCCCTTGCGGTTCCTACAATAAAATCGTTTTACAGCTAACGTTTATGCATAGAATACTTTTAATTTGCCTTCAGACCTTGATACTTGGAGCACCTTGTTTAAACAAATACACCTGATCGATCTGCACCTTGCTTCAAATGCGAACGGTTGGGTACACCTGTCCCTTTTTATTACAGGTATAAATGTTCTCCTCTCTCTGTCCCTCCAGGGCGTGCTAATGATAAAGGAATAGTCAATTTGAAAATAGTAAAGCCTCTAGCGTCTTTATGGACAGCCATTTTAGACGAATTGTGCTAAACTTCAAACAAATAGATAGAATTTACGTTTTGTTCAAACTAAAATGTCGCAATATTTTGTTAAGAAAGTAATCATCATCATCATCAGCCAGAAGACGTCCACTGCTGAACATAGGCCTCCCCCTTTAACCTCCACACTGAACGACAGCCTGCCTTTTGCATCCACTGGATGAACGCGACTCTCACAATGTCGTCGGTTCATCTAGTGGGAGGCCTCCCTACGCTGCATCTTCCGGTTCATGGTCTCCACTCCAGAACCTTTCTTCCCCATCGGTTATCGGTTCTTCAAGCGATGTGGCCTGCCCATTGCCACTTCAACTTGCAAATTTTAACAGCTATGTCGGTGACTCTAATTCTTTGACGAATATCCACGTTTCGGATTCTATCGCGCAAAGAAACTCCGAGCATAGCTCTCTCCATTGCCCGCTGTGTGACTCAGAGTTTTTCCAAAAGGCCAACAGTTAAGGACCACGTCTCAGAAAGTAGTGCTGGAATATAAAATAAATGCAATGAATGCGATTTAAATCATGTACCTACATACACATACGTGTAGATGAGTAGTTATACATATATGTATCAATCCAGTGTTTCGGCAGACGGAGTCTGATGTTTGTCCACGGTCTAAAGGATTTGTTGCGTCCATTGCATTGCATCGCTGGCCATTGTGGAATGCATATTATTCCTCCCAATATCTCTTTTTTATACTCTATTATCATGATTATTTCTTGCGTTTGTCCACAATTTCACAATGGATCCAAGTCCGCATCTTTGCTTAACATTGACCAGCAAATTTACCTAGAAGGAATCTGTGTAGTGTGTACTGTTGATTTGAAGATACACATATTGTACTTCACTTCAACAGACGTTGGTCTCTTTTAACCTAATTTTTCAAGGATTTACTAATTCGTCATGCGTTTGATGACTTAGGTAGATATCGAGTTTCATGAAAGATATAACAGGAATGATATAGGAAGAACAGTGGCAATGGGTTAGCCACATCGCTCGAAGAACCGATAACCGATGGGGAAGAAAGGTTCTGGAGTGGAGACCACGAACCGGAAGACGCAGCGTAGGTAGGCCTCCCACTATATGGACCGACGACATTGTGAGAGTTGCGGGCATTCAGAGGATGCAAAAGGCAGGCAGTTCAGTATGGAGGTTAAAGAGGGAGGCCTATGTTCAGCAGTGGACGTCTTCTGGCTGATGATGATGATGATAACAGGAATATATTAGTATATAAAGATAATATTAATTTTGCTTTCTTTAAATACATACTACGAAAAATCTGGTATTGTGTAAGACCTACCTACCTAGGTCTTATACAATACCAGACTTTTCCTAGTTACGTATGCCCAAAAAGCTCTCATGCACTTTAGCAATCGAAATGGGGACAATTTCTAACAAAAGTTCTTACTTACTCGTATACATGTATCTACGTATTTCGAATTGTTTCACCTCATTACGCTCACGAATATCACCAGCACCCTACTGATTTTAAACTTATCTATGTAATTCAAAAACAACCCTTACACCTTCGAATCAAAGCTTAGTTTTGAACACCAAATATCAAACCAGACTGGTTCTGATCGAACTCCTTAAGTAGACAAATTTCAACTCAATATGTTGCACTAGAAATTTCTAAATTGACTGATTTTATATCTACTTCGATTAAATTTTTGGTGCCAAGTAAATTCAGACTCTAAATTCGATGGCTCTGAAGCTTAAATCCGGTCGTCTCTTTGTTTATCCAGAGGTGTGAAAACATTTTCTCAGAGTATGTCGAAGTCTGCATCGGGAATGTGACAATTTTGCTCGTTGGAATACAAAACTGGGACTAATGGTCTGCTATTCTTTATGTATCCAATTAAAATTATTCTTATGCTGCATTGTGTTTGTGCCGTATGGATATTCGGATTGTTGTTTTCGTTCGTTAAAGAGAAATCAGATTGTTTTTGGGAATGCAGAATATATTATTGTCGATTTTTTTTCTTTGGGATGTCCTGCTGCTTATAGATTTTAATTATCAGATTTATAACAAACCATTTTTATTATTTTTTCAAAAAACTTTCCATTCTTTATATCAATTTTGAGAACCTTCAGTCATTTTCATTACTTCAACTATCATGAAAACATTTCGGTCTAAATTAAATTAATTGAGAAGTTTCAGTAGATGCGTGTAAAATTTGCATAAACACAACGTTCACTATCTCGAAATAAGAACAAGATTCGAACTCGAGGCGCACATGAAATAAATCGAATAAAAAAATCGATTTTAAACGTTCGATCTGCGCTGGAGTGTATGCAATTAAAGGGTTCCGAGAATCGCAGTGCACGGAGCCCGCACGAATATAGTGGGGTGTGAGGAATAAAAATAATCACACACGAGACATTGTAGGATGCAGTTCAGAAAAGTTTCTTTCAGAGCTTTATGGAAAACTTCTGAATAATCGACAACCACTTTACAATTACTTGGACTTGACCGTAACTTACTTTGCTTGACTTTCACTATGAGTTGTTTGACTATATTCACAAAAAAAAAACAAAATACTTGCAATAGCAAAATAACTAAGGTGTAAACCAAAACCCGATATTTTTTTGTAAATAACAAGCCAAGAGCGTGTCAAGATATATGGTAGGGTTCCGTGGTCAAAGCTATATAATTAAGGTTATATCCATAGTTCTCGAATTGGTGGCTATAGAAAAATTCGAACGCTCGAAGCTCTGTAGACTTAGCCATAAATTTCAAACATGTATCATCCCGACATAGTATATACTTTTTATAGTTTATTTAATAAGAAAATTATTTGGGAATAATTCTTTGTTAAGATCATTTCACGAAAAGAACAATGACCTTCAAACTAGAACGTCTCACTCTCGTCTCGAATCACAATTTTATCGCTATAACTCATTGTAATAGCAAAGGTTATAAAGAACTAGCTGACCTGATAGACGTTGTCCTGTCTTAGAACTGTCGAACACGCAAAGTTAAAATTGTAAATCTTATTTTTTACACCTTGGGTTACATTATTGGAGTTTTAGTAAGGATCCCTATTTTTTTTTTTGGAAAATATAATATAGCCTATGTTACCCGGGGATAGTGCAGCTGCCCAACAGTGAAATAATTTTTCAAATCGGTTCAGTAGTTTCGGAGCCAATTCAATGCAAACAAACAAACAATCAAAACTTTCCTCTCTATAATATTAGTATAGATTAGAACGGTCGAACAGAACGAACTTAAAAGGGTTCCTTGTGATACAATGAAACCCTAAAAACATAAGGTAAGTTCGCACTTCCAAAGCTTATCACAAGGTAAAATTCATAATTAAGTAGAGTCGGTACATTGTAAATCCAGTTGACATAACATGTTTATCTGTTTAAGTGGAACATCAAAGGCCCCGCATAAAGTTGTACCCACTTAGTTTTAAAAGTAAAATAAAAAACCCCAGTAATTTAAATGGTACAGCTCACAATCGAACCTAAAAACCTTGTCTTTATGTTTCCACCACGCATATTAATAATTACATAATTTTATTCATAACCATAAAACTTAGGGATGCGTCGATTATTATCGATATATCGCGCATAATCCCCGAGTAGGATCGCTTATCAAAGCCTGAGAGACGACTAAACAAGGTGTTTACGATCCCGATTCCGATCGGAAAAACGCCGCACAAAACTAAATCCTTAGCGAATAAATTATAAGAGAGAGTGGATTCGTGTATTATCGGTCGTGTGTCCCCTCCTTAATTGGGCCATGTTGCTCGGACAAGGGAAAAAAACTTAACATTTGTTAGGTATTCCGAGAATTATACAGTTGTTGCTTTTCAACGTTTGAAACCAGTTAAGTTCTGGATCGGTAATGAATTGGATACAGTGTGCATCTTAATGAACACTGAAATAGGACTATCTAGAATAATTATACAAAATAAAAAATATAATGACGACCGAAAGCTTACCCATCCTTTTTGCTACAACTTTGCGTTAGTAAAATCTATCATATTCGTCCGTTTTATTCAAAAGGTATCAATTAATGTTCGATATCTGGATTTTAATCCCTCCGGGAGTTTTACGAAAAACTACTTTTGTAAATTGGAGGTACCTAATAAGTTGATAATATATTGAGTATTTCCACAATGTTGAGACGTTATTTTTAATAAAAAATATCTAGATATATATTTAGTACATTTCTATAGATTATTTTATTTCATAGAGTCAGGATGCCAAAATCCAGTTTTCGTTGCTTTATTCGTCAAAAAATATGACCTTAACAGGGCCCTTAACTCTAAGTAGTGTCACAATTAATTGATGGAATGTTCAGCGTGTGCTAAAATGTATCCTTTTAGGTCCCTTTCCACTGAATTCCCGCGACTCTCACGATGTCATCGGTCTATCTAGTGGGAGGCCTACCTACGCTGCGTCTTCCGGTTCCTGGTTTCCACTCAAGAACCTTTATCCTCATCGGTTAGAGGTTCTTCGAGTGTTGTGGCCTGCCTATTACCACTTCAACTTGCAAATTTTAATAGCTATTTCGGGTACCTTTGGTGAATATCCACACAGTAAAATAATAGGTATTTAAATAACCTAAGCAATAAACGTATTTACAGCACCGTGAGGCTCACCTGCTAATCAGCTGTCAAGGGGCAGGAGTTGTAATCCTAGACGGAAACAAGGATTAACTCACCACACGGATTTTTTTATCGTTAATATTTTTATAAGCCTTATGAATTTAATTGCGATAACTTTACTTACGTACAGATACAGTTTTCAATCACCAATGTCAATGCTTTCGCGCCGTCACAATAATCATCTTCCTGAGACACAAGGTAGGGCTGGTGCGGCTGCAAATACGACAGCGCAGCACAAGCGACGATATTTTTGCCGCTTGTACACAACCACTGCCGGGTTAGTATGTTTTGCTAACCACGGCAGTGGTTACATATTTGAGCCGTTTGGGGTCGAGATATTGGGCCCTAGGGGACCAAGGAACTCACCTCATTTTCAAAAATCTTTCAGAGCGCCTGGTTAATGCGACGCGTGAACAAAATGCTCGCGTTTTTCTGGTTAAACGCATAAGTATTGCCATTTAGCGTTTTGCTTAGTTTTAATTATTTATTATTCTTTATGAGCTGCTGTTTGACTAGATTTTTTTGACATGTAATTAAATCCCGCCAGATCTACTTTTACTTTTATCCAATTCATAAGTTTCCATACCTCTAAATCTCTTTATGTAAAAACAGCGACGCCAAAGCTAAAGGTGTAATGAGGGAGAGAGCGTGTCACAGAACGTAAATTGTTTATTATTTTTTATGAGATTTTCATGAGAACGATCGCTGGTCTCGTTAAGTACACCACGATAACCTCCACCTACTAAATACCTAACCTTTTGAAGTGGTAATTTATTTTTGACAAAGAAAATTCGATGGTATTTCATTCGTTATTTTGCTGTGGGACCAAATTTACATAAGCCGTAAAGTGACAAGAAACAACTTCAGTAAGTGAAAACAGGAACGTATTTAATCCAAATTTCACTTATTCCGCGGAAGACAATATGAAAAAATAAACCAGCCAAGTGCGAGTCGAGTTCACGCACTAAGGGTTCCGTACTACCACAAAATACAATAATTATCAATTTAAAGCCGACTTCAAAATTAGTAAAATTAGGAAATTCGATTCGTTGAAATGATAAGAAGGTTATCCAAGTAAAGAATTACCAGTTATAACTTGGTAATGAACCGAAAATTGTCACCGACTCGCACTTGGCCATTATTTATTATTTGTTGTTATACTTTAGAGTGTGTACTATAATCATGCTGATATTTTTGACGTTTGTACGTATTAGCGTTTTTACATTAGAGCTAATACAAAAATACGTAAAAAATATGTTTGTTGTATGGGGTTGTATCCTTTTCGTTTTTACTTATTGACTTTTTTATTATTTCTTAGTTAAGCCGCATACATACACATACATATTCTTTTAAAATTTCAACTGGCTATTTATTAAGGCTCAAAAGATACAGCTGTTTAAAGGTAGGACAGACAGACATACAGACATCGGAGGCTTAGTAACAAATGTCCCATTTTGCCCTTTGGGTACGGAACCCTAAAAAATGTGTCGATGTCCTATGAAAGGATAGAAGACCTTGTAATGTGGCGTTCTTTAGGAAGGTGGTAAAAGAGGTCATAATTATGACAAATGTTAGAAGTAAACTAAGTAAAGCTAATACGTTAAAAGTTGGCTAGTAGTCATCATCATCATCATCAGCCTGTCATGTTCCCACTGCTGCGAAACAGGCCTTTTTTTAGAGAGAAAGAGATGGATGGCTAATAGTAGTATTTATTTAATAATAGGTTTGCGTTTAGCCACCAACTCGCCTGATGTTAAGCGGTGATGCAGTCTCCGATGCAACGCTTACAATGATAAATGAATTGCCAAGAGCAGCGTGAAGAAAGTCTTTCTGGTAAGCGCTAAAAGCAAATCTGGAACAGAAATCACGACACATCTAATCTTGAAAAAAAAGAGGTACAAGTATGACCAAGCAAATCATAATGGTGATCTTTGCAAACCCTGTCAAAGCCAGCCAATACCATAAGATTTTTTTGAAACAAAATATGTAATCCTTGCCAAACATACCTAATGGCACTGGTCGAAAATACAGTCATCATTTCATAACGCGACCTGGCGTTTTCTACTCTCAAGATTTCCCGAGGTGAAATCGCTAAGCGCCCTGATGTTTGAGGATGAGAAATGAGCGGAAGGTGGAGGCGAGGGGGTGTATTGTAAACACAATTACCACCCCCACCCCGGGGGCTACAAATGGCGGCTAAACGACCCATTCGCCTGTGATTTGTTAGCAATATGCTTCAGATTTGGAACAGAAATGCCTTTAAACTCGTTCGCGGTTTCAAAGAATTCGCATTTTTGTTTGCGGTTAGAGCCTAATGGCGTTATGGAGTTATTTTCAATGTTTCGGCTCTATTTGGGGACGGTGCCGGTCTTGTGCTTTATTTTTATATCGTCGAGTTTCTTTGTTGAACAGTAAAAATACATGGGCCAAAATTATAGCGCTGTTGGTACACAATTCACACCTAATAACAAAGGTCATTAAGATAAAATGCATCCAAGAGCTGGTTATTTATTTATTTTGCATTTTTAGGGAAACTTACAGCCTAATAGTATATAAGTAAACAAAAATACGGGTATGTCCTAAAACTGCGACCAGAACCACCGGAGGATGGGCAGCAGCGTCCTGTTAGTACACGGTGAACGTACTGCGATCTCCAAGCCGCCTGCCAAGCGTGGGATTATGGCAACACCCCTCTCTAAGAGGGAGGCCTTGTTCAGCAGTGGACATTTAATGGCTGATGATGTGTGTAACAAAAATAATTAGGCGATTAGGCCGCATTATCGCTTAACATCAGGCGTGAAAGTAGTCAAACGCAAGCCTACTCTTTATAAAAAAAAAAAAAAAAAAATTAAAAGTTCCCGCCTATGGAAAAAAAATAACATTTAGAAATTTATCGTTGCATCGTAGGTTGGCTGCGCAAGTAAGCTGAGTGAACATGTATTTTTCTTGTCAATTACTAAAGAATATCAAAGTATAGAGTGGTCACCCTTGATTGAAGTCCCTTACCCTTACAATTCGATATTTTGACATTCATCTGCTAAAATTCGCGTTCTCTTAGCTTATCACGTTACTTTCGCGTTCACTTTGCTTGTAGAATAGACCGTCAGTACCTACTTACTTGTTCTTACACATTTCGTAACGACGTTCCTCATTATGCATTGTGTTCGTAATTCAGAGGATAAGTACCTACCTAAGTCAAAAAGATCAACTTATAGTAATCTATAACAGAAACTGGGACAGGAGCAGGGGAGAGGGCAAAAAACATGACAAGTGGTCTACGAGACAAAAAAGTTTGGGAACCCCCCCAACTTTAGTGTTTACTTTTTGACCTTATTATTAATTCTTAAGGTACGTAGCATTGCATATTCTGTGTAAATTTCAAATGGCTGTCTATAATGTTTCAACATACACAAATACAGAACCGATAACCGATGGGGAAGAAAGGTTCTGGAGTGGAGACCACGAACCGGAAGACGCAGCGTAGGGAGGCCTCCCACTGGATGGACCGACGACATTGTGAGAGTGGATCCAGTGGATGCAAAAGGCAGGCTGTCGTTCAGTGTGGAGGTTAAAGGGGGAGGCCTATGTTCAGCAGTGGACGTCTTCTGGCTGATGATGATGATGATGATGATGAATGTTTCAAAAGACACAACCGGTAAAATGGAGAAGAGACAGATGGCCAAATAGACAGAGAGTAGGATTAATATGAGGGTCCCATTTTCACCCTTTGGCTAAGGAACCCAAATAACAGACTGAATTGAGACTTCCCCCTGGAGTAGGTTAAAATATCTTTTGATAGCACCTCTACAGCATACTTTGGTCATACATACTTACTATATTTAAGTAGTTACACACGGTGCATGTAACTCGTTAATACCTTACGGTTATAACAAGCAGAGCGCTGGAGGGCGGAGCGCTAGCGCCTCTCGGCCTCCGATAAACAACTCAAGTACAACATTTAATTATATCGGTGTTTATTAAACCAGACGCACCTACTAACGAACCGGCCGATCCCGGGTGATAAACCAGTGTGTTGGAAGAATTGTCTTAACACCTCCTGACTAAATGTTTTAATGGGAAAAGTGGGTGTGAACCTTATTAAAGTTTGTTACTGTTTCGATTATGGTAATACTATCAGTGCCCACGGTTTCACCTGCTATCCAACAGGACCTCTTTATTTTTTCGTAACAAAAAGCACGTGTTACCCCAGAGTATAAGCTTCATTTTATGAAATTTAGAGCGATTGTGGCCGCCCAGTAGCATGAGCGCTTTACAATCTAACGGTACCCGGTTCGATCTTCGACCATTGACTTAATTAGTACCTATCTAGGTAAATTATGTGCAGGTGAAGGAACATCGTGAGGAAATCGGTATTTCCAAGAACCTCAAATATTCAAAGACATATGACATTCAAAATGCACTGATCCAGCAAGGTGGATTAGGGCCCTCTTTCTCTCCTTCTTTCTCTCTCTCTCTCTGGGAGATGGCCTGAGTCCCAGCAGTGGGAACATAATTAAAATCCCTTACGCTGTTGAGGAGCTGAGTGCAAACCTCAGATCATGTAAACAAGGGAGACATGCCTTAGTGCAATTATCGTGCGAGTTTAAATGTCTCTATATTTCATACACATTTTTCACTATACTGCTAAATCATTTAACGAAAAAAACTGTAAGTACAACACACCAGGAAACTTGCAGCGACACCAAGGAACTAACTAATAGTTCACATGCAAAAAATGGCCGTAAAGGTCGTCTCTACGGTTATTCCAACTAAAGGCCTGATTTAGGCCAGAGGCGTTCGCACCCACCACGCCACCTTACCATATCTCCTTCACCTGATCTGAGGTGCGGACAAACGCATAATTACAAACAAGTTTCCGCATATATAATATTACAGGATTTTATTAGAGATGGAATTTCCCATCGGCAACTTCTTAGGAGCCAATTATCCATACTAAGACTAGAATATAACAGGTTTTTTTTTAATATATACATATATCATAAAAAACCTCTATTCTGTGTCTTATCGCCAATTTTAACGTTTCTAACATTAGAGATTTTGTACTAAGTAGATATAGTTTTTTTTTTGTAAAACCTGAGTCCAACCTGAGTCTAAAATATTAGGGTAGGATTGACAGTTCTCAATTTCTCAGTTCTCAGCTGTTTTTATATTATTTTTTCATGCGAGGACTTTGGCGTGGAACGTCGGTTTAGTCGACATTGGACCTATTAGCAAAATTACCTATAAGGACCTGTTCGCAATATGCCTTATTCGGGAAATACCCTATTCGTACAAAGACTCATTCTTAACAAGTCTTATTCTTAAAATTCTTAAAGAGGCTTAAAGTTATATGATTATTTACGGGATATTATTCTTAAAAAGGCTTATTTTTCGTGTGCTCCATAAAAAAATATCCTACGCATAATTTTATTGTGAAATGCAATTGACCTGAGAGTTTGGAAGTGCGCAAAACAGAGCAAACGCCTGGGGCGCAGCTAGGCGCATTTATCGGCGCACGCGCTCGACCGCACACGCCCCCGCCCGCGGTCTCACGACCACCACGCCCCAGACAGGGCTGTATCTAGTCACTTGCGTAGTCTACACACTACGCCAGCAATCTGAGTTTTATTCTTATCTCAAAATCATCAAGTTCGATATAACTAAAACCTAAGAATAAGAATAAGACGTTATGTTGATCGTTCTTTTCGCAGAATCTTTACGCTTATTAATTAGTAGTAGGCATTATGTGCCTTAATTTTTACTCTTCGAAAGCTTTCAGAAATATTTAGGTTATTGGCATAATGTTTTTTGATCTCACCCGGATGCTACTGAGTACATCTCTGTAGCGACACATAGGGCGCGTGAAATACAACGCGATCTCATTGTCGGCCGCGAGGTGCCATTGTAATAAGATGTTATTTATTAAACAATCCCATAACTAATCACTGTGGACGGCTGATAAGCCAGGCCTGCTCTGAAAAATGGTCGCTGGACGGTGCAGTGTGGTGAAACTCATGAAGGGAGGGAGAAGGCTGTCCGGGCCGTGGTATACTAGGAAGTTAGTTAACATCGCCTCTACATGCAAGTACCAGATGTCAAGCCACAATTCAACAGTTGTGATTTCTTGACTTTTTGGATCCTTACCGACAATATATAGTTTAATTATGAGTTAAAATTCGAATTTTAAAATAGTGTACTGAATTTAAATGTATTTTTTACTAAGCATCTCGTATTACGTACTATTTGACATCATTTAAAAAATATTCGTATATGACGTAGGTATTTAATGTTTTTTTTCTTTTACCAAGTTTGTTTTGTTAAGTTGGCAATTTATTTATTTGGCAAGTTATTTAGTTTCTTTAGTTTAGTTTAATTTCATTCCAAATATGTATAACTATTTATTGGGAATAGAAATAACCATAACATTACAGTTGGCCATTAGGCGCCTAATTTTCACTCAAATTGTACCCAAACTGTAAAAAAAAAAACATAATACATAAAAAGTTGAGACATAAGCAGTTAAGTAAAGGTTTGTGGTAGTTTCGTTTTGTATGTAGTGTGTAGCTTTATTCCATGAAAGTAATTATTGTATACAAAAATTACTTTTAAGTAGAGCTAACCGATACGAGTTAAATCACACTTTTTTATTTTTATCTATTTACAGGATTATCTACGCATAATTATAGACTAAGCCTTTTTATCCATTTACAGGGTTATATAGTTAACTAACTGTATGCAAAGTTTTATTATCTAAGCTTCTAACGATCATTAATTCAAATTCAATAAAATCCAAGATGCCTTCTAATTGGGAGTTTATCGGTAGCGTCTCACTTTTACAATCAGTTATTTTCAGCATTTAGAACTAGGAAATTACAACAGTTACAGAAGGCCCTCCAATTGAAATTGAAACCTATTTAAAGTGTATTTAGAGTAGGTATTAAAATAGCACGATGAATAAAGAGCAAGTCGCAAGTTCAAGCGTTAACACGCCTCTAGCAGATAGTGCTAACGAGAGGCGCTATCCGAGATCTTCAGAGCATTAACTTTGGAACATTATGACTTATTAGTTGCTGCTATTGGTGTGGCTTGACAGCTGCCCGTTGGTATTAATGTCGTATGGCTCATGTGAAAAATGGAACGGGCATTTTTCAATTAAGATGGCAGTTCTGATGACGAATTGTTATAAACTTTTATGTATTCAAAAGACTATATTATTCATGTGTAAAGATGTGACTGAAAGATTACAGGACTAGCAGGAGGGGCCGTGCTGTGAGCTCTTAAATGCGATTCAGTATAGGTAACTGCGGGAAATTACGTGAACGTGAACCTTAGCGCAGCGAGTTACAGTTTGCGGTCACGTAACTATTCGCACGTATGTATGTTTTCGTTTGTATGTTGTGTGTATGTAAGTGTACATAAAAAAATAATTACCCGCAAAAAATATGTGTGATCCGTACTTTTTTAACACTTAATTTTTTTGCAAAATACGATAACAATTAAAGTAGGTTTTCCATGTTATAAATTTCTTATCAGTTTTCCATGGATCTCTAGATGCATAGATCTGTATATTTACAGTCCCGACGAATTATAAAAAACAGCGAGTTTATCTTTCATAAAAGTCTTATTCTTATTCTTATTCGAGATGGGGGCGATAAGTCCTGCACTGACGTCCCGCTTGGGGTGTATTGTGCATTTCCCCCTACCAGCACCTACCCGAGCCAACCCAACTCCTTGAAATATCGGAGTGAGGCTCTGGGGCGCTGGCACAGTTGCTCCAGTGGCGTAGATGGTAATGAAAATAATGATGATGAAAAGCAATCCAGCTGTTGTGGCGACGTGGATGAAGAAGGCAATGGTGCCTCATACAACCCGGTAGCGATTCTAGTTTCTTCTGTGGCTTCACAATGCAACAGCACATGCTCTACAGTTTCGTTCTCTTTCATGCAGCCACGACACAGTGGACTGTCCGTGGCTCCTAGCTTATACAAGTGACTATTCAAGTTGCAATGACCGGTTATAAGGCCTACTATAAGGCGAAGGTCCTGTCGTTGCAACTTCATTAGGTTGTTGGTGATCTTCCTGTCAAGAATTGGGAAAGCAGCTTTAGCATGCTTACAGTCGTCTTTCTTGTCCCACAGATTCTGTTGTTCTTTTTCGGTGTGACGACGCAGTAGCTCTCGCACTCCCATCGCTGATGGTTTGCAGAGGCCCACTGCGTCATCGCTTACCTGTTTCCTAGCACCCTCCTTGGCAAGAGTGTCTGCCGTTATATTACCTACGCAGGATTCGTGGCTTTTCGTCCATCTCACTATCGTTCTGTACTTGCTTGCGAGTGCTTGTAAAGCTGTATGGCACTCAGCAGTAACTCTAGATCTTGTGACGGGTCCTCTGAGTGCATAGATGGTAGCCGCACTGTCAGTAGTAAACATGAAGATTCTTTTATCGTGCCCATCTTCGGGGGCCGAAAGAAACTCATTAAAAGGCCCGACTGCTCTTGCTGCAAGTAGCAGGCCCATGGCCTCCGCCTGCAGTGCTGTCGTCGTTTTGTTTAGGGCCATTGACTCTTTGAGTCCAAGCTCAGGCGAGTAGTAGCCACAGCCTGCTCCCTCCTTGTTTTTTGCACCATCTGTGTATATGTTCCACGAGGTTGATACCCCATCCAGGACATTGTCATCTGTTATCAACTCGTACTTTTTGCAATCTAGATGTGTGCTAGCTATCTTATCGGTACCTAGGATTGCTTCGGGAATTATCCTCGATGCACGGTCGATTATTCTACAGTGGTTAGTAATCGGACCGGTGCTTTTCCATTGGTTCGTGGATTTGATCCTTAGTGCTGACGCCATCGCTTCCTGTTGTATATGCAGGTGTAGTGGAGTTAGACCCAGGATGATCTCTAGGGCAGCTGAGGGTGTCTTTTTCATGCATCCGCTGATTAGAGAGCAAGCAAGTCTCTGGGTCTGCTGCAATTTCGCGATGACGGTTGCTAGATTTGTTCGAGTCCACCACACTACGCAGCCGTAGGTGAGGACGGGTCGCACTATCACTGTGTATAGCCAATGGCAGAGCTTTGGTTTCAAGCCCCAGTCCTTTCCTACCGCTCTGGTGCACTGCCATAGTATATTGGTTGCCTTCGTGGTGATATACTCCTGGTGTTTTCCCCACAGAAGTTTGCTGTCTAGTCAAATGCCTAAGTATTTTACTTCCTTGCTAAGAGTTAATTTTGTACCAAACAATTCATAAAAGTCATATTCATGATTATTTTATAAGGAAAATAGCGCTAAGTAAGTTTCCTAAGCTTAATCATATTTACGACAATCACTTCCCGTCGTAGGCACCACCTCTAAATATGGCTGGTGACGGATGTATGTTCGACTAGAAATGGTAAGCATAAAGATACTTGTGGGTGAGCGTACTCGGTTGAATGAACGAACATGGTCAGCAAAAACAAGTTTTTTTACTAAGATCTTACAGTGTATGTTTAATTTATTTTTGAAGCAAGATCCTATTAAGGCTTGCTGGTATTATCTATTATTGTTGTTGGTATTATCTAGTATTGCTGGCCCAGTGCATGTTGGTGAATGTCATAATTATGTATTTGAATTTTTGAGAGTCTTGGGCATACAGGTTTCCTCACGATGTTTTTGACCGTTCTTTCGCCGTTTTTGATAAGTACGTGCTTATTAAATGAAAGGAAAAATACTACTTCTCCTTTCTGTGGTGCCTGTAATAGTAAAGTAAAGCAAAACGACACCGAAAACTTATCTTGATAAATTCCACCGAAAGGTAGTTGGCGTTTCTAACTGAATCCAATATGAGTTATTCTCGTATTATAAAAATAATATTTAAATACCTATAATAGGTACATGATTCTCTGACGCTTCAAGTAACTCTATCACATTGACTCAACAAAATAAGCGATTCACTGCGACCCACAAAAAGTAACAAGGATAACATAGAAATTAAATTGAGGCAATTAATAATGAACAAAAAATACACAGCAGGCTGTATTGTGTTATGTACAGGATGTTTAAACGCTTCCGTTTTGCCAAACTAATGGTTGACACATGAATATTTATTCAAGCTGTGTTTTGTTGATAAAAAAACACATACGTCTTTTAGTAATCTATACAACATACTACCTGTTGTCCGCAACTCTGTACGTACGTACGCGTAGACTTTTATATATTTTTTATCCCCATTTGTCTTAAGTTGGCCCTTTTGCAAAATCCTGTCCTATCGGACCTTTACTCCCAATAAGAAATCTATTTGCAAAATTTTAGCTTAGTAGGTCAAGTAGTTTTCGAGATTTCGTGATGAGTGGAGGTTGAAGGGGGAGGCCTATGTTCAGCAGTGGAGGTCTTCTGGCTGATGATGATGATGATGAGTGAGTGTTAGAGTGAATTTCGCTTTTATATATATTGATATATAAAAGGCGATGACATGTGTATATATGTATGTCTGTATGTTCCCAATGGACTCCGAAACGGCTGGACTGATTTTGATGACTTTAACTGGCAGATAGCTGTCCCAGCGAATGAAACCACAGAACGCAGCTAGTGTATCTATAAGCAAAGCAGACTATTAGTACAAAATCCTTGAGATTTAATAAAAACATGTGGGTTTGCTCCGCAATAAATTTTAAACTAATGGGCAAATACAAATCGTCAAAGCAATACTAAACTACCCTTTCAATATGGTAGGATAAAACAAACAGTTTTAAGACTGTCACAAAGTTGACCAAATCAAACAAAAACAATTCTTCCAAAAACTAATATAGTGCCAAGAAGCTTCACTAGATGCTGCTTAATTTTATTTATTATATGAAACATCTGTATTAAGATACGTGCCATATAATATACACACGCTAAAAAATCCTTTTAAAATTGCGGTTATATTTTTATCTATCGAGTCAGCTGAAACTACTTCTTTGTTTAATCGTCTATCTAAAATAAACTCTCATGGGATCGTAAACATATTGGAACGTCTATTTAAACAAAGTTTTAAATGAAATAACTTTTATGCGACACGAAGTAGAGAAATAACTTACATTAGATGTACCTAGCTTAGATTTAAACATCCGGTCGCTCCTCCTCTGCGTAAATGCAGTCAAACCTCTAGCTAGTCAGACGTAGTCAGTCCTCCTTTTCTACGCCTAGCTCTACTAAAATAACAAAAGCTGTAACAACTGTACAGCCTTTCACTTGTAAAACACAAAGCCGAAAGACTGGCCTCACTCTCTCATTTTCCAAATGTTTTTAAGAGCTGTTTCCGAATGTAGTAAAACTTGATTTTTATGTTAAAGAATTAATTTGCAAGTTGGACGAGAATTTATAGCGTAAAATAGAGTACTTACTTAGAGTAACACACGTACTTAAGAGTGATGTTACCTTCTCACAATAGGCCTTTTTAATCTTATTTAAATGTTCTCATTTGAAGGAGTTCAAGTAACGTACGTATCAACATCTTTATAAAATATCGGTGTTGTCATGTCATGGTGTTTGTCCCATATAGCGGGTGAAAAATATCAAGAAGAATAAAGCACTAATAGAAGATCCTGAAGACTCTACCGGTCATCTGCGCAAATAGAGATTCAATTGCCCTTAAACCGGACAATCCAAATGTATACCTAATACTACACAAGACATTAGCAAAACTGTGGCAATACCGCAGCAACCACGAAGAAGAAAAAAAAATCAACATCTTTCACATCTGTCTGTTTTACCTAGTTACATCTAAAACAGACCTCACTGAAAATCACGTTACTGTCGCCCACCCTTACAAACATAAGTACGTTTACTGTAGTTTCACAGAACCGTTTGGTTTCACAAGACTTGTAAGTTTCAAGAGCTAGCCTTCCATTCGTGAGATGATAGCAAGTATCTGCATGAGTCAGCTCGGTTCTCATGTCTGCCGCCGCGGCGCACCTTACATACTAATTCGGTGTACTACTCGGCCGTTCAACTCTTTGTTTTTACCGATGACATACTAAAATGAGTGGGCACTTACTGTGAACAATTAAGTTGTGATGTATCTGCAATGGGGATAAACTGTACTAATTTTCCTTGAATTACGATTAATTCCTTAGAAAAATACAGAGAACACCTGTCCATTTTTATTATTTATATCGATGTAGATTGTAGATAGAGGACGGAAAAGTTGATAATTATGGCATTTCAACGTCAACTTGAAAGTCAAGGCAGCGTCTTAGCTTAGACAAGCGACCGTGGAAAAGTCAAGACTCATAAGTTTTATCGAAAAGACAAAATAAGATCAAAATTGTACCGCTGTTTTTGCCGCTTTTCGACAGTTCTAAACTTTAGTAAATATGGAAAAATATTAAAGGAAACCTAGAAGAGTTTATTTATTTATTTTATTAATACATACACAAATATTTGTCACACTAACATCGACGCCATGGCGTCATAAAATTCAGACATGAATACAGTTAAATGAGAATAAATTGGTTATAACTACATATAATTTCAAAAAAGTATAAAAAATAACTAAATTAAAATGGTAAGTAAATCATAACATAAGTCGCTGTCGCTGTCTGTCCGTCCCTATGTAAGTATGCTTAAAACTTTAAAACTACGCAACGGATTTTGAAGCGGTTTTTTTAATAGATAGAGTAATTCAAGAGGAAGGTTTATATGTATAACTAGCGACCCACCCCGGCTTCGCACGTAAATTACACCCGTGTGAAGTCGGGCGGGCGGGTCGCTAGTATATGATAATATACATATCAAATGTATAAAATTAAGTAAATAAAAATGGTGCAATTTTTTTTCTTAACTACGGTTATAAAAGCGACAGTATCTATCTGATTGTTAGCAGAATTATAGTGTAAAGACGGACTATAGGGATAGCTAGGGACACTCACCCTCGTAATATGTGAAAAAAACTGGAAAATTGTTGTTAAAAACGCGGAATTCAGCTAGTAAAAAACTTGTTATCATACAAAATTGATACAAACATACAAAACTTTTTAGTTGACTTTTTCACGGCCACTTGCACGCCACTACGCCGTCGTCGCCTCGACTCTTCAATCGGCGTTGAGCCATAGATTTCGTTGCTGTTTTAGCGAGAAAGTTCAGTTATATGAACCAAAAAGAAAGTGTTTTTACTAAAATGAAAAGCTTCTTAATTAAATAAATTATTGAGTGGCTTTTATCTAAATAGTTGTGTTATCTTGTCAAAATACATTTTAAATATTAAACGAAGCCCAACTCTAATGGATCAAACGTGGAAACACGATTGAGGAATGCAATAAATACATCTTTTATCATTAGAAAGCAATGCACTATCCCAAACTAATGAAATCAACATGTCTATATTCGGGAACTGGTTTTCGTTTTCTTATCTAAAAACACGAGTTTCGTAAATAAATGACTGGTCGTATAAATGTACGACATCTATGCACTTAGTTTTATCTTGTTCTCGTAGTATGTAGCATACTGTCAACGAAAAAGGTTAACCGGTGTTTGACGATAGACACAACTTGTATACTAGAGACGAGTATGTTACACCGAAATAAGAACGCTTATTTTAAATTGTTTATTCATAATATAATAGAATAGAACAGAACAGAATAGAACAGAATAGAATAGAAAAGAATATAATTTATTGATAGGTTGACTTACATCTTAGTATAAATTTTTTTTTGACTGATTTTTTTCCTGGGCAAGTGCCTTTATTAACTAAACAAAATACAAGCTAAAACTAACACTAAAAATACAGTTAGACTGCCCATAGACCGTTGAAGGTCTAAAGACAATCCAAATGCTCAAGCCCACTACCAGTTGGCAGCGTACCCAGCATGCTGGCGGCATTACCACGTTGAATGGCAATGCTTATGCGTTGAGCCAGAAACACGCCAGCATTTTGGTCACGCGTCGCATTAACCAGGCGCACTGAAAGATTTTTGAAAATGAGGTTAGCTCCCGTAGTATAATTAAATACTAGGAGCTGGACATCACAACAATCTCGTCATGCCACAAAAAATAATGATAATAAACAATTTCGTATTTAGCTGTAAAGGATAGTATAAATCATAAAAATAATCTTCTATACATATAAAAATTAATCCCTATTTACCTTGGCCACGCCATAACTTGAGAACGACGTTACCGATTTCATTCATCTTTTTTAAGTTTTGTATTACTCTGTAGAAGGTTCTTACGGAAAAAAAATTAATAACTGCCTAGAAAAAATGAAAATTTCACTAACATAACGACAATTTTAACATCGTCCGTTTGACAGCTAAGACAGGACGTCTGTCAGGTCAGCTAGTGTAAAATAAAAATTAAATAAGTAGGTATGTTCAAATTATTTAACAGGCTCTAAAAGACTATAGCCATATACAAAAAACTCTGATCGTATAAATTGAGCTATCTTTATTGATCCCGATATGACTGACTTACAAAACTATCTAGACGACATTGGAGAATTGTATTTCATATAAACTCTGGGCCTATATTACACCACACTAATTTAAAACTTAAAACTTAATTTACTACAGTAAAAGATTGACCAATAATCATTGGTTTCTTTTTGTCATGTTTAGTCTTGTGTATTTTGCCTATAATAGTATTCTATTATTTCGTAAGCCCGCGTACTCTTCATTTGTTTTATTTTACATTCATGATGAATTTATTTGAGAGGTTCTAAAATGTATACGGATAATGACGTTAATATTCCTAAATGTCTAAAATGCTATCTGCATATTTATGTCATCAACGTTACCACCAACCAAAACTCTTATGGCGCGTTTTTGAATTTAGTACTCTCCCATAATTAGTGGAACTTCAGAAGATTATTCCATATGACCGTGATTATTCCGTGTGTATGTAAAGTGGATATATGCATATTATGCATAGTAAAGTGTTTTCATACTAGAGTTTACTTAAATAATAATGTTAAAACATGACCTAGTTTTGACATTTTATTCATAGTTTCGGTTTTGTTTCTCTCGCTTAAATCAAATTTTATGACACCTGCGACGTTATGCTTTCCCACAACAAACATAAGGCCATATCCATTCACAAAACCTATTATGTTAATTTAAAACACATCAGAAAGTCGATAGCATCTCGACTCGTTCACACCACACCTACCGAAACAATAGTTAATAAGATGATTTATATCGATTCGAGATAGGTGCGTTCGACACGTCTCGACAACGATTTAGCATAATCTCTGGATCGGATCGGGTATCGGTACAGATGTTACGGAATAGGCGCCCGGTCACGGTCCGATCTTGATCCTTGGAGAAGGCTGCTTGTTGTAATGCGCCAGTGCGAAATAATCAAATAAGTAGCTACAAAAAAATCCTCCACAACTCCTCTAGTAATTAGACATATCCGCCGAAAGGGCATCGGTCTCGTTTTGTTTCACCAGTAAATATATAATTATCAGTTTAAAAAATAACTATGTGAACTGCTAGTGTGGAATGCGCTGCCTGAATGGGTGTTCCCCGATAGTTACAATCTGGGTGTCTTTAAATCACGATGAATCGGTGTCTTCTATGCAAGCGTGCTCTATCGTAGACCTCATCATCGCTTAACATCAAGCGAGATGGCGGCCAAACGAAGCCTATTAATTATTTAAAAAAAACGACTTCAAATTTTTATTAATACGCAATTTCGGCATATTTTCCCCAGTTATTATAATTTAAAAACTAATCTACTTAACCGAGTTTGATGAAATTTCTATGGAACCAATCTGAAAGTATATCCTAACAAATATATTTTTCAATTTGGATTATAAATGAAGGAGTTCCAAGGTAACAAGCATTAAAAAAAACGAATTGAGAACCCCCTCCTTTTTTAAGTCGGTAAAAAAACAACTAGCTTACTTGTTTGGATTAATTATCAGAGAACAAAACTTTTACAATGGAATACTAATTACAACAATACTTTATTGACACCACAGAGAAGACATTACAAGAAGAATACTTTTAATAGAAAAGGGCTATTTTATCGCTAAAAGCGACCTCTTCCAGACAGCATATGTTTCCTCAAGATGTTGAATATGAAGATACAACGGATATAAGTATAAATTTTAAATCCCTTGATAAAAGCGTTAATAATCTTTAAATGGCTGAATAGGTTTCCTTGATAAAACACTGTTTTAAACTATCACGGTTGTTCACTAAAGTTATATGATTATTTACGGGATATTTACCGTGGTAAGGTTGTGGAATGAGCTCCCGATATTTCGGCGCAGTTACATGCACCATGTTCACGGGAAGACGGAACAGACGGGAGTCTTCCCGTGAACATAGTGCATGTAACATATAACTTTAGGCTTGTTTTTTTAAGTTTATTTATTTATCACTGTTTTTATTTATTAAACCTTAGAAGTGATTGTTCTTACGGCAAATACGACGTAACATCCGAGTATTATAACTAAAAACACTAGCATTAGCTAGCTTAATACTTGAGCTAGTGTGGGAGGTGAAGGAATGACATCGTGACGAAACCGGTATGTCCAAGAACCTCAAAAGTTCAAAGACATATGACATTCACCAACATGCACTGGGCCAGCATGGTATAGATGAAAGCCCATCCTCTCTCTCTCTCTCTCTCTCTCTCTCTGAGAGAAGATCTGTGCAGTGAGAACTTTATAGGCTGATAATGATTTAGACTTAACATATTTACTTAACGTCAAGTTGAAAATTCATTTACTTATATACCCCATAGCTTCGTAGAGACAATTAAATTATAGGTACTTAGAAAAAGTACTCTGAAATATGCAAGTAGATTGTGTGTCACAGATGGTGCATTTTTTTAATTTCACTCTATCTGACTACTAAGGTTTTTTCAAGATCAGACTGAATAGGCATCTTCTAAGTCTGCGTGCTTCATCTTAAACCACATCGTCGCTTACCAACAGGCGAGTTGGTGGTCAAACTCGAACTATTCGTGATTAAAAAATATTTTAAAAGTACTCCAAGTTGGCTTGGTATGAACTATTCGTGATAAAAAAATAAAAGTACTCTAAGTTAGGCTTGATAATTCGAAGTAAAGAAGCTCAACAAAATGCCTATTGTTAGTTGAAAAAGTTCGCAGACGCTCGATTGATTCGAACGACGTTACCGCCCAGAACGTAGCAATTAATTCGGTAAGAGTGGCCATCGCCTCACCATGACACGGAGGTTTCGATCCCTCCATAGGTAGATGCTAGTTATTATAAAATAATGAAAGCCGAACCGCCCGCTGCGCGCCACAATTGCCCTGCTTAGCCGCCTCACCACCGCCCGTTTAGCTATTTTAATTTTTAGTTTGTCTACTAACGGTAAGAGGTTTCGTAACGTATCGGCGATCTGTGTTTGACTGTTTGAGCTTCGGAATCCGCCTACATAGATAGACATTGCTATACTTAGTGCAGGGCCCCTGAAAAAATCTCATGGGCCCCTAGAAAACTCTAATTATGTTAACTAAAAGGAAATCAACTAAATAAATATATATATCCTATATCTGGCACCTAGAGCGACCGCTCTACAACAAGGCCAGGGCTGCCAACTTAGTGGGTTTGATCATTTAATTTTGTATTTTCTTTAATTAAACGTTCAGCAGTATGGGTAATCTAACAAATTTTTGTAAAATAAACTAAGTAGTTTTGATATTTAGTATGACATAGCTTGTATTTTATTTAGGTAATAAAGGCACTCGCCCGTTCAACAAAAACAGAATAAATTACTTACTAATTGTTTTATAGTAAATGCTACATAGCTTGTTTTTTTGACGGGGTTTCATCATAATCAAACTGATTGTCAAATAGTAATTTTTAAACTTTCGCGATATGAACACATGTTTTAAATGGTTATCGGGACTTATCACGTATTATTTATTTAGGTATAAATATGTACCTTTCGCTCGACGTTTCGACCATGTTACAATGGCCGTGGTCACGAGCTGATTGAAAACTGCGGAGTGAGTCCGGCGAGAAGAGCGGGTGTTTTGTTCTCCTACCCTCACTTGATCTTGAAAAATCGCAGGGTTGTCACTACGACACACAACACTGAATGTATCGGTAAATATCCTATAGTACCTACACCGCGGTTTGTACACTTGCTCACTACGGGATTCCACGACGCCGCTAACTTAAATCCATCTTCCCGGTTGAAATTGCGATGTTTTCTAATTTCAACCGCTTCACGAACCATTCTTGAAAAATAATGTCGTTCAGTGGAGAGGACCTTCGGATCGTGGAGCTCGATCCAGTGACCGGATCCCGCCTCAAGTAAATGTTCTGCAATAGCCGAGTTCTGTGTCTGGCGATTTCTGAACGTCGAGCGAAAGGTACATATTTTTACCTATATTAAATAATACGTGATAAGTCCCGATAAACATTTAAAACATGTGTTCAAAGTAGTATATACAGTAGTAACATATCTTTTTAATTTCAATACTTATCTCAGAATATAATAAATACTTTTTTTTTACGGGCAATCGCCTTTATTAACTAAACAAAATACAAGCTAAAACTAAAACTACAAATACAGTTAGACTGCCCATAGACCGTTGAAGGTCTAAAGACAATCCAAATGCTCAAGCCCACTACCAGTTGGCAGCGTACCCAGCATGCTGGCGGCATTACCACGTTGAATGGCAATGCTTATGCGTTGAGCCAGAAACACGCCAGCATTTTGGTCACGTCGCAGTAACCAGGCGCTCTGAAAGATTTTTGCAAATGAGGTGAGCTCCCGGTCCCCAAGGGCCCAATGTCTCGACCCCCAAACGCCTCAAATATGTAACCACTGCCGAGGTTAGCATATTTGCGTCGCTTGTGCTGCTCTGCCGAATTGGCAGCCGCGCCAGCACTACCCTGTGTCTCAGGAAGATGTGACGGCGCCAAAGTATCGACACAAGTTGCGTCCCATACAAGGGGCCGCCCCAACCTCCAGGGCACAAGTGTCATACCGTCAGGCCTCCTTCCGTCGTCGCGCGCAAGACCACTCTGTTCGAGCACAGCTGCGACATTGGCGGTGGAAAGAGCCCTGCGTATTGTTCAGGCTAGCGTGTCGGCCAATACGACCAGCGCTTCTCGAGCAAGAGAGACCATAGTGACCATGGTGATAAATACTTAATTAAATAATACGTGATAAGTCCCGATAAACATTTAAAACATGATTGTCCAATGTTGGATGTAGGCGTCTCTTATTACAAATGGTTGTGCTCGGTCTTCAGAGCACTGATTCCAGTATTTTGCCTGTCATAACTCCAACTGGACGTAAAGCGTACTCTACCAACCTCCATACCAACGGGTTCCTATAATGTTTTAGCTAGTTCTGAGTGCACCCCTGCAGAGTAGAGATGGTTGCATGTGTGAACGTGTGCCATTAATTTCATTTAAGCCTTCGACACACCTCAGTTTGATTGCCCTCTTGTTCTGAGTTTCGTCACTAATGAACAATGGGCAGGTACCTACCGCTGATGTGTGAAATCGGCAAGCGCAATTAGTGAGACCAGCCTTGGAGGCGAGCCGGAACTTTCTGTTAGACCTTCTTTGGCAAACTGTATTATCTCATCTACGTACTACGAGTGCTTACACAGCAAAGACCTTTAATAGAATAGATCCTGCAAGCCCGTCAAGTTGTATGAACATCCAGCATACCACATTTTCTGTACTTTCTATTTACATCACGACAGCAATTTAGTGGTATTTCATAAGTCAAAAGTTATTTATTAAAAAAAAAAAAATTACTAGTCAATAAAATTTCACTTAAAAATTGAGAGAAAAAAACCCAAATAATAATTAATTTATTGATAATACAATAAGATACTACATTTATTTACATTAAAAAACTTCGTTTGCACGACCAATTTTTTTCGAAGAGTTTAACAGTTATCATTCCTACCATGGCGTAATTACTAAATTCGAGAAAAATCTGTTTCCTCATACAAAATGGATTTCGCTGGCTCACTATTACAAGGTTCTATGTTATTTTCTTACACATTCTGTAATTTCAATTTAAAATTTTTGACTTTCATAAATATTGACTTAGCAGGGTTTATGCTTGAGAGAGATACTTTCACTCAAGCATAAACCCTGCTAAGTCAATATTTATTAACGTCAATTTTTTTGAATTGAAATTACAAAACGTGTAAGAAAATAACAGAACCTTGTAATAGTGAGCCAGTGATTTGTATTTGCATTTTTCTTTCTCGGATTTAGCAAACTTGTGTTCTACAAGTTGTTCACTTTGATGAGTAGATTTACATCCTTAAGTATGTAACACACCTTTATATTACACCCTGTATAGAAGGAAATTTGTACTCATCCCGTTTTATGTTTTATGAATAGAGAATTTGCGAAGAGAACTCTCCTTTGAACATTAGTTCAAGTTGTAGTTTAGTTTATTTCGGTATTGTTTTTCTTCAATATATATTATATATATTTAAATAAAACAACGGAAATTAAATTGTGCGCATTCAATTCAAAGGTTTTAGTTGTGTTAAAAAAACGGACCTTTTTTTACACACGGTCATATGCCCCAAACTAAGCAAAGCTTGTGATATGGCTACCAGAGACTTATATACATACATGTATATTTTTAAATACATACATACTTAAATAGATATTAAGCAGATATAGAACAAACACAAATGTTCATCACATAAATGAACTGAAATTTACCTAGGCAGGAATCGAACCCACACCCCCAAGCGAGGAAGGCAGGTTCACTACCACCTGGACCAACGGGCTTCGATTAGTATTGTCATTGGCTCAGGTAGAGTGTAATTAAGTACATGCTTACTTCATTAGTAAGTTTGTAATGTAACGCCATGATAGACGAATATGCTAATATTAACTTCATTCCATGCCGTACAAACAAGACATTTCAATTAATTGTGAATATAAAAACCACACGCAACAGTTCGTTGCGTACACGCAGCGTGTCCGGTGCGTGGCGCAGACGCGCGCCATGTGGCGGACGGCAGCGGCAGCGCCGGCGGTTGGCTATCGGCGATCTTCACGCACCGGCGCGTGCGCACCGTACGCGCAGCCCTCGCCACCGCCGCCCGCAATCAAGTGACTCGATTGGTTATTGCGCTAAATAACGCCAATTAAGTAAATTTAGTTAGTAGAAGGTGTTTGCATAGTTGAATTTAATTATGGAATAGATTTCAGTTGAGAATGCTTTCAACAAAATATGCATTTTAGGCAGCATGCCTGCAAAGTGCACTTGTCACGAGCTAAGCGTGTAACAGTTTTTGTTAGGCCTTCTTTTGATTCTGCTACTCTCTTCATTCCCTTGCCAACCCCATTCATCAGTTTTGTGCATTTTTTTTAATCTTGTCTGACCTCATTATTTTCTGCATACTCTACCAAATCCATAACCCATTACCAATAATATGACAAAAAATCTACGAGAACCAAGACATTGAGTTTTGAAATCTACCTAATGATTTCGGGAATACTAAATATTCCTAAAGTAACTTTACATTTTGAAATTTTGTTCCACACTTTTAAAATTACTATTGAAATGTTTTAAAATTTGAGGTGACAAGTCCCAAAAAAAATCATTATCAATGTTAGAAACAATTCGTGAAAAAGGTGAGTAAAAGCATTCCTAATTTTTTAATGAGTATGTATGCATTTACTGCTAGGTGAGTAACTCTATTATTCCTAACTAGGAGCACGTTTTCAAGTTAAAGCCGTGTAACGCTCGTCCAATGAACATGAACTTTAATCAATGAAGTTATGTCGGCGTCTTTGCGGTCTAACTAACCGAACAACTGACAGACCATGCTTCGATGGAGGAGGTATTTAAAACTTGTAGGCTAGCACATTTCTAAACTTTTCAAACGCCGCTGATGTTGTACAGAGATTAAGAAAGCGATAACAAGATTGACGAGAGATGACCTACCTACATTACAAGTCGAAACTCAATATATCTAATTATTAAAAAACTGAATATATAAAACACTAGCTGCGCCCCGCGGTTTCACCTGCGTAGTGATGAAAAATGGTGATGATGCTGATGAAAAGTAGCTTGTGTCCGTCTCCTGTTTCTAAGCTACCTCCCCACCAATTTTCAGCCAAATCGGTTCTGCCGTTCTTAAGTTATAAATAGTGTTACTAACACGACTTTCTTTTATACATAATATACACAATATAGATTTGGCTGGTAAGCCTCTCCTAAAAAATGCCACATGGCACGATATTCTGCTTTGCGCATCCATTTGTCACCAGCCGCCTTTGGCAAGTTGTTTCTCCACCTGGCAGTAGGGCGCCCTCTGTATTCTTCGTTATACATGAACGAATCAAAAGTCCTGAGGGTTTCGGGATCTTATTTTAGGACAAACTGAAAGCCCGATTACTGCAAAGCCGAAGCGTTTATAATTGCATAAAAATTGTTACAACCAATAATTATTGATTGCATTTGTAAATAAATAAAACCAGACAGTTGTATGTTTACAAAAATTTGCGTTTGGAATGTGATTAGGTGAACCCCAACACCCGATAAGGAATCAACTTGCAAATTTCAGCTTCGTAATTACAAAACCTTCAACTCATAATTCAAGTCCCATTTTACCTCCTTAATCCTTCCGTTTAAGAAAAGCTTACTGCAGTATTTACCACCATAACCATTATAATATAACCATATATTTACAACCATTTACCTGAATACCAAATTCCATCTCCCTAACATAAAAAACAAAAGGCTTTCATATAAACTTCCAACATTTATTCCCCCCTCCCCTTAATACCGCCCTTTTTGGCAAAATCATTTCTTGATTGATAAGTGATCTTCTTGCCAAAATTATAAAACCTTCAACATAATATTAAAACCCCTGTTTCACCTCCTTAATACGTCTTTTTTGGAAAAAAATATACTACAGCATTTATTTTAAACCATTAACTTGAACACCAAATTTTATGTCCCTAATATCAAAAACAAAGGAATTTCATACAAACTTTGAAACTCCATTTGCATACCTTAATTCGGCCCTTTCGCAAAATCTTTTATTAGCGGCTCCTAGACCCTATAAGGAATCTACCTGTCTTTCAGCTTCGTAATTACAAAACTTTCAAGAGAAAATTGAAACCCACGTTTCACCTCCTTTATCCGCCTTTTTCGAATAGAAAATAACACAGTATTTATTTATTTTTGAGCATTAATCTGAAAACAAAATTTCATGTCCCTAATATCAAAACCAAAGGACTTTCATACAAATTTTCAACCTCTATTTGCCCCCTTTAATTCGGCCTTTTCGAAAAATCCTTTCTTAACGGTCCTTTACACCTATAAGGGATCTAGCTGCCAAATTTCCACTTCGTAGGTCAAGTAATTTTCGAGATTTCGTGATGAGTCAGTGAGTCGAATGAATTTCGCTTTTATATAGATAGAAGATAGATTTCAAAACACTTTCTTTGTATCTATACTGTCTAAGATACTCCACAGAATAAGTTTTCGAAGCTCTTCGCCGCGACGCACGTGCTACAAGCTGGTTACAATCTTGTCTCTCAACATTCTTGCTGACTCAGCGCCTCCTCTTTAACTGTTACCTATGATTGTTCTCATTGTCTGTCAATATTCCTCCCCCCGCCTCTACCTCTTCCAGTTAATTACTTTTCATTAGACAATGATTACGAGTCGTCCAGTCAAATATTTGGGTGCAACGTGTAATTTTCGGATCAAAATATGATAGCGGTGGCAGCCTTTGGTTTGATAGAGGCGTATAATAATTATTGTTCGATGTATTAGCTTGAGAGTACAAAGCTTAACCTAAATTTAGTACTAACTAGCCGTTACCCGGGATTTTAGCCACTACCCGGGACTTTGTACGTGTAGAATTTCATATAAACTTTCAGCCCCCATTTGCCCTATTTAATTTAAAAATATATCTTTATAAGACCAATGTAATGAAGTTTAGGAATAAGTTAAATAATATTGACATTATCGAGAGTGAATCGGTTTCTTCTAGGCAAGCGTTTTCCATCGTAGACCGCATCGAGGCGAAATGGCGGCCAAGCGCAAGCCTATCTGTTATATATAATATATATATATATATTAAAACATTAGCTATGCAGACCACAAAATTTAAATTGTAGAAACAACAAAGTTTTTAGGTCAACATTCAATTTCATTGCTTAGATACGGCATCATGTATTGTTTTGGGGAAACAGTACCGGGAAAGAAGCCGTGTTCAAGGCTTCGACCAAAATTTTATTTTGGTCGTAGCCTTAAGGTTCAAGGCACAGAAGAAGTGTGTTAGAGGTATTTGCAAACTGAAACAAAGGAACAGTTGTAAACCTTACCTACTTTAAAAGTTAAAAATTCTTACCACTGCCTGTCTTTATGTTTACAAATGCGTAATATTTGTACGAAACAACTTAAACTTATTTAAAAATACACGTATTACACTTAAACACACTTAAATACGCTTAAATCGACACGTAATAAACACAAAATTAATATTCCTATGAGAAATAAAGCGTTACTAATAAGCTAAGCGTTTAATAGTACAATATGTATGGATCCAATGGTCTATAATCACTTGCCAAAATAATTAATTAATACCGATGAAACTCATATTTTCAAGCATGAATTAATGGTTAAAACTATAGGTACTCTATAAGAGATTTTGAAGAAAAAAGGGTTACAGAAACGAACATATATAAAAAAAAAAAAAACGTTGCATAATTATGTAGCTATACCAATTTCCAATGCATTGCCTTTTACTCTTATAAGATTAACATTAAATAATTAACACCTTTTTGATTTTACCAATTCTTAGCGAGAGACAGCTTCACTAGAACGTTTTGTTAATTGTTAATCTGATTTTTCATTTTGTAATTAGTAAACATGTTACCGTTTATTTCTCAGAATGACTAAAGTGCGAATAATTCCGAAGAATTCGAGTAGATATTCAGATTGCATACTAATGTGCCTATTTTGTAGCGGAATCTCCGAGTTTCACCATTTGACGCAAATTCTTGAAAAGTTCGCATACCTACTTACACAAAAAGTTTCGAAGAAGTGTTCTTTTTGTAACAGTTTTTTGAATATACTATATAACCCTGCGGTTTCACTCACCATCCTACAGAAACCATAAACTGTTCCGGGATAAACAATATACTTAATGTGTTAATGAGCATAAAGCTACCGCTATACCACTTTCTTATAAGTGATTATTTTGATAAGAGTGTTGGGGAGATTCTGCGGCCATGTTGAACAACGACCTGGGAAAAACTACTAGTTTCTACGAGTGGATGCATAAAACAGAAGATTGTGCCTTGTGGTGTACTTTAGGAAAGGTCTACGTCTAGTGATGGCAGCAATATTAAATAGTCTGATTATTACGGCTATAAGGTGTTAAATCCAAGAAACAGACAACGTATACATGTAAAAACAAAAATAACAAAAAAAATAAAAAAAAAAATAAAAAAATTGTAATGAACCGCGAGCGACTAGGCCCAAACTGAAAGTGCCCTATGGAAATAGGAATTATTATGGGACGCGTACTAGGAGGTGGATAGTGCCAAGATTGTGTAATGATCTGCCGGAGGAGTTTGAGGAGCAGTTTAGGACCAGGATTGGATATAAGGTTGCCTTGAAGAAGTTGCTGTTGGATAGAATGACTTAGTAGAGAAAATATTATAGTACCTAATATTGTAGTCGATAATTGCTTTGTTCTAACCAACGGTAATTTTTAATTCAATTTTGGTGTTGAGTTGTTGTTCATATTCTTCCTTTGTTGCGCGGGTTCTTGGCGCTGTCCATTTCTGGTGTTCCCATAATGACTCTTTGTTGCAACATATACTTATATGCAATATTATAATAAAGGGATATAACTAATATGTCCTACTCGTTGATGATAAAATGCTGTAAAGAGAGTAGATGTCTGCCTACAAACTTCTATACAGTTTGGCAGAGTTGTGTTATAATAACATGTATGTTAGTCAATAAGATAAATAATAAATAAAAAATAATAAAAAAAAAACTTTTTATTTCACAGTAAAATTATGGCACTGTTTGAAAATTGTATGTGGGCCCCTACTCGGTTTAGCCTGTCGTGGATAAAATTAAATATTTGAATAGACGGAATGTATCTCTAGACAACGGACGAAATATTTGAGAAAATTATTGTACTCATTATTATAAAAAATCTGCTTCTCCATACAAAAATGTCATTCGGAGTCAACGAAATTAGACCAGCCGGTTTTTTTTTTCGCGATTTCAGGATTGGTCCCGTAGTAAAAGTTATGGGTGTTCCCCAATAGTTACAATCTGGGTGTCTTCAACTCGCGAATGAATCGGTTTCTGCTTTGCTCCATCGTTGACCACACCATCGCTTAAAAACAGGCGAAGTGGAGATGAAAAAAAAAATGTGCGTGGAGTCCCTCCGCGCGGAAGAAGTTATACTTCAACAAGGAACCCTAAAATTATAACTATGACAAAAATATCAACAATTAAAAACATGCTTTTCTCGAGATTCGAACCTAGCTCCTTAGGCTTCTCAATCCATTAGCGACACCATTACACTACCGGATCTGCTAGTCGCAGCGCGAAAAAAGATACACATTTCGCGACCATACGAGAGAGAAAAATTCCCCCTCCATGGTAGCACTAAACGTTTAACGCAACCTTGTTTGCAAGTCGTATAAGAAGAATAACTTCAAAAAGTCTATGCTTTTGAAACAAGGTAACTTTGAGAAGCATGAACCAACACCTTACAGCAATAGAACCGTTTATCTTAGATCTTGTAGCAATCGTACAGGTAGACGGGGTAAGTAATACTGTCATTTAAAGCTGAAAGTTAAGGGTCGTGTCCGGGCCACGTTTACCCACTATTTGCATGGTAATGGCGACGGACGCTTGCTTTAATTATACTCGAGGTTGCAGGTTTTACTGGGGAGGTGTAGGAAAGGCCGGTTTAGTTATGAGCACTAAACTCAAGGGGTAAATGTGTTTTGTTCTTTTATGGTGTTGTATTCGTTCTGATTGGTATATACTTAGCATAAAATACAGGATTATATGGAGTGGTAATACTAACCCAAAAAGAGATAATTGCACTTATGTTTGACAGTCTTTTTGGGACAAACATTGTAAAAATTTCAGCTGTGCCATAGAAAAAAATTTCATTCACACTTAACGAAATATATGGAACAGCTTATTTATTTATGAAAGAAAAATAATGATTATTTATAATTCTAATATCTATTTAAGTATGTATTTAAACCTATATATGTATGTATATCAGTCTCTGGCAGCCATATCACAAGCTTTGCTTAGTTTGGGGTCAGATGACCGTGTGTGCAAAAATGTCCTGAATATTTTATTATTTATTATTTTATTATTCATTTCAGAAATGAGGAGATCCGTAAACGAACGAAAATTACCGACATAGCCCACCGGATTAGCAAGTTGAAGTGGCAGTGGACAGGGCACTAAAATAATGATGATGATTTGTTTTTGCGATTTCAGGGTTGTTTATCATGATGAGTACTATGACTTTCAGGTTAGTGACTACTTTCCATGCAACTACATAGTCGTTATGATAATGGCGGTAAACAAACTTGCTTTATGCATGAGTTTTCATTAAAGGAATACTCAGTACTATATAATAATACTTGGAAGATACTTTATCAAGTGAATATATAAATACATATACATATACATATAGTTTGGTAGTTATGGCTTGTAATTTAATGTATTATACTTTAATGCTATTTTTTTTTATATATAATCTGGATATATTATATAATCGAAAAACTCGAAATAATGAGGTCACTGTATACTCAATGACCCGTCACGAAATCTGAAAAACTTCTTTAGCACCGAAGCTAAGTTGATTTTCTTATGGGGTGAAGAGGTGCGCTAAGAAATTATTTTGCGAAAAGGCCGAATTAAAATTAAAATGGGGGTTAAATGTTTACATGAAAATCTACACGTACGAAGTCGCGGGCAATAGCTAGTTATATAAAAGCATAATACTTCTCAGTCACTGACTCATAACAAAATCTCGATAACTTTTAACTAGACCTACGAAGCTGCAATTTGGCCAATAGTTTTATTATAGGACAGCTAAGAAAGGATTCTGCAAAAAGACCAAAATAAAGGGGGCAAACAAATAGGGGGTACATTTTCACATAAAAGTCAACGGGTATGAAAAACCGGGAACAGTAGTATAGCAAAAAAAAAAAGTTACGTAAAAATAATTTTATTGGTGGTGTTAAATAAACACTTATTCGGTTAAATTAAATAAGTTTTTAAGGAAATGCGTCAGTAAAACTGGTTTATATTAAACTAGTTTTTAACCTTGTTTTCGATTCCCCCATCCATAAATCAGGTGACTCAAAAAATAATTACAACGCAAAGAACATTAAAACAAAAAGCTAGCAAACCAATAAAACTCGGGTTGTACGCAGTTTTCCCTCAAATTTAGTGAAAAAAGCAATTAAGTGAAATTTATCTAAGTTTTATTCAGACTACTGCCAAATAAAACTAGTGGTCAAGTTTACGACGGGACACCCTTAAGGTTTCATGCTTAAGGCTCGTTCTAGTCCGCGCTGGAGCTATAACAATTAATTAAAATACAATGTATGGTTCCATGTTTGGACTAGTCTGGTGCGAAAGCCACTCCAATGTCAGAGAGGTGAAAATATATCGGCCCCTAAACGAGTTTAGGTCGCCAACTTGGCGTCTCGACAATAGAAATACTGAAAATGTACAGCAGAAACCTAGTTTTTTAAATTAAATTAATGGATATTATATTTACTAAAATCTGGGTGTCTTTAAATCACGAGTGAATTGGTTTCTTCTAGGCAAGCGTGCTCAGTCGTAGACCGCATCTCAGGCGAGATGCTGCACGCCTCCACTGCTTTCCCGCTGCCTTAACGGCGTCATCCGACCAGATAGCCAGACATAATTATAATAAAAAAACCTATTATTCAATTTAAAAACAACATAATACTACTTTTTTTTTATTTAATCATTGTAACTACCTGCTGAGGTCTCTTCTTCAGCGTACTTTCTTTTCCGGTCCTGTCTCATCCATTGCTTTCCTGCCACCTTAACAGCTAAGTCCAACCGGCGAGCTGGACTTATTTTAATCTTCTTCTTCTTATATATATAAAAGACGACGTGTGTATGTACCTATGTATGTTCCCTATGGAATCTAAAATAGCTGGAGCTATTTTTACAGGACTTTCACTGGCAGATTGGCTGATGATATAAGGATAATCCACGCTGGTGAAACCGCAGGGTGCAGCTAATTTCAAATAAAAATGCAGCCTGTTTCATCTATCCCCCTCTTAACGCCTTCCCCCTTTTAGATAATATCTAAAATAATTACCAGTAACCCTAGTTAGGTTAGCACTGTAAAAAATTAGGATTGAATAAAAACAGACACATTAGAAGAAAAAAAAAATATTACGCACAAAATTTTATAATCAATCACAACAAAGAGGCAATCGCAGTTCACCCCACAGTCGGTCTGGTGACGACATTGTCAGGGACCATTGTGGTGTGAACAGCCGATAAATAAAAACAATCAAAAGCACGTCGATAACAATACAAATAGTATAAATATGAACATCAACATCGGAGAAACGACGATCGAAAACAGAACTATGGAAAGCTGCTATATAAAATTATCTAAGAAAGTGCATGAAAAGAACTTGGAGACCTGTTCTTTGATGGTATCTAATTTGTATAACTTTATTCTTATAAAAATCATCTAAATAAATAAATAAATCTACTTTAGAAATGTCACCAAATACAAAAATCAAGTACCTTGAGCATTTGGATTGTCTTTAGACTTTCCACGATCAATGGGCACAATTGTACAACCATAAATGTTGTTTTTATTATTATTTTAAGCTAAGTAATTTAGGTGTTTAGTGTTAATTAGCTTGTATTTGTTTAGTTAATAATAAATAGCTCGCTAAGAAATACCAATTTAAAAAAAGTTAATTACTTTTAATAAAACAAACGATATTAATTAAATTTGAGTATCTTTTAAAGAATAATAAGTAGAAATGTTTCCTAGATAGGCAACTAAAAGGATATACATAATTATGGCGTAAAAAGTGTTTTAAACTTAAAAAAATACAAGTTATAAACCATATACCCAGATTCCTTTACAAGTCTGCACTCAACCAAACCCATCGGCTCAACAAAATTGGAGCTCTCTATATCCACGTAATATCGTCATTGTAAGCAACGCTGGCTTTTCCGAGAGCGTCACTGAAAAATACGAATTACTTTTGAAGATGGCCAGCGAGTCAGAAACTCATTGTTGTGGCGATAACGATATTCGATGCCTCGCCTCTCGCCGGCATCGTGTCTACTTGTACAAGTGGAAAAGTAGCAATGAAAATAATCTACATTGTGGAAAAATATATAAAAATTATTACCTTTATTTTATTGATGCTTCATTATAGAAAAGAAAATTACTCAAAAAGTTCTGTATTTGCTAAAACCTTCCGAAAGTAGATTAGATCTATACCTACGCAAATACATCGATTACTTAGTTAATAGGTTATTTACCCCAATGAATCTCTAATTCTGATGATTAAAGCTTTGACAGATAAAAAGACTGATTAGATCCAAAATATTTACTTGTAAAAGATACAATTGAAAATAGAGAAAAATAAAATATTTTTTGTAGTAAATATAAATATTGAGCTTTATTCCAATCCAAACTAGTAAGGATTTTGAGCGGAATTGCAGGAATTGGAACGATATCGACAAGCGAACACGAGCACAGCTGGGACCTCGCATCACAACCAAATTTATGTAGTACACCTGAATAAAACAGATTAGGTGTACACATAGTTGTTTTTAATTATGAAACCTGTCTTTGTACAGCATAGAAATTAGGAATACTTAGGTCAGACTAATAGAAACATTGCGTGTATAAACTAAAATTTGTTTTATCTCATTTTCGCCCGTAACGACTTCCGTTAGAGAGAAGCAGACAAAGCAGTTTTAAGCATAGATAAATTTAATTAACGTTTCTATGTAAGATCGTAAGATTTTAAGTAAGAAGACTGCATATCGGATTGCCAAAAACCAGAAACCAGTTTATCATAAATAAAAATATTATCATAAAAATAGCAATTTCATTTATTTATTATAGTGATAGTGACATTGTCGAAAGTGCATAGTTTTTAAATGACACTGAATTGGCCGCAATAATGACCAATCTAAAGCACGACGTGCTTTAGACTGGTCAATATATTGGTATTAGTTTGATTTGGTGTGCTTTTATTGTTGATATTGACAATAAAGAGTTAATCAATCAATCAATCTCCTTAAAGAAGCCTAACTCAATCAAACAAGCACTGGTTAAGTGCAAGTCGGACCCGTACATTGATGTGAACAAAGTTTCCGTACCCAAAAATGGATTTTCTTTCATGCTATTGCGGGATGAAATGTAAAACAAGTGGCGACTAATAAATTTATTTAGCAATTGAAATGAACAGAGTCATGACTGGCTGGCTGGCTGGCTTATATACGCTTAGCCTCCATCGGCTTGGAAAGTTTAGCAGTGTCATGGCGGCTGGTTGGCTGGCATTGGTGGATCTTGGCCGTTTTTTATTTTTTGTTGTTTTACCTTAGAATGAATACTATAATCATGCCAGGTTTGACGTTTGTACGTATTACTGATTTTAGACTAGAGACAAATAAAAATACAAAAAAAACTTTTTGATTTTATATTATTTATTTATCAATTTATCCACCGTAACATTACATTATTCTGTTAAGATTTCAGATGACTATCATTTTTTTAAAGACATTCTTTTAAATGTATAAGACAGACAGACAAACATCGTAGGATTAGCTGAAAAGGGTGTTGTTTTAGGTATTGAAACAAAAAAAAACTAATATTATTAGATTTTTCCTAATAATAACATGCACTGTTTGCATATACTGCGTTATCAGTGCGTTGGTTCCACGTGCCGCGGCGTCCGTTAATTGACTTTCGGCTCCAAGTGTTTCGGCCAGTCATCGTTCTAGTTTTATATTTTTGGCGCCTATTCCCTCTAACAGCCCTATATTTTTTATATGCCAGATCAATTATGATTTTGAATTGGTTTGATGAATCTGAATAAAATCCCATTGCTGTTGTTTAATTGGCTTGTTGGTAGTTTGAAAAATGGTTCAATCAATACAAACGTTGGGCAGAATAGAAGTTTGCTTGTTCTATTAAGTCGTATTGTGTGCTATCTTTTGTTGACCAACTTTTTATGTTATCTTATTAAATTTTCATTTCACTTGGTACTGTAGTACTTCTTCATTATTTTTAAGAACTGGATGTTTTGTATTGATTTTTAGCTTTTCTAAACTTCAGCCAGCATATTTGGACTTCATTCTATGGTTTTTCTATATTCTACATATTATATGTATTTGCACATTTTTATGTATGCATTTATATTATATGTTCTTTCTTTTCCTTACATTTATAACACGATATTTTCCTAATAATGTATTATGCTACTTGCGGTCTGTCTTTTCTTCTCGTCCGTTTTTTCTTGACCGTTTTATAAATTGGCCAGACCATAATCTTCTTTTAATTTAGTTTTTCGCTACATTACTAGTTAAGGTATAGAATTTTATAGGACAATTTTTTTTCCATATAGGTACCATTCTAGGTCAGTAAAAGTATTTGGGTAAATTTTATGCAACGATAATAATTAAAGCAAAACTTAAAAACGAGTATGTTAATTATTTGGTAAAACTACTTGCCATTGCGTTTTTAATTGGACATGCGCATTGAACATGCGTGTACGCGCGTCGTTTGTGCAACTATAAAAAAAACAATTCCAATGCAAATAATGTACAAAATTTGCGCGAAATGAGCGTCTTTGCTTACGAGTTCGATAGTATCGGGTAATTTTCACGTATCTAAATGTATCGCATATGAAAAAGCTAGCGATGCATCCCTGCGAAGTAGCGGGGCGATTGCGGGCCGATACGAGTTTCGTTGGATGTTGTGGCGGTTACTAATTGTGCGACGAAAACTGCGGGTTTGAGTTACGAAATGTTGGAAGTCACGCGATTTGGAGGCTTCAGTAATGGGGCATGTTAAATTTAATACTTGCCAGCTCGTAGGGCTTAATAACTTTTGGATGTAATAATTAAAAATATATTTGGAGTGTTATGTTCTATTTTTGCTTCTTGTACTTAAAACAGAAATGATTAAAGCAAAAAGTTGGGAAACATTTAATAGTTACGTTTAGATAATTCTCAAGAACACACACGTCCATTGTAACTGATAAGGAAAAAGCCTGTGTCGAATCTTCCCGAATATATGTATCTATAATTTTTGAAATTTTAGGTATTGTTCGGTAGGTACATGGAACAGACGTTTAAAATTAAAAAAATACTCTTTGTGTAATGCTGAATTAAACTGAATAACTTGTAAAATCACTAAACTATAAAGAAAAGGCTTCCATATTGCCATCACACTAAAGAAAACAGATAAATCCATTTCAAAAAAGTCTAATGTATAAGAGCTTCATTAGACCTACTACGTGCAAATTGATTTAACTCATTATTTGATAGTTATTTAATCATGGGAAAATTACCAGGTTAAGTAACACCATTCCCATGGTGTGTGTAGCTGTGTAGTTTTGCATGCGAAGTTACTGTGCATGCGCGTTGTAGCGGCGAAACGTCGCGTTGCGTCGGGTAGCGTCGCAGGGCGCAAGGCAGGCGATGCAATCGCATTATGTATGGTCAGCATGATAATCAATTATCCTGAGTATTGAAATATCATCTATACTAATATTATAAAGAGAAAATTTTTGATTGTTTGTTTGCATTGAATAGGCTCCGAAACTACTGACCGATTTGAAAAATTCTTTCACTGTTGAGAAGCTACACTGTCCCCGGGTGACATAGGCTATTTGATATATTTTTAAAATAATAGAGATCTTTAATAAAACTCCAATAATGTAACCCAAGGTGTAAAAAAAGATTTACACCCGTGCGAAGCCGAGGTGCGTTGCTAGTACTTAATATTAAACTACTACATTTTTACATTATAAAAGCAACTTCACGGAAATTTCATTAAAAGAAAACCATATATGTAGTACTAACAGACGTATGGATTCGGTTGACGGACCGCCGTCTAACCAACGGAAGGAAAAGATACAAATTTATCTATATTTCCCGTTGGTTCGATGGCGGTCCGTCAACCAAGTCCGTCTCGTCTGTTAGCTACTTTAAATTAGATTACTTAAAGTGTTAGCTTGTATTTTGTTTAATAAATAAATGCACTTACCCTACCCTAGAAAAAAAAAAGATTTCCTTAATGACCATTAAAATATGAAAAAACAAATTGTCAAAAACTTCTAGACTCGAATAAAAAACTTAAAACTTGTTTTAAAAAAGCCTGTTTCCGCCGAATTATTTTCCCGAGAAAAGTTTCACCAATATCATGATTGATATTGAATTACGTAGCTTATTAATAACCTTAACTTTTTATAACCAAAATATTAATTTGGTACTGAATGCCATGACCGCACAAATTCATTCAAAGCTATCCTACTTGACAACATAATCAACTTTTAAGCCTTTACAGAAAAACGTCATCAGTCATGATCGTCCTTGCTATTAATCAATTATTGAATAATAATTACCTAGTTAATTCACATTTTTATGCCAACGCTATCGATACAAAAAGCTTCGCAAGTTCCGATGCTATCATCCAGAGAACTATGATTAATTAAATACAATACCAATTTAATTATCCTTCAACGTATCCTAACACGGTACATTTTAATTTCTGATATACAGGGTGTAAGGGGAACACTCTCGAAGCCAAAAGAAGGTAATTGTACTCATCATTATGAACCACTTTTAGTATGGGACCAACCCGGAAATCGCGAAAAAAAATCAGCTGTTCCATACATTTTGTCGAGTGTCAATGACCGTTTTCTATAGAACAGCTGATATTTTTTTCGCGATTTCAGGGCTGGTCCCATAGTAAAAGTTGTTCATAATGATGAGTACAATTACCTTCTTTTGGCTTCTAGAGTGTTCCCCTTACACCCTGTATATTACTTATTCAGATCAAAAATAAATATACAGGGTTACGCAGCAAGAGTGTGTTTAGTCAAAAGTGTTCCACAACACCTATAATAAAAAATAAATGTTTGCTATGAAACAACTGATATTTTATTCACGTTTTCATGGTTGGTCCCATAGTAAAAGTTGTTCATAATTCATAGTCTATTATATTGTGTATTATGAACCCCTTTTGGTTTAGTGCCCCCTTTCTGTGTAACCCTGTACAGTCAGATACAAAATTAAGTATTACCTTGGTTATGGCAAAATTGAACTTTATAATAATGAAGATAGAGAGCTTTTGGAGCTTTCAGGTATTGTTATAAATTATTAGTAAATAGTAATTAGCTATGTCGAAGTCTAGAGCAGCAGGTGCTATCTCCTTTATGAATGCTATCAAGATATTCGCTTATAATTGCAATTTATATGTCATTTACAAAGTAATTGATTAAAATTTATTAGTAAACGCGTTAACAACTCATTTAACTTTACTTTGTTTAATAGAAATTACAATAATTACGCAATTCGAAAACATGCCTATTATTTATAAATGACAACGACGTTATGTTTTAATAAACTTCATTATCGATTAAATTCGATTGATTTATAATGATAGTAATGTATAACTAACTGTTGCCTGTGGTTTCGTTGGCGTAGATTTTCATATAAGTTATCAACCAATTCTCTCTCCCCCCCCCCCCCTTAATTCGATTTTCAAGATTTCGTGATGAGCCAATCAGTGAGTGAGTGGTATTTTTTGCTTATATTTTATGTAGAAAAAGACTAGCTTAATCTCGCAATGTTATCAGTGATTTTCAAAATTTTCCGCATTTCTGAGGGGAAAAGTATCCTATGTCCGTCTTCATAGATGCACACTATCTTTCTACAAAATTTCGTAGCCTAATTCGTAGTTCGTAGCTTAGTCGTGAAAAGCGAACAAAAAGACAGAGATACAGAGTGTCTTTTATATAATATTGGTTAGGTTTGGAAAAAGTGTATCTGATGTAAGCACAGAAAAGAGTTTTTTTTTTTCTTTCTGTGCATGTAAGAACGTAATGACTTTGATCTATGCTTAATACTTAGCTTTTACTCATTACTCATAACTGTCAAAAACTCGCCTGGTTGTAGTAGATGGTGCGGCCAAGGAGCAAGTCGATTTAGAAGAAATCTATTCGCTCTAGTCTTGAAGATGTTTACAAATAGTTGTAGATCTCAGGAAACAAGGAAAACGACAGGAAGTTCCATTATCCGATCTCCCAGAAATATAATAAAAATAAGAACGTGTAAAAAATTTACTCAATGAATTTTTATTTTTCAAAAATGTTGGAAATGTTCCAAAGACATAGCTCTAGCGACTTTTCTAAGGCCGAAGATGTTTAAGTACAACTTTAAGTTCAAAATGCATCTAGTCAGCCCCTTATTTACAAAAAAGCTTTACACCAGATGTGTGTAGAAAGTCGCTGCGAGAAACTTGTGATCACGTGAGATTAGAAGCGCTGCACTGCCATGTTTTTTGCCCGAAGCCTGCTTTACACGTACAAAATGCATACTACGGGCATAAATTTAAATTTGCTGTTATCGAAATAGTTGCAAAATTTATGAGCGACGAGAAATGTACGCGGATGAAATATGCGAGCGTTTGAAATGTTTGCCGGAATATACGCATGTAACCAACTCTAATTGCATACCTTGATAATATGTATTTACATTTTGAACACGGCTTCGTGAGTCTTCGCGATTTTTCCGGTATGCTAGTGCATTCGTTGGGTGTAATAAATTTCGTTTGAAGTAGAGTTCAGTTTGAATTCATGTTCTGTGTTGCTTTTTACCAGGGTTGCTTGATTTACTACACAAATAGATTAATGTGTGTTTTAATTTTTAACACCTTGTTGCCTTTATGCAGCTCTCGCTATTCAAAACGCGTGCGTCAATCTTTTTTTGAGCCATGCTACAATACTTTTATTTTTCTAATATGTTTTTTTTTACCGCCGTCTATGGACACCTGCAATACTAGCGGTGTTGACAGTGCTTTACCAGCCCGGAGAGATAAATGTAGACACCCTTTTTAAAACGCTTCATGTTTAAGCTCGGCGGGTAGACCTTTGGGGAAAGGACATTCCACACCTTGCAGGTCCCCGGAATAAAGAAGCTGAAAAATCGGACGGTTTGAGATTTCCAGTTTTGCAAGATGTGGTGTGGGGGTGAGCTTTTTGACACTTAGCCTGAAATGGGAACTGTGTCTCAAGTGAGGCTGCCAGAACACTCTTAGGTATCTTAAAGACTGATCTACTGGTTACTGTAGCTAGCCAGTTGAGCACTACAAACTGAATACTTACTTATACTTACCATGCTATGTTTTCCTCCGGATGTTTTTATTCACCGGAAACTCTAATTCTTTTATGTGAGAGCCGATCACACCACTGAGCTATCATCACTACCCTTAAATATTACGATGACGTTTAACTTTTGTGGTTTAAAATAATAATTGTATGCGATAACTTACTCTTTAACCACAGACCATCTGAGTAAAACGGATCCAATCAAACAGACGCGTGCTCAAAAATGAAGGCCCAGTTTTCAACACTCGCTAATCGTGCTTGAATTGAGTTAGTGTCCAGTCACGCAACTGTGGAGACAACTGGCTCCTATCAACTTGTCTGCGCTGATCGATCATTTCCTGCAAACTTGCTATCATTGAAAACTTGGCGGAACCTAAAGTTTACCTTCTTAAGTTTTTGCTACCTACTGTTTAAACCTTCAAGGTGACAAAATAGTGCCTAATTTTAATTTTGGAGTACTAAATTTTGAATGTACCTATATACTTGTTTATAGGTAATGATTTGTTTGATTTCAAGAATGACGCCGTTGCGCAACGACCACACATTAACAAAGTCAACAAAGTCAACGACCGGCTGGCTACACACTACACAATTCTGGTTCGCAGTACACTTATTAGCACCACTGAGTTAGTGCCAATGGAAAAGTTCAATGGCCCCGTCCTTACTATATAAGTCAATGGTTAGATGCTTTTTTGTAATGTACCAATTCACAGCATATACATTGTTTTGATGTAACTTCTAACTAAATATATTTATATTTCTCATTCATAATATCTTTACATTTATATTTTTTTATTGCTGACATACTGGACTGTGTATACCTTCAGAGTGGCTGTGACATGCATAGGTATGCCGCAGTTCCCATGCCGATTAGGAAAAATGTAATTTTTACAATTTTCATGAGTAATAATATTTATTCAAAATTTGATTACTTATGTATATATATCTGTTTGACTTTTTATAAATTTTCTTGTGACATTTTTTATTTATTAATCTGATCTAGTGTATTTTTGTTTTTATATTTGACATTTAAGTTATGTTAATTTTTGTTTTTAATTCTCACAGATTTCTTTCCCTATACATTTCTATAATTATATGTCCGAATGTTATGTCTGAGTTCATGGTTACTTGAGAACAAACAATTTGAATTTAACAGCATTTACACACTCCACACTTTTATTAGCCCTACTTTTATGTTTATTGATCCATTACAAGGTGTTCAAGCATTCATGAGCACGTTTTTGCTAGACAGGTGAATTCGCTAATATTTATAGTGCACCCTGATATTGATATCATCAGATCTACTGCCACTGCGATGACGAAACCCTGGACAAATATGATGCATCGGAGAGATTCTCGATAACCGAGGTGAATCGTTTAACGTAAAACATTTTACTAGCATTATCTCTTCTTCGGGCGACTATAAACCTTATTGTCCAAAATATACGGGTGACGAAATTCACGTTTTAACCAGATAATTGTATTGATATCGTGGTTTGGTTTTCCTATGGCAATTAGTGATAATGAAGGAAAATCAATGAGGTCTCATTTTGTAGATTAAACGCCCACTCTATATGAAATGAGTGATACGGTATTTCAGACCGATGCATCATGTGATAGCTAGGTTTTGTCTATGCAAAGAGATAGATAGGTAAGTATGTATCAACTTACTTATTTTTCGTCCTACTTTTTTTCTATTTCCTATGTCCTATTTGTTTAAATTGCATATAGATACTTAAAAATATATATGTAAATTTGTGTTAAGTGTAATGCAAGTGTAAACTCAAGGGTTCGTCTGAAAACCGGCGCTGATAGTCCTTGACTTTCAGCATTAATGCCGAGACGGACCCATTCAATACTGATTGTATCCTTTAGATATAAGTTTTTGTAAAGGTGTCGAATAAAATTTATTTTGTTTCTTTTCTTTCTTTGCTTTCTATCTGAACAGTTTTATAAACACGTAATCAAAAAGACAGGCTCAGAGTCATCTTCATCATCATTTCAGCCATAGGACGTCCACTGCTGGACATATAGGCCTCCCCCATCGATCTCCAAAAGGGCCGGTTGGAAGCGGCCTGCATCCAGCGTTTCCCTGCGGAGTACGAAGTAAGGAAGAGTAAGGGCTCCTAATAACACAGACAATTTTTTGCCTTAAGGGGCCTGTATACCCTCTGCAGCTTTCTCTCTCGCACATTTTCACATTATTGAAGATATAAAATCAATGAGTGTGAATTTCCAAAAAGTAACAAAATCATGTGATGGTGTCTATCGTAACATTACATTACATTACATTTTAAGGGGCCTGTAATGTATACCCACATTACAGGCCCCTTAAAAGAATTTCTGGTCGCTAAAACTGTTTTTGTACTAATGATTACTGAATAGGTAAACTTATTATTATAAAATTTTATTGGTTTTTCTTGTTTGTGTCCTTGTTGTTGTTGTTGTTGTTTGTTTGTTAGTCCTTGTTGTTCCTTGTTACTTGGTCCAAGTTAGCTCTGACAGCTCCATTAAATTGTAAAAAGTTGAATGTAAATCATAATTCTAAAATGATTGTTGGATTTTTGTAAGTAAAATTTTTGTTCGCAACATACTTGCCACAGTTAAATATCACAAGAAAATATTTTTATTCAGTCTTTTACTATGTATTTGTTGATATTTTCGCAGCAAATTTTTGTAGCCAAAAAAAATTGGACCGAATATAGGGTAAGGGTTTTGATTAAATGTCATTAGGCATCATAACACTTTAGTCCTGAAAGCGTAATGCATCAGGCACGTATTATTAACAATTAAGTATCATTAATTCAGCCTATCATGTTCCCACTGTTGGGACTCAGGCCTTCTTACAGAGAGAGAGAGAGAGAGAGAGAGAGAGAGAGAGAGAGAGAGGATGGGCCCTAATCATGCTAACCCAGTGCATGTTGGTGAATGTCACATTACTTTAAGGTTCTTGGACATACCGGTTTCCACACGATGTTTTCCTTCACCGGTTGTTAAGCGATGGTATTGAAACTGCACATAATTTATTTAAGTAAGTTAAGTACTGAATAAATTATTGACTGAGGATTTAACCGGGTGCTGTCAGATTGTAAAGCGCACATGTTACCGCCCGGCCACCAACGCTCTTCATCATCATCGTATTCATTATCGATGTGTAGGTGCAATACAAAATTATATAACGACCTCCCAGCGAGACAACCTGCTAGAAGTAGGTAATTAAACGAGAATGGGTAAAGCCTAGTGCAGACTGATGAAATATTCTAATCAGTCACTAGGCGCATTGTAAAAACTGTGGTGGCGAGCGATGGGCGATAAGGCGGTGTCACACGGGCGTAGGGCACAAACGAGCGATTGTAGCCCGCACACGGTGACTCCGCGCTTTGCATAACAAAGGCCGCAATTTGGACGAAAAATGGACTCAATCTTGGGACATCTCGACCATCCAGATTCTCAAAACATCTCGAGGTTCTCTAGTCTTTATTCTCGAGAGGATTCGGACGGTTTCTCGAGATGTTCTGGGTTGGTTTTAGAATGCATTGCGTCTGCGCTTGATGGCAATGTGAATGGTGATGGATACGCTTCTGTTAGAGGAATTTTATTATAATGGATTACAGAAGATCGATTTGCTTTGAGAAGAAACAAAACAAGCAATACCTCAGTGCCTTACTTTCAACTTTGAACCGACAAAACTTATATCATACCTACCTTTTTGTTTAATTTTGTTATTCCATTAGTTTCACATAATTAAGGACTTGCTAACCAGTAGTACAAGTACCGTTCTTTATCGTACGTCAAATTCGATAAAATGCCATAGAATCGATCATAGACAGTACTGATAAAATGGCATTTTATCGAATTTGACAATGTCAAATTTGATGATCGATAAAGAACGGTACTTGCACTGCTGTTTTTTTTCTGCCTTTTTTTTTACTTTTTAAGTTTTGACGGGTTGTCTGAAAATTAGGCGTTGGTGTTTTAAGGATTAGTATCTAATCTATCAGTCATGAACTACCAAATAAAAACTTTTGTTACCGTAGGTCATCACTATCTTCATCAGCCAGATGTCTACTGCTGAACATAGACCTCCCCCTTTTAACTCCACACTGAACGACAGCCTGCCATCTGCAACTACTGGATGCCCGCCACTCTCACGATGTCATCGGTCTATCTAGTGGGAGTCCTAGGCTGCGTCTTCCGGTTCGTGGTCTCCAAGAACCTTTCGTTCTTGAGTTCCCCATCGGTTCTTCGATCGATTTGGCCTGCCCATGCATTGCCACTTCACTTGCAAATCAACTAAACCTGTTACCCTCAAGAGACCAGTAAGCATATTAACTATAGATAGTCAAATACTTAATAAAATTGAACAAAAGTAGGTACACAAGTAATTGGTTTATTTTCCTATAAGTACATAAGTAGGTACTACGTACGTAGGACCACCCACAAGATGGACAGACGACCTAAAAGAGACTGCAGGGAAACGCTGGATGCAGGCCGCTTCCAACCGGCTCTTTTGTAGATCGATGGGGGAGGCCTATGTCACTGCAGCAGTGGACGTCCTATGGATGAAATTATGATGATGATGATGATGACCTAAGTACTGTGTGTATGGATCCCAGAAAATTTCAAATTCCTTTCACGTTTAAACTGATACAGATTATAATATGATATTAATCTAGATATTACTATTCTAAGACGACGCAGCACGACTCGTATTTCACCTGTGGAATATTTTACCAACTTGCTACAGATAAATAAATGCTACACAAGTTTTGTCAGAAAATCATAGGCTCACGACTTGTCTGCTCTTTACGGATTTAAATTGCAGTTTAATATGATTGTAGATTACCTTGCAGCTATATGTAGATTAGTTTAGTTTAATATAATATATTTTTATTTAGCGTATTTAATTTAATTTAGTTTAGTATTAGTTTTTAATTTTGTAAGTAGTTTTAGGTTTTTTTTTTATTCTAATATGTGTAATTTTCTTGTTTACTGAATAAACCTTGCAGCTTAGAAATAGTTCCTTATAATATAATAATTAAATAAGTTGAACAAAAAAGACTAACATTGTTGTCTTCGGCTCTATTGATGTCATATAAAGGACCGGGCTTGTCCCGAGAATCGAATGTTAAGTAAAATTGTAGATAAGTCTATGTGCGTCTTAATGACTCTGAATGGGAATGGCAAGCGACAGATGGCATGGCGGGTGCGAACACATCAGGCTTTAATCAGGCTTGATATCTTTAGTCAAACTCACCCTGCAGCCTTTTTGGACTACTTATTAGTTGCGTGAAAAACAAGCAAGTGTGCCTTACCAGCTTTAACGTTAAGCGGTTTAGCGATATGGTGAAAAAAGCGGGTCTAATATGCAGCACGATTATTTGAGCATTTGAGCACGAACGATAATTGTGCTTAGCATAACTCCATTGTTTATTTGATCTGAGGCTTTACCCATAGGATACATTTACAAATAAAAATGTAAAGTTGTAGTAACAAATACTTAAGTGGAGAAAAGTCCGAAGTAAAATAGACTAAACATAATTAAACATACCTAATAGATATACCAGATATACCAGAGTCACTGACATAGCTGTTAAAATTTGCAAGTTGAAGTGGCAATGGGCAGGCCACATCGCTCGAAGAACCGATAACCGATGTGGAAGAAAGTTTCTGGAGTGGAGACCACGAACCGGAAGACGCAGCGTAGGGAGGTCTCCCACTAGATGGACCGACGACATTGTGAGAGTCGCGGGCATCCAGTGGATGCAAAAGGCAGGCTGTCGTTCAGTGTGGAGGTTAAAGGGGGAGGCCTATGTTCAGCAGTGGACGTCTTTTGGCGGATGATGATGATGATGAATAGATATATGTCTACAGACGTATGTATACTCTATTTCTACTGTGTATACCTACCTATCTACTTATCTTTCTATTTTCAAACATGAAGTCATCTAATCGAAAACGCTCGTTAGACAAAGTGTAATTCAAAATGATGATTTACCTATGCTAATAAAAAGTACGTCCCTAGCTACTTCTCACGTAACGATAGACAAGATAAATAACGAGCATTGTATGATACTGATAGCATCTGTTTAGGAAAATTCAAATGGTTTTACATAAAAGCTCATTCCTATTGTCGCTGCACATTCAATGATATCTAGCGTTAATTAGCATTCCCCGTAGGAACCGCACTGCAACTTGCAACACCTAGTGCGTGCTCGTTTTTCATAACAATCACTTGTTTTTACAAAATTTGCATTGAGAACAATGCGCGGAGGAGTCGACCGTCGCTAATATCGCAGAATTAACCGGCAACGGATTGTCGCGCACTCGGCCACAAACAATACAAAACGAGTAAAAACAAACTATAGAAACGGCCACAACAAGAAGAATAGGAAAATTGCTTTTGTTTAAAAAAATCTATTTGTTCGTGTCGAGATGAAGCGAGCGCGCCTACAGTGCGTCGGCGGCGAGCCAATGGCGCGCGAGACGCAGCCCGCCCCCGCGTCTCGGCCAATGGCGGCCGCCGCCGGAGTCGCAAGAGCAGTTTCCTTTTTTAAAAGTTTCGCCCTCAACTTCCATCCGATTTCCCGCCTCGGCTCCTTAAGCTATGGATGATGAAAAAATCCGTTGATTTATTTATTAAGACACCACTTTTTGCGTAGTTAGGTAAATTATGATGTTGCCTGAAGACGCTGGAATCTTGCTAAACGTTTCAGTTTTTACGGTTGCTTTGACGGAGTTGGCCTCAATACAGCAATGTTAATTAATCTTTAATTAGTCGTAAAATACACTTATACTTGAGAATATTACAGTAAGTATAGTAGTTTAATTAAGATTGATGATAGTTGATTAAATCAGACGTTAGGTACTTTGCTTCCGAAAGACAACTTTAAATCTTTTTCTTTGACAATCTCTAGTGTATTTCCGCTATTCACTTTGGGATCAAATAGTTTCGTTTTACTCTACCGAAAATTGTCTTTGATGCTAATTTAACCCAACATGAAACAACAATTAGTTATAACTAAACGACGAGAAAAACATCTGTAACCTAATGAAATTTGTTAATAATAGCAATTTAACCTAACCTGAAACAAAACTGAATTATGTGATTGAAACTGTTTTATAATCTGTAATAACTATTTATACTTGTAACTATAACTAACGAACTAAGTGAACAAATTTTGTAAGTCGTTTTTAACCTATTTGTCGTAAGGATTTTAAGCGTTGCTAGTTTTTTTATGCCATATGAGGCAAACTAGCAGACGGGCTGCCTGTTGGTAAGCAGTCACCATCGCTTATGGATAGGTACTTGTAACATCAGAGGCATCTCTGATCACAACTACGTTGCCGAATCTTTAATAATCTATTAACGTGCCTTTGAAAGAACCCCATGTAGTACCTTCTCCGAAACACCGCGGAAGGTAGCTCATTCCACATTTTACAGGTGTGAGGGCAGAAAATTCGCATGGATCGCACAGTGTGTGATTTCCACTGACTTCCACAAGTATATGTTATCCGGATGACAATACAATAATTTGGTTACACAAACTGATCTGATAATGGAGCCAGGAGGTGGATAATGGATTGCTTTAATGGCTACTGGTAAACCCTTCGAGTTTGGCGTAATTTTTTTTAACGAGTCCTATACTTTACATCAGCGTAAGTAGGCCTCCCACTAGATGGATCGACGACATAGTGATTGTCGCTGGCATCCAGTGGATGCAAAAGCCAGGCTGTCGTTCAGTGTATGACAGACGGTGGATAGTGGAACTTTTTCATAGCTAAGCATATTTTTTTAAGTAATAATTTCTTACTAACATTCAAATAATTGTATTTCACATCACGTTTATTTTAAAATTGGCTTTATGACTAGGAAATATGCAGAAGCATTGAAATCCGAATATTAGGCCTTAAAATGTTGTGAGTGTTATAAGGTCTTAAATAAGTAACACACACCACACACCACACCACACGCCATATTATGCTTCATCAAGCATTCAGAAAAATTTCATTTATCAAAACTTTATTTTTTTAAGACAGAATTAGAATAATAATTCTTATAAAGATAATGCACAAACACAAGTAAATCATACTAACATTTAAAAACGCATGCACAGTAGTTGTTTAAACAATAATAGTCACGTTGTATCATGTTTTACCTAGTGACGTAAAAATCTAGAGAAATGGCATAAAAATACTTATCAAAAGCTACATTTAAATTAAATAGTCAAAATAATGTCAATGGTTAAAATATCATTTCATCAATATAATTATTTAATAGATAGACATTTCAACCATAAAGTTTGATTAACTTAGTGTGTTTTAGGTACCCCATTATACACAAAAGTAGAATCAGTTTATTAAAGGTGAAGTAAGGTAAGTCATAAATATATTTTCTTAATAGGTCTAATACCTATTGACTAAAACATCGAGACCTTAGTTAAAATAAGTTACATGAAACAATTGAAAAGTCGACTTATTACGCATAAGCTTTTAATGGCTAACGCCTTTATTAACTAAACAAAATACAAGCTAAAACTAAAACTACAAATACAGTTAGACTGCCCATAGACCGTTGAAGGTCTAAAGACAATCCAAATGCTCAAGCCCACTACCAGTTGGCAGCGTACCCAGCATGCTGGCGGCATTACCACGTTGAATAGCTTTAATGAATGTTAACTTTTTAGACATATTAATTATGTTAAGATAGGTCGTAACATGTAAAACAAATTCTTACATTTATTGACGTGAAATATTTATTGGCGCACCTTATCAATAAAACCGACTCGTATGCCGTGACGTTAAATGGCATGACGCTATCTTATGCCGTCATGTTTCACATCTCACTGGCGTTCCGTGATGGCTAACTTTATTATTTATTTATTATGCTGCTTGACTTGTAATAACTGTAAACTATATAATTATCTTCTATATGTATAAAAATGAATCCCTATTTGCCTTGGTCACGCCATAACTTGAGAACAATTTTACTGATTTCATTTATCTTTTTTATAAGCTAATACTTTGTAGAAGGTTCTTAAGGAAATAAAAATTAGGAAAATTACGCTGAAAATTGGAAAATTCCAGAAAACTTAACGACGCTTTTAACTCGCGGGTGAGAACGCGGAGCGCAGCTAGTTATCAATAAAAATATCTGTCATGTCATCCTAAACTTATTTTAAATGCGATTAGCAAACTCAACTTATACTTGAACAAACTCCTGACTGAAATTAGTTGAGCAACATGCCTATTGTATAGAAATTGATATTGATTTTGCCAATCATCCTACAAGCACCATCACGCTGCAGGCAGCTGATACCAAGCCTCCTACATCTGCGCCAGTTTAATGTACACCTTGTTCGTCCAGTAATTTGTTCTCGAGGCAGTGTTTATCTAACGTTATTATCTACGGGAGGTCAATGTCCGGGACACATAGCTCACACTACCCAATTATAAATCAATCAATAATAGCACGGACTATCGACCGTCCATCTTTACCCGAAAACACATATCATTTGCCTAATTAGATTGGGCGTTAAATCGCCAAACAACCATTTATAATCTGTTCATTTAAAAATAATGCCGCATAAAAAAACTCGTCAAAGATATTGTCAGGAGATACGGCGCGGTCTGTTCGCAGGCATCGCTCGGTAAAAAACTCGAAAAAACTCACTCGGGGCGATCCGTGACTCCTATTTTTTTGTTTTATTATTTTTAATTCATATTATCGTACGGCTATCCCCTTTAATTTTGTTTTTAAGTATGGCCCTCGGTATGCTGGCAGCTACGTTTATGGATATTCAGAATTCCGTGGCGTATCGTCCTCGGGTCCACGGGGCGATTTCGTTTTATGTAAATTCGAGTTAGTGCAGGTGCGTTAGAGTAATTGTGAGATGTGTAATGTTAGAAATTGCTCTTTTTTAGTTTAAGTAAGATCCGTCATAGTACACACTCTAAAGTATTACAACATGCCATCCCCTTTTTCCCTTATCCTGCCATCCCCTTTTTACTACAGGACAAGTAGAAAAACGGCCCACTACCACCCATACATTGTGGATTTTCCTTGGATACGTACCAAACGTTTTGATTCTACATTTCTAATCCGTACGGCCAAAGTTTGGAACAACCTGCCAGCTTCCCTGTTCCCTGAGAGATATAACCTGGGCCTTTTCAAGGCCAGAGTGAATAGGTATCTTCTAAGTCTGCGTGCTTCATCTTCGACCACATCGTCGCTTACCAACAGGCGAGTTGGTGGTCAAACGCGGACTTATCAGCGTTAAAAAAAAAAAAAAAAAAAAAACAACAAATAATAAATAGTGCAGAAGTGCAACAGACATAAACTGTTGTCCGTGCCGCGCTCTCTCGAGAAGTCCTCCAAGTTAACGCACGTCATGGGTCCGACGGTTTACAACCACTTGCCGAATGAAATAACGGCAGCCACGAGTCTGCACTCAAACAATAATAGGTTAAAAATATGGCTCATCGAGCAGTCTTTTTACAGATTTGATGAATTTTGTTGATTTGACATAATATGAATGTACCTTTACCATATAGGTAAGAATTATTTGACATGTATTTTTATTATTTTTTGTTATATTATTTCTGTAATGCAATTATATAGTCTGTTTTAATAAATCAAGTAATTATTATTGTAATTTTTCTCACTTTAAGTGAACATTTGTTATTTGACGTGTAAATTGACATTTTATCAATAATTTGCTTATGACTTATAATGGCCAAGTGCAAGTCGGTGACAAATTTCTGTTTACCACCGGTTCTCGTACGATAACCGAAGTGAAGCAACGTCGGGCGCGGTCGGTACTTGGATGGGTGATGGCTTGGACGTTGATGGGATTTTGTCTTTTTGCACAATTTTTTTGTACTTTAGTAGCTAACAAGCTATGTGTTGGTACGGAACCCTCAGTGTGATAGCCCGACTCGCACTTGGCTGGTTTTATTTTGTGACGTTATTTTAATTTAAAAAAAAAACATTGTTTTATTTTGTTTCATTTTTGTTTTAGCATGTGCGCTTTACAATCTGAAAATACCCTTTTCTACCCTCGGTCATGAACCAATAGCTTATTTAATGCTTAAATAAACTATGTGCCGTTTTAGATGCAATCACTCAAAAAGTCGAAGGGAAACATTTTAAGGCAAACCAGTATGTCCAAGAACCTCAAAAATTCAAAGACATAATATATGATATTCACCAACATGCACTGGGCCAGCATGGTGGATTAGGGCCCATCCTCTTTCTCTGAGAGATGGCCTATGTCCCAGAAGTGGGAACCTGATAATATTGACTAGAAAGCTTATATTCGTTATTTTTCACTGGTGATAAAAGTTTTTCACCATTCCATGCAAGGATGTCAGTAAACCATACAGATTCCATTACGATCGGTCCATCGTCAAACATGAAGGATCATGCGCAAGATCGCGATCGAGCCGCCCCGCCCTGCGTGCGCCTGCGCTGGGCGGCGCGAATCGCGACTCGAGCCTTGTTGAGATATGTGAAGAGTAAAATGATTACTACCGCTGTACGGAGGTTAAAAACCTGATCTTTAGTTAAGTATACTGTTTGCATGTTGAAGAAAGGAAATGAGAAAGTCCAGTATAGCTGTTCTAGAGCAATCGACATTAATTGTTTTAGTCTCACTTTGCCAACCAATGAAATGTAGTCTGAGAATATGCTTAGGAACTCAGTGAAAAGTAATGTCTAATGCATAAAACTCCAGAGTTGAAAACTGAATACAAAATTGTTTTAGAAGTTATACCATGAAATAATACACAAAAATCTAGAACTGAAATAATCTTTGTATCTTTTACATGCAATTTATACATAATATATCTATATTATATATACATATTAAGATTTTTTCAAATCGGCTCAGTAGTTTCGGAGTCTATTCAATGGAATATCGAATAGGCTCCGAAACTACTGAACCGATTTGAAAAATTCTTTCACTATTGGGAAGCAATATTTTCCCCGGGTGACATAGGCTATATATTTTTTTAATAGGGATCTTTATTAAAACTCCAATAACGTAACCCAAGGTGTAAAAAAATAAGACTTACACTCGTGCGAAGCCGGGGTGCGTTGTTAGTTATCTATAAGTTAAAATAATTGCTATGAAGGAAACTTATAGCATTATTGTAAATAATATCTATCCGCAAAATATCTAAGTTTACTGTTCGTAAGTTATATTTATGTAGAATTACACTGGTATTTACATAGTTTAATTCATAATGATATTAGAGATAAAATAATCCATGCAAAATTGCACGTCTCAAATCCTCTACACCTAAAGGAACTTAAAGGAAAATTGCGACAGATTTATTCGGTTTTAAAACATCAACAACCACGATAACACCCTATCAGAACTAAAGCATCCTACACAAAGCGATCGCTTGTAAAATATCGCTAATGCAATGTTAACGAGATCACGGTTATGTAAAGACGTAATATTTTGCATTTAATAAGGGCCGCGGTACATAGCGTCCAGCCCACGGCTACAGATGGATCGCGATACCACGTCGGCTATCGAGCTTGTACGTATGAAATTATTGGAAAACTCGACTCGTGCACGATGCATCTGCCCACAACCGCGCCGCGACTCAACCCCGCTTAATGTTGCAAACGACCCGAGAAAGCCGAGTAGGTTTTAAAGATAAATCTACGAGATAGGACCTTTCTTCGTCCGTTGCATATTCGAATTTTAAATCTAAACGGGTCGTTAACCTAACGAAGGGAATGCGAAATGAAGTACCGGACCGTCGGAAAGTACAGGCTGTCCATAAATTAATGAAGGAGTGGTGGACATAAGTGTGGAGGCCCGCGGGTGGGGCGGAGCCCGGCACCTGTACCGATGTATGGATATTCCCAAATCGATAATTCATGTGATCGCCTCGCCTGTAATTAAGTTCGGAGAGTTCGTTTCTTTGATCACACCTAGGCGTTATGATCGCGAGATAATCGACACCGCATGTGTGAACGGTTATTATATTATTTGTTTTCTGGATTTTGATAATCACAATCAGATACAAATACAGACAAATTTGGTAGCTCATTACAGCTTAATAGTCCAAAATAATCAAAACATTACAAGCTAATATTATGGTTACAGCCCATATCTCAAAGGCTTCGAAGTTTTTAGCATGTAATTAGTCTTTCTTCTTTTTATGAAATGATTACAATGTCTACTTATCGGCGATCATCCAAATATCCAGCTTGTGAGACTATACTACAATAAAGATGCTCATAAATAAATAAATAAGGCCGAATTTAATAACAAGCCCGAACCTAAGTAATGGCCGCCAGAAGGCAGTGTTACATATATTATAAAAGCTCTTCATTTTATAACTTTTACGCACATTTCTTAGCGTTGTATTAAAATCTTTAAACACTATAATTTGGAGACGATCGAAGGGTTATAGGAACTTTTTTGGTGGAATCCAATGCTTGAGTCTCGTGGCTTATAGAAACAAAAAGAAAACTGGCACAAAACTGCTTTAGATAAATTATGAACCAGTTTTGTAAACTTTATAAATTATATTTCCATGTAAGTAAATGTTGTTGAGCTTACTTTATTTACTGTTGCCATATTGGATTCCTATAAAATCAAACCAGTGCATATTTGAAAGATACATAATTCATAATTCATGAGTAGAATAAAAATTAAAAACACTAGATGGCATTGATATAGTACCTACATCTACATGCCACCAAAAGAAATCATTAAAAAAAACTCTTGTCTCAAAAGCAATATACTTCCTCAATCTGCTCAATAGCTACACAGCATACTTCACTGCAATAAAATAAATATAGAAAAAGAAAATGTCCTCGTCGGATTTTCAGTTACGTGTCATATTAGACACATGGGGGGTGACGAATTTCTTCGCTGAAAATATTTGAAAAATATTCCAGTCCAGTCAAAATAAATAAAACTTAATTTTGTTACTTCGAGCCATCTTGAATTTTCGTCACTTAAGATCAGGTGAGCTGTAGCAAAACGCTTAGCCTATCAACCATAAAAACACTCGAATCCTTTGCACCATTATTCAGAAGTGTATTTAGGTATAAGAAAATTTTGATGACAAGATATATTATGTGTAGGCAACCTTATAAAAGCGATGGTGGCCGCGCGGTAATAGCGTACATTTTACAATCAGACGGAACCTGGTTTGATCCTCGGCCTTGCACCAATGACTTATTTAGTACTTACTCAAATAAAATATGTGCCATTTTGAAGCCATTGCTGCAAACGGTGAAGGAAACTACTCGAGGAAACTGGTATGTCCAAGAACCTCAAAAGTTCAAAGACATAATGACATTCACTAAAATGCCAGGCCAGTATATGGGCCATCTTCTCTCACTCTGAGAGAAGGCATGAATCCCAGCAGTAGGAACATGATAGGCTGAAATGATGATGATGATTATCTGATAGTAAACGAGCTACAAGCTGTGTATTATGGCCCTGTATTATATATATGACATTCACCAACATGCACTGGGGCAACATGGTGGGTTAAGGCCTATACTTTCTCAGAGAAGGCTTTTGTCCCAGCAGTGGAAATATGATAGACTGAAATGATAAACATCACAATATCGTCACAGTCATCAGGTTTTTATTAACAAACTGTGTATGACACCTCAATGGCCGGATTCCAGCCATTGAGTTTGCTTCCAGTTCCTCATTACTTTCAAAGGCCATGTCCAGTAATGCAAGTACCTACTGTAGACTGACAGATGGAATATTGGCTACTGCTTCTTTGTAATACTTAGATATCAACAACAGGAAGTGGGATATTTAAGCCATTTATGGTTACTAAAATGTTTGCTAGAGGTGGTTTCCAATTACTGTTATATTGCCAATATTTCGAGCAGAAAAAGAATTCTAAAGAATGATCCGCATGGTTTATTAGTTTGTCCAACCAAGTATTCTCCATAAAAAACTGTACCTTTAAACATTAAGATACAAAAGGACATGGCGATTTGGCGAGAGACGACATTCTTGCTCAATCGTATCTCACGTCAACAATTTAACTCCAATCCTTATTTACTTGCCAACTAGAAAAACAAAGTGAGACGTCGTTGCATCGCATCGATCGCGCTAGGATGCCATCGCGTCGTCCGACGACGGCGACCGCTTTGCTGCGTTTTTCAAAGGCATACCTCGTGCGGGTGCGATCCGGTGAGGACTTTATCCATCGAGTGCATGTCTTGTGTGCGCATACGCCGCGATCTAGATGTGGCGGCGCCGGCGAGCGGAGATGATATCGCAAAGCCGCGCGACAATTGCTAACACTGCTGCGCTGCGACGCAGTGCGGCGCCGCGACATTGCAAATTATTCGAAGCCCAATGAGCAAGTCGGCCGATGGTCATTGCTAAAAGCAGGCTCGTGAAGATATTCCAAAGATTTCTTGTCAATATGGAACATTATATTACATACATACATTATTATACTGCTTACTATAAAACTATACCTTCTCTTGGCTTTAGTATCCTTTTTGGGAGACCGCTATAGACTTGAAAGCGTGAGGTCGCGGGTTCAAAGCCCGGGCCCGTACCAATGAGATCTTTGGAGTTTATATACGGATTTTCATACTACTGGTTTTTCGGTGAAGGATAACATCGTGAAGAAACCTGCATACGTACGGAAAAGGAATTCAATGGCGTATGTGAATCCCACAACCCACAACTGAGCCAGCGTGGTGGATATGGTCCAATCACCCTTTTTGGGGGTAGGCAAAAGTCCAGCAGTGGATTTTTAAAAGGCTGATTATGATTATGATACTTTCTCTTACTGTTTCAATAGAAAGGAAACGGTAGCATTCTATCATTGATTTTTAAATCAAAGAATTAAGCTAAAATTTAGACCAGGGGTTCCCAAACTTATTTTACTACTGCCCATTTTGAGAATAAATAATTTTTTAGCGCCCCCATTTTTTCACCTACTTAAAAACCACTATAACTTCAAATTAAATTAATCAATTATTGTGAGCTATATTAGCGGTGAAGTTCACAAGTTGTAGTTGAGAGTCGAGAGCTAATGCAGTCGGTGTCTAAGAGGCCTCCTAGATAAATGAAATTACAAATCACCCCCCAAGCCTCAAAAAACACCCCCTATTTTTTTTCTGGGTCTCTTACCACCCCCCTTTAGGCCTGCAGCACCCAGAAGGGTCACCGACATAGCTGTTAAAATTTGCAAGTTGAAGTGGCAATGGGCAGGCCACATCGCTCGAAGAACCGATAACCGATGACACTGATTTAGACTATTGCTGTTTCTAAAGCAAGGTAAGTAACTAATGCCACAACCTCAAGTTCCATCATAGAAAATAGTAACATTAGTCATGAACTTTACTGTTCAAGCAGAAACACGAGGATTTTACAGAAAAATGTGATGGCAAATGCCTAACCTGCCTAGCACACGTAGGCAGCTATCAGGCCGCAAAGGCGCGATCTCCGAAATGGCCCACGCGCGGGCCATTCGGGCCTAGGCCGGGACGTGGGGACACACGTCGAGATGGGACGATTCTACGAACTGGGACGCACAGATAAACTTCCCAGTGTCTTCGAGTTAGCTCTCTTAAAGATAACGATTTTGAGCTGATTCTCGGACTGTCGACCAAAATATGAATAGAACAATGACATCGAATAATAAAAAACTACGACGAATGAATAAAAAAAACATGGGGTTATTTTTTAATTAAATACCTAACAAAAAACACAGTTATAAGTTACTAGAGCTTAAAACATAAAACACCACAAAAAATGGCACAATTTAGTTAATTTTCTTCATCTATATAAAAGTATGTAAGTAAGTATGTTCCCTATGGAACGGATGGACCGATTTTGACAGGAATTTTACTGGCAGATAGCTTATGCGATAAAGAGTAATTCACGCGGGTGGAACCGCGGCATGCAGCTAGTGATTTATAAAAAGGAAAACTCTAAGCTCCAAACAAAATGAATTGTGAATAATATATAGGGTGGTTTCTCTTAGGATTCATACACAATAAACCCGAGAAAATTCAAATTAATGACAAGGTCCCCTTGTCAACTACAGTACGGCCGCTAAGAGAATGCGTCTGACAGCTACGAATAACATTGTAAAACGAATGAAATCATTTTATTTTAATATTTTACCATAGTATATTAGCTACCAGCTACAATCTTGCGTTCAAAGAGCTATTAACAGTGAAAAGAATTTACGGTTTTTGTTCAGATTTTAACTGAGTTATGGCAACTGTCAGACACATTCTTTCAGCGGCCGTACGTTTAGTGCCCACATAATGTATACCTACGGCAGGATTAGGTCCATTTATGTACCTATCTGTCAGTTGGATTCCGTCACGTGCGCGTGCGCATCTGATAGTTGTAGAGGAATGTTACGCGACACGCAAACGAGCTCTCGGCCAAACAAGGAGTTTAGCAACTCGACCCTTTTGATGTTTGCTCTGACGGAGATTGTTCTGACCATATTCAGTAGGTTTTAATCAACATTAAAAGCTGCTTTTTAGGGTCCCAGTATTATATGGGGAGCCTAAAAAGTATGTACCTAACAGCAAAGATTGTACTATGGCTGCCAGAGACCTATAATAGATGAGTGGTCTGATATACATAATATATTTTTAAATAGATATTAACACCCAGATATAGACCAAACACAAACGTTCATGACATGAACGTTAGTTTTAGGTGGGAATCGAACCCACGCCACCAAGCGCAGAAGGCAGGTTCACTACCAACTTGGCTTCCAGCGCAGTCAAATAATGGTGGCACTTCTCAGTATCGCTAAGTTATGATATAAAGAAAAACAAATGGCAAAAAGGAGTGATTATACAAAAGTTAATCACTCTCATGTAACCATTAGTTATAATATTGGCTTCTAAAGGAATTGACAATACAAAAAAAAAAAAGTTAATAGGTTTTTGACCGCTATCTCACCTGATGCGGTCTGCTATGGAGCACGCTTGCCTAGAAGAAACCAATTCGCTCACAATTTGAAGTCGGTAAAAGAAAGTATCCTAACAAAGAATCCAACCTGTTACAAAATCTCAAAATAAAATTCAATAGAAATAGTCATAAGCCAAAAAGAGGAAACGTCCAAAATATGAGTCGGTCGCAGAGACCGCCGGGCGCGTCGCCGCATTCCCACCTTTTTTGCCAGAAGTATTTATTGCAACACTGATGCGCTGGCGTGGACTAAGGACTCTTACCATCAGTCGCTTAAAGTCAGTGTAGCTTTCAATGTAGCTTGAGTTCATTCTATTCCTGAAGTTATGTTGAAGAGTGAGAGAGTTAAGTTTTTATTGACGTACTTAGCCTAATAACGGGTAACGGAAATAGGATATCCTATTTAAATATTATAGACAATAAGCTATCGGACAGATGTTTGAAGAAATTATTTATGGCGGCCAATGTAGCTCAGAGATATAAGCGTTAAATTTTTTTTGGTCGGATTAGCAAGGGATGCTCTGACTCTTTCCTGCAAAGTGAGTGTCAGTACGGAGTTTGTATGGCATGCTTAGCTGAAACGTCATTTGTGAGTATAGTGCGTTCTCTGTCTAGCAAGACATTAAAATACTTATATTTTCCTTACTTTGAACACATAATTTTGTTTTCGTTAATCGGCTCTATTTATGAGGAAGCTTTTTTTACAGACAAAAAAAAAGCAGTTCGGTTGCCTATTCAAAAATTTTACGAATGGCGAAGGACAAATTTTAACTAATGTGCTAAATGTTACTAAATGTTTGGATATTCCTTGACACGAATACAATTATGTAGAAAAAAAAATCTAAGTAGGTACCATGTTTTTTTTTTTTTTAAAGCTTCAGGTATTTCTTATGACATATTCAGGCTAAAACAAAAGCTATCGAGAATCTTATCTATCTTTCTTAGGCTAATTGTTTAGTTTTAGTTACTTACTGTAAATGAAAACTCGCATAATCATCAGAAAAGTTATGTTCTAAGAATCGAATGAGAATACATATTTCATGATCAGAAACTGAAGTCGAATAAACCAGTGAACTGAGCTGAGCTTAGTTATAATCTAAACTGATAAAAATCGAACCCTCTGACAAAACTGTCGGCAACCTCCCAGCATTCGGAGCACCAAAGAAATATGAATAAATTGCATAAATATTTATCGGCACGCATAATGCCGGCACCACCGCCATAGTCCAAAAAGACTTCTAAAATACAATACAACATTCTCCGAGGACATAATTGTTTTTGCAGTTTTGTCCCGGAATTTTATCAAGCTGAAGCACACCGTTAGTGCCATTTTTAAGACGTATAGATTCATATCAGTACGAATAGCCGCGGGGGACGAACATCTCTTAAATCTTCCTTCATTTCACTCATCTTTTTATTACTTAAGACAGTATTTTACTAAACTTGTCCACCACATAATTTGGACTTTTTGTTCCCCTCTTGTTTGGAGTTAATGTGATAAGGGGCTGTCATCGTTGGGCTAAGTTAATTGTAAGGTTTTCCCGCTTCCTTTTACTCTACAGTGCTCATAAATGATTGAGATTAAGACTCTACTGCAATTTAGATTGCAAGTGTATCTACTTTACTTATACTGTTGTCAACGGAGTTATGTCAAGTAAACGTTTTTGTACCTCTCTAATGATGCCTCTGGTGTTACAAGTATCCATAGGCGACGGTGACTGCTTGCCATCAGGCAGCCCGTCTGCTTGTATGCTACCTATGGCATAAAAATATATTTACTACAGTAAAGTTATATGATTATTTACGGGATATTTACCGTGGTAAGGTTGTGGAATGAGCTCCCGATATTTCGGCGCAGTTACATGCACCATGTTCACGGGAAGACTGAAGAATGCGGGTAGTTGGTCGAACAGTTAAAAAGTTAGGTGCAAACATAACGATTTACACTATTTCTTAGTCTTTATTGTATATTTTCTACAATTCAGTTGTGACAAAATGGAAAGCTATCTAAAGCTTGCTAAGCAAATCTTTGAATTTGACTACAAATCTAAGCAACACTGCCTTCTATGTCTTCTGATACACGACACGGACCAGGTGAGCCATGTCTTCCAATCGCGCACAATATAAATCAAAACGCTGCTCTATCCGTCGTCGAGTCCTTCAGATTCAATACGGGCGTCCTGCTGTGCTACCACACAAATTTACGACGGCCTCCGAACACTACCTTCGACAATGCAACACGAGATGCCGATTGTTTTCTCCGAGTTATTCTCAACAAAATAACGTGATTTATACAAACTCTGCATCGCGGTGTGTTCGCATCGCTAATATATCTTGAGTGACGGAGGCGATGCCAGAAAGACTCTACGAAGTGGATATTTAGTTAAATCTAAAAGTTCTTTTGCTCAAGCTATGGAACGAAATATTTGCTTGTTACACAACTTTTAACAACTTTTTTTTTGTTTGTGTTATATCCTACTAAATAGATACTGGATATAAGAATACCCAACGAGTATGCAACTAAGTAAATAAGTACCTAGAATGTCATGCACACAGGTTTCATGTTAAGATTTCTCTTAGCTGCAGGGATAGAACTGGCCACGATAGCATCATTCCCAGAAATGTGGACACGTGCTCTCGTGTCCCTCGGATACGTGCAGATACGCCTGAATATCCACCGCATCACAGGTTTCCTCGGTTCCCAACACGAATAAATATTCCTTTTATTCCAATTTGTCAGCTAAGCCACTCTCTGCGGCGAGTTATCTCCGTATTCAGCGGTAAGCTCCCGCCAAAACAATACGGCAGTATCGTTAAAAAACGTGCTTGAATACTGCATTTATCATCGTTGATTAAATACCATTGTTTTGTATCGGCAGACTCGGGGTCCCCGCGCTTCGTGTTCCTTTTTCGTCTCTCCGTGTCTCGCATTGTAGTCGCTCGGAGACAATAAGTCTGTTAAATTGGCCTCCTATACTCGTTATATTATATGCCCGGAGCTTGTATTTATGTCCGCTGCGGACGCGTGCGCCCGCGCCGCTCAGCCCAAGCTTGCCTTCCTTGTAAATTCTTCCAAGCCAAGAAAATTTGTTTTGTCGCAATTCTGTTATGATTTGTTCTAATCGCTTTTGTGTTTGTATTCATAATATTTTTCTTCTTTTAATTTTATTGTTTCAAGTTGAGAACTTTGAGCAATTTCAGACCTTCCAAAAACTCATGGTGTAGATAGCCATGATGTTTTCACCAGTTAAACTTCAATTTTTACCCGTCACAAAGTCTGGATCTTTACTCGATAAGCTAGAAACGTTATGGTTATCTTTTCGTACGGTACTTATGGGGAAGATAAGTTACTTTAGAAAATCAGACATAGGAAGCGAATTCTTAGAAAGTTAAGCCATGTAGAAATAGTCTACTACGCCTACACATTGCTGGCGGAGCACGTACTGCAATTTAGAAATCTAGATTTGGTAGAAAACGGGTTGTTTCGTGTTCTTGAAACTTAGTGCATTTCCAAGTAAAACCGCTCAGTGTCTCATACGTGACGGAGACGTAGTGTACGCGACGACACTTCAATGGACACCGGCGCGTGCCGACTATGTTTTTCCAGTTTTCCCACTGAACAAGTTAAATAACTCAGCCACATCCACGTGCGCACGAGAAAAACGAAAAAATCCTTTGAATATTCAAATAATGCTTTTAACAGAGTAAAAAGTATATATTTAACATATGCCATTTTAGTATCGATTTATTTTAACGAGTGGCGCAAAGCACAGATCTGTACATAAAACCTCATTCACAACGCGCTTCTTACTAATTATTGTGGTAATATAAGAAATATGACATAAATTATAATTATACGCCGCTGCGATTCAATCATTATCACATGAATGGTTGTCATAACGTACTCCCAATTAGGATCGTGCGGTTCATGTTATGTTCGTAATTAATAACAATAAATTAATTTCGAAAAATAAGCGCAGTGGGCCCGATCTCCTGACGATGCCGTATAGCGAGACCATCTAACAAAAAGGGGAATGCTTCGCTCTGCAATAAAAATATGTGGTTCGAACGAGAACGAACGTGCCAGAAGAAAAACTGGAGTCGCTCAAGCGCAATATTAACATGGATAATTAATTTATTAATTAGCATCAATTAATCGTAATAAGGCGAGCACTCGATACGCCACGATGGTTTTTCCTACTATAGTTGCTTTTTAGACGACAATTAACTATGCTGTCTTTGTAATACTAAACGCGAATTCTCGAAATTGCCGTCGGTCTTGTTATGAAATGATAATGCGATCGATGATGCCGAATGGCAAAAACATAATGCGACTGATACATACAAAGAACTAGCGGGCTTTCTTTTGATTTTCTTTTTATAACGTTCTATGAGCAGGAGTTGCGATGCGGTGCAAATTATAATCGAAGTTTAAGAGCCTCAATCTGGATAAATATTTGCAATGGACGAGTGCTCGGCAGACATTGATAAATAAACAGCTGTCAATAAGCTGTCCGGGCGGCGGCGAAATTCGAAAAATGGTCTTCGTTCATTAATAATCGAAATGGATGCTAGCAGCGTAGATGATTGTGATATGCTACCTGTATTCCGGATCAAGCTTCAGATTTTTGATACATAGTAATATATTTACACATTTAACAAGTTCCCGTCATGCTTTTTAATTGCGTCCTTCGATTTTATATGCAAGGAGGACGACGTTCGCTTGACGACATTTTTGATTCATTATACGTAGGCGTAGAGTCCGTAAAAGGCAAAAACATTGCATTGCTTTTAACATCGGCGCGTCAAGACCGCGGCGGCGCAAGGTCACAGTTTTATTATATTTTTATCGGCGATTAGCATAAACCTTTGCGCGTCGACGCTTTTCGTTTTATTGTTGTATTTTATGTTTAGCGTTATAAATATTGGCAGTTTCTTCCTCGTGGATATCGACGCGGCTATTAGGGCTTCAGCGGCGGCATTTTGTAGACTCATTTATTGATCGTATACTTGGTTTACCGACGCCGTTCTAGATAACGGTGTATTGATGGCTTTTAGATTAGCCCTTCAGCGGAACGTGTCGAGGCGTTCGGCGCGTCATAAAATTAGCCTGCTGTGGAGTGACAGATCTCGATCCGAGCCTCTGGTCTAACTAATGGAGCGAGATGACAATCTTATGCTTATTAGAATGGAATTCAATAAACTGAATAGCGTATGGTCGCATGAGTGACCGTTGCGTCGGCTACCGTTCGGTATCAGATTCGGTAGCAGCGGCGTGTATCTCGGCCATTACTTTATCATGCCTTATCGATACACCGGCTGTGTTCGAGCCAGCCTCAGATATATCTGTCGATGGTTAAATATCATAGACGGTTATGGTAGTTTCATGGGTGCGGCCAAAAAAGTCAAACATTGAACGGATAATCTCTACGATCAGTTTGTAACCAGAGGTTAGAATTCGAAAACTCCGAACAAAAAATAAAAGATCGTTAAGTGAATGCTTTGCATATTTTGTATGAGATATGGACACCGTCCGAAGTTCAAGCAAGAATGCTTTAATGTATGTGAAAATAATTTGTTTTGAATTTGCTGCGCGGTTTTTATAATGCATATTTTTTTCATAAATTTTTTGGGACTTATAATAAACTTTCTCATGTCAATCCCACTAGATGGACCGACGACATAGTGAGAGTCGCTGGCATCCAGTGGATGCAAAAGGCAGGCTGTCGTTCAGTGTGGAGGTTAAAGGGGGAGGCCTATGTTCAGCAGTGGACGTCTTCTGGCTGATGATGATGATGATGATGTCAATCCCAGTGTACGTTCTAATCTAGAAAACGCAAAATTAACACAAAAAACAAACACAGGATCGATGGTCATTTGAGGTGACTCACGTATCCTAACAGCTCCCTGGCTGCAAACGTATGGGTTCAGCCAGTAGCCTATTAAACTGACCCACATCTAGTCTGTTCAGATGGTAAGTCACCTGAAATCTTCTCTCATGGAGGCGGAGACATTCCACCAGTAGGTGGTATACATCTTCCTCACTCTATATGTATCACAATTTGGTGTTTCCGTTTCCCTATCATAAAAGGAGATTGTTTTAAAGGCATATATGGCCATTCCTCAATCTGTATGCTGTAAGAATGTGCATAATTAGTGAGTAAACACGTAGGCAAACACACAAGAAAAAAAAACCGCAACACTTCAATTTTTTTTAAATAATATCAACTAAGTTTTAACCCACAAGTTTGGTTACCTTACCTTATTTTTATGTCGCAGACGTTTTCTTTTTCTAATGTTTAAACAATAAATTACCATAATTGGGTACGTTAAAACAACATCGATATAAAATTAAAGTTGACATTCTGAACGACATATCTGCGGGGGACCCGCCCGGCGCTACTGCCGACCCTGGACCACAGATAACATATCAGTTACTACACACCTCAGTAGGTGTAGTATATTTAATAGTTGCTATAGAACCTTCTCCCCAGGAGCCTTTAAGGCTCCCACGGCCTCAGCCATGAGGAATGTTCATTTTAACACAAAATGCTTTATTTTAAACGGAAGTGGAATATTGACTTTTGGTGTCTACCTGAATGAGATCGAAATCAATTTCATTTCTTTGAAAATTACCAAAAAATGCTGATCAATAAAGTCTGTGAAATTTTCGGATAGAAAGCGTTTATTAGGTATTACTTTCTCCCATTTTCGATGTGTAAGGTAAAAAGTTTAGAAAACTACTAAATCCAAATCATCGTTTTTAGAGTTCCGTAACCAAAGGGTAAACACGGGACCCTATTATCAAGCCTACAATGTCTGTCTGTCTGTCCGTCTATCCGTCTGTCCTATATCTATCTATTAATGGGCTGTATCTTCCGAACCGTACCTAATAGATAACCAGTTGAAATTTTCACAGAACATTTATTTATTTATTTTATTTATTTATTTATTTACGGCGGATTAACTACGAAATAATAAAAAAAGACAAAATGTAAAACGAAAGGGGGTCAACAAACGTATTTTTTTATTAGCTCTAATGTAAAAATGGTAATAAGTATAAGTGTCAAACTTGCCATGATTATATTGCACACTCTAAAATATAACAACAAATAATAAATAATGGCCAAGCGCGAGTTGGTGGCAAATTTCTGTTCATTACCAAGTTATAATTGTGTTATACTCGAGCGCCTGTAGCAAAATAGTTAACTGTAGCTGCATAGCAATTGCTTCAACTATTTTGAAAGGCGTTATAATAACTGGTAGTTCGGTTACTTGGACGACCTTATTGTATTTTGTGGTGGTACAGAACCCTCAGTGCGCGAGCCCGACTCGCACTTGGCCTTATTTGTGGTAGGTAAATAGACACGGTAGTTATCGCGATCAACCCATTCAAATAACAGATGAGTAACGGAAAAACAATTTAGTATCAAGAGAAAAACGATTATTTACCATCACAAGATTTAAAAGCAAACAATATCGCCCACAAACTGATTTCCTGGAAGCTCACAGTGAGCATCTTCAGTAACAAGGCAGTAAGTCTCATCATCAGTCACTGCTTTTCACTTATAATGATGTTAAAATGTTACCTAACAGGCGTTCTTGTCCACCCATTGTACAGGCTCGATACACAAAAAAACAAGCCTCTTAAAAAATGACTCCCAATTTATTTGGAGTATAAAAAGTCACATTTCCCATGACACCAGCCTGGGCGTTCTGTCCTCTGAGGATAGGGTTACCATGGACTTATGGTCTATGGGTCTTACTCGTATCATTTTGATATAATGATTATTTTTTCTCTCAAATATTAATTTAATTCAGACGAAATCTATAAAAAATACAAAATAAGATAAAATCAAGCAGATACAGTTAGGCGAATAAATAAAATTATTAATAAAAAAAAAGACTTTTTATAACAAGCTTTCGCCATATTGCAATTAGTGGGACGTAATTTAATTTTTCGGAATCTTCTCAACAATCGTTGATACCCATATCACGGGGGTGCATAAAAAATAACTGGTCCGCCATTTTGGAAGTCCACCATATTGGATTAATAATGACGTCACTAAGCTAATTGTCAGGGCTATTGACATGCATTGTCATCTAAACTAATATTATAAAGAGGAAAGATTTGTATGTAAGTATGTTTGTAACGAATTGACTCAAAAAGTACAGGACCGATTTAAAAAAATCTTTCACCATTTGAATGCTACATTATCACTGATTAATATAGACTATTTAGGCTATTTAACCATACCCGTGCGGAGCCAGGGCGCAGACCGCTAGTCTAAACTAAACATGTAGGCAAAATTGCAGCTCAATCGGTTGGGGATAACTGTTTTAATATTCAGTTGCAAGATTTGACCCACATGCTAACAAGACAGGTTAAATAAAAGCTTGTAAAATAGGTGTAGTAATATTCAAATAAAATCACATCAGATTTTTAAATGTCAGTTCATAAGTTAGACTGCATGGCAAACAAAACTGCAGTCGAAACGACAACGCGTAGCGCGTAGCATGTTGCTGGAACAATAAGTGTTGGTTGGTTGCTGGTGGAATAATAAGTAATAGCTAAATGTTATCATGGCCGACTAGGTTTTAGGGGGAATCTAGGGGAAAGTAATGAAGTTCTTGTAACCAGAGTACCAACATTTTAGGATATTATTGTATACGATGTTAATCATAACCCATGGATATTGATTTCGAACACAAGGCACAAGCGAGCACAAGGCTAAAACTTTAATTCGCAATCCTTCCAAAAGACAAAGGCTCAAACCTCAGTTCAAAATCCTTAAAAGAGACTCAAGGCTAAAACCTAAGCTCAAAATCCTTTTAAGAAGCTCAAAGCTATAACTTAAGTTCACAATCCTTACAAAAGACTCAGAGCAAAAACTAAAGTTCAATATCCTTAAAAGAGACTCAAGGACCTAAGTTCACAATTCTCACAAAGGCTCAAGGCTAAAAACTAAGTTCATAATCCTTACAAGTGACTCAAGGCTAAAACACAAACTCACAATCCTTCCAAGAAGCTCAAGGCTAAAACCTAAGTTCAAAATCCTTACATGAGGCTCAAGGCTAAAACCTAAGTTCACAATCCTTACAAGAGGCTCGAGCCTGGATAGATGGTGACCCTACCCACGCGACGGAGCGCCATCCTTCTTCGATATTTCATTGTCGTTTTTTATTTGAATCGCTTTGACATTTGGGAGTTGGGTCACTTATTAAATTAGTCTTTGTATTTAAATGAACAATTAATTTATACGTTTATGCACGCTCCTGTTTGCGGAGTAAAGGTCTTTTTTATGGATATTGACTTAGAGATGTTTGTTTTTATTCATGCATCTTGTATAATACCAGTTGAATGTCTCTTGTGTGTGAAAAACACTTACAGGTTTTTTTACAACGTATTGAAACACAACGAAAGTCTGCGTATCATTTTAAATTGAGATAATTTAACTAATTTTTTTATTAAGAAAACGTACAGTGATATGATATAAATAGTTTACAAAGAATTTAGATAACTTAGCACTACTAACACGTTTCCGCATCTCTATCTCTATCTCTACATCTCTACATAGTATAAATTGAAGTCGGTTTCCGTGTCTGTCTGTCTGTATGGCCGCTAACTCCTCCTAAACCACGCAACGGATTTTGATGCGGTTTTCACCATCAGTTAGATACATTTTCAAGGAAGGTTTATATATATAACTAGTGACCCGCCCCGGCTTCGCACGTAAATTACACCCGTGCGAAGCCGGGCGGGTGGGTCGCTAGTAATATATAAAAATCTAATTAACAGCTTCTTTACGCTAAACAATTTACTATAGGTAGGTTAAGGTAAGTGTAAAAGTATAAAAATATAGTATCTAGTAAAACAGCTAGATAAATATATAAGTAAGTATGCCTGTCTCAATCAATCAATCAAATGTATCAATCAATCAGTATGTAGTATGCACAGTATCAGTAGTGTATGTGTAGCAATCAGAAATATATAAACAGTAGGTATACAAAATACATTGCAGGCTCAAATAATTTTGCTATGAGTTGATTTTTTTAGAGGAACAAACCATATGAATGGGACATAAAAGTTAAGAGTAAGAGTTGCATTAAAACACTGTTTTAAACTATCACGGTTGTTCACTAAAGTTATATGATTATTTACGGGATATTTACCGTGGTAAGGTTGTGGAATGAGCTCCCGATATTTCGGCGCAGTTACATGCACCATGTTCACGGGAAGACTGAAGAATGCGGGTGGTTGGTCGAAAAGTTAAAAAGTTAGGTGCAGACATAACGATCTACCCTCTTTCTTAGTCTTTTGCTACGGTTATCACTGGAACTCGAACTCGAACCTAAGTCCCGACAAAACACACTCACTGTATCACTACGTATAGTATTTTGAACACATTTTGAACGCGAGCTTTTATTTTTAAGGCAACCTAATACTGGATTCCACGCACTGGCGAGTTGAAAACCATCACCTCGATTGAAATTCTGGCATTTCGAGATTTCAATAGTTAATATCCCGTAAATAATCATATGACTTGCAAGGAGGTATTATATGGTATTATATGGAGGTATGTATTATACACAACATTAAAAGCAACTTTTGCAATGGGATGAAAAAATATCACCTGCGCTTTACAGTTTCATCGAGTGTACATCTTTCTATGGAACACCTGTTTTATGTGATTTCAAGGGTTGGTTCCATAGTAACATTGTTGATAATGATGATCTCTTATAAGCTTGCCATCATCGTTCTGTGTTCATTTTAATAGATCTCATTTGACATTGTCTGGAAAATCAGAGTAATTCGTAAAATTCCCTTCTTTTTCATTATTACAGTAAATAATGTATTTTTAACTTTAAAAAAATTAATTATGGTGCATTTCTTTAAAAATATATATAATGTTGTTGAATTTTGATGAAGTGTCAAATGTTAAGAGACATAACTTTTATGTTGTTTACATATTAGTATTAGCTTTTTATTAAATTATCTATTTAATTTTCAGGTCTAGCCCAGACAACTGAGAGGCATTGTTGGCAAGCCATTACTAAAAAGATCCTGTTCAATATAAAATATTTAAAAAAAACTTATTATTTTTATCAAAAAAATCAGGCTATAGAATGACACAAGGCCATATATGCATATTTAAAGTATTTTTAATAATTATAGCAAGTAACATGTAACCATGACTTAAGAGATGAGGATAAAATCATGAAATCAAATGTTGCGTTGCTACGAATCGGTCTGTTGTATCTACGGTTCCCACGAAAAACAAGACACCACCCTTGTACCTACGTTCTACCAATATATTAACAGGGTCATAAAAGAAAATCAGAAGTCATTTAAATATTAAAATCGACGCTAAGGAACTTCCACTAATCAGTTCCTATATTACAATTTTATATTATTTTAATAGTCAATAGATGATATCCCGTGGCCGGTGTCGTAACACAGGTAGGTCGGCATTTTATCCGTAGGTATATCGGCCATCAAAAAACAATTCCCCACGATGAGGTCCGTAATATCCGATTCCCACAATTCCTAGTAGAGAGACCTTTACTGATGTTCGACATTAATCCTAATGTAGCGATCTCGGTTGCCGTCGTTTAATCTAAACGAAAATATTTCAATGCCCAATAAAACTATGGTGCGGAGAAAAAAGCGTTGGTTCGAGCACTGCTCGTAAGGTATTCAGTGAGTATGACTTCTGGGAAGCAATGTGGACCACTGTCATATCACGACTGGCTCGTAGGGATGGCGACGGTATGCTAAGAATTTTTATCGATATTATTGTGTTTATATCGATGAAATGCTGGTAGTCGACAATTGAAATGTATGTAACTGCAAAAAGTTAGATCATCAATGATGACGGTGAGATCAATAAATTAAATAAATAAAAAGTATTTATTACACACGCACAATACATTGAATAGATAAATAACCACCAAACTAGGTGTCCTAATAGGTAGTCTTGCCATGATGTTATATTTTGTTCGCACTTAAATGATTTAGTCGTGGTAACAAGTTTTGAAATAATAAATTATTTTGAACATTTGAAGCTAATGTCACAAAATTTAGGAATAGGTACTATAATATAATGGTATTAAATTAATATATACATCATATAATTATGTATGTATAAATATAGAAAAGCAAAATAAGTACTCGCACTGACTCATTACAAAAACTGTTTGACCTACGAAGCTGAAATTCTGTAGGTAGATTTCTTATGGGATGTATAGTTCCGCTATGATAAATAACTTTACGAAAGGTGCTGAATTGAGGGGGAAAGAGGGTTGATATAATATATGTATATGAATGTCTAAGCGTACAAAGGTGCAGATTACAGCCATTTATGTATATTGATCAAAAAACCATAAAGGTTTTTATCATGTATTTTTTATTTCTTTAGAGTAACTTATATACAGAATATTGTAGAGCACATAATTTGAAATAAGGTTACGTTCTGTTTCTTATTATAGCAGTAAATACCTACCGGCTTTAATAATTTCCGATCATATCAGAGTTTACTGTGTATAACTCGATAGCCACATTCAAAAGAACAGTTTTATCGATATAAAATCGCGCTACGCATCACTAGCCGGAGTGACCGGCGCAAGCGCAGGACAGATGATCAGTCATGCGCCAGATGCTGCGATAAGCACGGTAGCCGCTCATTAATCTGCCGCCCCACCACTACCCACCAACCAATTAACTGCCTTAGATGCAGTTCTAGGAATCCATGTGAAAGCTATAAGTGCATAAAATATTTGTGAACACCATATCAAAGCTTTTTTTTATCATCGAATTCTCTGATAACAAAAACCCTTGTTAGAGGACTCTAGGCAGCTAAAAAAATCTGACAATAGAGTAAATCCTAGCCCAGTTATAAACTTAACTTTATCAATTATTCTAAAAATAATCAAATAAACTTATTTAAACCTTTACATATTGTAAGTTGCAAAATTCGGTTGCGATGGCAGCCGGATGCACTTTTTCTGAATTTTGTACTAGACCTTAACATCCACGTGTTTGTAAATCAATGTAGATAGATAATAAACCGTTATAACTACCATTCTTGCAGTAGGTATTGTACCAAGTTGATTTCGAACTAACTTTGTTAAAACATACAGGTTTTTAAGTACCTAGACACTTCAAAACATGTTACAAAACACTTTTTGCTCGTTTAGAATATAGGCGTGTGACTTTCAGAGCTCTAATTTGTACTCTACAAAACCATTTATTTTTATGTTTTGCATGAAAAAAAAAATATACTTGAGTAAATTTTTTATGGTAAGCAGAATTGATCAAGAAATCGCAAACATTTAAATGATATCATATGGTTAATGCCAACGAGGTGATATCTGTTACTACTGCAAATTTATTACAAGGGCCTTACGGACAACAGCTATTGCGGCACCTAATCCGCTCAGTTGGAAAATCACGCGACCGCAAACCGTATCTGGGCGCGATAAGGTTTACGTTCGCGTGATTTTCCAACTGAGCGGATTAGGTGCCGCAATAGCAGTTGACCGTAAGGCCCCAGTTCAGTTGGGCAACCAATGTGAATAACGAAAAAAATGTCCTTTGCAAATCTTGGCCAACTCGCTAACTACCAATAATTTTGTTCGGTGATATTTTTGTTCACTAATTAAAGTTGAAAATAAATGGTTACTTTACTACGTCCTAACCCAAAAAAGCTTTTGAAAAAATGGTTATTGTGGTTATCAAGCTACCAACAAAACAATAAGGTTCTTGGAATGATCCTCATGATACTTAGTCACTGCTTAAAAATCCACATTTGTAAAAATTTATTCTACAAAAAACGCTAAACCGTTTGTGCTTAATTGTGTATTTTGTTTCTTTATGATATTCCCAATTAAAAGCAAGCCTTATATATCTTGCAGTAAGTAGTTATTTATTTTAGTTCAGTGGCTTTGCTTTTGCTTTGACTCTGCACTTTTGCACTTAAAGAAAACTGGGCAAAAGTAATCAATCTGGGTGTCTTCAAGTCGATAGTGAATAGGTTTCTTCTAGGCAAGCGTGCTCCATCGTAGGCCGCATCAGCGCATAACATCAGGCGAGTTGACGGCCAAGCGCAAGCCTATTTATAATTTAAAAAAAGTAGTATATGATTTGCTGATTTTGTCTATGAACCAATAACGATAGTTTACCTCAGATCAGACAAGCCAAGGAGATACGCCGTAGTCACAGTACAATAAAATTATCGTTTGTGATCAAATGGCTCCGTATTTCATAAAAAAACACTATTCCGCTAAACCGCAAACTGTAACGTAAAAACTGAACTAAATCAATGAACTAAAGGGTCTAAAGGCATCACGCATTATACAGGCCAGATACAGATGCGTTCGCATCTGCCACGCCATCTTACCATATCTTCCTTGTTTGTCTGATCTGAGATACATCCTTGTGCAAAGGATCATACATTCTGACCGGCAGTTAAGAGAAAAATATTAGATTAATAGAATTTATTATTTATTAAAAAAATATATATTAAATTAAATTAATAAAACTACCGAGTATTTGAATGCTCCCTTATGATTTGCAGTGTTTAAACCTACTCAGGCATATATTAGGGGTTAACAACTTTTTTAACTTTGGCGGGTTATATTTCTCAAAGAATACACACTTCATTAGAGAAAAGATGTATTAAACCTTACCTTCATTTTAAAAAACTTTAACCCAGACCTTTGACCTTGACCATTGACCTTTTCAACGATATCTTAATCGAAGCATAGCAGCGAATCTTAAAAATGTCATCTCCATTTCACATGTACCTACCAAAGCCATCCCATTTTAAAATGTAAAGTTAGTTATAGGTATTTGTTTTACATTTTTTAAATTCTAAAACTGTGATTGTGCTAAGTTTCATGCACTTATATCAGCAAAATATAGTTATTGTTTCGCTGACTTATATAAATAACTATAGAAGTTAGAAGGTTCTAAAAAATGTGGACGGACGGACAGTAGTAGGTACTTACTACGAATCCCTAAAAATAGAAATGTGCGATGTCAAAGAAAGAAAAAAAAAGACTCGAATACAAGGCATGCCAAGGCTTCTCCTGCTGCATTTACGAGTATATCCGAATTAAATCATAAAATTAAAACAATTGATGAAAACATGCTTTCAAATATTTAAGGCTTAATATTCACACATCGTTCAATGAAGGAGTTGGCTCACAGCAGGTGGCCACTGCCGAGACCGAACCGTCGACTGTTTTATGTCCTGCCGACTACTGTAAGGTATGCTGTCCAAAATTTGCGAATATTCTGATGTACCATTCCCTAATCTAAACTAATTTGACAGAACAAAAATTATCGGCGTCTCTTTTCATTTCAATACGTCAGAAAAGGATGGTAACAATTTAAAAGCTGTCTAATTTCGTTTAGAGAATGGTACGTCAGAATTGACGTCATTGGCTCGATCGATTCTGATGTTCTCTAAACTAAATTTGACAGCTCTAAAATTATTGCCATCCTTCTCTCACGTATTAAAATGAAAAGAGAGGCAGATAATTTTAGTCCTGTCAGATTGGTTTAGTTTAGTGAGTGGTATGACAGAATAGACGCCACACATTATTTTACTGTCTTTACTGAGGCACGTTTTCCGAACAAATTCCAAACAAGTCGCATTTTTGAAATAATTATATGACTCGCTAACGCAATCAGTGGTTTGAACCATTCGTGTTTGCTTTCCATCAATAGAAAATCTTTCATTTCGTATGAAATTTTCGTGCGAAATCATACGAGAGATTCGAAAATAAAAGCCCTGGTGCCACCGGGGCAATAGAAAATGACACGTCCGGTAACCCCCGCCTGTAGTAAGAAGCTACTAAAACGGACCTCTAGACTCGGGCTGGTCGAAGGTTTTAGAGCTTTGATCATCCACCCAAGTCAGCCCTGGGAGAGGACGACAATGTCTTGTGACCGACGTTGTCGTGGGCGGAGGAGCTGAGCGAACACGCAGTTGTCTCAGGAGGAGCCATAGCGTAGTTCAGGGTGGGGGGTTAGTGGGTATAATACCCCATACTCAGACTGCACAACAATACAGGTATATTTCGAACATTTTCCCCTCGACAACAAAAGGTAAGATTCACCGGCTACCTACCGGATATTACTAAAAAACACAGAAAAAGATACTTCTTACTTCGCTGGCAGCGACCCGATGTTGGTCTTACCCTCCGACACAAGAGAATGCCATCGGTTTCGGTGTCGCGCTATCTCTCGCCAGTCGGCGACTTGGAGCTCGCGCAAGTCCGATTCTAAGGCATCTCAGAAAAGGATAGAAAATCTAAAATTATGCTAAATCAGGAGGCATATTAAATTGGTATAGCCTATTCAATCAATTTTATTGGTATATTCAGCCATGAATGAGATGAAATAAACAATATCTACAGTAGTTAAATCGTAGAAATGATCAATAAAATCTTTTATGAGGCACCGACTAAACTAATATCAGTATGTACCTACCTATACTCGTGTCTTTAACAGCGTACTTAAATCACTGGTAACGTCGCCTATTGAGATTAATTTATACGATGTCCCATTTGTTTTAATAGAACATTTTCTGTTTTTTCTACGAACTCGTAAACGTTGAATGGTCACTATGGTCAGCGTTTAACATAAGAAGTAAGATACAACAAACAAGCTTATTGGTTATGATTTAAGAAGGGTGCAGTTTTTTTTTTAACTTTTGATTAATTACTAGTATATGGTTTAAAAAGTACCTAGAATATTTTTCGACACTGCCCAGGTTTATAGTAGTTTCTTCAATCAAAATTTTATTTAAAAAACACAGGTGCATCTGTTGCCCCTCACTTGGTAGAGTATGTAGGTCCTACATGTGGGTAAAGCTAAACGAAAAATGGGGACATTTGAACACGAATGATAATAAAATTATACCAAGGGTTATTTGTTTGTTTGATCTTAGAGATACATCCATTTATGTCATTAAAAATTAAGCACGCTTTTCAGTGTAACCTTTGTAACACCAATCTACAAAAGACGTCCAAACAACAGTATCCATTCAAATAAACGATCTCAGAAATCAATGGAGCCTCACACGGCTTAACCCGAGTCTATTTCCATGTCATTATAGAACATGAGAGCATGGAACTAACAGGAGTAGAACACAAATCAGCATCTATCTTCAAGCGAGAAGGTTCAAAAGTGTGAAGTCGTTAAGCTGAGTACAGACAGCTTATTAATATCGTATTGCGGTCAAAAGTTAATCGCGTTTAAGTCGCTCGCATCGCCCACGAAGATTCATCACAATCGTCATTATTCACACACAAATTATGTAATTTCAATAAATGGAGCTTATTGAATAGTGATGAGCGTCAGTGGCTGCGGGTCTCCTGCTGTGACTGGCTATTACTTACACTGTCATGCAACGAGCCCTCTGCACAATGCTGCTTTAAATGCTGTCTGTAACTAGTTTAGTGGCGCTGTGATAGGTCGTTCAAAACTGTTTCTTTGGCGATCTCTAGTGTATTTCCGCTTTAAATTTGGGATCTATTATTTTTCTTTTAAACTCTACAGAAATAGGTATGTGTCCTAATGTTTGATTTATTACAAATAACAGGTATAACGATGAATATAACTAAATACATTACACATGCTGAAAAAGCTGATTAATCTCTGAGATAATATGAGCGTGTAAAGTTTTAGGTGGGGATAGAGAGGGGATACTCTGTCCCTTTCTCGCAAGGCGTGTGTTAGTTTAGCATTTTTATGGTGCACCTGAGGTGTGACGTCATAGCTCAGTATAGTGCGCTCTCTGTCTAGAATGAAATTAAAATACTTATAACTTATTTATGTTTGAACTACTTTTAATTTTGTTTTCGATGATGGGCTCTATATATGATCAGTGATGAAAAGTAGAGTGTATCAATCGGGCGCAAAATATTTTTTGGCTCGGGCGACGTAGGTACTTTAAAACCCTCGCTACGCTCGGGATTCTAATAAAGAATCCCTTGCTACGCTCGGTATTCTACTCTAGAATAGGCACTTCGCTCAGGATTCAAAAAAGCGCCGTCGGCGTAAAAATATTATTTTGCGCCCTTAAAATCTACTATTTAATATTATTTATTATGGCTACAAAAAATGGAATAAAGTTTTCCCCATTTTTGTTCTAGTCAAATGCGCGAGATATTGCTGCACCCGGTATTGACCCTTAAAATTATCTACCTGATGAACAAAACGAAAGTGGAGTACCCGATTCTCTTTAATATTAATAGGTGTTACAAAAACCTCCAAGCTAATTTATCACTGCAGCTCATGAAAGGCGCAAGTTTAGTACAATAATAGAGCGTTAAATTGTAATAAGACCCCTCCATGTTCGTAATTGATTTATAGGTAAATATTAAATCTGTTCTCACCAGGTTTCAGATGACTAATGACCGTGGCCAGTGCCGGTTAACGTTGTTTTTCACCCGTTTAATCATTGCACTTGTTTGATTGACGCATTCTCTCTTGTGTGTGAGCACACGGAAAAAAATGCTCGCGAAATTTGTTTCCGACCAAGAATATTTTTATTCTCAGGAATATTGTTTAATATCAAGTAAATAAATGTTTGAATTAATAATAATGTCTTAGAACAACAAAACTGATACTCTTCGCGAAAAACAATATTATTCTCATTATATTTACTACAAACAAAACAATTATTATTTCTTCAAGAATATCTGGGTGCTGGGTAAACAATTTATATTTTTTTCAAATTAAGTTTTTTTTGTATCTTAGTGTAAGAAAATAATGTATAGGACCAAGAACTATAAAACTTTGATTCAGAACCTGTGACACTTAACTTTAACTAAAACTTTTAACTTGTTAACTCAAGAATATCTTTTAAATTCAAAAAAATATTGTCTTACTTTAAATAATGTATTATTCTCATAAATCGGAAAGTAGGAACGTCTTATTTAAAGAAAAATAAATTTCGTATGAAGAAAAATATTTTTATTTTGATGCAAATTTAAGTATTGAATTAATAATGTAAAATGATTCAAAATAAGATAGGGTTACGTTTCCTATTAAGTAAACACTTGTTTGGTTCAAGATATATTTTTTTGGGTTAAATAAGTATTTTGGCATTAAAGTAAGTATCGATTTAATTCTTAACAAGGTAACTAAATGTTTTAGACCAAGATTCGTCTGTTTTGTGGGAATAAGAAGTGGATTGTTCAACTAAGAAACTCTATGATACAAAATAAGATAGACATACATTTTATTCTAAGAAAATAAATCTTTAGTTTAAGACAATTTTTATTGGATTAAGTAATTACTATCGTCAAACTAAGAAATAAAATACTTTTAAGTAAAGCAGTCTTATGTTTTAAGCCAAGATTTGTCTGTTTTGAGGGAATGCGTATTGGATATTTCAACTAAGAATCCCTATGATACAAAATAAGACCGACAATAATTTTATTCTAAGAAAATACATGTTTAGTTTGAAATTTTTTTTATTGGATTAAGTAACTACTAGCGTTATACTAAGAAACAAAATTATTTGAAGCAAGATGGTGTTATGTTTTTAGCCAAGATATGTTTGTTTTGAGGGAATACGTATTGGATATTTCAACTAAGAATCCCTATATGATACAAAATAAGATAGACAAACATTTTATTCTAAGAAAAATTCATGTTTAGTTCCAGAAATGTTTTATTGGATTAAGTAACTACTAACATCATACTAAGAAACAAAATAATTTTAAGCAAGATAGTCTTATGTTTTTAAACAAGTTTTGTCTGTTTTGAGGGAATACGTATTGGATATTTCAACTAAAAATCCCTATATGATACAAAATAAGATAGAAAAACATTTTATTCTAAGAAAAAATCATGTTTAGTTTGAGACAATTTTTATTGAATTAAGTAACTACTAGCGTCATACTAAGACACAAAATAATTTTAAGCAAGATAGTTTTATGTTTTTAGCCATGATTTGTCTGTTTTGAGGGAATAAGTATTGGATATTTCAATTAAGAATCCCTATATGATGCAAAATAAGATAGACATACATTTTATTCTAAGAAAATACATGTTTAGTTTGAGACAATTTTAATTGGATTACTTAACTACTAGCGTCAAACTAAAAAACAAAATAATTTTAAGCAAGATCGTCTTATGTTTTTAGCCAAGATTTATTTGTGTTTTGGGAACAAGTATGGGATTGTTCAACTAAGAATGCAAATTATTTGTTTGAGAATTTTTATTTTTAATTACTTGATAATAGGTAAAATAATCAACCCATTTATACCAATTAACTCTGCCCAAATAACGTATATTGTTCCAATAAAATAAATGTTTGTAAACAAGTTAAGAATATTTAAGTAAGAGCCGAAATAACGTATGTAACCAATATTTGAAAATATATTAATATTTTCTTTAATAAGTGTATATATTTTATGCCTAATTTTATTCTATAATAGTTTGGGTTAATTTATCTATACTTTTTTCATTAGTTAAATATATATTATCCTCTATATAACTCTTTAAACTCGTTAAATTGAAATTTTTCTCCAGTTAATAAAAAAAAACCTAGATACTTTTATCTGGATCTTACACCGCGAATTTACTAAGAATCCCCATTATGCTAAATATATTTAGGCCACTAAATAAAATAAAGCGAAAGTCTTTTAGTCTAAGGGGACAAATCGGAGTTCGTATTTTATACCTACCTATGTTTGTTAGACGATAACTCGAGTAGGTAAAAAAACGATTGTCAGCCCTGCACCAGTGCTCAGCCTTTACAGACTTTATTTTTATGTAAATAGCGGTAGAATTTACCATTGAACAGAATCTTTGATCTCTGATAGTTAAATAATCAAACCTACGAACTAACTGCGTTTTAGGATGCCTATGATCTATGATCATCTATTTGCACTGTCGCTATGATTTTTCATTGAATATTAGGTGTCTAAACTTGAAAAGCAATTTTATTCACTAAATACGCTTTAATTTTGGTGGTTTACTATTAGGTTTTGAATTTTAAGGCATCTGCAGTAATTTTATGGCTGACTTGACTACTAGCTGATATTAGTTATATAATCTGAAATATCGTTTTATCAGTAGTCAGCTGTAGATTTTATTGCAAAATTGAACCTTAACACGTTTTGATAAGGACATTTTTTTTCCATATCTCCATCTGGGTTCCATAGTAATTTAATTATCATAGGGCTCTCTACCACGGATAAGTAGGCTTTATTATAATATATCGAGTAATAGTCGACCAACTCAAAAAATGTACAATTGTTACACGTTATAAGCCATTCAATTGTGAACTCTATATATATTTTTAAAATTCTACTTAGTAGGTATTAACTTATCTATAACAAGTAGAAGTTGAAAGTCGCGTTTCTTCATCCAAGAATAATTGATTCTTAGATGTAAATCGAATGTCTTGACTAATAGAGTATGTGACTATAACCGGCAACGGAAGGATGGGGGGGACGAATGAGTGTTGTCATATCTAAAATAAATTCCCTAGTTTTAAGGAAAGTGCGAGTTTTCAGAAGAGAATGTGCATTAATACCTAAAAGTATATTAATAATAATAATAATAATATATCACTTTATTATACACCGAAATAAAAATACAAAAGTCACTAATAGAAGAAACATATAAGAAACTATTAAGAAACATATTAAGAAACTATTTCTTCGCAATCAAAGTGTGAAACAGAACAGTTTAAAATAATACCCAGGTTAAAAAAACTAAAAAACCGACTATTGTTTAACTTCAAAGATTACTCTGCTTTCTACCCTTATGGGTGGAATAATTAATTTATATTGGACCACCCTTGAGATTATAACCCTCTAACTTCACCTGCGTTGTCAATAAAACATAATCTAAGTCACTCGAGGAGAGTGTATCTTTGTATTCGTGAAAGAGTTTTTTGAATCATGACTAGGTAAGCACAACCAATAATACAGGTACAAATATCAGGTCGTACAATTCATCCATGTTTATAATACTGGCCGCAATTTATTGACACGTACCGAAAATATCCACCGATCGATCACCCATTCGCGCATATTATACAAAACCCCGAGAGTTGTCAACTCGAGCTCTCTAATCGCTTCGATTGATTCGATTATAATTTTAATTTAGACGTTTAATGTTTTGAATGAATTTAAAGAATTTTTACCATTTATAAAGGAAAATGTTTCGGAGCTGGCAACCCTGTATTCGCCAATTCTCTGATTTGTCCTGTCGCGTCAAGTGGGGTTGTGAATCGTATCGAATACATTTTAATATAAATTCCAATTAATGTAATTTATTAAGCAGAGCTGTTGTGATCCATATTCGCCGTACACCAAGAATTGAATTGAACCAAAAAAACTATCGTAAGTTGTCTCTGCAAAAATCGTGTGATCGTGTGTTGTTTCATTTTCTACTGTTACAGTTTACTTTGTGATTATTAACCTTCTTATTCGTTTGTTGTGATATTAATGCAGATGGCTGACGATGAAACTTCGATAGAAGTTATATTGCACAAATGGGGAGTTCCGGAGTCTGTTATAGACAGATTTAAAGGTAAGTTTTCGCTTCAAACCACTCTAGGAAGTCAATGGGGGAGACGTATGTCCAGCATTGGACGTTCTACGGCTGAGATGATGACATTGATTATTAATATATTTTTTTTCTTCCAGAAAATGTAATTCAGCAATACCAACTAAAACATCTAAGTGATGATTTTTCTCAAAGAGCTAAGCCCTTTTATTGGCCACAGACTTTTGGTTAAATCCAAAATTGAAGAATATAATATTTTACTGCACATGGTAAGTTACCTAATAATAATTACCTACTAATAATTAGTATTTCATTTATTTTGAATTAATTTTACCAGTATACATCCAAATCAAATTTGGATGTATACTGGTAGCCAACTAACTATAATTATTGCATTGAGTATAGGTAGGTATGTCTTTTTATTAGTTTTGATCAGCAGTTTCACTCATTTAGTGGTAAAGTAAATGAAAAACAATATTATTCTCAATATGTAAACTAAAAACAAGACAATTATTATCTCTTCAAGAATCTCTGGGTGTTGTTTAAACAGTTTATATATTTTTTAAATCTTAGTGCGTGAAGCTGCTAAAAATGTAGCTTGTGTGTCAATCCGTGCTATTGTGATAACAAACTTACACGCAAAATATCGCATATATAATATTAATCAGTGTGGTGTGATTTCAGATTAATTTGGATATCGAAGAAAAGTACAAGGAAAATACTTTGAATTTTTATACAAAGTGGCAAACGTTTATAAATACAATTATCAGTTTGAAATTTATTAATACAAATAAATATGATTCGTTGGCAAGTTTATACGGAGGCATAACACAGGAAACCGATAATGGTGAGTTAGGTACATACTTTTTTCGGTACCTATCTACTACACCACAGCATGGTAGCCACTTAGCCAGCCACTAGCCCTATACACATAAGTACCTATGTATAATTTTTCGCATTTATTTTTCAGATTGGAAGGTTCCAGATCAAATGAAACTCCTGTCATCTCATCCCTCCATAAGGGAGACTCGACAGAAAAACAAAATGTTCGACACTGGAGTGCATCGAGAATCTCATTGTTGATATTGATGTAAGTTTATTTATTTATGCAAGGAGTTATGCCGTAGAAGGTTAGATAAGCCGAACGGGTGTGTTCGGAGAACCATTTGGAAAATAATAGTTGGCCAAAAAAAAAACCTGACCTTATTAATATCTGAACGGGTGTTACTCACGTTATATTAGGCCGGATCGTGAATAACACCCGTTCAGATATTAATAATGTGTGAAAACCACGCTGACGTGGTTTTCAGAACCACAACCAACAGAACCAGAGTGGAAACTGATTTCCATACTAATATTCCGGCCTTATTTTTTAAAAGATTTATTTGTTATTTTCCTGGTTTTCACCAAAATTTAATCTATTAACTACCATAACCTTCGTAAAGTCTATTTGTCTGTTGAATAAATATGTAAATTCGAAAAAATTCTTAGTGAATCAGTCTCCCACAATATCAATATGTTAAGGCAGTCCCGTTTCATAACTTTAAGGCCAACTAAAAAGTGGGCAGTAGAGTTTTTTTTATTCGTGCTTTGACTAAATAATTATGTAAATACGAAAATATTCTTAGTGAACCAGTCTCCCACAATATTAATATGTTAAGGCTGCAGTCCCATTTCGTAGTATTAAGGCCAACTAAAAAGTGGGCAATAAAGTAATATTTTTTTTATTCGTGTGTTGATTAAATATGTAAATTCTAAAATATTCTTTCTGAACCAGTCTCCCACAGTATTAATATTTTATGTTAAGGCTGTAGTCTCGTTTCATAGCTTTAAGGTCAACTAAAAAGTTGGAATAAAGTTTTTTTTTTAATTCGTGTGTTGATTAAATATGTATATACGAAAATATTCTTAGAGAACCAATTTCCCACAATATTAATATGTTAAGGCTGCAGTCCCGTTTCATAGCTTTAAGGCCAACTAAAAAGTGGGCAATAGAGTAATTTTTTTTAATTAGTGCGTTGTTTCAATATGTCAATTCGAAAATATTGTTATTGAACCAGTCTTCCACAATATTATTATTGTTTAAGTACTTGGGGCATGTGGTCACTACCGATCTCAAGGACAACATGGACATTGAGAGGGAGCGGAGGTCTCTGTTGATCAGAGCGAACATGATAGCCCGCAGGTTTGCACGTTGTTCAGCAGAGGTCAAAGTAACGCTCTTTAGAGCGTTCTGTACATCCCTCTACACGTGCAGCCTGTGGGCTGACTACACTAAAAGGCGATACAGTGACCTCCGTGTCCTTTATAACAACGCTTTTAGGAGGTTGTTGGGGCTGCCCCAATTCTGCAGCGCCTCAGGCATGTTTGCGGACGCACACACTGCCTGCTTTCACTCGGTGATGCGGTTGCGGGCCGCGTCCTTGGTGCGCAGAGTTGGGGCCAGCTCTAACACCATCCTCAAAATGATTGCGGCCAGGTTGGACTGTACTTTCCTCCGGCATTGTTGTGAGAGGCATGTACCGGTACCAATGCCGGAGAGAAAGTACTAGTGATTGTACCTGACATTATTAATATTAGACTAGAAAATGTATTTGTGTGTTTTGTTTAATTTAATTTGACATTTAATTTGAGTGCTGACTTTATTTTGTTTTATATTTTATTTCATTTTAATTATTGTGTAATTATGGTATGGGTTTCGTAGCCTGAAATAAATGAATTTGAATTTGAATTTGAATTTGAATATTAATATGTTAAGGCTGCAGTCCCGTTTCATAGCATTAAGGCCCTCTTTGCTTTCTCTTTTGCATAGTTTAAACGTTTTGTCAAGATAAATAATCAATATGTTTGTATAAAAACAGTAAAATTAAATAATAATTTTGTTCAGAAAAAATTACAAATGTTATAAAGCAATTTTCACACTGATATTTCAAATTTTGGCGAAGATATCGGAAAAGTTAGTTTTTTAAGTTTTTTTATCTGATACCTTTGCCAAAATTAGATGTTATCTCTAAAACGTGCGAAATGGATAGCTTATAGCAGGCGAGCACGCCCTTAAAAACTGCATCTTTTTTGTAAGTCTACTATGTTTTTGATCTTATATTTTTGAATAATTTTATTGTATGTACCTAAGTTAAGAATTAAGATTGTGTGTATGACGTGTTTAAAAATATAGTATTATAATAATAAATATTTTGATAAATGACAACTTATTTTAATTGAAAGTCAGGGTTAAAATAAGATTGATCCATGGCGTAAGTCGTAACTAAATCGAGCTAAAATCGATTGTATTGATAATTCTGCTATGTTGTATGTATTGGTTTTCAAATGTGTCAAGTGTTTATAGAGCAATACCAGAATGTATTGCTCTATAAGCACTGCATTTCAGCTTTTGTCAATATGCATAGATGACAGAAAGTCTCAAAGCAAGACCAGAATGAAACACAAGATGACGCGAAAGGGGTGTATTAACCCGAAAAGGGGCTCGTAGTACTCATCATTATGAACAACTTTTACTTTGTTGTTAACCTCGAAATCGCGATAAAAATATCAGCTGTTCCATATAAAACTGTCAGTGAAACTCGACGAAATGTATGGAACAGCTGTGGTTTTTCGCGAAATCAGGGTAGCCCCCGGAGTAAAAGTTATTCATAATGATGAGTACTATGAGTCCCTTTCGGGATAGTACACCCTTTTTGCGTAACCCTGTGTTTCATTATGGTCTTGCTTTGAGACTTTCTACTTTCCAATTAAGAAAATTATTAGTTTCATCTGAGAAGTAGAATTATTAATGCAAATCTAGAAATTACTTACTTGAAGCAACAAAACATCTTGATAGAAGCAAATATATTCTTCAAATAACGCACAGAAATCGTTCTCCTAAGATCAATCTGTTTTTGATCTGAAACCCCCAATTATTCAGACTAAGAATACCATACTCTCCCTAAGAAGATACATTCTTAATATCAAAACATCAACAGTCTTTACTTAAAATCAAACATTCTTTAGGCAAGTAAAAGGCATTATTCGAACTAAGAACTTTTGTCTTTGCAGAAGATTCTCAGTTATTTAAGGTTACGATAAAGAAATACTTTACTTAAGAGTATGCATTTTCAATTCAAAAATATTTTTATTCTTGACTGGACATAAAAAATCTTAGGACAAGAAAAGGTTATTATTTAAACAGAGATCAATTTAGTTTTAGTATGAAATCCCTGGTTATTCAAGAAAAGAACATTGATAATCTCACCTTGAAAATCTATATTCTCAGTTCAGAAGTAGTATTAGTCTCTGCTTAAGATTTAAAATACTAAAGAAAAGTAAATGACATTATTCAAATAAAATTTAGAAAGTATTGAAAGGAGAGAAATTTTATTCAGTATAAAATTTTAAGTTTCTTAAATTAAGAAATATTATGATTAGTTTAAACAACAGAATACTCAGTAGAAGCTGTTACAATTTTTGACTCAAATTAAAAGGCTATTTCTTTCTAATAACTGTTGCATTGTACTAACATTCAGTTGTTTGGGTTTAAGATGTGATCGAATCTTCATTCAATGAAGCATGTTTTGAGTTAAACAACGCCAATTCTCAAGTTAAAATGATGTGCGGTCTCAACAAGGTGAAACAGTCTCCAACATAATTATCACAATCTTGCTTTAAAACTAAAACTGTATTTAAAATAAAACTTATTGTCTCAATTGAAAAATACTATTATCTTCTACTAATACTAAGATTTTGTTCATTTAAGACTTTTGCATTCTGAGCGCAGAATTCGATTATTTTATTAGAAGATTATTATGTTTTCTATAAAAATTGTTTTGTCTTACTCTAAAAATAAAATAGGTATGCATCAAAAACTTTAACTGTCTTTGTTCAAGAAAACTGTGAGTCTTGAAGAACAAGAAACCGTTTCCTCTTGCATGAAGAAATTGCTTAATTCTTCTATCGATAATATATCATCTTTATATGAGACATTAAAATGTTGATTTGAGCTTATCAACTAAAACAATAAATTGCTTTATTCAAGAAAATATTGTTTTCCCCATATATGAAACCATATTATTCTTGACCAATAGATATACTCTTGATTCAAGACTTTTTTTCTTTCCGTGCAAGCCATTACGTAAGTCCGTGAATACTATAGGTAAGATTGAAGTCTGTTTAAAATTAAACTATACATATAATAATTATGAATGGAAAATAATATGTTTAGTTGGGTCAAAAAAAAAAAAATTATTAATTAATATTTATTTGATTAATTAAAAATTGCCGTATTTAAGTCGGGTGTCCAGAATGATGGTTTTATTTCGCACAGATATTAAGCATTGCCATTCAACGTGGCAATGCCGCCAGCAATCTGGGGACCTTTCCCTCCACTAATGGTCTTTTATTAATTTTTAGTTAATATTTTAAGTTTTCGTTAATCTTCTGTTTTTTAAGTTATGTATGCATAGTAAAAAATTATAATCTTAGGAAGATAATTAAAATTATTATAATTTTAGAAACTGTTGCTGTAGCAAATTTTAACATTTTTGTTTTTAAGCTGCAGTAAAATATTAAAATAAAATGTTTTCATTCAGATATTTACAATGTTATGGCAACTGTTAAGTGTAACTGCTAGACGCATTTCCGCACTTTAGCATGCGCGCTGTGACAAATTTTGTTGACACTTCCAAGAGATGTACTGCTAAGCTAGCAAATTGAATTAACTATCCAGGGTCAATAATGATGACTTACTCGAGTATCGGTTGGTCTTGTCCGAACCACAGGTGCGTGCATTCGAAATCAATTGGAGTAAAAGCAGTCTGGGTTTAACCTACATCAACATTGATTTGAAGATGGCCCGACAGGTTAAATAAAAGTTTGTAAAAAGGAACAAGAGTGAAGGAATGTCTGAAAAGGATTGCGTTATTAGCTAAAGTGCGCCCATATCAATCACCCTTGTATGGGCAATATAAAATGTCAACAAAACGTCCGAGCTCAGCAGCATCACACTTATCAAAACAATACAAAACGCGGGATGTTATCGATAGTGATCAAGCCACGACAAAACGACCCTCGAACTCCATTTTTTGTGGGTTGACATCGCGCTAATAATACTCATGAGAAAAATGCGCCGGACCCCCGTCATTCTCCTTTTGTTTTTAATTTCTACCTCAGTGGCACCGATTTAATTGGCCTCAACTCGAGCGAGCGCACCTTCGTATTTCACCTCGGCTCGCTTCATTTGAATATTTAAAGCATTTCGGGTCCCCGGCGCATTATTTTCTTTATTTACACAATATTTAGATATATATTTATTTCAGAGGCTGCATCATTTATTTGGTGACGTGACTTACCGATGTCGCGTCCTTCCCAGTATCGACATAGTTAACGCGGTGAATTCTCTCGCGTTCCATTTAAAAGTTTGGAGTTCTTTCTTTGGTTTGTCTTTTTGTCCGGTCGCGACGCTGCCGCGTGTGGCGAGCGCTGCTCTTCGTTGTTTTCTCGCCACTCCTTATCTTCGACAAGATTGCTCGTTTTTAAATGAAGTTATATCGTCCCGATTGAACACCGGGCGACGGAGCCGAGGCGAATTTTTAATTAGTTTCCGAAGATAGAGAATTTTAAGGAGGAATGCGGGAGCCGTGTTGCAAGTGTGCACAGATATCTTAATTGAGACGTGGCTGTACCGTTTCGAACGCAGACTGGCGATTTGTTACAGACCAGGAGATTAATTATGAATTAAAGACTTTAATCTCGAGCCCCGTGCGGCGGCTGCAGCAAACTCGGCCAGTCCGCCGGTATTCGCTAATGAACGGAATTAATGAACGCCATTTTTCGTAGTGCCATATTGAAGGATCGCGTGACGCCACCGCTCAGCTCCTCACGTCATTGCTACGCGATTATTTCATTAGCCATGATACTTTACAAAAGAACTACTTTCATAAAAACTCAAATGTGGATGTTAATTTTATGAGTTTATTAAGGACTGGCCGACAATGTCAGTAATCAACAGATATTTAAAGAATAATAAAACAATTCGTGGTGCACATAATTATGTTGTCACTGAGCTGGAACGAGCGCCACGACGTTGAAGCCAATGTTATTGGGCTCGCGGGCGATGAATTCGCGGCAAATCTTAGCGGCATCCTCAAGCAGCCCCTCCGTAGTAGTTGCCCCATGGTTAATTGGAAAAGCTTTACGACCATCTAATTCAAATAACATTCCATCCTTGTGCACAAAAGTGACGAAGTGGTTGTTGGCAGTTTCTTTGCCTCCCTCGCTCGCAGTGCCTCCAGTTTTCACTAAATCCTTGTAAACATCCCAAATCGGAGTAGAGTTCTCGAGCAATGCTCCCCTGGCTGCGGCATCGAGACCTTCAGCTTCAAACAGGTAGCTTTTCAAAAGTCCTTCCTTCAATTCAATATGGGGAATGTTATTGGCTACGCTGTGGACCAAAGCCACGGTTCCACATATATTGCTGAGAATTTGTTTCAAATGGAACACATCTTTCGGAGGTTTTGTGCCTTTGGTCTTGATCTCAGTTTCCTGTGCGCAGCGATGTTTCTCGTAGACATCCGAGAGAGGGAACAGCAGGACCACAGCGAGGACCGGCCGTGGCACCCACTGCAAGGCTTCGCCCTCTAGTCCTATTACATCAACCATACGCCATTTATCAGGGACGCCAAGTTTCTGCAGATACTTGGTCATGGTTTCCGGGTTGGACTCCATCGGTAAAGCCACGGCCATCGTGAATGAACGGCTAATCTTCTCTACAATATAAAGTATTTCTCTGAATTTAGCACCACCACCGATCAATTTAGAAGAAATGACATTGACAATCATTTGACAATAAAATTTGTACCTACTTTAAAATCATAACTGAAAACACGTGAAGCAGTTATATTACTTTCCAGAAAGAGTTTTCAATATCTTGTAAAGAACCTTCTTAAATATATAAGTACCTACTTTGTATTTCAAATCATCCAAAAAATTTAATTCTAAAGAATAACCACAAGAAACTTGCACTATGTACTGCTATTTAATCAATTGTTCAAATTTATTTGAAAAACGTAGATGCGCCTGCGCAAGTATGTGACTGAACGCACACCGCAAACATGCCCATTTGATATAAAATTATAAGTTTTTATTATTGATCTACCTTTGTCACTATTATAACATTTGGAGGATGGAATTGTTATCGTACAAAATAGGCAGGTACCGACAAACAAAGGGAGATAATGCCTTAGTAGGTACTCGTACAGTTTTCGTTCGTATTTAATGTCTCCGTGTTACAAACACTTTTTTTAGGGTTTCGTACCCAAAGGGTAAAAACGGGACCCTATTACTAAGCCTACGATGTCTGTCTGTATGTCCGTCTGTCCTACCTTTAAACGGCTGTATCTTTCGAACCGTAATACCTAGATAGAGAATGCGTAATAGATTCTGTGAACATTTCAGGTGGTGAAATGTTGACAAAGGCTTTAAGTCTGATTTAGGTCTGATGCTAAGACCCGCCACGCCATCTTATCACATCTGATGCCTATCTGATAAGATAATAGGTAGGTACCTATTTACGTACAAATTACAGAATGAATGAAATAGTTATAGGTAACTAGAGACGCGCCCCGGCTTCGCACGGGTGTAAGTTTTATTATACTTCTGTTTAAACCTTCTGACAAAAATTATCTAACTGACGGTGAAAACCGCATCAAAATCCGTTGGGTGGTTTAGGAGCTGGCGGACATACATACAGACAGACAGACGCGGAAAGTGTTTTTATTTTATACTATGTGGAGATAGATGATAGGTATTTATAGGTACACCTATATTATTTTATGATTTGTCTTTTCTTATACATACCATTACATACCTACCGAGAGACTTGCACACCTTTGTTAAGTAAGTAAAGCAAACATTTTGGACAACCGTTACAAATTCGGACGTTCTAAAAATATTGAATATTTCCCAGGTACATTCTGTGAACTACCACATTCGAGGGTACATTGGTTTCAAGCGACCATTACAGTGAAATCCAATACTTCGGTAGGTAACAGTAGGTATTTACCTACACTTACCTTCTTTACTTATCGCAGAATCTATATACACGGACGTTACGAAAAATTTACTTTACATTTATTACATTAATATAGACATGGGCACGGCGAGTACATAAATTTCCCATGACAGATTTTGATTAGCACAGGACCGAGGCAGATGGCATAGCAAGAGAAAAGCCTAGACCCAGCTAAGGAAGGTTGTGGATGATGATGATGACAGATTTTGATACATTACTAGTTGTAGGTGCGTACACGTACATTTTATTTTATTTATTTATCCAAATTACATACATAAGACTGCACTAACTGTACCTTGATTCCATTCCCTTTGATTCCTCATTTATTGTTCGAACTGCTAGTCTGTGGAATTCGCTGCCTGAATGGGTTTTTCCCGTCAGTTACAATCTGGGTGTCTTCAAGTCGAGAGTGAATCGGTTTCTTCTAGGCAAGCGTGCTCCATCGTAGACCGCATCGTCGCTTAGCATCAGGCGAGATGGCGACCAAGCGCAAGCCTATCTACTAGAAAAAAATAAAACCTAAGTAAAGGATGTCTCAGTAAGAGTGCACTTTTTAAATTTAGAATAATTTTTTTTGTGCAAGTGGCAACTCTGAAATTTGACAGCTTTCACCTATGTTTATTCCGATTATTAAAAATAGAGCGCTTACTAAACCACCTGCCACACCGCGCATGAAACAATTGACTTATTGTAGCAACTATTTTCAGAACACAATATCTCACGAAATTCTGATGTCAATTGGCCACCAAGATCGTGCGATTTAGCGTCGTGCGATTTTTTTCTTTGGGGTTTTCTGAAATATCGGGTTTATACGAATAAACCAGAAACAATTCCCGAGCTCAAATCAGAGATGCAACGCGTCATCGGTGAGACACAGCCACATCTCTGTGTAAAAGTCATGGAAAATTTCATGAAAAGAGTAGTAATGGCCTGTCATCAGAGCCGTGGGGGCCATTTGCTGGATATTTTATTCCATACTTAATCGGAACATGTAAACAAGTTTACAATCCAATAAAAATATCACAATTCTCTCATAACATACGTGTTTTTATTTTAAAATGGAAAAGTGCACTCTTGTTGAGACACCCTTTATATGCTATTCAATAATAATGAAAAGAATCGGTCACCCATATCCAAGGACGGATAGGGATCGAAGCGCTTAACATTAGGCGAAGTGGCGGTAAACGCAAGCCTATTATTTATTATATAAAAAAGGTAAATAAACAAAATAAATATTCTGTACATGTTTGCACACACGGTCATCTGATCCCAAACTAAGAAGAGCTTGTAATATGGCTGCCAGAGACTGATATACATACATGTATATTTTTAAATACATACTTAAATAGATATTAACACAATTAACGTTTGTGTTTGTTCTATATCTGAATATAGAACAAACACAAACACTAATGAATGTTTGTCCTAGGTGGGAATCGAACCCACGCCCCCAAGCGCAGAAGGCAGGTTCACTACCAACTGTGTCACACATTATTTTTCATTCGGTCTTTTTTGTTTCAGTGTTTTCTGAGAACTATTAGAATTTAGGCATATAGAATATATCTGAATATATTCTATAGAGAGGAGGAGGATATTAGAGGTGAATATAATTATTTATTCTAGTTCAACATGCTACATCATCGAGCACACTGCCGCGTACCAAGAGGCGAGTTGGTGGTCAAAATCTTTTTTTGACGTCTGTAAAAATTTGCTTTTTCACAAGCTAGCGGTGTTTGCAGCGCGCTGACTATAATGGCAGCATCAGTTGGGTCGGAAACAATAATAGTCTCTGGCGAACCAGTACGCGATTCCAATTGTCATCAAGGTATCGATGTCACCCTGATTATTTCCATCGTCGAGCAAAACCAGACTAACTGTCCAGAAAACCCAATAAAGAAGCATGAACGAGACATTCTGAAAACTGTTGTAAGTAGTATTAAAAGCTCAGTAATTACATGCAGCATTTATTCCGAGAAGGCAGTGTCAGCGTGGATGTGTGGGTCATCGTCGCTTCCCTCTCATTATGGTGTCAAATTTTGTCAAATATATTCACCGGGTCCATTAAGGGCAGTGGGCGGCGCTATTGAAAAGTTATCGCTCGGGTGTGCGCGATGTTGCGACTGTGGAATATATCGAACGATACATAACAGTATGGTAGAACTGCAATGAGAAATTTAGAAGGTTCCTAATTAAGAGTTCTATTAAGCGTATTAAATGTATAGTTACCTACTCGTAGTTATTAATATGAAGTGTATTTCTTAAATACCTAATTATTAATTTAAATAACCGACTTCACAAAAGTAGTAAAATATGCAATTTTGGTTACTTGATTGTCTTCCAATTTATCGAATTTTCCAGTTAATTTGTTTTAAAAGCCAAACCACTAACCGATTTTGATTTAAAAAGAAACTAAATGTTTTTTTTTCTTTTTTGGGATTAATCTGAAATCGGTGAATATTTTCCAATTCGGTTCATATTTGAAGGAGTTCTGAAGTAACAAACAAAAAACAACCGAATAGAGAACCCCTTCCTTTTTTGAAGTTAATATTATAGACACTTTGATGCAACGACCTATATGTTGCTTTGATGTAACATTTTACCTGTAACACCAGCAGGCCTAGCATGGGCTGTGGATAAATTGTCTTTCCATCGTTTTTATCCACGCCTAGACGCGACAAAGCTAGAATATGGATACGTTTGTCTTTTTCTCGCGGGATAAAAACGGTGGAAAGACAATTTGTCCACGGCCCGTGCTAGGCTCGCAGGGGGCATCGCAGATAAATTGCAGACCTTTTCAGACTCTATTAAGAACCCTTTTGAAGAACTACTTATAGTTACTGGAAAATGCCGCAAGAGGGCGGGGAGCTCATTCCACAAATAGCAGATATGAAAGATCAAAGATCAAGTAAAACGCACATTAATGCTATAATATCCACAGATCTATGATGTGGATGAGCTTTTAGACGGTTCGGTTTCGTGGTTTTCATTTAGCTTTTTATAATGCTGTTGCTGAGAAAATAAATGCTTGGACCGATTTTAGGGTGGAATCGTGCTAACTGACCATATAGTGGACCCTTAAATTGCCATGCATGGACAACTATGAAACACCTTGTGCACTGTGTTCACTAATAAAGGCGTGCCGACGTGTCTTGGCTGACTACCTATAATTACGGCTAAGAGCGCTTATTATTTAGAAATTCTATCAGTAAATACGGTAAGTGATTAGCATGGCAACACATTTGTGAAGAGCACTTGCGGTTTCATTCGAAGAAAACGAACTTGTATAAATAGAAATATTAAATTCACTTACACTAATAAATTATTGTTTCACTAAACATATTGGTCTATTCCACTTTGATCGCCTGGGAATATAATCACCTTTAAATTATTATATATAGGCGACTCCATTTAAATTATTATTTGAGTATCCTTTGATCACCTGCACCTAGATGACCATATATAGGCGACCCGATTCAAATTATTGTTTCAGTATCTTTTGATCACACGTGAATATACATTTCATACACACATACCTAATACTTGTGTTTTTAAAAGTTTTGCAAAATGACAGGGGTAGAATAATACTTCTATTAGTATTATTATTATATTATATAATATTATATATTATCTATTCTATTAGTATAAACTTCACTGTTCACACGAAATTACAAGTAAATAGGAAACGAGTAAATTGAAAGTTATCAAAACCCCTGATAAAAGAGCTGATAATCTTCAAACGGCTGAACAGATTTTCATTAATCATAGCTAAGAACACTCTCGGTCGTGTCCATTCAAACAATAACTAAATCGAAATCAGTTCAGCCGTTTGGGAGCTACGATACCACAGACATACACACGTTAAATCTTTGCGTTAAACTAATAATGCTAATAACTAATAATTTTCCGTGAGGGGTTAAAAAACTACTTTTACTTTAGTGTACCAACTAGCGGCCTTATCGCTATAAGCGTTTTCTTCCGGGCAACCTTAGCATGGAGAGGATATATAGGAGGATATTTAAGAAAGTAGAGATATCCTAGTTCTATAGGATATATCGTATGTACTAGCCATAGCATCTATTAAAGGCACAGAAATAATTTTTTTTTTTGTTTAGATTAGAACGGCTGTCAAGGCATTTTTGTAAGAAATGTGTTGTAGCCAGTTGCACCCATATAAACGAAACGTCAGTCATTCGAAGTCAGCAACTGCGATGCGGAGTTCGACGCGTTGACTTAAATAAGAATGTTCAATCAAGGTTCACACATAATACCTGACGACAGATTTTCCTTCTCATTTCCGTTCTATTTGCTTCTTTTCTGTGGTTGAAGGATTGAGCAGTATTTGCTTACAATATCTCTATACTCAATGTATCGCGATTTCTGTATAGCTAAATGAATTAAACACAAATCCATGCTTCCAACTAAATTGTATTTCGTCCACTTACGTAGATACAAGATCCGATAGAGATGGCTACATCACTAAGCGTTGATTCCCTTAAATTAATACACTACATTTTGTACTGAATAATTTCATTTGGCGACCATCTAACCTTCAACAGATCTATCCTTTATCCACATCTATAAACCCATCGCAGTACAGTACAAATTACATAAATCGCATTAAAAATTAAACTTTTACAATAAATACCAATGTATTTGAGATAGTATCTTTTAATTATAAAAATAGCTGACGAAATTTTTGGTACGTTAAAAATTACGCTATGACCTAAGTCTATAAGTTATGAACTGGTTCAAATTACTGAGATAATAATGTAACATAATATTTGGGTCTGGCTAGACCAAGAGTCGCAGTGGAATAAAAGCTCTACAAAGTGTAAACTAAAGTCGCTTTTCGTGTCTGCCTGTATAACTCATCCTAAGCCACGGATTTTGATGCGGTTTTCACCATCAGTTAGATAATTTTTCACGGAAGGTTTATAAATATAATATTACTAGCAACGCACCCCGGCTTCGCACGGGTGTCTTTTTTTTACACCTTGGGTAACATTATTGGAGTTTTAGTAAGGATCCTTATTTTATTTTTTTAATATAATAATAGCATATGTCACCCGGGGATAGTGTAGTTTCCCAACTGTGAAAGATTTTTTCAAATCGGTTCAGTAGTTTCGGAGCCTATTCAATGCAAACAATCAAATCTTTCCTCTTTATAATATTACTATAGATATAGAAGAAAGATTTGATTGTTTTTTTATTTATTTTTTATTTAAAACAAATAGTACCTACGTTACTACTGTTCACTCACGTTACTGGTTCTCGGTACAGTATATTTGCATTGAATAGGCTCCGAAACTACTGAACCGATTTGAAAAATTCTTTTACTGTTGGGAAGCTACACTATCCCCGGGTGACATAGGCTAAATTATATTTTAAAAAAAATAGGGATCGTTACTAAAACTTCCATAATGTAACCCAAGGTGTAAAAAATAAGACTTACACCCGTGCGAAGCCGGAGTGCGTTGCTAGTATATAATAAAACTTAACCGTGCGAAGCCGGGGCGGGTCGCTAGTATCATACAATTTTGACAACGCCGCTCAGAAAGTTTGTCACTTTGTTATTGATTCGCGAAATTCAGTTGTATGTAACACTAAATACGGTTCACATTTCAATACTGATTTCACCACCGCCGCGACTATTGGTCGATTAGCGAGAACCCTAACAATTTAACATCTATAATGAGCACGCATCATATAACGTAATGTATCGAAACACGGGCGTATCGTTGAAATAATAATAAAGTCAAAAAGTTTAAACTAAAGAGGGATACAATAAACTTTTTTGAACGTATTTTAATATTTGCTCTAATGTAAAAACGTAATGTAATATGTACAAGCGTTAAAATTGGCATGATTATAGTACATACTCTAAAGTAAAACAACAAATAATAAATAATTTTACCAAGTGCGAGTCGGTGACAAATTTCAGTTCATCATAAGGCAAAGATAATATAACCACTTGATCGGGCATGTAGTCAAATTTCCCTTTTGCAAAATGATGCCACGTCGGTCGCGGGGGGAAGTTTGTGATTGGAGAGACGACGCGACTCGACGCTTGTGATTGGAGAATCAAGTCATTCATTCAATTCGCGCTTAGAATTGGCCCCGCTCGAAATAGCTTAGGTTGAAATGTTAGAACCTTTGCCTCATGCGGGGTAAAGGATGCGCAGTCAAGTGTTTATATCGTCATTGCCATCAAGTCAACGATGGGCGTGGTCGGTACTTGGATAGGTACGTTTATTTTGTGGTGGTAAGGAACCGTCAGTGCGCGAGCCCGACTCGCACTTGGCTGGTTTTTTAGTTACATAATTTGGCCACCGTTACACGTAAGTTGGTCACACAGCAATATTGATTTGAAAACGGTATATTTTGACCCTTGAGACGCATTGACACTTGATATTTTTGAAATTTGTTGAGACAGTTAAACAAAGTATTTATACGAAACACATCATTACAAGGAACATTTTGTAAGGGAATATTTTCTTGGTTGTTCGGAAATGCCTGAATTATTTTAGAGGTATTAAGCAAATTAGAGTAACTTAACACCAGACAGCTTTAAAGAACACTGAAATGTATATCGTATCACGTGGTCAACGCATTCACGCGACGTGCTCTCGATTCTTCCAATAGCTTTTAATTTTTTAATTTAGAATGAGCTTGAGGCTATAGCACTGTGCTATATTGGCCTGTAGTTATAATAATCATGAGGCATCGACATACAATACTTATAGAGTCACAATCCTAAATTAAAAACATTCAAAAATCGTCGAAGCATCGTTGTACATAAGTACCTAGACATCAATTATATAGTTCGCAATGCCACATTTACTCCAATTTACACGTTATGTCGCTTGCATAGTGTTTAACGTCGCTTTTTCGATATGTCATCGTAGGACTGGCATCGCGCGGCGTCGTAGTCGGGTCGCAGTTGCCTTACAACTGACCAAGAAGTCGGCGCAATGCGTAGCGTCCGCCAAGTTTTGTTTCGGACATTTTTTTGCACGTTTGTGACTCTATAGGTATTCTGTCTCGATATCATGAGGTCAAATTGTTTACACATAACTCTAGTAACTGTTATAAACGATACGCTCCGTGTTTCGCCAAAATACAGTATCTAATCCAATATCAGTCAAAAATTCAATCAAGCTTACAGCCACAAACAGAAAGGTTCCTTAAGTTAAGGAATACTTAAAATGGCTCTGTCTCGTTTTCATGTGTGACAATTTCCGTCAACGAGAAGTTGACAGAGCAATTTTAAGCATTGCTTAACGTAAGTAACATAAGGCCGTTACGTAACTCAATACTACTTGTACGCTATACCTTAAAATACGTATACAACATTTGAAAATAGTCAAATTGTACAGAAAGGACTGATTCGTTTTATAGCAAAGCCTTGCAAGGCTATGCTAGCAAAATCTTTTTTTTTTTTTTTTTACGGCGCTAGCGTAGGTAAAAACCTTACTTGTCATTGTGACATTTGTCTTTTTACAGATACAAAAATAAACCTTACAAATAAGGGAAAAGCGATACTAGCGCCACTTTTAAATGTTTCTACTGGCAACCTCATGAACAGAAAAGATAGTTTACAAATAGAGTTTGCTCCATTCATTATACTGAATAGTGTATAAGTAACTATACCTACTTTATAGTTCATTGTAACTGTTGAAATAACATAAAATTACTTATTAATAATTACTACTCATGGTTGTGTAATTTTTACATTCAAGATATTATTGGCGCCGAAACCGATGTGTCATTTTATAAACTAAACAAATTTAAGAGTTCTAAAATAGTTCCCACAGACCTTTATAAAGTTAGACACCGCTTGTCTTAAATTGGATCAATGCTCCAACTTAATTCAGTTCGACCTCAATCGTTTCGCAGTCATACGTTAATACAAAAATGACAAATTAAACCCTAGTAAACAGTAAAAACTCTTCAAAAAGTTCGCCGTGCGAATGGAGTTAAAACTACCGTTAAATTACTCACTTAACGTCATAATAGGTACAAAAACTGTAGCACACTGTGTTCACATACAAATTGAAGTGCTAGCGGGATCTTACCTGATAAAAATCTGTGATAGTTCCCATTATTTTCTCAAATATTGAAATGCGAGAATAGAAACTAATATTTTTAGGGTTAGTTTAGTTATAATTATTCAGTTTACGGACACTCAATGGTACCACAGTATCAACACTATTGTTCGTTGGATATGTACCTTAACCATTATTCGCTACGAATAGCATAACATCTGTTTAAAAAGCTAATAATAAAAATATCACTTTGTAACTGGCAAATAGTTTACAATACTATTCTGGAAGAAACTTTTTCATTAAATTTTAGGCGATACATGGACAAAAATCTGAATTAGAATATCATAATTTATCAAATATCGTCAAGTAGTACTCACCGCGTTTTACATAATAGTAGTAAAAAATTTGTGCAAAATTTTGAAGTCAAAAGAGATCAAAGATGTAAAGCAGCAGTTTAAAAAGTTTATAGTCAATGTCTTAATAAAACTAACATCAATACCTAATCAATACATTTAGTACGAAAAATTCATAACTTGTATAAGAACGTAATAAATTCAGTAAATAGCTTCTTAAATAAAGCGTAGTTTCGAAAAATGTACAGTATTTCGAAATAGCGTATAAAATTGCACCATAATTATAAGAGTAAAAGGTTTGCATTGCTGATAGACATACTAATAGCAATTAAAATATAAAATCAAAAATTGTAAACATCGTCGGAGTACTCTAGTCATAATCAGCCTTATTTACCAAAGTCCAACAAACATTTGTGTTAGTAGATCGAGCGAAGCGAATGATACAGAGTAGGTATACGGGAAGCCAACCAAATTAAGCCACATTAAGGCGCGGTATAATCGCAAAATTAACCATAAGAAGTGTTTTTAAACGCTTAGTGTGATGTGATGAAATTAATCGATTAGATTAAAAAAATACTACAAGTAAATAAAAAGACTATCAACAATCTTAACCGAAAACCACTTTGTTAATTTATCTGGATTCTTACAAAAAAATATAAGAAATTGCGCAACAAAAATAGCTTTTGAATTGAAATCCTCTGAATTTTTAGTGACGATTTTTTTTTTACGAATGGTGACTAGCGTTAAAGATTAAAATTCATTTTTATATTTCCATAAATTAAATAAAAACCCTCAAAATAATGTAACTACAAGCACAAAGTCATCATCATCATCTAATATGATGATATACGATTTTCGATTTTAAGCAAAGCTGTTTTAAATAGCAAATAGATCACGGCGTAAGTGAGTGAAAAACGAATTTGAAATCATGATCAGACCGCGCCTTAAGATGTATGTTTGTTCGACGATATACCGTATACCGTAGAACCGATCTTAATCAAATCTTAAAGCCTTATGTTTCTATAATACAATAGGCTCCATCGTAGACCGCATCATCGCAAACATCAGGCAAGTTGGCGGAAAACGCAAGCCTATTACTTTAAAAAAAAATAAAAAACAGGCTACCAGACAGGTGTTCTGTCACTTTCCTACAGGGTCAGAAAAAATTACAATTTGCAATATTCACAAAACAAATGAACATTTTTTGATTGATATTGTCAGGCTTTACGTTGAGCTGGAATTTCTGGCTTTATTTTATTCTCGCCTTTATTTATATCGCTATTAAGATCACAGTTGTTTTTCTGTTAATCGGTTTCTCTCCCTCGCACGTTGCGTATTTTGATAGTTACTGTGCATACTTTGGCAATGTTGTGTTAGCTTTTGCAAAAACTTTAACGCTATTGAAATATAGTCGAGAATAAAATAAACTATCGGCAGGCCTAGCATGGGCTGTGGATAAATTGTCTTTCCACCGTTTTTATCCACGCTTAGACGCGACAAGCTAGAATATGGATACGTTTGTCTTTTTCTCGCGGGATAAGAACGGTGGAAAGAAAATTTGTCCACGGCCCGTGCTAGGCCTGCAGAGCGTTTATAATGCGAACAGCGCTAAGATGATTGAAACAAAACATGGACATAGGTACTCCGACATTTTATAATAAATAAAGTTTATAATTTGATTTTACATACTTAGTTATTGCCCTTGATTTGATTGATCAAAATAATACAAGGCATGATCTACATAGTGCTACATAATATTACCTTTATAATTATTGTACATAAAAGAATAGTATATTATAATTATTCATATAAAATAAGGATTAAAATTTTCAATATGAATCTTAATACTACAATAATAATTCTTAAAAATTGCATAGATGCATCAAAAATTAGGACATGTCAAATAATACTTTTTGGAATCATAATATTTATCACAAACACATTACACGATACAAACTTTTAAACAAAAATAGAGGTAAATTAAATATGGCCATTTTATTTGATATATTCAAAGATTTTTAAAACTATGGATATTGGGTCAGTACAAATGTCACAACCAAAATTAATTTAAACCATACTAACATTAAGGTTATCTGTACTTTTATTGCAAGCTAAAGTACTCGTACACATTGTAATACGACATTAATTTTAAATTGGCTTTTATTTCGCACAGAAATTGAGCATTGCCATTCAACGTGGCAATGCCGCCAGCATTCTAGGGACCTTTCCCTCCACTAATCGTCTTTTAGTTTGAGTTTTTGTTTAGTTATTTAAGTTTTAGTTTTAGTTAATATTCAGTTTTCATTAATTTTCTGTTTTTAAGTTGTGCATAGTAAAACATCTATCAATTAGTTTGTCCGTATTTATTAAATATATTATTAAAGCATTTTTTTCGTGAATTTTGTACTAGACCCAACATCTAGCTATTTGTAAATCATTGGATATATTGCATTATTTCGGAGAGCTGCGTTATGCCTATTTATCATTAGTTTTGCATTAAAGTGTTAAACTAATATGTAACTATGCTTTAAATTGATAGTTATCACCAGATATATGGCCCCAATATATGTAAAATAACTATTATATGTATATGTGTATTAAAATAACTACCCCAGCTACACCCCTATAGGTACTTAAAATATTTAAATAAGCTACCGGACAGATGTTTGATTTATAAAAAATAATTTAGTAAAACATTTTGATAAAATGTAATACTTATACGAAGAAATTAACTATATCGGCTCATAAAATTTTGAGACATAAAGTTTCAAGATTTTGCTCGGATTATGAAAGGATGCTATCCCTTTCCCGCAAAGTGAGTGTCAGTATGGAATTTGTACGGCGTAATCGTCATCTGTAAGTATAGTGCGCTCTCTGTCTAGCAAGACATAAAAACGCTTAAACGCTTAATTATAAACACATTTTATTCCGTTTTAGTGATCGGCTCTAATAAAAATATCAGTCCAGTAGCCTATTTCCATGCAATAGATTACCTAATGTTTGTTCCTACAAATAACTGCTAAAATAGCAAGTATTCTAAAACCTTGAAACTACCACAAATGAAATAAAAAAAATACTTTGTTAATTTTAATATTAGCATTTGAGGAATGATTTTGGTCAATGCTTCAATAACCAAATATAAGTAGCAATGCATCTACATGCATTGCTATAAATATTTTGTAGGCGTCATGAGATACAGTGAAGTAGCCTACGTATTGTATTAAAACTTTTTTTTAAGCCGTCTTCATGGGAAGTTAAAAAGTTAGACTTTGAATATAGTTGCCGGCTGTTCTATAAAAAAAAACACTATGGTTTTAGGTAGTTCATTACAACTAGTTCATCTATGCTTGTAAAAAGGAAAGAGATAGCAATATAAGGTCAACTAGCTAATATAATAAAATTGTTACTAATAACATGATTCGAGTCAAACCTTACACAATCTATATCTTAAAAAGAAAGAAAATTATCAAGTAATAGATTTGCCTTATTTTAAAATGTTTCTGCACTGGATTAATTGAATTATATGCAACTCCTATATAACGATATGCACATTAATATTGCAGGCCTAAAATTGAATTTTCTAAGGATCCTTAGAAAATTCAATGCACAAAATATCTTTAGAATGTAGTAATATATATATTATATAAGCATAGTGAGGTTATTCTAAGGCAATAGACATTATTTGTCATTTGCTACTCTCAAGACGGACATGCGAGTGACGGAGACAATGGCGTCGATTCTGTCATACTAAACTAAACCTTTCTGACAGGACTAAAATTATCTGCCTCTCTTTTCATTTTAATGTGAGAGAAGGATGGCAACAATTTTAGATCTGTCAAATTTAGATTAGTTTAGAGTACACCAGAATCGATGCCATTGTCGATTCTAAAATCAACCGCTTTTCATTATAAAGTTTCAATGTATTTGACTTAGAATAACTACTCAGAGAAGGTAGGTTTCCAAACAACGCCTTCTCAAAACGTAAGCTACAAATTCGCTTTGTAGCTTACGTTTCGATTGGTATTTTAAACGATTTAAGCAAGAAAATTAATGGATTACCTGTGGAATGTCACACCATAACTCTTATGCTGCTTTTCTGATTTGTTGTGGTACGATTTCACCGCGCAAATTGTCATAGTATTTTTTTTTTTTTGGAGCCATATGTGACACCATTTGAACGGCTTAAATTTTGCGAATATACCTGGTTTCTTTGTGTAGTTATTCTAAGGTATTTGAAGTGTGCCTGTGCGTAAAATTTCAAACTACCCTCAATATTTGGCCTTTCAACACTAGCTGATAATTAAATGTTAGAAGTGATACTCTGTGCGTTGTATTTCAAGCTGCTCATAGATACCTTCAGTGTTTCTGATGGTTTAGCAGTGAGACTCGCTGTGCTCGTGGTGTCCAGAGTCGAAGCTGCTGAGATGGCCGAGACCTTTAGGCGGGATGGGCGGAGGCGTCTCGCCCTCATCCACTCGGAGAGGTTCAGACATCATGGAGATGATCTCCTCGTACCTCAGCGACTCTACCGCTAGGTCGAGATCTTTAACAAACATATTTAAAATCGTTGATTGAATCAGGCGTTACTTTGCGGAACTCAATTTTTAATTTATATAATGTGTGTGTTTGTTTGTGTGTGTGTGTGTGTGTTTGTTTGTGTGTGTGTGTGTGTGTGTGTGTGTTTGTTTGTGTGTTTGTTTGTTTGTATGTGTGTGTGTGTGTGTGTGTGTGTGTTTGTTTGTTTGTATGTGTGTATGTTTTGTTTGTTGTTGTATTTGTGTGTTGTTTTTTTTTGTTTTTTTTTTTGTTTGTGTATTTGTAATTAATATTTCGACGACATTGTGAGAGTCGCGGGCATCCAGTGGATGCAAAAGGCAGGCTGTCGTTCAGTGTGGAGGTTAAAGGGGGAGGCCTATGTTCAGCAGTGGACGTCTTCTGGCTGATGATGATGAATTAATATTTAAATTCAGGTTAGGTTCAAATTAGCATCACAAATCCTTATTGTACTCGAAACGACGTAGAAGAGGAATTACACTAGAAATTCAACTTTACACAAATATTTAAAATCATTTAAGTTAACAAAATTACTGTGGTTAAGTATAATAACAGTCACGGACCCTGGTGTCTGTAGAGATGCATTTTAAATATATATTTAAAAAAAAAAGCATTACGCTTATTTTATTTTTATTTCACCTTTATTCAAGACCAACAGCACAAAAATATATACATTAGTTTTAATTAGTTATTTTAAAGTACAGCCAGTAAGAGTAAGTAAAGTATGATAAGACTACCAGATGATATTATATAAAAGACACGTCATTAATGGGGGACGCAAAATGGCGATGCTGCAAAGCAATAAAAAAAATTTGCTTCGCCAGGTTGTTTGCATTGCAGCATCGCCATTTCGTATTCCCCCAATAATGACGTGTCTAATTATATATATATCATCAGGTAGTCTTATCGTACTAGGTTTAGTGTCGTGGGCTCTTAGACCAGGGGTTCCCAAACTTATTTTATCTACTGCCCACTTTGAGAATAAATTATTTTTTAGCGCCCCCATTTTTTCACGTACTTAAAAACCACTATAACTTCAAACTAAACTAATATTAGTTGATGTTCACAAGTTGTGGTTGAGAGACGAGAGCTCATGTAGTCGGTGTCTAAGAGGCCTCCTAGCTAAATGAAATTACAAATCACCCCCCAAGCCTCTATACAACGCCCCCATTTTTTTCTGGGTCTCTTACCGCCCCCCTTTAGGCCTGCAGCGCCCACAAGGGGGCGTTATCGCCCAGTTTGGGAAAGGCTGCCTTAGACTATATGGTACATGCAACTTTTCAAAGTCATTACCTTTATGATGTCTGTGATCGTCCGCGTTTGTGTACGCATGCGTGTCGACACTGACGCCAGAGTCACGCGCATCGTCTGCCGCGTCACTAACGCGTGAACGCCGCGGCACCGCTGGCGGAGCGTCCACCCACGAACGCTTATCCCCTGGTAAATACAAACAAATGTCAAACGACATCTGCCGTTTAGATGCAGGAAATTTTTACAAGCAACCGAGAGATTCACCCACTAAAGGTTGAGAGTGTTGGTCCATTACTGAGCCTACGCTGACTGTCTGTCTGTTCGTCCGTCCGTCTGTCTGTCTTACCTATTAATGGTTGTATCTTTCGATTCGTAATAGATAGCCAGTTGAAATTTTCACGGAATATGTAATGTTAATAATAATAAAGTCAAAAGGCAAAAACTAAAGGGTACCCCACTTTTGGCACAACAAACATTTTTGCATTAGATCTAATGTAAAAACGGTAATACGTATAAGCGTCAACCTTGGCATGCCTATAGTACACATTCTAATGTATAACAAAAAATAATAAATAATGACCAAGTGCGAATTGGTGATAAAATTCTGTTCACCACCAATTTAAGCAACATAGGGCGCGGTCAGTATTTGGATGGGTGATGACCGCCTGGGCGTGATGTTGTCTTTTTGCATTACTTTCTGTATTTTGTTGTGCTACAGAACCCTCAGTGCGCGAACCCGACTCGCAGTTGGCCGGTTTATTTTATATAATTTGTTTAATAGACTAGGGTTGACCGCCACCTCGCCTGTTTTTAAGCGAGGAAGCGGAAAGGACGGCGAGGCATTTATTATTTTACCGCGAAATACAAACGCAGTAGAAACGTAAAACAACAAGCAAGTGTTGCATAAATTAATGTAGATCAGTGCTGACATAATACCTAGAACAATGGCGGATTTCACTGTGCCTTTGAACACAATATAGCAGTCAAACACAAGCATAGGCTCGCCTGTTGTTAAACGATGATGTAGTCTACGTAATAGGGTTCCGTTGACACGTATGGAACCCTCAAAAAGTGACAGGAATGGCGTGACCATGTGACGTTTTACCTGAAACTCGAGGCGGCAGCGGCGGCGCGTCACCCGGCTCACTCCACGACGCACGGCTGTGACGACGAGTCTCAATAATCTCTCCGTCGATAGAGTCTCTGAAAATTAAAAAAATAAGTTTTAAAAAGCATGTACTAGCTACTAAAATAGGGCCAATTTAATAGATCACATTTGACACTTAATCAAAATTCAAAAACGTTACCATGTTTTTTTTCATGCTGTTGGTGGCAAATTAGCTGACGAACCGCCTGATGGTAAGCAGTCACCGTCGTCTATGGGTACCACCACCACCAGACACCAGAGGCATCACAACGACGTTGCCGACCCTTTAAGAATCTATTAACTCGCCTTTTGTAGAAACGAATATTGTTATTTTTATTAATTACTAGTAGGCCGCCCCTACTAGCCCCTACTACCGCCGGCGAAGCCGGGATATATAGCCTATGTCAACCGGGGATAGTGCAGCATCCCAACAGTGAAAGAATTTTTCAAATCGGTTCAGTAGTTTCGGAGGCTATTCAATGCAAACAAACAAACAATCAAATCTTTCCTCTTTATAATATTAGTATAGATAGTATAGACTAGTATAGATATTAATTACGATATTTTATTATTTTCAAAGTAAAGGCGCTTGCAGACGATTCGTAGAACAAGTTGCAAGTGCTACTACGCATCATCTGCATCGTTTTGCTTAGTGCAACTGGCAATGCAAGTGGTTAGTAGCACTTCCACTGACACATGCACTAAGCAACTCTGCAAGCGCTTTTAGAACTGCAATTGCTTAACTTTTTTCAGTTAAAAATACATATTTATTGTAATAATAATCTATACTAATATTATAAGGAGGAAAGATTTGTTAGTTTATTTGTTTGCATTGAATAGGCTCCGAAACTACTGAACCGATTTGAAAAATTCTTTTACTGTTGGGAAGCTACACTATCTCTGGGTGACATCTCTATCTCTTCTCTACATAGTATAAATTGAAGTCACTTTCCGCGTCTGTCTGTCTGTCTGTATGTCTGTATGGCCGCTAACTCCTCCTAAACCACGCAACGGATTTTAATGCAGTTTTCACCATCAGTTAGGTACATTTTCACGGATGGTTTATATAAATAACTAGCGACCCGCACCGGCTTCGCACGTAAATTACACCCGTGCGAAGCTAGGACAGGCCGCTAGTAATAAATAAAAGCAATTTAAGGATTTATTTTGACAAATAAACAATAGACCGACAGATGTCATTGCGATCTATTAAATTGACCCTACTTTAGAGTATGATACAAGCTGCGGACCCGTTTTTACCTGCCAAGTTGACAATACTACAGGAACTTTTAATTTTATAAATAGCCTACGGCACTTTTCAGTCTTTGAACTACATACTTAAGCAGACTGCCAGAGTTGGCACGAAAATCGGCACCGCTTTTTGGTTGACATTCCGAAAACCCGTACGAAGCGCTTTGATTCCACTTTTATTGAGCGAACTGCTAGGTGGAATGCGCTGCCTGACTGGGTGTTCTCCGATAGTTACAACCTTCTTCAAATCACGAGTGAATCGACTTCTTCAAGGCAAGCGTGCTCCATCGTAGATCGCATCATCGTCATCATCAGGCGAGTTGGCGATCAGACGCAAGCATATTATTGGGAAAAAACCGGACGTTTGACGGAACCCTCAGAGCGCGAGTTCAAAAAAAAAACTAACTGAAGTTGAAATATTGAAAGACAAACTTAACTTTGTAGTTGACAATAAGGTTCTTACATACTCATAACCACTACAAAATATTAGCGTAATTGTAAAACAATCTTTTTTATATGATATTACTTCAAATTCACAACTTTCAGATTAAATTTATTCCTTTATATGTGCTGTAAGGCCTAGGTTTGCCTCTTGCCAAAATTAATGATTCTAGTTCAACGGGAAGTACCCTATAGGTTTTGATTCCCCTGTGAAATCGCAAAATATGCGACATAAACGTTCATATCTTTTGATTGCGTTGACTCAGGGTTCCGTTTTTTCCTTTTGGGTTACGGAACTCTAAAAAAGGAAAAAATCTATACGTTGCTCTGTTCACCAAATAACGATTTTTGACAAATCTAACACCTGTCCGATTGCCTACTGAATCGCTGAGATACGTAGCCTAAGTATGATACCTGTATTTATCGAGTGGTGGTCTGGTAGGGCTCCGTGGGTCGCCGGACTTGGGCCGCGAGGGGAGCGGCGGCGCCGACTTTATCATGGAGCTGTCGTCGGGACAGTCTCTGTTGTCGCCAGCTGGTACACTCGCAGACATTATGCTCTGCTGCTCCATGCAATCTTCTATCGAGAGCTGAAATTAACATTGTAATGATGTTATTTGGTTGCATAAAAGTTGGGGGAAAATTAAGAGCCAAAAAATTATTTAAAAAAATATTTTTGTACCATTCCCTCTACAATGCTTTTTTTATTCACAAAAAAACAGTGAATAAAAAGCAAGCTTTTAATCACTACTTGAATTTAGAACACAACAATATTATCATCATCAGCCAGAAGACGTCCACTGCTGAACATAGGCCTCCCCCTTTAACCTCCACACTGAACAACAGCCTGCCTTTTGCATCCACTGGATGCCAGCGACTCTCACTATGTCGTCGGTCCATCTAGTGGGAGGCCTACCTACGCTGCGTCTTCCGGTTCGTGGTCTCCACTCAAGAACCTTTCTTCCCCATCGGTTATCGGTTCTTCGAGCGATGTACAAGCAACAATAACGATGTGCACAGCAATATATTCGACCTCAATCTCAATGCTATACAACCTCCTTTTTTCTTCATTAAATGTCTATTTTCGCTTAAATCTTTCTTTTTCTAGTCATACATAAATAGCAATGGCATCGGCAGAATTTGAGCTGTCGATTCAGTGTGAGACTAAGTCGTAAGTGCTGTAGGTCAAAACACACTGTGGGTGGCTACGCCAGAAGAGTGGTAAGTAACTTCGTACAGGCTGAGTAATCAGAACATAATGTCAGTGTTACGTAGTCTTACCGGTTTATCATACAAATGTCCGTCTTCATAGTAGTTATCGCCTTGCTGAATGCTCTGAGATCTTTTGTCCAATCCCGGGACAGGTGGTAAAGGTGAACTGAAATCAAAAAGCAGCAAATATAGTACCCTAGACAGTGGGTACATTTTTAAGGGTCTAAACTAAGGGCCCAAAGGGAATAGGAGCCAATTTTTTTTTTTTTGGATTTGTCATCAAGTTTGGGCAATGCAAAATGTGACCAAAATGCCATGGTCTCTGCTATACTCAAAAAGTGAACATTGCTATACAAAATGGTAATGAGGGCAGGATTTTGGGAATAAATCCCAGTAGTAGTTTTTTTATTAGATTCGTTTTTTTAGTTACATACTTTTTTCTGTTATTGTAAAAAGAAAATCTTTTTTAGTAGACTTACATAATACGCAAATGATAGGTGTTACAAGCAAAGATATTGAAATTATGGATATTGGGTCAGCATTAAAAAAAAACTAAACCAAAATATCTCCCTAAATTAACTCTGCAAAACAGCCTACCACATCAAAACGACAAACGTAAAAAAAATGCATTCAATGTACCTTTATTATTAAATTGGAGTTTAAATTAGTTTGTAGCTATGTCTAAAATGCATATTTTTTCTGAGAATTTTGTACCATACTCAACATCAATGTGTTTGTAAAATAAATGGTTAAAATATCGATCTAAACACCTTTCATATACATCGTCATTGATAGAAGCTATACTCACTTGACGATACTCTCGGACAGTTGCCGTCTCGCTCGCGCCAACCCAGGTCCCAAATTCTGTCGCAGCTGGTTGAATCTTTCAACTAGTCGCCTGTGAAATAAATGTTTGATATCAGAACAAACGATTTTCATCGCCTGTATACTGTATAAGTCATACTCGAAATCTTCCGGCGCAAGTCACTAACGCTCGTGACGCAAGTCAATCAAGTCGTGGGTTAGTGGTAATTTGTAGAACCCTTTCGTACATTATCTGACTGCAGCGCTTACAGAAGTTCGAGACAACCTATATAACGCTCAAATTACGGCGTCATCTAAGTTCATACCATTTTTTGGCAAATTTCCGAGCTACGCTCTAATGTTCCGTTATTGTCTTACCTCTTAATATATATTCCTTGCTAGTACTAACCTGTGCAACGGCTTGACGTCTTCTGGCGCGAGTCTTCCATGCAACGCTAGCCCTGCGTCAACTACTGCCAGCTGAGACGCGACTAGCCGACGTAGCTTGGCCGCCGCCGCCGCTTCCCTCGGCGTGGCTGTTCTGGCAAACTCGGACGTCAAAAAGGCCTGAAATATGAAAATAAAGCTTAGTATTTCAGTGCTTAGCTTATTGCTTTTTTTTTGCTGCACAGTAAGTTGGAAATAAATATTTTTAAAATATATTTATAACTGACCCGATATACGTTGTCCTGTCTTAGCTAAGAATGTCAAAAAATATAAATAAAACTGCTGTCTGGTAAATTCACATTCATCAAACGCGCGAACTGTCAAATGTGCGAAGTTAAAATTGTCGTTAGTTTTCTGGTTTTTTTTTTTAAATTTTCTGCGCAATTTTCATAATTTTTCTTTCTGTAAGAATCATCTACAAAGTGTAAGCAAATAAAAAAAAGAATTAATGAAATCGGTAAAGTCCTCAAGTTATGGCGTGACCAAGGTAACATAGGAATTAATTTTTGTTATGCCATAGGTGGCAAACAAGCAGACGGGCCGCCTGATGGTAACCAGTCACCGTCGCCTATGGATACTTGTAACAACAGACGCATTACAAATACAGTAGAATTCATATATAACGACTTCGCTTATAACGACTAACCTATTTTAGCGACGATATTGTTTACTCAAATTAGGTTTCATAATAAATGTACTCAAGAAATAATCCTGCCGTTTTGTGCGTCATCCGGTTAGGACGACATAGTATCGCCGGTCCCTTGAAGGTCGTTATATCCAGATTCTACTGTACGTTGCCGACCTTAAGGACTATTAACTCTATATATTTTTAGGTTTCCGTACCCAAAGCGCGTAAACGGTACCCTAATGTTAAGTCTATGCTGTCTTAATGTCAGTCACACAAAACATTGGGTGATCTTGTGTACTATATTTACCTACTTGTTCCTTACATACCTGTTCATACTTGGTGATGCCTCCCTGTACGTTGGCGTCGATGGTACCCTGCAGCCGCATGGAGAATGGGTTGATGTTCCGCGCCGGGTCCGCAGTATATTGCGACACCAAACTACGCAACTCACGCTCCGTCGCGCACATTGTTTCGCACGCGAACTGAGGGAAAGTAGGAGAAACATACATTCGAATCTGGGTGTCTTCAAATAACTAGTGAATCGGTTTCTTCTAGGCAAGTGTGCTCCAACGTAGACCGCATCATCGGTTATCATCAGGCGTGATGGTGGTCAAACGCAAGCATATTACTTACAATAAAAAAAATATATAAACTAGCGGTCCGCCCCAGCTTCGCACGGGTATAGATTATAGCCTATGTCACCCGGGGATAGTGTAGCTTCCCGTCAGTGAAAGAATTTTTCAAATCGGTTCAGTAGTTTCGGAGCCTATTCAATGCAAACAAACAAACAAACAATCAAATCTTTCCTCTTTATAATATTAGTATAGAAAAACAAATGAAATATTTATTTATTAACTAAAAATTTATAAATAAACAACCAACAAGTTTTCCAAGTTTAAAACCTAAAAACCTCAAAATTATACCAGTCAGAGTTTTCCCTTTTGTAATAGGGCCTAGATGGCAGTGCGCCATTACGCGCTTACCAACAGGAGTTGGTGGTCAACCTCAGACATATTAGCGACGAAGATAAAGCACGCAGACTTAGAAGATACTATTATTACTTAGTGTTCATATTAATAGAAATATCACTTACTTCTACAGGGGGTATTTCTTCGACGGATCGCGATACAACTTCTGACCATCGTAGAATGCCAGGCAGCACATTTTCTGTCACTAATGTTGTCCTTTCTATCCAGAGGCTCTGAAAACGCAAATACGATAAACAGTTAACAATCTAGGATGTTGGTATGTTTATGTGTTTATGATACAAAGTTGGACGTCTACTTTACACAAAAAAAACCTTTATGATCATGAAGAAAATTTAAAAGCTACAGTAAAATATATTTGCTGTTTAGAAACAAACTTTTGCTGTTGTTTTTTTTTTGTGTTGTTTGCTGTGTGTTTGATTGAAAGCCATTGAATATTCAAGTCCAGTGGCAGTGCATTGTGACTAAGTTATCTATAACTAGAAGAGCCCTAATAACATTTTCTCAACAAAACTAGCAGTGACAGGCACCTTTAGATTTTTTAGTTCCATAATATGTTTTCTTTTTAATACCACTTCTATTCCACTATTGTGCGAACTGCTAGTCTGTGGAATGCGCTGCCTGAATGGGTGTTCCCCGATAGTTACAATCTGGGTGTTTTTAAATCACGAGTGATTCGGTTTCTTCTAGGCAAGCGTGCTCCATCGTAGACCGCATCATCGCTTAACATATTACTATATAAAAAAATAGGCTTTAACTTGACTCGCCTAATGTTAGGCGATGATATAATGTCTACGGTGGAGAATGCTTGCCTAAAACAAACCGATTCACTCGCGAATTAATGACACTTATATTGCAGCTATCCGGGCATATCCATTCTGGCAGCGCAATCCACAGACTAGCGATTTGTAAAATAAACATGGAATCAAAGCGCTTTTTTCGATTCTAGATATAAGTTAGTCGCTCCGCACTTTATAAAATGTCAAAGCACTACATTGTTATAGCCAGTTGGTAGTGAACCTGCCTTCTGCGCTTGGAGGCGTGGGTTCGATTTCATTCAGGACAATCATTTATGTGATGAATATTTGTGTTTGTTCTATGTCTGGGTGTTAATATCTATTTAAAAATGTATTTAAAAATATATATGTATGTATATCACTGCCTGGCAGCCATATCACAAGCTTTGCTTAGTTTGGGGTCAGATGACCGTGTGTGAAAAAAAGTCATTTTTTTTATATTGTAATTTGTACCTAAAGCACTGCATACCTTGAATTCATTGTCCTTGTCGATGGGTGGTTTCTGCAGCGGCCTGTCGCAGAGGAAGGTATCGACCTCGTTGCAAGCGTAGAAACGCTTCACTTGCTCGGGCGCGCCCATCGGCCACGAGCGACGAGACGCTACTGGCTTCACGTTGCAGATCTGTATGTCTACAAGTACATGTTCATGATTATGCTAAGGTATTGGGCAACTACTAATCCACCAATCCGCACTGGGCCAGCGTGGTGGATATGGCCCAATCACCCTTTCGGAGGTAGGCTAAAAGTCCAGCAGTGGACTGTTAAAAGGCTGATTATGATGATGATGATGATTGGGCAACTTGTTATGACTAGTTCTCTTACTACACTATTTAAACATAATTTTGTTTTATTTGTGATGAAACGCGCGTGTCCTTTTCAGCAATCCTGTATGGATTCCTTACTTTAAAAAGAATATAGATAACTAGCAACCCGCCCGCCCGGCTTCGCACGGGTGCAATTTACGTGCGTAGCCGGGGCGGGTCGTTAGTCTATACATACATACATACAATATTATAAAGAAGAAAGATTTGTATGTATGTTTGTAACGAATTGGCTCAAAAAGTACTGGACCGATTTTAAAAATTATTTCACCATATGAATGCTACATTATCACTGATTAATATAGGCTATTTTAATAGGCTATATAACTATACCCGTGCGAAGCCGGGGCGGACCGCTAGTTATATATATAAACCTTTCGTGAAAATGTATCTAACTGATGGTGAAAACCGCATCAAAATTGGTTGCATGGTTTAGGAGGAGTTAGCGACCATACAGACAGACGCGTAGAGATAGAGATAGAGAAGAGAAGATTTAGATAAAGCGCTCACATTGTCCCTCGTTAGCAATGATACTCTCATCGGGCGGTGTGTTCCGCATCAGTATATGGGCTGCGACGTATTCCGCTTGCAATCGTTGCGTGAACGCACCGATACGCTCGTAGTCGTACCCACGGTATACGAACTGCTTGTTCTGTAAACGAAAAAAAAAATACAAGTTGATTTTTTTTTGTCTCCATTCACGCGTGATAATTTACTGTAGCGGGAAGATGACAGATTATTTTATGCGTTTATACAAAGGAGGGTTAGTAGAGTACTGACGTGGCAGGCAGAAGAAAACGTTTGGGCAGCAATGCTTAAATTCGAAGCAGTGCGTGAGTCACATAACTTTCCCACAAAGAGGACACCCGGCTTTCCCATACAAGCCGACTCTGAAGAACTCTAGCTTAGGTCTGTCTCTATTACAGTGTCGAGGAAGATAGCATGCGTACGCAGACAGTGGATAAGCCCATAGCTTCAGGCTTCACATAATACAGAAAAATAGAATGGAATCCTTTTCCTTAAGAGCCGTATTACAAAATGCAATCGTTAAATTTTAGGTATCTAGATTTTCGGCCATAAAACGTATAATAAATCTTATAATCGTATAAAGCCGTAATTAAAATTGTTTATTTTATATCAGTGAATTAACGAAATTCACTCTCAAACTTTACTCCTCGAGTTTTACCAAAAACTACTTTTGTAAATTGGAGGTAATAAGTTGATATTATGTTGAGTTTTGCCAAAATGTAATGCCAAAAAAATACACAAGTACAAATCTATTTATAACAGAAATTAAATTTTCTACGGATCTTTTTATTTGATAGTATCAGAACGTCTAAAATGCCGTTTTCGTCGCTTTTTTCGTCAATAAGTACTCCAAATTTTTTGACGAAAATGATTTTTCGAAAAAAGAGCTTAATCAATGTCGATAAAATTTATATGGGACCACCTATGAGATATGACCTACCAACCAAAAAAACAATGCTAAATTGGCGGAGTAATCGTGTAACAAAAATACAAAAACATACAATCCAATTGATAACCTCCTCCTTTTTGAAGTCAGTTAAAAAGCAACGATAACGCTCTTAAAAACAGACTCTAAAATTCCCCGGCTTTGTTCTCAGTTGCAGCAAAGTGTCAAGGAAGCAAGCAGGCAGTGCGCGCGCGAGTCCATGGTTTCTAGTCATACAAGGAATACTCACCCTAACAAACAGTGGACATCCTTTCCCATAGAAGCCGACCCTGAAGTACTCCGGCTCGGGCCTGAGCTGCTCCATGACAGCGTCGAGGAAGGTAGCATGCGTGCGCAGGCAGTGCGCAAGTCGAGCGTAGTCGCATAACTTAACTTCGTATAGGGTGGCCAGTTCACGTAACAAAGGTAAGCCTTTTTCCCAGCACTGGAATAAAAAAAATATGTGCTCAAATAAAATTTTATATATAAAAATCTCGGGTCACTGTGATCGCACTCCTCCGAAACGGCTCGAACAATTTTTATGAAATTTTTTGTGAATATTTGGTAGGTATGCGAATAGGTCGTAAAGTATATTTCATAGCGCTAGGTGATTAGGGTGACATACCATAGTAGCGAGACCGAAGGACAAACTCTTCACGTACGAAGTAGCGGGTATCAGCTAGTAAGTTTATAAAAACCATAAAAAGTTTAAACTGTCTGGTTATTAAAAAAAAATTATGCATTGCTTGGACCTTTTACAAACCTTATATTGAAAGAAAATGATTTTATTCCATTTTTTTTTTACAATTTTATTGCAGCTTCCAGAGCTAATACTTGGACCGAGTTTAATGTATGTCAGAACCTTTTTCTTTTTATTAATAACTAGCTGATACCCGCTACTTCGTACGCGTAGAGCTCGGCCTTCGGCCTCGCTACTACGACCCGCTCCAGGAACACAAAATTTCATCCAAATCGGTCCAGCCGTTTACTCACCGTTTAAACCTTCCCTAGACCTCCACGAACATTTCGAATGCAAAACCGTGGAAATCGGTTCGTGCGTTCTGGAGTTATAGCGTCAGGAAGGAAAACCCGACTTATTTTTATATAGTAGAAGATTTATAGGCTTGCGCTTGGCCGCCAACTCGCCTGATGTTAAGCGATGACGCGGTCTACGTTGGTTTGTTCACGCTTGCTTAGAAGAAACCGATTCACTGTTTCCGTTTGATTAATCTTTAGTTTCCATTTAGATCAGAATAAGGTAATGCACTAATAAGCAATAGTGTTTTACCTTACCCTATGGCAAATGGATGAAGGATTAATCAAAAATAAACAGTCGGTATATAATAATATAATATAATAAGCCTTTATTACTGTTTTTAATCATATTTACAATACATGGGTATTAAATTTATAGCTGAGGGTCAGTTTTCCTGGCAACAGCTTGTCCTTCGACAAAGGCCTCCTCCAAAGACTTCCACCTATCTCTGTCTCTTGCAGTTCTCATCCATTCTGGACCGGCAACTCTTTTGAGGTCATCTTCCCAACGTTTCATTTGTCTACCTTTATTTCTTTTGCCATCTCTGGGGTACCACTCTGATATTATTCTAGTCCATTTTTCATTTTTCTCTCTCAGCATATGACCTGCCCATTTCCATTTCAGTGTTTTGCATACTTTATTCACATCTTTAAATTTAGTTACATTCTTAATTTTGTTTAGTCTTATTTTATCTTTTCTTTTTACTCCTATTACACTTCTCTCTATTCCATTTTGACATACAATTACTTTGTTTGTTAGTTTCTCAGTTAATGCCCACGTTTGACAGCCATATGTTAAACATGGCAAAATGCACATGTTATAAACTTTTCTTTTATCTTTAATTGGCATGTCTTTGTTTTTCATAACTTCACTAAGAGACCAAAATCTTTTCCACGTCTTCTGTCAATTTCTTTATGCATAGTATCCCGTGGGGCTATTAGCTGTCCTAGGTATATATACTCGTCCACGTATTCTATTTCCTTCCTGTTTAGAGTGATGTTGTATGTCTGAGAAGCATTAGTCATAAGTTTGGTTTTTGTTGTGTTCATTGTAAGTCCTGCTTTTATGCTTTGATCTGATAGTTGTTGTAGCATTTGCTCTAGTTTTTTTGGACATTCTGAGAATAAGATTAGATCGTCTGCGAAACGTAAGTGATTTAAGTTTTCGCCGTTAATGTTGAGTCCGTTTTTCTTCCAATCCAAGTTTTTGAATATCATCTCCAAGGCCGCCGAAAACAACTTGGGTGAGATTGGGTCGCCCTGTCGGACGCCTCTTTCTATAGGAAAGTCCTCTCCCGTTGCTTCCAGCCTGATTTGGGCTGTACTTTTTGAGTACACCTTCTTAATTATTTGTATGTACTTTTCCTGTATACCTTGAGAACGCAATGCTTCCCAGATGTATTCGTGTTCTAAGGAATCAAAGGCCTTGTTGTAGTCTACAAAGGCCAGATAGTAGCTTTTGTTGTATTCTTTGTATTTCTGTAGAACTTGTCTTAGAACATGTATATGATCTACTGTTGAGTATTTACTACGAAACCCCGCTTGTTCTTTCGGTTGGTTTTCGTCGAGTGTAGATGTAATTCTGGACAAAATTATTTTAGAAAAGACCTTATAGATATTCGACATTAAGCTAATTGGTCGATAATTCGCTATTTCACCTCTATCTCCTTTTTTATGTATTAATATTATGGTTGATTTCGTCCAATCTGTAGGAATATTTTCAGTCTCTATAATTTCATTGAATATATCTGTTAGTGTAGAGGCAATGATTGGTAGGGTAGCTTTTAGTAGTTCGTTTGTTATTTGATCGGTTCCAGGAGTCTTGTCTCTTTTTTGTGTATTAATTGCTCTTATTGTTTCTTCCTTTAATATTTTTGGTGTCGGTTCAACGTCTATTATGATTCTTTTAGTTATCCCTTCTTTTAGGTTCTTACTTTGGTACAAGTTTCGGTAATAGTCTGTAGCAGTTTTAAGTATTTCTACTCTTTTATTTGTATATTTCCCGTCCTTAGTATTCACCTTTAGCATCCAATCTTTTTTAGAGTTCAGTTCTTTATTAGCCTTTTTTATTCCCCCAGTTTTCTCGATATGTTTTTTCAATGTGTTTTGTCTTTTTAGTTTTTTGTCTTTTCTTATATTTTCATTTATCTTTTTACTAATTTCTGCTATTTTACAGCGGTTGATTTTGTTTTCTTTCCTTTGTATTAGTTCTTTCCTCTCCTTTAGGAGCTGTTGTGTCTCATCAGAAACAACATTTTTGCTTCTTGGGTTAACTTTCTTTGTTTCTGTTTGTAAGATGCTTATAAATTTTTCATACTTGACTTGAGTTGGTATGTTTGTTTCCTTGTCTTTTCCTATTGATTCTGTTATACTAGTCGTAAGTTGGTCTCCAGTAAGTTGGTCGCCATTACGGATGTATACAAAGGAAGAATTATCATTATGGAACATCCTTTTTCTCTTTATAGGCGTGTTTGTCAGTCTAGCACGAACCATTTTATGGTCCGAATAAAAGTTTAGATTATGTATGATTGACACATCTTGAATGATTTTGGCATTGTTAGTCATAATTAAATCAATTTCATTTTTATGTAGTCCGTTCGGGGAAATCCACGTCCATTGCTTTGTTTTCTTTTTCTTGTAGAAACTATTGAGGATCCTGAGTTTGTTTTCTAAAGCCAATGTGACTAATCTATCTCCATTCTTGCTTCTTCTACCATGTCCGTATTTACCTACTGTGTATTCTTCGCCAGTATTATTACACATTCCTATTTGGCCATTAAAATCACCCATTAGGATAATGTTTTTGTGGGAATTTGTAATAGTTGTTTGTAAGTCTTCATAGAATTTTTCAATTTTTGCTACATCTTCTCTCTTATCCGATTCAGTTGGTGAGTAGGCTTGAATGATGGACCATTTTTCGTTTTTATTTAAGGGTAGTGTTATATTCAACACTGTTATTCTTTCAGATATCCCTTTGATTTCTTCGATTCTGTGTGCATGTCTCTTTTTAATTAAGAAGCCTACACCATACAATCCTGGTGTCTCTCCTTTGTAGTGTAGGATGTAATCTCCGTAGTCTTCTATCCCTTCGCCATGTCTTCTCATTTCACTAATTCCTATTATGTCCCATTTTATTTCTGTTATGGCGAGTTCGAGTTCAATGCGTTTTTCAGTAGTTCGTACTGATCTTGTATTAAAAGTAGCTATGTATACATCCGCGGTGTGCTTGATTATTTTTGGAGGGTTGTGGTCTTTTTCCCCCACGAGGACCAGTCGGCTTGGGGGAGGGTATTTTGTTTCTGTTGTGTTATTGTTCTGCTTGTTATTTGGTTGTTGTTTCCGATCTCCGGTGTCTAATTGCTATTGTCCTTTTGTAGCTGGGTTTCCGGAGTAAGATAGAGATCGACCTCTCATCATATCGAATGCGTTTATTCTTTTGTTTGTTGATGGATTTAATGTCTGCTGTTTCCTTGGATGCAAATCAGTTTGAGGGGAGGTAGATATCTCTCTTTTCCTTTTATCCGTAATATTAGTGTTTTTCTTGACAATTAGTTGATCATACTTTATGTAGGCAAAATTTCCTTTTTTCCTTTCTTCCATAAGCTGCGGTTGTAGTGCTTTCCTCTTTTCTAATGTTTCCTTTGAATAATCTTCAGTGATATATATCTCTTTAAGTTTCTTTTTATTCCTCATGATTTCGTTCTTCTTCCACCCGCTGACTACAGACAGAAGTGCAGGCCTCGGTTTCCCATTATTATTTATGTTTCCTATACGGTATATTTTATTTACTTCCCAATCGTCTAAATTTATCTCTAGTTCTTGCAAAAAGCATTCCTTTACATTTTTAAGTAACTCATATGTAGATGTTTCTTCCTCCTTCAACCCATGGATTATTACATTGTTGTTTTTATTACCTCTTTCCAGATACTCCACCTTTTTTTCTAAGTTTTCCACTCTAATTTGTAACTTTTTGTTTTCTTCTAGAAGAGGTTTTAATTTTTCGTCAATTTTTTTCAAAACTGTATTAGTTAATTCAACTGTTTGATTTTGCATTTCAATTTTCATTTTATCGAACAAAAGTTGAAATTGATCTTCCATATTTTGCGTGTATCGGAACGTGTTTATTAAGAGAGGAGTTTTAGTTTTCCTTGTTGGCAACACTTAACATACGTATTGACAGTCTTCTATAATATTGATTTTGATGTTTGTCTATGATTGTAATTTCTAACCTCAATTTACTCGCCGGTTTTATGTCTTCTGAATTTTCGTGAAATCCAACAATATGCACTGTTTGTTATTAGTAACACTCACTTATCACTTTGTTTTTGTTTTGATGTGATGTGATTGTGAAACTGTGGCGTTTTCCTATTTATTTATAGTTGATTTATCGGAGCGTCGGCACTGTGTTGTTTACAATATGACAAGCGGAAACGGAAACGGAAACGGATGAAGGATTAATCAAAAATAAACAGTCGGTATAAGACACTTTAAAAAATATTAAAGAACTAGCTGCCCGCCGAGATTTCACCCGCGTTGATGACTCCTTAGATCATAAGCAGCCTGTGAAAGTCCCGTCAAAATCGGTCTAGCCGTTTTGGAGTCCGTAGACATACAAACACACATCGCCTTTTATATCTACGAAGAAGATTAACCTAATAACAATTTATAACTTCTAGTTAAAGCGTACCTTGCCACGGTCAAAATATTGCAGCACTTGATTGTATATAGCCTCTTTTCGCTTCCATTCTGACATATCTGGGTACTCCGAGTCGACACCAGTTTGGTCGCTGTCCCAGCTTAGTGTTTCCGCATACAACTGAAACATAACAATCACTTATTTACCCGTAGACTTATCAGTAGAGGTTAATGAGGGAGCAATAGGCTATCAGACTGTATTTCTTTTTATAAAGAAATGCTTACTATAAATTGAAAGCTTGTTTGCTATTTTTAACAAATCTAACACCAGTCCGATGGCCTATGCTTATTCATTTATACATATTAGTGTGATTTGTATTACCAATAGCGTGCAGCCGGCTTCAACGAAGTTATCCGACGCGATGTGAAGATCATGCAGTTTGTATACGTAGCGCAGGTACATTTCTTTGCGATCTATTTCGTTCTTGTAGAAGTTCTGCAATATAAAGTGTTTTAGTAAACAATTGCAATTTGGTTGGGGATGGTAGGTGGTAAACACGCGTAGGATAGGGGCCGTCCATTAACCACGTGATGTGCATTTTTAACCCCCCCCCCCTGGTGATACATGGTGAGGTTTAAGATTAACCCCCCCAAAATCACCTGTAGTTTTTAGTACCTACAAAGAATTGTTTTTTTTTTTATACAGGTATAAAGAACGTGTTAATACAGGTATAAAGTACAATCTAATTTTATTCTGAAATTATGGACCATGACAAAAATGTCTAGATAGTAAGATTGCAGGTTGCAGGTTTTTTGATTGGCAAGGTCACACTACACGCCGCTTTTGGTTTAGAAAGCGTTTGGCGAAAAAATAAATATACGTGATATCATACTACACCCCCTCCCCCTTGTGATATTTCGTGATTTTTGCAAATCAAACAAACCGGCCAAGTGCGAGTTGGGCTCGCGAACTGAGGGTTCCATTACACCACAAAATTCAATAACGAAAATTACCAACCATAATTACCAGTTATAACTCGGTAATGAACAGATACTTGTCACCGACTAACACTTGGCCATTATTTATAATTTGTTGTTATATAGACAATACAATTTGGAAGTTCGTATATGGGCAAAATTAGTTGGGGACTGTGAAGATATAGGCGTCGCGAAATCTCAGTTCGGGGCAATAACTAGTGTTATATTTTTTATTTATTTTATTTCCAACTTAGAACTATCATTACAGGTTATAACCTAATGCGATAGTGTACCAAATTTACATTTTAACAACAACATTGTGACAACAACACTAAATTATCTAATAACATAAAACCTTTAAAGCTATCTTTCTAAATTCACCCAGAGCACAACTAAATAGGCCTATTTCAACGGCAATGACGTTGAGTGCGAAGTGCTCGTGTAAAAGGTGCCTCCTGCAGAAGATTTGTTCGCGCGCGCGGTATTGATATCAGTTTTGGCAATCTTCGCCGCCCCACATCAGGAACGCAAAAGTATAACTGTTGCAGTATATCCGATATAGATAGATCACGCCACGGTGTACTAAACGGTGTCAGGTATGGCGCACTCCGGACTTTAGGTATGTTCGGCCGGTGTCCCTTCCCAAGAGGGTCATAGCAGGGCAATCAGTGGCCGCTCGGCTCGCGCCCGGCTTGCACGTTACGCTAGCCACGTCGCGCGTAATTAAGCATCTTTTCTGTCAGGGACCTTGACCAATTATTTTCAACAGAATCTGCAAATTAGACCTCCCAAATGAGGTCTCCATGTTTCATGTAGTTGTTACCTAAATATGCATCGGGATGAAGATCTTGTAATAGGCCTCTTAAACTTTAACTTGTGTACTAAGTATTCTGTGTAACAACCGTCTCGAAGAGGGAGGCATGTATTCAGCAGTGGACATTTACTGGCTGATGATGATGGTGATACTGTGTAAATATCAAGAAGACAACCCTAACGTTACACGTGCCGCGTCAGGAGAGACAGAGCTACGTGATAGAAAGAGGGCGGCCTTCTAGGTGAATATAGCGAGCGGTATCCAGCGCTGTACGAGTTGAATTGCTACTTTATTGCCTTGTAGATGGAGTCCTTATTTATTTAAATTTCTTCGCGGAGTGAACCTTCTGTGTATTATGTCTTCTGTGACGGTGTCAAGCAAGCCTAGGGCGGTCGAAGCTGATTCATGCAACGACTCACCAGTAAGTTGACAGTGGCTGCCATCCTCTTATCCCTGTGTTCGGCGCCTTGCATGACAGCGCGGTAGTCGAGCAGCCGCTCTAGCAGTCGCGTCACACATCCCACGAACGCAGCGCCCGCCTCGCGCCACCCCTCCGTCGATACCCGCTCCATCAGTCTGCCGTACATAAATACATCATCAAAACCAGATCCAGGTCAGAAAAAAATTTATGGAAGTGTTATACCTACAGTTTCCTCTTTCGCACTTGCCCCCCCCCCCCCCCTGACTTTTAACCATATCGTTTGCAATTGTGTGCAGCTAAATATAAGAATATGCTAGTGTGTGTGCAATACGTGTTTACGTCATCTTCATCAGTTTTTGCCAGACTTTTTTCGGTAGTAGTTCGAGTTTAAGACAAAAGCAAACTATTATGGTCAGCTTTTAATATAACAGTCCGATAGCTTATTAAAGCAAACAAATTTGGATAGGATTAGATGGAATTCAAACGTAAATATGATACAATTTCCAATACTTACACAGAACTCAAGTGCTCCCTGATTTGTTGCATGTACAGACAAAATGTGATGAATATCAAACATGGTTGCTATTACGAATTAAAGATCAAACTTTCCAACTGTTTTACTCCAATTTTTGGCAGCAAACATTCCTGAGTTTATACTCATGAACAATTTAGTTTTCAGTCTATGGTCAGTGGTCACTTTATAAATGACTATTAGAATCAGATACTTTCTTACAGAAATTAGTTTTTTTACAGGTACGAGTTTTCTATCTATCAAACAACAAATGGTCATCGGCTTTGTTCCTAACAACTAAAGAGTCTAGTTTGTTAACTAAACGTACATACCTCTAATTATACTCGTTCCAAGTGTTTTGTGTCTGCAGTATATTATAAAAAGCAGATTGAAAATCATAAACTCTGATCATTTTGGAGTTTTTGAACTAAGATTGATTAGATAGAACTGGTAGCAGATATACAAAAATAAAATCTTGGAATCAAATGTTTTCATTTAGCTTTTTTAGTGTTATTGCAGCTGTTAAAATTGTATTTGTTAGCTGATAAAGCTAGAAAAAACTTGGACCAAAGATAAGCCTGGGCCTGCTCTTTTTTACTGCCATTGAAATGAAATCAAATGCCAGCTTTCTATACTTTTCGTCAGCCTTGTCCTTAGCGATAAAAAAGTCGAGTTTATTAACCAAACATATCTCAGTAACTCTCACAGAGGCCGTAGCTTTCCTTCGACCATCATTGCAACTAAAACAGTTGTCTACTTACACAGTATCAAATAGCCTTCTATAATGTTCGTCAGCTTTGTTCTCAGCGACCAAAGAGTCGAGTTTGTCAACCAAAGCTGCCTCAGTACGTCTGGCCGAGCCCGTGGCTGCTCGTTCAGCCGCCATTAGAGCGACAAGCGCAGCGAGCGCCGGCCGACGGAGTGAACTGACGAGAGTGATCTCTAGGAGAGCGCCAACTGCACCTGGGAGCATGTGCAGTTGCGCTGGACCTGGGATAGATAGATAAAAAACTGCATTATTTATTCACCAAAAATTACATACAGAGAGAAAAACTGTAACGATTGGCGGCCTTAAATCTATAGAAATATCTTCAAGGCGATCTTACCTTGGGGAAGAGGGTGAGATTGTGAATGTCTTTACACAATCTATATAATATATAAAAGCGAAATAATTCTGCGTGACTGACTCGTCACGAAATCTCGAAAATCTCATGACCTAAATTTGGCAGGTAGATTTCCCTTATTATGTGGTGTTGTAGACTTGTAGAGGAGGTCTGTTAAGAACGGATTTTGCAAACAGACCAGGGAGTTTACATTGAAAGTCTACGGAATCTATCCACGGAAATCTATGGATACGTCTGTCTTTTTCTCGCGGGATAAAGAGTGGGAATAATTTTATCGCAGTGATTGTCATACTCATTCTCTTTAGTGTTGGTAAAAGATACTGACCGAGCATATTCCACGTGGCCAGCACCTGCATGCCAGCGGCGGCACGCATGCGCGCGCGGTCGGGCCCGCGCCCCGCCCAGCGCTCCGGCTGCAGCGCACCTGACGTCACCAACGCTACGCCCAGCTCCATATAACCAGACCATAGCTGGACAAAAAAAAACAATCTGATCGCGCAAGAACAAGTACAGATGCGGAGTTAGTGCTTGGCGTACTTGAATATTCATCATCATCATCATCAGCCAGAAGACGTACACTGCTGAACATAGGCCTCCCCCTTTAACCTCCACACTGAACGACAGCCTGCCTTTTGCATCCACTGGATGCCAGCGACTCTCACTATGTCGTCGGTCCATCTAGTGGGATGCCTACCTACGCTGCGTCTTCCGGTTCGTGGTCTCCACTCAAGAAACTTTCTTCCCCATCGGTTATCGGTTCTTCGAGCGATGTGACCTGCCCATTGCCACTTCAACTTGCAAATTTTAACAGCTATGTCGGTGACTCTGGTTCTTTGGCGAATGTCCACGTTTCGGATTCTATCGCGCAAAGAAACTCCGAGTATAGCTCTCTCCATTGCCCGCTGTGTGACTCTGAGTTTTTCCAAAAGGCCAACATTTAAGGACCACGTCTCAGTACCATATGACATCACTGGCAACACACAGTGGTCAAAGACCCTTGTCTACCGTGACTTGCATATTTGCATAGTCCAAAGACGAAGGAAATAATTATAATCACTGGTATCTGGATCATATTCTTAATAAAATGCTATGCCAGAAGTTTACTGGTAGCTATTGAAGAGTTCCACCATATCCACCTCTTAACTCTAAACTCTATCATTAGACTCTTGTCACTAAGAGAAATGTATGGCAGTTTTTAAATCAAACACCTCGAGGGATATACTAGCAGCCATTGAAGTTCCACTATCCACCTCCTGGCTCCATCATATCAGTTCAATGGTACCAAATTACAGTACTTGCACTTTCGAAACGAAATTAGAAGTCGGTTTAAATTCGACTTCCAAGATTTTTTTATAAACTTCATTATCAAAGATTAGATTTGTTCAAGAGGAAAGACAATAGCTGAACATTAGAGCGTAGCTCGGAAATTTGCCTAAAACGGTATAAACTTAGATGGCACCGTAATTTGAGCGTGCTATAGGTTGTCTCGAACTTCCGTAAGCGCTGCAGTCAGATAGCGTACGAAAGGGTTCTACAAATTACTGTAGCGCTAGTATCGCACAACCACGCTCAAATTACGGTGCCATCTAAATTTATGCCGTTTTTAGGCAAATTTCCAAGCTACGCTCTTATGTTCCGCTATTGTTTTTCCTCTTAGTCTATCTTCCTTGGTCGGTTACAAGTGATACTAATAAAAAAGGGTTAAAAATCAGCTAGTTTAGCACACATTCTTTACCTGCGAATCAAACTGAGGAGGTTCATCTCCCAAGAATCTCTCGAGCAGTGGCGCGGACAGGTCTTGCAGCGCAGATAACAACACTTTGCAGCTCTGAACTCTGAGAACCATCCAGTCTGCGGGGAACACCTGGAAAATTAGAACAAAATGTTTCAAGCTAGCTAGTTTCGTTCACATATTTCAACATTATGGACATGGTTTGACAATAATTTTGGTTATGCTTTTTTCAAACGAGATCTAAAACTTATTATTGGTTTTCCTAAAACAACATAGACACGAGTAAAGAGGACGTAGAAATTTTAAGGACCATTGAAATTGTCATAATCAACCCAACTTGCTCCACTGCTGGACATTGGTATCTCCAATGTCAACTCCCGATCTTCGGTATTCCACTTATAGTCACTGCCTTATGTATATCGTCACTCCATTAAGTATCTCGCTGTCTGACGCTACATTTTCCATTCCGAATCGAGGTCTCCACACTAGAATACGCCTATCACAACGGTTCTATCTATTCTACGACAGAACTTGGTTTCAGATACAATCTTGAGAGATTGTTGATAAGATTGATTTTATTGTTGTCTAAGTTCTAGTTGAACATGGCTTTTTTTTATAGCTCGATAGCTGACCGACTCTGATCTTATGCATTGCGCCAGCTGTAAGTGGCCACGCTCCATAAATCATGACATGTAGAACACTAGTTTTAGTCTTGAGATTGCAGGATGGGTGACGAGAAAACTCAGCGGAGTTTCGCGAATGCTGCTCAGCCCAACTGTATTCTTCTCTTGACCTCACTCTCGAAACTGTTTTGCCTAGTTCGAGTATCTGCCCTAGGATAAAGAACTTTTGAATTATATATAGAGTATAGCGATTAATAGCAACTGATCCTGGAACCTTAGTTTCGGTGTTCTTCTGGTGACCGATGCGCTGAAACGAATTAGCTAGGCCGTTCAGCATTCATTGTTATTCCTCAGTCTTCAGCCACTATCTCCTTGCATAACATTGTTTTATGTGGCAAACAAGCTAATGGTCCGCCTGATGGTAAGCGATCACTATCGCCTATGGATACCTGTAGCACTAAGGCATCACAGATACGGTACTGGCCTTTGAACATCCCGTTTTGAAGATCCCTGTGTTATAGTTACTCACAGGATCCGGGAGCTCATTCCACATAATTATAGTAGATCTGTGTATCATCACTTTTCAGGCCGTATATACAAAGCGTAAAAAGGTTACTCACATCTTGTTCAATCAAATGCCTGAAAACCAGGAAAGCTCTCATGAGAAAGTCTTTCAACGGTTTCCTGTCGTGAGGGTGGGGCGCTAGATGGCTCCACAGTCTTTGGTAGTGTATCGGCTTCAATAACTCCATGGCACCGAGAAGACCAGCCACCATAGACCCCTGAGGAACATGGAAAGATAATTTATCCAAAGGTCTAAGAACACTGGCAAAAATAAATATAGGTATTTTTGTTCAGTATAAAACAGTAAACATTTAAACTTTATTTAAATTTAAACTTTACAAAGGGAGATACAAAAATGCACCGCTATAAAGATTGTAGACTAACCAAAAGTATATACCGAGTTGTCGGTAATTAAATCCAGAACATGTTAACTTACATGTCTTAATTCGTGACGCCGGACGAAATGAGACCTGTATAGATTGATCTATAGATAGAAACTCTTTATTATGTACACCACAAATAAAAATTACAAACAGATAGAAAACACTTACGAGCTAGTGCCACAAGTGGCGGCCTTATCGCTAAAAGCGATCTCTTCCAGGTGAGCATTTGGATGTGAACATAGATAGGGCTTTCACAATCTAAATCATTGCTATCATCGTCATCATCGACCTGAAGACGTCCACTGCTAAACTTAGGCCTCCCTCTTATTGATTTACTACGAGTATGTTCTAAAATTAAATGTTACTTACCAAAACCGGAGAGTTGCCGCCAATCAGATGCAGCACAGTTTCCACCAGCACGTCCAACGTGTTGAGACATAACACGTCCACATCCGGATCTAATTCGTCCGGTTCAACAGGTAGATCCGGATCTTCTTTTTTCCACAGTAGAGCTACTAACTCTCCGAGCATCTCTGCGCATTGCGCGAGCTCGTCGCGACGCGCTAAATGCACTCGAAGGTGGTGGCACGCGGTTGTCAGAACAATGTTTCTGGCTTCTGTGGATTTTAAAATATGATACTGAATACATATCTATACTAATATTACAAAGAGGAAAGATTTGTTTGTTTGTTTGTTTGCATTGAATAGGCTCCGAAACTACTGAACCGATTTGAAAAATTCTTTCACTGTTGGGAAGCTACACTATCCCCGGGTGACATAGGCTATAATATATACCAGTGCGAAGCTGGGGCGGACCGCTAGTATTATATAAGGTGAATAAATTGACTTCTCACTGGTGCTCAGTAAACTTTCGAGCACCACTGAGTTGGTACCATTGGAAAAGTTCTTACTCCGTGCTTCATTACTATTTCTGTGAAAGGTCGAAGAACATAATTGTTACCAGGTTTTTTTTAAATTATCAATAGGCTTGCGTTTGACCGCCAACTCGCCTGATGTTAAGCGATGATGCGGTCTACGGTGGAGCACGCTTGCCTAGAAGAAACCGATTCACTCGTGATTTGAAGACACCCACCCAGCGGCTCTTTGGCAGCGGTTACTAGTGCTACCTATAACTAAAATTTGGTCACCGCTCACTGAACACCTAGAGCCGCTCAACATGCGCAGAGAGTTTGGGTCTCTCTGTATCTTTTATTGCATTTACAACGGGGACTGAAGAACTGTTTAATCTGATGCCGACGTAGCGGTTTTATCATCGCACTAGCCGCCACCGCCTAAAAGCTCATCCACATATCGTAGATCAGTGGAAATAGCACACTGTTCAATTCACATGATTTTTCTTGGATCACTACAAAATGTGTAATGAGTTACCTTCCGCGGTGTTTCCAAAAAGTTACAATATGGGGGTTTTCAAAGGGAGTTAATAGTATTAAAGGGTCGGCAACGTATCTGTAACCTCTGGTGTTACAAGTATCCATAGGCGCCGGTGACTTCCCATCAGGCAGCCGGTCTGCTTGTTTGCCAACTATGACATAACAAAAAAGCCGCCATAAATTATGTTTATTAAATTTCTAAATCTTACCAGGGTCCTGCCCTAAAGGTCCTTTTAGAGTGTCTTGTGCAGCAGCCAGTCTTGCTTTAGCTAGTGCCGGTGACGCGTTAGCGGCGGGAGCGTCTAACATTGCTGCGGTTACTCGCGCCGCCTCTACGGGACTGAGCGCTGATGAAACTTCTTTAGCGACACTTGCCCATGACGTCATTAATGCCATCTGAAAGTTACACGACTGTTTTTAACCGACGTACGGAGGTTATCAATTAGAAGTTTTTTTTTTTGTATGTTTGTTACGCTATTATTCCGCCAATTATGAATTGATTGTGATGATTCTTTTTATATTTGGTAGGTCAAACTTCAGAGGTCGTTCCTTATAAATTTTATCGAAATTTATTGAGAGCTTTTTGAAAAAGTCAACTATAAAAAAAAATATATATATATATATATATATATATATATATACATGGCGTTTTGGTTTGTGGTTCCCTTCAGCTAAAGTTTTGATGAGGACTTTCAATGTCTGTTTTAACTGAAAGTTTGTACATGTCTTGAGTCAGTATTTTTTTCTAAAAATTTATTACATGATTGCCAGTTTGTCAGATGTTTCAACAAAGCTCTAACAAAAGACCCAAAGCTCAGGGGCTATTGACTGGAGTATAACATTCATTTGTGAATGCATTTATAGTATGTTTGCTTTTGGATGATCGCTGACAGCACAAGGGCGGATCATGACCCCCTCCCTCTGGGCTGGGTCCAGAACGTAGGTAAACCAATAAATAATATAAAAATTACTGGGGGGTCTGGCACGATACCACAGTGCCTCAAGACGAGGGTCTTTGACCAGTGTGTGTTGCCAGTGATGACATACGGTACTGAGACGTGGTCCTTGACTGTTGGCCTTTTGGAAAAACTCAGAGTCACACAGCGGGCAATGGAGAGAGCTATGCTCGGAGTTACTTTGCGCGATAAAATCCGAAACGTGGATATTCGCCAAACAACCAGAGTCACCCACATAGCTGTTAAAATTTGCAAGTTGAAATGGCAATGGGCAGGCCGCATCACTCGAAGAACCGATAACCGATGGGAAAGAAAGGTTCTTGAGTGGAGACCACGAACCGGAAGACGCAACGTAGGTAGGCCTCCCACTAGATGGACCGACGACATTGTGAGAGTCGCTGGCATCCAGTGGATGCAAAAGGCAGGCAGTCGTTCAGTGTGGTGGTTAAAGGGGGAGGCCTATGTTCAGCAGTGGACGTCTTCTGGCTGATGATGATGATGATGAATGGAAATCCTGTTTTTCATTAGCATTGTTTCAGTCAGCGAATTTGTGAGTGGTGTTTCGCTTACACAAAGATACCGTACCTGCGCGGGCGCCAAATGTTCTCTGTGCGGGTGTTGAGCGAACGCTTTCAACGCATGCAATGCCGCCCTAACATCTCTTCTGAAGCTGTCTTCATACTGTCCGCCGGTGGCGCGAGAGAACAACCTCCGAGACCGGACCGCCAGTCGGAACACCGCTCCGAGAGATCGCAGGCATTTCCTGATTGGCTCCTGCCCGTCGGCGCCGGCTGCCCATTCTGCGCAATGTTGCACAGACGATAGCAGACCCCTGGAAAAGTAATACTTAACATAGATACTTAGCCAGAATTTTTTGTTTAAATATTGTTTTACAATAACCAGAACAAGTGGGAAAAACTGTTTATCTCATTTTTTTGTGGTGATAATAAAAAATCATCATCATCATCATCATTTCAGCCATAGGACGTCCACTGCTGGACATAGGCCTCCCCCATCGATCTCCAAAAGGGCCGGTTGGAAGCGGCCTGCATCCAGCGTTTCCCTGCGGTCTCTTTTAGGTCGTCTGTCCATCTTGTGGGTGGACGTCCTACGCTGCGCTTACCGGTCCGTGGTCTCCATTCCAGAACCTTTCGGCCCCATCGGCCATCTGTTCTGTGTTATATGTGCCCTGCCCACAGCCACTTCAACTTGCTAATCCGGTGGGCTATGTCGGTGACTTTCGTTCGTCTACGGATCTCCTCATTTCGGATTCGATCTCGTAGAGAAACCCCGAAGAAAGAAGAAGAGATAATAAAAAATATTAAAACAAAAATGTGTTCTTTTGTTAGTTTGTCTTTGTCAAAAATATTAACAAATCAATGTGATAGAATGAAATGAAAGATGTGGCATAGAAATAGTTGGATAGTATAGTGAAATATGATACATTTATTTTATTTATATTACACGGGAATTACTCACGTAAGATTAAGCCGGTCACTCCGACTTTAGTTTCAACCGTGTGAAAAATAAAATAAAATGTGTGAAAACCACGTCAAATCCCAATACAAGTATAATTTTTTTTTTACTCCCAATAAAAATAGCTGATAATCGTCAAACGGCGAAGATATCGCATTAAAGTGCTTTTATCTTTAATTTTGAACAGATTTTCATTTTGTGATTGGTTCTATTTAAGGTCATCTTTATAAGACAAAAAATAGTTAGGCCGGTACCTATTGTGCAAATTTGTATCTATATAGCGTACGCTTACTTATAAACAAGTGCAGCGGAGAAATGCTCCTCAATGTAGACATCCAGAACAGGCCTGAAGTGCTGAAACCGGCTCTCGTCCAGGAGGCTGCATATCGATATCAGCACCAGGAATACGGTGCCCGAGTGAGGTGTGCTACAAATAATACAAAATGTATGTTAGGTATTTGATTGTATGAGTGTTTATTTTATTTATTTAAAATTTGGCTTCAGAGATCTATTTTGCCAGTTTCAAGTTTTAGTAGATATGTCGTCATACACATCACACATCAGCTGCCATTAAACGTCCACTGCTGGACAAAGGCCTCCCTCTTAAAGAGGGGTGTTGCCATAATCCCCACGCTTGGCAGGCGGCTTGGAGATCGCAGTAAGTTCACCGTGTACTAATAGGACGCTGCTGCCCATCCTCCGGTGGTTCTGGTCGCAGTTTTAGGACATACCCGGGTCCTTACATGTCGTCATACAAGTCATGACTATTAAAACAACAAAGTAAAGGCACTTGCGAGACGATGACGATGCGAGAGACGTTTGCAAGTAGCAAGTACAAATTGCAAGCACGACATAATGGCATCGATTCTGATGTACTCTTAACTAAAGTAAATTTGACAGCTCTAAAATTGTTGCCATCCTTCTCTCACATATTAAAATGAAAAGAGAGACAGATAATTTTAGTACTGTCTGATTGGTTTAGTTCAGTAAATGGTATGACAGAATCGACGCCATTATGTCGTTCTTCCAGATCCCGTGCAAGCCTCATCCATTGTCTTCAGACATGACAGTGACAGTTGCAAATTAGAATTTCCGAACCATCTTTTCCACTCTACTGACCTGTTTCCATCTTCAGTAGAAAATAAAGCGAAGAGCGCGTCGAGTACATCTCTGAGGAACTTGATGAGTTCCTCGCAACTGAGTCCGTCGCCGAGCCGCAACACTCGCAGTAAGGTTTCTTGCACTTTTTCCGGACGGGCGCGCCATTGTAATAGGGCTAAGAGATCCTCTGGGAAAGATAAAAAATGTGGTTGTTTACCACACCCTTACCACACCCACTGCTAAAAAGGATGATAGCCACCCACTAGCCACTGGTGAAATAATTATCTTTTACCCCTTAATGTTTTGTAAATATCATAGTTATTACCACAAGCACATTTTTTTCATCAATTACAAACAATTTAACTAAAAAAATATCTATTTATTTATTAAGCGACGGGGGGTTAGACAAGGCCCATTTTCTGTTAGCGTTAACGCCTGCGGAAAGATGAAATTGTATGAAAATGACATTGACAATAACATTAGCATGAGAGAAATGATCTCAAGCTAATGTCATTTTCAGACAATATCATCTTTCCGTAGGCGTTAACGCTAACAGAAAGTGGCTCTTGTCTAGACCCCCAGGTCATGCTGTTTTCTTGCCAGATCTTATCTTATCTTATAACTTTAAACGAGCAATGCGTATATATATTTTCGCGTATCTCGGAAACTGCTCTTACAATATGGATGAAAATTTAAATAAAGTTATGCTTTTTAAGTTTACCTACATAGTAAAAAAAAAACATGGCAGTCATGAGGACTGTCCGCAGAAGTGAAAACTTAAAACTCGGTCTGACGCAACAACGTCACATTAGCATGTCGGTGACATAAGTTTTGCTACCTAGCAAAAATCGCTCAACACGGCTAAAGAAGTTTTTAGTAAAAAAAAAAAAAACTGAGCGTAACTCGATGGCTCGTGTACTTAGAATAATATCAATAAAAAATATATGAGATCATTCGTTATTGATCATCGACAAGTTTAACGGTAAGTTTTTTTTACAGTAACAGCAGTTTTGCTAATAAGTCCTGCACTAATATCCCACTCAAGTTATATTGAGAATTTTCTGCGCCAGCTCTTTTACTGTAAATTCGTCAAACTTGAAGCAACAAAAAACGGTTATTGACCAGATACTTTAGCAGCTCCACTTCACATATTCTACATTCTACACATTCTTTATCGATCGACAAATTTGATAGTTAAGATCGGTAAATTCGATAAAATGCCATTTGATCCGTACACACTATGATCGATTCTATGGCATTTTTTCGAGTTTGAAGATCGACAAAGTACGGTACTTGCACTGAAGAGCATCTAGCGATCCAACGTAGATTGATCGTCATTTTTTGCTTATAATATTTCCTATCCTTTTAACCACCAACGCAAACATATGGGTGTTATAAGTTTAACGTGTGTATATGTTTCTGTATATGGCATCGTAGCTCCCAAACGGCTGAGCCGATTTATATTTAAAAAATGGTTAAAAAAAACACCACGTTTTTTTTTTTAGTTTGTTTTTGTTTGAAAGGTGACTTGATCGAGTGTTCTTAGCTATGATTCAAGAAAATCTGTTCTGCCGTTTAAAGATTTCATGATCTGATGAATTTTGTAATTGATCCTTTATATCTCTGTGTACTGAAATTACACTTACCGTTTTGAGTAAGTTTAGTAGAACAGAGTAGCGTGCTAATAGTACAGTTTTCTTTGGAGCTTCTTTGGAAGGTAGGCACGACGCCGTTAGTGACCGGGAGCCGAGCCGAATCGCCCGCGCATGATGGCAGGGAGAGGTAGCTCGCTGTTGCCAACCTGAAAGTAGACATGGGCTTAGAAAAATAGAAACTATTCAATGAAAGAAAGAAAAAAAAAAAGCGTATTTGTAACCAAATTAGGTTATAAAAAAAATTTTTGTTGTAGACCAGTTATAATATAAGGTCACAAATCGACCCCAACTCAGCATAGGAAGAGATCGCTTTTAGCGATAAGGCCACCAGTTGTTACATTAGTTTTTTTAAGAGTTTTTTTGTCCTCTGTATCAAATTTAATGGTGTGAACAATAAAGAGTTAATCAATCAATCAATCAATCAATCATAATGCCGGCTGTTAACGGCCCACTATCCTAGTCGCGTAGGTAACAAAATGCTTCCTCAGCCCCCGCCAAGATAGAGCGACGATGTATTATGCCGCGCAAAAATCACGAGCCCCGCGGCGGGCTAGATCGCAAACTCGCGCAGGGCTGCGTTCAGGTGACGCGTCGAATCGCATCCATAGTCCAACTTCGCGTTCATAACATATTTACCTATAATTTTGTCGTTTTGTAGGGAGGAAATAATGTACGACACAGATAATGTACGACACGTACGCAATGTACGTGGAATGTCCACATCTAAACGAAGCTTCAGTTTTGAATTTTTATGGTCACCAATTACCATGCTGTACAAAATCGGGGTGTACATTATTAAAAAGAGTCACTAATGTACGGCACGATATTGGGGTGTCTATAATGTACAACATGATATTTGCCGACACAATATTGTACGGCATGATAATGTACAGCATGATAATTGGTGTACATGTACATCGAATATCATGCTGTACGATCCATGTCGTACAATACTGGCCGTCAATTATCGGCCCGTGTCTATAAAGTACGGCAAAAAATTCACAGCCAGGATTGTACAGCCAGTAATCCATGTACTAGAAAGAAGTCCACGTTTTATCGGGCTGTACTATGCCGATGATGATGTATTATGCCGTACATTATCATGTCGTGCAATATGGGCCGTGTTTTGACGAAACGGGCCGAAAATTTACGACCGATAATGTACAACATGATAAAAGGTGACATCGCCCATATTAGCTACATGTACATGTACATGGAATATCATGGTGTACATGTGGTGTCATAGGTTTGTTGTGGGTAGGAGCGTAAACACGATTCATAACGCTCTCGTTTTAATTTTACAAATTAATTAGAAAACAGTATTTATCTTTGACAAAAACAAGTAAAATGTGTTAATAAAGTGCAATCTAGCCTCGAAAACTATAAATTATGAGTGATATACGGTAAAATTTATCAAATGACGTAAACATTTTACTCGAACTGACCCATGGAATCGGGGTACGCGGTGTCGCCACTCACCGACGGCTCGCCATAAAGCCGCCCCTGCGTATTTATTATTATTATTTATTCTAGAATAGGTATAACTAATGTTAGTTTCAATATGTCAATAAATTATTCTGATTCTGATTCATGTACATGGAATATCATAGTGTACATTATCGCTTGTGCATTATTGGGCTGATCTGATAATGTACGGCATGATATTGCACGGCACGATATTGTACAACATGATATTCCATGTACATGTACACCAATTATCATGCTGTGCATTATTATGCCGTACAATATCGTGCCGTACATTATTGACTCTGTTTAATAATGTACACCCCGATTTTGTACAGCATGATAATTAATGACCATAAAAATTCAAAACCGAAGCTTCGTTTAGATGTGGACATTCCACGTCGAGTGTATTAGGTACAAATTAGTGACAGATCCGACACAGAGCACCCCGACTTGAGTATATTAGGTTCGAAATGGGTCACAGAACCGACACAGAGCACCCCGACTCCACCTAGTCTTGTGGTTCCTACCCCCAGAGTGTATATAAAAAGCGCGGGAGCCAGAAGCTCAAGGGAAGTCCTGAGTGACACTCAGGGGCGACCGCAAGAGCTTCTGGCGGGAGCCCACCTGAAGTCAGACTTGAGTTGGTTAGGTTCGAAATGAGTGACAGATCTAACATAGTTGTACCCCTCTCTCTGCCTCACCACCAAAAAGTTTTAATGGTTCTCATATTTTTTAATCTGTGACTATCTTACACTATCTTGTTCAAACGAAGCATGGAATCGACAGACGGCATAGACTCAACAGCCAATAAGAGCAGACATTTCAGCAAAATTAGCCAATAGGAAGATGCCACCTTTTATCATGTGGACTTTTTTCTAGTACATGGATTATTGGCTGTAAAATCCTGGCTGTGCATTTTTTGCCGTACTTTATAGACACGGGCCGATAATTGACGGCCAGTATTGTACGACATGGATCGTACAGCATGATATTCGATGTACATGTATACCAATTATCATGCTGTACATTATCATGCCGTACAATATCGTGTCTGCAAATATCATGTTGTACATTATAGACATCCTACATATACATGGAATATCATGTTGTACAATATCCTGCCGTGCAATATCATGCCGTACATTATTTGATCAGCCCAATAATGCACAAGCGATAATGTACACCATGATATTCCATGTACATGTACACCACGATATTCCATGTACATGTACATGTCATCATCATCATCAGCCAGAAGACGTCCACTGCTGAACATAGGCCTCCCCCTTTAACCTCACTCTGAACGACAGAGTGCCTTTTGCATCCTCTGGATGCCCGCGACTCTCACAATGTCGTCGGTCCATCTAGTGGGAAGCCTCCCTATGCTGCGTCTTCTGGTTCGTGGACAGATTGTTCAGTTAGGTAAGTCCAACTTAGGCAAAGAGGTCGCCCGAAGAATCCAACTCGGATGGGCAGCGTTCGGGAAATTGCGTGACATCTTCTCGTCCAAGATACCAGTGCCTCAAGACGAAGGTCTTTGACCAGTGTGTGTTGCCAGTGATGACATATGGTACTGAGACGTGGTCCTTAACTGTTGGCCTTTTGGAAAAACTCAGAGTCACACAGCGGGCACTGGAGAGAGCTATGCTCGGAGTTTCTTTGCGCGATAAAATCCGAAACGTGGATATTCGCCAAAGAACCAGAGTCACCGACATAGCTGTTAAAATTTGCAAGTTGAAGTGGCAATGGGCAGGCCACATCGCTCGAAGAACCGATAACCGATGGGGAAGAAAGGTTCTGGAGTGGAGACCACGAACCGGACCATGTACATGTACATGTACCTAATACGGGCGAGGTCACTTTTTATCATGTTGTACATTATCGGTCGTAAATTTTCGGCCCGTTTCGTCAAAACACGCCCCGTATTGCACGACATGATAATGTACGGCATAATAATGTACAGCCCGATAAAACGTGGACTTTTTTCTAACACATGGATTATTGGCTGTAAAATCTTGGCTGTGCCTTTTTTGCCGTACTTCATAGACACGGGCCGATAGTTGACGGCCAGTATTGTACGACATGGATTGTATTGCATGATATTCGATGTACACCAATTATCATGCTGTACATTATAATGCCGAACCATATAGTGTCGGCAAATATCATGTTGTACATTATAGACACCCATTGGTGTACATGTACATGGAATATCATGTTGTACAATATCGTGCCGTGCAATATCATGCCGTACATTATCAGATCAGCCCAATAATGCACAAGCGATAATGTACACCATGATATTCCATGTACATGTAACTAATACGGGCGATGTCACCTTTTATCATGTTGTACATTATCGGTCGTAAATTTTCGGCCCGTTTCGTCAAAACACGGCCCGTATTGCATGACATGATAATGTACAGCCCGATAAAACGTGGACTTTTCCCACGTACATAGATTATTGCCTGTACAATCCAGGCTGTGCATTCCTAGCCGTACTTAATAGACACGAGCCGATAATTGACGACCAGTATTTTACGACATGATTTGTACAGCATGATAATTAGTGTACATGTACACCAATTATCATGCTGTACATTATCATGCCGCAGAATATCGTGTCGGCAAATATCATCTTGTACATTATAGACAGCCGCGGCATGTAGCTATCTGACTGTAAATCTCCGCACCGCTCCACGCCGACTCAGTCAGACGCTATGACTGACTAATCACTAGGCATAATATATTAACGTAGCTCTTACTGTTTACTAATCAACACCTACCTACACATATACTCAAGGCGCTTGCAGTTGCTACTTGTTACTTGTACTACGCATCATCTGCAAGCACCTTTAGGCACCTACCTACTTGCAAACCTACCTACCTACCTACTGTAAAGTGGTGCCTAGGAAGTACCTTCTATGTACGTACCTAATATGTTTTATAATAGGTACCTTCCACGCAAATAAATAAATAACTGATTGATACACAATAACTCCAGTTAGTACAATAACGCAACGAAAACTAATACCTACTTATTAAATTCCTAGGTAGTTTACAAAAATTTATACTTATATATAAATCTCACTTACCAAATTTTTTTCAATCGTGTCCTCATTTTCAATTTCGAAGATTTCTTTTTCTGGCTATTACTTCCCATTGCGAACAGATAGCGGGGGGAGCGCAACGACAAAACCAACACAGGTCCGACCTCATTGACGCCTGGCGCGGGTCTGAGCGCAGTGCGCGCGCTAATTTACGCGACCTTTTTACGTTTTTAATTTCATTAAAAAACTAACGAACAAACTATCAAAAATCTATCCAAATGAAAGAGTGTTGAATATAATTACCTTTCAGTACATGCAATTTCCAGGCTGTTACGAGCTTTTATTAGAGCAAAAAACGCGAAAAAAAAACGTCAATTCTACTAAATAGACTTTGTTTCGTTATTTTTTTTGATCGAGGAAAGTTTATTCTATCGTGTTTTGAACCAAATCATAAAGTCAAACATAGATGCATCTTTGACATGTATTTTTTTCCGGCTCAAATATTGTTATTTAACTATTTAAAAATGATTAATAACCCGTCAAATTAGGTATAACCCCCCGTTAACCAGCGCTGGTCTTCCGTTGGAGCCGTTTGATGATGTCTCGGTACAAGCACACACACAGTACACCACGACAAAATAAAAATAAAATAAAATAATAAATAAACCACTCTAAAAACAAATACTAATAAGGATGACAATGAGGTAATTATTATATAGTTAAGTTTTATTACAATACACTTCAGTTTGAAAACATAATTCCTTATATTGCACTCGTGTCATGCTTTTGAGTTTCCTCTTGTTACTGATGTAACAATAAAAAAATATATATATATATATATAAATAAATAAATAATAATATAATAATAATAAATAATATTAACGCAGGGGCGGCTTTATGGCGAGCCGTCGGTGAGTGGCGACACCGCGTACCCCGATTCCATGGGTCTAAAACCCCAGAGACCCTGACCCCTGGCTTGCCTTAACCGGACGTCTGGGGGTGGAGACCGCAAGAGCTAAGAACCTAAGCTCCAGGGTGAAAGTGTTAAAGGGCATAACGCCGCGAGTAGCTCTTAGTGAAAGTGCAGCACACCTCTCGACACCCTAAGCCACCCACGCCAATGTTGCCCCTCCGGTGCCAAGATGTGGCAGCCTCTATGGGGGGCCCATTTAGTGGGTGGCAAGTCATCACCTGCCTTAGCATTTTGAAATGAGGCATTATTGGCAGGTGCCGTACCTCATACCATAGATCTGTTAACCCATCCACAAGTTGTTCACCTCAATAGCCCAGACTTTTAATATCCTATACTGTACAATAGTTTTATATTTCATTTTATACACATTCTATAATTGTATTTTTATATTTAACGGGCCTCTTGGTGTTGGCTTCGGCCCCACCAATGCCTACCAAATGTCCGGGCTAGACCCGTGAAGTATAACAAATAAATAATATTAATTAATAAATTTTTAAGTATGAAATGGGTTTTACGAGCTTGCATGTAGCTCATTATCGGCCAATATTGTCGACTGTTGACGCCCACACTGTTGCCTAGATCATAATGAGGCAGTTCAAAGGCAGTACAACGCTCTTTAAGGTTAAATGATAAGGAAATATAATACGTAAAAATCTTCATTCTCTGATCTTTTAATTGAGTTTTTTTTTCTTGCTACAATTGTAAAAATGTAAGACCTTGTACTCTGTACCTGTATTCAAGCAAATAAACGTTTTTTTTTTATTCGCCTTTTTTCTGTTTCATACATACTAAAACACACTACATACACATGAAACATACTACATTTAAGACTACATTATAGCTGCAGTTGTAATAAAAACGGAATAATCAAATTCTCACTTTCAGAGGTTTGTAAAACTTTCCAAGTTGTTCAGATGTGTGATTATAAATATATCTATACTAATATTATAAAGAGGAAAGATTTGATTGTTTGTTTGTTTGTTTGCATTGAATAGGCTCCAAAACTACTGAAACGATTTGAAAAATTCTTTCACTGTTGGGAACCTACACTATCCCCGGGTGACATAGGCATATATCTATACCCGTGCGATTTAGGCCGCTAGTATAATATATATGTATGTTAAAGCAAGATAGAAAATACAGATAACAATAACACAAATACTTACTTTGACGGGTCATCACATTTGTACACGTAAAGTTCGTGGGCACCGTCCCTGAGAGTGGCGCCACTAGCTTCCATCAGTCTTGCGAATGCGAAACCAAACAGTTTCCTCTCGTTTTTGTCTCTTGCTGCAACAAATACGTACAATAAAGAGTTTATCTATCTATACGTAAAATATTAAGGTAACTGTATTTATGACAACAAGCAAAATGTTTTGACAAACATGTGATTATGATCATATGTTTCTCACATATTTTTTTTTTACTGCTGGCCTCAAATTCGAGTCGCATAGCGAGCAATGGAGAGAGCTGTACTCGGAGTTTCTTTGAGCGATTGAATCCAGAACGTGGATATTCACCGAAGAACCAGTCGCCGACATAGCTATTAAAATTTGCAAGTTGAACTAGCAATGGGCAGACCACATCGCTCGAAGAACCGATAACCGATAGTAAGAAAGGTTCTTGAGTGGAGATCACGAACCGGAAGACGCAACAGGCAGTAGACCTCCCATTAAATAGACCGACGACACCGTGAAAGTCGCGGGCATCCAGTGGATGCAGATGGCAGGCTGTCGTGCAGTGTGGAATTCTCAGAAGGACTAAGTTCAGCAGTGGACGTCTTCGGGCTGATGATTATGATTTCTCACACAAGTTGTAAAGTATGGGGGATATGGAAGCTACGCAAGACAGGGGATTATGATGATCTCTACGACCCAGTTATTTTATTTTTATTTGTTTATTTAATTAGCATGGCTTTACACCAATTACGCTAATCACATATCTATACTAATATTATAAAGAGGAAAGATTTGATTGTTTGTTTGTTTGCATTGAATAGGCTCCGAAACTACTGAACCGATTTGAAAAACTCTTTCACTGACGGGAAGATACACTATCCCCGGGTGACATAGGCTATAATCTATACCCGTGCGAAGCTGGGGCGGACAGCTAGTATTAAATATAGATAAAAAGAATACAATTTAAAAATCAAATTAATGTCTAAAAGAAAAACAATATTGTCAAATTAATTTAACGAATAATAAAAATAATAAAGTTTTAGTTTTAGTAGATTCAGTTTTATCGCGACCTTTTCTATGGCTCGGTAACCACCAAAGTTGAGCTGATTGCGGCAGTGCGACATCGAGAAATAGAAGTACCAATAGAAAATAGACCTTTATGTAACGTCATATAACTTTCGTACGCTTCTATTGGTCAATATTAACAGCGACTATTACGCAGCTTAACCTGTCCTAGGCAGGTGAAAGATGAAAGTAAAACTGGAATGAAAATGCTTCAGCATGTCACCATGACGGCATGTCTTTTGCTTGCAGTATGTCACCAATCTTGGTGGATAGCCCTTAAGGCATAGACTACAAAATGCGACTTCAATACTTACTAGAACAATGCCGGAATTCGATCCTGACGTGCGCGTGTGTGAACGTTTCTAGCGGCACTGTGAGGCGGAGTTGTTCGCCCCACGCAGGACTGTTGTTATGATATAAGACCAGCGACTCGTACGACGTGCAACCGTTGCCGCTCGCGCCCCATACGCAATCCTGAAATAAGTAGAAATAAAACTAAGGGTTTGCCGATATCAACCTTTGTGTAGAGCAGATTTGGGACAATCAAGAATTAAAAATATTGACGGTACCCTCTATATTAATATACCAGGGGCCTTACGGACAACTGCTATTGCGGCACCTAATCCGCTCAGTTGGAAAAAACCGCAAACCGTATCTGGGCGCGGTAAGGTTCGTCACCGGCCGCTGCCGCGGCACGCTCGCTTCGCTCGCTCGGCTTGCGCATCGTGGTGCACCAGTAACTTGACACTCTTCCTCGCTTCGCTCGTCGTCGTACCTATATATGACTTTGCCTTAGACTAGTCATTTATGATAATTCAAGAATTGCCTTAATATTCTTCAGCATTTCAACAGAAGCACAACCCATACCAGTAGATGGCGCTTTACTTTATTCTCTTGAAATGTTGCGAAACTTGACTGCGATACTAGCGCTACGGTAATTTATAGAACCTTTTCGTACGCTATCTGATTGCAGCGCTTACGGAAGTTCGAGACAACCTATAGCACGCTCAAATTACGGTGCCATCTAAGTTTATACCGTTTTCAGGCAAATTTCCGAGCTACGCTTTAATGTTCCGCTATTGTCTTTCCTCTTAGTCTATCTTCCTTGGTATAACTTTATATGTATAAAATCAACGTCTTACTCACACTAATGACCTGCCCCGTATTATCGTGGACATTGACAGTGGCGAGAACATTTTTCGCCGTACTCTTCCCTCCGCGTTCAAACTCAGCCTTCTCTAACGTCAGATAGAGGTCGTTGCGAACGTCACCGGGCATGATGACGTCAGGGAAACCGCGTTTGGCCGTCACCGTCGCACCCGACGCCACCGCTTCTGTTATACTGCCCGAGTTGGTTAGAAGTCGGAGGGCTACTACTATACCTGGAAAATGAAGGAATGTTAATTAGTATAGCAGCATTTTATTTTGTGTCTGCATAAGAAAGAGAAACGATCAGTGACATGAGACTGCATTTATGACGATTGACGTCATATAAATCTACTAGCGGCCCGCCCCAGCTTCGCACGGGTATAGATTATAGCCTATGTCACCCGGAGATAGTGTGGCTTCCCGTCAGTGAAAGAATTTTTCAAATCGGTTCAGTAGTTTCGGAGCCTATTCAATGCAAACAAACAATCAAATCTTTCCTCTTTATAATATTAGTATAGATATATATAAAAGAAAGCCATGTTAGTTACACTATATATAACTCAAGAACGGCTGAGCCGATTTGGCTGAAAATTGGTGGAGAGGTAGCTTAGAACCAGGAGACGGACATAGGCTACTTTTCATCAGCATCATCACCATTTTTTATCACTATGCGGGTGAAACCGCGGGGCGCAGCTAGTGGGTAATAGAAGAAGCTCGTTAGCGCCAACAGCACAAACTAAATAAAATTTTGAATGAACTTGTAACTTGATTTTATAAATATGACCCTTCGAACTTCGAAATCAGCTATCAATCCAATTTTAGTCATCCAGTGGCGAGGTCGGTCTACAATATTGTCAAAACCACGGGTGGAACCAGCTGAGAGGTATGTGCGTGACCGAGGCAAACAAAAGAGGCCTATCGTACCCAATAGTAGGATAAAGGCTATGGATGAATATGTATGCCTCTTCCTTTCACTGGGAATCATCATCATCAGCCAGAAGACGTCCACTGCTGAACATAGGCCTCCCCCTTTAACCTCCACACTGAACGACAGCCTGCCTTTTGCATCCACTGGATGCCCGCGACTCTCACAATGTCGTCGGTCCATCTAGTGGGAGGCCTCCCTACGCTGCGTCTTCCGGTTCGTGGTCTCCACTCCAGAACCTTTCTTCCCCATCGGTTATCGGTTCACTGCGAATGTATCAGCGAAGATAAGTTTTAACAGCTCCAGGGCATTAGTCTGAGGAATGTGCTGCATGGATGTTCCCCAATAGTTACAATCTGGGTGTCTTCACGTTGAGGGTGAATCGGTTTCTTCTAGGCAGGCGTGCTCCATCATTGACCGCAACATCGCGGCGAAGTAGTGATTGCGACGCAAAAAACGCAAGCGTAGGCACTATTAAATTTTGAAAAAATCGATCCATAGTTTTGTTTGCGATAAGCTTTTCTTAAAGTGGGTTGATAAACGCTAATAGTGTGCCAATTTAATAATGACACTATAAAATACATAATTCTTACCATAATTTGGTTGACCAGGTAAAATATTGCACTTGTTTGTTTGTTTTCGTATTAACATGTCGTGTAGTTGATGAAAGTCTTTTTCTTCACTTTGGTAGACCTGAAAACAATATGTGCAAAACAAAATTAAAATTGAACACAAACCACATTCATTTCAAACTAGCTGCGCCTCGCGGTTCCACCAGCGTAGTGATGAAAAATAGTGATGATGATGATGATGAAAAGTAGCCTATGCCACTATCTGGCTCTTGAACTATGCAAAAAAACAGATTTTTTGCATGCATATAGTTCAAGAGCCAGATAGTGACATAGGCTACTTTTCATCATCATCGTCACTATTTTTCATCACCTATTTAATCCGTTGTTCCGTTGCAACGTGAAAGAGGAACAAACATCCATACATCCATACATACAAACTTTCGCGTTTATAATATTAGTAGGATTTACTAGGAACATTATAAGCCGATACAATGTAAAAGAGTATTTGAACTATTTGCTGTTGCAACTACACGGCCATTCAAATGTGGCGATTAGAATAAAGACGATAGTGATCCCGCTTTTGATTGGGAATAGAATAATTGATTCATGAACTCTTTCTTATTATCTTTGGTATTACACGCGCTTACCATCAGGCGAGTGGCCAAAAGAAGATCTATTCTATGTATTAAAAAAAACTCAATTTTACCTTAAAAGTATACTCTTTCTCCGCAGGATGCTGCCCCGGCTGTCGTAAGAACTCTGCTAGGGGCAGCACCCCTGCTCCCAGTGGTCTTCTGGCAATGGGGCCTTTTCTTTCCCCCGTCCCGCTGCCGCTAGTTCCCGCGCCCGCCCATCGCCCTACTCGCACCACCCACGCTACCAGCCACAGCTCACGTGTCAGATCCGTCGTTGATAGGTCCTGGAAAACATACACTAACGGTTAGTTATCATCATCAACCGGGCTAGCATACGCGCCACGTCAAAATTTGTTGACTCATTTTATCGTGCCAAAACGAGACAGGCGTATAGGAAAACGTAGGCGCTTTGTCTAGTTCTCGTTCAAGAAAGTGACGACAAGATTTTGTCGCAATGCGCATGTTAGCCCTGCATGTCTTACCATGTAAGATATGTAGCGACGTGATACAATGCGACTTGCACTTGTAAGTGCTTTGACGAAAGTAATTTGTTGATAGCGCTATCCAGTTCCTCAGAGAAACCGCTAATCAGTACGTCACGACTAAACATTGGCGCGAAATTATTTGCATACATAATTTTCTACCCACCCCACATTATCTGAAACTATGACAAACTAATGAGTTAACTGCATATGACGCATACTAACTGTAAGTGCCTAGGGCCAACCAACGTAAAGTTCACCCGACAAGTTCCCTAGGACAAGAGCCGGTTAGAGCACAAAACATTATTACCCTTGGAAATACCTCTAATTATGCAAAATTGTAGCCAGCATAGAATATTACGTAAGTACGAGTGGTTTTGCGATAGATAGACGTATATGGATGCAGGAAAGGCGAGGGCTCCAAACTGGTTTCGAGATAGGCGGCCAGCGTCTAGACATGCATTCCTGTCGGGGTTTCAAGATGAACACACATCAAGTCTTTGCGAAATGTTTCTTGCGTATCAATCAATCACTGGAAGCATGGAGTTGGTAAAAAATACAAAAGGTATATAAGCTTCATATCTAGATCCAAAATAATGCAAGGTTACACGCAACGGTGGTACTGAGCCGAAAGATCATTACTTCAAACTTCATCAAACTTTTACTATGAGACTAAAATCCTGAAATGCAAACAAAAAACATCATCAGCCAGAAGACGTCCACTGTTGAAAATAAGCCTTAGAGCTCCACACCGAACTACAACCTGCCATCTGCATCCACTGTATGCCCACGATGTCGTCGGTCCATCTAGTGGGAGGCCTACCTACGCTGCGTCTTCCGGTTCGTGGTCTCCACTCAAGAACCTTTCTGCCCCCTTTCCCCTTCTCCTTTTATCGGTTATCGGTTTTTCGAGCGATGTGGCCTGCCCATTGCCACTTCAACTTGCAAGTTTTAATAGCTATGTCGGTGACTCTGGTTCTTTGGCGAATATTCACGTTCCGGATTCTATCGCGTATTGCAACTCTGAGCATAGCACTTTCCATTCCCCGTCGTGTGACTCATAAATTTCGTTGATTGAATGAAATTTTTGTAAGTTATTCTTCATGGTTTTTAGATCCTACCCCCATATTCATAGACGTATATAAAGGTACCTCGAATCCTCACGTCACTCTCAACTTGTATTTCGGCATATAAAAACACCACTTGAGGATGACGTGAGGATTTGAGCTACCTTTATTTAGTCTAAGAATATGGGGGTTAAAGTAAAAGTTGTTCATAATGATGAGAACAATCTCCGTCTGGCTTAATACTACCGTTCCGTGTCGTCCTGTATAGAAGCAGATACATACTCTTACTTATTTCAAATTAATCTGCCACTCGACCAGCTATGCTATATTTCGACGAAACTATTCAATCTTTTCACTGAAGTCCCCTTGAGGTTACGACAAACTGATGTGTTTGTCGTTTGTCAGACCAAATGTTAGGTTTCTTAAACACAACGACTGTTTGAGTGGCGTAGTGCCACTGAAAAACATCAGCGCCCTTGAGACACGCTGGCAGAGGGAAATGCACCCCAAATGGTACGTTCTCGAATCAGACAAACAAGGGACAATTACACTAGCCATGGCTTAGTTTTTTGCTATGCCTTAGTACAATTATCGTTCGTGTTAAAATATCTCCGTGTTTCTTCTATTTATTTTTTTACTATACCGCTGCAACGCTTAACGCAAAAACTTCAAGTACGACTCATTTGCTAATTTTTCACGCACACTAAGAAACATGTTGCGACACCAATGAACTTAATAGTCGACATGCAAAAAAAGGCGGTAAGGTCGTCTGCAGGGTTAATTTGACTAAAGGCATCAAGACTGATTTAGGTGCCAGGTGCGTTTGCACCCGCCACGCCACCTTACCATATCTCCTTTGTTTGTCTGAGCTGAGGGTACGTCTGTACTCATACTCAATTAACATACTTTATTTTAAGTTTTTGTTATTATATTATAAATGCGTAAATGTGTATGTCTGTTTGTTCCCCTTTCACGCAGCAACAGAGAAGTCGATCGTTGTGATTTTTTGCATAGAGTTGGAAGGGCCGGAGTGTTAATTTTACAAATCCTGATTCTAATCTAAAATAAGAAAGATTATAAATATTTTGCTTCGAAGAACTCGAAAGTTTTACCGGTTTTTTCTAGTGACGCGTTTTCCTAACCAGACTAAAGCTCAGGCTACTAATGCCGATCACTGTCAATTAAAACGGCAAACAGGTAAGTCCAGTCCCAGCACAACTCAATAGCCGTCTTCCCTTGTTTCTCAGGCGGAAGATATCGAGTGCGACGAACCTTCGCACATCGTGAAAGCGGGACGTGTAGGGCCACAGACTAATGAGCAGTTAGTGCGTTCCGCTCGGCTAGTGGTGTCTAATTGGTTAATTGCCGAGTAATAGAGCTTTTGTCGAATTGTAGGTATAATTAGTTAGCACAGTGTTGATCTTACTTTTTATTGAATGCTTGCGCTTTACCGCCAATTCTAGTGATATTAAGCGATGATGCAGTCTACGATGGAGCACGCTTGCCTAGAAGAACTGATTTACTCGCGACTCAGGTTGACTTGAATGCTTTTGTTTTCTTCTTCGTGTAGATTATATGATTCGGGTATCAATTTATGTGCCTTATCAGTCTAATCATAGGAAATCCAGGTTATAGCTAATTTTAAGATGTATTGCAATTTAATATGGACTTTTATGTGGCTGAAATAAATAACATACTATTATTATTATAGGCGGGAAAATTAACTGTTAAAGTTCATGAATTAAACAGTTTGATTTCAATCTAGAGAGAAATTGTAGAGCTTTTAAAAGCTGCAAAGCAAATTAAAACGCATACTAACATCAAAAAGGATGCTATTCGCGTACAATCTATCCACTTACTAGTATGATAATACATCCTTTGTTATCCTGACCTGGAACCTCCCTAAAGCGGCTGAGCTCTTCTTGATTTAAGAGTAGTTCCGCCTCATCGCCGCTAGCTATGCGACCGAAATCCCGCATACTGGGCGCAACAAAAGCATAGCAACATACACCGAATACTCACAGCAAAAAGGGTGCTATTCGCATGCAGTCTGTCTACAATACAATACAATACAATATTTCTTTATTACACACCGAAAATACAAATGAAACTTAAACTAACATAAAAAACAAATATACGGCAGTATAATGGGCGGCCTTATCGCCTTAAGCGATTTCTTCCAGGCAACCTTTCTACGTAGTTTGAGAACCCATCCATCGCTATCCTGACACGGAACCTCTCTGAAAACGGCTGATCTCTTCTTGTATCGTGTAACCATAAGAGTAGCTCCGCTTTTTCGCCTCTAGCTGTGTGAACGAAATCGCGCATACTGCACCACATAAGCATAGAAACATACCCCGAATACTCACAGCAAAAAGGGTGCTATTCGCGTGCAGTCTGTCCACGTAGTTTGAGAAGACATCCCTCGCTATCCTGACCCGGAACCTCTCTGAAAACGGCTGAGCTCTTCCTTTAACTAACCATATGAGTAGCTCCGCTTCATCGCCGCTAGCTGTGTGATCGAAATCGCGCATACTGCACCACATAAGCATAGGAACATATGCCGAATACTCACAGCAAAAAGGGTGCTATTCGCGTGCAGTCTGTCCACGTAGTTTGAGAACCCATCCCTCGCTATCCTGACCCGGAATCTCTCTGAAAGCGGTTGAGCTCTTCTTGCATCGTGTAACCATAACAGTAGCTCCGCTTCATCACCACCGGCCGTGTGACCGAAGTCTCGCATACTGCACATGAGGTGGTGGGATTGGACGGTGGTGGTGCTGCCAACATTGACAGGGTTGTTTGTGAGGGTGCCGGAGCTGAAACTGCTGCCCGAACCACCAGCGCGGCGTAATGTACCTCGCCACTGTGAACAAAAGTCGTAAGTTTGAGACAGTCATAATAATGGCCACTACGAGCCTACTAGAGCGATGGTGGCCAAGCGGTAGCATGTGCGCTTTACAATCTAACGGCACCCGGTTAGATACTCGGCTCTGAACCAATCACTACTTAAATAAATTACGTGCAGTTTCGATGCTATCGCTCAACAACGGTGAAGGAAAACATCGTGATGAAACCGGTATCCACGTCCAAGAACCTCAAAAGTTAAAAGACATGATATCACCAACATGCACTGGACAAGCATGGTGAATGAGAACCCATCCTCTCTCTCTCTGAAGGTCTGTGTCTTAGCAGTGGGAACATGAATGGATGATGATGATGATGAGAAAAATCTATCAAGGCTTACGAAGATATAGGAGTCTCGTGATCACAGTTTTGGGCAAACTACTAGTATATTCTAGAACGTGTTTGAGTATGATCAGACAAATACCACGACACTATGAACCTTTAAAAGCCGTTCTAATATGTGTCAACTTATCAAAATAATAAAACCGCAATTAGAGCTGCAAACGTAAAAAATCGAGTGAGCGACTTGTGAAACCTGACCTCATAAAACACCTGGCAATCTAGAAGTACCCAAGACATGGCATGTATCTCGCAACGGATAAGGATAAATCCATGTATGGGCGTTAGGTAACTGGGACTCCATTCTGGTGCGCTCGAGATAATCTCCGCCACTGTCCCTCTAGTTAAAAATGTCACATGAGTTAGTGATTGTGAAAATTTCGACCACGCCAGAATAGGGCTCAGGTCGTGGCTTAAGAGAAAATAATTTATCGCTGACCGTACGACTCCCTTATAGATATTTGTGTTGAGCAAAGCGTAACTTGCGGGACAACTACATTTGCCAACTTACCTACATAGGTCAGTAGCTACATTCGTATTTTCTTAAGGCGAGGTTTTCCCACTTTTAAGCAACGCTTATTACTACAGATAACCTTAATCCTTGGTTTATTGTCATCATGACACAAAAATGTTCGAACCAAAAGTAAACTATAACCATCATACAAACTTAAGGGTAATGTGTAAATAATGGGAATGGTGTGTTCCCAGATAGCTGCAACTGGGTGGCTGTATGTCGCATAAGTGAATCGGTTCCTTCTAGTTATGCGTGCTCCATCGTAGACCGCAACATAGCTTGACAGGCGAGGTGGCGGTCAAACGCAAACCATTTTTTTTTTTTTTACATTTAGTAATAAAAAAGCAAAGCTATTTTTGTCAGTTTCAACTAAACTAAATTGAAGCTAACTAACACTAAAACTAAACACCTAAACTATTCAGCCCTTTATACAAAAACAGTTGTACTGTCTATGGGCAGTTGAAGGACTAGAGACAATCTAAAAATGCAATCCAAATGCTCAAGCCCTACCGGTTGGCAGCGTACCTAGCATGCTGCCGGAAATTCCACGCTGAATGCCTATACTTATACCAATGAGCCAGAAACACGAAAGTATTTTGGTTACGCGTCGCATTAACCAGGCGCTATAAAAGATGTTTGAAAATTAGGTGATATCTCAATCCCCAAGGACGCAATGTCTCGACCCCAAACGGCTCATGTTTTTATTTACTTAAAAAGTGCGGCAAACAAGCATGCGGTCCACCTGATGGTAGGCATAAACCGCCACCAATGGGCCTGCAACACTAGCGGTTCTGTTGGCATGTAAACACTGCCGAGGTTAGCATAATTAAATCATTAGTTTTGTCATAAGATATACTCAGTACACTTTTTACTTGACTTTTGTACTAGAACCAACATCTATATTTGTAAATCAATGGACCTGCACTATTACTCCTTTGGAGCCAATAATCTTGACAGTATAAATCAGCATTGTGCATTAGTGCAACCTTGTAATACATACATTGGAGGCTAAGGCTGCTGATCTGTATTGTTTTAAATCGAATAATTTTATTGCATTACTGAGCTGGATTTATTCGACAGAAACCTGTCCAGTCCAGTCCTTCCGAAAGAATAATACCAGTTGCACAGTTTTAACATTGCTCTTGTATGGGATTGGAATGCGATTCGACAATACAGATTTAAATTTTATCTATATTACACGAATCGCTGATGTTGGCATCAAATCCGCCAAATTAAAGTGGGGTTGGGCGGGACACGTGGCCAGGATGCACCCTGATAGATGGGCCCAGAGGATCACACAGTGAGTGCCTGAAAACGGACGAAGGAGCCAAGGCAGGCCTAGAAAACGCTGGCGCGATGACCTCGACACGTTCCAGATACAGTGGTTAAGTCTGGCGGGTGATCGCACTGTCTGGAAAGAAATGGGGGAGACCTTTGCCCAGGAGTGGGACAGTATAGGTAAATGAAAAATAATACACGGGAAATATTCACGTAAGATTAAGCCGGTTACTCCGACTATAGTTTCAACCACATTAGGTTGTCTATTACTTATTTAGGTATATGATTATAGAAAATTCAAAAATATGAGGATAAGCAGGATTCGAACCTATGCGCCTTCCGGGTTTACGCCCTGATCGCTTTAACCGCTAAGCTACGGTCGCTTTTCCGTCGGCCCCCAAAATCTTGAGCTGTTTTTGCAACCAATCTAAGTGTTGGTGACGTCATCTATAATTCTTGCTATACTCAGCTAAAACCTTTATAGGCCCTAAAGCTGACTGAGAGATGACGCCTTTTTACTAACTCGAAAATATTTTTAAAACATTTAAAAAGTAAATAAAAAAGTGTTTTAAAATGCACTTCATTAAAAATACTTTCGACAATACATACTTAGTTCTAATGAAACAGCTGCTGCACTTTGCGGTTTGCTCCGGGATTTCCCGCTTTATTGCATTTCCCAGGACAAAGAACATCCTACGTCAATTATTATGATGCACACAATTTTTTCTATTAAATAATATAATGAGAAAAATAGCTTGCGTTTGACCGTCATCTCACCTAATGATAAGCAACGTTGCGGTCTACGACGGAGCACGCTTGCTTGAAAGAAAATGACGCACTCGCGACTTGAAGACACCCAGATTTTAACTTTGACCTATTCAGGCAGCTCGTACAATAATTAAAGGTTCGCACAATAAAAGTGGAATCAAATGTTTCGTTCGTTTTTTTTTGCGAAATATAAATTGCCATAATTATGATAAAACCTTTGCGATTACTTGTATATGTAAGTCTTACTGAATTAAACCTGAATATCAATATCAATTACTTGAGGAAAATGGTTTGTTTATACTCGCAAAAACACCTTCTGTACTTCCCCATCTTTAGTACCAGGTAACTTTCTAGATGTCTCGCCAACTTACGTGAGCCTCTATTCAAATTTGTTTTGTATCTATTTTCAAGAATTTACCAATGTATGTATTAAACAAAAAAAAAAAAAAAAAAGTATTTTTATATGATAAGTAAAACGTGAATCATTTACAAATCTCTACGGCAAACAGTGGGCGAAGTAAAAATATTCACGTGTGTAAAATATGTATCGAAATCCATAGAAACATTGAGAAATTCAATATACATAATTATGTATTACGTACGTAAATATTTGTACTCTGCCCGCAATATGGAAAAACAAAAGACAACGTTAACCTATTAAAAAAAAGACACGCATGAACACAATGTAAGGACACCAGTCTGGGCCACTTAATAAGAAAGCCATGCAATCAGTAAAAACGGTACAAAACCAGTTTCACCGAATCGCCGGCTCCATTCTGCGATCCATTCCTTCATGAGGCCGATCGGTCGGACATTCCTTTCCTCTTACTATGCGCGAATAAAAATCTGTCCAAGCATGCAAAAGGAACCAAAAAGACACGGGAAATATTTGACTTTACATCTTGGTGATAAAGTGACTTTTTTATTTAGATAGGCTTGCGTTTGTCCACATCAGAATACTGCAGACTAACCGGAATAATTTATAACCTGTGCTTTATGCCTTCCATTTATGCCTTTATTAACTGAACAAAATACAAGCTAAAACTAAAACTACAAATACAGTTAGACTGCCCAGTGCCCATAGACCGTTGAAGGTCTAAAGACAAGTAATATTGATGTTGAATTCATCAATATTTGGTAATACATGTCTGTCATCGACAAAACTTCACCAGCAGAACTCTATTTAAATTCCAGAACTGCAGCATATTTAGTCTAGAAAATGAGCCTAGAAATACCGGGGCTGTGAGTGTCCTGGGATCCAGCCGCACTGTGACGACTTTGATGGCGTGTTTAGCTTAGTTAGTTCAGTTATGTTTTTTAATTGTTATTTTGGCAGGTCTCATGAAATTCGCGGACGATAAATAAAAACGATTTAATAAGTGCGAAAATCTTACCGCAGCAGCCCGTTCAGCACTTTCGACGTGGACTCTGTAAAGCTCGACAAGGCTTATGTCTTCAGGGTCCACCGCCTCAGCTCCTCGACGTGGCACTAGCTCCAGACCAAGTTTTCTGCGAAAAATAGTAATGTTTTCAAAGCCACCTATATCGTATCTAAATAGTTAAGACGCTCTTTTTCGACTTTTAGCAATTATGGTCATTCCAGATTAAGTGTGCATACCTCCATGGTTAGCTTAAAATTATAAAAATGGTGTCATAACAAAATTGAATGTTTTATCTAGGAAACCCATGAGACCGACACAAGATTAAGCACATTTCGCTCGATAGAAAAAAATTATCAAAGTAGCACTGAATTGTTTTTGGTTTGCCCTTTTTTTAAATTCAATTACCTGTTTATTAGATTATGTTCACGATATCTTGATATATAGATTTCATAATTATGAAGGAAACCGGTGAGGAACATTTTTCATTACAGCTATACTTTTCGAAAAATATGAGAAAACCCCCAAAAATAGAAGTAGCGAAAAAAACGACTGTGTGTAAGCGCCATGATTTTGCTCCGCTAAATGCGACTTTATAATACAATAAAGCAAGGATTATGGTCATCTGTAGTAATAAGCGTTGCCTAAAAGTGGGTATACCTCGCCTTAATTTTTGTAATTTTTTTACCTGAACATTGGGTGTGCAAAGAAAATGATGAGTATGAGTGTGGATCCATCCACACTGTGGATGGATAGTGGATGGATCGCAGGTTAGAAGACGGCCAAAAATATATAGATTGCGTGAAGAAAACATGAATCGACGTGAAATGAAATAGAAGCAAAGTATATGCTATACCGACTATAAATATAACAGACTATAATAGAAAAGGGATTAGAGTATGATCACCGTATGTTTACCAAAAAAAAAACTCTGTCGTATATACCTATACGCCGATTGCTTCCATTTACTAGGCATCGTTAAAGCTATAACGAATAAATTTTTTCAAGATCGGTGGTCCATCCTCGGCCGTATCGACGTTTACCATCAGGCATGTTAGTGAGCAAAAGTAGATCTATTATATTATTCCCCAAAAATATGCCTCATAAAAGATATAGTGCGACCAGTCCCCAAGAATATCGCAGTGGGTGAGGGAGCTGCTCGAACAAATTCATGACAACTTGTTCAGATTAACTCAACATAATGTTAAATCAGCTGTTCTCATCATTTTAAAAGCCTCGCTTTGGAGCCTAGACTCAAGCTTTGTAGACGCTTGTCCTTGATTTTATCATTATCTTTACAAAGTAAATCTCTTGCCTACATCCTGTTATGCTATGGAACACGTTGTAGAATATAAACATAGATATAATACCATCCAGACTCTCGCTGTATGCAAATAAACCGCGCAATGATGACGTACAAATTTAATATGAAGCCTATAGCCCGATTGCAAGTTTCCTTGTAAAAAATCAAGAACAATTAAATGGTTAAACGGACTACAGCACCGTGTGAACATTATGAATCACATAAAAGGATTCTTGGTATTTTTATCGGCACGACAACCGGACACAGACCGCAGGTCAATAGCAAAAAGCTCTTTGTCATCTTTAGTAAACCCGACAATATGAGGAGCTTAACTTGTCGCAGCTGAACGTGGCACTCTATTTGAAGATGTGGCACAAATATCGAACCGTACCATAAATTATCGATCGTCTTTTTCCTCAATTTGTAGTTTTTAGGGTTCCGTACCCATAGAGTGTAAACATGACCCTATTACTAAGCCTGCGCTGTCTGTCCGTCCGTCTATCCTACCTTTTAACGGCTGTATCTCAGATCAGACAAACAAGGGAGATATGCCTTAATATAATTAACATTCGTGTTCAACATTTAAAAAAATCACTATATTGCTAAACCGCCTAACGCACAAACTGTAAGTACGGCTTGTAATGTGAAAAATAAGTATTTTTCACATACACTAAAAAACTTGTAGCAACTTGAACTAACAAATTAATAGTCCACATGCAAAAAAGGGCGGCAAGGTCGTCTGCAGGGAGAATTCGACAGAATGGGTTCGCACCGGCCACGCCACTTTGGCGAATCGGCGGCGTTCCCGAGACAGTGACGTTGCGAACGGTGATTGGGCGTCCGCTGTTGGCCACTGCATGATCGCGTTGGTTTTCTTTGCCTTTTACACCTCCCACCAAGCGTCTTTAAAATTGCGCCCAAGCTTAGATAGGAGACAGAACGGTTCCAAATAAAACTCTTTAGGGCCTCGTTCATCATCTCAAAGTAAAGATACAAGTAAGCTACTCGGCGATTAAAGTGGCAATTATCGGTATTATTAGTTTCATAATGTCCGAGTAGCGCTACTCGTCACATAAACTGGCATGTAACTTACTTGTTACTTCATCTGCCCACTAGCGGGGTTAACCGGCAAGTAAGGCATCATAAACTTGTGACTTGTGTTGTTTTCGTAAGTAATGTGCCAAGAATTTGTCAAAAATGGATTTCTTCGAATTAATTGAAGACCACGTAGAAGAATTAGAACGTATTTCACCAAGAAGAGTTCCGAGAATCCGCGTTTTTAAAGTTCGTGTTAATTATTTTATCGATCTTGATTAACAAAACTTTATCGCTAGATTTCGATTATCTAAAAATGGTGAAAACGAGTACATGCATGAACTAATAAAAAAAACTCATAGGGGTTTTTTTTTATTTTATGCAAATTAAATTTTAAAACATTTCACAAAACAAAATTTATTTCAGGCATTATGCCAGAATTTTGCTTGAACATTCTCATTTATGTCAACGCATCCAACTCCGCATCCAAAGAACTTGGACCTTACCTTTTTGGGTTACGTCTCAAAGTTCTTTGTCCGCATCACAGCTGCTAACTGATTTCAAATAACTGACGTTTTTATATAGGTGCAACTGGCTACAAAAAAAATCTTACAAAAATGCCTTGACAGCCGTTCTAATTTAAACAATTTTTTTTTCTTTTCTGTGCTCGGAGCTATGTTTTAATTTGTGAAACTGACAAAAGTTACTTGGGACTTTACCTCGCCAATTAGCACTACTCGGAAAGTAGCTAATCAACACTTTACTTTGAGATGATGAAAGAGGCACTAAACAGTCTAAACGATTGCAATTTGGTTGTCAATCATCTTGCATTTAATTGAAGGCGGCTAAATTTGCAAATATAGTAATGATACGTTTCAGAAAACTAGTTATATTAAATGGTAAATTAGGGGGGAAATAATCGGTCACGTAACGGCTGTTGTAGTTTAAGCTTTCGACTCACGCGTTATTCATGTTTGTGTCAAGTCAAATTTGCAATAAGGAACCTTATTTTAATGCTCTTAGGTCCACATTGAATCATGAAGTTTATGTAATACAATAATCATGCAAGAATGTATATAGACAAAGCTCAAGTCATGACTGATCATGCATATGTAAAAAATACCCTACAGACGTTTAATTCCTGGAAATGACCTTTCAATATGAGTCAAGTTATTAAGATGTTTTCTTTCATTATTATCCTGTTAATATATAAAAAAAATATAGTTTGTACGTTTTCAGTTATTAATTATAGTTTAAATTTCAATAACTAGAAGAAATTTTGTGATATGACCATGCCAGATGATAGTTATCAAGAGTATGTTGTTTTCATGAACCTAATTACACTAAAAAAGTTAAAACATAGCAGTAACATTGCCGAAATTATCGATATATAAAAAAAAACACTAAACAGGATTTTCATACCAGTGACTTTGCGGTGAAGGAAAACAACGTGAGGAAACCTAGCATACGTACGGAGAAAAAATTCAATGGCGTATGTGAATCCACCAACCCGCAACTGGGCCAGCGTGGTGGATATGGCCCAATCACCCTTTAGGGGGTAGGCTAAAAGTCCAGCAATGGACTGTTAAAAGGCTGATTATGATGAAAAAAAAAACAAGACAAGAGAACCCACAGAACGTAGCAATCTTGTTAACATAGAACCTATTTATTCTAAGAGCTGATGCAATTCTAGTGAAGGATTGAGCGCTTATATGTATTTTATTGTAAGGGACATTACAGTGCATTCACCACCTTAATGAAAATAAGAAGAACTAGTTGATTACTATTCATACTTATTGGTAAAAGCAGAAATCTTAAAAATGCAGAGGAAAATAATAGAAGAGAGTGTCAGCACAATCTAAGAGTTTTGCTAATACATATGTAAGAAAGAAAGAAAGAAAATAAATTTTATTCGGCACCTTTACAAAAAACTTATATCTAGAGGATACAATCAGTGTCGAATGTCGAATGTATGTGTAGATCTTATACTCGTACTAGCGACCCCCCCCGGCTTCGCACGTAAATTACACCCGTGCGAAGCCGGGGCGGGTCGCTAGTTATTATATATAAACATTCCGTGAAAATGTATCTAACTGATGGTGAAAACCGCATTAAAATCCGTTGGGTGGTTTAGGAGGAGTTAGCGGCCATACAGACAGACAGAGAGACGCGAAAAGCGACTTCAATTTATACTATGTATCGAAGAGAAGAGAAGACACTCTAAAACTTATCATCCAAAGAAATTCGATCCCACAGTAAACTCACTTTTGTTTAAGTTACTAAGAAATCGTAACAAAGTACGTGCTTCATTAATGTATGTATGACTGTGGCTGAGGCTTCTTTATAATTAAATTTTCAAAAGGAGCGATTGTATAGCTAGTCTATATTAAAAACAATGATAATCCTAAATAAATATTTTGAATTAAGCATAGCTGAACTAAGAAAATATTTTTTGGACTCAGTTCTTGTCATTCTAATCTTAGAGGTATGTTTTACCAAGGTTTTACCATGAGTGGCTTCTTCTTTTTTAGGCACCATCTTTTACCGGAAATCGGTATAAATTTATCTTTAACTTTGATAATACAGCTCGGATTGAACCACATAAACCTACGGCTTCTGGGTGGCCACTTTTTATAGATTATAAGTTAGAGCATCGCATATTTCTTGAGGACAGCAAACACTGCCAGATATTAAATAACTTGACCGTAACTGGAAGCTTTTTATAGAGAGGGCACTACCATTTCCGTCGGATTACCAGCATTGACGTCCTTTTTAATGAGTTGTAACCGGAACTCGTCAGGTGGCGCCACCGTAGCAGCTGCGCGCCATTTTGTTTTCTTGAAATTGTTGCGCGCTCTTTGGAATCATTGGCGTTTAAATTTTCGTCGAAGCAACATCTCTGTAGCAGCCCTAGCTGGGCTCTACTCCTGTTGCAATATTTTTTATTCAGTGATCAGTGATATTATAATAAAGTGGTGAAGTATTTTCTAAATTAAATTATTATATGCTTAGTATAAAACGAATTTTATGCTGTAAGTACCCACATTAATATTTATTTTGTGTTAAAGCGTAATATCACTTTTTAACGGTTTTTGCCGTTCGATTCATAAGTGCCTCATGTGTTTTAACAATACCATCTGGTTTTAAAAAATAGTAAGTAAATAATTTAAATACTTATTTTCAGCGGCTAGGTACTAGGTACATAACTCTTACGTCTGACGTGAGATATATATTTATACTCCCGGTTTTACAGACCGAGTAGCAAACTATAAGGGGAAAAACAAGACACCTTGAGTCACCTAGCATGTACGCTGAAAAAGCATATTCGTATACTAAACTAAAAAGGTTTTGTTATGAAGAAATTTGTAACAACTACTGTCATGACAAACATTTTGTAAGATACGTATTATCTGATAAAACTATGAAATAAAAGTAAATTTGCGAACAAAATGTCAAAATCTTCGATAAACGTATGTACCGCCTAGTAGGTATAGTATTCATATACTTAAAACATAATCATGCTACTACCCTCATTTTGTCGCTCTATGGGACAAATACACTTAATCACCACCCGAGGTGTTAGCATTATTAAGAAGGTTATCTGCAAAATGAGAAAGGTTTGCTACCTCTAATGGAAGGCAATGGGAGCACCATTAAATTAGTGTCTCATTTATAGCTAAGACGATGTACAAGTCACTTTGTTTAAGCAGAGTCCTAAAAACCCATTCGATTCTTACAAACTGGGTAGCCCAAATGTAATAAAAACGGTGACAGCCAAGGTTAGCTAAAAAAGATTAGCTTAGGCAATAAAGCCGCTCAATGTATCGGTTATTATAATATCGAATGTGTATGATTTGGTGTGAACATTTTTCTATTACATTATTAAACTGTACATAGTTTATTCAAAGAGAGGCCGAATTTGCACTCCTTAATAAAAACCACCAAACGTGGGTGAATTTTTTTTTTTACTGAAATACCCAGCTCCCTCGCGTGAGCAAACGTATAATTTAAATTAATTAAATGGGTGTGTGGCTCACTCGCCGTTGATCGCACAATTAATACAATCTACAACATGAAAATAGGGTAGCTCTTAAATTTTCAAACATACCCTAATCTTTAATAAAGACAAATAATTAAAAAGTTGCAAAGAATAAGTAGGGCTCTTAAATATGTTATTTTTGTTGTTCCACAATGAGAACTTGTCGTGTCTTTGCATTGACCTTGAACCAACCCTGACCTTGGCCTTGTTGCTGAACCTTGAGTTTCCATGAGGAAACTCAAGGTTCGGAAATAGTTGAGCCGCTGAAAGGTAGTTGACTCAAAACCAGTTATCAAAACTTTTTAATTACCAGAATTTCTGATCAGACGCTGGATCATAATGCTCGAAGTTAGAATCGTAAGGGTAAACCTAAAACATGAACTACCTAAAATTTTCTAAAACTAAAGAATGTTTAATTTTACTTAACCTTGCAATGTATACTCTGGCCCACTTGCGCAGCTTCATTACGCCCTGGGCTAGTGACTTAATCCCATGCTAACTTCATAAATTTCGGGATTCGTCTTGCACTGACACAAAAACGAGGTCAGCTCCGGGCTACATTTGATTATTTTGTCATAATGATTAGTTAGTCCAGATTAACAAATCCAGGCTATCTAGATACTTTGCTTGTTCTCGTGCAAGTGGCTTAATAACTCTTATATCTCTACTCTAATAGTTACATATTACATATATCAAACAAATTCTTTTTACACAACTGTAAAGACAAGCGCATAATTGTTGCAGATAAGATAATGAATTTAGAATACTCATATATTTTCAACTGAACTCTGTTCGGATAGTGATAACTAGAGACAGGATTGTCGGATTCTAATCCACATGAATGATAATGTTGCATGTTGTATACAACAAACCGTAATTTAGATAATTTGCCGCTTCAGCACAGTATTAGCATATTTATTAAAACTATTTGGAAAGAAGCTGGCATCAGTTTTTTTTTTTTTTTTTTCCAGAAACCGGTCGGTCCGAGGTCGCACCCATGAGTCGACTACGAAACTGTTTCGGTCAATAACATGTTTAATAAACGACATGAAGATTAATGTAATGACACATGTCGACATGTCAGTATTACACTGACGTGTATTGTATGTATCAAAATTTTAGTTAACTAACAATTTATAGACCAGTTGATCAGGGAAAACGATTGCATTGGTCCCAGTTTTTATTACTTAATAAATAAAAGATTGATGGATATGTTTTAGCCAACGGCGATAGCCTTTGATTCTATATCAGAATAGTCTCGAAATAGTCTCGATAACAAGTTCTATGCCTAAGATTAATAATATTGTCACTTGTCGATATGATAAACACAGCTAATTGAATCAAGTCTGAAGTGAGAAACCATTTATAGTCATGCCGTTTTTGGTAACATATCTGTATTAACAAATACAACATTATTTATTTCACTAAAAATAATGATATCTGCAATACAACAATTGCCTGAGGGCCTAATATATATATATATTAAGATTTATTATTATGGCTCACATTGGCGTTAGATTTTATGATTAAAATGAAGCCCTACTATAGGTGGCACCACCAGGCGAAAACAAACAGGCTCTCTATAAAAAGCTTCCAGTTACGGTCAAGTTATTTAATAGCAGCGTTTTACCTGAAATAAAACGCATATTAAAATACTTACCTTACTGGAAGCTTTCACTTTAATTCCTGCCTGGTGGAAAAAGAGCAATGATTCCAAAGAGCGCGCAACAATTTCAAGAAAACAAAATGGCGCGCAGCTGCTACGGTGGCGCCACCTGACGAGTTCCGGTTACAACTCATTAAAAAGGACGTCAACGCTGGTAATCCGACGGAAATGGTAGTGCCCTCTCTATAAAAAGCTTCCAGTAAGGTAAGTATTTTAATATGCGTTTTATTTCAGGTAAAACGCTGCTATTACTAAATATTACCATATTATCGGATTATTGGACATCTATACTATCGGCCTCAATTAGAAAAGTCCGATTAGGTATGTTGAAGCTAAAATCTGTTTCGTCTTGTTTTCGCCTTGGATTTCACGCGAGACACTCAACCATTAGAGAACAGTTGGAAAAGCACGTTATACCATAGACTATCTTATCGAACAGGCATAAATAAAGTATGTATGTATACGGTATACGTCTACTCTATTTATGCAGGTCCGAGATGAGGCAACTTTTGTGGTATACATTATACCACAAACGTTGCCTCATACTCTTCATATCTGGTTATTAAGGTAAGTAATTTTACAACAATTAAAATCGTCATGCAAAGTTTCGTAGACGATCGCAATAATTATATCAATCTATTCTCAGTATAGGTAGGTACCTAATAACTATCATCTTAGTCTTTGTACCAAGTGGTCGATAAATAAAAAGCCACGGGTCCGATCGACGTGCACTTCGGAAAGGTCACCAAACCAGTTGTGAGACGACAACGGCTGACTTCTGGCGATACATTAGCAGGGGCAAGAAAAAAAAGCCGGCTGCCAACTTGGCTGTGCTTAATTTTTTTAGATCTGTATGAGAAAAAGCCGAAATACTTGTCTATAATTTAGATTTGGATAATTCTGATACTGACGTGACAAATCATGTTTAATTCCTGTGGAGTTAGATAGTGTACATTTCGGAGGGATGTTAACAAGTACATAAAATAACAAAACATGTACACTAGGTAGGTGGCTACTGGTTTACGAATCGGAAGTCCGGTGGTTTGGATTGTCCAAGCTCTAATCAGTATTTATTGTTCCTACTATACCTACCTAACCGATTATTTTTCGTTATCATTGGTTGCACACTGCCAATTTATTTAATAGCCAAATTGTATGACCTATTACATAATGAGGATTTATGCATTCATAACACACATTGGCCAATTGATTCCTTGACACTAACGTTTAAAGTTAAATAATAATACCACCTACACAGGCAAAGGTCGTTCACCTAACGAAATTATTCATGAGTCTAAAGCTAGGCACCTTGAGACCTCTCGTCTAGATTTAACATGACAGAGCAAACTGGCAGAGCGAGTTTTGCAAAAAAAGTTTAGCGCATCGTATTTTAATTGGAGATGGCATCATCGTGAATTTTTATTTTACTTCTAACTTCATATTTAATCCCAGGATACAGAAGATAGCTTTTCAAGCTTAGTATTTGTACAGGTATCGACCAGTCCAGATAGAGACTGAGTCAAACCGAACACCGCAATACAAAAGACTTCAACGAAAGCTATCAAAATACTTATTATATCTACCCTTATTCTCAATCTTTTGCTGAAGTTTTAACTTACTTTGAACTAGGCTATTCATTTTTCCAGTTATTCTTATAGTTAATAATTATGTAGGTACACGTTCTTAAACAATGCAAATACGCAACCAAAATTGCAAAATTGCATCATTTATTATACTGCAATCTTGCATTTTCATTACGTACATAATAAGTTTTTTCTAATGAAAAGCAATAAATACAGAGCGCGAAATGTAGGTGCCTGTTATGTAAGTTAATCTACCATTTATCATTCAAAATGAGCATGATCGCGAAACCGTTTTATGTGAACAAAGCCATCTATCAAACCTCATAAATGCCTAGTTATTGGACAGTTATTTCATCTAACCACTGCGGCCGACAATGTGTTAATTAACAGCCGCAAGCGATCCTCGATCGTTAAAACCTGCGGTAATATTGTCAGAAAAAATGGCATGTAAAAAGTATCAGCCACGAAGAAAAGGCGAGACCGAGTCAAGACCCTCAGACAGAACTCGTTCAACGGAGATTCTCGCAGCTACTGGCTACTGTGCATTTTGACGTGCGAGTGAGAGATACGCTAGAGCAGCGGGAGCGGGCAAGTGCGACGGAGACAACGAGACGTGCGCATACGCAGTGATCTCTTCAATATAGTCACGCCGCGCGGCACCGCGCTTGCAGGAGGCATTTACCAGTTTGTGTTTTTGACCCGCGAGCGGCTGGTGTGTCGCTCGCACCCGGAACCCACTTGCCACCCGTTTTACCCCAATTGCTTTATTGACACATCCAGAATAGTATCATGACTTAAAATCATTGTGATAGCATAATCTTAGACATATCAGTGAGAGTGTTGTGCACAAATAACTTAGCCGGTGGCCTGTTAAAAGATACTGTTAAGTTTGAAAAGGTAAGTTGTGTCACAAAAGCTTTGTGGATCGAGAAGCGCTTAACTCATATCGACGAAGCGAGGAATGCTGTTTGACAGCATACATGTGCGGGAACAAAAGCCTTATGCATAGTCATCCCATTTCTTTTTATTTCACCCGCTTTCTTGATAGAAATGGCGGGTGTAAATAATAATTCCTCGACTGAGATTTCTACTTATTTTTACTCATTACTTTTGACGTTAATTAATGAAGTTAGTTATGAACTTTGTGTTATGAAGTTTCTCACAATCACAGGTAGTCGCATTGTCCCCTTTACCTGAGTGAACGTAGGACAAGGGACGGATCTTTATGGCCGAGAACCATTTATTTGAATGGAATGGATACACAAGCCTGTCCACATGGAATAAACGTTCCGTAACAACTAGCTACGATTTCTAAGACTCTAAAACAGCTGGTGTTTGGATATTTTACTTTCAAGCAAAGATTTTTTTTATCTGCCGGTAATGCTTGCTGATTTGAATACACGTGATATTTTACGGTCCAAGAGTTCAATGAAGAAGATACTCAACCAAGGACACATGCAATAATAGAATAAAAACTCATTTAAACACCACCGATACGCACATTTTACGATACGTAATAACAGACAATGCTAGAACTACTGACTTACTGATTATATTACTCATAATTAAATGGGTCAGTGATTAGAATTATTTCCTGGGATCATAAAACATTAGCATTTTGCAAAATGTTGATATTACTAGCTAGCAAAAAGTTTGAGTTTAAGTAAGATTAATTTCTTATTATGACAGCTAATGGCATAGTAATTGCCACTTAAAACTATACTTCCTTAAAAATTAATTATCTTCAAATTAAAAGATTGCATTGCAACCAAAGCGATTGATACGAATTGTATAGAAGGTCAAGTCAACTTGAAATTTGCTTTCCAAAGCGTCGAATACTGTTCGACGCATTTGAATTTCTTGTCGCACGCATATAGTAATAGTAAGCGATCGATTTCCCCCCTACAGGTGGCATGGGAATGTGAGAATGTTTGTTCAGTACGGTGTCATAAATGGGGTCATCTTTGGCCGGGGGTTCAGTATTCCATTCCAGTCACGGCGTCGTCCCCATGCCACCTGCATCGATAAAGCCGGAGCGCCTGGCGATAACCTCTCATAATACCATGAACTTGCAAACACGTTACGATATTCCGTAAGCGTCCGCATAATGTCTCTCGTTTCCCAGGCTTTTATACCAATAAAACACGAATTAACAATAAAGTCACGGTCGTGTTAAGCTTTTCTATTATAGTTTCATCGCTCGTTTTGCATAATTTGTTTTAGACTTTTTTTCTTATCGATTGTGAAAGCCATTCGGCGTTGTGTAATATTGATAATGCGAAAGTTCGAATACAGATTACAGTACAGTTGTTCATTACAACACTACACGCGATGTCGATTAGCCCGCATCAGCTTTACAACGTGCGTTTTTGTTTGTGAATCGAACATTATTTATGTAGATATGTAAAGTATATATTTGACCTCAATGATGATAAAATATTGTTCTTTGCTATCGCAAATGGTCAATGTTTATTGTCATCGATGTAATGGAATTCTTCGAGAATTATATTTGCGCCTGAGCAAATTACTTCGTGAACGTATGGAATTATGCCGCACCGCAACCACAGGGTATAGATTATAGAAGCTCATTTCCGCATGGTTGATGCGTTATTACTCGTGACAAAATGAAGTTGATAAACAAAGGGATCCAAACTGGTTATTCGTACGCCTGCAGCACTGATAGTTTATTTCCGTTCACGTGGTGAAAATAACCACGTGCGGCAATTTTCACGTTTCCATACGAAGTAAACAATGATGATGGAATGCCACCGACGTTCGCGCAGTCAATGGGAGTTAACTATATTAGATGTGAGACGTCATTGGCCGCCTGGAGCAAGCGGCAGTGGGTAGCCGCAAGCGAGCGTGCCGTGCCGCGACACACGGGTAAATTACGACGAAGGCGACAAACCAACTATTCACTTCCACTCTGAAAATCACCAGGTTACCTAATACTTAGAGCCGCTCTAAATATTAGATAACATGACTGTATGGTCACGTTTTCCCAATGCTAAGAGGTCGAGGATCAAATGGAGACGATAAAAAAGGAGAACCAAATGAAGCTATATCAATTAAACAATCTATATCTGAAATTAGTGAGTTGACTCGATTAGATACAAACAGAATCGATAGTTTAGAAAAATGCAGTGAAAATGTTCAGGCACGTGATGGTTACACGGAGACTGCACTCATCAGTCGCAATTAGTGTGCATTCATATCCGACGCGTGCCGAGCTATTTAAATTGATACGACGACGTCTGGGTGGGTTCTGTGGGCTTACTCTTGACACTCGATTTCAATCTTAATTTGGGATTGGGATCGAAAACCTGCCATTTTGGTACTTTTGAATTCTAAACTAGCGCACGATTGGAACCAATAATGATGGAATTATATGGAACTAGATAAAATCAACTCAAGTCGACGTTTTCGGTACTCTTGACGCGATTGAAGAGTACCAAATGGCATGTTTTCAATCCCAATCCCAAATTACGATTGAAATCGAGTATCAAGAGTAAGCCCACTGGACTCGTGTTCATCATTTTATTAAGACCATAAAATATGGCTTTAATACCTTCTTATGCAGTTAAGAACTGGGCAGGACAGAACACGACTTCATTCTAAATAAGTAAATACTTATTTATTGAAAGCAATTAAACTAAGTTTAGAAACAATGAATGATGAATCCCTAAGTAGTAAAAACAAAGGCAACGACATAAAAATAAAAATTCAGGGAAGTGTATGCAAAGCATTCTAAGCTTAACCTGTCGGTCGTAATCTGTGGAATGTTCCATAGTCCTGACGCTTTGGCATCCTGCCTACTGTATTATCAGTTACTACACTAGCAAACAACGATTAGACACTAAAGTAGTATCATTAGGGAATATTTTTTGGTAATTATCTGGGCATTTCACGTGGGTGTTTCACGTTATTGTTCGTCTATCTGCATATTTTATGAGTATCAAATGGGAAAAAACTGCATAGAACAATACAAATGGCAAAAATATAAAAATAATAATGGTGTTTGCATAGTAAACAATCAGACATAACATGCAGACCACGTCGAGTTCCACGGAATCCACGCTTTTCAAATATCGCGAGCCGCGAGACGTGCGGAATCGACAAAGATTTGTCGTCAGGCAAACTGGTTTCCTCGTAAAATTCGCGTTGCCAAGCAATGCATCTGCCCAGGGTCGATCGAGGCAAAGCAGCCGGGGAGAGGGGGGTTCAAAACGCAGGAGGCGCACGAGCAGCGCCGGTCGACGACCCGACACATGCCCTGCGCAGGCGCACCATTCGCTTCAACCGCAGCCGATCCTAGCAGCTATTACGATTATGTTAGCAAATTCTTTGAAACATAGGTCAACAAAATCCGTTGCGTAACCCGCCCGAATAAAAAATAAAACAATCAGAGCTGATACAGTTAGATTCATGAAGCCAATTTGGAACAATATCGTTCCATTCACAAACAATCTTCCAGCACTATTAATGTCCCCCGCGACCGACCTAAATAGCACTTGCTGGACACGAGACACCATCTAGGAACGGGATCAAGTCGTCAAGGTTGGATCCATTTATCATGAATTGTTTCTTCTCATTTACAGTACACATATTTGTCATCGCGAGCATGCTATCGAAGTACATCTTTAACAGACAAATACAATTATAATATAAGTAAGTAATGAAGTCCCCCATTCATTTACATACGTATGCTACTTTCAGTGGTCAAACCACAGAAAAAATATCACTTCAAAAAAGTGACGATGCCAAGAGTCGTAGCGTGGGCGAGAGGTAGCCGCTTCGTTAAATTATGTTTGAGGTCATTGATTGAGAGGACCGAGTAGACAGGCCTGTGCATTTACTTGATTCTCACTTAACGGTTCACTGAATTAACGAATTCAAAAAGTTGGGAAACCGTGTCCCCATTCTTCAACCGGTAGTATTAACCGATACACATGAGAATAAAGTCATCGTAACACGACACAAGTGCAGCGAGACAGCTGTAGCACACATTTGTACAATCAAAACACCAATAAAGTTTACCGTTGATCCGTTGAAGTTCTAATTCGGTATAGGCAGCGTACGTATGCCACTTGTCACTGTTAGTGGTATCGTCGGCTATTTATAGTTTTTCTTTGTAAAAACGTTCACGGTTTGTTTCAGATATTGTTGGTAAACAAAGCGAGTCAAGATGGCGGTGTTTGGTTTGGCTTCTGCGGTGGCGGGCTTCGTCAAGGTCCGCTATCTGATCGACAAAGCTATCATCGACAACATGGTCTTCCGGATGCACTACAGAATCACGTCTGCTATACTATTCCTCTGCTGCATACTCGTCACAGCTAATAATCTAATCGGTAAGTTGTCCATATTTGATGCTTGCTTTAATTTCGTTTGTGTAGTCACAAATCTGCCATTGTGGCAATGTCACTGTGGCAATGTCACTTAACGATCTTTTAGTAATCAGACGGCAGAAATTAACTATCAGGTGCACTTGTTTTTGCACAAACAAAACCGATTTTGATAAATGGGTATAGATAGGTTCTTTTAAGTCACTGGGTAGGTGACGTCATTATAAATACGAGATTGCGACATGTTAGGTAAAGATGAAAAAAAAATTTTTACTGAACTATTGAATAGGTCCTTTAAAATAAAAGACAGCAGTGCAAGTACCGTTCTTTATCGTACGTCAAATTCGATAAAATGCCATAGAATCGATCATAGAGAGTACTGACCAAATGGCATTTTATCGAATTTGACAATCACAACTGTCAAATTTGATGATCGATAAAGAACGGTACTTGCACTGCTGGTTCGGTAAACCATTTTTGTTTAGGTGAACAGTTTGCCAAAAATAATGCGCCAAAAATACCGTTTTCAGTTTTTTTTAAGAAATAAACTTGTCAGACAATAGGCATATATGTGTCCTAATGTTTAATTTATTACAAATAAACGGCTTAGTGATGAATATAACTAAATTCATTACACATACTTAAAAAATCATTTAAATTGGCTGATAAATCTCTGAGATATGAGTGTTTAAAGTTTAAGGCGGGGATAGAGAGGGGATGCTCTATTCCTTTCTCGCAAAGTGTGTTAGTATAGCATTTGTATGGCGCACCTGAGGCGTGACGTCACGGCTCAGTATAGTGCGCTCTTTATCTAGCATGAAATTAAAATGCTTACATCTTATTTATTTTTGTACTAATTTTAATTTTGTTTTCGTTGATGTGCTCTATTTATGATCAGCTTTTTAATGAGGTAATAAATTTTTTTTAGTCATCATGCCTATTCGATCTCTATCACGATAGTGCCACTAAAAATTAACATTAAACTCGTTATATTGTTTTCCATAGCACTGATTGGCTAAATAAATTGACATACAAATTAATTAATCGTTCGTAACGATTCTAGGTCCTCCCAAGGGCCAAACGCTATTTTCCTTGAAATTTAAATAAATAATTGAGCATGATATTATCGATACGTTCTGTTTAAACGTAAACTTAAGTACGATAATTATAAGAGTAATTTTAAAATAATTCTTATTGTCACTGTCATGCTGCAGTAGCATTATTATCTACTTTCACAATGTGTATTACTTCAGCGCCTAAAGAAAGCTAGTGAAAGTTCATCGTAACTCTTAGCACTGGCTAATTAAAAAGACACAGTTGTTCTCTTCACAATCGGTATCACGACCTAGGTTCTATTGACCGAAATCGACTAACCTAGAGACGGGGGCGTGGAAATAACAGTTCTTCCGTCAGACGGATATCTCACTATCGTAAAATTGAATGAATCACTTATAGGTCATTGTACAGGAACCCCGTATGTGTAACAGTCGCCTAAAATTGAGACGTCATCACAAATTGGTATCACAAACAAACACGAGCGCTCGTAAACTTACGCGATAAGATTCGATTCAGTGGGGCAAACAGTCGGCGAACTTGTCGCTGACCATAAAAGTGTTGTCTTGTCCCATCAATAGCGAGTCCGTGAATGGTAGGTGATAAAAATCATAGGAAAATTGTGTTTCATTAAAGCAAGTGGTGACGAGACTTTTCAAAGTTTTCCAATTAGTCATTTGACGTATATATATTGCAACAGAATTCGATATGTTAACATGTGTTTTATTGACATACTTACGTTTATACAGGGTTACGCGGAAATGGTGTACTAATCCGAAAGGTGACAATAGTACCCATCATTATGAACAACATGAAATCATTTAAGGTCACGAAAAAAATATCAAGTGTTCCACACAAAAAAGTAATTCATACTACACAAAATGTATGGAACAGTAGATATTTTTTTCAGGATTTCAGGGTTGGTCTCATACTAAAAGTTGTTCGTAATAATGGTTAATATGGACCCCTTTCTGCTGAGTACATCCTTTCCACGCAACCCTGTATAGAATTTGTAGGTAAAGTCGCCTATAATAACATATACATTTCATATTTTTTTTATAATGTCATAGAATTAAAAATCTAATAAATGTTCTTACTAAGTATAATGTATTAGTAATCGTTACTAAGTATACCTAATGTACGTACTAAGTACTATGATCTTAAAATTTATGTAATCATCAATTTGTGGCTAAGTTAGTCTTGCTAAAACTCAAGAACGGCTTGACCGATTTGAATATTTTAATTGTTTCGTACGCTAAATAAGGGGGTTTACATGAACAATAAAATTGGAAAATTCATCAAAATTTAAAGTGCTCTTTTCTATTACAATTTCAACAGGAAAATGTTTGAGAATATAATATCCTACTAATATTATAAACGCGAAAGTTTATATGTATGAATGTATGGATTTTTGTTCCTCTTTCACCCAAAAACTACCGAATGGATTTTAATGAAAGTTTACAATAATATAGCTTATGCATTAGAATAACACATAGGCTATAACAAGTTGCTATACGCATACGAAGTAGAGGGTTTCAGCTAGTGCAAGATAAATCATCAAAAAATACATCGCTCACTTAGCGAACTTTTCATGCATCGATAGTAAGTATTAATGACAATGATGAAGTACAGGCCATTAATGAAATGATTGCTTGCGTTAATTCGCCTAATAACAGTAGATTCTCCCACGACAATAGCCACACCGTTGCCATGTGCGATCCAAGTGCGAAGCAAATTCAAGTGGCACATCATCATCTGGAACACGTTTCATAAATGCTGTTTATGTTCACGTTATCACGTGCCCCTCGTCTGATGAGCTACTAACGCAAACAAAACTACTTAATAGACTCTCGTACTTGTTATTACCAAATTACAATATTCGATCATGATCTTTATCTTGTTTAGAATATTACAATTTTAGCGATCGGTTTCCGAGTTAACCTTCTTCAATTACGCGTAAACACATTGATTTCCAATTACATGGATGTTGGGTCTTAAACAAAGTTTACGAAACAAAGTGTCCTGAGTATAATAAAATTGTATACATTTTAGAAATACCGACAAACGAATATCTTATGACGTAATGATTTCTTGAGTGTTCTCGATTATTAGACATTGAAATTTGACACTTTTATTGATTTCCAATTACATGGATGTTGGGTCTTAAACAAAGTTTACGAAACAAAGTGTCCTGAGTATAATAAAATTGTATACATTTTAGAAATACCGACAAACGAATATCTTATGACGTAATGATTTCTTGAGTGTTCGCGATTATTACACTTTGAAATATGACACTTTTAAATGATTTTCTCGCGTCCATTTAACGTTATTATAATTCCAGACCATTCAAACACTTTGCAGAGTCCGTAGTCACCAGGTAGACTAGACTAGATGACGGATGTTTATAGAAATGATATGAAATTAGTTAAAAGTGTAGACAATGATTTTTATCAAAACGTTCCCTATGTATATTTTATGTCATTTTAACAATAGCGTCGATTCGGTCACACTACTCACTAAATGTGAGAGAAAGGATGGCAAAAACTTTAGAGCTGTCAAATTTAGTTTAGTATATATAATTGTACAACAAAATCGACACCAGTATTACAACAAACAGAACAACAACTAGCTAGCAACAAATGTAAATTAAATACACGGATTACTTTAAGTAATGTATATCTAAAGTATAAGTATGTATGGTTTTAGTCTACTTTTGGTCCAGACATTTTTAAGCACGAATCGATATCCATAATTTTAAATATCTTTGAGTAAACATGTTAAACGAGTACATAGATACTAGTCAGGTCATTGGGGCATCCTCATTGTCTGTAACTTTCCAACAAGCGACGTTCGCTATACTATTACTGCGTTTACCTCGCACAATACATCTATCTACGCATACTACAGGGTTACGCATATAGACTGTACTAAGCCGAAAGGAGGTCATTGTACTCATCATTAATAACAACTTTTAATATAGGACCAACCATGAGATCGCGGAAAAAACAGCTGTTCCATACATTTTGTCAAGTGTCAATGACAGTTTTCTATGGAACAGCTGATATTTTGTACTTGATTTCAGGGTTGGACCCGTAGTAAAAGTTGTTCGTAATGATGAGTACAATGACCTCCTTTCGGTTTAGTACACTCTAAGTCCGTGACTGAATTAATATATTGATTTAAGTTTGCTAGCGTTCAGTCACGTCTGTCCTCAGATCAGACAGACAAGGAGATATGGAAAGGTGGTGTGGCGGGTGCGCACACCTCTGGCCTAAATCAGGCTTATCGCTTTTAGTCGAACTCTGCAGACAACTTTGTCGCCCCTTTTTGCATGTGGACTATTATTTAGTTCCTTGGTGTCGCTCCAAGTTTCATAGCGTGTGTGAAAAATTTGAAAGTGTGCCGTTACTTACAGCATTTAGCGGTATACTTAGTGAAAAAAGTCGATGAAACATGCAATGAGAATGCAGAGAGCACCCATTGAACTTTACAGCCGTAGGTACAGCCTTTTACAGCCGTCCCAGTATAAGTATTTCACTTTCTAAACACAAAAAGGCATTTTTGATTAATTTTAATACTCCAAAATAGCGTATTGTACGTTTGCGTCGTTGCTAGATACAGGACGAATTGAATTCACTCAAGCTAATTAACTTGTGTTTGTATTGCCGCGCGGACCTCGGTATAACGTATCTACCTCAGCAGTGCAGGTACCGTTCTTTATTGATCGTCAATTTTGACAATCGAGATCGTTAAATTCGATAAAATGCCATTTGATCAGTACTCACTATGGTCGATTCTATGACATTTTAACGAATTTGACGACCGATCTAGAACGGTACTTGCACTGCAGTTTCTATATAACATCATTGGAAACAAGAGACATTTCAACACGAATGATAATTCTACTAAGGTATATCTTCCTTGTTTTTCTGTTTAAAAGAAAGAAAGAAAATAAATTTTATTCGACACCTACCTTTACCTACCTTTTAGTACCTTTACAAAAATGTATATCTAAAGGATACAATCAGTGTCGAATGGGTTCATCTCGGCATGGGTCGGTCGGTTTGAGGCTATACTATTACTGTGTTTGCCTCTGACAAAGCATCTACATAATCTACATGATACATTTAGTTAGTACATGCATTTAAGTTTGCAAGGTTAAGTCACGTCTGTCCTGAACTTGGTATTGTCTACGAAGAAAGCTTACTCGTACAATTGATTATTCAGGTGTTTAACCTGCAACGATGCAGTTCGCAATATCACAGTTTATAAGACCTACATGTTCGATCTAAACATTAGCAACGCTCCGGGTGCTTGTAATGAAAACACGATTGCAAGCGATAACAATAAGCTCTTGTTTACAATGCCTAGTTTATAGTCGAGGAAATGTCCCGGAGGGAGTAGGTACGTGACCGAAATTGACAAAATTATGCGGGAAAATGCGGGTGATCGTTTAGGTTTCCTTGAGATCAGACAAACAAGGGAGATAGGTTTGCCTTAGTAGGTACAGTTACCGTTAGAGTTAAAATGTCTCAATTTTTCATATAAAAAAAAATCACTGCGCCGCTAAACATTTACGCTAAATATTTGCGAAAACTTTTAATTAGCCGTCTACATATATTATATTCAAATCTAACGTTTGTAAAGTAGCTTGTTTGTTAGTTTTCCGAACACTATATTTTAGTAACTTAAATAACATGCGATCTTTAACATCGTAACATTCAAATAAAAATAAAAAACAACAAATCAAAACCTAACTATTAATCTATTAAACCTTTGCCAGTGGGATTTGTTCCCAAAATGCTGGCCCCATTACCACGTTGTGTGGCGAAGCTCACCCTTTGAGCAAAACCACAGAGAATACAATAAATACAATACGTTTTCCGAAGATAATAAAATAAATAACATAAATGAACTGACTAATAGTCCACATGCAAAAAAGGGCGACACGGTCGTCTGCTCGATGAGTTTGACTAAAGGCATCAAGCCTGATTTAGGCCAGATATTTTCGCACCCGCCACACAACTTTACCATACCTCTTTTGTTTGTCTGATCAAACCTTATCTGAGGGTTTCCTAAAAGCCAGACTAGCTAGTTAAGCACGATAGGCTGCTTTGTTTGTTATGACCCGGATTACTCATCGGGCAGTTTAATTCATCTTAGAGTGCAAAAATAATTGTGCATTTGCAAGAACTGCACGCGTATGACATACACATGTTGAGGTTCACCGTGACCCACTATTGGGTCTGCCGGTAACTGGTATATCAGGCTCTTGCTAACTCGCGGTGTAAAATTTCTTATCGCTTTTACTGGCCATTCGTAACCGCAGTAATCATAGTACAATTTACAATTACCATAACTAGAACAACCAGGTTTTTAGTAATTGTAAGTTCTCTGATACCTTACTTATTGCCACGTCTTATCGTATGGCGCTTGTGATTGGAGACTCAACGCTTGTGATTGGAGACTCAATAGTCATTCATTCAATTCGCGCCTAGGATTGGCCCGCTTGAAAAAGATCTGAAAATTTAGTATCGTTGGGTTATGGGAGGATGAACAATTGTTTCTAACGTACTTCTGATTGTCGTATCGATTTGAAACGTGTAGTCCGAATGTCATCATGATAATATGGTACCATCAAATTGATCTGATGATGGAGCTAGGAGGTGGATAGTGGAACTCCTTAATGGCTACTGGTAAGTAGGGTTCCCAGATGAAAAACCCAAATTTCCTGAAAAAAATCCTGACATTTCATGAAAATTCTGGACTTTATTGTAAAAATAAAAAAGTCGTTATGCATCGTGCATTTGAATAAACGGAGCATATTTTCATTCGAATTTGATGCAGGCACAAAACGCCAATGTTGAAAGGGTATTTTCCTTAATCGACCCAATGGTCAAAGGAAAGAAACAGGCTTTCTGTAGAGTCTGTCAAGTCGATTCTCTTAACTCAATATAATTTGAAACACATGACTTGTGAAATGTTCTACAAAACTATTATTAAAGTTCCGGAAGTATTGAACAATATTTTTGGGACCATTAAATATCAGAAAGTACTTTAATTTGTAATAAAAACTATTTGACTTAATTTATTTTTTATTTCTTTTCACCTAATGTGGAAATTCCGGATGGTTTACGATTCCCCCCGCATTCCGGACAAAGACCTATAATACCGGACTTGTCCGGAAAATTCCGGACGTATGGCAACCCTACTGGTAAGCCCCTCGAGTTTGCCTTTTTAAGAGTCCCATGCCAAGAGTTTCACTATCCATCTCTCGAACCCATCATCAGATCATAGTTTTTGGTTCCCTTGAAAACTCGAGTTCGGTTCCCTTGAAAAGTGTTAATAAATTTTTGATAAACTAACATCCTTAAGTAACAGAGATAAAAACATTATTTAATTATGAGTTTCCTCTAATGATGAACTAAGCGTGTCTTTTTAGTTTTTTGTTGGTTTTTTGGTCTATAATATTTTTTTGCAAAATTGGCATTATCGATGTGTTATCCTGTAATTTTTTGTGGACTTATTTCAATAAAAGCGTAGATACCCATTAATTGTTCAGAGTGCCTTGTGCGAGTTTTTTTTAATTGCATTTACCTTATTGCATTCGATCATTTTGTTTTGGCGGACATTTTGAAAATATTACATTATTAGTTATTGCATATTGTCATAGGGTATATATAAAATCCTTGCATATTGTATTGTCACCAGAACTTAAGGTGTATGCAAAGTTTCAGCCAAATCAGTTAAGAGGATCTGGTTCTAATTCAGTAAGTTTTGTCTAAGCAAACTAACAAACATTGCAAGTAAAAAGCTTGTAAAAACTCACACTAGACTTTCTGATATGACAAACAATAGGGGATGGATAGAAAAACGTATATGCTGTATCATTAAGATAGCCTGTTGGCTCAGTTGGTAGTAAACCTGCCTTCTGAGCTTGGATTCCCATCTTGGACAAACATTTATGTGATGAACATTTGTGTTTGTTCTATATCTGGTTGTTAATATCTATTTAAGTATGTATTTGAAAACTATATATGTATGTATCAGTCTCTGGCAGCGATATCACAAGCTTTGCTTAGTTTGGGGTCAGATGACCGTCTGTAAAAATGTCCCAATTTTTTTTATTCCTACATAAGGGGGACTCACTAAGATAATGACGAAACTCGAAAGGATGTTAACAACCTGCAGCAAATGCAGATTGGTCTTGTCTCGTAGAAGTCATGTTGACATAAAGCCGTGATCACAAGCCATGCTAAGTGCTTGGAATGGAGCAATTAGCAAGCATGTGACCGAGAATTTGATCTTGACTTTCATGACTCAAGCTTAAGAATGGTATAACGGTACTTACACACACTAACAATATTGAGAAATTAACGTCTTAAGGAAACTAAAGTTATATGATTATTTACGGGATATTTACGGTGGTAAGGCTGTGTGTGGTTGTGCAGTCTTCCCGTGAACATGGTGCATGTAACTGCGCCGAAATATCGGGAGCTCATTCCACAACCTTACCACGGTAAATATCCCGTAAATAATCATATAACTTTAGTGAACAACCGTGATAGTTTAAAACGGTGTCTTAAGGAAAATAGCAATGTAGATATAAACAAGCAAGGCAAGCGTGCTCCATCGTAGACCGCATCATCGCTTAACATCAGGCGAGGTGGCGGCCAAACGCAAGCCTATAAATAAACAAAAAATACCACGCCTCCGTAGAAGACATGGTACCCCCATGTAATTTATTTACAGTAGGTAGGTAATAAGATCACTAACTGCGTCAGCTGATTCGACAAAAACCATGTCAATAGGACTCCTTACACATGTCCATTACATCCATTGTCAATGCCCCGGTTATTGTAGGTGTTTAGGCGGCGGTGACCACTTACCATCAGGTGGCTTGTCGCTTGTTTGAGATTTATACTATAAAAATATCGATTTACTCATGGATGTGTCTTGTATAATATTCACAAAATAATTATTATGGTAATACAAATATTAAAAAATATAACTCGTCGATATTTGTTTATAATGTTACAATTAAGTTAAGCTAATAAAAGCGTACTGAACAAAAAAAAAGTGTACTGAGTTTACCTGACAAACTAATATAAATCCTCTGTCGTTATAAGAATGTCTAATTTAGCATGCAGCAAATGCAGGCTAAATGCACAGATTACCTTTATAGTTGGCACTTACATCCGTTAAACTTGGAGCATTTATTTGATCTGACACTTGTAATATTATCGTAAAAAGACGACTAAATATTATATTTTAATACTGCACTGAAGTATATCGGGTATCAGCTACAGTCTTACGTTCAAACACCTAGTGAAAGTGATCAGAATTCCAAGTTTTTATTCAGCTTTTTATAATTTTATGTCAGAGCCAATACATGTTTACCGAATTTAGTTTGAAGTTGGTCACTCCCTACATTGTCATGCACACAGGACAGTTCCGTTGTGTCACATCATGCACTGCTTCCTGTACAACATAGTAGGTACTTGTTACACACGGTTACGCGGTTACGGTGGTACTGGGTCGGAATTAACTGGATGCATCATAATCAGCATTATATTGTTTCACCGCTTCAAGCCTAGCACGGGCCGTGGACAAATTGTCTTTCAACCGTTATAATCCGCGTATAGACGCGACAAAGCTAGAATATTATAGATAGCCCGTTGGTCCAGTTGGTAGTGAACCAGCCTTCTGCGCTTGGGGGCGTGGATTCGATTCCCACCTAGGACACACATTCATATGTGATGAACATTTGTGTTTGTTCTATATCTGGGTGTTTATATCTATTTAAATATGTATTTAAAATATTTAATATATGTATGTATATCAGTCTCTGGCAGCCATACATATTTAAAACTTAAAGAGTAAGAGAAAATGGATGGAACTCCAAAAAAATTGGAAAATTAATTCTATAATAGAGACAAAGTCCTTTCAACGGGCAAGGCGATTAGAGTCACGGCCATCGCAATTGCGGCAGGTAGTCGGGGGCAGATGCATCGTCATTAAGGACTATATTGGCATCTTCCGCAGCCACGCAACGCCAATGTCGAGGGCATGTGGGATAATATACTATTACGCAATAACAGCACTTATGAACAGTGGCGGTTCACAAAAAATCCTAATGTATAATGTAGGTAAAGATATAATAATAAGGTGAAAGATCATCTTTTTTAACTCGCGGCGGTGAGTCATCAAAATTCACAAACAAAACCGCAAGAAACAGGTTCTACGTGCCGAGTCAAGAAGACTGACGATGACGATTTGCGTAACTACAAGAAGCGAAATGTTTTTTTTTGCTGTGGAGTTTTCTGAGAATATTAATACATACTGCCGTCTAAGTATGCTTGTATTCATGTGGTATGGTCACGCGCGCCACATTCTTAACAAAAATATGAAACCATGTCCCCTTCACTTTAATACAGCTTATCTTGAACTATTGCTTCAAGCTTGAGTTAACCTTCGCAAATTTATTTTTCAGGCGAGCCTATATCCTGTATAAGCGACGGAGCAATTCCTGGACACGTCCTGAACACGTATTGCTGGATCACATACACCTTCACGCTTCCGAGGGCTGAGCACAAAGGCCTGGTACACCCTGGCTTAGGAAACGAATACGGCGAAGAAAAAAGAATCCATGCATACTACCAGTGGGTGCCATTTATGCTGTTTTTCCAGGTGAGATATCTTTTATTTTGTTGACGGGGGGGAAATCTTCAAAAGATCAGCAACCCAGCAGCATTAGTTATGTGAGATTACACCAACTAAAACCTTCTCGATGGCAGACCTCTGTGCCAGATGGCGGGCACCGGGATCTCCATAGGAACGAACCGGTACCCTCTGAACTACTGAGAATATACGCCTATCACACTGCCTGAAGCAACACTCCCGGGAAATTCTCAGGACATTTCCGTTCCTTTCCTTTACAACGGCGTGGGCCAACCCGCGCCGTTACTACTCCTGGGCTTGCTGAATGGGAGGTCAAATCCCCAAATCTGGCCACCCACGAGCCTAAAGACCCCAGGGCTCCAGGGATTCTGAGATATACCTAATAAATGATACAGGAAGCTGTCGGAGGTCTTAGAAAAAGCTACTCAATCTATGAAATACACTAGATCTAATTAGCATAAACGAGGGCTTAGTCGCTGTAATCTAGTCTGGGCGACAGAAACCCGCATTTTGTTTCTGATGAGTTTTGAACTCGTTATTCCTTTGACAAAAGTGAAGTGAAGTCTTGGGAAGTGTACATTTAAGTCATTGCATATAACGTGCATTACTGAAAATAAAATCTTTCAGTATTTCTAAAAGCTAACTCATATCTGAAAGATACCTGAAATTTATCTGATAATCAAGAACAGTTTTACTGTTCATTCCATGTCTCACGATGATTGGCAAACTTTATCGTCAGCTTTATGTCGCTCCAAGTTATTTAAACGTCTCAGTTCTTGCAAAAGGAGTGCCGCTGCAAGCTTACGTAAATTAATGACGCAACTTTACGATGCTTACCGTTGTCTGCTTGATTAATTTTGTTGAAAGAGAAATGTTTGACCACCATCTCAGATGCGAAAGGCCGGTAGTTTAAAATAGCTAGATAATAAGTGTGATTAGTGGCCTTAAAAGACCTGTTAGAAGTACAGTAAGCATTTGAAGGCCACAGTGACGTCATCATTAGATACTATTAAAAACTTTTCAGCATTCTCGGTCTTCTATCAAAGTTATGACCTGTTTGTACGACATAACATATCCTTTTTTACAAGGATATGGATATTTAGGCCTACTATACTTTTCAGTCTGTACTTATGCGTTTTAAAAGGGTTCCTCCTAAAGTGTTTGACGGTATTGTTTTCAGGGTTTACTGTTCTACATTCCTCATTGGGTTTGGAAGAACTGGGAAGAAGGCAAAGTCCGCATGATCTCGGATGGCATGCGTGGCACCACCGCTTCTATCGCAGACGACAAGTCCAATCGACAGGTAAGGTTTTGATGAAATTTTAGAACAATTTTGCTATGTATAATATATAAGCGAAATATTATTACTGCCTGACTGAAACAACGTGACTGAACATCGCGAAAAAAGTTTACGCTTACGAGGTCGCTACAACAGCTAGTGACCAATAAAATTTGTAAGAAGCCACTAGAAATAAACGGATGACCGAGTTAAGGACGTGAAGGTACATAGAACTATATTATATCCCATTACCAGCACCCCGCGGTTTCAATCGTCCGGCCGTTTAAGAGTCAATATAACGTACATACATACATCGCCTTTTATACATACATATATAGGTTCCCATTTCAAGGATTAATTTTCTGTTCATAAATTACTATCATATGACATGTACGTACCTTCATGTAGTACCTAAATTAGCTAACCGGGAGTCAATTAGGAGGTTCAGCGAGCATATCTAGTTTCTCGACTCAATTGAGATAAGTCCAGTTTTAATGAAACTTGATGAACGTCCCTAATAAGGCGTGTATTTGCTTGTATAGCCTCTAGTATTTGCCTCAAGAATCGTTGTGTAATACATAGATATAGACTCTTTATTGAGAACGAAAACACGCACGTCACGTCGAGTTACGTTGTGCGTAATCAGTAGTTCTCATGGAACTGTCATAATAATATCCAGCAATGTCAAAATGCTGGCACTTTTCTGGCCATTGCCAGTCCGCGTCGTGAATCGTGCCGCTAGCATGCTCGGTAATCTGCTAAATGGCAATGAGGCTTGAACATTTGGATTATCTTTAGACCTCCAACTGCCAATGGGTAATTTGGTTTTATGTAGTGGGCTAAGTATATTAGGCAGTTAGATTGTGTGTGCCTATTTTAGGCACAAACAATCTAATCTAACTGTCTAACATACTTAGGCTTAACTTACTTTAGGCAAAAAATTCAGTAAACTAGACTTATCGAGGATCTGTAGATACTGGATAAATCTAGTTTACTATTCATGTTATGGATTCTACAATGTTGCAAAATAATCAAAACGTCTTGAGATTTTATAATTTGAGCTAGTTAGTAGTTATCCTTTTTTTGTTTACTGATATTTTAATATTTGCTTACAGCTGCGTCTAGTCCAATACCTGATGGATACTCTGCACATGCATAATTCATACTCATTTGGGTATTTCTTCTGCGAAGTGCTCAACTTCATCAATGTCGTAAGTAGCCATATTTTCTAAGCTTCAGGACTATTTTAGTAATTAGTGTTATCTGGATTGGGATTGAGCGCTAAATGTAGTTCGTACGCTTATCGGCCGACAGGCTAAGATCATCATAATGTGAGTCAGACAGCGCACGCCAGTGTGCCTGCACGCACACTGGCGTTCTATTAAGATATACATATAAAAAAAAATATTGCGGATGTTATGGATGGATTAACTAGTTTGCACTTTCCAGGTGGGAAACATATTTTTCCTGGACACATTCCTCGGAGGTGCCTTCTTGACTTACGGAAGTGATGTGGTCAAGTTTTCAAATATGAATCAAGAGCAACGAACTGATCCTATGGTAAGCTTTTTACTATTTCACTAAGCCAGATAGGTATTTGTAAGCACTTGGTCTTAACCTTTAACCATGTCATCTGTCTTCGATGTAAGTGGGTCTAATGTCAACACCTGATGGTATTGAAAAAAACCTAACGAGTAACGCTTTTTTTTTATTTTTAAATTATAAATAGGCTTGGGCTTGGACGCCAACTCGCTTTTAACCTTCATGAGGCTTAATTTTTGCCTTTAGTAAATGATTCTGTTTCAATCTATTCGGTTTAATAGTTAAATTAACAAATACTCTTTTTTTCTTGATTTCTTACTGTGAAGTACTAAAGTATGGATTTGGAACGCCGTCCAACGGGAGAGAAACAGAAAATTTTCTCTTTCTCTCCCGGTGGTTGGACGGAGGTCCGTCAACCAAATCCGTCACATCTGTTAGCTACTTTACAGAGCAAGTGTGTAATGTTTTGCTCGATCTTAGTGTGCATGTGCATTAGTGTGAAACAATTATAGAATTAGCACGTCTTGGATTACTTACCATTAGTATGAATAAATAATTCCACCTATTTAAAGTCGCCCTGTAACCACGGACACTATGCAGTGTTCGAAACATCAGGAATTTTAATAATGTAAAATATTTTGTTTAATTTCAATACATAATTCTGCTGTTTACGCACCTAAAATAATGAGTTTTGTTTCTTCAGATTGAAGTCTTCCCAAGATTAACGAAGTGCACATTCCACAAGTTTGGTGCGTCTGGGTCTATCCAGAGACACGATGCTCTCTGCGTTTTAGCCTTGAACATCCTGAACGAGAAAATCTTCATCTTCCTTTGGTTCTGGTAAGCTTACTCATACTTACTGATTAACGAAATGAAGCGAAATTGCAATGTCAAAGTTCGGATGCATTGAATTGATAAATGCCTTTATAATTTACGCTTTAAGCCCATAAATGAATATCCACCTTATTTTTAGGTGGATTAGCTAGATAGTCGAGTGTTCGCGTTTTTCATCTATTCAATGCGATGGAATTTTGACAGCGGTCGTAACTAAAACAGATTTCAGTTCTTTAGCAGTACAAGACGAATTATTTACTGGATTCGTTTCCTGTATAGGGCAAAGGCTAACATAGAGTTGCAAGACTGGCCTATTGTGTAACTAATTTAATTTGGGTCACAATTACGATCAATTGTTACCTGACCTACCGCTGATTCAATCGGTAATTTAGACACGACAAGATGACTTTATTCTTGGTGATGTACTATAAATGTGCTTCCAAGGATACCTACTAATCAGCATGAGACACTGTTGTATTTGCAGTGTTTGCGATGTTATTTTACGATTAAAAAACTTTTGCCCAATAAGCATCTCTCTTTTAAGCTAGTTTTTTTGCTGTTTTGTTAGTTCTCGTTTGTCCTTGCCTCCCTGAAATGCAAACAGGACCTATAGAGGACGTTTGCCCAGAATATATTTATTCACTGTTCATTTAAATTGACATCCAGTTTTAAAGATATGTCATCACGAATAAAAAGTGTCGTATGATAAAAAACATCCTAAGCTTTTTGGTAGTCTATGGAAGCAATAAATCATCTGAATCTTTAAGAAAGGCCTAATTTTTTTCTCTTCTTTCAGGTTCATCATCCTTTCCGTGGTGTCAGGGTTGGCGATAGTATACTCCGCAGCTGTGATCATCCTCCCCAGCACCCGCGAGACAATACTCAAGCGGAGGTTCCGATTCGGCAGCCCTAACGGCGTCGAAGCACTAGTTCGAAAGACACAGGTAAGTTTATACATGTAGCTACATACCTAGACATGACATGTTACATATCTAGGAGAACAATTCTCAAAGAGATGAAGCACGCTTGCCTAGAAGAAACTAAATCGATAAGACTACTTATAGATAGCTCGTTGGTCCATTTGGTAGTGAACCTGCCTTCTGCACTTGGGGGCGTGGGTACGATTCCCACCTAGGACAAACATTCATGTGATGAGCATTTGTGTTTGTTCTATATCTGGGTGTTAATATCTATTTAAGCATTTATTTAAAAAATATATATATATGTATCAGTCTCTGGCAGCCATATCACAAGCTTTGCTTAGTTTGGGGTCAGATGACCGTGTGTGCAAAAATGTCCCGAATATTTATTTATTTATAGATCTGATATATGGTCTGATATAGAACAGAAGCACTCATCTAAATCAGTTAAGAGCTTGAAGCACAAAATAAAACATGGCTCTTTTGCTTGAAAGAATCGCATTTGAACTAATCCATAGCATAATAAAATTTATACCCATGGTATCTCTGAATGTCACATCAATAAGTACGTTTTTAATGGAGCAATCATTTCAAACGTTATGCACTTCCGAAGCATTCATTCCCCTTGTCCTGCACTGCACGGATTCATTGAAGGTCTAGGTTTGAATGATTGCAATTGACGTTGACATCACATAGGAAGGTCTTAATTTTTCATATAGTTCTTAAGCTGCCTGGATTAGTCCTAGATAGAGAAACAGCTGTTAAAAGTGCAAACTGTGGGTACTTCACTACATATACAATACCGACGCGTAATACGTATGCGCACGAAAGCTCTTAGAACATGTTTTTTGTAGGACAAGCGAAATGGTCCCACGAACACTTGTACTTTCATACCAGCTGTTTGTCTCTATATTTGATCTAATTTTTTGCCGTAAAGCCTAATTTTCCGACATTTCATTATTATTGTCATTCTTTTCAGGTGGGTGATTTCCTCCTGCTCCATCTACTCGGCCAGAACATGTCCTTGCGTGTATTCGGCGAGGTATTAGATGAGCTATGCCGAAGACTACACCTCGGCTCCAACGCACCATCAGCGCCTTCGACCCTCGAGATGGCACCTATATACCCAAGCATCGAGAAGTTCTCTAAAGAAACCGAGACATAAGCGAATGGATACGTTAAACGTGCGTATGGGGGCAGGATTCCTGTGCTGTCTTTCAAATCAACTATAGCAAAACTTTTTTATGCAGAAACGTTTGGTAAGCTCTGTAAACTGTTTAGTTGACGAGAAGTATCACGCGTTTTAGAAAAAACCGAAAGACTTTGATAGTGTGGTTGTTTTGAAAGACGAGTTCGAATATTTTTTTCCGTTGTCAGAGATGAAAACATCAAAATAGAATCTCGCTACGGACGGTAATGAGGATATTTTGGCCTTTTCTTGGCAACGGGGACTTGCCCGATGAATGCCTAGATAGTAATCGATTGTGTACGATATTTAAGCGATATAGGATCTCTCGACTCGTATGAGCTGTTATGTTCTTCTCGATTTTCTTTTGCTCTCTTTTTTGTATGACTGCCACCTGTTTGTTAGACCGTCATTTTATTGATGACTGAGTGACTGCATGCGACTACGTTATGTAAGTTTAATATAAACGCATTTTATTTCATTTAGACGCAAACTGAACTAGTTTGGAAAACTTGTAAGTACATATCTTGAATTAGAAAATAGTATACATTATACAACCTTTTTACGACATTCCTTTTTTGTAAGCTCATTAGTGAACTAAGTAGCACTTTTATTTTACTTGCCATGTAACTGCTTTTACTATTTTTATTGAGGTACAAATAAAGATCTTATTTGATAATTAAACTTTGATGGTTGTTATTGAAATGTTATGGATCCTATCTCGAAGGATAGTGGAATGAGGGCAAGTCGAATTACCAGGACTTTTTGGCAGAGGCATTCAAGTATTACGTAAGCGCTTGACCCCTCTTTGCTTTGCTTATTTTTGATTACATGGTGGGTGGGGTCGATATCGTGATAACGTCAGCAGTTATTATTTACTTTTTTACATAAATGGCAACCCACAAATTTTCTATTAGCTAACTGCTGCTCACGAATCAATAAAAAAACTGAATACATTAAAAGAAAAATGCATATAGGTACCAATGATCATGGGAGGGGGGAGGGAAGAGGTTTGCTTACTTTTGCTGACAAGGGGGGGGGGGGGGGGTAAATAATTGTAAAAAATCGGCTTGCGTAATACTTGAACTGCCCCAAACGTCATTTACATGACATTATAAAAAATATTTTTATAACATACAGGTACGTATTATCTATTCACAAAATTGATTATAATTTTATTAATTTCCATTTTAAAGTATGCCTACGTGCAATAATTGAAAGACATTTTTAATACACGAATATAAAGGTACATATCCGAATTTAATATAAGATGTATGTATACTCTTATAAAAATGCCATAGTTATATGAATTTTAAACTAAGGTATAAGTGCCTCGATGGACAATGAAATTATACTAGAACAGTGAGTTAGTAATATAAAGTTTCAATTTAATTAAATTATATTTTATCATGTTTAAACCTTTTAACTAATATCTGAGGATAGATTAGATTCAACATAATTTAGAATATCGAAGGTCTCGTTAAATCTTTATTAGGTATATCAATTAATTTAGTTTTATACAATATTAGTCTTCAAAAAAATATAGCTGTAGATTTATAAGCTGTAGAATTAAGTACAAATATGTTATTTTCGACGCATATACATAAATGACACATTAAATTAAAAAAGATATTTACTTCTTTGAGTTTCGCGGTTTTACATTTTCTAATCAAAAATAAATATGCTTCAATTTACTACGGAATACATAAATTCATCATCATCATTTGAGCCGTAGGACGTCCACTGCTGGACATAGGCATTAGTTAAATTGCCTTTTGCAAATACTATTATTAAATAGTTACTATAATACTTATGGCAACTAGGTATGCTTATGTGTTACGAACGTTCTAAGAAAGATCTGTGAAACATACGTGTATTTAAACGTTTTCTTTTGTTCATAAAATAACTTTAATAATTAAATGTACCTAGTAGGAACTTTTGTAAGTAGTCATACTGGCGATCCAGTCAAAATACTGTTTTTATTGTAAATAATTTTTGTTTTCACATTTAAAATCTTGTTATAAAATAATATTTGCGGGTAGGCGGCATTCTCCCACACAAATATCCACCCTAAGAACCAGGTTAGTAAGTCCATTATGGTAGCATTATTGTTGGAATGAAACGTCGCGGGGTGACTTGGGAGCGCGTGCTATTTTGCAATGATGCCTTATCGTCTTGTATTTAGGGTGGATATTCGGGGTGAATAGCGTGACCGCGGTTGCCTACACCATCTAAGTGAAACCAATACCTTATAATAATATTGGCGTCTAAAATCAGAATTTTTATTACAACATTGTGACTGAGGATTGTCAAGTGCCATTCTGGAAATTCTCAATAACTCAGCCGATTTGGGCACTTATTTATAAGCATGTTTTATATTCATATTTTAGTTTAATCTTCCAACCAAGTTTTCCATTTAAACATATCTTTAAGCCCAACCAGTAAAGGATCTAGATTAAATGTAGTTAAGAAAAACCATTCCTATAATAGTATACAACCGGAAGACTGCTGATAAATTGACACATCCGCTGTATTTAGATAGTGATTTCAATTATACGAATAAAATTATTAAAATGTTGTTTTATTATAATTTACTTAATTATAACGAAAATAAAATCACCCAACGATGATGATAATACAGTAAAGTCTCACTAATCCGGCACTTCAGTACATCGGCACGTCCAGTAATCCGGCACTCTATGCCTACAACCCCGCTTTCTTCGCCCGCGCCTTCCCCTCCTTATATAGCCGCTACCTACACCCACTTGCGCTCTTTCTTCCCCAGATTATTTAAGTTAGATTGTTGTCATGAAATTTGTAATCTATATATATCTATACATACTATCTACATATTTTTTATATTTTTTTATTTTATTTATTTATTATATACTTATATTATTATATACAAATCTTTATTTTATTTACGTTGAATCTCCCTATATAATCCAGTAATCCGGCGTCTCCTAGTATTTAAAAGTGCCAGATTAGGACTGGTGTATATCTAAAGATAACTAAACAGAAAATTAATAAAGCTTGATGATTCTAATCCTATCAAAAATTATAGCTTTCATCTATATTTCATTCCAATTTCAAAACTCTATTATAATTTTTCCTATATGGAATATATACAAATTGTATATTCCAATTTTAAAACTCTATTATTAGCACTTATTAACTCCTATCGGAAAAGACCTACTTTGCTCACACTAACTTAATTGACGAACAAAACATCAATTTTGGAATAGGATGAAAACTCACTTTCATTTTATAAACAGCTAACAGAACACACAGACAGATATTTGAATACGATGAGACCTCATCTGATGTAAAGTAAGGACTGTAAGGACGTGGTCGTAGATGGTGAAAAAAATCTTACCTTATTTTTTTTTTTATTGTTTCACCAAACTGGTCATACACTCTTATCTTAGGAATAAATACATTTGCTATGTTAAATGCAATGAATGCACAACGGAACGGAATAAACTAGCAGGTCAGCTTGGCGACAGGTTTTCGACTTGAGAGTGCGATGGCCAGGCCAGCACTATAAAGTGCAATACAACCTATAAGGTCCTCACGATTTGTCTTGAAAGTTCAAGCTCGCTGCTGGGATATAAACCCACACCACGCGGCGTATCTTCGATAGCGCGAATTACTGAGTTATCATAACGTATTGTTTATCTGTACCCTTAGTACAAGTTTTGATAGTTTTCGAAAACTTTTTTCGTTTTCGTATTGTTTCATACATTGCTGGTTTGAAAGTTATTCGAAAACTTTTCGGTATTTGAATGAAGCAACCTATACTACCGAGGCACTTTATTAAAATGTATGTAACAATACGAAAACGAAAAAAGTTTTCGAAAACTATCAAAACCTAAGTAATAGTGGAACAATAAATAGTGGTGAGTTTTAACGCCAACACGTGAAATAAAAACATGTCGGCTCGTTGTATGATTTTCCTAAACTTGTGTATTTTCGAGTGTTCATGTGTGGAGAGTTCTAAAAGAGCCCGCAAGGAAACGCTGGATGCAGGCAGCTTCCAACCAGCCCTTTTGAAGATGAGGGAGGCCTATGTCCAGCAGTGGACGTCCTATGGCTGAAATGATGATGATGATGATGTGTGGAGAAGTGATATAACGAATTGAAACATGTCTTTTCGTGTTGTTTCTAAAACTCATAGAAGCCTCTTGTACAGCCTCCACCACTTTACAGGGGCATGAGTTTGACTTGTGACTTACTTTGCTTGTCTCTGACTGTGACTATGACTTATTTGACGCTATTTAACACTATGTCAACTTGTTTCATATTACGACTGAAGGATTCAGAATACATGGTCATGAAAAAAATAACAATGCAGTGGTACACCTACCAGCCGCACACTCTCGTAAGCCAGAGATCGTAAGCCAGAGTGTGCTAAATATTCACGCTGGGTCTTTTTTCTCTATTTTCACGAGTCCAAGGGTTGTCAGTGTTTGCAAGCGCGAGAAGTCTCGCAGAGTGCGCAAGCATCGCAACATCCATGCACATGAAACACTCACCTATTCCCCCAGTCGAGTTTCGCGACGAGCTTCAGCCTGAGCGCTCTGGTCTGGTCCTGCGTTAGAGTCCCGGCTAGTAAGGCCCGTCGGCCGCTCAGCAGTTCCCGCATAACCTTCGCTACTGCACTGAATCTGTACGTTTCTCGCTCCTATAAAACCAGAAAGTACATATAGTTAGACGAAGAATTTTATTGAGACATGGGAAGAAGGCTGGTACGGTAAGTGCTTTGGCTACTGTTTGGTTGCCTCATGATTTTTAGGTTTCCGTACCCAAAGGGCAAAAACGGGACCCTATTACTAAGCCTAGGATATATGTATGTCTGTCCGTCTGTCCTATCTATTAACGGCTGTATCTTTCGAACCGTAATAGATAGCCAGTTGAAATTTTCACAGAATATGTAATGTTACGGCGGATTAACTAACAAAAACTAAAAAAAATAAAAAAGTCTAAAAGTAAAAACGAAAGAGGGGTCCCCATACAACAAACGTATTTTTGTATTAGCTCTAACGTAAAAACGGTAATACGTACAAGCGTCAAACTTGGCATGATTATAGTACACACTCTAAAGTATTATAATAAATAATGGCCAAGATTAGTCGGTGACAAATTTCTGTTCATTAAAAGTTATACCGAGCGTCACTTGCAAAATATTAACTATGTGACAGCGTAGCAATTGCTTGGCTAATTTGGTCGGCGTTAAGTCGGACCAAATAGATTTTTAAATTGATAATTATTGTATTTTGTGGTGGTACGGAACCCTCAGTGCGCGAGCCCGACTAGCACTTGGCCGGTATATTATTATCTAACCACTACTCTCTTTTGACCAAATCGCGTAATTTTCCACGAAGTTGATAAACAACATACATCATATCACTACATAGTATAAAACAAAGTCGCTGTCGCTGTCTGTCCGTCCCTATGTATGCTTAAATCTTTAAAACTACGCAACGGATTTTGAAGCGTTTTTTTTAATAGATAGAGTGATTCAAGAGGAAGGTTTATATGTCGAACTAGCGACCCGCCCCGGCTTCGCACGTAAATTCCACCCGTGCGAAGCCGGGCGGGCGGGTCGCTAGTACAATATACATATGTTTATTTTTAAATATTTAATTTAATATGGGAATTCTGAAGAGCCAGAATATTCTCTAGATACGAGAGCATCTAGGTAAACAAAGGAAGTTATCTCTCACAAAAAAAACATGACTCATAAGTCTTGTAGTCGAAGCGTAAGCATACATTGTAAAAACTAAAACCATTATGTTAATAGATTAGTTATTTAAATCTTAATTACAAGTAGCTCTTTGTGTGAAAGGATTTTTAAAAAGGAAGCAGTAAAAATGAGTCTTCGCGCTAAGAATCTTGTATGACAACTATTGTAAAATGCTTTCGTATATAGCTGATCTACGGGGTTACGCAGAAAGGATGAACTAAGCCGAAAGGGGTTCGTTATAATCATGCTAATAATTTTTAGGGTTCCGTACCCAAAGGGTAAAACGGGACCCTATTACTAAGCCTACGATGTATGTCTGTCTTTCTGTCCGTCCGTCCTGTATTTAAACGGCTGTATCTTTCAAACCGTAATAGATAGCCAGTTGAAATTTTCACAAAATATGTAATGTTACGGCGGACTAAGAAATAATAAAAAAGTCAAAACGAAAGGGGGGTCCCCATACAACAAACGTAGTTTTGTATTAGCTCTAATATAATAAAACCGACCAATTGCGAGTCGGGCTTGCGCACTGAGGGTTCCGTACCACCACAAAATACAATAATTATCATTTTAAAAAACTGATTTCAATTAAAAATATGGCATCACTATTCGGTGAAAGAAAATGAGGTCATCCAAAGAACCCAATTACTAGATAGAACTTGGCAATGAACAGAAATTTGTCACCGACTCGCACTTGGCCATTATGTATTAATGGTTTTTATAATTTAGAGGGCGTACCATGCCAAGTTTGACGCTTGTACGTATTACCGTTTTTAGGGTTCCGTACCTAAAGGGTAGCCTACGATGTCTGTCTGTCTGGCCGTCCGTCCGTCTGCAGGTGGATTTTTTTACAGATGGCTAAGGCCACTTTGATAGTTTCCAAGTATATTAGTTTGCAAAACAATCAGTTTCAATATATGAAATGAACGTAAGTGCACCATCTTTTATCAATCAGTATGCTACATGAGTGAAAGTAGTTAGCTTTCCATTAAATAGAGGTCAGACATAAACCAACACAGTGATGTTAGTCTTACATAAGTCTTTCGTTTTTAAAAGAAATATCAACAATTTTAAAACCTGTCTAGATTAAACTTGATTGAATAACTCCATGGTTTCTTGGTGAGTCACAATCGAAATCAAGGAGATGGAATAAGATAAGTATAAAAATAGTAAGATAATGTTATATTTAACGATCTGACGTGTTTCAAAACAATCAAAAGAGAATTACTTGTTCGTCAATAGATTGCTTGACATGGATTGAATGGCCCAGCCGTACAGGGCCATAATACACAGCTTGTAGCCCGTTTACTATCAGATAATCATCATCATCATTTCAGCCTATCAAGTTCCTACTGCTAGGATTCATACCTTCTCTCAGAGTGAGAGAAGATGGGCCCTAATGCACCATATACTGGCCTAGTGCATTTTAGTGAATGTCATTACACACACGCACATACACACAAACTGCGCATAGAATAGCGCAGACTGTTGCATTTAATGGTTTAAAAATTATTTTATCTTATTATTATTTTTCTTTTGGCTACTTATTGGAATAGTAATCAATTTTTTTTATTACTTTTAAATATTTTTTACATAATTTTAAAATGCTGTATTACTGTTTTGGTATAATTAATTGATACATTAATAGAAGCCATTAGCTCCCGTCACACAGTCTCTGACTAGTTCGGGAGCCTCTGGGATCATTACTGTAGCTTAACATAAACTATGCCCGAATAAATGATTTGTATTTGTATTTGTTGTATGTCTTTAAATTTTAAAGGTTCTTGGACATACCGGTTCCCTTGCGATGTTTTCCTTCACCGTTTTTGAGCGATGGGATCGAAACTGCACATAATTTATTTAGGTAGGTACTAAATAAGTCATTGGCTGGCTGGCGAACTGAGTGCCGTCAGATTATAAAGCGCATGTGTTACCGCTCGGCTACCATCGCTCTATCAGATATCGCTGATAGCCATAGTAAATGGCATAAAGCCGAATGACAAACCCCTATTTTCTTATTAAGTTAAGGTTGCAACTTATTAATTTATGTTCGAAAAACTAACAAGGTAAATTAAAAAATTGTATTTTCATTCCACCATTGAAGCACAGGGTAACATTGTCACTCGTAATCATATCGTATGACTAACCCAGTTGAATAAAAAGTTCCTTGGTTATTCAAGGCCAATTAGGACTAGTCGAAATCAAAATGTGTTAATGAATGCTATCAGTACATCGAGATACAATAAATATAGAGTCAGAATCATGCCAAAAAATGTCCGAACCAAAACTCGACGCACGCTACGAATTGCGCAAACTTTTTGGTTTGTTACAAGGTTACCGCGATCCGACTACAACGCCGCGCGATGCCGGAGCTACGATGACATAGCGGACAACTAACGATGGACACCATGGGTAACCGCGATCCGACTACAACGCCGCGCGATGCCCGAGCTACGATGATATAGCGGACAACTAACGATGGACACCATGGGTAACCGCGATCCGACTACAACGCCGCGCGATGCCAGAGCTACGATGAAATAGCGGACAACTAACGATGGACACCATGGGTAACCGCGATCCGACTACAACGCCGCGCGATGCCAGAGCTACGTAGACATAGCCGACAACTAACGTTAAACACTATGCAAGCGACATAACATCTAAATAACAATGTATGTACAATGACGCTGGAACGTTTTTTTGACTGTTTTCACTGAGAGATTGTGATTCTATAGGAATTTTATCTCGATGGATCAGAACGATTATTAAGCCATTTCGTTATAGAGATTCCCCACATAACTTATACTTAGATGCAAAATGCCTAAATTACTCAGTGCAACACCCAATTGGAATAATTAGTCATATATATTATGTATATATATATATATGACTAATTATTCCAATTATATATATATACATAATATATATATATATATATAATAATATATATATATATATATACATAATATATATATATATTACGACCTATTATATATATATATATAATAGGTCGTAAAATTATTACAATTATCTGCCGGTAATTAGGGTGACATACTTTACTATACTGTAATACAAGTACTTGTGCAGTAATTAAAGGTCACTTGATCGAGTTGCAATGTACATAAAGTACACTTTGTATGACTAATGCAGATGATTTAGTACTTGGTTACAGCAGGACGCAGATTGTATTCACATTGTTGTCTGTAACATATCAGTCTTGTTTTTTTTAACAGCTGAAAAATGTGATTAATACCTAATAGTTTTTATAACAGAAAAAAAATATATAAATTAGAACGGCCGTCAATGCATTTTTGTAAGAAATTTGTTGTAGCCAGTTGCACCCATATAATATAAAAAAACGAAACGTCATTCGAAATTAGTCAGCAACTGTGATGTGGAGTTCAACGCGTTAATCTAAATAATAATGTTCAATCACGGTTTACTTATAATGCCTGGTGAGAGATTTTCCTTCTCATTCCCGTTCTACTTACTTCTCTTTTCTATGGTTTTTATAGGTTTAAAAAATAAACATTCAGGGAAATTTTTATGAATCACAATGTGAAACTTTATTAGCAAAAAGGGCTATCGGTTTCACACAGTCAAGCCAATTTCGCCTTGATAAAATTACTATCCAATTTTATCGATTAAATATAATATTTATCTGTAGTAATAACTCTTAAATTATATAATACTAGCGACCCGCCTCTGCTTCGCACAGGTGTAATTTACGTGCGAAGCCGGGGCGGGTAGTTATTATATAAACTTTCCGTGAAAAATTATCTGATGGTGAAAATCGCATTTCCGTTACTTTTACTACCCGAGGTAAAGTAAAGCATAAAATTTTAAATCTGAATAAAATTCACACGGAATTATCATTCCAGAATTTATTGTCTACACCCTGTGATGAAAACGAGTCCAACAAGTCCAAAACGAATTTACTTAAGCTATACACAATACTGGGAGAAGGGTGCTATTTTAGTTACTGAGAGAATACATACCACATAGAGCTTTTTCCACAAACGAGCCCATTCCCTCAAAACACAGGCAATCTCTCTCACAAGTGGGTCGTCCTTCAGTTCGGCTATAGCATTAGCGCCTGTACCTTTCACAGTACAGGGTCTAATGGATATCACACAGGCGGGGAAAATACCCCATGTTGAACGGTTTTTGGTGCTGAAGCCTCGATACCAGCCTGGAAATAAAATTATTACCTGATGAGTATATTTATAATAACGTAGGTGGTACAATCGGTTCTAAAATTTATAGCTTCTTTGTTTTCTCTTGAGAGGATGTTGCCATCACACATCTTGTGCATTTCCAGTGTCAAGTATTAAATACAGTGTAAGCTCTATATAGTGACGCTTAAGGGACTGCGCATTTTATGGCGTTATTGAGAGTTGTCGTTAAATGGAGGGAAGATAAACAATATTATTATACTATATAATTATGTATTTACTAGTAAATTATAAAGTTATGGGGATATATTAGAATGTTGTCCCAGAGAGGGGAAACGAAATAAAGAAACTGTAGCAAGTAATATGGGAAGATGAAATTAAAAAAGTGGCTGGCATAAATTGGTAACTAACATAAAAGAGACATGAATGGAAGTCCCAGAAACAGGCCTATGCCGGAAGGCAAGCTGGGGAGAATACAGCAGAGCCGATGTCAATGACTAATAATTAATATTATTAATATCTGATGACATTTAAAATGGTTAAATAACAATAAGATAACACAAAGTACAATAATTAATTAATTTGACAGAAAAACAGACACAATTAACATCATTGCAAGATGAGAAGCAAGCAACTTGAAGCAACTTAAACCATCATAGAAGGCTATATTAATAAAATAAAACAAGTATACAATTTACAAACAACAAACATTAATATTGATACAAAATTAAAATATAACTATTGCGTGTAGTCTGTTATTTTCCTCTGAAGTTTTTTGCTGCTTTAGTCCAGTATTTTATTTTAAATATGAGGTGTAATAAACAACACTTTCTAAGTACTGTTTATAGAACATATTGTTTTCGTTATTTAGATGTGTGATGCATCATAGAGCGTACCATTGTATGGACATCAAGGTAAACCCACCAAAGTCAAGTAATTTCGACTTTTTAGGGAGTTTGTCGTTAAATCGAGTGTCGCTATATCGAGTTTACACTGTATTTTCAAAAATATATTGTCTAACAAGTCAAAGTCGTGTAGAGTCACGGTTAAATCCAAGTTAGGCTCCAGTAACGTGGTTGAAGATTTTACAAAAAGCTACTATGGATTTTTGGAAACCTCTTTTTCACCTCATTATATTACTTCCCCGCACTCCTGCATTTCACCAACATTTAACAAATAATTTAACCACAATTTTACAGGTTGACACTAAAAAAAATATGCAGTGAGGCAACATGATTTTTTCACATTGGCACCAAAAATTTGAATTAGTTTCTAAAATATTTTGTTTAAATAGATAAACTCAGGATATGGTAATTCGTGAATTTGTAGACCCAATATTAATTGAGAGTATGTGTTTGTTAATCAATAGCTATCTAGTTAAGTTTATAAAATGGTACACACAAGGCCTTTGTGTCTATTACAGATGATTTAAGTAGTCTGTCAGATTTAGTACTATTATGTTTCAAATAAAACATCTTTTTAATCAATCATAATTATAATTGTGTTAAGTAGCATGTCCATTAAATACCAACTGAAAATGGCGGCAAAACCTCGTCCACAGATTCAGATTAAATAACAAAAGAGGTTACATCTAAACTTATACTAAAAATATTTACATGGAACTACATACAGTTACAGATACAACAGGCACAACAAAATTGATATCAGGGATAATAGTTTTAATTAAAATACCTATCAATTGTGGTAGGTAATTAGGTATTTGGATTAAAATACAGATTGAATCGAGAACCTTCCTCCTTTTTTGAGTCGGTTAAAAACTAACTAAACTTACTAAGTGCATTAGCACAACATTAGTAAAATAATAATTACCTCCATGCTCTTCAAGAATTTGAACAGTTTCTCCAATTTCAAGGGGTAATCCAGATCGCACATCGCCTTTCCAGTTGTAAACAGCTGGAAATATAAACATAATCAATCATAATCTGAATGAAAACAGAGTTCACCAGATGGCTATTTATACAAATATTAATAACAGGTGTAATTCGGAGTTCCCAAATATCCACCAACCCATCGGCCAGCCTAGATATTGCTGGATAAATGCTATAGAGTCGTACTTGTACAACCTCCAAGTTCCTGACTGGCAAGAGACACGGAGAGACAAACACCGATAGCATCCTGATGTCAAAGCCTAGACTTATAGGTTGCTGCGCCAGCAGAGTAACTTAGTCATTATTAATCAGTTCATAAATTTCTACCTATGCCCCCACTATTAAGCAAGTTAAAATAAACATTTTAAAGTAAATGCGCGCGTTTCGCGTTTTCAGTCTCTCACAGACAGACAAACTACGCGACCTAGTTCACAAATCCCCTGCTCCTTTGTTTGTTCGATAAGACCTGTTAATAGCGAGAGTGAGCACGAGCGCGGCGCCGCCCGAGCTAGTCATGTGAGTACTACAGCAAATTGAGTGAACAATCTGTCTCTATCGGTTTCGAGACGGCAGCTGATGAACTAAAAGAACAACCTACTTTGCTAAAGAGAACCTACTTAGCTGCTAACTAAATTTAGCACTCCAAGTCGTGAACTACTATGCGCAAGCCTAGGATTACTACAAACTTATATCTATTATAAGTGATACACAGATCCAAGTGGCAGAAAGCACAATGAAATGAGCCATGTTAATTATTTTTCTCCTGGACAGCAGACCAAACATCAAATACTTGGTTAAATGGAATATAAGACTTGTGTGAAGATGGGCAGGAAACTAGGATAGAAGGAAAGATGGACGGTGAACCAAAGCAGCCACAGAAAAATGGTTGCAGACAGAAAGCAACCATCAGGCAAACGACCAGCGCGCAGGTTTTCAGCCTGGTCGTTAGACAATTTTGGATATAGTTTCGCTTAGAAAATAGTAAGTAATCTGATTTGCTACCGGGTTGCATGAGGCACCATTGCCTTTTTTATCTACGTCACAACAGCTAGACTGCTTTTCATCATCACTATGCACACTTCCATCAACGCCACTAAAGCAACTGTACCAGCGCCCCTGAGTCTCCCCACGATACTTCAAGGAGTTGGGTAGGTGCCGGTAGCTGGAAATACACCCTAAGCAAGCGGGACATCAGTGCAGGACTTATTGCTTAAGAATAAGATCAGATTTGACACACAATAAAAAATATATATACATATATCAAATCCGACAGACATTCTTCAGCACATTTGTTGTTGTTCAACTTTGAAGCTGTTCGACGGATCAGGAAGATAATTATGTATAAGGTGTGAATGTAGAGTGGTTATGTAGATAATATAACTATGTAAGTAAATACAATTTTGTACCAAAAAATGCGGGAAAGCTGTAAAATTGCACAAGCAACCACAAGGCCAAACTTTTTGAGTATTAATATCTAAATATAAGAAAGTAGTTATATCCGTAATAATATCCCCAGGCTAATACATTTTACTAGCTGCAAATTAATAAAAACAAACCCTTTGTGAACAAGCTAACACAAATCAATAACAAAGGCATTTCACACCACAATATTATTAGGAGAACTTATAGCCCTACGAAACATACTTAAATTATATTTCCGGATTTGTAATGGTTAAAATTCATGGGATGATATTGTATTTCCGCTGTTATTGGCAGGAAGTGCAGCGTAAATGCAGATCGAATAAAAAAACGTCAACTTACCGACTGCTAATTTCGTCGATTTACACGGAATCCACATTTTGTAACACCACACATAGGGTCAATTTAAAGTGATATAACTTTCAATGTTTTAAATAAATAAAAACAATAGTAAGCTGGACATTTTCAAAAAAATATATTAATTTCTTTCTCCGTTAACTCAGCTTACCTCGACTCGCGAGTCGCGACGAAAATTTGACTTGACAAAACAAAGTGACAAAGACAAACAGAAACACTTCACTAGTGTTGTACGCTGTCTCGTACTTGTCTTCATGCCTTCCATCTAACATTTGAGCTATAGTCGATTTAGATCGACTAAACAGCGATGGCTAAACTCGGTCCAAGTATTTTAGAAGTGAAAACTTTTCTGCGCGTTGAGCACTTTATTTTGTAGGTATTGAATGCTTTGATAATATTTATATAAATGGCTGGCAGTATAACCAGTATAATTCGTTTATTAATCTACTATACTGTAGACTATACTAGAGTCTGGCTAATGAAAGCAGAGACTGAGAGATTTGGCGGGCGTTTTCAGTCTCTACTTTCATTAGCCAGACTATATACTATACTATACTATATACTATACTATATACTACACTATACTATATACTATACTATAATAATATTATAAAGAGGAAAGATTTGTATGTAAGTATGTTTGTAACGAATTGGCTCAAAAAGTAATGGACCGATATAAAAATTCTTTCACCATATTGCTACATTATCACTGATTAATATATGTAGGCTATTTTAATAGGCTATATAACTATACCCGTGTGGAGCCGGGGCGGACCGCTAGGCTTAGATATTTTAAGTAAACAAAGGGCTACCAGTGCAAAAAATATCTTTTATAATGGTAGTTTACAATATTTGACCAAAAAAGTATTTTATTATGTTTTTCTAGTCGTAATATGAACAATAATTATTTAAAAAAAAACCTTTTATATTAATTATTTTAACGTAATATCTGTTCTATACAAAGTTATGATAAAAAAACTATTTTTGATAGAATTTTTTTTATTATACTGGCAGGGGTTCTAAACATTTCTGGCCAACGTTTGATTTGCCCTCTATTTCCTCTACCATAATAGTCAACACCTCTTTAATAACGCCATCTATTACAATCTTTTAATAATGTTTTTTATTATTTTTTTGAACTGTTAGAATATCCCCCAGTGTACCGTGCGAGTGCCAAGCCGAGGAAAATAGAGAGTAAAATATTTTTCATAAGTGAAAAATGTTTTTAGCAACTGGCATGTCACTTTGACAGTGACTTTTCGCGACATGATTTCTTTGCTTACAAAAAATATCTTTGTATTTCCATCCAACTGGAAGAACAGATTTATGTAAATAATTCTCCAAATATTCTCTTTGTTTCAAAGTAATATTATATTAAAGATCATTTCAAACTACAACAACAAAACAAATACCTAACAATTTGGTTTCGTTTTTTCGATCTAATCGGTTGTAATACATGTAATTGTTTTGCAATTTTTGTATTCTGTAAAAAAAACATCATTTCAAAATATATTTATCATTTCGCTGGTTATAATGTCTGACGACTTTATACCTTTAAATCAGAGCACACCTCGCGGAAACTACTATCACCAAGGTGGAAACCAAAATAATAGTGGTCGTCAAAATAACAGATTTCATGGTAAAAACCGTCGAGGCGGGCCAAATAATCGATGGGGGAATAATTCTAGGAACAGCAGTTTTGGAGTAAGTTTGTCATTTTATAATAACTACCTAGGAACCGGTACCTCGTAGTTTTCCAATTTTTGCGAATAAATAATAAAATGTAGTAAGTACATCCATGCACATCCAACCTCATGATGCCAAAGTGTGATACAGACTTCTTTCTTTCCAAATTTTATAAGAGTTAGTTCTTGGTTTCGGTTGAGAGACAGAGTCCCTCTGATCTTATGTAGATGAGTAGGTACTCCTCTACCGCTACCTTTGTAAGTAGCTAATACACGAGACGGATTTGGTTGACTGACTGCAGTGACTGCAGGAACCAACGGAAGAGGAAGGAAGATAAAATTTTCTCTTTCCCATTGGTCAGAATGCAGTCCGGCGTACCAATTACATAGCAACTGGCACAGCTGTGTCTTTCCCCATGTCTTTTATCTATGTAGGTACTATGACAATGTATAGTTTTGCATTCTATTACAGAATAAGTTTATTAAACCAAGAATCCTGGAGATAATCCATTGAACACAATATTCATAACCTGACTCCCCATTAAAGATAAACCGGCCAGGTGCATCGCACCGAGGATTCCGTAACACCATAAAATAAAATCATTACCAATTCAAACAACCAACTTAAAAATATGATATTGCGATTTGGTGAAATGAACAGTGTTCAGTATATGTGTGTGTGTGTTTCGGTGTTTGTGTTTTGGTGGTCGAGGCTCGAATGATAAGGTCATCCAAGTAACGAAATTACCAGTTATAACTTGGTAATGAACAGTATGATTTCACCGACTCGCACTTGGCCATTATTAATTATCCACGGACCGGTAAGCGCAGCGTAGGACATCCACCCACAATATAAATACACAACCTAAAAGAGACCGCAGGGAAATGCTGGATCCAGGCCGCTTCCAACCAGCCCTTTTGGAGATCGATGGGGGAGGCCTACGTCCAGCAGTGGACGTCCTACAGCTGAAATGATGATGATGTTGATATTACCATACTTGCCCATGTACTTACCGTTTTTCAAATGCCTGATTATCTAGCGTCTACTCTAATTTTCCAGAGTGACAGCAACACCAGCTTCAGTAGGAGTCAAGACAGAAATGATATAAATGCCTACCTCCACCCATCCATGTTGGAAGACCCCTGGGCAAGGCTGAGGCAGCAGCAACAGCAGAGCAGCTAGAATTACCATTGTTATGCATGTGGCTGGTAGTCCGGTAAATAAAGCTAAACATTAACCTAGACTTAATGATAACTGCAACCTTAGGGCTTATCCATTAATCACATAGGCTCATTGGGGAAAAAGGGGTCTGGATAACATAATGATCAATCTCATTCACATAGTCCAAAACCTCTAAAAGTACTGGGGCGATGAGAGGGTAAAAATTACCGATAAAATCCTTGTGATTAATAAGATGACCCCTTAAGGGTGACTCCAAAAAAGTGGAACAGGTCAAACCTGTAATAAAGTTCACTGGAGTAGATAAATAAATATTCCAGTTATTTTTACACACATGGTCATCTAACCGCTAACTAAGCAAAAAAAAAACAAAACTAATGCAAGCGAAGCGAGGTTATGTTTGGAAGTTAAAAAGTAAAAAAAAAAAATACGTTACTAAGTTTCGTAATCTGAGTTTTGTTATGTTTTTGTTTGCAAAAAACAGGCAAAATAACACTTCCCACTATGTAGGATGTTTTGCCTCAGCACAGGCAAATACTACCAGTTCAGTTGTTTCTCTTCTGAACTTGTACCTTGGGTCTTAAATAGACATTTATTTCTGCTGAGACTGCGCCCGCCCTGCGATTGCAGCCGCTATCCTAGAGATACTGTTTATTTTTCTGGATTAAAAAGTAGTCTTTGTTTTTATGATGAAATGAGCTAGCGTTTGACCACAACCAAAACTAACCTGATGGAAAGCGATGTGGTCTCAGATGGGGTGCTTCCCATGAGGTGCAAATTTACACTTGTCTTGAAGAGGCCAAGGTGCACCTAATAGGGAATACATAGCCAGAAAGAGTGCATTCCATTCCTTCCCAGTTCGTATTATTTTACTATATTAGCCTGCATCGTCCCACTGCAGGGCAAAGGCTTCCCTACCCTCGTTCTAATTCTCATATTAAAAAAATGCTGAGTGTGGACTTTTTCGAGATTCGATGATGATGAAAGATGGTATGACTGCCTCGATTATCTATAGCGGGAATTGGTTGATCAGCTCAAACAACACTTGTGCACATTCTCCAAAATGAAGGTATTAAAATATAAATAGATAGGCTACCCTTAGCCTATGAGTTTATCCAGAGTATAATTCAGTATTAAGGTATCGATTTGATACAGTGGAGTGGGCACTAACAAAGGCAAAGGCACTCAAACAATCAAACTAACTTTCACATTACTTGTTATTTGTGTAGCGGGCATTTTCCGCAACTAGGCCATTCATTGGTCCATTTTGTGTCACCTGGCTGCAGCTACTACAGCCACCCGGTCTCCGTTTCTTTGTTCTGCCTCGCTGCTGCACTCAAGCAACAAATGTGCGGTCGTTTCTTCAGTCTCCAGACACCCTTTACATAGGGGCTGTCTGCACCCCAATTTTAAAAAGATGTTAGTTTAAAAGGCAATTTCCTGTGACAACCCCAAGAATTTGCCGGAGCTTGTCACGTTTTAGATTCAAAAATGTATGGGAGTACCTAGCATTGAGTTCCGGGAAAGCTTCCCTTGATTGTCTACAGTTCTTAGTACTTGCCCAGTATTCTTTGTGAAGTCTTGTAGTATGTTATCGAATCCAGAATCTGATTTGGCTAAAAGGTAGGGGGATTATCGGCTCAGGCCCTTTTAACTTTCACAGTCATATTAGTGTGATCAATTACATATCACCTAATCTCTACATAGTATAAATTAAAGTCGCTCTCCGCGTCTGTCTGTCTCTCTGTATGTCTGTATGGCCGCTAACTCCTCCTAAACCACGCAACGGATTTTTATGCGGTTTTCACCATCAGTTAGATACATTTTCACGGAAGGTTTATATATATAACTAGCGACCCGCCCGGGCTTTGCACGTAAATTACACCCGTGCGAAGCAGGGCGGGCGGGTCGCTAGTAATGAATAAATCTGATCTAATTATGGTAAAATTAAAAACAAAACCTAGTTGTTATTGTTAAGGTGAATTATGTACCCTAGCTAACTCATAACAATTGAGGCAGAATAGAATGTTTTGTAAATATATTTTGTATTAAGATTTTATTATGAAAAATAATGGCATTCAGATGAATAAATCAAGGCGGCAAGATGGAGGCTTGCACTGTAGGCTCCATTTTGCTTGTGGTAATTTTTCATCCATTTTGTTTGGGTAAGTTTTAATTATTCCTTTCGTTGTGAATTTTATTTTTTCGCCTGTATTGGCCTGGCAAGTAGCATTAACTAGCATACCCCAGTCAATTAGAGAGCTGATAAAAAGAAAGAGAATTGCTCGCAAAAACTGGCAAACACTTAGATCTCCGGAACACAAAAGAATATTGAATAAGGCAATCGGTATACTCAAGAATGCACTTAAAGAACATGATAATTATATCACACAAGAACATCTACGGAATCTCGATGCCACATCTGCCACAGACTACTCTCTCTGGAAAGCAACATCGACTATTAATAAGACAGTACAAAATAATCCTCCTATAAGAACTAGCTCTGGGAGCTGGGCAAGGAGTGATAAGGAAAAGGCTGAGACTTTTGCAAAACATCTTAGTAAAATATTTACGCCAAACAGTAGAGAAATCACTGAAGAAGAGGAAAAATTTATTAATGAAGAGCTGGCTGCTCCCAACCAACAGGACTTGCCCATTAAATCTTTCACAAAAGGAGAGGTAGCAAATATGATCAAGTTGCTACAGCTTAAGAAGACGCCAGGATATGACCTCATCACTGCGAAATGCTTAACCGAACTGCCAAAAAATGGTATAAAGTTTTTAACACAGCTTTTTAATGCTATACTAAGATTAAGTTTCTTTCCCCCCCAATGGAAAGTAGCCACCATTATAATGCTGAATAAACCTGGAAAATCACCACAAGAAACGTCCTCATACAGGCCAATAAGCCTCCTGCCTATAACTTCGAAACTATTTGAGAAGCTCTTTCTAAAACGTCTGCTGCCCGTAATAGTCGAAAGACAACTTATACCTTCACACCAATTTGGGTTCCGACAAAGCCATTCCACTATTGAGCAAGTTCACAGATTGGTTGAAAAGATCCGCGATGATATGGATTGCAAAAAGTACTGTTCTGCTGTATTTCTGGACGTAACTCAGGCCTTCGACAGAGTGTGGCACGATGGCCTGCTGTACAAGATTAAAACTACACTACCAACCAGTTTCTACACCGTCATCAAAGCATACCTCACTGATAGACATTTCACAGTCAGACAGGGAGAAGAAACAACCAAACTCTACATCATCAAGTCAGGCGTACCACAGGGCAGTGTGGTGGGGCCCGTACTTTATACGTTATTTACCTCCGATCTACCAATAAACAAAACGTCAACGGTAGCCACATATGCAGATGACACTGCTATCCTAACCTCTCATACAGATCCAAATACAGCATCGCAGCTACTGCAAACTGACTTAAATTCCGTGATGAATTGGTTAAAGGTATGGCGCATCAAGGTCAATGAGACTAAGTCAGCCCATGTCACATTTACTTTACGGCGTAATACATGTCCACCAGTAGAAATGAATGGAAGTCAAATCCCACAAGTAGATGAAACTAAATATCTTGGCATACATCTAGATAGAAGACTCACCTGGCAAAAACATATTTTCTCAAAAAGAAAGCAACTTAGTCTGAAGCTACGTAAACACCAGTGGATGCTTGGAAAACAATCAAAACTATGTTTAGAGAACAAGCTACTTATATACAAAACTATCCTAAAACCTGTGTGGACTTATGGAATCGAGCTCTGGGGAACGGCTTCAAAAACCAACCTTAGCATTCTACAACGTTTTCAGTCAAAAGTGCTACGGATGATAACCAACGCTCCCTGGTATGTCACAAATGAGACGCTACACAAGGACCTGGAAATGCCCACAGTGGAAGAAGAAATAAGAAATAACGCCCTAACTTATCAAAAACGACTGCAAAATCATCCAAATGAACTAGCAAAGATGTTGATATCAAGAAGGCCTCCAAGGAGACTTAAAAGGAAGATACCCCAAGACCTAACAAAATAAGAAAAATTATGAGGATGGATGCGTCAATGGGCGTATTCCACACAAGACGCGTCACTTAAGACAACAGTTCAAAGTAAAGCTTATTGTCTTCAAAAGACAGATTGCTTTAAAAAAGGGATTATAAAAAAAAAAAAAAAAAAAAAAAATTATTCCTTTCGTTGTGAATTTTATTTTTTCGCCTGTATTGGCCTGGCAAGTAGCATTAACTATCACCCTAAAATTATGCCAGTATCAAATACCGTGTTGGAGATAGCACATGAAACCAGTAAACCAGTTGTTCGCTTTTCTTGACTAGAAATAAACCAAGCAATAGCTTTATATTGGTTGACCAAACTCTGTGGACTTCAGGTTGCCTATGAGTATTTACGGCGAACGCTCCGAGATCTCCAAGCCGCCTGCCAAGCGTGGAGATTATGTCAACACACACCCCCCTCCTCCTATTTTTTTACGGACGTCTTTTGGCTGCTGATGAATTATTTTTAAATTACCACTGATTTCAATTTTCCAGGGGAATGTCCACCAGGCCAGTACTACCCTGGGCCAGACTGTTCCATGGAACCCTTCTGCTCTCCGCTGCGTGGCTCGTTCAGCCTGATCTCGCAAATGCGCGAGCACTCCTGCATCTGCTGGTGTATGCCTGGCACCTTCAGAAATCTAATTACAAAGGAATGCCAGTTAAAATGCCCTAAGGGTACTATTGGTAATGATGATACGTGAGAGAAAATCAACAGTGTCACTTACATTTTGGACCAGTGGGCGAAGTACGAGTATTCGATAAATAAAATACGCTAATAGTGCTAGTAGTAAATAGTGCTAGTTTTCTGCGAAATCCACAGACAGCACAGCAAGTTTTGTGATTTGAGACTGTGGATTTTGTTTGTGATAGAGCCTGGACTAATTGTTTGTAACATAAATTAAGTAAGTCCCCGTTTTTGTGCAAAACATTTGATCTTTTCCTTCTGTTTATTAAATAATTGAGGTAGTCCCCGTGGACCAACTACTTTACACAACTATGTAGTTTGTTTATAATAAGTAAGTAATTGAGGTTCCAACTCAGTAAGTACCTTATATTCACATATTTGACCCGAAAAAAGGTTTACTTTGCAAAGCGCAATTTTTTTTATTAAGAACCTACATACTGTGTTTTTTTGAATGTTTTGTCTCTTTTTTGTAAATGGCATGTCAAACATTATGTGAAACTAGTGCACTAACAATATGAACAAAAAAAATATTACTTTTATCGTTTTGTCGGGTCAAAGTATTGTGAAAAGTAGGCTATGAATTGACTAAGGCCTTTTATTAAGGCCCTAAACGGGATTTTGTCTTAAATATTTTTACGGCTACATTATTGTAAAATTAGCTCACACTGGTTTGTCAGTGTTATAATTATACAGGGTTATTGATTATTAGCTTACAACAATAAGGCAGATTCCCTACATTATGTTTAACAACTTTTGTGCATTACTTTTACATAAGTTGAAACATTAAAAAAAAAAAACCTATTAAGTTGAGTATGAAACATTTTAAGTTGTGTATTTTGTAGTGCAAATGTCGGCTCATAAACTGCGCTCGGGCATCCGCGTTCGTTCTTATTTGAAACAGCAAAATTTGAAAATGTGTGAAATAGTTCAGTAATACTGAGATAGTCCTAAGCTATTGTCGATAGTACAAAAACAGACATTACTGTATGAATGTTTAGTTTACAATTTTTTTGTGTTATCGAGAATCGGCAATAATAAAACCGTACTTTTATTTATTATAGTTTTTTATTTTTAGTTTAATAATACAGTAATTACTTGGCAAATAATTTAATGGTAAAATCTGTTCGCTTTTAACCGGTGCAGTTAATTCCATGAAATTGAAAAAATATACAGTTTCAATTTCACTATGGAAACTTACATGGTTATTAAAAACATTTTATTTTTGTTATCGATTCATTTTCTTTTAACAGACTTCAGGAGGATTCGGTTTTTTTTGTATTAGATGTATCCAAGACCCTCAAAAGATCAAAGACATGACATGTGATAATCACAATTTTCACCAACACGCACTGGGCCTCTCTGAGAGAAGACCTGTGTCAGAGCAGTGGGTAAATGATAGGCTAAAAATGATGTAGAAAATTGACGCTTAGTAAGGAATAGGTTCTTTCGAATTTTAGGATGAGTTAAGAATTTCGACCTAATAGGATAAGACGACATAGGTGAATATGGAACATTCCATATTTACTATTAATAATCTGTAGGTACTTGCCAGATTGTATATTTAATATTATCTAGTAGTAGATATTTGTAGGAATTAGGTACACTGAGGATAATTCTCAATTGATCGTTCTTGATTATACTTACCTACTCATAGGACGTTGTCTTTAGGTATATAGGTAATAATATATACAAGGTAATACTTAGCTTACCCTTGTTATAAAGAAGTCTAATTTATACCAAACGCATAAAAACGGTATTGCATTGCATCTAAAGAGGTTTTCATTATTTCCTTAACTCGTATACAAATTAGTTTAATAGCACACGACCTGAGATAAAAGAGTTGAAGCAAGCTCATATAAACATGGTTAGTTAATGATAATTCATTATTTATACAGTATTCGTAGAAGGCAGTCGGTTTCGCGTAAACATGAAGAGCTGGCTCCTTTTGTGTGTTGTTTTTGTGTATCTTAATTATTCTGTCGGTGAGTAAAAACCCAATCCGTAAACGTGATTTTTTGTAACAATGCCTTAAGACGCGGTACAATCGCAAAGTTAACCAAAAGAAGTGTTTTTAAACGCTTTGTGTGAAGTGACAAAATTAGCTGATCAGATAAAAAAAATACTACAAGTAAAAAAAAACCCTTGGTAATAATCTTAACCGAATAAAATTTTGAAAAATTGTCTAGACTCTTAAAAAAACACATTACAAATTGCGCAATAAAAATAGCTTCTGAATTGAAGAACTCTGAATTTTCAGCGACAACAACATATTTTTTTGTACGAATTGTGTAGCCAGACTAGTCTTTTAAAACTTTAACCAGTTAATTGTTGAAATTCCTTTATATATTTTGATAAATTAAATAAAAACCCTCAAAATAATATAAACACAAGCACAAAGTCATCATCATCATCAAATATGATGATATACGATTTTCGACTTTAAACAAAGCCGTTTTAGATAGCAAATAGATCATGGCGTGAGCGGGTGAAAAACGAATTTGAAATCGTGATCAGACCGCGCCTTAAGCCAGTTGCAGACGATGCGCATTACCTACTAGCGCAAGTATCGCTTGCGCCAGTTTACTGCACATCATCTGTAACGAGCTACGGCAATGCTTTGTGGCAGTGGGAGTTGCTTAGTACGTACCCGCTGCAGACGATGCGCAATACTAACGCAAGTATATTATATACCTAACTACTTACTCGCAACAGTTTATTGCGCATCGTCTACACTACAACAGGCCTTACTCAGACTTCTTTCTACATCCTCTACTCTTTGGTTGGTTTAACAGCTGTGCGGGTCGCCCGTACTTACGGGCTCCCGGAGCGAACATAGCAACACCTACGTGAGACGCTAGAATATCTTTTCATAGCGATGCGGATTGTTCCGTACGGGACTTTCCGCGTAGTCCCCTCTCCCGTAGTACGGGTTTCACAGCTGTGAAACCAGTGTTACTAGCTGTGCCTTGCGATTTTGTTCGCTATCCTGCGGAAGCTGGAATTTTTTCCGTAAAAATCCTACGACACTACACAATATTTCATCCGAATCCGTTCAGCAGTTAGGTAGGTACGAAGTCGTGCGAGAGCAAACATATATCTACCTTCTACCTACTTCCACACAAATTTTACCTTACAATATAATTATGTGTACAGTGTGATACAATCAGCAATCAGTGCCGGTTTTAGCACTACCAGTGCCCTGGGCGAGACTATGGGGAACCCCCACTTTCCCCTTCTGCCATTCAAACCGATAAAAGGCAAAGAATAGATTCGATAGATTTATATACCTGCGGCGCCCCTTTATAGGCCCTATGGCGCCCCTTTTTATCTGGCGCCCTGGGCGGTTGCCCAACCAGGCCCTACCCTAACGCCGGTACCTACTGGATACCATGTAACAAAAACAAATACCTAGGTACCTACAGGTACCTAAACAGATGAAAAGTATAAGTCTCATTGAATGAACACCCCAAAAAGGCAGTTCAATTTGTTTAAGCGAGTAGCCACACTTATATTAATTTGCACGCAGCTACAAATTACCTACCCTCATTCTGTTACCTCAATATTCTCAAAACATTATTACTTTATATGGATTAGATTAGATTCATCTCTTTAGGTAGGTAGGTACTTAGTTGAGCACATATTATATGCATCTTTCGAATCGACTTTTATGCCAAAATCCCCTAAGGCAGCGAACAAAGAATCTCTCTCATCTCAATAGGTTGGAAAACTTAGAAAATATAAACCTGCAAACATTATTAGGTACAATATCGTATCTTTATACCTATAGGTACCTTACCTTACAATATCGCGATTAAATTGGTTTCTTCTAGGCAAGTAATATGACATGACCTGTAGGTATCGGTATATTCTATATACCTATGTTCCATCGTAGACCGCATCATCGCCTAACATCAGGCGAGGTGGAGGTCAAACGCAAGCCTATTATAAAAAAAACTTTCGTTACCTCGGAAACAGGTATTGTATGTTGGTATTATACATTGAAGTTTGTCATCGCAGCCAAAAGATCTGACTATTCTTGTGCGCACAATATTGTTCCTACCCGTCGCACAATATTGTTCCTACCCGTCGCACTAATATGAAATATATATTACTAGCGGTCCGCCCCTGCTCCGCACGGGTATAGTTATATAGCCTATTAAAATAGCCTATATTAATCAGTGATAATGTAATATTCAAATGGTGAAAGAATTTTTAAAATCGGTCCAGTACTTTTTAAGCCAATTCGTTACAAACATACATAAACATCTTTCCTCTTTATAATATTGTATGTATAGATAATATATAAATGTCAATCTAATTTAGAGTAGATACTACTTAGATACCATACGGTGATAAAACGAAAATAACGAAGGTCCTGGAAAAACCAGGCGTTCCGTCTGTCTGATGGTAAGAGGTAACCGCCGCCTGTAGACACCTGCAACCGCAGACTAGGTAAAGCTAACTACGTAGCAACACTAGCGGTGTTGTCGAAGCTTTGCCAGCCCAGATAGGTGACTGTAGGTACACCCTTTTTGAAAAATTCCACATTGAATATAAGCGGGAAGATCTTAGGTGGAAGAGCATTACACATCTTGCAGCAGGGCAATCGCGCTAAAAAATTACAGACGAATCGTTGACGTAACGCAAACGCTCCACAACTTTTGGTCGATTTCGTATCGCCGCGAAAAAGTTGATATTTTCTAACTTTATCACAAACGTTCGTTTGACAGCGTCTACGTTCTAACTGTGATCGGGTTGCGTTTCGTCTTTGATTTAAATCATTAGCGAATACGAAATTGACCAAAAGTAATGGAGCGGTTGCGATTCGTCAACGATTCGTCTGTAATTTTTAGCGCGATTGCTCTGCTGGTCTACGGAAGAGATGAGCGGAAAAACCAGATGGTATGGGACTCCCAGCTTTGCAAGTGAGCGAGCCTGATGGTAAACAAATATGAAGATGGAACAAGCTTGCCCAGATGAAACATATTTATGCATTATCGCCCTATTATTCGTAGCCGGTGCGAAAGTAACCTCTTTTCTAACCTTCGATGCTTTATTACAGCCGACTGTCCTCCAGATCAGTACAACCCAGGCCCGAACTGCACGTTTGAAGTGATCTGCGGGAGGAGAAGTGCGCATTCCTACCGGAGGCACTACTGTGACTGCTGGTGCAAATCTGGCCTGTACCGGGACTCCGAGACACATCAGTGCGTGGAGAAATGCCCCTGATGTTATGTTAGACTCAATATAATATCTTTATACTTAGTTCTCACGATGTTAGTTTGTATTTATTAACTAGTTAGAGTAATTAATAGTAGGTAGTAGTTTTAAATCAAGGAGAGATGGAACGTAGTGTAGCGCAGGGCAGTTGTAGGCGGAACGCGGTTACCTTACAACTAACCAAAAAGTCAGAGTTTTGGTTCGTAATTTTTTGGCACGTTTGTGACTAACGGTTTACCTACGTAAAATTTAGCGTTTACCTACCTTAACTACACAATAATTTAACTATACGAGTTTACCAGATTGCATGTTTAAGATCGGGAATAAATAACTGATTAATTGATGTCAATTTTAAACATGAATAATAAATTATTTAGTACCTATTCGCTTAGTACTTTTGTTATAGTTAGATAATAAGTGCTTTTATATAATTATCTAGTTATAGATACCTCTAATAGTGGCGTAATATATATCATGTCTACTATCCCAAAATTACAAATTTGAACAAAGTTTTGCCAAGCTAAATTATTTATTATAGAAACTGACGTGGTTTTCACACATTCTATAGTCGGAGTGACCGTGAGTAATTCCCGTGTAGTATAAATTATTTATGTAAGTTTTGTATCTTACAATAATAAAAAAAAAAAAACTTGCCTCAACAAATTCGTCATCATCATTATTAGCCTTTCATGATCCCACTACTGGGACACAGGCCTTCCTTTAGAGCAGCCTTTCCCAAAGTGGGCGATAACGCCCCCTTGTGTGGGCGCTGCAGGCCTAAAGGGGGGCGGTAAGAGACCCAGAAAAAAAATGGGGGCGTTGTGTTAGAGGCTTGGGGGGTGATTTGTAATTTCATTTAGCTAGGAGGCCTCTTAGACACCGACTGCATGAGCTCTCGATTTTCAACTACAACTTGTAAACATCAACTAATATTAGTTAAGAGATTGCTCAAACTCGGTTCGATATTTCTCTCTTTTTAGTACCCCATTTTGAAACATTGGGGGCGCAAAAAATAATTAATTCTCAAAGTGGGCAGTAGACAAAATAAGTTTGGGAACCCCTGCTTTAGAGAGAGAACGGGCACGGGCCCTAATCCACCAAGTTGGCCCAGTGTAGGTATGTTGGTGAATGTCATAATTATGTCAGAACTTTTAAAGTTTTTGGACATACCTACCAGTTTTCTCACGATGCTCAAAAATTTGTTATTTTGTAATAAATAGGTACCTACTTATGTTACTTTGCATTGTCTTTAATCCTTTAATAGGTATCTCTATTCTCTACAATTAGTTCCACCAAGAGCAAATATGAGTGCTGACGTAAATGTAGTGCTACCAACTTATTTGTGGTACAACTGTGTAAAGGAGCCATCATCGTATTGTCTGAAGTAAACCGGCAGCCACCCATTGAATGTTTAGTTTCTTCATTTGGCCACCTCTAAGAATAAGTTGGTCGGATTGTGCATTGAATTAACATAATTATAATAAAAATTGGTACTTGAGACAATACCTACACTGACTTAAGATAGATTATCATTGTCTATGCGGAAAGCAAACAGTCGTGACAACAAGTGAACTAAAGATTGATACGTTATATAAACCGGCCAAGTGCGAGTCGGGTTCGCGCACTCAGGGTTCCGTACCACCACAAAATTCAATAACAATAATGAACTTGTCACTTGTAACCGACTTGCACTTGGCTATTATTTATAAATATCTAATTTGACGCTTGTACGTATTACCGTTTTTCCATTAGAGCTAATACAAAAAAACGTTAGAAAAATACGTTTGTTGCATGGGGACCCCGTTTTCGTTTTTACTTTTTGACTTTTTTATTATGTCTTAGTTAATCTTCCGTAACATTACATATTCAGTGAAAATTTCAAATGGCTATCTATTACGGTTCGAAAGATACCTATAGCCGTTTAAAGGTAGGACAGACGGATGGACAAACAGACAGACATCGTAGGCTAATAGGGTCCCGTTTTCACCATTTGGGTACGGAACCCTAAAAACAAGTGAATATAAACTTCTTATAACTCTTAGAAACTCTACCGCATCTAGAAACCTTACCGAGGCTGAACTGAGTGAATATTGATTTTATTTTCCTGTTAGTTATCTCGATGCGTCCCACTTACAGATTTAGGTATCTACTGACGTCAATGTTACCTATCTAGAACTAGGTTTATCTTTGACGCAGGCGATGCACTGGACCTGAAAGGGTTTAGAAGATGAGTCATCTCGGTTAGTATTAGAATAAAAAACCTGCGATTTTTCAAGTTTAAGTGAGGGTAGGAGCACAAAACACCCGCTCTTCTCGCCGGACCCACCAGCAGTTTTCAGTCAGCTCGTGACCACGGCCATTGTAACGTGGTCGAAACGTCGAGCAAGAGGTACGTACATCAGCAGCCATTAAACGTCCACTGCTGGACAAAGGACTCCCTCCTAAAGAGGGGTGTTGCGATAATCCCCACGCTTGGCAGGCGGCTTGGGGATCGCAGTACGTTTACCGTGTATTAATAGGACGCTGCTGCCCATCCTCCGGTGGTTCTGGTCGCAGTTTTAGGACATACCCGGGTCCCGGGTCGGGTCGGGGAGAGGTACGTATTTTTACCTAAATTAAATAATACGTGATAAGTCCCAAACATGTGTTCAAATCGCGAAAGTTTAAAAATTACTAGTATTAGAATAGGCAGTACGTACACTAAGTTGTTTAATAGCCTCCTATCAAGTTCTCACCGACATAGTCTACCGGATTAGCAACATGAAGTGGCAGTGGGCAGGGCACATATCACACATAACAGATCGCCGATAGGGCCGAAAGGTTCTGGAATGGAGACCACGGACCGGCAAGCGCAGCGTAGGACATCAACCCACTAGATGGGCAGACGACCTAAAAGAGACCGCAGGGAAACGCTGGATGCAGGCCGCTTCCAACCGGCCGTTTTGGAGATCGATGGGGGAGGCCTATGTCCAGCAGTGGACGTCCTATGGCTAAAATGATGATGATGATTATGATGATGATCATTCATGTTCTCACTGCTGGGATGTGCCTACTCTCTCTCTCTCTCTCTCCCTCTCAGAGAGAGAGAGAGCGAGAGAGGATGAGCCCTAATCCACCATGCTCTGGCCCATTGCATGTTGTTGAATGCGATAATTATGTCTATGAACTTTTGAGGTTCTTGGACATACCTACCAGTTTCTTCACGATGTTAACCTTCACCGTTTTGTATTGATGGCAATGAAACTGCATAATTATAATTTGTTTAAGCCTATTATATAAGTCAGTGGTGCTGGTGTAGGGCCGAGGATCGAATCGAACCGGGTACCGTCAGACTGTAAAGTGCACATGCTACCGCTCGGCCACCATCGCTCCTATTTTCTACTTACTACCTATATAGGTAGTAGGGGAAAATAATAATAGGGTAGGGTAGGGTAGGGTAATAGGGGTTCATGGCTCTCATATGAGAGTCATGCATCCATGCTTGGTTGGGGCCGGTTTGTGACAAAAAATTCTAATAAGTTCTTATTTAGTGTTTATTTTTAACCTATACTGTCCCACTCCTGGGCAAAGGTCTCCCATATATCTTTCCAGACAGTGCGATCACCCGCCATACTTAACCACTGTATCTGGAACGTGTCGAGGTCATCGCGCCAGCGTTTTCTAGGCCTGCCTTGGCTCCTTCGTCCGTTTTCAGGCACTCACTGTGTGATCCTCTGGGCCCATCTATCAGGGTGCATCCTGGCCAGTATAGGACAGCAGGACAGTATAGGTTAATTTAATTTAATTTTTCCATGTATATTGTGTTATTGTATTTTTTTGCCACAAATAAATTATGTCTATATCTATATAGGTTTCATATCAATACCAATTACGATGATACCGATACCTATACTCATACAAAGGCAATCAACATAAAAAAAAATATTAACCTTTTTTTTGGGTGACGGGCTACGCATTTGACCACAGCTCATTTGACGTTAGTACAGTTTGGTCGAAGATATTATGGCTAACGCGCCTAGCCTGGAATAGGAACTGGCTCTCAAATGAGACTGGCGGAGCACACTGTTAGATGCTTGGCAATAGATATTCAACTTGTGGGTGGTCTATCCAGCTGAGCACTAGGAAGTACCTACCCACCATTGAGGATTGGAACAACCTGCCGGCTTCCTTGTTTCCTGAGATATATAACCTGAGACTTTTCAAGGCCAGAGTGAATAGTTATCTTCTAAGTCTGCGTGATTCATCTTCGATCACATCGTCGCTTACCAACAGGCGAGTTGGTGGTCAAACGCGCGTTTAAAAAAAGACCATGCTATGGTTTCCTCTTGATGTTTTCCGTCACCAGCTCTATACTCTGGACTCTAGTTCATTGGGATTTGAACCCACACCCTTAGAATTCGAACGCGCCAACCGTCGAACCAACATCGCTATAAAATAAAAAGAGTTAGACATTACAAACTGTCATTGCCATTATGAATATAGAGTTGCGCGGACCGCTAGTGCGGAGCCGAATGGAGGCCTGAAACCGCGAAAAAAAAACTTAAAAATATTCTTTCACATTAGTAAGTACCTACTTATTTGTTTTCGTTGTGAACTACAGTCACTTGAAGTTGCTCACCTGCTCTACCTACCCGACTATTTCTAGTCTATACTATAATATTATAAAGAGGAAAGATTTGATTGTTTGTTTGTTTGCATTGAATAGGCTCCGAAACTACTGAACCGATTTGAAAAATTCTTACACTGACGGGAAGCTACACTATCCCCGGGTGACATAGGCTATAATCTATACCCGTGCGAAGCTGGGGCGGACCGCTAGTATAATAATTATATACCTAAGTCGATTAAAAAGTACATCGATTCTTATCTGGATCATGGTATAATAATATACTCCGCCAGGTATAGCAATCCGAGAAAAAATGTCCACATGAGCGTCCCGCAATGATGTCATGATGTCAATTTACAACAGGTTCGAGAGAGATGACGATACACCACGTAACAGTTGATTGGATAAAGTGGCAACTGGACAGTGACGTCATTGCGGGACCACTCCCAGATTGCTAGACCTTGTTTTCTTAGATCATGATCATGAGAGAGAAGCATTTATTTGCTCTGACAGTTCTAATAACATTGTAAAAAACCGAATGAAAACCACGAATTCTGATCACTTTCGCTAGGTTTTTGAACGTAAGACCGTAGCAGGTAGGTACCTACCCGATATACCTACTTCAGTGAAATATTAAAGGAAAATTATTTTAGTCAGCTTTTTACAATGATATTGGAGCTGTCAGACCAAATAAATGCTTGGACCTATAGTTTAATCTGCTATTCACAATATATTCATCAAAACGATGCTATAAATTGATCCCTCGCTCTTATAGGTGTGTTCTGGCAACCTCACTTGAGAGCCAGTTCTCATTCCAGACTAGACGTGTATACAATCTTCGGCCACACTGTCACAGGGGCAGTGGTCAAGCGCCTATCCATTGTAAAAAATGCGATGGTAACTTTTCTCCGTTTTGTCACCTCTTGTGACTCACTTGAGGGCTATAACGACATTATAAGTAAGTATAATATAATATAATTATAAGTAAGTATAATATAATATAAGTATAACGACATTATAAATAATAATATAGAAATTGACATTTTTATTTCAAAAATTTCACATTTATATTAGGTCAGTAAAAGATATTCTCTATACCAAGTCCGTCAGATCAGACACAACCACTGGGTTGAGTCTGGCTGCTCCAAACACATCCGATGCATAGCATACTCGTGCAGAGTGCGCACACCCGCGACACTTGTAGCGGTAGTGTGCACAGATTGTATATACCTCATTCATGTCTGCTCATTTTGTTTTTATGTTTACACATATTTTTAAGTTACAATCCAGATCTGGACCGATAATAGATGTAATGTTTTGTATGATTGTAATTTGGGTTGTGTATATAATAAAAAAAAATAAAAAATATATAACGATCTTAAATTTAATTTTGCAAAAAAGTAGTAAATATTATGAAGATGGACTTTGAAATTTTTATAAAATATAAATGTAAGATACGTGTCTCTAACTAGGAAAGCTAGTTTATATCGAACTCTACCTAATTGAAATAAGACCACTTTTGTATTACAACTGATATCGATAAAAATGTTCAGTCAGAAAACAGCATCCTTATCTGGAATCCGATAAATCTAGCGAGCACTTAAGTTAAGCCCACTTACCTATTTATCTAACATTTGGGAAAACCAATTGACTTAACTTCGGCTGAGTTAAGGACGTTATTCACCCAACAGGACCGTTCGTTTGTCTCGACAAACTTAGCTCGAGAGGAAACGAATCCGGATAAAGTAGGTACCTACTTACATTTTTGACTCTGTGGGTTACCAAACATTTATTTTCACAAAACACGAGTAAATCCCACTCATTTAATTAATAGGCCAAGTGCGAGTATGGCTCACGCATAGAGGGTTCCGTACCACCAAAAAATTAAATAAAAGTTGTGTAAAAAGACAACATCACCAGGTGGTCACCCATCCAAGTACCGACGTTGCCCGATGTTACTTAACTTGGTGGTGAACAGAAATTTGTTTGACTCGCACTTGCCCATTATTTATTATTTGTTGTTTTACTTTAGATTGTGTACTATAATCATGCTAAGTTTAACGTATAAAAATGTCTACATATTCCCATGTCTAAAGATTCCCATGTCTACAGATTCCCATGTCTACAGATTCCCATGTCTACATATTCCCATGTCTACAGATTCCCATGTCTACAGATTACCATTGCAACTTATTTTTCCACGTTAGCACCAAAACTTACTTATACTAAATTTAACTCCTACCTATGCTTGAGATGTTATTTTTATGCAAATAGTCATAATTATACAAAATCAAAAAAGGTTTTTCTAAAAATATTATATCCATATAGTCTTGTTTTCGTGACCTTATTTATTTATTTATTCATCAACAGAATGCTTACAGTTAAACCAAAGCGCAAACTATTTAAATAACAAAATATTATGTATGCTATTCTACTTTTTTTTTTTTTATTGAATAAGTGGCAAACAAGCTACGGGCCACCTGATGGTAAGTGGTCACCGCTGCCTATAGACACCTACAATACCCGGGGCATTGTCAGTGCGTTGCCTACCTTTGCCTACCTACTTAATTACCTACTAAGAAAAAACCCTTATACACTATTTATTACCATTCGTTTATTTGCTCTGACAGCAATGACACTGTAAAAAGCTAAATTTAAAAAAAAAAAAACTCTTTTAATATGTGAGGTATATCGGGAACCTGTTACAGCATTACGTTAAATAAACCGGCCAAGTGCGAGTCAGGCTCGCGCACTGAGGGTTCCGTACCACCACAAAATACAATAACGATCAATTTAAAAAACCGACTTCAAAATTAGTAAAATATGGCATTTCCATTCCGTGAAATGACAAGGAGGTCATCCAGGTAAGGAATTACCAATTATAACTTGGTAATGAACAGAAATTTGTTATCGACTCGCACTTGGCCATTATTCAGTATTTGTTGTTATACTTTAGAGTATGTACTATAATCATGCTTAGTTTGACGCTTGTACGTATTATCGTTTTACATTAGTAATTTTAATAATATTACGCCGTAATATTACATATTCTATGAAAATTTCAACTGGCTATCTATTACAATTCGAAAGATACAGCCGTTTACAGGTAGGACAGACAGATAGACAGACAGACAATGTCGGCTTAGTAATAGGGTCCTGTTTTTACCCTTTGGGTATAGAACCCCAGAAACCCAACGAAAGTGAACAGAATTCATGGTTTTCATTTTGATTTTTACAATGTTATTACAGCTGTCAGAGCAAATGAATACTTGGACCGAGCTAGCGACAAGTCAACAAAGCGCTTTATGTCGTTTTATAGTTAACAAATTATTTATGTAGTTAAGTATCATAATATAACTTTAAAGTATTCCTGCTAGACAAACATTGATTTTGTGGTTTCCATCTACTACCTATATTACTGTCAAGATACAAGAACCGATTTCAACGCCGAATTACGTCGCACCGTACCTCTACGGCTGATAGCAAAAATAGTATGAGAAATAGTGGAAATCTGCATACCGTAGCCCTTAATTTCGAAATTGCGTGGTGTCCCTTCACTTGCCAGAATTGATTGCGGCAATTTAGTGGGAATGGTATTTATTTAGTTTCTGTCGCCGACGGCCGACAAGCCGCCGAAAGCGCCCTCTTGTGGGATTAACGATAAATTGGGTTGAGTGGTGTGAAGTAAAAATGTATGGCTCAATTTAGGGGCTGGCCTTTTAATGGACCCTAAATAGAGGTTCTGTTTTGTTGAATTTTTAAAAGGATCTTTACTCCATTATATTGTTACAGTGAACAGATTTGTTCCTCTTTTTTGGATAGGGTGAGTCCATGGGGTGCCTCCCATAATAACTTTATCAAATACTAGTAGGCCGCCCCTGCTTCGCATGGGCGAAGCCGGGATATAAAGCCTGTCAACCGGGGATAGTGCAGCATCCCAACAGTGAAAGAATTTTTCAAATCAGTTCAGTGGTTTCGGAGCCTATTCAATGCAAACAAACAAACAATCAAATCTTTTCTCTTTATAATATTAGTATAGAAGTATAGACTAGCTAACCGAACAAATGATGTCATGACCAAATTTTTATGGAAAAAAACCTTTCCAGTTTTTCCGGAGTTTTCTACTTTTCCGGGTAAAATTTTCCAATTTTGTATTCTAAACCTCGCCTGTATGAAGCAAAAAAATATTCAACCCAGTTAAGCAATTTTATTTTGTATACTACTTGTTTGTCCGCCAACTCACCTGATGTTAAGCGATGATGCGGCTTACGATTGAGCACGCTTGCCTAGAAGAAACCGATTCACTCGTGATTTGAATATACACATAACATCGGGGAACACCCATTCTACAAAGTTGCAGTTCGAACAATAAAAGTGGAATCAAAGCGCTTCGTACGGGTTTTCGGAATATCAACCATGCATAAAGTGGTGTTGATTTTTTCTTTACTTTCGTTGTTTTCGAGTTTTTCCGAGGCTACACTTGATTATCACAATTTTTTATATAAAAGTAGTTATAAAAAGTACCTACAAAGTATTATAAAAAAAAACATGTCATTGATATTTAACAATAAGCTAAAGGGCATGTCAGGCGTGGGTTCGAACAACGATGTAAAAGCCGTTGAACCAGAAATATATAATTATATGAGTCGTGGGTGGAATTTGACTGCCCCGTTGGCCCAGTTGGTAGTAAATCTGTTGGTATACGCTTGGGGGCGTGGGTTCGATTCCCACCTATGACAAACATTCATGTGATGAACATTTGTGTTTGTTCTCTCTAGGTGTTAATATATATTTAAGTATGTATTTAAAGATATATATGTATGTATATCAATCAGTCTCTGGCAGTCATAATAACAAGCATTCCTTAGTTAGGAGATGACCGTGTGTGCCAAAATGTCACGAATATCTCGAATATGATATGTAGTCCAAGCACTATAACCTATATGGTAGAAATTAGGCTGGAAACTGTCAGGTGCATTTTTTTCGATAGAATAGATCTATGTTTGATCACCATCTCGCCTGATGATAAGCGACGGTGTAGTCGAGGATGGAACACGTTGATCTAAAAGACATCTATTCACTGTAGCCTTGATTGGCCTTGAAGATGCCTAATTCTCAAAATAAACAATAAAAAAAAATTATTTATGAAATACATACCTTGAATGAAATGAAATGAAATGAAATGATTTTATTTCCAAAATTACAAGTACATCACAATAAAGACTATAAACTAATTACAACATAATGACAACATAATTATATTATATAAATAAATAAATAAATATAATTCTCATAATAATTAATTTGTCTTTGTTTCAGTCATAAATAAATATTTTTCTTTCTTTCTTTTCTTTAATTATTCTTTTATGTATTGTTATTCTCAGAAAACAAGGAGGACGGCAGGGAGACCCAAAACCAAAAGTTGCCTGGCGCTTGGTCGTAGTTTTTTTTATTCTAATAGCGACCGACCAGGCGACTTGGAAACAGTACGTCCATTTCCAGGCGTTTTAGAATATTTCGTATGGCCGAGAAGCTGCCAGTGCGGTTTCGGCACTAAGTTATGTATTTTATGACGGGCTGGCTTAATTGGCTCCATGTTAATGCTAGACATGTATGACCAGACCATGTTATGCTCGGAGTTGTAAGGATAATTAGCGAAGTCGTGGAAATGTTATAATTATAATTCTTAGAGTAGATATTGTCTATATAGTTTAAATGTTCAGTATAGATAATTCAGATATTGTGGAAGAACACCTCAGTAATAAAAATAACTTTCGAGTTAGATACTGTATTTGTTTCACTGGTTACAAAAGGATAGATAATTTACAATTCCTGGGGCCTTACGGACAACAGCTAATTGCGGCACCTAATCCGCTCAGTTGGAAAATCACGCGAACGTGAACCTTATCGCGCCCAGATACGGTGTGCGGTCGCGTGATTTTCCAACTGAACGGATTAGGTGCCGCAATTAGCTGTTGTCCGTAAGGCCCCTGTTATAGTATTTTACTGAATAGTTTAAGTTGAAACCAATCTTTTTCTTCACCATCTTCTTCTTATATATACCTATAAAAGGCGATGTATGTATGCATGCATATCCCTTATGGACTCCAAAATGGCTGGACCTTTTTTGACGGTACTGTCACTGGCACATAGCTGATGTTATAAGGAGTAACTCAGGCTACTTTTTTCATCACGCAGGTGAAACCGCGGTGTGCGGCTAGTGTTTTATAAGAGAATATGGATACTTAGACTGTTCCCTTTCCTGTCAATGAATTATGCACAACGGTACGGACTTAATAAAAATGAGAAAGCAAACTGATTTTAAGCAATTTCAGGTTAATTTAGATGTTCGGAGTTCATAAATATCAGTAGGGGTGAAACTCAGCTTGGGGCAGCTCCCGGGGGGACAGCTGCAGAGAAATGAGTGAATCTATACAATAGATAAACTCAACTACATAGTGTCTGAATGAAATTGAATGTAGTATGAAGGTAGAGTGTCTAGATTAATACTTATATTATATAATATATAGTAGGATAGCATATTGGTCCCTAAAATAAGACGTATATTATTAGAGTAGAGTATAGTAGGTACCTACTTATACGATTTAGGTAAATTGTCGAGACAGAATGAATGGAGCGGAACAGTGCTGTGTGTTGTCTCTCTTATACTGGGTTACGCGTAAAGGGTGCACTAAGCCTCAAAAGGTCCAAATTACTCATAATTATTAACAACTTTCACTATGGGAGCAACTCTAAATTCGGGAAAAAAATATCATCTACTTCATAGGAAACAGTCATTGACACTCGACAAATTGTATAGAGGCATAGATTCAGTATAAATTATAGAGGACTTTTTTTTTGACTGATGATATTTTTTTCGCGATTTCAGAACCCCTATTTGCTTTGCACAGCCTTTCCGCGTAACCCTGTAGATCAGTATATTACAACTATACAGTCCAAATCCGCGTGCTGCATAAGTCATATAGCAAAATTACACAAAAGTCTGAAAACTATAACCCACACTTAACATCGCTGCTATTTTCCCTTCAATTAAGGAATCACCTCACAAATGTCTCCTGACAGCATACCACGGGTTACACGCGTCACAGCCCTTCACCAAGAGCCCTAGAGCCTACCAGCATGTGGTTTGGAAGGCCTTTGTGCGGCCGAAAGCGACCCGGCGCCTGCTGGAGGCTTATTACCGCCCATAAGCCGATCTACAGTGGAATAAACTTGCGAGCTAGTTGCCTCTACGACGTAGAGTTCATTCCAAAACTTTTCAAAGTTCAGTCGAGTCTAGAATTTGGTGCCTGTGTGTATTAATACATTAATATTAATAAGGGGTATAAGGATTAATATCTACTAAAGCTGACTGAGTGAAGCTGGGCTGATGACTATAAAAAAGGCATTTTTTATATTGTGGTACCTTTACAGAATAATGGTAAAGCATACATCCCAACTCGGCATTGAATCGGCATCGCCTCAACTTGAGGAGTTTGGTATTCCTTCTATGAAACTTTAAATTGCAACGCAGATTAACAAGCATCGTAACGGCATCGCCTCGCCTCGGTAAAAGCTAGTACGCGTGAAGTCGCCCTGCCGTAGCTGCGCCGACACCTTGGAGGTGCTGAACCAATCCGGTTTCCGTTCTGCGTTCAGTTGACGGGTGGACGATCCAGCTCTTATGTGTGCGGTGACCACTGACCATTAGACATTCTGATACAGCTCCAATCAGTTTGGCTTTAGTGGATACCAGCCGGGCTAACATGCGCGTTGCGACAAAATTTTGTCGACTCTTTTTATCGTGCCAAAGCGTGACAGGCATATACGAAAACGTAGGCGCCTTATCGCGTTCTCGCTTGAAAAAGTGACGACAAGATTTTGGCAGGCAGGCCTAAAGCAAAATTTTCTTAATCTTATACTTTTCCAGGTTTAATCTAGTACCTCAATTCAGGAAAGTATAATTTAGCGAAAACAATCCTAACGAGCAATTTAGTCGCAGACTTTTTTGCCTGTGAGTCGAGGCCCTTTAAAACGCTTGACTTTTAGCCCTTGTAATTATTATGACAGCCATAATTGAGGGTTTGTCAAATATGTATTAGCAGGCTGAGTGCCGTAGTACAGATTTTATGCGGAAACTTGGTTGACTGAACTTTTTGAAAATGAAATTTGGGTGTCATAAGCAGTTCATCAAAGGATGGTGCTATAATCTTTATAAGGATTATGAGTTGTAAGCTTTTAATCTCGGTGGTGAAGGTCTACCTACCTACCTGTCTAGCTAAGCTTTTACATAGATATTTTAATTTAATTTCTACTGGTTTTGAGATTTAAGGGTTAGTAAGTAGCATATCTTACTTGTGTGACAACCACGCATATCTATATCTATTAAGCAAAGTTACGTAGGTGTAAATATTAAAATCAACTTGCTCCAGTAGAAAACATTTTCCTCTCACGTTTGAATATGTAGGTAGGTCTAACATAGCGATTATGTGGGCGACGCATGTTCGAGTTTACCTCATAATTCGTTGTCAGGAGAGACAGTGACCTACATTAAACCCCTGATAATGTCTGCCCCATATTGTATTGTATGCGATCGGCCGCCACCTACATTAGGCACGCCACTCGGCCGTGCGATGTCAGAATGCGATAATAGGTCGTCTCGTCTCGGGTGCACCGCTGTCGGAAGCTCGCACCGAATAATCGCATCGATCGCCAAAAAACTAACCCACATACGCACTGGCAGCGTAGCCGGAATTATTAATCGCGAGGAGTAAGGGGGCGCGGGTGGCGGCGTAGCGCAGGGCGCAGGCGTGGGCAACCAGCGGGCACTTCGCGAGGAAGGCTCGCGCTCTCCGGCCGCCTCTCGCCGGCGACGCGATGCGCGAGCTTTCGGCCCCGCGGCCGCAAGCGCCGCGCTAACCCTTACCCATGCAGTGGCGAAAACTTACCAGGTTGAAGTCTTCGCCGGGCGGACAGTCACGCGCTCGGAGGATGCTCTGCTGCGGCCGCAGGAAGGTATGCGATCCGATCGATATCACGCGCCGAAACCGTCGCCCCTCCCGGCCCGACGCCGACGCCGTTCGACGACCCCGCCGCCGCTAACGTCTCACCGCTAACACCGTGCCTCTCTAATCTCCTAAGCCTCTCGTGATCACCCTTAACCTGAAACAATCAACGATTTGAAGGAATCACAGTGCCATTCAGTCATAAACTGAATCGACTTCAGCTTATGAATGAGACCGCATGTACTAAGCTCTAGAAGCCAAAATTTCAATCTAGAGCTCAAGTGTTTTTCATATCAACCCGTTTAGACTTGGACGAGGTGACTTGTCAATGACCTAACCGATTCTCTAATCAGTGTCTACCAAATTCATTACTTAATTGCTATTAAATGGTGGCAATTATAGAGGCGGTCATTAGTGAAGCGGCGGCAAAAACGCGGGCGATCTATTCAAGTCAGTCGACTGTTGTCCACCGACATCGATGGAAAATACACAAGTGGAGCGAAGGGTCGTTTAACCCTTCTACAATACTTGTGTTAAAAAACAAACATTTTCGAAACATTTTAGAAATATCTACATCCTTAAAACCCCGTGTTCCTTAAGTTATACATTCAGTAGTGATATTTCCGTATAGGCACTTCTTTCTTGTTTATATTTTTTGAGGGTAGTCGTAGATTGTCTTGCAATTTCTCGCCATCTTGAAATCGCAACGGCGGCATTACTGTGCTGTTACCGTTGAAAATGTGCAGCCGTTATGCACTTATTAACGGTTATTTGATGTGATGTTAAGATATTGTTGCAGGTTATTACTATTTTGTAATCTATATAAATACTAGTCACACAGCGGGCAATGGAGAGAGCTATGCTCGGAGTTTCTTTGCGCGATAAAATCCGAAACGTGGATATTCGCCAAAGAACCAGAGTCACCGACATAGCTGTTAAAATTTGCAAGTTGAAGTGGCAATGGGCAGGCCACATCGCTCGAAGAACCGATAACCGATGGGGAAGAAAGGTTCTGGAGTGGAGACCACGAACCGGAAGACGCAGCGTAGGGAGGCCTCCCACTAGATGGACCGACGACATTGTGAGAGTCGCGGGCATCCAGTGGATGCAAAAGGCAGGCTGTCGTTCAGTGTGGAGGTTAAAGGGGGAGGCCTATGTTCAGCAGTGGACGTCTTCTGGCTGATGATGATGATGATAAATACTAGTTGAATCCCGCGCTGTTACCCGCGATTTTCTAATTTTTCCGTATTTTTGAGGGGAAAAGTACCGTATGTCCGTCTTCAGGATACATACTATCTTCCTGCCAAATTTCGTTAAGATCTGCTTAGCCGTTTAGTCGTGAAAAGTGAACAACATCCAGACAGAGAGACAGAGTTACATTCGCTTTTATAATATTAGTAAGGAAGTAAGGATAAGGATAAAAGCGAAATACGCTCACTCACTGGCTGTCTAACTATCACAGACCTATATCTAAGTCTGTGGACTATATCATCACGAACTATCGAAAACTAATTGATCTACAAAGCTCAAACCAATAGTATTTTTTACAATTTCAAGACATCTCAAGTACTTGCATGTACATAAACCTTACCTCTTTGTTGAAGTCAAAATATTCTCTTGCAAGCTAATCTAATAGTGTTAACACACGAGACGTACATGGTTGACGAACCGCCGTCCAACCAATGGATGGGAGAGAAAAATATATATCTTTCTCTCTCGTTGGTTGGACGGTGGTTCGTCAACCACTTACGCCTTTTGTGTTAACACTACAAGAATCACCCTAAGGTTGCCTGGCAAAAATAGAAAAGCCGGACTCAGTTTTTTTTTGAAGGACATCTAAACCCTGACACTGCTTTAAAAAAAAACATATTTTGGCTACTTTTATTTGTTTATTTATCACTATTCTTTCTTTGAAAGTACTCGCCCGCCGAGTCCCGCTCACCCCGCGCCCGCGAGATCGCAAGTCATGCGTGCGTGTCCGCGCGTTCGCTTTTCGACTAAAAACCCTAAAAAAAGCTGGACAGGCTGGACTTGTATTACTTATATACTACTTATGTTGATGCAGCGATGTACTTGGCCTCCGATACTTAATGACGCCATTCTTCTTTATCTTGCGCAAGTTCACGGCCAATCATGAAAGTCCGTTTTCTGAAAATCATTTCGCACGTCATCTTCCCATCTATATATTATTTATTATATAATATACTATTAAAAATACATTTTATATTTCTTTTATCCACGGATACCGGGATCAGCGGATTAAATTTATTTTTTTAATGAAACGGATCCCGGGATCCGAGGATGCAAACCCTTATAGTACCGCCCTTATACGTAAAAATAATTTAAAATAATTATATTCAAAGTACTCGTAACCGACGAGCTGGTATGAAAAGCCTTATGAAAGTAGCAGCAAATTAATTAAAATAAAATATTATTCTCTTAAACTTGCTTCTAAAATAAAAACAATGCTTATACACATTTCGTATCTATGCTTTTAACGGTGTCCTTGTTATGGTCACACTTTGAATGAGTTATCATGATTGAATGCATATACATTTCATGTCTGTGCTGCTAACCATTGAGGAGTTCCCAAGTCACGACCCAATCCTGAGTGCAGCAACCATCTCATGGTAAAACTGAAAACCGGCTGTCAAAATAAAATACGTACAAAATTTATCTGTGCAGTTGACCTATGAAGAGTTCCTTTATCTGGAGCTAACCCTGGATGTCGATTCAGGTCATGCTTACCATAAAAATGCGTTGTCATGGGAACTGAACCAACATGTGAAAATTCAACTCCGTAGGATAAGAGAAAGTGGTTCTAATTCAGCTGAAAGTATTTTTTAATTAATAGGCTTGCGTTTGACCACCAACTCGCCTGCTGTTAAGCGATGATGCGGTCTACGGTAGAGCACGCTTGCCTAGAAGAAACCGATTCACTCGTGTTTTGAAGATACCCAGATTGATACCCCACAGACTAGCAGTTAGCTTAATAAAAGTGAAATCAAAGCGCTTCAAATATTTGAAACAAATAAACATACAAACATTACCAGTTTAATAAAAGCTTGTAAAAACATTAAGACTCAGTTCATTATTTGAAGATTGAAAGGAAGACATTAGGTTGGCTACGCAACATGTCTTAGATCATGCGAGATCTAGAGTCTAGACCTTTATGATTTGATCATCAGAGCAAGTCCAGATGTTACTCGATGACCTAATAAGGTACGTGAACCAAAGGGCACCCTTAATGTCTTACGTCTGACATTGAGAATGAATCTTAAAGCAGGTCGTTAGCTTTAGGTATGCGTTGCTCGTGACTTTTTTCGCTATTGAGTTAAACTGCTGCTTAATCTTTGTGATAGTTGAGTTTATTTGACTTTAATTATTTATTTGAATGAGCTGGTAATTTGTTTGCAGTTGTTCGAATGGGTACGTGTTTTGATTGGTTTTTAGAAGTCTAGTTGCTTGTATTGTAGTCTGATGGTGTTTTTTTTTCTAGGAATAAGAAATGTTGTTCTGAAATTTCGTTCTCTAGCTTAGTCGAACAAGTAGGTGTTTTGATTGAATTTTAGAAGTCTAGTTGCTTGAATTGTAATCTTAAGTTGAATTTTTTTTCTGCGAATAAGAAATGTTCTGACATCTAGTTCGAGCTTCGTCGAATGTATTCGTGTTTTGATTGGTTTTTAGTAGTCTAGTTGCTTGTATTGTAATTTAATAGTGCTTTTTTCTGGGAATAAGAAATGTTGTTTTGACACTAGCTCTAGCTTGGTAGAATAGTTTTATGTTTTTGATTGGTTTTTAGAAGTCTTAGTTACTAGTATAGTAGTATAATGTTAAAAAATATTCTGGGAGTAACAAATATTGTTCTGATACTAGCTCTAGCTTGGTCGCATGCATGTTTTGATTGGTTTTTAGAAGTCTATAGTTGCTTGCATTGTAGTCTCATATTGGTTTTTTTCTGGTAATAAGAAATGTTGTTCTGACAATAGCTCTAGCTTGGTCGAATGGGTTCGTGTTTAAGATTGGTTTTTAGAAATGTAGTTGTTGTATTGTAGACTAATCGTGTTTTTTTTTCTGGGAGTAAGAAATGCTGTTCTGACTTTAGCTCTAGTTTTGTAAAATTGGTTTGTGTTTTGATTGGTTTTTATAAGTCTTAGTCACTAGTATTGTAGTATATAATGTTAAAAAAATATTCTGGGAGTAAGGAGTATTGTTCTGATACTAGCTCTAGCTTGGTCACATGCGTGTTTTGATTGGTTTTTAGAAGTCTAGTTGCTTACATTGTAGTCTAATAGTGGGTTTTTTTCTGGTAATAAGAAATGTTGTTCTGACACTAGCTCTAGCTTGGTTGAATGCGTTTGTGTTTTGGATAGTTTTTAGTAGTCTTCGTTACTTGTATTGTAGTCTAATGGTGTTTTTTTCTGGAAATAAGAAATGTTGTTCTGACACTTACAGTCTAGCTTGGTCATTGTGCCACATCTTTTTTATTCTTTTTGCATTATGCTGATACAAAATAATTATCTTCTGTCTGTCTTTAGCTCGCCCCGTAGGGTCGCCGTCATGTTAACCGCTATAAAAGTTTTGGCTTCGTTTTTATGACCGCCGGCCGCTTGCCAGTCAACTCTCTTTGGGGATGCGGTCGTCGGTGTGATTCCCACCACCATTTGGAAAGGGGCTTGAGAATACAAGACAAAATGCACCCCGTATGTTCGCTAAGTTAGTTAGTCTGTTCTTGCAGTTTCATTTGGAAACCAGTTTCCGATGCAAGCTAGGTGAGGCTTGTACTTGATTAATAATAAAACATTAGGTATTATACGAATATCGTAAGGAAAATGGTATGTCCAAAAATATCATAAGCTAAAGGACATATTATGACATTCAACGTGTAACGTGCAACATGCAATGGGCCAACATGGTGGATTAGAGCCCATGTTCTCTCTCTGAGAGAAGGCCCGTTTCCTATCAGTGAGAACTGATAGGCTGGTAGGTAATAATGATCATGATGCAAATATAGGTTAACTAAAGTTATAAGATTATTTACGAGATATTTACCGTGCGGTAAGATTGTGGAATGAGCTGCCGATAATAATAATTTATCTTTAGTGAATGGTGATATTTTAAAAGTGTTATATATAGTCAAATATAGGTTGTCACATAGGATCCTAAAGAGTAAAAGCTATTAAAAAACATTAAAATTACACTGCTACGTATAAAGTTGTGTGATTGATTGATTGATTGATTAACTCTTTATTGTCCACACCATTCGTTCTTAATTTGATACAGAGGACAAAAAACTCTTTAAAAAAAACCTAGTGTAACAACTGGCGGCCTTATCGCTAAAAGCGATCTCTTCCAGGCAACCTTAGGATTGAAAGGATTTATAGAAGACGTAGAAGACGGGGTGTGCAATTGAGGATATACTATAAAATTTTGATCATAATAAAAAAAATACACGTTGACTTGAGAACCACTTTCTTTTTTCGTCGGTTAAAAAGTTAGTTAGTTGACATGTAATTATTAATATGAATAAAATTATCATTATCATTATCATCATTCCAGCCACAGGTCTGCAAATCACGAGTGAATCAGTTTGTTATAGGCAAGGGTGCTCCATCGTACTGTATAATCTACTATTATACTAAAAACATGCATCGTAGCGACTGAAGTGAACAGTTAACAATTAAGGTGTATTATCGGCTTATGTCGCCTACCATTATGTAGGTCACTCAGGCCAAAGGGGCGATCGAAGGCCACGTCGCTTATTTAAAAACAAACTAATGGAGTTTCACTGTAGTGGAGATAATTTTAATACTCATATCGTGTGAGTAGTATACTTGCTTAAAGTTAAACTATAGCCATCGCGTTACCAACTGAGTCGTAGGGCCATAAACGTCATACCACAAGACCTGTAAGTGCGAGCGAGATAGACAGAATATGACATGTGTGTGCGAGCGAGATAGACAGACAATGATTTATGACCTGACGACTCAGATGGTAATGCGTTTACTATAGTAAAATATCTGAAGTATTTATAAATTCATCGTAAAGTAGAGACTTGTGATTGAAGTAAGGTACTGGCGTCGATTCTGGCATACCACTCACTAAACTAAACCGATCTAACAGGACTAAAATTATCTGCCTCTCTTTTCATTTTAATATGTGAAACAAGGATGGCAACATTTTTAGAGCTGTCAAATTTAGTTAAGTTTAGTTTAGAGTACATCAGAATCGATGCCACTATGAAATTTTAATTCAACTAACTGCACCCCGCGGTTTCATCCGCGTGGATACCCTTGATAAAAGTAATTTAAGTTACTCTTTATAACATCAGCTATCTGCTAGGAAAAGTTCCGTCAAAATAGGTTCAGCCGTTTTGAAGTCCATAGACACTTCGATTTTTATGGTTTCTACATAAATGGTTCATGTCATTATTTACACCCCACTTAATCCTATCATTTGTTCCGTTAGAAACAAGAAAATTACATGTCAGTAAATATATACGTGCGTGGTTAGAGGGACATTACAGTAATCAAAGCCCTAGCTCTGAATAATAAACTAGCATTGTAGGGTCGGAGCGTGAAGGGACTGATTTTCTATTGACACTAACTTTACTGTTGCTGACGAGTTGACTAGACGTTGGGCTGTTTTATTTATTTACTGACTAGCTGACCTGACAGACGTTGTCCTGTCTTACAATTGTCAAACACGCAAAGTTAAAATTGTAAATCGTATTTTTTTTCACCTTTTACATTATTGGAGTTTTAGTAATATAGTAATAATTCCTATTTAAAAAAAAAAAAAAATTATATAGCCTATGTTACCCGGAGATAATGTAGCTTCCCTACAGTGAAAGAATTTTTAAAATCGGTTCAGTAGTTTCGGAGCCTATTCAATGCAAACAAACAAACAATCAAATTTTTCCTCTTTATAATCTATACTAATATTATAAGGAGGAAAGATTTGATTGTTTGTTTGTTTGTTTGCATTGAATAGGCCCCGAAACTACTGAACCGATTTGAAAAATTATTTCACTGACGGGAAGCTACACTATCCCCAGGTGACATAGGCTATAATCTATACCCGTGCGAAGCTGGGGCGGACCGCTAGTATTAGTATAAGTATAGATGTATTTTATGCTCTAAAATAAATAAAACTAATATCATTGTCACATTAAATGCAAAGAATTTATATTAATAAAATCCATATCAATAAATCAAGAAGTATTTATATATTTTTAATTTTTTTTAATAGAGTGGTAAAAATTAATTTAGTGAATAAGTACCAATGACCGCTTTTCAGTATTACAGCCGTTCTGTGTATTTCCATATATCCCTGTTATCTGTGATACCCGACTGCCTCAGAAGAATAGGGATGCTTTTGCATACTACTAGCATACTAGCTGCGCCCCGCGGTATCACCCGCGTAGTGATGAAAAATGGGAATGATGATGACGAAAAGTACTCTTGAACTACACCCATGCAAAAAATCAGGTCGATCCGTTGTTCCGTTGCAGCGTGAAATAGGAACAAACATCTATACAACCATACATACAAACTTTCGCGTTTATAATATTAGTAGGATTACATTAAGCATTCCTAACTCGTTCATAGCATCCTTTGTAAGTAAAACTCTTATCTATTCTGTGTATGTGAAATATGACGTCATTGAAGCAGGTCCGTGGGCGGACGCCGGACCACGCTTGTCACTGCTCATGAATGGAAACAATGGTAGATAAATTCTAGTAATATTACTGATGGGTCAGAGTTCACGGACATTGCATAACTGACGTGCTCGTAGTAGGAATTGGTACTTATTGAACTCAATTAGAGTTCATTTATGAACGTGTTTGTACATGAGCTTAGGTAGGACTAGGGTTATTTGGCTTGTTGAGCAGTGAATGTGTTTATAAAACCATTACAATCGTAGCAACTGTGGCTCGATGAACTTTTTTATAAAACAGGCTTGCTTATCAAGCGTTTAATATACTTTAACAAATACAATTAACGTCTACAGTAGAGTCGTAGCATATGCTACGATCTACGAGCTTCGTAGCCGTAGCGCCGTAGCACGGGTAGGGTAGATCCCTAACCGTTTACTATCCCTTCTGTACGTTCAATCATCATCATCAGCCAGAAGACGTCCACTGCTGAACATATGCCTCCCCCTTTAACCTCCACACTGAACGACAGCCTGCCTGCATCCACTGGATGCCCGCGACACTCACAATGTCGTCGGTCCATCTAGTGGGAGGCATCCCTACGCTGCGTCTTCCGGTTCGTGATCTCCACGGTGGTTGTTACGTTCAATACGAGTGCGCAAAGATTTACCGACCTACTTAGGTAAAAATATACTTTTATACTAATTGATACTTGAATAAATATACAAGATATCATGAACCACAACTTAAAAAAACACACTGCCTAATTTTGTGTGGACGTTTGAGCCCAGTTTAGATGACAATAGCAAATTATCTAATTAAGTATAAACACAAAATTTGCCTGCGAGAGTTTTACGAGAAACAACTTGATGATGATGATGAAGAAGATGATACGTAGAGATTAAAAAAAAATTGAAGCCTTTACTTTCAATACAAATACACATCTATTTACTAGAGAAATTGAATGTTCTTTAGATCTTTCTATTTGATAGAATTAAAACGCCAAAAATCCAGTTCTTGTTGGGTTTTTTCGTGAAAAACAGTAGCTAGTCTATTTTCGTACAGTAGTTAGTCTAGATACATTCGGCAAGTGTGCGCAAGAGCTTCATGATCTTATTCCAGTCTCTTTCTTTTACTACAGGACAAGTAGAATAACTACACACTACCACCCCTTCCTCGTGGAAATTCCAAAGATTCGTACACAAATACACAATGATTTGGGTCGTCATTTATGATACGTACTGCCCAAGAATGGAACTCCCTGCCACCCTTCTTGTTTCCTGACAACTACAATCATCTTCAAGGTAGAGTGAATAGATTTCTTCTAGATCTATGTTCCATTCTCAGCCACGCGTCACTTAACATCAGGCAAGTTGGAGGCCAAACGTAGATCTATTTTGTATAAAAAATATTATGAGCCCTATTATGATTAAGGTTTCATTTTCACATATTTGGGTTCGAGATCAAGTAGGTACTGATCACCACCCCATAGTATGTTCGTCATCTAACAGAGGACTCTGTATACTCATATAATATATTATGTTTTGCTTTTACAGGTAATCTTATACAGTGAACCAATCAGTTTTTAATCTTATATAGATATTAGTTCGTGGCTCCAACAGTAGATATGGAAATTCGATGCAATTATAAAATCATTATCGTTTGTCTACATATTGGTTTTTATGGGAATTTAAACGTACCTTTACAACCCTTATTGTAAAGTGATCATAGCTGATATGAACTATATGTTGAATATTAATATGAAAAATGATAATATGATAAGTGTTCCTGGGTAGTGATTTTATTTTATAGTAACAATCAAAATTAATGATACCTTCTTTGAACAGTATTTTTTTCTTTTACTTTAAGAGCTCGTAATGACCACGGTTGCTTTAAAATTCACCAAGAAGGGGCCTATTATGTAAGAGTACATTACCCTACGGCCTTATAATACTTATGTATCCAAACTGTTTAGAATTGCCGCTCTACCTAATTTGCAGTCAGAGCGTTTTATTTATTGCTTATTTATTTATTTTATTATATATAGCCCGTTGGTCCAGTTGGTAGTAAACCTGCCTTCTGCGCTTGGGGGTTTGGGTTCGATTCCCACCTAGGGCAAACATTTCTGTGATGAACATTTGTGTTTCTTCTATATCTGGGTGTTAATATCTATTTAAGTATGCCGCCAGCATGCTGGGTACGCTGCCAACTGGTAGTGGGCTTGAGCATTTGGATTGTCTTCAGACCTTCAACGGTCTATGGGCAGTCTAACTGTGTTTGTCAAAGTTTTAGCTTGTATTTTTTGTAGTTAATAAAGGCTTTTGCCATTTAAGTATGTATTTAAAAATATATATGTATGTATGTATATCAGTCTCTGGCAGCCATATCACAAGCTTTGCTTAGTTTGGGGTCCGATGACCGTGTGTGTAAAAGTTTCCCGAATATTTACTTATTTATTATATTTATATATATCTACATAGTATAAATTATATATAGCCTATGTTAACCGGGGATAGTGCAGCATCCCAACAGTGAAAGAATTTTTCAAATCGGTTCAGTAGAGTCGGAGCCTATTCAATGCAAACAAAAAAACAAACAAACAATCAAATCTTTCCTCTTTATAATATTAGTATAGATTGAAGATTTTTTTATATAACTTGTTAAAGGGCACGGAACCGCCAGTCTGTCGAGCAGATTAAAAATAATAATTATATAAATGTAATATCTTTTTGATTTCTTAGGTTTTTACTATCATAACACATTGAAATTTAACACTTTTAGTCACTACTGTACAACCTTAAATAATATAAAATACACGCATCATCATCAGCCAGAAGACGTCCACTGCTGAACATAGGCCTCCTCCTTTAACCTCCACACTGAACGACAGCCTGCCTTTTGCATCCACTGGATGCCCGCGACTCACGCGAAAATACACGCGATAAAAGATAATTATTCAAAAGTTTAATTTCAATACCTATACCTTATAGTCCATGCTTACGTAGTGTTTCGGTACCTATCTAGGTATACCAATTAGTCTTCGTTTTTATTTAAGGGTTGTTCTATATCTCATAACTAGGTGAATTGACGTCACAGAAGGCTAGTGATCAATCATGATATCTTATTTATTTTGTTTTACAGCAAGCTCACAAACGTGACCTACCAAAGATACGTAAAACAAACGTCCCTTCCCGATTGAAAAATCGGGTTACGGCGCTCATAAAAAGCATCTTTAAAATGAGACCGTAAAAAATCTATCAATATAGCAATATAGCTGTTTGGCACTGAAGTCTGTCACAGTTATTTCACGCTTTCACTTCGCTTCTTATCGCCGAGCAACAGGGTTTATTTTCGTTTGCCAAGTTTAAGGTATTTAAGCTTTAGTGCTTCAGAGTTCGTCTAGAGCTCTTTAGAGTTCGAGTTGGCACCAAATTTTAGGTTTCAACGCTTCTCATTAGGCGTCGCTCACAGAGACAGGGGAGAGGGGTGGACAGGGTAGGGGGTTGAGACTGGTGAGGCGACAGACCGAGACTATTGTGATTTAAGACGAAGCGTTTGTTCAGCGGCTCTTTGCTTTATGTGTGATCTGTACACAGAGTGTCTGAAGTAGATATACGAATGCTCCATCTCACTTAGGAGTATTAGCTTGTTGGATGTTGAATCGTCTATTATGGGAACGTATCTTAGATGGAAAGAAACAGTCCTTTATAGGAATTAATGATGTTTATCTTTTTGAAATGATTAATGTTTCTATACTGTGTGGGTCCAGGGCCAGGAAAAGTGGTATACGAGAAGACGAGAACGGAGGTCAAAAAGATAAACAAAAACAAAAATGGATCGAAAAAATGGTCAAAAAATTGAAAAAAAAAGAATTGAAAGGAATGGAATGGTTAATTCCATAAATCTTAATGGATGGCCAAAATGATGAATATGATGGGTGTTTTTTCAACCTCTTTCAAAAATAAAGTTTTTGATTTGACTATTTTAATTGTGTGTGTTACACGATAACTTCGCCAATTGTGATCAGTTTTAACGGACTTCGAAAAAGGAGGAAGGTTCTCAATGTATGTACAGCGATTACACCTCGAAGTGATTACACATTTTTTTTTATTAGGGATCAGTCGTTTTTTAACCAGCTCATATAAAAGCTAGAGCACCTACGAATTACGCGATGAAAAATGACTACAATTTACAGCGATTACGTACACCAATTTGCGTGTTTCTTTTTTATTTTGTAGTTAATGATCTTTTTATTGAAAAGGTATCTTTTTTTAAATTGTTTATTTATTCTCCACGGAAAAGGTATCTAAGTGGTGGATATTTCATCTTTTAGGGTGGAAAACACAGGTTGAATCCTTTTATTGTGCTTTCTGTGAAATCAGTTGTAATATATAATAATAATATTATCAATAAATATTATGATGATGATTATATTTAAAAAAAACTCCACTATTATTATAGTCATGTGCATTTTATTGAAGTCAAAACAAAATTATTGCGTTGTTATCAGTAATCACAAAAATAAGAATCAAGAAAACGAAACCTCTACCTACACCACTAAGCTATAATGTCGTTATACAATCTAATTAATATTAACCACAGTTAAAATAACGTCCAACCCCGCCCAAAAACAGCAATAAAACCATTTATGATTGTTGTGTTTAACGTATCAAATTAAAACGTGGTTATTTATGGCTGAAAACATAAAAAAGTCTGTTTAAAAATTCCGAAAAGCGGCACGGCATTTTCCGACGAAAATAATTAGTATTCCCGGCGGTCCTTTTAGTATCTGTGTATAGTCAGCAGCATCAGAAAATTCACTAAAGTCATAATTCATCCACCAGGAGAGACTTTTATAGGTATCTGACTGAATGGGTGTTCTCCGATAGTTACAATCTGGGTGACTTCAAATAGGTTTATAGACATTTATTCTCATATAAGATGTTACATCACTTCCATGAGAACACTGCTAACAATAAATTTATAGTTCGTCGTCGCAAAAATAACTTAATAAATTACAATACAAACATGTAGAACAAAACAATAAGTATATAAAGTAAATAACATCCATCCAATTATTATTCGTCCAATACATCTGCTTTCGTTTTATGTTGTCATAACATGCTCAGCAAGTAGCTTTAAAATAAAATAAAGAAAGATTTCTTTTAGACAAGCATGCTCTTTCATAGACCGCATTATCGCTTAATATCAGGCAAGTTGGAGGCAAAACGCAAGCCTATCCATATATCCTTACTAATATTATAAAAGCGAAAGTAACTCTGTCTCTCTGTCTCTCTGTCTGGATGTTTGTTGTGTTTTCACGGCTAAACGGCTGAACGGATCTTAGTAAAATTTGATAAAGAGTATATCACAGCTGTATATCACAGAGATGGACAGAATACTTTTTGACGATTTTTTTATTATTTTATGAAATTCTGGAAAATAAACGAAAATAATAGGACATTTTGGCGCACTGATACTTTGTAGAAGGTTCTTACGGAAAGAAAAATTAAGAAGAAATTGCCCAGAAAAAAATTGCCAAAAAATTCAGAATACTTAACGACGATTTTAACTCCCGGCTGAAACTGCAGGGCGCAGCTAGTTATTAAATAAAATAAAAAAAGTCGTCAAACATAATACATACATAAATTAAATTTTTGTCAAGAAATGTGTTGGAAAAGTAAACGTTACGTGGTCACTTTTTATATGTCATGGATCTGATAATTAACTCTCAATAATTGCTAATCAAGTCTCGAGTGACCTTGAATAATGGTAATTTCCATGGGAATTCACAAAATAAAAACTTACGTGTAAAACGTTATACGCACCTTGAATTTAGTCGATCTTTTTGAAATGAATTCGTGCATTTCAAAAGATTTCGAAGCGTGAAATTATTTTAATGAAGTTATCTCGTCCTGTTTAAATACTTCTGCCGCTGAGTGTACCGACTGACGGGTCGGTGTGAGCAGGGATGCTAATAGCTAAAAGCCTTGGTCGTCGCTTCACTTATCTGTCAATTAGAGAGGCAATTTTATGATGATGCATGCTGTCCTGCTGATGTGATTAATTGTCTTCAATGTACGATGAAATTTAATTTTTTTATCCAGTTTTATTGTTCTACTTTCGCAGCTTTGTTCAGAAACGGCTAATAAATATGTTGCACCTAAATAGGTTCTTTATCTTGTTTTTACGCGATACATTTGTCGTCAGCGAGGAGTCGAGCGATGGTGGTCGAGTGGTTGCATGTGTGCTTTATAATCTGACGGCACCCGGTTCGAACCAAAGCCCTGTACCAATTACTTATTTAGTAATTAAATAGATGATGTGTAGTTTTTGATGACTTCGCTCAAAACGGTAAAAGGGAAAATATCTTATGAGGAAATTGGTATGTCCAACAACCTCAAAAGTTCAAAGACATATGACATTCAACAGCATGCACTGGGCCAATACGTTGGATTAGGGCCCATTCTCTCTCTCTCTCTCTCTCTCTCTCTCTCTCTGAGATAGCCTGTGTCCCAGCAGTGGGAACATAAAAGACTGATAATGATGACGACGAGAAGTCATCAGAGCACTTTTTAGCATTGATTAGGTATCTTGTAGAACGTTTATGCTTAAGGTCCAACGTCCACTGAAGAGTCAAGACAGCGTCACCTCTTTTCGGGAAGCTTAAAACTTGTTTTACCACGTTTCCATGCCTAGTCGCGTCTCTGCCGTCTCTAAACTGTTTTGAAACTAGTAAATGAGGTTCTATTTTGAAGCCATATAAAGAAAAAGTTGCAGCTTGTATGTCGCAACGCCGCCGCCTCGATTGTCCAGTCGGCGTTGTGCCTAACTAAGGTGATATTCTGTTTTACGCTAAAAGTGTAGGCATCAAGTTCATTGTTTCATTTTAATATTAAGTGAAATAGATATTCAAACTTTATTAATAAGACTTACCTACAAAAAGTTTATTTCATTACTTCTTAATTTGAAGTCGGTAAGTAATCTGCTTTAAGTTTATAGAACTTTAAATCAATATTAAATTACTCTCGAGTTGTAGAATGTTTTAATTTTTTATCGGAGCTCAAGTTTAATGGGCATTTATGGATTTGAAGATTAGGGGGGCATTTAAACTTTGCCTTTCTGAATTAGGTTATTTATGAGAACTTTGATAATTTTAGATACCAAAAGAAACTTAAGTACTTATCTTGACAACATATTTTCAGTCTTACCTTGAACTCAAATCCCACTGTAATTGATGAAACTACAAGTTATACATTGTTTTTTTAAACCTTTGATAAAAGAGCTGTTAATTCTCAAACAGTGAAACAGAATTCCTTGAATAATAAAAATTAAGACTATCAATCAAGTAACCTTAATTTCAAACAAAAATCTAAATCAATATCTGTTTGGTGGTTTGGAATTTACGATGCCACAGACAGACACACAGATACACACAATTTAAATTAATAATACTCCTCTGTAGGTTTTGAAGGTTAAAATTTAGTTTTGCAAATAAAATAGATGATTTTTTTTCTGTGAAATTATGTTTTATTGCCTATTCAAATATTAAATTTTTTCATAGGTAAATAAATAGATAAAGAAAGAACGCCAACTAAAAAATTTCACAATAGAAAGAAAAGTAGATAAATAACACTAAAAGAAAGACTCACACGAAAATATACAATAATAAGAAAGCTAAGTTTGTTAAATAATATAAAAGAAAAAGTAAGTAGAGATAAAGATTCGAATATGAGAAATAATTTTTGTTCACAAGCTTCTTCTGTAAATCCCGAATAAAACAAACCGTGTGAAAATTACGCCAATTTCGGTGATACGCTGAACCTAACATAAATTTATTGTAATGAATAAATTAAATCTAATTTAAATTTCTAAAGAACCAAAACTAAAAGTAGGTAAAACAGTTTTCGTCTACTGAAAGTTTCTGTATCATAAATTGTAGAGTTTGAGCGAGAGCGGGCGTGGCTTAAACATCTGCTGGCGACACGCAAAGTCGGCCTAATGAGCGCCCGCATCTTAACTCGAAATAAAACCTCTATTACGACAGATCAAAGACCACTTTCCTTCTACACTTCACATAAAATGTATGAAGTGCACTGAGAGTAGGACAAGAAGTTTTTGTACAGTTTTGCTATAGTTTTGTTCTTTCTCGGAACGAGCCTTCAAAGACAGATTTTTGCGTTATCAAAGTCTTCTTATAAGTCAAGTTTTTCCTTTTATTTCTAGCAATACGGATTTTTCTCCCTATGAACCTTCGCCAGCCTTTCTATTACCACTATATACACTATGAAATAGTCAAGAAATATATAATATTGCCATAGACTACGTTTTTTCTTTGGTGTTACAGCGTGGGACAAACAAAATATGCACAGTCAATATATATCGGCTAAGTGTGAGTCGGATTTCCAAAAATCCCAAACGTAATGCTAGTTTTTTTTAAAGGTGCTTCATACAAAAAGAGAAATTGTGTCAACGGGACCAATATTACTAAGTCTACACAGTCTGTCTGCCCTACCTTTTAACAGCCGTATTTTTTGAATTGTAATAGAATGTTCACAGTATATGTAATGTGATAGCTGATTAATTAAGAAATAATAATTATAGTAATAAAAAAAATAAAGGTTAATTCCCCATCTAACAAACAATATTTTTAACGTATAGTTGTCTTTGCTTTGGTGTAAAAACGGAAATAAGTACACGCGTCAAATTTGGCATGATCATAGTACACAGTACACACTCTAAAATAAAATATCAAATAATAAACACTGACCAAGAGCCGAGCGCTAAAAGATCCTGAATTTAATGAAAAAAAACACATTTTTGTGTGCGGAAACTGGGGAACCCTCGGTGCACTGTTCTAACTATTACTTTGCCAATTATCAAATTAATAAATGCGACAGTTTGAAAGATTTTAAAAATGTAAGATAGCGGGTAAAACCGCGAGGCGTAGGTAGTTACATAATAAATATGCACATAACTAATTACATCAACTCGATTCAAGATAGATTAAAAATAAAGCATTAAAATATGAGCTCTATATCGTTTCTGGTACAGTAGAATTTCAAATGTAGATTACATCTAAAAGTAGATTTTTATAATGGTACGGAACGCCAATTTAGTTACCACGCCACCAAAAGATGAACATAACGTCGTGTTGAAAACTTCATAATGGGAGAGACGTGGGAAGTGAGCGAAGTGCCATTAATGGCACACTTAGATGTAAGGAGACTTTGGGAAACTCTCGTGACGTAGGTGGATTTTACAAAAAAATATAAAAATCGACTTAAAAGCAATACAATACACGGGATTTTTCCCTAATTTTCCACCCTTAGAGGTGGAATATAAGTGTCTTCAAATTTAAATGAGACCACCCTCAAAATATAATGCTGAATCAACTAATTATTATGAACCTACCATATTCCCACAGCTGGGACACAAGTCTTATCTCAGAGAGACAGAGAGATGGGCCCATGCTGGCCCAGTGCATATTGGTGAGTGTGATTTGTCTACGAACTTTCGAGGTTCTTGGATATACTGGTTTTCTTACGATGTTCTCCTTCACCGTTTTAGAGTGATGGCATTGAAACTGAAAAATTAAAAATCTAAACACAAAATGAAATATTCCATACCCTAACTTAATTTTTTTATTCCACTTATCTTAACATTTTTAACGATTATTTAAATTCACAACCGTTTGTTAAGATTCTTCTCGGAATGGTTTCAAAGTAAAACAAGCCGATAAGCGGATTAGAAATCCTTAACTTTGCTTTGGAAACGATCTTTCAAACGCTTTCAATTACTCAAGAGCGCAAGCCGTACCTACTTAAAAGATTTCTGACTCACTTGGCTCGAGTGTTACTAAAGAAATGCAACCTAAATAACATGAGACGATGACTCACGTAATCCTTTGGATTTGACACCTTACTGTCACGGATAATTCCACACTTGGCTGAGTCGGAACACTTTAACAATTCGTCGCCAAAGTATATGCATAGGAGTAGGTAAGTATATTATACCTACTTACCTACTCCCATTAGTAGATACTAAATTACTCATAGGTAGAGATTACCTCTAAGACTAATTATTGACGAATGATCAGAAATTAATTGGGTTTTTTAATAAACTAAGTAAGATTTTGTTGACGACAATAAAAGAAGTCTGAGTAAAATTATTCTAATGTCATCTCGTTATATTAAAATAAAATTAAACCACAAAGAGCCAGACGTACCTATGCAAGATTACATACACCCACCTACCCAATTTATTAAGAAAACAGAAGCAAATAAGTTTAAAGTTATGAATATATTATTCTGGGGAATATGAGAATATATGTTGTAGCTAGATTATTTTGATCTAGGTATGTACTTTTTATAGGTAGATATTATATTTATTGTTAACGTTTAAAATTAAGTTTTTTATTTAGTTTGTATTGCAGCTCCACGGACTCCAGGGTTCGTGCCCTTTATCAACTTAAAAAAATTGTTTTATTTTATTTTACAAGGAAAACATACAGGTGCTAATTAATACAGTAGATATGAGATAAACAGTTACATAAAAGCCAAAAACATGTTTTCACTAATACAAGCTAGAAATTGTGTAAATGCCCCGTTGCAACACCACCTAGTGCCTGGATGGATCTTTACATAAGAGATAATAAATTAGTTACCAGAAAGAAAAAAATAAATAAATAACATACAAATTACACATACATAAAACCTAATACACGTTAAAAAACAAATTAGATTTAATTTTACGTTTTTTGCCATTTTAATTTTTAGTATTATCAAATTTTACTTTTAATGTGTCAAAGAAGTTTTTGGGAATTGTATTTTTAAAAGTGTTATGCCTCATCATAAATAAGTCAACTTTGGTTGAATAGTTGCTATTGAAATTGATTAATGTGCGAATAAAGAATAAATTTTTACGATAATTAGTTTCGTATCGTGGAGTATACAGCCGAAGATTACTAGATTTTATAAGTTTGTTTAGTATAACAAATATAATACAAGACTTTACATGAAGTATACAACATGCATTCCTTATTATACTTCTATTTTGTTGCGTGTATACACCAAGCAGTCTAACTCCCGCAAGCGGCACCCGTTCACAAGTTTAGGCATGTGCCAGCCATCGCTCTCCTCAACCATATTTGAGGGAAGAGGGCGACCGATACAACGCCGCCGCAAGAAGGAACCTTTACGCGAACGTTGGTGCTCTGAGTATACAACATTTTAAAGTTCAGACAATTCAAAATTCTTATTATAGAATCTGTTTATCTGTTCTGCCAATGTCCGTTTCGTGGCACCTTCGTAAATGGTATTATTATACGTGAAATAATAATATGATCGGTGTTCAGCTTACAAGTCTACAGTTGATTATTCTAAAACAAAAGAGACAAGACAGATAAGATAAACACAAGTAATAGTAGGACATAAAAGTTATATTATAGGATGATATAATTTTAATAATGTTAATACAACTAGTATGCAAAGGTGTTACTTACAGATTACAATCAAAGATTATTCATATATTTATACCTATACATAATTTACATAATATACAATTAATCAATGGGGTAAAGGTAGGACATGCTATATACTAGGAGGGGAGAATATCATGAAACCATTTTCAATTCAGGACAAGCGAAAAATATGTGGTCCACGTTTCCTTTGTCTTTGCAAACCAGAACAGAAAATGATGTACCAAACGTCACTTTTATATTACAGTCAAATTAATTCTTCGTCCCCACTTTACATGTTCCCATCTTGTTTATTGTATTTAAAATATATAGGTAAGACACAGGTACATACCGTCTTCTGGAACCTAAATATTCAACTATATTTCAAAAGTACTAAGGTTTTGTTTGATCTTTGTGAGTTGTCTAATCTTTCATTAACCCCACACGTGTCAAAATATCTTAATTTGAATAATGTCGCCATTAAAGCATCTAAAACGGCGCTTACGAACTGTATAAACATTTAATACTCGCGATTCCGCCAGAAGCTAAGAGAGTCTGGTGATGTTAACCCTTTCGTCAAAGGAATTCCAGCAAAGTTGTAGGTATTGTTTACAACACAAGCCTTTTGTCATGTAAATAGGTATACGTTGAGAATAAATTAACCGCATCAAAGTAAATGTTTTTGGGGCGATGAAGTTCAAATGAAACGATTATTTGGTATTTTGAATGTTTCTGCTTCTGTGTATTGACGAAAATTTAGGAAACGTTTGTTTTAGAAGGTTCCAGTTATAAAAGTAATATTTTTGTAATGCTAACCACTAAGGCCAATAAAAACATCGGTCAAGGGCGAGTCAGACTAGCGCACTTCACCCAAATAATTTGTTTTCTTTTATTCATTTTAGAATATCAAGCGCGCACCCGTCTCTTACTTGGCCAATGTCAATTAATTGTGGTTTTACTTAAGAGTGTTTACTATAATCAAACTAAGTTTTATACTCAAGAGCAAAGACAAAAACACGTTAACGTAATTTAGCTTGTACGTATTACCGTTTTTACAATGCAGAAAAGATAAACACGTTCGTTGTATTAATTTATTTTTATGACAATTTCAACTGTGTGTCTTATTCGGGTCAAAAGAGGACATACAGACATACCCTTTGGGTACGTAATCCTAAAAAGTATCCAATATCTTTCAATGTAAAAAAAAGGTTTGATATTTAAAAGAGCATCTTGTAAAACAAGTTTCAAATAACTCTTGCAAAAAAAAAAAACATCAACAATAAATTACCTGTCAGTTCAAATAAGAAATACTGTATTCAGTTCTTAGAACAATTGTGAGCACCAGTTTCCAGCTTCAATTACTGAAAGATTATTTACTACTTATGTCATGGTCGCCCGTCAGACTTCTAAGTAATGGGTCTAGCTTGACGTCTGTCGGCGCCTGTCTCGATCTTGCTAAGATTTCACAATCGTTATTGGCTGTTATTACCCAAAATGAAAATGACAATAATGTAAATTATTATTTATTAATATTAATGTTTTTATCATTTTGAGTTTTACAACGATAATGACAATTACTTCTAAATAAAGTGCTCACTCAGTCATTACCATTATTTTCATAACGAATGATTTTTCCTGTTTGTAATTATAAGCAATGCATTAAATAAACATAAGATGTGCTTTTTAAACCTATCATTGTTTTATCTTACTAAATTATTTGAATAAGTTTGCAAACTAGGTCAAAAAAACAAACAATTAGATCGTCTAAATAAACTTCACCTTCTATTGTAATGTATTTGCATGTTCAATAGCTCTGTATTTATTGGGCTGTTGGTTAGATGACATATCAATAATGGTCGTTGGTCTCACCCAGTCAGCTGTCGCCGATCGTCTAGACAGATGAAAGCCTTGAATATCTTGTGATTTCAATTCTACTTGTACTTGGGAGAATGCTTGGACTAGATCTATATTAGTAAAGTGTTGTTTCAAAAGTGTCAAGGACACTTTTGAAATATCACTATATAAACAAAAGTGTAAACAACTACTTTCAAAATGTTCAAGTTCTTTTTTATAGGAAAATCAATTCAAATAGTGTCATTTTATATGCTTTAAAACATCTCAAAAATCTATGCACCGTTGTTATCTATAAAACAAGCAAAAATGTGCCCATATTTTTGTCTATAAACTGCAATATTCTAGTGTTTGGTCTAGCGCCAACTATAAGTGCACAATTTTTAAATCCGTCTGTATTTTCGTACGTTGTCTCGACCAGTGTAGTTTAAAAAGTTAAAAATATTTAACCTGATAGAAAACCCAAATTTGTCATTTGTCAAATATTGTCGAGACTGCAATAAATTTTGAGCAGGTACAATAAACACAAAAGACATAACTGAAACAAAAGCTCTGCAAAAAAATATCTTTTGGTTTAATTAACTGTCTCACTGAAAATGTCACTTATCTCATGGGATCACCGCTTTCGTTATGTGAATCCAATATAAATGTCAATGAGTAGGTAATTACGTAAAAAGGTTACGATATTTCTGAAAATAGGCGCGAACGTAGGTGTAGTCATGAATATCATCATTGCTTGTTTGATTACGAACTCAGTAAACATTATTCAAGAAAATGAACATGCTCGTATTTATTTAGCAAATCTCTGAAGGAACCACTCAAGAGATTTAAACCCCTGTAAAAATATGAAGCACTCTCATAGTCTCCATTTTATTTTCTTAGGCCAGCGTGACCCGTCATAGTTTATAGAACAATTCAGCCCGAGTTTTTAACTTGTAGTAAGAAAGTCGTGACGGCGTGGTTTACTATAAAGCTGACCCTCCATTACGTCGTCGTCGACCAATAACGCTAACGAAGATCATTATCATACCGTGTATACGACTACCGACTACTATGCACCCTTGAGTGCAGCGCCGAAGGTTGCTGCGGTGCAATGACTCTGATTACCCGCCCAAATTTAATGCTGCTACTCAACTAGTGCGACGGGAACATGTAAAGGACTATTTGCTTCAGAAGGATTATAAATGGGTGGTAGTATTAAGCAACAGGTGTCATTTCTGCGCGTTACGTAAGTCTGCCGGCGCGCGCAGCCCATTGAGGCGGTTGTACGGTCATATCGATTAGGAGTACGTTCCACCATCGATCTGGGAACCGTTGTATGCCGACCCGAACGTCTTTTAATGTACGTCTTGGATTGTATTTTTTTGACTCTGTAAGGCTCGTTAATTGGAGATCAGAGCGCAGTTTACTCAGCTCAGCTCTTGAAAAAATCTTTTTATGATTTCGTTTGCTGCGAGTGTTCGTAAATGGGAGCGGAAATTTTCTTGCTCTGAGCCTTGTGTTAGCTGTAGGTGGTATGGATATATGGGCCCTCACGTGGAGTGGAGCTTTTTCCGGGGCGTCACCGCTGCTTTGATTCGAATATGCATTAACGAATTGAAATTGATGGGAGTGGTCGTGAAAGGAGAGCTCCAGATGTTTACACATGAATAGATTTACTATGGCGTGGATACGTGGCTCAGAGAGGAAAGTCTAGTGTGATTCATGCAATTCATGTTAAGTGTACCGATTAACCTTTACAGGCTTTGTTGATATGGTCACAAATCTAGTCAGTATGAATAAAGGGCCGTAATGCATTTTGAGTCTACTGACTTAGTTATTTTTGTAGTAGCCAGATGGACAGGTTCATAAAGGTTATCTCTACAGACAAAAAGGTCACTCAAAAAAACTCAAAAAATATTGTAATTTTCATTAAATTAAATAATTTAAGTTTAGTTTATTTTAGAAGAAAAAAAAGCTGAAACACAGATCAAAAGCCCTATTCTGACGCGCTCAAGATTATCTTGGTCACCCTTATCTCATGACGTATCTTTAGACAGTAACCGAGATGATCTCTGAGACGCACGAGGATCGAGTCCCAAGTAATTTAAGTAAAAGGTAAAACATACATGTAGTAGTAGTAATTTCATTATAAACATGTGTTTTTATTTATAGCTTTTACACTATAAAAGTAATCAGAAATATATCAATACATACCTATCATATGAAAACGCATAACAAGTTCGCTACTTATTACGCTTGTAAGTTTTGATTGGTGGTAATATTGTCTTGAATGATTGGTTCCAGCTAGTCTAGACTGATTTTGTACCTTATCGGCCAACATAATGATTTATTCATAGTTACTGAACTTAACTGGGCTATTTGAAGGTATTCCGAAGAGACGAGACTAGAATAATGAGAAGTATGAATCTAGCGTCCACACTTTAAAAAAAAAAAGTTAGTGCCGTTTAGTTCAGTGATGATGGTAGAGTTTTTTATGCACAGTGATGGTGGAATTTTAGCATAGTGTGATGCGGGATGATGCAGTTTGGGTAAATTATACTGTTTTAGTAAATGTTTATTATAAGTTTTTGTACAAATTAAACTAGGCTCATTGTTGAAATTTGTGATAAACCGATCCATTATTTTCTGATCAATTTGTCGCTATCGATGCCGATTGGATGCTTTATGAATAGCGTCAGTGATTTTGATGTCTAAATTTTAGACACAATCAGATCATCGTTTTGGGCTTTGACCGTTTTGATCTTTTCATCTTTTTTTCTGGTATATGTTTACCCAATATATAGATACAGTTAGAAAGAATGCCCTCAATTTTATAGCACCTGACAATTTAGATTCATAGCCTCTGATTTAATTTTTTGTTTATTACATACAACTGATTAAAGCAACTGACTGATTGAGCTGATATGACATACATTTACAAACACATTTATCTTGGGTCTTGTATAAAAGTCACAAAAAAGTGTACTAAATTTTCCTTTTTTCAATTCAGATATCTTTTAGAATGCCGACAGACTTATTTTAATCCTACGTAATCATAACAATTTAGCTTGCATCAATTTAAATAAAATGCACAGGTAACTAAATTGGTAAACCATTAACCATTGGTATTGGTAACCGTTATTGGTATTTGAACCAGTGATTGATTACCTTCGATTCAGATTGTTTTTACCGCTGTATTATAATCCGTAGTTCACGCGCTGAGTTGTCGACGCTGCACGGGTAGGTTTCCGCGACACCATGCCCTTAACAACATAGTCCATAGAGCTTTAATTTTGGCTATAGTTCTGAGTCATTCTGGAGCCAGTAGATGGTAAACGACCAGGGTTTTGAGAAACGGACGGATGGATTAACGAAACTGCTTAGTGTGAAATGCATCAGCACCATCACTGTCACGCTCTTGATCCGAACCGTCCACACAGATTTTCTAGAAAGTAGGTACCCATTGCCGTAGAAATAATGGGCAGTTGGGACAAAAGTTTGGTCTCAGAAAGTAGCTTCAGAATACGCGACAACGGTGATGACTCCCGCTCCACGTGGCTCCTGGTACTAAAGCTGGCCATTGCTATTCAGTGTGAATGCTGCCAGTATTATGGGTACCTTTGTACGGGGAACAATGTGTTGCGGATTATTGGGTATGACTTGAATTTATATAATTGAAATTAGTTTTTCGACAAGTTAATTTTTAGTAATTTTTAAACTTTCGCGATTTGAACACATGTTTTAATTTTTATTGTCTATACTATAATATAATATACTAGCGGTCCGCCCCAGCTTCGCACGGGTACCGATTATAGCCTATGTCACCTGGGGATAGTGTAGCTTCCCGTCAGTGAAAGAATTTTTCAAATCGGTTCAGTAGTTTCGAAGCCTATTCAATGCAAACAAACAAACAAACAAACAATCAAATCTTTCCTCTTTATAATATTAGTATAGATAATAATATAATGAAGAGGAAAGATTTGATAGTTTGTTTGCATTGAATAGGCTTGAAACAACTGAACCGATTTTAAAAATTATTTCACTGTTGGGAAGCTCCACTATCCCCGGGTGACATAGGCTATAGTATATTAAAAAAAATAGGGATACTTACTAAAGCAACCCATGAAGTAAAAAATAAGATTTACACCCGCGCGAAGCCAGGGTGCGTTGCTGGTATTTTGTATCGTAAAAAAACAATCTGTAAAATTATTATGAATTTTGCGTAGCCTGTAAATTATAATTATTTAAATGACGTGTCAACAGCTCCAACATTCTCTATTAAACTCGGAAGCTAATTCATATTCATAACAACTACTACAATGTCCTCTGAAGCTGAAGATATTGCATGACATCCAACAGAACTGTATTAGTGATCACCACACTCGCACAAGACGTCACAACAAACTGTACATAACACTGAAAAATGACTCATATTTATTTACCAATAAATCATATAATCGTAATGCCAACGGAACGGATTTGCACTATTCTTTAAAAATGTGTGCAAACCCTATCAACTTAGTGTCAAGTCAACTGAATAATAATTCTTATGACTTTGAAATAGGGTTGCAATTGCTTTGTGAAAATGATGGATTTGTCGTGTTATATGATGCAGTGGGGTTGTTCCTTACAGGATAAGGTTGCGTTAGTCATGTAATTGCCTCGCAAACATGGGAGGTGGAAAGAGTCACGTCCGATAGATTACGCACTGTTAATCTTTTTTTTTTCGCATTTATTACTGTTTAACGATGTGGGCGGTATATAGAAAAGCTGTTGACGGCAAAGATTTTCGTTTGAGGTAGGTAACTAATTTTCACTTATCACCTACCAAAACTTGACAATTGAGTATTGGCGCCAACGTGAAATAAAACATGTCGCCTTAAATACAAACTTGTGTATTTTGAGTGTTAATGTGCAATAATGGTTAATAATTATTTATAATAACCATTTGTGAACTTGCTTTTTTATATAAATACTAGACTTGCGTTTGAACACCATCACGCCTGATGTTAAGCGATGATGCGGTCTGCGGTGCTTGAGTGTAGAAATGTGACATAACGAGGTGAAACATGTCTTTCGTGTTGTTTCCAAAACTCTAAAGTAGCCTCTAGTAAAGTCATCGTTACTATAGTATGAATTGCACTTGACCGTGATTTACTTTACTTGTCTCGAAAGGAATATTTTTTAAGTTTCGGTGGGTCACAGTTGTGTTAAAATTTGATGCTGAGTTAAGCCCTTAAATGGAATAATTGTGTTAAGGTTCATGTCATTTTTGTTTTAGTGATTGGAGGAAAATATTTTTATTATGTTGGTATTATTTTATTAGGAGACATTAATTTTATTACTTCCATGTTTCACGGCTCTTTTTAGGTATCTACCTACACATTCAATTTGTTTCAAATTGTTGTAGAGAAAATATCTCAGAAGTAATATTCCGCTTCTCTCTCGAATGTAATTACATACACAAAACCAAATTACTCTAAACAAAATTAAGTTCTATTCAAAACTTTATCTGTAACACATGTTTCCATATTTCCTAGAGCGAAACATCACAAAACGGCTGCCTACGAAACTTGTAGATGGGGCTACGAGTTTTGTAGCACCCTCTACGAGTTTCGTAGCATATCTACGAGCACCATAGCATTGTCTGCGAGTTTCGTAGAAGCTACACAAATCTGTGAATTTTGAATGGGCTTTAGTTTTCGTTAAAGAAATAGCAAAAAAGTACCTAACGTTTCAAGCTAATCAGTGTCATGTTGAAAAATTTAGCATTTATCAAAACCGTTCATCAAAATCACATTAACCCTTTGCCGGAAAAGAAAACATTGACATTTTAACCTTATGAGTGTCTGAATTAGGTCCTTTTAACGTTTTTGAGCGTACGTATGCAACTGAGAGAGTTAAACATGAAGTAGTCCTGATCCCATATATATATTTATGTTAATGTTTATGTTATTCTTGTTTTGTGGTATTTTAATAGAGAGTCATTGTATTATATTATATTGTATTGATGCTTACGTAAGCGTCAACAGCCTTACTCCAAACCAGATTGCATTTCGAAAGCATTAAGCATATTTATATAAGGTTTACCTTACACACCATGTTGTTATTTAACTTCAGGTAAAAGGTTGATCTTTAATTGGAACGTTTTACCTATAGCGGTAAATTCAAATTTCAAACAGTTTTTTATCCTTGTAGCTAGGCCGAGTAATTATTTTGAAATGACACAGCGTTTGCGACAATAGTTGGGTGTTTTTTACATTATCTTGTACAGCTATTTATTAGTAACGCACCATATTACTTACATTTGTCAATAAACCATTTGAAACAGCAAACATTAGTTTATTGACAAATGTAAGTAATAATGTGCATTAGAGATAAATAACTTTACATGATTTTGTAAAGAATAATAATCAATTGTTGCAAACATCATGATCGTTTACATTAATCTCCCGGCCTAGCTACGAGGACAAGAAAACTGTACAAAATTTGAATTTCCCGCCATTTGTGAAACGTTGCACCTTAAGAGATGTTGATTGATTGTTTCCAGCCTAGTACAAAAACAATGCATGTGTGCAAACAACATTATTATGACGTCGATCGTCGATCGTAGTTCTACAGTCCATTAACGCAGGTCATTCACTTATACTTCGAAAGTGGATGCGTTCCATACATTGACTGATTTTATTATCGCCTTTATTTCGATTGCTCTTACTATTTATTTCAACATCAATCATTCTAAATCGATAATGATATTCCGAAAACCCGTTAGAAGCGCTTTGATTCCACTTTTATTGTGCGAACTGCTAGTTTGTGTAATGCGCTGTCTGAATGGGTGTTCCCCGATAGTTAATCTGGATGTCTTTAAATCACGAGTAAATCGGTTTCTTCTAGGCAAGCGTGCTCCACAGCAGACCGCATCATCGCTTGACATCAGGCGAACTGGCGTACAAACGCATGTATTTTATTAAATAAATAAAAAATAAGTTGACAGACAGAAAAATATAGACGGACAGACAGACAGCGTAGACTTAGTAATAGGGTCCCGTTTACACCTTTTGTTTTGAGTAAGGAACACTTAAAATTAGACATTACGTTATCCCTTGAGTAAATCTATACTAATATTATAACGAGGAAAAATTTGATTGTTTGTTTGCATTGAATAGGCTCCGAAACTACTGAATCGATTTGAAAAAATCTTTCACTGTTGGGAAGCTACACTATCCCCGGGTGACATAGGTTATATTATATTTAAAAAACAAATTGAGATCCTTACTAAAACTCCAATAATGTAACCCAAGGTGTATAAAAATAAAACTTACACCCGTGCAAAGCCGAGGTGCGTTGCTAGTCTAGTAATAACGCAAAATGTCTGTCACAGGCTGTCACAATTAATTGTCTACTATTTTGCTGTATATGAGTTATAAGTACCTGAAATGAATGAATTATTATATCATTATTACAGAAAAAAAATTCAAAACGCTACCCACGATATTCCCTCGTGAGTAGAGGGCGGAATAAAGTTAGGCAAACAATGGATGTATATCATTGTGTGGGATAAGTCCAGTCACCCTGCGGTTTTCGGGAGGTTGCAACTGCAGTACAGTGACCCCGCGCGTACGCGAGGGGGGCGGGGTGCCCGGAACTGGGTCACGGCTCCCCCGCGGCGTCCACGCCCGCCGTCTCCGCACCATCGACCGCCAAAATTCTAACGCACGAAAATCTTTGGAATTGTGTTGTGATATTTATGTTTATGCACTGTTAAAAAAAACATGGTAAATTACATAAAATTGGGGCAACGAGAGTTGCCCCAATTTTATGTAATCCAAAAAAGGCGTAATTTCACAGCTTTATGTAATTTTACATGGTTACGTAATTTTACATAACCCATTTTTCCCGGTAGTTATGTGATTTTTCCTGTTTTGTTACATGGACGTTTATGTATGTACATATTATGTAGTTACATTTTATGTAAAAATAACACAAAAAATGAACACGTACTGAAAATATGTAGAATTACCGAAAAATAGGACAGAATCACAGATCTTCTGTAATTTCTCATAATTTTAGTTTGGTTAGTATGTAAAAAAAAGTATGTAAATTTACAGTTTTTTTTAACAGTGTGGAAAACGTACTGCATTTTTGTTATGCTTGTTACTATGTTAGTTATATCAGGATAGTCCACGATTGAGCGATTTAAGAGGAGGCCTGTACCCAGCAGTGGGTTGATACAGGCTGACTAAGCAAAGCTTGTGATATGGCTGCCAGAGAATGATATACATACATACATACATAGTTTTAAATACATACTTAAATAGATGTTAACAACCAGATATAGAAAAAACACAAATGTTCATCACATAAATGTTTGTCCTAGGTGGGAATCGAACCCACGCCCCCAAGCTCAGAAGGTAGGTTCACTACCAACTGGACCAACGGTCTATCAAATCATTGATTATTTAAATCACTTGTTGACATTTTGGTATTTTTTGTTGTTGTGGTGTACTTTGAATGGTCCTGTATCGTTACATCATCAAACGAATCCAACAGAAGACCAGCGCTGGTTAACAGCCACCATTAATGCTGAGTTGGTGCTGATTTGTGATTTTATCACCCATAATTATGTCTTATAGTGTTTTTTTCAATGAAGTTGGTCACAAAAAATCTTTTTTCTTTATATTATTTCATTGATTAAAATAGTAAAATTGCAATGGCTACTTGCAAAGCCGTTTTGAAGCCAGTTGTTTTCAAAGCTCAAGTTAGGCCAAAATTGGTTTGTTTTACGAACGCCATAAACATAAATACTTTAAAAAAAAATAACAAAATTCTATACATCATCATCATCATCAGCCAGAAGACGTCCTGCTGAACATAGGCCTCCCCCTAAGGGGGGGTTTGCCATAATTCCCACGCTTGGCAGGCGGCTTGGGGATCGCAGGAGGTTGCACTATTAGAGTAGGAGGATGCTACTGCCCATCCTCTAGTGGTTCTGGTCGCAGTTTTAGGACATACCCGAGTCCAATTCTATACATGTGAACATAGAACTAAAGGCCTCAAACTAGGCTTTATGGGGTCCGTTGAACCTTGTTATGACCATCTGTATTAGTCGATAATTAGTTTTGTTTACAAAGCTATTTTAGGATAATATGGGGGGATTAGAGAGGAACGACTTGTGCATGTGAATAGTGGGTCGAAACCAAAGACTAGGTAAAGCACTGGAATGCTGGATGGAATAAATCGATCCGCTCCGCACTTTATTGCCATACCCAATTATAATGATCTTTAATGTAGGATGTTTGATGTTTATGTTGATCTTTAAACATCATCAGATTATTCATTATCCAGTAAACGTCCACTGCTGAACAAAGGCCTTCCCCTTACGGAGGGATATCCCACGCTTGGCAGACAGCTTAGGGATCGCAGTACGTTCACCGTGTATTATAAAGACGCTGTTGTCCATCTTCCGGTGGTTTTGGTCGCAGTTTTAGGACACACCCGGGTCCACTTGGGTCATGGGAGATGGTACTTTAAACATGCATCCTACCAACTGTATGTGAATTTCATAATATTATGCAATAAATTATTGACTATTGAGCTACTACGTAGCCAAAGTTTTTGATCGAAACACTGTAATTAAGATTGTGAATGAAATAATACAAAACTTATTTTTTTGTGGAAAAATTAATTACATTGTGATCATAACCCAAGCAAAACTGAATAAAATAAAATCTCCAAGTAAATATGCACAGGGAAATCGCAAACAGATTTTGATTGAACTGTCACTCTCACTCCTCCCACCCCCCACTGAAGGGATTGTTGATCATGTCCTGACTTATTAGTAGACTTTGTCATTCAGATCAATAACGAATAACGCAAGCCTATTACATATTTATATATAACTAGCGGTCCGCCCCGGCTTCGCACGGGTATTATTGGAGTTTTAGTAAGGATCCCATTTTTTTTTAAATTATAATATAGCCTATGTCACCCGGGGATAGTGTAGCTTCCCAACAGTGAAAGAATTTTTCAAATCGGTTCAGTAGTTTCGGAGGCTATTGAATGCAAACAAACAAACAATCAAATCTTTCGATAGCCCGTTGGTCCAGTTGGTAGTGAACCTGCCTTCTGAGCTTAGGGGCGTGGGTTCGATTCCCACCTAGGACAAACATTTGTGTGATGAACATTTGTGTTTGTTCTATATCTGGGTGTTAATATCTATTTAAGTATGTATTTAAAACCTATATATGTATGTATATCAGTCTCTGGCAGCCATATCACAAGCTTTGCTTAGTTTGGGGTCAGATGACCTTGTGTGCAAAAATGTCCCGAATATTTATTTATTTCCTCTTTATAATATTACTAGCGGTCCGCCCCAGCTTCGTACGGGTATAGAGTAGTAGTTTCGGAGCCTATTCAATGCAAACAAACAAACAAACAAACAATCAAATCTTTCCTCCTTATAATATTAGTATAGATTGGTAATTAGTATAGATAAAAGTACCTATAAGTAGTAATAAATATTTTTCTTTAATAATTATCTATTTAAAAACCAACTTTTCTGTTACTCGGTTGAATTTTTTCCCCAGTTATTTTGATTTAAACAGAAAACTACTGAAGCGATTTTGATGAAATTTCTATGAACAATCTGAAAGTATATCCTATTAAATAACAAATGATTTTAAAAATCGGTTTATAAATGACGGAGTTTAAGGTAACAAATATTTAAAAAAACATATTAATAAACAAACATAACCTGCATATGGTATATTGAACACACATTTTGGACGTGTATTTTTATTTTACAGACAACTTAACACTGGCCCCCATCATCATCATCATCATCATCATCATTTCAGCCATAGGACGTCCACTGCTGGACATAGGCCTCCCCCATCGATCTCCAAAAGGGCCGGTTGGAAGCGGCCTGCATCCAGCGTTTCCCTGCGGTCTCTTTTAGGTCGTCTGTCCATCTTGTGGGTGGCCCCCATCACCTCGATTTAAATATCCCAATAAAAATGTCTAGATTAAATATGGTAGATATCCCGTTAATAAAATATAACTGTAGTAAACAACCGTAATGGTTAAACAGTGTAATTATATGATTTGATTTAATGTTTATCCAGTTTATTTCAGACTTACATATTCATTATCATATTCAACAATCTTCTTTACTCTACCGCTAGTATAAGCTTCTCTAGTTTATAATATTCAGTGCCGAAGCACGAGTACGTAATTAGAACCATCGGGTGACTCACAAATCAGCCGATAGGTACCTCCAGATAACGACAGTCCATAAAATAAAATAATTTCCCGACCAGCGTTAGTTCCAACGTAGGTAATTACGTTTTCAATTGACCTACTCTCGGCCCCGATAGGATGTGGCGACGATATTGCGGCACCGGAAACGGAAATACCCGCGTCGATGCACATTACACACTTCCTCATATACATTGTAGGCCAGGGAATTATGTTTTCCATTAAAATTTGTTGGTAGGACACGATGCAATACTGTTAATTGATAATGCGAATGGTTGGTAGAAACGTTTTGGTATTTCATGTTTGATTGTGCCAATAATGGATAGGTGTTGGTTATAAAAATTCACCTATTTACCTACACATGTTTATGTAATACAGTTAACATTACTGACCATGACTAAGTTTGTTTTCATTGTTTATTTATAGATAATTATGTACCTTCTATGTTTTATTATATAAACTGACGTGGTTTTCACACATTGTATTTATATTGCACGGGAATCACTCACGTAAGATTAAGCCAGTCATTTCGACTATAGTTTCAACCGCATTAGGCGGTCTTTTGTGTGCAAAGCGAGATGAAGCCGCGCGTGTGCATTCACATTGAAAAAGACTGCCTAATGCGGTTGACATTATATTCAGAGTGACCGGCTTAATTTTACGTCAGTAATTGCCGTGTAATATAAATAATATACTTTCTATGTATTTGTTTCTTTCGTGTGCGGTGGGTGAAGTCACAGCCGGTTCTAACGGAAGACCGGTACTGCAGCCATTTGATTGCAGCCAGCATTATGCTAAGTTGAAGCTGGTTTCTGAGAAAAAACAATGTGTATAGATACGTGTATGGATACCTTTTGGTTCTGTCCAGTTGTAATGTTTATTCACATATAAAGAATTGTCTATTGTCATTAATTGTAAAAGTCAACCGCATTTTTGAACTTAATCGGCGAGGTGGTAACGACGGGGTAAGGTTACGACAGCGGCGTTTTAATCAAAGATCTATTTCTTGATAACTGTGGGATGACGGTGGCATGACTCCATTTCAAGACATGATAGATGGATATAAAGATAAAAACACACCTGCAAAATGTGGAATGAGCTACCTTCCGCGGTGTTTCCGTGAAGCTACAACATGGGGTTATTCAAAAGGCGAGTTAATAGGGTCCTAAGGGTCGGCAACATATTTGTGATGCCTTTGGTGTTACAAGTAGCCCGTCTGCTTGTTTGAAAAAAAGAAAGAAAGAGAGAAAACATTTATTTTGCGCACAAAACACTACAACGTCAACATTACGAAACATAAACAAAAAAAAATACAATAATAGTAATACATGATAAGTTGTCGCTGCAGTGTCCACTTGTCCAGTGCGACAAAAAAGGGCAATGCTCAGCGATAATGCTACAGATTTCTTTGCAGCGCTGATGTTTGCCACCTATGGTATATACACAGAAAAGAAAAAAAGAAAAAATTAAAATAAAAATTAGAACGGCTGTCAAGGCATTTTTGTAAGATTTTTTTGTGGTTGCACCCATATTAACGAAACGTCAGTTATTTGAAATCAGTTTTGGCTGTGATGCGGACAAAGAACTTTGAGACGTAACCCAAAAAGATAAGGTCCAAGTTCTTTGGATGCGGAGTTCGATGCGTTGACATACATGAGAATGTTCAAGCAAGATTCTGTCATAATACCTGGCGACAGATTTTCCTTCTCATTTCCGTTCTATTTAATTCTCTTTTCTGTGGGCATATAAAAAAAAAGTTTTAACACATGAATTCGCCATCACCTTGTCGCTGGCTTATACTGTTAGATGCAAGCTATAAACTGATTGTACTTATTTTTTTTTAATGTTATTGTTTTTTTGTAGGAAAATGGCCGCGCGGCGCCGGACCTGACGGCGTCGCCGGGTCGGGCTCCGCCACCGCCCGGCCCGCTGCAGCCGCCGCGCGCCAACCACGCGCCACCCTGCGTGCTGCAGCCCGACTTCCGCAAGGTAAGAAGAACCATCAAATCAAATCAAATTCTTTATTTGTCAACATAGTAGGTCCCACAGATTTAAAAAAAAATTAGAACGGCTGTCAAGGCTTCTTTTTAAGAAAACTTGTTGTAGCCAGTTGCACCCATATTAACGAAACGTCAGACATTCGAAATCAGTTAGCAACTGTGATGCGGACAAAGAACATTTTATAAATATTTTTTATTCGTTAGTTTTTGTTAAAGTTAAAAAAGGAAATTATATCTATTGACTATGTTAGAATATTGCTAAAATCATATTTTGGTTTAGTTGTATTTGATACCTTAATTAACAAAAGAAACATATTAATAACTACCTATATTACTTATTATTATTTTATTTTTCCTAGTACCTAGTCTCGATATTATGTCAATTATTTAGTCTACACTACATAAATAATTAAATAAATTATCACAAAGGAATTCTGAAATTTCATAGTAGCATTTTTATGCTAATAAAGATTTAAGTTTATTTTTAAAATATTCCAATGTTTAAGTCTCTGATAATTTTAGGAATTTTAGTATATATTACAGGAGCACTCAAACTACACTTTTTTGCATGAGTGCAGTTTTGGCCGTACGTGGTCAGAGTTTCATCTCGGCCTTTGTGCGAGTTCGAATACTCGTACACAGAGGATATCACCATACCACCATAGACAGTAGGTTTCTTTGAATACACCCTCAGAATGAGCCTTATTGAGCATGGGGTTGCGCCCTAGATAATGTTACGGGCGCGACAATCTAAGCTCACCAAGCCTAGTAATCATAAACTTACTGGGCGTGTCATTTGTGTTGTATGGAATGCGTGAGCCTAGTTTTCTGACATAGCATTTTCTTGGTTCCGAGGGGAAATCTTCGAAAGATACTTAGATGCATTAGGACGCATCTTGGTTATGTTAGATTGGACCCACTAAAACCCTCTCAGCTTTGATTGGTAATCTGGAACAAATTGGAACCTACGTATTTGCATGTTATCCGAACCTTGAAAGCGCTAAGCTAACTGATATTTGCGGTCGCTCATAAAACAAACTAGCCGGGACGCAGGTGGCTTAATTAGGTGAACACTAAAGTTTGCTCTCACAAACCCTACCAATGACCTGCCTGGCTATCTAATAAAGGGCTCCAGAATCTCCAAAAGAACCAATCGTATTTGGCTACATAATGTGGTATTCGATTGGTGCGCTTTGCTCTTTAAATAAGTTCTCAAAAGCATCTGAAGGTTACCCCATTTTTTGGAAATTGCACCCATTGCCCTCCCTGTGTATACGTGCCTTGGTTGACCACTTTTTTGTGTGGGAGTGAAGCTCGTCTCGCAATCTTTATCTGGGCCTTCCAAGATATCGTATGACATGCGGTAGTGGCTCTTTGTCACAGCTATTCCAACATTCTAATTACGTGGCCGGTTCAGTCCTACTTCAGTTTACTGGCTTTTTGCAATGTTAATAACCCGATACCTAACACTACGGCCACGCGCTTTGGCCATAAAAAAACCAAGTAACATTTTCAATCTCATTCCGCGATTCCACCTGGCAGATTGCTAGGAAATAGAAATACAGGAGATGTACAACGATTTCTAACCGGCAGCGATGTTGTCACCTTTGCGATGTTGCGCATTTACGAGTGTTATAGTAGAAGGTTATATAATAAAACTAGGATGGTGCAACTATAAGCAAAGTTTTTTATGTATTCATAGCTAAGAACACTCTCGACATTTTTAAACAAAAAATAAACTAAATAAATGAGAACATTTGTTTTTTGCACACACAAACTAACAAACAGGCTCTCAACTTCTCCGTTCCGTCGTGAGTAATATAAGCCACTTAGGTAATAAACATACATAAGCCCGAAAAAATTACTGTACTTCTTGGGCAGTCAGGTACCGTCAATTTGAAAAACTCCTTTTTAAGGTTCCGTAGTTCTACAAGGAAACCTGATAAGTTCGTTCTGTCCATCTGTCCGTCCCTCTTAATTTTTAGAACCCTTTTACTTCTATAGTTTTTAATCAATTTCTTCAGTTTTAGATCTTATTAGTCGATCTCAATTTTAAAACTATAAAAATGCATTTTAGCGGTAGCTCTGATACACATGAAATAGAGATGAACTTATTTTTTCCCTTTACCCCCTCTTTTCGTGTATCGTTGAATAGGTCTTTTAAAATGATGTTAATTATTAATATTATATCACGTTTTTCATCCAAAATTATTTCAAAATATTATCTAATTATGACTTAGGTATTGAGTTATAGCGGAGTATATAGTGAGTTATAAATTCAAAACTTTCTAGCTCAAAGGTAAATAACCTTTTCGTAAAATGATCTTAACAAAGAATATTTCCTTAGTGGTTTTCTTATTGACTAAATCATAAAAATATATAAATGTTATGTTGGGATGATACATCATTGAAATTTGAAAGTCCAACAGCGCTTTGTTCGTTATATTTTTTCTAAAACTACCAATTTCTGAATTATATTGTGACTACAATAGTAATTATATGGCTTTATTTACGGAACCCTACCATATGTGTATCTTTGCACGCTCTTGGCCAGTTATTTGAAGTCAATTAAAAAGACGTACTTACAGTTTTTTTTGCCTGTGGTTGTAGTTTTATTAATATTCCAGTAAATAAAGCGACGAATGACCGCAACCGCACGCCGCTGCACTCGACAGGGTTAAATTAATGCTTCTCTGCTATATGTTTTTGGCTGGCAATCAAGCAGCACTTTGTTACTGTGTCGGTACTCTACGGAGACTTTATTGTTTTAAAATTGAATCATACTGAAATATAGGGCGGTTTGCAGATTGGAGTTTGTAATCATCTAAATTAATGTACAGACCTCAGATTAGACAATCAAGTGAGATATGATATGGCGGTGGGTGCGAACATGGCCTAAATCAAGCTTGATGCTTTTAGTCGGACTCACTCAACAGACGTCCTTGTCGCAATGTTCGTCTTTTTGCACTAACTTCTGTATTTTGTGGTGTTACGGAACCCTAAGTGCGCGAGCCTGACTCGCACTTAGCCCATTTTTTGTTGGAATTTAAATAATGTCTAGCATCTCAGCCTTTTAGATGACCCCATTCTGTAAAATATAACTGACGTCATTTGAATTCTGTTGCAGGTATCCGGCGTGAGCAATGAAATATTCAGGCAGATTGAAATGGTGGAGAACGATCATGACCAGACCACGGCAGCGGCACTCGAGGTTAGTTTCAACATTCTATAAATAGGACCTTAGTAAGGACCGACTAACTTAACCATTGCGGTATTTTGAAAAGTGCTTTTGAATTTCGTAAAATTAAACGGTTAGAAAAATTAAATGTACGAAGGAGGATATTGAATGATTACGGCCAGTAGTCTTGTGTATTGTTTCCTAACGATATGTTACCACAGACATTCATCAGGATAGACAACGCAAGTTCATCTAATTTGCGTGTTTTATGTTAGATTAATGCTCCAACTAGCACGTCTTATAACTCAGTTCGATATCCGTCGTCTGGACGGCACAACGTAATGTCAACAGCAAGGTAGACGTCTATAAAAAAATGTGGCATTTCATCTGTATAAACTATTACAAAATGGGAAACCCTCACGCTATGATTATCGGTCAAGACAAGCGACTGGTTTCGCAGCCATTAGAGCTCCTTTAACAGGGAATATGAGCACTTTCGGAGACTGTTTCCCGCGCACTGGTAGTGACGTCTAATGGCCCGAGTCGCTCGTCTCGACTGATAAACTGTGAGTGTAAGCAGTTTGTAATAATTTATAATGAATCCTCACGCAAGTTTTGATGAAGTGATTTCCTCTGTATTCGAAAGTTGGCCGTGCGAATGAAGTTAAGCCGCCACATAATTGCTCTCGTGACTTCAAAGTAGGTACAAAAATGTAGCAAGTTGGGTTTTCATACAACTTGATGTGTTCACGGTGTCTGTCCTGGTAAATATCTGTGGTTATATCAATGTACAATATTATTCTGAAGCGGATTTGAAAGTCCCTGTAAACTCTCAATATAAAATTATTATTATTTAAAAAAAAAACAAGTATTTTTCCGTTATTAAGGTATACAAACAATTAATGCAATTATGAATAAAATAACAAAACCTCAGCCGTTTTAAAATATTTTCAAGTAAAATGTTGTATGTTACTCACTGTACATTATCAACCGCAAAAAATCTGTCATCAGGGCTCTCTAAAATTAGTAACTCGGCCTACACGAGCTTGCTTATTTACTAAAGATTGTGTAAATAATCCCATTTTAAACATCTTAAATACCGTTAAATTTCTACTTTTCGGTCCCGGCAAACCTAAATAACTTGGAAGAAATACTCCGCATAGCAAACATATCGGAAAAATACTGCCGATGCTTTAATGAGCCGAATAATTGTGATTTGTAAGAAGTGATTCTGAGAACTAAATTGCCTTTGTAAGACAAAATAATATTCTTGAGGAATGCTCTCCGATTTCTAAGAAAATATTTCAGTAGGTACAAGCCGTACAATCCTGTTTACTTATTAAGAATTTTTTTTACCCTGTATTTTCTGAGAACCTCTGATTTTTGTTGCTTACGTTGTTTTATTAATATTTTTCTCTTTTTTTTAACTTTTTCTCTAGAAAATAATTATAACATAAATACAAAATGTTACATAAATGTTGTACAAGCAAGTCATTTAAATTAATAAATAGACATGGTAGAACACACGATTCGAACGCAGCCAGCTGCTGATTTAATTATTTGTGTTGGCTGTCGAGCTTTTGTTGTTTGAACTTGTGAGGTTCTTGGACATATCAATTTGATCAATGAGGGTGTGATCCTCGGCCCTGTACCAATTACTTATTTTGTTCAGTGCAGTTTCGCTGCCATATCTCAACAATGGTGAAGGAATTTCTAAATTAATTTATCTCAAATGTTTGGCAGGCGGTGGAGCGGCGCGGTGAGATGATAGTACGGATCCTCGAACTGAGACAAGTTGGACGAAACAACATTGAAGCCGCAAGGAAATTCTTTTCACTACAGGTTAGTGTTAAATTTCATATTCAAGAATAAATATTTTACAAATTAGATTATTTTCGTTTAAAAATATAAAAGCAAGTTTTTCAACCAAAGCAGTCCAAATGTGATTGTTTACTGGTAGATAAAAAAGTGTATCCAACTTCCCCGGTTCCATTATCGAACCTTTGGCACCAAGTGTAATGAATGGGCCTCGTTAAAATAAACCAAATGAGTTGAAACTCGAGGGGTTTACTAGTAGCCATTGAAAAATTCCACTATCAACCTCCTCGTTCCAACACCAGATGGTGCTAAATTATTGTTGTATTACCATCCGGATCACATTTACTTGTAAAAGTTTCAAATCGAAAAGATATTGTAGATGTAGCTTAAAATCACAGAAAAGAGAAGCGAATAGGACGGGAAAAAGAAGGAAAAGTTGTAGGCAGGCATACGAGTGAACATTCTTATTAGTAATTTTTAAACTTTCGCGATTTGAACATATGTTTTAAATGTTTATCGGGACTTATCACGTATTATTTAATATAGGTAGAAATATGTACCTTTCGCTCGACGTTTCGACCATGTTACAATGGCCGTGGTCACGAGCTGACTAAAAACTGCGGGTGAGTCCGGCGAGAAGAGCGGGTGTTTTGTTCTCCTACCCTCACTTGATCTTGAAAAATCGCAGGGTTGTCACTACGACACACAACACTGACTGTATCGGTAAATGTCCTAGTACCTACACCGCGGTTTGTACACTTGCTCACTACGGGATTCCACGACGCCGCTAACTTAAATCCAACTTCCCGGTTGAAATTGCGATGTTTTCTAATTTCAACCGCTTCACGAACCATTCTTGAAAAATAATGTCGTTCAGTGGAGAGGACCTTCGGATCGTGGAGCTCGATCCAGTGACCGGATCCCGCCTCAAGCAATTGTTCTGCAATAGCCGACTTCTGAGTTTTTTTACCTATATTAAATAATACGTGATAAGTCCCGATAAACATTTAAAACAAACATTCTTATTTACGTCAAGCATTCAGCACCGCAGTTGCTAACTGACTTCGAATGCATATGCTGTAAATATATAAGTAGTAAAGTCTTTACATGTGTGTAAGTGCAATTGTGCAACTGGCTACAAATATTTTTTTACAAAAATGCCTTGACAGCCTTTCTTACCCAGTTATTTATTTTGTGGTCAAATTCGACTTAAAAGTTTTTTTACTAGTTCTTTAGTTATTTAATCGCAAGTGAAGCTTATAAAAGCGTGTTTTAAAATATTTTCTTGTTTGCCGTAGGTGGAAAACAGACAAACAAGCCGCCTGATGGTAAGCAATCACCGTCACCTATAGCCACTTTTATCCCCGGAGATATTAGTTATCAACTTAAAGAATCGTCATGTAAATAATCTTAGAAATACTGTAGATGAAAATTCATCCCACATTCCACACTTCTGATTCCTTTGATCATGTATACCGACAATAGTCTGCCAAAAAACTGGGGGCGAGGTAAACACGCATGGAACACATATTCTTACTGTAGTCACCGCGTTACCAACTGAGTCGTCGAGCAATAAACGTCATACCATAAGACCTGTAAGTGCGAGCGAGATAGACAGATATGACATGTGGGTGCGAGCAAGATGAGATGAGCAATGATTTATGACCTGACGACTCAGATGGTAATGCGTTTAGTATGTAGAACTCTACAAACGCACACTTGAATATTGAGCGGAACACAACTGCAAAACTGCACCCAAAGAGATGACAAAATGTCATCAAATGGATGACCAAGGGGGGTGTGTGTGCTAAAGGGGAAACTGTAGGTAAACAACACTTCCACTTATTTTTAATGATTTACAATTTTCGACTTTATAAAACTTATTGTAAAATAGGGAGGTAGGTACACAATTTGAAGCAAACCCCTTATTCCCATTCAGAAACGAGATTTGTTTTGATTTTCCTACCGTCATTGGAAGCCTTTGTACGTCAAGGCATCAAAATGAAGATAAATTATAACGTTAAATTATGGAAGACCTCCATTATCTCCGTCGATATTGCCTCTGCTTAAAATGCGCATCCTCTGAATACCAAATCGCCTCATTTGGCTTTACTCAAAGAGGCTTTGCAGTGATTAGAACACATCGCTCTCTTTTTGTTAAAAAAATTGTAACAGGTAATTTCTTTGCTCCATTGACCTGAATGCTCAGCTCGGGTTTCGTTGCTCGTAACCTAGTACGGGACCCTGTGAAAGAACGCTACTCCAGTGAACCCCATTGTCGAGCAGGGCTGGCCCAGATCTCGGGGAATGCGAACGCAATTTAGACCGGCATTGTTGGGATGTGCAGCGCAGCGGTAACCCTATATGTAACCGCGAAGCGTTTCGTTGCGGGAGATTCCATTCACGCTGTATACCGATATATCACGGGGCATAATATCGTATCTACCGATGTATTGCAATTCAATACTGCCGATATCATTTCTCATCGAGCCTGCAAAGTTGAAGTGGTTTGTTGAAGATAAACACCGATAATTTAAAAGCTTTTAATGTTGAATTAAATGCTATTCGATGACGACATGGCCTTGGATTTATCGGCAACGTTATCACACTATAAAAATTAAATGACTCGCCAACGAGTTTAATGGGTTCGAAGCCTTCACTGAATTAGTTAGGTGTATACGTTTTCAATACAATCGGTTTTATAGAAACTTTTTTTTTGTAAATATTTTTCGGGTCATTTTTGCACACACGGCCACCTAACCCCAAACTAAGCAAAGCTTGTGATTTGGCTGCCAGAGACTGATATACATACACAAGATATAGTTTTGAAATACATACTTAATAAATAGATATTAACGACCAGATATAGAACAAACACAAATGTTCATCACATAAATGTTTGTCCTAGGGGGGAATCGAACCCACGTCTCCAAGCTCAGAATGTGGGTTCACTATATACCAACTGAACCAACGGGCTATCAAGGTGGTTAATCTTGTAACATAGACTCCTATTAATAAACGTAGAGTAGTCTTAGAATAGTAAAGCTGTTTTTTTATCTTTTGAGCTCCTATTTTTTTTTAATAAGGATGAAAAAGACAGAAGATGTAACAACTATCCCAAAGCTACTCCAAGTATAAGAGAGAGAGAGTCTAGCAATAAGGTGATGTTACCGACAGAATAGACATATAAGGCCCTTTCCCCTAACCCGTTTTTCTGTGTGATATAAGTACTCTCTGTTTATGAGTTTCTTAGAGATATAATTTTTATGATTTGCGTGACCGCGAAGTTCGCTATAAGATCCGACACAATCAACAAAAAAAACAATGGTATTTTATCGGGATCATCACCATCATCAGCTCATCATCATTATCATCATCATCAGAAATCAGCTAAAATTTATTTTCTCCTTTTCCATACAAAGCTTGGTAATTAATTTTGGGTAGGTGTCAAGTAATATAATCTCATTTACCCAGGACAATCGCCACATAGTCCAACTGGTGGAGATAGTGAAGCGGCCGGGACAGACTCTGGGCCTGTACATACGAGAGGGAGACGGTGGCGGCCGCACGGATGGAGTCTTCATTTCTAGGATAGCGCTGGAGTCCGCTGTTTATAATAGCGGTTGTTTAAAGGTATGTGGACAAGTTTAGATTTGACGGATCCCCAGAGCTCGGCCATTTTATAAAAATATTCTAGATATTTTTCAGAAAGTACAAGTCCGTTTTTTTAAGCTTGGCATTTGCGAGTATTTATATTTGCGTGAAAGCTTGTAACGACATACTTTTTTTAGATGAAAAAAAAAAAGCTAGCTATAGGTGTGGAGTCCAAAATATTTTAAGTGAATTATTTTGTGTTCCGTTCGTCTTTTGTGCGTATATCTATAGCATAAACTATGTATATGCGTATGTGATTTTACACTTTTTATATTATTACGAAATACACAAATTAGTAGCCAATGAAAGGTGTAGGAATATTAAGCGATCTAATTGAATGTTAAAGTTAAAATAGTAAAACAGTCGGTTCCACCTGGTTGCTTCATTCAAGCTACCAAAAATAACAAAATATAGTGTATTGTTATTATAAGTTAAATTTAACTTATAATAAAAATTAGCACCTGAACTTGCGTGACTTCAAATATCAAACGATTAAACTTTTCTCCGGATCCCCATTGTTTTAAACTACATAAAAAATATATTTTAATAATATTATCATGTGTAAGTCAAATTAAATAATAAATTATTCAACTAAAAATATTATAAGCAAAAATTTATTAAAATTATGTGTTTCTTATTCATGTATTTGGATAATTCTAGGTGGGCGATGAGATACTAGCAGTGAACCTGGTGGACGTCCGGCGGATGTCTCTGGACGACGTGGTGATTATCATGTCGATACCCAGGAGACTGTTGCTCTGCACTAGGCAAAGGAAAGGTGAGGACGTCTCTCTATAGTTCGATAGTTGCACCGATTCGTGGTAGATTAAAAAGTATTATTAAAAAAAAATATAGTGCGTGAAATCCCTGCGCGCGGAAGAAGTTATACTTCAACAAGGAACCCTAAAATAGGGCAAAAATATCAACAATTTAAAAACAACCTTTTCTCGAGATTCCTTAGGCTTCTCAATCCATTAGCGACACCATTACACTACCGGATCTGCTAGTCGCAGACGAAAAAAAGGATACGCATTTCGCAACTATACGAGAGAGAAAAATTCCCCCTTCATGGTAGCGTTACACGTTTAACGCAACCTTGTTGCAAGTCGCATAAGAAGTATAACTTCAAAAATTACCGATATACATATAATGTGTCTATACATTTGGACCCGGGAATGTCCTAAAACTAGCCGGGTAGCCGTGGTAGCCCATTTAGGAGACCGCTAGACTTGAGAGCGTAAAGTTCGCGGGATCAAACCCCGGGCCCGTACCAATGTGCTCTTTGGAGCTTATGTACGGATTTTCATACCACTGGCTTTTCGGTGAAGGAAAACATCGTGAGAAAACCTGCATATGTACGAAGAAGGAGTTCAATGGCGTATGTGAATCCACCAATCCGCACTGGGCCAGCGTGGTAAATAAATTTATTGATTCTGATGCAGAATAAAATGGTAAAAGGTGGTACTTTTTTTTACAAAATCTACAAATATCTTTAAAACACATTAAAGGTTTTTAAGAACGTTTTTCTGTATCTTAAATCGTGATCCCCGTGACTACATGCCCTTGTTGTTTCAATTAAAATCTATATACCATCATCATTCTCGTATTTATTTTATTCTTGCTTTGAAATGTTTTTTGAGCATCGCGCCTACCGGGTTGCGTCGCGGATCCTTTGAACCGAAATCGACTACTGAGTCGGTCTTTGCGACATGCGCAAGCTGGTACGTCATAATGCTTAGTTGAAAATAAAATATATAAAACCAGCCAAGTGCGTGTCGGGCTCGCGCACTGAGGATTCCGTACCACCACATAACTTGTTAGGTACTAAAGTACAAAAAATACTGCAAAAAGACAAGATCCCATCAACGCCCAGGCGTTCACCCATTCAACTGGAATGTGTGAAATGAATTCACAGGAAAATTTCAACTGGCTATCTATTACGGTTTGAAAGATACAGCCGTTAATAGGTAGTACAGACAGACGGACAGACGGACAGACATCGTAGGCTTAGTAATAATGGTAAACTAATAAATGAGTCTAGGATGCCATTTTTTTGTTAAAAATGAACATTTGCTGTAACATTCCAGGTAAATCAGGCCCCGGTTCACCATCAATGCCGCGACAAGAACACAAGCCGCCGCCAGTTGTCGTGCTCAAGCGGGACTGTAGAGACGATGACGAGAGAGAAAGGGATCGAGTTGATGGACTTTACTCACAGTAAGAAACTCTATAACCTTCCGCTTTTGATAATCACAATATTTGCAACTAACCGCCTCCAGCCTTCTACCATAAAATGGTAGAAAGGGTATAGAAGGGCGGTAATGTTAAAGTTTTCGCGCGCAGGTGTTGTTCCAGGAATTAAAATGGCATTTAAATTTTATTTTTTGGTCGTTCTTTACAATATGTCGTCTAAAAAGTTAAAAGTTAACCAACTTTTGACTCTTTCGCGGGCCAGATTAAGAACCTTGGCGGGCCGTATGTTGGACACCCCTGCTGAATTAGGTATGAAGAAATTGTAGGGTGCGGTTGGTAGTGTAATAAAATGTTGTATAGATTCTTCTAAACTTTCAGGCACGCCACTCTACGGTCTGCCGGTGGGCCGGGCAGTAGTGTGCGACCGGTCGGCGACGGTAGAGAAGAGCGTAGCCGGCTGCAGCTGGGGCCGATGTCACCAGAGTCGAACGCGATAGACCTCTACTACAACCCACGTCCACCCTCCGACCACTCCACGTGGAGGTTAGTTCAATTCACAGATCAGACAAACAAGGGATCCATGTCTTAAAGTAGTTTAGCGAGCACGGAGCCATCGGCCGCCGCCGGCCGTATTGAGTGAACAGGGGCCATACGGACAACTGCTATTGTGGCACCAAACTAACGTTAAATCCGCCCAGATGGAAAATCACGCGACCGCAAACGGTATTTGGGCGCTTAAGGTTTACGTTTGCGTGATTTTCCAACTGAGCGGATTTAAGATTAGTTTGGTGCTGCAATAGCAGTTGTCCGTTAGGCCCCATAAATTAAAAATATTGTTTTACCTACCTTCTAATGTACGACGACAACAACTTTTATTTTAAGTTATATTCTCATGTAAGTGGAGAATAATAAATATCTTTAACCACAAAGAAGGACCAATTTAATAGATCAGATTTGACACTTCATCGAAATTTAACAACGTGACCTTGTAACGATATTATTTATTACGACAGTTACCGGCCACCGCCCCCTGTAATCACGGAGCAGCCTAAATCTTCGACGGCCCACTACGTGCCATACGAGAGATCGTACCCTAACACCCTGGACAGCCTCGCGGAAAAAGTGCATTCGTACTACCAACCTGACAGCGGAAGGTAAGAATTTAGGATTTTTTATTGCAAGTTATTGTCACCAAATATACAAACGTTCAAATATAAAAATTCATAAATATAATAAATGAATAAATAAATAAATAATATTCGGGACATTTTTTCACACACGGTCATCTGACCCCAAACTAAGCAAAGCTTGTGATATGGCGGCCAGAGACTGATATACATACATATATAGTTTTAAATACATACTTAAATAGATATTAACAACCAGATATAGAACAAACACAAATGTTCATCGCATAAATGTTTGTCCTAGATGGGAATCGAACCCACGCCCCCAAGCTCAGAAGGCAGGTTCACTACCAACTAGGCCAACGGGCTATCAGATATAGACAGCTACAAACAGCCCCGTCGCAGGAAGTCCCTTTCGCAATATCTCTGCTGGTTGCAAAAAGTCCTTTTCTAAAAATATCTCTTTCGCATTTTTTTTATATTTATAATAGATCTACGTTTGGCCACCAACTCGCCTGGTAAGTGACGTTGCGGCCAAGGATGAAACACGTTGATCTAGAAGAAATCTATTCACTCTAGCCTTGAAGATGCCTAGATGGTAGTTCTCAGAAAACAAGGGACACGGCAGGGAGTTCCATTCTTGGGCAGTACACAATGTCTCTTTCTCAAAATGTCTCATTCGCATTCCCGTAGACTCCTGAAAACTGCACTTCACTCGGTCAAATATTAATAAATAAATGTTCGGGACAATTCGACTAACCCCAAACTAACCAGAACTATTTTAATTTCAGCACGCGTTTCGGAGGGCGTGTTCCCCGATCGGGCTCGGAACAACAACTGCCACGGGCTGAAACGCACTCTGACTTCGGACGGCATTCGCTACTGCGCTCCAGTTTGAAAGCTTCCGCTGCTTCGGGAGGTATTTATAAACACATTTCTCTGCTAACGACATGTACGTTAACCGTGTACGAAATATACACGTGAATTTTACGTCAGTTGCTTATGATACAAGTAACTTCTATGTTTTTTTCCAGCTTCAAGTCTCTCAAGATACCAGCAAAGATTTGGCGCAGTAGGCATGACGCCTGGCATGACTAGCGGCTTGGGCGGGAACATCGGAGGCACTGGTCTAGGAGGCCCCGGTTTAGGAGGCTCTGGTTTGGGTGGCACTGGCCTAGGAGGCCCCGGGCTACCCTCCGGTTTGTCCTCAACGGGCCTCAGTGGCCTGACTGGGACGAGTCTGGTGGGCTCTGGATTGACTAGCTCCGGTCTTGGGACTGGCTTGTCTGGGACAGGCTTAAGTTCGGCTTTAGGAGCAGGTAAGATTTTGTAAACACGAAGTTTGTACCTACCTACTCTTACATACCAAACTTTCCAGTTATATTATTATTAATGCGATATTTACCTGTAGTGAACAACCATGACAATTAAAAAGAATGTTATACCAAACTTTTGTAATAAATAAGAGAAATACTTATAATAAAACTACCCGAGTAAGATCAGTGTCGTTTATTTGCTTGATTTCTAGTGTTTTATACTAGTTATTTTTCGATGTCATAGTAATGAAGCGCAAAATAAAGTTAGAAGTAAAGTTAAATAATAAAATTATAAGTAATAAAAATATTTGTATAAAAATAAATATGTTTAGTTACTATTCTCGAGCAAGCAAGCATTTATTTGCTCTGACAGGTGCAATAACATTGTAAAGTTGTTATTTTTTTATGTTTCACTGAATTATTTCGGGTACATGCTACAGTCTTAAAAAATATAAAACACGCTCGCGCGTTTGGCTGTTAGCTATTGACGAGTTCCATTATCCACTTCCCGTCTCCATCATCAGATCAGTTTGATGGTACAAAATTATTGTGTTGTCACCCAGATTTCACATAATAGCAAAGTTTGAAATCTATACGTCGTCAGTTGGTTAAAATCAACTTGCAAAATTTGTAAACATGGTTAATTAGTTATCTTGTATTATTCGCAGGCTACGGCACCACTGGCTTAGGTCTCTCATCCTACAGCAAATTCGGCACGTCGCGGCGAAACAGAAGCCTGGACTATTCCTCAGATACCGAAGCGACTGCACCTTCCAGAGCACCCTACTACTCGGGACTCAGTGGTTATAGGAGCAGCACGCTTGGCAGAGACATTGGGTCCAAGTTCAATTCCCTACCAAGGGATGTTAGAGGGACGGGTCAGAGGTGAGTTTGAGCAAGAATTTGTTGTTTTTGCAACTGTCTTGACCAGTTTTTAGACTCTGAAGTAGTTGCACTTACTAGTTCCTTACTATTCAGTACTCAGAGACATCGGGTGAAATTCAATCCTCCACCGAGGGAATTTGGAATACCGAGGGGGGGAAATGTAAGTTTGAGGGAAAAACTATTGAAATTGGTACAATTTGACTACATCATTTTTGTGGGCACTTAGGTGATTATGCCACCTCTCCGGAATCACTTTAGGACTCCGAAGCAACTACATCTTCCAGAGCGTCTTACTACTCGGGATTCAGTGGTTATAGGAGCAGCATGCTTGGCAGAGACATCGGCTCTAAGTTCAATTCCCTACCGAGGGATGTTAGAGGAACGGTCAAAGGAAAGTCTGTTAAATTTGGTACAGTTTCTTCAGAAACTAAGTTAACTGCGCCTTCCAGCCAGACCTTACTATCCAGGAGTTAGCGGCAACCAGGAGTGCGAGATCATTTTGCTTAAAAAATGAGGTTTTTAAAAAAAAACTATAGTGTATTAAAGTTCGTTCTATAAAAATTAATGAGGTTTATAATAAATTGAGATCAAATCGGATTATTTTCTGCAGGTTGGGGCTAAGTCGACGTGCGGGCAGCATTCTGCAAGATGAACCTGAACCCCTGTCTTCTCATTCACGTTTAGATCTTCGTTCTTCCAGAGGTGAGACTGACGATAGATTGACGATCTATTAAGTATATACTAACAAACTGACTCACTAGTTAAAAAAAAAAAAACTTATGAAATTAGGGCCTTTTATGGGCATTATAATTATTAAAGTTAGTGAGAAATTGAATTAAACCTTAGCTGACATCTTTCAGGTCGTCTCCCATCATCTCCATCAATATTCACGTCAGACGAGTACCGTGCGTGGCTCTCCCGCGCACCGTCAACATCAGCGCTCTACGAGACGCTGCGCCCGCGCCTGCCTACCCACTACTCCGCTGAAAACATACACGATGCGCTTAAAAACGTACGTAAAATATGCAACCAACCCCCACAGACTAGGTAAAGCTACTAATCCAAATCAATCAATCCTGTCAAACAACCAAAACTTCCAATGAACCAAGTCTACGAAAAAACCAACTTTGCCAACCAGCTAAATCACTTAACCACTTTTACCACCTAACCATTCATACCAAACAACCAGACCACCTAACCATCCCTACTAAACAACCAGCTCTACCAACCAACCATCTCTACCAAACGACCAACTCAACCAACCAACCCTACCAAACAACCATCTCCCCCAGCTAATCAGTCCTACTATAACCAACTAACTACTCAACCATACCCGCTGACCAACCAACCCTAGCTCCTCCTCTTGTTAATCTTCACTTAAAATGAGTACAAAACAACGAACAATGACACACGGCGCCCTCAAGAAAATACGTCTTTTCGAGTAGGTACCTTAAAACGAAAGGTAGCGCATTCGCTTGCGATCGGCAAAAACGCTGCGTACCGATTCGTTTCCATAAAAACGAGAAAAAAACAGCGCACTTGCGTTTGTTCGGTTCGCCAGGGAAAAAGTATTGCCATGGGATTATGGAATCCAAATTCATTGGCTCTATTTCTCGCTTCTTCTAATGATCGCCAGCCTTAAGTAATTTAGTGAAACATGCTGTTATTTTTTCTGATCGTGATTTCTCATAATTACTTACCTTGTAAATACAGATGGAGAGCGGCAGCCGCTTTGGTTCATCCCTCGGGCTCGCCCGGCGAATAGAGCGCCCCCGACACCTCCCCGCCCGCTCCGTCTCTTCACAACAACTAGGGGTAGCAGGGGGCAATGTGGGGAGCTCGGGGGGTGCTGGAGGCTCTCCATCCGCGCGTCGTGTGAGGCAACTACTGGAGCTGGGGTCAAGGTTTAATTGCCCTAACCCAAGCCCAGTGCCCACACCAGGGTCGAGGCATCAGCGGCATCTAGATATCAACCCTAATGGTGAGAAAACACTGATAATTTTTCTTAGACTTTAAGGCTTGGTTGCACCATAGTAGCAGTTAAAGTTAAGGTTTATGACAAAATTGACAATAACATTAACGCTGACTTTAGCAGATACTGCGAAATGCGTTGCACCGGCCGTATTCACTAGCACAGTTAAAGTAACCAGGGTTGCAAGTCAAATGATACCTTATTTACTCCAGATGCAAAGCTGGAATTATATTTTATGCATCTGACAGATATTTAAAATAAAAAAAATAAACCGGTACTTTAACAGAAATGTTAAAGCTAAAGTAAGTTGGTGCAACCCAACCTTAATTTGACTACTTGTTAAGTTATTCATAACGTAGCATTGTTATATTGAGGTAGTTAGCGTATATTATGTCGATTACCTGTATTACCTTGTAGGAGTCAGTTCCAACTAATTGTATGTATTGACAAGGCTGTAGGAAGAAGGGATTGAATTTTATCCTAAGCAGCAATTCAAAATTCAAGAGCTGATACTATACATTATGCGAACTTGCCGGCATCTTTATAACTCTCGTTAGTCTCTTAGTCTAGTTTTAATACTAAACAAGACTTTTTTAATTGCAGAGTTCCTAAAATACAAAGTGGAGAAACCTTCGGCTGGACTTTCCGCGTCCATGACGGGCCTATCCCGCATATCTGGAGGTGGATTGTCAGGCATGCTGTGGGTGCATTTACTGGCTGGTCGTGGGTTAAGGCCGGGTGGTGCGGGATCCCCTGGGTCCCCTCCAGGGGGCATGATTCCCACGCATCCCCAGCATCCTGTCGCACCGAGGGATCTATACTGCGTGCTGGAGTGTGACCGTGTGCATAAAGCTAGAACTGTGGTTAGTGTCAAAACTTTTATGAATGGCCATTCTAGTCTTTGATAAAGTAGTTTAGTAAGGATGTAGATAGTGGTGTTTATTCTGTTGTACCATTATCTAAACTAAATTAAATTTGACAGCTCTAAAATTGTAGTCATCCTTTTCTCACATATTGAAATGAAAAGGGACGCAGATAATTTTAGTCCTGTCAGATTGGTTTATTTTGTGAGTGATATGACAGAATCGATGCCAATATCTAATCAATCCATCTTCGCCTACTAATTAAATGCTTTTGTGTTTTTGTTCCAATTTTCCTCTGCAAGTCTTCTTCGGAAATTCATTGGCAATTTTCTTGTCAATGTCACCGACTTTTGGATGATCGACAAGGTTATTCCAGGACTAGTCACTCGTCACTCTCATTCTGATTGCCACCACTTTTTATGATTGATATTCCGAAAACCCGTGCGAAGTGCTTTGATTCCACTTTTATTGTACAAACTGCTATTCTGTGAATAGCAGTTTGCACTACGTTGCCTGAATGGGTGTTCTCGAATAGTTACAATCAGGGCGATTTAAAATCACGAGTTAATCAGTTTCTTCTAGGCAAGCGTGCTCTATCGTAGACCACATCATTGCTTAAAATCAGGTGAGTTGACGGTCAAACGTAAACCTATTATAAAATAAATAAATAAAATATAAGTGCGACGGGGACAAATTATATAGCACGCAGAAGAATAACTGGACAGATTCATTACAAACATCAGATTCTGTAACGTTGAATCCAAATTATCAAGGAACCGCACTGCATTAATGTCATGTTTTTTTCAACAATATAAGTTTCTTCTGTCTAAAGTTTTCTACCACTTGTTATCTATCCATTACTACGTGTCGTCTCTAGGTCCGAACCGGCGAGCTTCAGTTCGACTGGGACGAATCGTTTGAGCTGGAGTTAGTAGACAATCGACAGCTGGATGTGCTGGTGTACTCCTGGGACCCTCAACACAGACACAAGCTGTGCTACCGCGGCGCCGTCACGCTGCCGGACCTGCTATCTCGCTCGCCCTCGCACCAGCTTGCACTCAAGGTACTGTACACAATAAGTGCGTGAATCCTTTGTACTGAAGATATTAGTCAATCAGACGGATGTTCTAGTGGACCCGTAACACCCACGGTGAAAATTGCCGAGTTTACTCTACTTATCTTTCCCGTTTGCAGCTTTTTATTTAACTTAAATCTAACATAGATTATAAGTTTTATGCAATCTACACTCACCGGGTTTTTGCCCGGGAGGCCGAGGTTCTGGGTCTCACGGCAATATGTCACAGAATATACACTTGTTGAATCAGCATCGAGTCTATTTGAATCGGGTGGAAAATACCGACCCACGATAGAGACCGTAAGAGCATCTAATATTTTATATCCGCGATCTTGGCCTGACTTGCGGTACCTCAACAATTGATTATAGCGATATAATCTATACGCCTTTAATCTAAATATATTACTAAAGTCAACAAGACACATATTGGTTTGTTGCGGTAACAAAGGTAATTTCTTTATGATTCTCAAAACTTTTTTGATTGTAGATGGAACCACGCGGGACATTATACGTTCGGCTCAGACACACGGAACCGCACGAACTCTTCCGAAGGCGGCCAGCAGCGGGAAGGGTTTCCCCACCACCGCTATTTGGGGCTGAATTAGAGGCGGTGGTTGCAAGGGAAGTTAGAGTACCACATGCGCCGCCGGTTCCATTGATAGTTCGACGATGTGTGGAGGAAATCGAACGTCGAGGCTTGGATATCATAGGTAAGGGACTTTAGATACGGCAACGTACGAATTCTTTCGAATGCGGCTGGCAGAGATTCCCTTCACCGGTATTTTGGTCTATGTTTGTTCAGCAGTGGACGTCTTCTGGCTGATGATGGTATTCTGGACTGAATAAGAAGCGGTGGTGGCAAAGAATAAGAGTAAGAGTGCCATATGCAATGCCCATTATGATGGTGCGTGGAGGAAATCGAGTGTGGGGCTGGATATCACAGACAAGGCAGTTACCACCTACTAACGCAACCACACATTACTTAAAATACTAGGGAGGTAGAGAGAAATGCAAGCGATGCACGAGTGGTTCCAAAAGTAACCGATGCGCGATGGTGGGATATATTCTTCCTCCCCTGCTAACATAAGGCTGTAAATATGTAGTTTCCGATATAAACGGCTAGCTTATCAATGAGCTAGGAATTATGAAGAAAAAAATTATTTTCGCCACAAATGAAGCTATGATATTCGATCTTCTATGACAAACTGATATATGGTATAATGATGAATTTCCAGGTCTCTACCGTCTATGCGGGTCGGCGAGTAAAAAGCGTATTCTTCGTGAAGCATTCGAGCGAAACGCTCGCAGCGTGGAGTTGGCTCCTGATTCGGTGCCGGATATCAATGTAATCACGGGTCTGTTGAAGGACTACCTGCGAGAGCTGCCGCAGCCGCTGTTCAGCCGGTGTCTCTATCAGATGACATTGGATGCTTTAGGTAAGTTTGGGTGGGCTTGTTGAATAGACTGTGAAGTTTGGTGTTTCTTTTGACGTCTTAGGTAAGTTTTGGTAGTTACTTCAATAATTTTTGGACCTGTTAGGGATACAAGGCCAATGACAGTTATCAAGCACTCGCTCGCTAATTAATTCAGTTGAACAACATATGTCTAGAAAATGTTGGAAAAATTTATCGGGTTATATTTTTACTAGATTAATTTGGAGAGTAAATAAAATTACCTTAGACACTAAGGTAGCTTTTGATTCTAAGAGCCTATTTAAATTAAAGGGTGCCTAAAACTACCTCTCTGGCTGGCAAAGCATAAAAAATAACGCGACTGTTGCAGGTATCTATAGGCGCCAATTACATCTTAATTGTTTGCTGCTCCTTTAATAAAATGGAACTCACTGAGCTTTAATTCTCGCTTTCGTTTCAATCGTCCTTAAGATCTCATTTGTTTGATCGTCATTCGTTGTCTCTGTTGCATGTTGTGTAGATCTATTTTGACAAAGTACATTTCAGTTTAACAAACTTTAGCTATTTTGTAAGGTCTAGAATTAATTATTGATTATCGTATTGCAGGTGCGTGTGGAATATGATCGTTGTGTCAAAATTTGTCAGATCACAAAAATTAAACAAGCTTTATGACTTACTCAGCCCTTTTCGTCAAGCAGCCTCAACGTAAAAAAATACCCAAATGCTCAGTATAATAACGAAATTTTCATTGTTCCCAGGAGTATGCCTACCCGATGACCGCGAAGGCAACGCCCGTCTAATGGCCTCCATAGTAGAGTGTCTGCCGCGCGCCGCCCGCGCCACCTTGGTCTTCCTATTAGACCACTTAGCGCTAGTTGTGGCAGCCCAGGACAGGAACAAGATGTCTCCACAGCATTTAGCAGTGGCCCTAGCCCCGCCTTTGATGCTTCAGTCGCAACCGCCTACGGAGTTGGACTATCAGAGGCCGATTCACGTGTTGCAGTGTTTGCTGCAGATCTGGCCGCCACCTAAGCGTTCAGGTAATGTCACCTCTTATGTCGTTATTTTCGTACTATCCTTAGATATTTCATGTGATGTTTTTAGTTCACATTGACTTGCTGTTGTATCACTTATGGTTACACGTTAAGTAGCTTCCGAATATCTTTTATTCTTTCTGTTTCATTACACCACGTTATTTTTTCCACGAGATGCTTGTACTATCGCAGTTTCTGGTTTTGTTTGATCAGTCTCATCCGAGTTAGTAAGTTACTGCCTGTTAGTCAACGCCTATCAGTTGACGCCATTTTGTTAGCTTGTCAAAGTTGAACACTGCCTGAATCTGAGTCGGATGCCGGAGTCCAATTGTACTTGGACGGACGAGCGGACATTCCAAGTAGCATCCAAGTATCCGAACGTACTCATCTCGTGAAAATCCGGCTTTAGTGGTGTATATATTGGTATAGTAAGTGCGGCGCGGTGCCTTAACGCATGTATGTTTGTAGACAGTTCGGCGCGGCGAGCCAGCAACCGGGCCGCGTGGAAACAGAGCCAGTGCGTCGCCAGCGGCCTCAGCCATCCTCCCCCAAGGTCAGTTATTCATATTGCGAAAATCCTCACTATTACGATCTCTTTTTACAAGCTTTCATACTTGCAATGTTTGTTAGTTTGTTTAGGTTTAATCTTGCAAGCTGAATAAGAACCAGTTGCTCTTAGCATATTGCTGAAATTTTTACTACAACTGCTCACGTGAATATGTGACTGTGTAATTGAATATGGTCTACACGTATGACAGTGCGGCACGACGTCGACCGTTCAAAAATCGAGGCGATGGCTAAACTATTATTGCCATTAAATTGCTGATCTAACTAAATCAACGAGAAATGAATGAGTTAATGATTGCATCTAATCATACTTATATTTTTAACCGAAGAAAGGAGGAGGTTATCAATTTGACTGTATGTTTGTTACGCAATTACTTTGCCAATTATGAATTGATTTTGATGGTTTTTTGTTTGGCAGGTCATACTTCAGAGGTGGTCCCATATAAATTTTATCGAAATTGATTTACCGCTTTTGTTTTTTTTTACAAAAACCAAAATTATTGTACACAGTTAACGTTTTGATTTGTGGTTCCCTTCTGCAAAAGCTTAGATGAAGACTTTTAATATCTGTTTAAACTATGTGGGTATATAGCCATGACATCGTTTTTTCTTATTTATTTTTCTTAAAATTATTTATTTATGCGTGCCTTTGTTTGTTGGTTTGTGTGTTCCTCTTTCACGCACAACAGAGCAATAAATAGATTGACGTGATTTTATGTAACGAGATAGTTGGAGGACCAAATAGTGACTCTTTATACCGGAAAATTTTACGGTTCACGCGGGTGAAACTGCAGTGCGCTAGTGTCTAACAATTTTTTTTTTTTTTTTGCCACTATTAATATTTAGTACAATATTTAGTTATTGTACTATATTTATTTCAATATGAATAACAAAAAAATTATGGAACATAATTAAAATTAACATGCTACTATAACTGATTACAGTCGCTAGTTATCGCTGTAGGATTCCTAATAGGAATAGTGTCTAATAAACAGCTAGTGTCTAATAAAATAGCCATTATTTGTTTCCCAGGCCGAGTTCCGCCCTCAGTCAGTCCATATCGGCCTCCAGTGGTAGCATCAGCAGCATCTCCGCCGCCAGCTCTCTCGGCTCGGCCCGCGCCCGACCGCTCGCCGCCCGCACATGTATGTACTCAATACTGCCAGGCCGAGCTCTACACTCGGCTAGCCCATATCAGCCTCCAGTGGTAGCATCAGCAGCATCTCCGCCGCCAGCTCTCTCGGCTCGGCCCGCGCCCGACCGCTCGCCGCCCGCACATGTATGTACTCAATACTGCCAGGCCGAGCTCTACACTCAGCCAGCCCATATCAGCCTCCAGTGGTAGCATTAGCAGCATCTCCGCCGCCAGCTCTCTCGGCTCGGCTCGCGCCCGACCGCTCGCCGCCCGCACATTTATGTACTCAATACTGCCAGGCCAAGCTCTACACTCGGCCAGCCCATATCAGCCTCCAGTGGTAGCATTAGCAGCATCTGCGCCGCCAGCTCTCTCAGCTCGGCCCGCGCCCTACCGCTCGCCGCCCGCACATTTATGTACTCAATACTGCCAGGCCGAGCTCTACACTCGACCAGTCCATATCGACCTCTTCACCATCACATGAGCTGAACGTTATTGTGGAGCTCATCCTAAACTGGCTGAAGTCTATCTGTTAACTATTTAAATGAATAACATCATTATCTTAACTTTTGAAATTGTTTCAACGGTAAATTTAACTGATACTTTTTTTACATAAATAATTCTTACGGCATTTTTAAACAATCTCTCTAGATTTGTACGCCTACAAACTAGGCAAAACATGATACAATGGGACAAATATTTTAACCCACCTATTGTGCATGCGTTTTTAAATGTGTATATGATTTACTCGTGTTTTGTGCAAAAAAATAATCTTTATCTTTAAGATGTGTAGTAACAGATCAGGATCAGAGGATTTATAGAGAAAGAGAATCCTCTCTTTCTACCGAAGAATGCAGACATAACAATGGGACGAGGAAAATTGAATGTGATGATTATTTGGACGGGGTCACGCGGAAAGGATGTACTAAATCAAAAGGGGACTGTTATACTCATCATTATGAATAATTTGATTTCATGATTTGATTTAGTTTTCTATGATATTTGTTTCGCGATTTTAGGGTTGGTCCTATAGTAAAACTTGTTCATAATGATGGGTATTATGGCCTGTTTTCGGTTAAGTACACCCTTATTCGCGTAGCGTTGCATATAAATGTTTAAGCATAGGTGAGGCATTCCCGCGTAGCACCATCCTTGAATGAGTTGTGTTCTCGAAGATGCTCACATGTGAATGTATCTGTTGCAGGTTCTCTCATCAGTCAGGGGCGTCCAATATCGTCCAGCGTCGCCGGCGGGGCGGGGCGCGGGCGGGGCGCGGCGGGTAGCGCCGAGTCTACCCTCCCCCGCCTCGCCCAGCACCAGCTCGGGCAGCCATAGCCCCGCCGACACCATCAAGCACACCGGCTCCGTCTCCTCCATCCTGCGCCAACCGGACCGAGACCGCGACCGTCCTTCGCCAAGGAACTCACCGAGGAACTCGCCAAGGAACTCGCCTCGAGCGTCCCCTCGTGCCTCGCCGCGAGACTCGCCCCGCGGGCCTACCCCGGCCGGCGCAAGGGAGTCCCCTCGCGGTGCTGCCATCCCAGGAACATCGGCCGGCCTCGCTGTAACTCTCAACTCTGGCGCACTCAGTCCGCGCTACAACTCCGCCACGAATCCTTTCTTACAGAATTACGACGAAGAGGCCGAAGCCGAGGCGTGGCGCACTGCCGACATATTTTCCACGCACGGGTAGACTGTCTCACGAAGAATTCACTCCGTCGGACACTTTTGAGTAGAGCTTAGACTACCGGAATCTCGTAAATTATTCCACGTGTGGTTTCCAAGTCCTGTCAAGGAAAAGCTTAAACGAAGTAGAGCGGCAAAATGTTAGCCAATATAATTGTACACAATTTAGTTTGATGCAATACTATTGGATATCACTCCGCCGCTCTGACTATGTGGGTGTGGGTGTCAACTTGTTTTACAAAACTTGTGGAAGTGTGCAAGCAAGGTTGCTGGGATTGTTTACATGGACAGTCAACTTCTGCAAGTTTTGTAGCTAGTCTAAGCTTTGCTAGAGATCGGTTTTTGACTATGTCGTTTCTACCTCTTTTTGTGAGACAGGCTAGCCGCCGGGTATTCTAGCGAATTGATACTTTCTAGTCAATTTTTTTAATCGAATCGATGCTTCGATTCGAATGTATATTATTATGTTGTTTAATCTGCGAGCGTGGTGCGCGTTCGTTTGTCACTCGAGAGGCGATCAGCAATCGAGCTATTTAGAAAATCTAATCGATTTCTTACCGTTTCCTTGTTGTGATTCAACGAAATTTTTGGCAATCGATGCTTTGTATCGTCTCTCGAGGTACTTGTTAATATAGAGCGAGTTATGGTGTATATTACTGTGAGAATGTAAGCTAGGTTCCGCGCCCGCCGCACGTTCATTGTACATTGTATATTATAGCGGCGGCGTGGTGCCGTACCCTACACACACCATCCCACATATCAGGGGCTTGTGTAACACTGTCTACAGACACACATACATACAAAATATATTACAAAAAAATCTGCAATCTGTAGCCTATGGCATTCGGGACATGAAGATGAATCTAACGAAACCTCACACATCAAAATCTGTCAAGCCGTTAGGCTACAGGAAGTAAATTTATAATAATATTAATATAAAAACTGACATTCATACACAATGTTAAATTTATGGCTCCTACTTGATCATATACTTATCTATACTTCTATAGCCCGTTGGTCCAGTTGGTAGTGAACCTACCTTCTGAGCTTGGGGGCGTGGGTTCGATTCCCATCTAGGACAAATATTTATGTGATGAACCTTTGTGTTTGTTCTATATCTGGTTGTTAATATCTATTTAAGTATGTATTTAAAACTATATATGTATGTATATCAGTCTCTGGCAGCCATATCACAAGCTAGGCTTAGTTTGGGGTCAGATGACCGTGTGTGAAAAATGTCCCGAAATATTTTATTTTATTTTATTTTTTTATAGGTACTATTATATTATAAAGAGGAAAGATTTGATCGTTTGTTTGTTTGTTTGCATTGAATAGGCTCCGAAACTACTGAACCGATTTGAAAAATTCTTTCACTGTTGGGAAGCTACACTAACCTCGGGCAACATAGGCTATATTATATTTTCAAAAAATAGGGATCCTTACTAAAACTCCAATAATGTAACCCAAGGTGTAAAAAATATTATTTGCAATTTTGACTTTGCGTGTTTGAGAGTTCTAAGACAGGGCAACGTCTGTCAGGTCAGCTATTAATACATACATATGGTAAAAAGCAACAATCGTAAACTTATAATTAAATTAATTTAAACTAAACAAATACTTGAATGAAATATCGGAATTATCCGGTAGCGTTTTTTTGTATTTGTATTAAACAAGAAAATATATAATCACACAAAATTGCTAGTTGTATGGTTCTAGTCACAAGGTCTTGATTAATGCCAGTAGAAGTTTAAAGAGATAGGACATCTGTTTTTCGAAATATTACTTCCTGTCAGTCTACGATCTAAAAGGAACTTCCATTCAAATCCATCTTTACTAATTCATCAAGTCATTTTGTTCACAAACTTTTATAAAGACTAAATCTAAATACATATAATTAATTGAATTAATTAATTAATCAATTAATTAATTAATCAACTTATTAACTATTCCGTTTTATAGGATCTGAATTGATTGTATTTTGTTTTGTATGATTGAATTATGTTTTGCTTGTACGAGAAAAGAGTTCTGATGAAAGAGTTATGTTAACACGGTTATGGAGATGATAAAATAAGCATTTCTGTGATTATCATTACAAAATTCACAAACAATACACTAATGCCGTGTACAATATGTACATCCTTAGCGAACGCGAATGCGTTACCTCTTGTTTAATTTCAATTGATACCAACAGACGTTCTATAGAAACCATAAACAATCAACATAGCGAGCCAAGCGAGCGCTAATGCAATGCGAAAAAGAGGCAGCGCTCTTGTGATTGCTTGGTTCTCTGTCAATAGCATTATATGAATCACATGAGCTGTCATGAAATAATTGCAATGTCTGTAAAAAATTTAAGGCAAAAAACTATGCATGAGGAAAATTGAAGAATGGAAATTATTGATACGTACCTAAAGCATAAAAAGGATGAATGCAATCTAAAGTAAAAAGACGAATACATGGCTGTAAAAGGGGAATGCAAAATGCATGCACATATTAAAGAAGAGAAGACATTGAGAAAGTAGAACAAGAAAACAAAAGTTTCAAAGCAATATAAAAAGATTCTTATGAGGGCACGTATGCAGTATAGCAAACAAGGAAAGCGTAACGAATATAGTTCTAAAACAGATTATTATAGTTGAAGGCATAAGAATTGCGTAGAAAATAAGAGAGAATATCATGGACAAGTAAAATTTGTCTATGCAGTGTAGGCAGTGCACACAAGTCAGGCCTTTAAATACGGACTGATCTGATGTCGTTCGACAAGATAGCTAGTCATAGGAGTAAAAGAGACAAACTATGTCGTATTAATTTGTATCTTTTACTCCCACGAAATTAATTTGTCTAATTATCCAGCAGATCATGCCATATGGGCCTTCAAGTAGCTCGGGTAGGAGAGTGTATCATAGATCAGAAGTAACGGACTGTCTTGAGACTGAGACCATATCAGAGTAGCGTAGCCCTTGCTCGAAGGACATCCGTCGTAGAACCAGCGATTACGTCATTGACAGTTCCAAGTGACGCGCGAGTTCATGTCAATGTCATTCACATTTTTAAACTGGCTAAATAGACAATACGTCTTGAGCCAAAACTTAAAAGTAAAGAAAAAGTTACTGATATCTAACTTTGATGTTTCCATGGGATGTAATTGAATTTAAAATTATAACAATAAAGGTTTAATGTGTTGACGTCAACTCGGGCGCACTAGAGCGCATTTATTATACCAAAATCTAGCAAATGCATTTACTTCAATGTTACGATTAAATTAAACTATTTAAAATAATCTTCATTCATTAACTTAATAAAGTATTGTAACGATATTATAATATTAAAATAAAATAGTGTTTAGAGCATTTTTACGAGTCGCTAATTCTATGAAGGAATGGTATCCGTTTGGATCGGTCGCATTCTCAAGATCAGGGGTGCTGTGTTCAACTTCCGAATTAACTTGATCATTTGAACTAACTTCATTTGATTGTTTGAACATGGTATCTCAGTTCTTATAACTAGCGTCTGCTAGACATATAAGGGCGTGTTCTGAATCATGGCAACAGTGCCAACGACGCCAACAGCGCTAATGAAAACCAACATGTACGAATAAAATTTCTGTGTGCCACGTGTTGGTTCTCATTAGCGATCTTGGCGTTGCTCGGAACGCACCCCAGAGTGGTGAGAAATCGACCAATGACAGCACTGATCCTCCATTCACTGCCATGATTGGTCCATTTTATGATAGAAATATAATAATATATTATACACTTGTTTATATGTCTGTCGGAGGCTATACGGTACTTATCACTTTTGAGCGACACTTCAAGACTTAATTTTGTTGTAACATTACTGTTTTATAATAGCATTGCACAAATAACACGACTGATATGGGACACAAAATGTTTTTGATACATTTTACTTTTTGTACTGATTCCTATTTTTTTAATATAAAAATTTGGGAAAGTTTTGTTAACATTGAATTTACTGTATTTCTGTACAATACATTATCGATCAAGTCTACATTCGTACGCGAATACCTTACATCTTCATCAAGATATAAATAATTCGTAGCATCGTAAATAGTATCGATTTATCGGTGTTCGTGTACGATTCAAAAAAATAAATTCTTCATGAAGGCTCTAAATCGATAACGATTATCTTTATCGATATGCGTAACGATATCTTTTTATAATTTATCGTTGTAATTGTAAATATCGAGCCTTCATTTAGATTTTTAGAAGCAGTTTTCATCGATGGAATCGCGTATTTTAATGTTAGTAAGCAATGGTTGACTTTGATTAGCAATTGGAATGAATGTTTATATTATAATCTTATGATTAAGGCAATGTTTGTTATGATTGTGATTAAAATATCCATCGATTTAAACTGATTCAGGTAGGTAATATTAGCTTTCCTAGTACGCTACATTTGTGGTTATATATTAATCAGAGACAGTGTTATTTGTAATTATTAATGTAGAACAGTTATTGGATAGGAATCTTGCACGTGCCATGAGTGTAGCGTACATAGTTAAGCTATAGTGTTGTTGTAGTAACCTAGTTTCAACGATTGATTGACGAAGGACTAATTTAAAAAGAAAACAACGAGTACTTTTTTTATCAGTCAAAGTGACACAGAAATAAATTCTTTGTTAGAGTCTGCGCTGTTAGAAAGTGTTAGTAGTGTAACGGCTTTCTTTTTGTTTCAAGTTCAGGGCTTTTTGATGTAACTAATCATTTACTTTAACTCCATAATATGGACTCTTTTGCGGAAATTATGTTATGTACATTTTATTATTTTACAGACTAAGTAGGCGTCAATTTGTCCACATCGCACGCATCGGACGGATCGGACCGCGCTTAATTTATACTAGCTAGTTATTTGTGACAATTTATCACAGCGTAGTATAAATTTGACCGATTCCGGTCCGTTCGATTTGTAAAATATGGACCAGTGGATATACCTACCTAAAAGATTCAGAAGAGTGACCCATTGGCAATTAAAATTACATCTTATCAAAGTATATAAAAAAACGTTTTTGAAACACATGTTTACCTTTCCTCTATAATAGTAAAGAAAAAATAAAGAGCACGGAGTGCTGATTTGCAGAACAGTTACGTGAAATTGGGACATGCTATTTCTGTATCATTTTATTAGAAGAGACTTATATTTTAGCGTAATAGATTAACCTGTACCCAGAAGTGCAACTACCGTTCTTTATCGAACGTCAAATTCGATAAATGCCATGGAATCGATCGTAGCGAGTACTGATCAAATGGCATTTCATCGAATTTGACGATCGCAACTGTTAAATTTGAAGATCGATAATGAACGGTACTTCCATTGCTGTTTCGATCGTCAATCAACCTATGAGAAGAGGTTCTGGATAGCACGTGAAATGTTGTGATCGGCTTGAAGTGTCGCTCGACAGCCCGGTAGCCCGCGTGTAGCGGTCGGTAGTGTGTAGTGACTACGGCACGCTTCGGTGGCTTAAAGCGGCAATGGTTCTGAGAGATACCCTCATTCTTATACATTATACAAATATACTCAATATATGTATATCTACTGTTGATCGCATACTCGTTAACTGTATTCTTCATTATAAAAACGCACTTGTTAGAAACTATTGAATGTTTACATTGACCGTTTTGTTTATTAGGAGATGAGGCCTAAGGAATTTTGCTGAAATTTAAAGGAAACAATCGGATTTATAGATGTGGGTTATGAATGCGAGCGTTTGTCCTAAGAGTTTTATTACCTAGCTAGTCTAATTTGTCGCTTGTAATTTAGCTTGGAAAGTGTTCTCACATAACCAGTGCCGCGTAAAGTTGTGTTGCGGGGTCCTCGACCCCACAGATAATATCAGTATTTCGACAATTTGGTAAAGGTAGCGTTACATACGTGTACTTAAAGTAACGATATACGCCGCTCGTATCTGTACCGGGCGGCTGGAACACAGACGAAAATAAATAATACGACGTTAGCACTTTGTCTTCTTTACCCATTTCCTTGTACCCTTTACCCAATGACGCTCCATAGAGCGGACACGCCACAAAGTAACATAAACTGGGACCTCTTCGCGGTATATTTTCCGCTCGTATCTGTACCGGGCAGCTGAAATACAGATTAAATATATTGTATATTTTTATGATGGAATTGGCTAGCATTTGTCTGCAACTCACCTGTTGGAAAGTGACGATGAAAAAAAATAAAGACCGCTTGCCCATGAGGTGCCTAACTGCCTATATACTCTTGTCTTGTAGAGACCCAGGTTGTTCTTTATAGGGAACATCAAAGTAAGTAGCGCATTCCATTCCTTTGCAGTTTGTATTAAAAAGGAATTTTGGAAACTTTGCGTGTGGACTTTACTAAAGTTCACGATATGGAATGATTCTACTGCTATGACATATGGCGGAAATTAGTTGATGGGCTCAGATTGAACAGTTCTTGTGCACATTTTCCAAAAAGAAGATGATAAAATTAATGTGTATAGACTGACCATCCTCCGACGTTACCACTTTTAATATGACGTTACCACTTTGTCTACCTAACTTTTTTGTACCCTTTACCCAATTACGCTCCATAGAGCGGATGTGCCTCAAAGTTACATAATCTGGGATCTCGTTGTGGCATATACACCGCTCGTATCTGTCTCGGGTGGCTGGAACACAGATAAAAATAATAAGACGTTAAGCTTTGTCTTCATTACCCATTTTTTGTATCTTTTACCCAATGACGCTCCATAGAGAAGACGCAACAACAAAGTAACATATAATCTGGAATCTTCTTGCTGCACGTCCATGTTTGTATTACAATAACAGAACTCCCCTAGTGAAAGACACAATTTTTGAGCAATGCAAATGACATGACCTTGTTACCCATCCCCATGATAGAGAATCCTTGCCTTTATCTTGAATTACATGCACTCGGTACGACCACGAAAGTAGCTTAGATTTAGCTGTTTGCAGCTCTTTTTCATTTCATTGTCATTATAATTAAAACACGACACCAGAACATTTCTAGGAGAGATTCTCTACTTCTTCAATTACGAGTACCTAAGTATCTTGTCAAATCATACTTATCTCCACTCTTAGGATACCCATCCCATATTATAGACACAGGTGGATGCGTTCTACACTGACCGAGTTTATTTTATTTTTACCCCTGTTTAAAGGCGATTGTATTGCCTTCATTATTTCATTTGTTTAATCGTAAATTGTTTTCTCTCTATCGTTTGTTTATTTGATCAAAGCTCTTGTTCCGTATTTTGACAGTACTATGTGCATACTTTGCCAATTTTGCGTTACATCGGATACACAAAATATTTTTCTTTTCTATGAGTTGACACCTACAAAACAACTCAGCAAAAATTAAACAAACTTAAATGGTAAGTATAATATATTAGCTAACCCTCTAGGCACATGTAGAAAATTAAGTTGCCCACATTTTTCAAATATTACTTACCTACTCTCTCGGCACTACAACCCTTGGTTTTTCTCTGATTTTCCTATACCAAGATGTTTTTTCTTGCTCGTACTTTTTAGACCTTCCTCGGTACAATCCACCACCACTTTGGCTCCACTCTGGCCCTTTTTTGCTGCGAGATCCACTTGGAGATGGTTTTAACATCTCTGTTTCATCCATTCTTTCCTTTCCAAGGTGACCACCTGCTTATCTGATTTTATGACGTTCAGAACCTGACAATCGTCCATTTCCAAGCAATTTATTTTATTTCTATTCGAAAAATACCATTCTTCACTGAATTTTAGAAAGGCAGAGTAGGTGAGTACTGAAACGTGCGTGGGGTTACGATTTATACACAATGAAGCACGTAGATTGAAAACCACGCACGTACGAATTTGCAAGCTTTAATAAACTCGAGCCAATAAAATCAACACGCTTGAATTGAAACGGTAGGCCATTTTATGTGGAACTGATTTCAATTTTATTTTCTTTTAATTGTTGAAGCGTTTATAGATTATTGTTATGATATTTTTTTCGCATTTTTATTTATTTAGGTCAAACCAAGGTAACCAAGCACTTACCTACCTACTCTCGAGAGCTCTTATTTTCATGTCATTCGTAGATATCTGTCTCTACCTACAAAGCTCTAAGTTGCCAAGTTGGAAGCTTCAGTTTCATATTGCTTTTGCTGGAAAGGAGAATTTATTTGCCGATGCTCGTAGATTCAGAATTATTGGCTAAGTTTTGGTAGAGTTTCTTCAAAGCATGAATCGGGTAACATTCTCTTTCGAGTACAATCATAAATATACAAGTACATGTGTTATCTATGCTAATATTATAAAGAGGAAAGATTTGATTGTTTGTTTGTTTTTTTGCATTGCATAGCCTCCGAAACTAATGAACCGATTTGAAAAATTCTTTTACTGTTGGCAAGCTACACTATCCCCAGGTAACATAGGCTACATTATATTTTCAAAAAACAGGGATTCTTACTAAAACTCCAATAATGTAACCCAAGGTGTAAAAAAATAAGATTCTGTCAGGTCAGCTAGTATATTAATATATTTTGTATGTTTTTTTTTAATGTCTTCGTATTGACACATCATGCAATTGTAAGTGGGTTAAATCTTAAAAACAGCTATAGTGTAGGCAATGACGAGGTGTCAACTAAAATTATAAAAGCTGTAAATGAGCAACTTTGTGTACCCTTAAGTCATATAATTAACCTGTGCATTTCAACAGGAACTTTTCCAAAAGCTTTGAAAACCACGGTTATAAAACCAATATTTAAAAAAGAGTAAAGAAAAACTAGACTGCTATAGACCCATTGCACTTTTATCAATATTTTCAAAGATTATTGAAAAATATATATATGGTGAATTAAATAACTATTTAGAGAAAAACAATATTCTTTGCAAAGAACAAAAAGGTTTTCGGAAAAACAGAACTATTAATATGGCCATTTATGATTTTATGAAATCAGTATTACCAAATGTAGATAAAACATCTCCAGTATGTGCAGTATTTTGTGACATGACACAGGCATTTGATTACGTGGATCATAAAATATTATTGAGTAAACTAGAGGCATACGGAATAAGGGGAAATATTTTAAATCTAATAAAATCTTATCTTACTGAAAGAAAGCAAATTACTGAAATTAGCAGAATTAATATTAAAACAAAGCGTGAAGAGGTATCAAGGTCTAAAGAACGTAATGTAATATATGGGGTTCCACAAGGAAGTGTCCTGGGACCTCTTTTATTTATAATATATATTAATGATCTACCTAACGCTACAACTCAACCAATGACACTGTTTGCTGATGACAGTACAATAACGATAGCACGTAAAAACATTGACTCTTATGAAACTGATATTAATAAATCTTTATCAGATATAATTACATGGCTTAACAATAACAATTTAAAAATTAACATAAATAAAACAAATGTAATGCATTTTAGACAAAGAGGGCCACAAAAATCTAACATTACAGTAAGCCATGGCAGCAATATGGTTAATGAAGTAGATACTGCAAAATTTCTGGGCTTAGTAATTGACAGACAACTAAATTGGAAAAATCAAATAGATAGTCTTTCTAAGAGGGTCTCAAGCTTAGCTTATGTACTTCATAAACTGTCTAGTACCTTAAACATAGATACATTACTTTCCACTTACTATGGTTTAGTTGAGTCCGTCCTCAGATACGGTATTATATTTTGGGGTAACTCAACCGACAAAGAGATTATTTTTAAAAGGCAAAAACGCTGTATCAGATCGATGTTTAGATTAGAAAGTACTATTAGTTGCACGCCTTACTTTACTAAACATAAAATTCTTACGCTTCCGTCTCTATATATATTGGAAACTGCCTTATTCGTAAAAACTAATCCAGAATTATTCCCGGCAATATCTGGCTTAGCGGTAAGAAATCGTAGAGACCAAAACAGATGTCGTAATCGCCCATCTAAAACCACCTTAATGAACCACAGTATAATGTGTATGGGACCGACCATCTACAATACTATACCAATTTCAATAAGGGATCTAAAATATAGTCAATTTAAAAGAAAACTAAAAAAACTTTTAGTCGAGAAATGTTATTACAAAGTTAGTGATTTTATAAATGATAAATTTTAGTAATGACTGCAGAAGGTCAATTTGTTTATCATACAATTATAGTAATGTCTATCTGTTGACTATTTAAATTAATAACATCATACTTGAACTTTTGAAATTATTTCGACAGTTATTTTAATCAATACTTTTTTATATAAATAATTCTTACGGTATTTTTATACCATCTCTCTAGATTTGTACGCCTACAAACTAGGCAAAACATGATACAAAGTGACTAATATTTTAACCCACCTATTGTGCATGCGTTTTTAAATGTGTGTATGATTTACTCGTGTTTTGTGCAAATAAATAATCTTTATCTTTATCTTTATCTTTATGTATAATATCTACCTACAAATCTAAGGCAAGTCTGGTATAGGTATGCCCTTCACAAAACAAGTGATGGTTAGAAGTAAGTAGAGTACTCCAATACTTGTGATGTACTGAGGCCGCCCTTAAGAGAATGCCTTGTATAACTCAGTTACTAAGTAAATAGGTACCTAAGTATACATTATTATAAACGTTGGATAATTAAAAACTTAACAACGAACCAAACGAGCCAAATTCGCCTTTGATCAATATCGACCGGAAATTAGTGAGAGTAGAAATGGGCGACTTCCGCAATTTCGCACTAATTCGTCTGGCGATGAAAGCATTATCTTTCAGGGGTGACGTAGCCGCGTCACAGGGGACGAAAAAAGAAAAAAAGTTGCGGGTACCTACAGACAAGCTTTGAATTTTTTACGATCTTCCTTGTTGATAATAAGGTCGACAAAATCATTCAAAAAAAAAAAAAATATTCCATAAAAAATATTGCACATTATCCTGCTGATTTTAGTAAAATCATGACTGTATATACTACACTTTACACTAACTACTACTATAACAAAAGCACCCATGAACAAAGCATATCTTGTTCAAAAGCAGATAATTATAGGTTCTGTTTCAAACATAACTTAATTTCATTGCAATTTTGGGTAAGTATGTACCTCAGATGATACAAACAAGGGAGATATGCCTTAGTACATAATTAACGCTTGTGTTCAAATTTCTACTTCCCCACTTTTTACATTCAGCAATTAACTAACTAATAGTCCACATACAAAAAAAGGACAGGAAGGTCGTCTCCAGGGTGAGTTCGACTAATAGCACCAAGTCTGATTTAGGTCCGCCTGAAAGTTCCTCCACACATATGATACATCAGTGGAAATCGCACACCGTGCGATTCACATGATCTTTCTTGCCTCACACCTGCAAAATGTGGAATGAGCTACCCAACGTAGTGTTTCCGAGAAGCTACAACATGGGGTTCTTCAAAAGACGAGTTAATAGAGTCCTTAAGGGTCGGCAACGTATTTGTAATGCCTCTGGTGTTACAAGTATAGATCAAGTAGGTGACGGTGACTGCTTACCATCAGGCGGCCCGTCTGCTTGTTTGCCACCTATGGCATAAAAAAAGGTCTGAAGTGTTTCGTACACTTCAGACTTTTTTTTCAGACCCCCACGCCACATTACAATATCTCTCTTGTTGCTCTGATCTGAGGTGACTCACCCGAAACTGCAATGTAAGTTATGTTTGATACAGTACCTGTAATTATCTGCTTTTAAACAAAATATGCTTTGTTCATGGGTGGATAATTTTTCAGTACGTTGGGACAGGTTGGTACCGATGACAACGCATATTCGCATTCATGATTCATAAAAGGTTTTAAAAGTGCTAAATCACTCTTCATTGTAATATCAGCTATAGCTTTACTTTGAATCATTATAATATTTTAAATTCGAAACTGTGTTTGTTTGTTATTTCTTGCAGCAGCAAGAAAAGGGTCGACGTGGTTTTGGTTGGAATTGACATATAATGATACTTTATCCCGGATATTTTTTATGTCTCTGAGATAATGTCTTCACGGGTGCGAAACCGCGGGGCGAAGTTAGTAATCCAATATTTTCATTATTTTTTTTAGAGAAGACAATTGATTTTGAAACCTAGAAACCAACAACATACGTAGCACCCACAAAAACCTTTGCTCTATACAATCAAAATAACATGAATTTTTTTAGGTTATTCAATTTTACTTTAAGGAAATCTTGAAAAATAGAATGTAGTTATGTTATAATAGGTAGTTACTTACGTAATGAATTTTTTGAGCTGCCAATCAATATGATAGCTTGAGTAATAGATTGAATACAAGTACAAATAGGTTTTTTTAAACCACCAATAAAATAACTAATAATCTACAAAAGGCTAAACAGATTTTTATAAGCATAGCTAAGAACGCAATCACGTCACCTTTCAAAAAAACAAAGCTTAATCAAAAACAGTTCAGCCGTTTGGGAGCTACGATTCCACAGACATACAGAAACACACTTTAAACTTATAACACCCCCCCTTTTTGTGTAGGGGGTATAAAAAAACCTTTTTCCGATAAGACCTTTTTTCACACATTTTTATCAATAGCAAAATAAACGTATATGAAAAGGAAGGTACATCATACTCCACCTGCCTATTTAAGCGTTAATAATATTTGAAAGGTCCAATCCTCCCGTTTTCCGAGTCATTTTTATCTGTAATATGTCTGATAGAGGCCCTTGGGGCACGCCGCTCAATTCCATTTCTTGTCGAGCTTTGTCCCATGTTTAGAGGATGTTTTTCTTATCTACACTCACTTGGTATATTATTTGTGTGACTCTTTTTCAATTTCCTTGTAGCTTGTATTGGGGGAGATCTTGATTGGGACTATACGAGGAGGCAACATTTTTATGAATGGTTTTGTGACAAGAACAGGGAATTGGTAATAGGTAGCTTTCGCATTTTGTAACAATGTTATGTGCAATGTTCTGAGGGTTTTTTTTTAGAAATCCTACCTAATTTTTAAAGGTTTTGTAGATAAAGTACTACTTTGTAACAATAAAACATTAGGTATAAATGGTAAGTGTTTCAACCCGGTCATAATACAATTAGTTTTGGTTTCTAAGGCCGCTCCTCAGCTAGCTCTATTTCTTAAACAAATTTTCTGAAACAAATTTTCCCCGGACCCGACTTTTTATCCCAGTAGGACATGAAAGTAATTCCAGTTATATGACGATACGCTAGGACACTGGATCTTCTGTCGGTCTAACTAGAATCTACTGAACCATTGCTTATTCAATTTTACTATGACGAGCGACGGAGGCGCGCGCGCACTCACATTGAAAAAACCCGCCAAATGTGGTTGAAACCAGTTGAATCTATAGTTGAAGAAGCCGGCTTAATCAAACGTGAGTAACCGGGTTAATCATACACGAGTAATTACTGTGTTATAAAAATTAAACACCTGTGTTCTCTCACTATAGTATGTACATATTATGCAAAAAATATCAGTGTATGCAAACTAACTTTTTTGCAAACGCTTTAACCCGTTTTAAAAAGCTTCATACGATATTCTGTTTGTATCTAAATTCACCGATAAAAGTGATTGCATTTTCGGATGAAAACCGCTTCCGCCGCGTGCTCAACGCAAGCCTGATTCCCAATAGTAAAACACCACATTATCATAAATTGCCAGTACCTGAGTTTTTTTGCTTATCACTTGATACTTCAATAGGTACTACATTCACGACAAACGACTACACCGATCTTAATGAAATTTGACAAGTATTGTCCTATATCTGTATTTATTCCCCGACGCAAAAGAGGGGTATTATAAGTTTAACGTGTGTATCTATGTCTGTGTGGCTGTGTGTCTGTATATCTGTGTGTCCGTGTTTATTAAGTCTCCCATTAAGTAGATTTGAAAGATGGTATACTTAGCTCTGTTTTAAACTATCACGGTTGTTCACTAAAGTTAAATGATTTTTAACGGGATATTTACCGTGGTATGGTTGTGGAATGGAAAATGTGTTCAAAATACTATACGCAGTGATACAGTGAGTGTGTTTTGTCGGGACTTAGGATCGAGTTCGAGTTCCAGTGATAACCGTAGCAAAAGACTAAGAAAGAGGGTAGATCGTTATGTCTGCACCTAACTTTTTAACTGTTCGACCAACCACCCGCATTCTTCAGTCTTCCCGTGAACATGGTGCATGTAACTGTGCCGAAATATCGGTAGCTCATTCCACAACCTTACCACGGTAAATATCCAGTTAATAATCATTTAACTTTGGTATACTTAGGTACTGTTTCACAACATGGCGGTATATCAGTAATGGATTTTACATCTATCCATTGTGTGTCACTCCAAATCAAATACGACGCGCAGAATGCGCTACTGAATTCAATATTGGACTTTTAGGAACTATTGATATTTATGTATTTGGCGCTTTTTGGCCTGTTTGAGACATAATAGAGTAAAGAAATGAAAACAAAGTAAGAGCGGTATTGGCCGAGCGGTAGCATGTACCTAAGTAAATTATGTGCAAATTCGATGCCATCCCTGAAAAATCGTGAAGGAAAACATCGTGAGGATACCGGTGTGTCTCAGAACCTCAAAAGTTCAAAGACGTATAACATTCACCAATATACACTGGGTATATAAGCACGGTGGATTTGGGCCCATACTCTCTCTCTCTCTCTCTCTCTCTGCATGCTTTAACGGAACAACAGACAACGAATCATAATAATAATCTGGATGTTTTTCATAATTTAATTAAAGTGTCCGACACCACATAATACTTACAGCAGCGCAGTGCGTTCTGATCAATCAAATAGAAATAAAAAAAGCAATGATTTAAGGCCGCGCTCATTGACCAAAGCTATCTCTTTTGCACATTTCACCATTTATATTTAAAATGTATTCATTAAATAGGAATAAAAAAAAAACATTATTTAAGGAATAGCATTGTAAATGTTTTAAAGTAATTTTTATATAGGTTGATGTTTGAAGGAATGGATCATAAACTTTTTTTCTTCAAGTTTTTCTTCGATCTCCGCCATACTATAAAATATTAACACAAAAATCTCTTCATACAATTCGCAATGTTATTGTAAAGACAATGCCCAACCAGTTTTCCAAAATTTTCACTCAGTGATTTTTTAACTTCGAAAATCTGCAATATAGATAGCACTGACCAGTGAGCGCGGCCTTAAGATGCAATATTGTTATAGTAAAGTATAATCCGTACAGTAAGACTTTCGACACAAGGGAGAAAAATTTAAATTTTCGTGATATAACTTTACAATAGACTCCCAAGCGAGCTTTCAAATATTCTTGTGGAAATATAAATTGAATTTCGCTGAAGCGGAGCATGTAACGAGTAAATTCTATTTCTACACAATACGGTTCATGCTGTAAAATTGTGATACCAGTGTACACGACAGACGCTTCCGTTTGAAATAAATTCAATACCTCTACCGTTGACATTTATCCAGAGATAGAATTTATTACAAGCTTTTATTTCACTTGCAATGTATGTATGGCCACATTGCTCGAAGCACCGATAACCGATGAGGAAGAAAGGTTCTGGAGTGGAGACCACGAACCGGAAGACGCAACGTAGGGAGACATCCCACTAGATGGACCGACGACATTGTGAGAGTCGCGGGCATCCAGTGGATGCAAAAGGCAGGCTGTCGTTCAGTGTGGAGGTTAAAGGGGGAGGACTATGTTCAGCAGTGGACGTCTTCTGGCTGATGATAATGTACCTATGTATGTAACTATGTTTGTTCGGGTGGAATCTTGCAACTCAATTTTGAAGCAGATATCTTCAACCGATTGAGCTGAAATATGGATTGAGCTAACTTATGTAAGTTCGGTGACAATGCAATGTTATGGCAACATCGAGCTGGTCTGATGATGGAGACAGAAGGTGGCCGTAGGAACTCCGAAAGGAAACGACGTAACACCGTCGAGTTTGGTTTCGTTGGATTAGTCTTCCCAAGCACTTTGGTCTTAGATGATAAATTCAATATGGCGGATGCCACAAGATGCCACGGATAAAATGTTCTTATCTACCTTCACGATATGGGTATCAAATGAAAGGGTTTGCTGAGAAGAATACGAAAAAGCTTCTTTTTAAAAAGTTTTTTTTTTAAATTAAATTAATAAAGGTTATTTTTAATTATACTAGCTGCGCGATTTCACCCGCGTAGTGATGAAAAATTGTGAGATGATGATGATGAAAAGTAGCCTATGTCACTCTCCGGAATTTGAACTATACCCATGCAAAAAATCAGCTCGATCCATGCTCTGTTGCTGCGTGAAAATGGAACAAACAAAAAAAAAAAAACAACAAACTTTTCGCGTTTAAAATATTATTATAAAGTATGATAATTAATTATGATAACATTTTATCATTTTCATTATAACTACTAAATTGAAGATAAATATAATTTATTTACACAAAACACAAGCAAATCATACATACATAATCGCATTCACTATTGTGCTTTTATGGTGTTTTTAAATAATATTATAGTCACTTTTTTTTTTTTTTTTTTTTTTTTTTTTATGCCATAGGTGGCAAACAAGCAGACGGGCTGCCTGATGGAAAGCAGTCACCGTCGCCTATGGATACTTGTAACACCCGAGGCATCACAAATACGTTGCCGACCCTTAAGAACTCGATTAACTCGCCTTTTGAAGAACCCCATGTTGTAGCCTCTCGGAAACACCGTAGAAGGTAGCTCATTCCACATTTTGCAGGTATGAGGCAAGAAGGATCGTGTGAAACGCACAGTGTGCGATTTCCACTGATCTATTATGTGTGGATGAGCCTTCAGGCGGTGGCGGCTAGTGCGATGGTAAAACCGCGACGCCGGCATCAGATCAAATAGTTCTTCAGAACACTCCCCGTTGTAAATGCGATAAAAGATACAGAGAGACCCAACGTCTCTGCGCATGCTGAGCGCCTCTAGGTGTTCAGTGAGCTTGGAATCGTCGACAATTCTGACAGCTCTACGCTGTAATGCATCAAGTGGGTCAAGCTGATACTTGGGTGCTCCGTTCCAAAGATGGGAGCAGTACTCCATGTGAGGTCGGACTTGCGCTTTATAAAGCAAGAGTCTTTGTCTCGACGTGAAGTACCGCTTCGCCTTATTGAGCACACCAAGTTTCTTAGATGCGAGCTTGGCCTTACTTGCGATATGACCGCGGAACTGTACATTTGTAGAAGTGTCGACTCCAAGGATTCCAATGCTTTCTGAAACCTTGAGGGGAGTGTTTTGAAAGTAAGGAGCTACAACAAATGGGGCTTTTTTAGCGGTGAACGCGCAAACTTGTGTCTTTGTTGGGTTAAATTGAACCAGGTTCAGTTCACCCCAGACCGAGACCTGCTCAAGAGAGGTCTCGACTTCAGACAGAAGTTTATTCCTACTTTCTTCAACTACGGCATGAGGGATGTTAGCACGACCGGTATACTGTGCATCGCCCGTGCTATCGTCCGCATAACAATGCATATTGCTCGAAAGCAACATGTCATTGATGTGGAGAAGGAAGAGCGTTGGCGATAACACAGAACCCTGTGGGACGCCAGCGTTGATCGGCATTCTGTCGGAGCAGGAACCGTCGACAACGACCTTAATACTCCGATCAGATAGGAAGCTGGCGACCCAAGTGCATAACCCCTCAGGAAGGCCGTAAGATGGTAGCTTGGATAAGAGTGCCCTGTGCCAGACCCGATCAAAGGCTTTGGCTATATCCAAACTAACTGCAAGCGCCTCCCCTCTACTCTCAACGGCTTCAGCCCAGCGGTGAGTGAGGTATACCAAAAGATCACCAGCTGATCGGCCGTGACGGAAACCGTACTGGCGGTCACTGATGAGCTGGTGTTCCTCCAGGTATCCGAGGAGCTGGGTGTTTACCACACGCTCCATCACCTTACAGAGTAGGGAGGTAATAGCAATGGGCCTGTAATTAGTTGGATCAGACCGATCTCCTTTTTTAGGAATCGGATGGACTAAGGCAGTCCTCCATGATGACGGCACACATCCAGTTGAATACGAAAGAAGGAAAAGACGCGTTAGGACCGGAGTCAACTCAGGAGCACAGGTTTTAAGGACGATAGCCGGAATGCCATCTGGCCCACTCGACTTACGCTCATCAAGGGACATGAGTTCCTTCCGTACTGATCTCTGAGAGAAACGTACTTCTGGCATGGAACTCGCACACCGCGGAATGTTGGGTGATGTGGCGCCCCCGTCGTCGAGAGTCGAGTTCGAGGCAAAGAGAGTACCAAGGATATCGGCTTTCTCCTTTGCGCTATGGGCCAATGTGTCATCCGGCCTTCGCAGGGCTGGTAGAGAGGACTGACAGAAGTTGCCTTCAGCAGCCTTGGCTAAAGACCAAAAGGCTCGACTTCCAGTTGGATATGAAGCAAGTCTGTCGCCAATTCTGCTGATATGGGCTGCCTTGGCTTCGGCAATAATCCTTTTGCTGGACCTGGAGGCAGCATTAAGTTTTTTCTTCAAGACGGAGGTGTCAAAGTTATGACTAGCATGTGCTTCGGACCATGATTTAAAGGCAGTTCGCTTCAGGCTTGAAGCTTCCGCACAGGATTTGTTAAACCATGGGCGACTCCGCCCACCGACACGCACGACAGAACTTGGAATGAAACATTCCATTCCTTGAAGCACGACATCAGCGACGGAGTCAGCACAAGAGTCAACATCGTCTGAAGAAAAACAAATCCGCCTCCAGGGGTAGGATGCGTAGAACTCACGCAATCCGTCCCAGTCCGCTGACCGATAGTGCCAAACATTGCGCTTACCAGAAGGAACGGTACGAGCGCGATTAAAGAATGGCGCTGAGGTATGGATGAGACAGTGATCGGAGCGACCAAGTGGCGCTTCGACCGAAACCTGGTAATGGTCAGGGCGTGAGGTCATGAAAAGGTCCAGCAAAGAAGGATCATGGCTCTCAACATCAGGAATTCTAGTAATTCCAGTGACAAGTTGAGAGAGGCCGTGAGCCAAGGCAAAATCAGATGCAGCACGACCCGCGTGATTAGTGGTTTTAGAGCCGAGCCACTCAGAATGGTGGGCATTGCAGTCTCCAAGAACCACTAACTCTGCGGAAGTGTGCTGTTCTAAAGCTTTGTCAGCTCCTCTGGCAATGTGCTCGAATAAACGAGTTGTCTCCACGTCCCCGCTATGTGACCTGTAGAGGCACGCGTAGATACGGGTTTGACCCCCAAAGTCAGTGCGAAGCCATAGAGTGGACAGGTCACAGTCTTCGAGGCCAGAGAGACGACGACAGCAAACATCTTCCCGAACGTAAACGCATACCCCGGCACGACGCATAAAGGTATGCTCGAGTTTGTACCCAGGGTATAAAAGGTAGGACGTTTCGGCAGGATTCGATATTTGAGTCTCCGTCAAGAAGAGCAGGGCGGGTTTCACAGATTCAAGGTGATGGTGAACCTCATTTAGGTTAGCGTGAATACCCCGGATGTTACAAAAGTCCACTCGATAAATGGAGTCCGAAGCCGCTGAAGAAACGTTCTTCTTATGTTTTCTGGCCATTAAAAAATTTGAATTTAAAGAATGATGAATCACTTCCGACAAAAACCGAAGGGCAAAAAGTGCAAGAGCATAAGTGGAACTATAAGCAGCTTATGAAAACAGAGTAGTGACTGGTGGGCGTGGGGGACGGAAGGGCCCCCGGTCCCCCCTGGGAGCAACTGTCGGGATCCACTCCGGTCTCCTACTCCGGCACGACAGCTACTCCACAGGATTATGCGCCGGATGGTGGGACAGCCTCCCGGGGCGGAGGTTGGAAGTAATCCCCGGGTTCGGGTCCCTGTACTATCCCGCGGGCGGCCAGCGGACAGCCGTTTCACCGGGTCTCCCTGGACCCCACGACCACCTTTCACATCTGTAAGCTGCAGCCGCTTTTTTAGTTCCACTCGGCCCCACAGTCTTTATCAGTGTAGCACATCATCGGGGGGAGGGGGAACTGGTGCTTCCATAGTAGTGACGGAACACGACAACAATTGTTATCGTTTGGCGACACGCTTATATGGAAGGGTGGTAATAAGCCAGGCGGGCATCTGAAGAGGCCCTTCCACCATGAACTGTTTAAGTGGAGTTGAAGCTCCGTCAGTACATGAACGAATTCAGATACTGACAGGGCTTGCAGGGGATGCGGCGAGCACGCCTCCACGCTTAACCCCCAATCAGCAAATAGACTTTGCATCATGTTGGCGAGTAGGCGTTACAAATCTAGAGAGATGGCATAAAAATACCTTAAATATTATAGATATACTGGGTTACACATATAGACTATGCTGAGCCGAAAGGAGGTCATTGTTTTCATCATTATAAATAGCTTCTACTATGGGACCAACCCTGAAATCGCAAAAAAAAAACAGCTGTTTCATAGAAAACGGATTGACACTAAACAAAATATTCCATCCATTTTGAATTTTATTTGTACGTGATTTCAATGCTGGCGCCGTAGTAAAAGTTGTTCATTGATAAGTATAACATACCTCTTTCGGCTTAGTACGGCCTTAAAGAGTAACCCCATATACATAGCTTACTAAATAGTTACTACGGTTTTAGTCTACCTTTGGTTTGGACCATGATCCAAGAAAACAAGGTCTGGCACTCTGGCAGTTGTCCAAGAATTACGTCACTGTGTAGTTGCCACTTTATTGAAAAAAACACAGATATTGGGAAACAAATTCGTTAATCATCTATTAAATGAAATACAAAAAGCATTTCAATTGTCATTTGGTTTGTCCGCTCAAGCAAGTTAAGCACGAATTGAATATATTAAACACAATTTTATCAAAACCACATTGATTTATTGGATTCCCACAGGTAATATACGAATATTGGGGAGTTATAACTTCACGCTACTGTTAACACAGAAAATCATAGAGAGTCCGCCATTGTTTCGTGTATCGTCATCTCTCTCGAACTTGTTGTACTTATTCTGCTCTTGCTTATGCACGTGTACGTGTATCCATGACATTGATGACATCATTGTGGGACGCCCACGTCACATTATTTCTCGGAGTGCTATACCTGGCGGAGTATATTATTATACCATGGTTTGGACATTTTAGTTCGACCCAATCCAAAGTTGATATCTGCAATCTTTGTATTTTTCTATTTAAATCGTTCTAGTTAAATTTGTTTTAGAAATATGTTTTCGGGTGACTGTCGCCTCGTGTTAGCCTCGTTTCAACACGATTCGCGTCATGCCACAGCATAACTTGGCATAAAGGGCTTCGCATACATTAATTCATTGTTAGGTAAATTTATTCCGAGTATTATGCCACAATGTGTGCTCGTTGTGTTTTGTTTCAAAATCAGATAGTTTAATAACCAGGAAAGTAAGTGGTATATTTTAGTAAATGTTTAACTGACTTCCAAAAGGAGGAGGTTATCAATTCGACTGTATGTTTTTTTTTGTATGTATGTTACGCGATTACTCCGCCGATTTAGAACTTTTTGATGACTCTTTTTTTGGTTGGTAGGTCTTATCTCATAGGTGGTCCCTTATAAATTTTATCGACATTGATTCAGCGCTTTTTGAAAAATCTACAAAAACATAACAATAAGCAACGAATTTAATGTACATTTTAGACTGCCACCAACTTAGCTGTTAAGGTGGGCAAAATTAGAACTACAGTTATTTCTTGGTGAATTTCATATTTTGTTCTCCACTAGCGACGCTGTCAACTGAACAGCAAATAGAGGAAATGTTCCTAGAACAGAACTTCAAAAAAACAAATAAGTGTCTCCATGGCGACCGGGCGCTGTTGTTTTTCATTTAATTTTTCATGACCATTGATACAAAGTATTTCAGTCGTAATATTAAACAATATTTTCTACTTTTTAGTTTCAGTTTGTTAATGTAGTCGTATAGTCATGAAGTCGGTTCGTTTTTTTTTCAAAAAAATATGTTATTCGTAATGAATTCGGTTTAACTTCAATAAATTAAGAATTTAGACAGATTTGATATTTTCAAAAACATTTCCGTTCAAAAGTGATTTCAAAAGTTTTTTGAAAAGACAAAGTCAGAATAAAAAAAAATTGTTTGGATTTTCTTTAGTAAAGACTTAAATGTTGTTGATCAAACAACCTGCCGTTTTTGCGTTTGACAAACTTTAATTCTACTAAGACTTATTTGTCTGACCTGAGATAAGGACCTACCGTCGCATTTGTTTGTGATTTAATTAGGAATCAGTTTATTTCATGGTATTTAAAACTAAACTCACAAACAACATCACTGATAACGGCTCAATTCAATATTCCACCGTGTAACGGAATTTGATGTATTCCGGTTGAATTATTCATAATCTTGTCTGGTACTAGCACATGTCACCTGGTTGAGCAGTAGTTGAACTTGAAACCCTTGAGAAAGAAAGTACATCCATACCGTAAATACTAAAGCCCAATGCCGAGAATTATTCGTTTCTTTTGCCTATTGTCAAGAAGAAAGAAACAAAGAAAAATAAGAAAGAAAAAGAAGAAAGAAAAGGAAGAAAGAAAAGGGGAAGAAGGGGGAGAAGGGGAAAAAGGGGGAAGAAGTGAGGAAGAAGGGGAAGAAAGGGGAAGAAAGGGTACAACGGTAGAAGAAGGGGGAGAAGGGGGAAGAAGGGGAAAGTGGGCAAAAGGGAAGAAAATAGAAGTAAGAAAAATATTATAACATACTTATGTAAAAAATTATGTTATCTGCTGGTAGGAAGTTTGTCTACTGAATAACAACTCTAGTAAAGACCACGACTACGCAATCAAGCTCGCTGATTCAGTTTGCGCGCCACAAGTTTCACATCACACTAACTGGATGTTGTTAGGCTGTGACATGTATCCGCAGGGAACTATGCTCGTGGAAGATTTCAATCGAACCTCGATTCTGATTTAACTAGTTCATTGACACAGTTTGAATCAAATTTAGATGGCCTATATAGGGTGTATCCTTAGATCAGAAAAACAAGAGGGATATGCCTTAATACAATATCGTTCGTGTTCAAATGTCTCCATGCTTAAAACATTTATGCACTTTTTCACGCAAAAACTGCGGCTCGTTTAATCATTTTTTGCGCACACTAAGAATCTTCTAGTGACAGCAATAAGTTAAATAATAGTCCACATGCAAAAAGAAAAAGATTATCACTATTCTCATCATTATAAACAATGTTTACTTTGGGACCAATGTTGATAACGCGAAAAAAAAATCAGCTGTTAAGTCATAGTAAAAATGACATTCACATTTAATGAAGTGTTGAAAGCTAACTTTTTTGGGATTTCAAGATCGGTCGCATTGTTCATAATTATGAGTATAATGACCTCCATGGAATGAATTCTGTTTATTGCCATGGTTCTGAGAAACCCTGTATGTTTGTTTACCAGTACAATTACTTAAATGTATTACAAACGCATAAAATTATTACGTCTGCTTTAGAGTACTTACAAGAAGTCAAACAAGAACAGTCAAAAACTAAACGTTGAGGAATGTGCTCTCTGAAATATAATATCTAGTAGGTAAGTACCATTGACACAACTTTCTGCCTTATTCGAGGAAAATCAATATAATTCAATCTCATAATGTGCCCATTCATCAGTAGATGGACGGATGTTTCTTTTTCGACTTCAAGTTTCGTATAAGGACTATTTTGTAGTTTCATGTCACGCCTAATGTTTGTTTTAGACCGATCGTGAAACATAAGGACGTCATTAACCAACTTCGAAAAACAAGGAAGGTTCGCAATTCGGCCTGTTTTTTTAATTATGTCATATCTTGGAAGGATCTTATTTGAATTTGAACAAAATATGCCATCTCTATGGGTGGAAATTTGGATGAATCGTCTCCATTGAAATTTCAGATAAGTTATTATTTTATGTATTAATTTATCTAGCCCACTATCAGACAGCGCAGTCATGGTTTATAGCAATATGCGAAAACGGTACTTTGCTAATTTGATCATTTGCTTCTTAAATAAAATATACCAATTAATGTGACTTTTGCGTTTTTGGCACCTTGCGTCGAAAGCAGTCAGTGTTGTGTTTACCTATTTTATTTAATACTTTATTGCACACTTACAAATTAAGTAAACATGTACAATTGGAGGACTTAATGCTAAACATTTTCTACCAGTCATCCACCAGGTTGGAACAAACAGTATGTAGGCGTGCATCAAAAACACCTTATAAAAGACAAAAAGAAATAAACACCTATTATACTTTCTTAATTGACTATAACCAATACATGCAATTTCATGTTAATTTTATAAAACACGTCAGCGGTAGCTGCACGGTAGTATAAAAATAACCGAGAAAGCTTTTATCCTGGCGTGACATCATATTTTATTATGGAAAAAAGCACTCGCGGTAATGCTCGGCTCGCACCTACGACGTTATTGTATTTTAATAATAATGAAATATACGTGCGCTGCTCGTGCAAGTCAGGAAAGACGTATTTTGACAAGCAATTATACCGTATATGGGATAGGTGGTTGCAAATGGAATATGATCAACCACACTAAAGCATTAGAGCGTGGCCTGTGTGAAAAGTAAATAAAAGAAATTCAAATTCAAATTCAAAATATTTATTTGTCAGAACATGGTAGGTACACATACATATAAAGTAGCATACATGGTCGTAATAATGGAGACGTATCTCATGTCCTTGCCTGTTACAGCGTACAAATGTTAGTTTTTATTATATATTATTATTAGTTTTTGTTAAAGTTAAAAAAATAACGAAATTATGTCTAAGTTAGAATATTGTTAGAATCATATTTTGGTTTGGTTGTATTTTATACCTTAATTAGATGTTTATTACTACCTATATAAGCTATTATTATCATTTTATCTTTTCCTAGTACCTAGTCTCGATTTTATGTCAATTATTTAGTCTACATTACATATCAAAACATTTTTATCATTAAGGAATTTTGAAATTTCATAGAACGACCCATTGTGGGACCGGTATTGGTAGGAATACCTATAACAGCATTTTTTGATGCTTTGCAAGTCTACTATTCTATCTTCTACAAGCTCTACGCCCCGTAGCACATTACTACGAAGCTACGGTAAAGATACAAAATTCAGCTCTACGAACGACCGAAGTTGGTCGTAGATAGAACTAATAATTTTACTTCCGATTGAATATAGGGCCCAAAATCTGTTAGCTCATGGAAAAAATAACTTTATACACATAATTGAACTCACAGACAGTTTTAAAAGTAGTTCGAGTATTATTATATACAAAAAATAGTGATGTTTTATATAAATTTTCAGGCATCGACTGAAATCGACGATTTTTTTAAGACGTTGCAGTTCTTGTGCCTGTATACCAGTGTTCTTAAATTTATCATAAGATATTATTTGTTTTTTCTAAGAAATATAACTATCGTTGAAGAAAAAAAACGATTCAATAAATGATTAAATAATGGAACTTTTCATCGACAACGTATTCCAAGATTCACGAATCTCACCCCATCTCTTCCTGAATTATTTATATCCAATCTGGGTACCAGCCGGCGTTTTGTTCTTGTTTATGTGATGTGTTTCACGTTATCTCAGGATATACGGAACGGACAGCTGGTCTCCATTATTTGCGGCGAAGTTTCATCGTAAAACGAGGTGGTGCGGAGCGAGGGTGGTTTATGTCATGTCCTAGATAATAAAACTTGATGCATTACGGGTAAGTATCCAGTATGAGATAAATAAGATTGAAATAGCTAATTATCTCATATTTAAAACCTATGCATTTTAAGTGTAGTGCGAAAGTTATTAATTATCTCCCAGACTGTTTATTACCACAACTGAACTGATATTTTTTTTAAAGGTCTACAAGGCTCAGAAAATATAAATGAAAGTATGCCTACAGTTTTCTTTTTAGCACTTACATTTAAGTTAAGTGATATATTTAAGAAAATGATAGGTACTGAATGTACAAAATGTAGCTGACATAGCCGCAAAGCGACTCAAGCTCCAAAATAAATATAGAATAAAAAATAATTTCGGCGCTAGATCAAAAAAAGGTATTTATTTTTATTAACTAATAGTCAAGGCATATAATACAAAGAAAGTGAAAGTATAATTCGCCACAATAAAAACACTGTACAATCAGTCCCAATTTATTCATAAAAATAAAAGTCTATGAACTCTGATGAATAACGGTGATAGAGCGTCAGAGATATCTTGGCCCTACACATAATTAATGGTAGGTATAGATCGTATCCCTCGCCATAGAGGTCGTGTATGGTCGTTAATTAAAACTGTGACCCAAATAGACACGAGGTGGGTCAAGTGGCCCTCGGTTACGGCGCGCCGAGCCGGGTCCCGACCTCTTCTCGATTTTATAATATTTATACTCGTATATTCATAATAAAGACCTTTTTGGAGATTAAAGGTCTTCAAACCTGAACAAACCAGTATTTTGTACCCTTAAATCTGTTAAGTAGGCTCAAGCTGTTAGAACCTTCGCCTACTCTATAGCTTTTTGAATAACATTATAAAAAAGCCAAGCTGTTTAGATAGTTACGCGCTAAGCTGTGCTAATTTACAGTCGCTACTATATTAGCTCTTTAATTTGCATAAAAAACCTGTCTACGGCACATACTGGATATTGTCATAGCAACATTAGAACATTGTCATAAGACACTGTTTTAAACTATCACGCTTGTTCACTAAAGTTATATGAATATTACCGGGATAATATCGGGAGCTCGTTCCACAACCTTACTACGGTAAATATCCCGTTAATAATCATATAAATTTATTGTCATAAGATTATCAGAGATGATAATCTTTAGATGCTTTAGTATACCGTTAAGAGTATCATAAATACACTTTTATTTTCGTACGTTTGTTTACAGCATGCCTGACAGAACAAGCTATAACTGTATTCGCAATGTCTACAACAGCGTTCCCTGCAACAAAAGTCAATTGGCCTGCACTGTACTGGCATGAACTCGATAGTCCTTGTGTGTGCAACCAAGTGTACTGGACCGAATAGCGCTCCCAGTGTATTCGAACATTCTGCGCGTACTTGTTCATACGAAAGATGGAGATTTGATTTTTACGCACAAAGGGGTGACATGCAAATGTTTTGATGTAAGAAACCAAACGAGTGTGAAATTTGTGCGCGATCAGCATGTTTACTTTTCTAGATGATTGGTTATATTTGAATACCATAATATCGTTGAAATAAAATAGAAAAAGAAAGCGACGCACTTGAAATAAATAAATGAATATGCATTAACAAATATGAAAGCAAAAAGTTAACCAGTGACTTAAGTATTCCCTAAGTTTTCGACTTCAATTAAAAGTTGTTGGGAAGCATTAAAACTTGAAAAAGAAGCAAGATTTCAAATTCCGTCGGCCGAAAAGAATCCACCATCTTAGAAGCCACAATCCTTAAATCCACAAGTTTATTCTAATCGGAATTTACAAATGGTTTCCAATTTATACAATTAAAACAGCCAAGCCCTTGTGAATAAGCCATGGTTAGAATTGTAAATTAGTAAGAATCTCACGCTTCGGCTTTTACCCAAATGCGTACCTAATAGCTTAATTGAAAATCTGGTCGCAGGAAAGGAACGTTTTATTTCGTCTTATAAGATGCTTGAATTACCTAAAGTAATAACCTCATTAATATTATGATAAAGATTTATAAAAGTAAAGCGTGCTGTGCGTAAAAATAAATAAAGTCCTTATACCAAATTTGATCATGGTTTTAAATCAATTTTATTCAGTTAAATTACAATATAATTATATTTTGAAATAAAATTAATATGTACGTAAATTAAAATTCAAAATATAGTCTTTAAAATTTTGCCTTTAAAAGAATAACAATGACGAAGTGTACAATACAACCAATTGATTTACACAGGGTAGGGCTGGCGCGGCTGCCAATTCGGCAGAGCAGCACAAGCGTCGCAAATATGCTAACCTCGGCAGTGGTTATATATTTGAGGCGTTTGGGGTCGAGACATTGGGCCCTTGGGGACCGGGAGCTCACCTCATTTTCAAAAATCTTTCAGAGCGCCTGGTTAATGCGACGCGTGACCAAAATGCTGGCGTGTTTCTGGCCCAACGCTTAAGCATTGCCATTCAACGTGGTAATGCCGCCAGCATGCTGGGTACGCTGCCAAATGGTAGTGGGCTTGAGCATTTGGATTGTCTTTAGACCTTCAACGGTCTATGGGCAGTCTAACTGTATTTGTAGTTTTAGTTTTAGCTTGTATTTTGTTTAGTTAATAAAGGCACTTGCCCAGAAAAAAAAATTGATTTACAAACAGAAGAACTTATTTCTAAGATACAGGTGTTTCCTACACCTAGTTTAGGCATTAGTGCGATATACAAGTAGAAATGTACCGATTACTAAATAAAATAATTTTGAATTTTTGAATTTCAATATTAAACTACTCAAATAGATATTGTAAAAAACAATATATTATTTAGATGCAGTAGGTCTGATAAACAGCAAAGCTGAAATTAAAAATAAACACTACCAGATTGAGTTGGTATCTATAGGTAAATAATTGAAAACAAATTTCTAAAAAGATCATAAAATCTATAGCATATTCTCCAACGTATTTCTGGAGCCTTCCGGAGCGAAACGAAATGACTAGACGTAAAATATATTTCCGATATCGTTTTGGAATGTCTCTTTTATTCCAGTTTATTGCTAGTTTGCAAGCTTTAAATATTTTAATGCGAGCTTGCTTGGCACATAAATTGCATCGGGTACCGTTAGAAACAGAGGTAGGTACAGGCTGCAATAACATTTTGATTGCCCGATTATGAGCTCAAAGAATGTTATATGAATTTGAAATCGAAATATAAATTCTGATATGGCGCAATTTTCTGTAGTTGCAATACGACTTTGTTTTTCTTTTGAAATTTTCTGTTATTTGCTACGTGAATACATTTTCTTTTGATTTGTTCTACTACTGAGAGTTTTTCAGTTAAGTTTTTAAGTTAAGCTAATTTTCATAAGTAAGTACCAAGGTATAATCACTATTAACACGCGTGCCACAGAACGTATTTATTTACCTATCTATTCTTATATAACTAACATTAGTTATGCAAGTTTATTGTGATGGAATTAACTATAGTCAGAATCAGATAAAAATATACAATAAAAAAAAACACAAAATACACACACGCACACATACACCCCAACGAACATACACACTAAACACGCTAAAATATCGCTAACCTTTCCAAATCAGCCGTCCTAAGTTTTGATCAAAGCGGTGGCACCACTTTCTTTGCAATGTTAGATTCGTTGTTTCCGTCGCCGATACATACGAGTTATGATGATGATAGATAGTTGCAGTTAAACCTTTGTTTCTACAAGCTTTTTTAGCTTATTGCCTTGTTAGTTTGGGTCAAATCATGCAAATTAATTTTAAAACAGTTATCCCGAAACGATTGAGCTGAACTTGGCATACACATTTAGTTTGGATGACAATGCATGGTTAGGTAAATGACGTCATTCTAAATCCAATATGGTGGACTCCCAAAGATGGCGGACCAGTTATTTTTATGCACCCACATGATATGGGTCACATGTTATGGCTTTTGTCCAGCAGTGGACGTTTGATGGCTGCTGATGTGTGTGTGTGTGTGATGTGATATGGGTATCAAATGAGGGTTTGCTGAGCATACAAAAAGTAAAATGACGTCATTCTAAATTCAATATGGCGGACGCTCAAGATAACGGACAAAATCGTCTAATGTATCATTATGATAGGGGTATCAAATAAAAAGGTGTGATGAGGAGAATAATATGAAAAATATTGTTTCAAACTATCACAGTTGTTCACTTAAGTTATATGATTATTCCACAACCTTACCACAGTAAATATCCCGTAAATAATCATTAAACTTTACGAAAAATATTGTTATATATTTTTTTTTTACTATTAAAATTCTTTACTGTCTAACAATCTTTAAAATTATTTTGTTTCTTTACTTCATTGTTTTTTCCTTTTCCGAAGTTATGAAAATGATCCTAAATAGTAATTATTTAAGTACCTAATCTATCGTAACACATATCTTAAATTCTTCACAATGTTTCCGGTACAAACAACAAAAAGTAAACTGGCTTCGTTTTCCCTTTAGACGCCTTATAAAGTCTGATAAATGATACACCAGACCTCGGAGCCATTAAGTTCGGAAAAATATAAAAAATAGGCAAAATATTGCGCAGAGTTCTTACGAAACAATGACAAATGGTGCTTAGCCTCCGTTCCGGATAGCTATTATTCTTGATTGTTGTCTACGTATTTTGTTTTATACAAGATTTAATTAGTGTTCCTTCTAATTTAGCCTTATATAACAGTCAGTAGCCAGTACCAAGTCAAGCCAAATCAGTAGTCAATTAAGAAGTTTAAGTCGCAATGGACAGGGGGGTTAGATAAGATCAATTTTATGTTAGCGTTAACGCCTGCGGAAAGATGAAATTGTAAGAAAATGAGATTAGCTTGAGATAACATCTCTCATGCTAATGTCAATGTAATTTTCATAAAATTTCATGTTGCATTAATGCGAACAGAAAATGGGTCTTTTCTAACCCCCCAGGGCATATATCACGCATAACAGATAGCCGATGGGGCCGAAAGATTCTCGTATGGAGACCCCGTGAACTCCGGTAAGCACAGCGTAGGACTACCACCCACAAGATGGCTTAAAAGAGACAGGAAAACGCCTGGATGCAGGCAGTTTTTGGAGATCGATGGGGGGAGGCCTTTGTGTAGAAGTGGATGGACGTCTTATGGCTGAAATTATGATTATGAGTCAGTACCTAAGTGTTGCGAAGAAAGTAAGTATAGCCACGCCTTCTTTTCATACTTACGACACAGCGTATCATAAACTGGACTAGTAATAAATCAAAGCCAGGATCCTTATATTCAATTATCCCTCAACGAGGACATTAATGCGCGGTCGGTCTGATTCCGGCGATAAATCAAACGACTCATCAAACTAATCGTGACGGAATTTAATTTCCCTTAAGAATATTGCCCAGAGTTGTAGAGTTCTATGAGTAAGATTTAGAAGTAAAATAGTAAGTAAATTAATGCGTTTGGGCTGAGGAGCCAGTCCTAGCGTCAGAAACTTGGACCGTCCTAAGGCCTCCAACATGGTGCTGATTATGTAATACTTATTGTGAAAAATAAGGAAATAGATGATGATGAATATTTGTGTCAATATATTTATAATATAATGTATTTGTGTGTGATTTCGACTTCTAGTAATTCTTTGTTTCTTGGAATTCAATAATTAGCGTATAAGTGATTTTTATGACACTGTTACTTATATCGTAACTTTTAATTTACTATCATTTTGAATTGTAATTGTTTTTATCTAATTCTTTAAATAACTAATGCAATTGGTTGTACCGAATTAGTTATCAAACAAACAATTAAATTAAAAATTACATTGACACAAAAAACATTAAGTAGGTATTAAGCCGTGGTAGCCCATTTGGGATACCGCTAGACTTGAAAGCGTGAGGTCTCGGGTTCAAACCCCGGGCCCGTACCAATGAGCTCTTTGGAGCTTATGTACGGATTTTCATACCACAGGTTTTTCGGTGAAGGAAAACATCGTGAGGAAACCTGCATACGTACGGAGAAGGAATTCAATAGCGTATGTAAATCCACTAATTCACACTGGGCCAGAGTGGTGGATATGGCTCAATCACCCTTTCGGGGGTAGGCTAAAAGTCCAGTATTAGTATTAAGTACGATATACCCGAACGTAGTTTTTACATCGAAGTGGTTTTTACTATACTTTGTTTGACTCTGACTATGGTTATGATACTTAATTGACCATCTCTACATAGTATAAATTGAAGTCGCTTTCCGCGTCTGTATGTCTGTCTGTATGTCTGTATGGCCGCTAACTCCTCCTAAACCACGCAACGGATTTTGATGCGGTTTTCACCATCAGTTAGATACATTTTCAAGGAAGGTTTATATATATAACTAGTGACCCGCTCCGGCTTCGCACATAAATTACACCCGTGCGAAGCCGGGCGGGCGGATCGCTAGTATCTAATAAAACTTAAAAATATTTTAATGCTTGACACTGGCAAATGTACAAGACGTATGACGTCAAAATCCACTTAAGAGGAAAGAATAAAAAAGTATGCTTGCCTTTACTCAACTCCGTAACAGCTGAACGGACTGTTTGAAGAAATGTTATAACTATCCTGGAATAGCATACTTTTTATTTCTTCATAAATCATGGGTTTTGCTGGATAGGGAGTGGAACCGCGGGGCGCAGCTAGTATATTTGATAAAATATTCAATTTACGAATGAGAGAGCTAATAAAACGCTTGTTCATTAGAAACGAGACAAAGTAAATGATTAAACATCAAATAAAACGTGTCTGGAATATATATCTCTTCGTTCCAGCGCAAATTATTGTGATCCCTGCGCTGATTACTAGACAAAGGTAGATGTAAACTATGTGTGTATTAGGTATTCGGTCTGGTTTAAAGCGAAATTTCGTTCTGTGCGACTGTCGCAGAAAATAAATATACGCAGTAAATGTTCTCATAAATTTAATTCATTGATATGTCATCCAAACATTTGCGTCTCAGATGAACTACTTACTAACGTGAAAAAATTTTCAAAATTTCTACTAACTACTTCGAATCACCCAGTAACAAAGTCAGCGTGCAAATGGGTTTACACCGACGCTTTTCATGCGCACCACTGATTCGATAGCATTAAAAAGTTCCATTAGGCCGGTCCTTGTAATATACGTCAATGTTTTTTTTTCTGAAATCATAAAAAAAGTTTTGCTTAAGACCACACGACAGAAGTGAAAACTTCATCAAGGTTGGCTATATATCTCTAGCTCCCGAGGACATTATATATACCCTAACTAGCTCCCTAAGTCGATTCGAGCCGACTTTACCCGAACGATAATTTGAGCGTGCGGTCACGCGGGTTCAGTACTTATCCCCATCCCAAAAAGTACCCAAAGTGCATAAAGAAGTTTTCACTTCAAAAATAAAAATAAAACATAAATTTATATCAGCTATTCTTTAAACAAGTAGAAAATAACTCGCGATTTCAGGGTTGAACACATAGTAAAAGTTATTCATAATTGGTACAATGACCTCTTTTCAGCTTTGTACCACTGTTCCATGTAACCCTGTACAGCTAGCTCCGCGTGAGGTCCTGTTATAATATACGTATAACGCTTTAAAAATCATTACGACTTATTTAATTTTTTTCATATTTGTAAATATACGTGTACGCACTTGTAGTTTCAATTTGTCACTAAACACTAATTGTCGTAGCCGTTTATATGGTCAGCAAGCGACAAGTGCTTAGCGAATTGTGGTGAGAGTAGTCGGCTTGGCACTTAGTAAATAGGATTGACTTCTATTCATTTGCAATGGCACATTCGCTAATATTAAGCACTTATCAGTTATTCAGTATGTTTACACGCAAGGTGTTAGTGTAAGTGACAAGTACTAAGCATTCGTTGCTAAGCTCGTGTAAACTTAGAATTACCTTAAAGCCTATTCCACCACAAACGCGAATAAACAATAGGTGCCTAACTAATGGGTAACCAACTGATTGATCACTGTAATTACAAGCTGAGGTAGCGTTGACGAACTTCAACTAACGGTATGATTGCTAATTCGTTTGAATAAACCTTTGTTGAATTTATCTTATCCCATCTTATTTGCATCGTCTGTGGTTATATTAACGTAGTGATTAAACCATCCAAATCAAGTGAAATAAGCTTTAAAATGGGCTTCATCATCATCATCAACATCAGCCAGAAGACGTCCACTGCTGAACATAGGCCTCCCTCTTAGACCTCTACACTGAACAATAGCCTGCCATCTGCATCCACTGGATACCCGCGACTCTCACGATGTCGTTGGTCCATCTAGGAAGGCCTACCTACGCTACGTCTTCCGGTTCGTCGTCTTCACTCAAGAACCTTTCTTCACCATCGGTTGTCGGTTCTTCGAACGTCGTGGTCTGCCCATTGCCACTTACAAATTTTAATAGCTATGTCGGTGACTCTGGTTCTTTGCCAAATATCCACGTTCCGGATTCTATCCCGCAAAGAAACTCCGAGCTTTCGGAAAATTATGGTATGGTTTTATAGTTTACGAAATTATCTCTTACATTATAAGCACATAAGTGTCCCTATTACATAGAGTCTTACCTGGTTTTTCAGTCTTGTAAGTACGTTTTCCGAAATGAAAAGAACCCTTTTTTTTTGAGTTCAATATTCATTCCTGTACTCAACTTTTTGTCAACCCGTACGAAGCGCTTTTATTATGCGAACTGCTAGTCTGTGGAATTCGCTGCCTGAATGGGTGTTTCCGATGGTTATAATCTGGGTGTCTTCAAATCACGAGTGAATCGGTTCCTTCTAGGCAAACGTAGACCGCATCATCGCTTAACGTCAGGCGTGATGGTGGTCAAACGCAAGCCTGTTATTTATATTTAAAAAAAAAGTTTAATTACGATCAGTTTAGTAACTTAATTAGCCGTGAAAAAGTAATAATTAGACAGAGTTACTACAGTATTCATAATATTAGCCACTACAATTTTTTTCAAAATGACAATTTAATGTCTTATTTTAGCTGAACCGTAAACATTGCCTACGTAAATAGAATTTTTTAACAAAAATTTTGGGTACGACACGAAAAACTGTTACTGTCTGTTTGGCAACATTTTTCTCAGTAAATGCCTTCACGTTTCAGTGGCATAGTCGTTTTATAATGTCGGGTGACCATGGCTCTTGAATTTCTATGGATACGAGTAGAATAGATGAACTAACACACAGATGTTCACACTGGAAATGACAGATATCATAATAAATGATTTAGTATAATTTTTATAAAATTTGTAAAACACGGATTGTCTGATCTAGATTTTGAGAGACATTGGTTAAGTCAATGCCAAGGCCCTGTTTAACAAAAAAATAAAAAATGCAACTGGAATGTGTGTGAAAAAAATATAAAACTATAGTGCAGTATAGGATTGAAAAATACTAGCCTATTTATTTTTATAATTGATTGGATGAGGGTCCAATCCAAAGTCCATATTTATGATGACGTCATCTACCACCAGTAAGTATTTCTGAATCAACGTAGTAATTATCTCTTCTTTGGCTGAACTTACCGTACAGGGACTTTAGTCAACACCTCATTTGTCGAATACCGCTGTGAATAAGAGTGGAAAATACAAACTACTCTTCTTTTGGCTTTGTCGGGTAAAAATTAACATATTATCTAATAGTTGCTTAGAATACTTTTTTAAAAGAAAACAAAAAGTTTAGTTACAAAATGTTGTAAGTTAAAATGTTTTCAGATACCATACAATTTTAAAAGATTTTAACCAGTATTTTGACATATAAAACATAATTTCGCTTCGATCGTAACTGGTTACGAAACTATAGTTAAGGAGGCGGCCAAAGAGACAGTTACATTAATGTTCATAAATGTAAACAAAGATGGTGTCCCTACTGTCCGGGTCGCGTCGAAAAACGATGATTTATCGTGAACCCAGGGCTGGCCTAATGGTGTTGCCCAAATTGTTAATGGCACAATACCTCGGGGACAGGTTCCGTGTTGTAGCCGCCTTAATGCAAGGTGGAGAGCAATTATTGGAAAAGTTATTAGACTATGATGGCTAATGGCTGTCTATTTATTATAAGTGTATTACAAACTAAACCTATTAATAAATCACACATCACGCTATCATACTAATAGAATTAATGCGAAACTTTGTGCGTAAATGTTTAACTTGTCAGTATGTTAGGTTTGTTCTCTTCCCACCTAACTTTGTACCGGCCTAACGGAATCGAACGGCTACTTAAAAATGATGGTGCCTGTTATATAGCGAAAAAATCTCAGATCATACAAACATGGGAGATATGCTCTAATACAATTATGGTTCGTGTATGTACTTACAGCTTAACCGCTTAACGTAATAACTGTGAGTAAATACGGCTCACTTACTAATTTTTCATGTACACTATAAAACTTGTTAAAACTACCTATGTAAATGAATATCAATTATATACAATCAGCGTGATAATGCTGCACGTATGCTGGGTACGCTATCAACTGCGGTAGTGGGCTTGAGCATTTGTATTGTCTTTAGACCTTCAACGGTCTGTGGCCAGTCTAACTCTAAATTTAAAAGAAAAGTAATCTAGCAGGCATCGTTACCAAAATGCTAGCCGCTTTGAATTGTAAAATGAAAGCGTTGAGCAAAGTATCGGTCAGGATTTTGTTTACCAGATTCTTCAACTGTTGGAATGTTGGTAACTATAAAGGGATGTTGATAATTTTCTAAAACATATTTATCAATCCACAGTCCTATGTTCGATTCCAAAGGCTCAAATATTACATACTTACTGTCTAGGCTACTATATTTGTGCCTAAGCTTATGATAATAAAAAATGTTGACGTTAAAGACAAAACTGAGATGTGGTAGCAATAACTCTGTTGGAATAATAGTGCGATAGAAAAACGCAAAAGTTTTCACGAACTAAAGAATGAAACCTATTAAAAAAAGCATTTTATTTCTCATCATTAAAATAGAGTTACTTAATTTTATAGTAGATTATGTCAACTTTTACATTATATAATTATAAATATGAATTATTTGATTGATTATACATTATTCTGAATTTATTTCACGTCATTGTTGTTAAATTAAATGTTAGATGATGAGAACCCCTGTTGGGTATAGGCCTCCTCTAGAGCTTTCCACTTGTCCCTGTCCGTTGCTCGGTTAATCCAAGATGATCCAGCCAACTTCTTGATACCATCTACCCAGCGCGCTACCGGTCTGCCTTGCCGCCTTTTGCCCTTTGGTCCACGCCATTTAGTCGTGGTGTAAGTCCACCTCTGGTCCGGCAACCTGGCTATATGGCCTGCCCATCGCCATTTTAGCCTAAATGCGTGTTGCAGGAAGTCAATAACTTTTGTTTCATTTCGTATATCTGCAGCACGTGTTTCGTCTTTTAATTTTAGTCTCATTATACTACGTGGCGTGGCGTGGTTGGCATGTGGTTATCTTATGTTTAACATTTTCAGTAAACACATGAAACCTATACTTAACTATAAACTAGAGGAAGTGAGAAATGGCGTCACCAAATGATTGATAAGATCTCCCAGTCCCATTTTGTCCCTCTATTTCTCATTTGTCCCGACTCGTCATGATGTCGTTACGGACCAAGCCGAAACGCAAAACCTTTTTTCGTTTTCCATAAAATGGCTGTAATGTTCACCCATCCCTAGAGACCCATTTTGTAGCCCTTGCTTTATGGTCGAATGTAAAATGCTACTGGATCTGAAATTTTAAAGTGTTGTTTTGTTGACAAGGAATGTTTTTTCTCCGTCGTGGAATTCGTGTTTTACATACCAACCTGCTACATGCTACATGCTTACCTTAGATTATTTACTTAGTACCTAAATTATTATTCAAACTTGTCCTACACTGAAATCTAAAAATAGACTTCTTAGAGTTTAAATAAATAAAAAAAGGTTAGGATCATTTATAGTATAGATTGTAAATCTTGTGAAAAAAAAGCGAAAGCGAAATGACCCAATTTCAGAATGACTGTGTAGACGAAACGTCTGAATTGATAAATGAATTATGTTTTTTTTAAACGGTTAGATAGAAATGAATGACTCCGTTGCAAAGTGACTTGATTACATAATCCGTAGATAGGCAAAACGTTATTTGATATTTTTTATTATTACTTCAAATACGCCATCATCATCAGCCACAAGACCTCCACTGCTGAACATAGGCCTCCCCTTTTGACCTCTACGCTGACCGACAGCCTGCCATCTGCATCCACTGGATGCCCGTGACTCTCACGATGTTGTCAGCCCATCTAGTGGGACCAAATACGTAGGCATAATATAATTTTACTGTGTAAACAAATTGTACAGAATCTTGTATAAAAAAGCTCAAATTTCGTTGAAAAAAGAAATCTCCAATTCGTCCTAAAAGCACTCCAAAAACACTATAACGTCTATTCGACCACTCATTTCTACCTTCAATTCTAACACTAGCACACTTTCCCTCTCAAGAGACCACCAAATAGGTACGTGCCATCGAGCCCAACGTCTATTCCATCCTTTTTCAATCAAGTTCTTTCAATTCAAAAAATAGCCTCTCCTTTCAGCCATTCTTAGCATTTTTCCCCGAACCGAGCAAATTACCTATCAGCGGTCAGAATAAAGCCATATTGCATGGAAAGTAGGACGGTAGAAGGCGAAAGGCGACTGAATGCCCCTCATTACTGACGCTTGCCCTCGCTGGCATTCACCTCGACCGACACATGGGACAAGCCTGGGAAGGTGAACCTGCGAGATCTGTAGACATCTGAATAGAAAGGTCACTTTTTCAGAAAATTATAGAAATGAACGATTTATTCATAGGTTGATTTATAAGCAAAACGAACTGAAATAAGTTCAATTTGTCATCACAAAATAATTTCGATCAAAATTTTATGTGATATCTACTTTTCGGAGAGTGTGCATCTGATCTGCATGATTTAATTGCCTCCTGCCCTTTTTTCTATCGGTCCGCCAGGGAAGGCACAAAAAATCGACATCGTTTTATAGTTGATATTCCGAGAACCCGTACGAAGCGCTTTGATTCCACATTTATTGTGCGCACTGCTAGTCTGTGGAATTCGCTGCCTGAATGGGTTTTCCCCGTCAGTTACAATCTGGGTGTCTTCAAGTCGAGAGTGAATCGGTTTCTTCTAGGCTAGCGTGCTCCATCGTAGACCACATCGTTGTTTAACATCAAGCGAGATGGCGGCCAAGCTCAAGCCTATTTATTATAATTAAAAAAAATAGGTCGTTGTCTAACATAAGTAATGAATTTCTCTTCATCAACTATTTAACCAACGTGATGCGATACTAAGATGTGTTGTCAAACGATAATAGATATATTTACGTCACTATAGATATATTTATTTCCATAGATTTATTGACAACTCTACCATTACCTACCATTTGTAATTTTTAGGGTTCCGTACCCAAATTGTAAAATGGGACCTTATTACTAAGTCTACCCTGTCTGTCTGTCCGTCCTACCGTCTAACGGCCTTTCGAACTGTAAATGTTACGGCGGATTAACTAAGAAATAATAAAAAAGTCAAAAGTATTACCGAAAAGCATTGATAATTTATAAGTATGAGATAGTTGCCGAAAAGGTACAACAAACGTATTTTTTACGTATTTTTGTAATTGCTGTAATGTAAAAAACGGTAAAACTCAGAGTCACTCAGCGGGCAATAGAAAGAGCTATGCTCGGAGTTTCTTTGCGCGATAAAATCTGAAACGTGGATATTCGCCAAAGAACCAGAGTCACCGACATAGCTCTTAAAATTTGCAAGTTGAAGTGGCAATGGGCAGGCCACATCGCTCGAAGAACCGATAACTGATGGGGAAGAAAGGTTCTTGAGTGGAGACCACGAACCGGAAGACGCAGCGTAGGTAGGCCTCCCACTAGATGGACCGACGACATAGTGAGAGTCGCTGGCATCCAGTGGATGCAAAAGGCAGGCTGTCGTTTAGTGTGGAGGTTAAAGGGGGAGGCCTATGTTCAGCAGTGGACGTCTTCTGGCTGATGATGATGATGAAAAAACGGTAATATTATGTACAAGCGTCAAAAGTATAACAACAAAATAAAGAATGGTCAAGTGCGAGTCGGTGACAAATTTCTGTTCATTACCAAATTATAACTGGTAGTTTCGTTACTTGAACGACCTTATCATTCGAACCTCGACCTTATTTCACCGAATCAAAATGCCATATTTTACTAATTTTACGGGTTTTTAAATTGATATTTGCTGTATTTTGTGGTGGTACGGAAACCTTAGTGCGCGAGCCCGACTTGTACTTGACCGGTTTATTTGCTATCAAACATTTACTACTACCAGACTCAACAAAGCAGCTTGCGCTATAAGCTTAGTATTCGCAGTAGTGGTGATCACGTAGCATAAGCTTTACTCACGTAGTGCGGCAGCCCGCTCGATGAAAACGCGGAAAATCAATTTAGCCGTAACGGATATTGGTTCTGCGGTAAAAAGTTCGCAGAATCTCGCGTACAGATTTCGTTGGAAGCCTTTTACGTCGAAAAGGACCGTCATAGTTTATGTACGCATCCACTATGACAATAAACGTGATATGTAACTGCTCTGCCTGTTGGCTACCTTTTTACTTTAAAAGCCAATGAGTTTTTACCAATAGAGACGTTATACTCATTAAAAAGCATTAAAAGATGACGATATTTTACTAGGTAGCTACCTACATTAGACCCGTAGAATTTAACAGCCTTTTACAGCCGTCCCAGTATAAGTATCAGTTTCATGGCATTTTTGATTATTTGTCATACTCCAAAATCGTGCATCGTACGTTTGCATCATTGCCAGACACAGGACGGACTGAGGTTCACTCAAGCTAATTAACTTGTGTTTGTATTGTCGTGCAGTACTCGTATGTACCTCAGTTTATATATAACATTATTGATATAACCGGCTGAACCTATCTTGATGAAATATGGCGAGTATATAGTGTGCATCATAACGATAAGCACTATGTACTTTTAGTACCGAAAAACGCGGAAACTTTGGAAAACCATGAACTTTAACCGCTAGGTGTAATTAGATGAAAATTATTTTATTGTTATATGTTTGAATATGGAATCTTTTAAACTTTGGTTTAACTCTAGCAAGCTTAGCATAATATAAAACTTTACTTTAAATTTACAAATACAAGTTTACACAAACTTTCAAATAAATTTTCTCCAAACATTGTAACCACTAAACTTTACAAGCTTAAATAATAAAGCTAAAGTAATCAATCATGTGGATCATTTATTAAAATTCTAAACTATGCCCGCCAGCCCGACCTAATTGAAAGTTCAAAACCGTTCAAAGTGTAGATCTGGATGTTTCGAGAAAGTTCTGGAAAGTTTAATGGAAAACTCGTGTCGTTTAGCCCCTGTGTCATATTTCAGCCTCTAGAGGTCGTGTGTGGAGTAAAAAACGAAGGCATCGATCTCATAATGACGGCACCTTTTGTGGCTAAGGAATGCTTTTAGCGCGTCAGTGAGTTCAGTGAGTTTTCTTTTCTAAAGGCGAGCAGATGCGTTATTACGGAAGTACTTTGCTATAAGAACCTTGTCGCCTTTTTTATATGTGGACTATTAGTTCATTGGTATCTCTATAAGTTTCTGAATGAGTGTGAAAATTTGTAAGTAAGCCGTATTTAGAGTTGTATTTAGTAGGTATAGTGAAAAAATTTATGAAACAATACATTTTGACATGAACTGTAATTGTACAAAGGCATATCGCCCTTGTTTTTCTGATCTGAGGCACGAACGTTCACAATTACGACAGATACATTTTTGACCCATACCGCGCCGTTTTGTCAGAGTCAGGTCTAATCAGGGTATTTTGTGAAGCTTTTTACCTTCTTTCATTGGGTTCTCCTTCTAATTATAATAATTTATCAATTTAATTAGGTAGCGTGACTACCTAATTAAATAGGTAGAGACAGATTTTCAAAGAAAGTATTAAGCGAAGCCGACTTAAAAACAAAATTTACGATTCAAGGTAAATTAAACTCGTGACCGGAATTATTCGGAAGAGTATCTATCTCCTCAAGGGGATGGATCTAACGATGCATATTTGAATTTCAAGAAGTGTATTGAGAAGCGAGGCACGTGGCGGACTCTATTGGACGATCGGAATGGATCGGCTTTTATTGGGGCTAGAATGGATGGCACTGTAAAAACCTATCCATCTTATACAAAGTGCGGGAAAACCCAAACGCAGCCAGCGTTTGGAAAGACAAGCCGTCGCGGCGTACAGGAGTCAACTTTTCAGTTTCGGTCATTCAAAATTGTACCTTATGCACTGGAGTTTAGAAAAGCCGAGGCACAATTTTTGATCTATACGGGGTGTAAGGGGAACACTCGAAGCCAAAAGAAGGTAATTTTACTCATTATTATGAACAACTATGAACACTATCGGACCAGCCCTGAAATCGCGAAAAAAATATCAGCTGTTCTATAGAAAACGGTCATTGACACTCGACAAAATGTATGGAAGAGCTGATTTTTTTTTCGTGATTTCAGTGTTGGCCCCATACTAAAAGTGGTTCATAATGATGAGTACAATTACCTTCTTTTGGCTTCGAGAGTGTTCCCCTTACACCCTGTATACGATAAAATGGGTAGAATTGACGCCGCCTTGATTTTAATTTCAAATAAAGTCTGATGATCATAATGTATCCGTACTATCATCATCATCATCAATAGACGATTGATGATGATGATGATGACGATTGATGGTGGTTACTGCTGAATATAGACCTCCCCTTTAGAACGCCAAACTGCACGACAGCCTGTCATCTGCATCCATGCACTGGATGCCCGCGACTCCATCCAGTCCATCTAGTCTAGTGGAAAGCAGATTTACGCTGCGTCTACTAATTCGTGGTCTCCACTCAAGAAACTTTCTTCCCCATCGGTTATCGGTACTTTGCGCGAGGTGGCCTGACCATTTGCTCTTCAACTTGCAAATCTATAAAAGCTATAATAGTTTAAAAATAGCTGTTTTGAGTATTTAGACACACTCTCGCAGCTTGCCTAATGGCTTATTGCTTTACTAACAGTACTTTTCCATACTAAATCATATTAAGTAGGTAAAAACTACTTAACATAATACATATTCCATTTGAGTAATAGTGACCTTGACGTTGCTAGAGAAAAATTACAAAAAAGGTTTAAAGTATCATATAGTATGGTTCAAACATGAGATATCTTAAAACACTATTTTTGATGAGATATCTTTTTTTACTTGCAAATGCCTAACAAGTAACAAGTGCCTGGCAAGTAAATAAACAAAATACAAGCTAACTAACCAAAACCACTTGTCTTATTATACCAAAACCGTTAAACTTACCATAAACCTTAAAGGGTTAAAAACGATCCAAATATGCTCATGCGTAAGCTTGATGCTTTAGGTAGATATTAAAATAATCTTTTACTATTTGTTATTTTATTTTTTTATTAACACAAGAAATTATACATAGTTAGAATAATAACAAAATTAAAAAATATATATTTTAAACTATACTAATCTACTAAACCACTGCCGTAGGTAACGTTCCCAAAATGCTAGCTGCATCGCCGAGTTGCATTGCATTACTGACGCATTGCGCAAGTACATAATAAACATTAAAAAGGATCGATTTGAGAACTTTCCCCCTGAAGTCTGTTAAAAAGGTATACTTTTAAAGCTTTGCCAGGTCAAACACGTGCATAAATTACTCATTGGGTTAGCACATAATAGCGGTGTATGAATAAACCCTGTTCTAAATAGAAATTATGTTATGTATTTCTCTGTCACTGATGTACTTGCTAAACATGACTAGAACTCGTCAGAATCTGCTTCGTGCGTAGTAAAATCAAAGCTGCACTGCGTATACTGGTGATGTGATTAAATGTCTCTTTGTGAGCACAACCCTACGTCTCGCCTTTCCTATCTCGGCAGTACTCTGTCCACAATTTGTTAGGTAAACTCACTTGCCCCACATCGCTGTGTGCGTTTGTTCTGGCTGTCTGGATAGTGCTTATGTCGGATATAAATCTAACTTTAGAAGGAAGTTTGCTCTTAGCTCTGTGTGCAGTAGGAATTTCGAGGCTGTAAAGTAAATGGTTTCCTTCCCTACGATCAATCTTTTTTCCTCGAACATTAATGTGTTTTACTTTAATCGAATACATTTTTCTACACGTGATTGGTTTTTCGTTATTTACTTACAGCTACTATTCGATAATATAGGTACTTGTTTTTTACTGTTTTGACTTGTATGCTAGTGATACCATATACAGGTTCCTCAGCATTGTCTGGAAATCCAGAATTATTCTCGTATTTTTTTCTCCATAGTTTCTGATTCAAACTATTATTCTCATGAAACTTCATCAAAATATTTCGACGAGCTAAAAACTGCTGCGTCTTCCGATTCGTGCGGTGTCCACTCAAGAACCTTTCTTCCCTATCGGTTATAGGTTCTTCGAGCGATGTGGCCTGCCCATTGACACTTCAACTTGCAAATTTTAACAGTTATGTCGGCGCATCTGGTTCTTTGGCGAATATCCACGTTTCGGATTCTATCGCGCAAAGAAACTCCAAGCATAGCTCTCTCCATTGCCCGTTGTGTGACACAGAGTTTGTCCAAAAAGCCAACAGTTAAGGACCACGTCTTAATACCATATGTCATTACTGGCAACACACACTGGTTAAATACCCTTGTCTTTAGGCATTATGGTATCTTAGTCGAGAAGATGTCACCCAATTTCGCGAATGCTGCCCATCCGAGTTGGAAGCGGAAGACACAGCGTAGGTTGGCCTCCCACTGGATGGACCGACGATAATGTGAGAGTCGCTGGCATCCAGTGGATGCAAAAGGAGGCTGTCGTTCAGTGTGGAGGTTAAAGGTGAAAGCCTGTGTTCAGCAGTGGACGTCTTCTGACTGATGATGATGGTGATGAAAAACTGACATTGTTTAATATAGGCATGTCCGCATCAATACTCAGTTTTATTGGGTATCATGAATCTTTACATCTGAACGAATTTTCCCGGGTCGTGCATTTATTGAAAAAGGTCTGATGATTAGGAATTTATTGGGAAAGGTCTAAGCTGCAGACGAGATTGGGAATCTTCTAAATTGCACCTTTCATGACCCAGCTCGGTGCGTGGCGTAATGGAATTGCGTTGACCGAAGATGAGGCTGGAAACCCACTAAGTGGTAACTGTTCTATAGGACTGGGGTTTAACAGCTTAGAGTCTATTATCTAGATAGTATATAATTATAGTATATCTAGATTTTTCTACTCTCTTGGCTCTCGACCGAAGGCATTCTCAAACATAGTAACATTTTAATCGACAATTGTGTGAATTAAAAAAACAATGAAAATATAAGATATAATTAGGTATAAGATATAATTAGGTATCAATAAATCCTGAGACAATACGGTTGTCTCTGAGACAACACGGTTGTCTCGGGAGGAACCGTAGAATAGTGCCAAGGGCTCCGGTGCGTTCTTCTGGAGATCTCGGAGCCCTCTTGTCAAGCACCTGGTGTCACCGGGGTGGTTTTAGTGGGTATAATCCCACATAACCTGGCTGCAGCCCAATGCAGCCGGGTATCTTCGGAAGATTTCCCCTTCGAAAAAAAAAGTATCAATAAATCAATTCACAAATAATAATATTTAACAAAAAAAGAAAAATATTATGTGAGAAATATTATTTTGTAAACAGCGGATGCACCGTTGTTTACAAAATAATATTTCTCAATTAACAAGTCATAAAACTTTACAGATAGTTCTGTTAACGATACAGTTTTTATTTTATTTAAAAATTTACATGGCTTCCCTTTTTTCGGAGGCCTTAAGAACTCTGATGATAATATCTTTTATTTCTAATCTGCAAAAAGAGGGGTTATAAGTTAAACGCGTGTATCTGTGCGTCTGTCTGTGGCATCGTAGCTCCGAAGTTACTGAACCGATTTTGATTTAGTTTTTTTTAAGATGACTTTTATCCAGTGCTCTAATCCAGCTATGATTAAAGAAAATCTGTTTAGCTATTTGCAGATAATCAGTTATTTTATAAATGGTTTCTAAAGAAAACAATTAACAGTTGTGGTGCAAGAGATCGACAAAAACCTATTTTTTTTCAGTTTTCGCTTCTATCGTGTAAAATATCAACACAAAACTTGCTTTACACAATTTGCAATGTCATTCTAAAGATAATTCTTAATCGTTTTTTTATTCCTCACTTTATAATTGTTTTGTCTTCTAAAATGTGCGAAAGTCTTGCTGGTAGGCGTTGCGTTAACCATTTCAAGCGTGGTAAAACATTAAAAAAGTGACATAGTAAATTGAAAAAAAAAAAACCGGACAAATACGAGTAGGACTCGTACTCTGAGAGTTCCGTTGGTCGGAACCCTCAGAGCGCGAGTCCAAAAAAAAACGAACTGAAGTTGAATTGAAAGACAAACTTAACTTTGTAGTTGACAATAAGGTTCTTCCATACATCCCAACTACAAAATGTAAGTTTGTAATAGCAAAATAATTATTTATAAATGATATAACTTCAAATTTGTAAATTTGTGACTTTCGGATTTATTTCTATAATATGTGCTATGACACCTTGCCTTTTGCCAAATTTCATGATCCTAGGTCCACGGGAAGTACCGTATAGGTTATGATTCCCCTGTGAAATCGCAAAATATGCGACATAAACGTTCATATCTTTTGATTGGGTTGACTTACAACTTTTATTTTTTTACAGCCGAAAGAAACTGTATACCCACGTATTTAGTATACATTTCAACTTGATACCTTTACGCGTTCTTGAGAAAAATGGTCTTGACAGACGGACAACGAAGTGATCCTATAAGGGTTCCGTTTTTTCCTTTTGAGGTACAGAAACCCTATAAATATTGAAAGTTGCGAAATGTCGAAAACAGGGCATTATTTACGAGTATAATGCGAATTTTTGTACAATTTATCTTTTTAACGTCTCATCATTTCAAGATTAGGAAAAGCAATCCGCCTCCAAGAATACAAATGATAGGAAGGATATAAATTACAGTGAATGCCTTGTATAATCTGTTATTTTCTGGATCTTTATTCGAGGGATCTACCGCAATACCGGAAATTTTTACTCCATACCATTGTCATGTAAAAATAATCATAAAATCGGTCCATAATTAGCGAGCATATCGATTAACATACTAAAAAAAGCTGTCCAAGTGCGAGTCGCGCTCACGCACTGAGAGTTCCGTACCACCAATCACCACAAAATACAAAAAGTAGTGCAAAAAGACAACATCACGTCCAGGCGTTCATCAATCCAAGTACCGACCGCGCTCGATGTTGCTTAACTAGGTAGTGAATAAAAGTTGGAACAAAGATTTTGTGAACAAAGATGGCGGCCAACCGCAAGCCTATCTACTATAATAAAAAAAAAAAATTCACCGACCGCACTTGGCCATTATTTATTATTTTACTTTAGAGCGTGTACTTGCGTGTATAATCATTCTAAGTTTAACGTTTGTACGTATTAAATTTTTTTTTACTAAAGCAAATACATTATACAATACGTTTCAAAAAGTTTGTTGTATACTTCCTTTATATTTTACTTTTTGACTATTATTATATTATTTTCAGTTAATTCGCCGTACATTACGTACATAATTATTCTGTCAACATTTCAACTGGCTATCTTTTACCGTTCGAAAGATACAAACGTTAAAAGCTAGGACGGACAGAAGGACAGATAGCGTAATAATGGGTTTAGTAATAATAGGGATCCGTTTACACCCTTTGGGTACGGACCCTAAAACAGTCGAATCGAGAAGCTGTTTTGTAAGTTGGTTAATAAATAGGCTTGCGTTTTGCCACCAACTGCGATGATGTGGTCTACGGTAGAGCACGCTTGCCTAGAAGGAACTGATTGACTCGTGTCTTGAAGACACCTAGATTGTATAACTATCGGCGAACACCCATTCAGGCAGCCAGTTCCACTGTCTAGCGTCTTGATCATTGAAATTGGAATCAAAGCGCTTCGTTCGGGTTTTCGGAACATCAACCATGAAACGGTGTCGAAAATTATTTATTATCACAATGTTTATTTATTTAAACAAAAAGCACATACATTTATTTAAACAAAACAAAAAGTAAAAGAGTCCGCCTGAAAGTTCATCCAATCATATAAATATCTGTGTAAATTGCATATTGTGCGTTTTAATCGATCTTTTTGGATAATAAAGAAGTCATTCAGTTAAATATCATGATATTTGTCGTACTTCTATTTTTCTTCCTAGGAACCAGGATTGATAGCATTACAAAATAGAGAAAAACTAGTTGATAAAAATGACCCATTACTTTAGGTGCAGAGTTTATGCATCCCACTACCATCCATCTAATCTTCGTAACTCCTCTTCTCTCACATTTTTTTTTTCCTACCTATACATCGATATAACAATACCTATAGACTAATCTCTAAGTGAAACAGTCAATCGTCCGAGCGTGCATATTGTTCAACGCCGCTTGTCCGCTATGTCATCGTAGCAATGGAACCGAACGGCATTGTAGTCGGATCGCGGTTGCCTTAAAACTAACTAAAAAGTCGGCGCAATGCGTAGCGTGCACCGAGTTTTGGTTCGGAGATTTTTTTGTACGTTTGTGACTCAATAGGGATGGTATTTCGATTTACCTATATCACAAATTTAAATCAACAAACTGCAACTTTACTGTATCAAAAACACTCTCCTGGGACAGTCGGCTAAAACTTGACAAATCTTCACCTGAAGCTATCAATCTCGCCCATTTTTCATCAGTTCCGCCTTCAGTTCGTGACGTCATCATCACTAAGCACCCACGGTAACCCCTGGTTCAGGCTATTAAACCGGAAATTAAATTGTCTGCCGTAAAAAAAAGGAAATAACATTCTGATGTGACAGGCGATACGCTGTAAAGAGTAATTTTTCCCCATTTAACGTTAAAATGGTATAAGCTTTTGAATTTGCCTGTTGGATATAAATTCGAATTTTGTAGCTGCTGTTCTTGCCTTTTTTTAGTAATTTTTACGTTGCTTATAAAGTTCATTATGTGCTCAGACCGTTGGGATTCTAAAATGTAGTAATGTAGTGGCGTAGAGTATTAAAATTTATTTGATTCTCTCTAACTCTCTTGTTAGCGGATTTTCATGTTGCATTAGCAATTTTAATATTTTTATAAACATTTTCCTTTTAGTAGTGGTAGATCTCTCTTGCAGAGTTCGTTTGGAGAATTACTACATTCATCATAATAATCAGCCTATACTAGTTCACTACTGGACATAGGGGGTCTTAAGCTTTTTTCTTTCAGCCACTGCTATTCGTCTTACGTATATCGTCACTCCAACTAGTCTCAAGGCATCCCACGCTACGTTTGCTGACATAATTATGTCAGTCATTCAACCGCCAGAAGTGTGAAAACATTACTTAAATCTTCGACTAAAATAATTTTATTTTGGTCGAAGATTTATATTATTATTATTTTTCTTCAGTTTTTGATTGTTTACTTTTTAGACTACTTACTCATCATCAAGTTAATGTGAATATACTTAAATACTTTAGTAAATTTGACTTGGCTTGTTTAAGGCCATTTTTTTTTTCTTTATGCTTTATCCCGTCCCGTCCCGCCCCATCCTGACCCATCCCATGCCTTTCCGTCCCGTCCTGTTCTGTTCTATTCTACTGAGTTCCAGATTTAACCAAATCTCATTAGTTATTAAAAATAACTGACCAGATGACCACTACGTCTAACTATGAACAGCTTTTACACGGGTTAGTACTCGCTGAATTTGGTACTGTCTCATAACCGGGGTTGCGTAAACCCGGCATTAGGGTCCGGGTTCTCGTCGATACAAAAGAATTGGGTCTGCATACATTTGTGTCCATCAATCATGACACAATAGTTGTTTTGTCATACTACAAATAGAAAATTTATAGCTTTTCGGTGTTAGGAAAAAGGTATAGAAGAATAATTTATTTCATACAAACAGAATACTATTTTACGCAGCGTTATTGTGCCCAGGCTAAGCTTTTGATATTCAGACGTCTACTTCAATATTTTATTGGGGATTCTTTGGTATATCCACTTTTATCAAGATTGTATTTTTTAGAAAAAGGTTTTTAGGAACGCATTTTAGAAATTGCTTTTTTATTACTTTTGATTTAGGGTTTTCTAGAGCCTTTATATATTTGATATTTTATGAACAGGTTTGCTCGCCAAAAGCTTATCAAAGGTAATTTTTTTCATAGTTCTTGAAATATAAAATTCTTATTGGCTGAGTGGCAAAATCTAGTAGACTATCCTCATATTTATAGACGTTACCTCTGCCTGTCCTCATCCTTTAAATTGTGTTTTGGCATTTTTAGTTAGCTTAAGGCTAACTAACTCGGCTCTGTACCAATGACGTATTTAGTACTTAAATAAATTATGCGCAGTTTCGTTGCCATCACTCAAAAACGATGCAGGAAAATATCGTAATCTCGGTATCTCCAAAAATTAAAAAAACCAGTATCTCCAAAAATAAAAATAAAAACGCTATATTATGACATTCACCAACATGCACTGGGCCAACATAGTGGATTAGGAGCCCATCCTATCTCACTGATATAAGGCCTGTATCCCAGCAGTGGGAATATGATAGACTGATAATGATGATCTGTCGAGATCAGCTAGCAGAGTTGCGAGCAATACAATTAAAAGTTAGATGAGAGAATTGTTGCAGATCTTCTATATCTATCATTTTACAAAGGATATCTAAACCTGCTAACAAGACAATAGACGTCAATAAAGACGATTACAAAGAAGTCAATGGCTTTATAGGAGAATAGGACCGGCACAAGAACTTGTGGTGTGGCGTAAGTCAGAGGTCAAAAGGGACTGCATCATGTTATGACATATGACGTACAATAGCATTAAATAATTATGGAAATCATTCTAGTCCGATCAGATACGGTGGAGTTCTAGAGTGGAAACCGAGTGACGACCTGCATAAAACGGCGGGAAAAAACTGGATGTAGACAATTGCCGACCGAGCACAGTGGCGTGCATTAGTCCAGCAGTGGGCCATAAAAGGCTGATGATGATAATAATCATTATAATACATAAGAATATAAGATCAACGTGTAAGTATTACCATTCGGCGTGGTAATGCCACAAGCGAGAATACTGCCATAATAGGCTTGAGCATTTGGATTGTATCTAGACCGTCATCGGACTATGGTCAATCCAACTGTTTTTCTTATTTCGTGAAAGCTACCTGGGTATCTTCAAGGCCAGAGTTGATAAGTACCTTCTAGGTCTACGTGCTTCAGTCGGCCAAAACGTAGCTTTCCATCAGGTGAGTTGGTGCCCAAACGTAGACATGTCATATTCTATATAAATAAACCATATCAGAGGCTTTCGGGCAGCTTAAAAACTCTGACAATAGGGCTGGCCACTCAGCCTATTCGAACACACTTACAGGACAGACTATATCTTCACTCTTTCTATACACTTCAATACTGAATCATTTCGCATAAAAGCAAAACAATCATCATAAACTCCGAAGCCATTTGTTCCGGTTGTTTATTCAGAAATTATTTCTATAGGCGCGGGTAAAATAAATCAACCCTTGGTTTGGACTATCATTTGTTATGTGCCCTTGCTTTTGTGTAGACTTGGACTGCCGCTCAGCTGGTAGCTGTAGACTAGGAGCTTTGTAAGGTTAATGACCCTGCGAAATGTTGCTATTAATTGACCAAGCGAAGAGAGATCTCAGATTCTAATGGGACAAGTCGGCGTTTCTGTGTATTTTTACAAACTTTTACTTAGCTTGCAATGATTGTTAGGTCAAATCATGTAAGCTGAATTATAACAAGTGCTTTCTATACGAAAATTTGATTCTGAAAATTTGTATAACTATATACACTTTTAGTTCTGGTGATAATATGATACAAAATACTGTAATATTTTCAAAATTGCTGCCGCTACGTGATGGCGGATGAGTGTATAATTTTATCAACTCTGTCTCCACAATTCTGTAATAGTCGGGGCAAAAAAAGCTTTGGCACACTTTAATACGACAGTACTGAACGTTGGCCCCAGGATGACCATGTCCGAGACCAAAGTGATGTCGAATATCTCCAGAAATCGTAATGTCCATCACGGTCGGTAACGAGAGGCTTGAGGCGATTACGTGTATCTTGGACATGTTCTTTCTTTTGACAACGAACCTCAGAACAAAGAGTTTGTTAGGAGAATACACCTTGGGTGGGCTGCGTTCGGTAAGTTGGAAGGGTGGAAGACATTCTTCGATCGAAAGAGATACCACATTGCCGGAAGACTCGTCTCTATAATCAATGCGTCCTGCCCACCATGACCTATGGTGCTGAGACATAGACGTACACAGAGAAGACTGTGCACAAGATAGCTGTCACACAGACAGCCATGGAGCGAGCCAAGCTTGGCATCAAATTGGAAGACCGTATCCGAAACACTGAGATACGACGTCGCACCAAGGCTGCAGACGTCATAAAAAGTTTGACGGAACTTAAGTGGAACGGAAAAAGACACATGGCCAGACCTTATGATGGGAGGTAGTGTACAGCAGTAATCGAGTGGTGGCTGAGACTAGGTTGGCGGAACCCGGGTCAACTGAGGATAATGTGGACCGACGATGATGTGGACTGATCAAAATAACAGTCGGAAACGAGTGGATGTGACCAGCGAGAGACCGAGGAGAGTGGCATACAAAGGCACGCCTATACCCAGCAGTGGATTATTCAGGGCTGATGATGGTGATGATGATAAATATGCGCGCTTGATTCAAGCGCCTGTAGGTATATTTAAGAAGTTTACACTTCGTTGTGCGTGCTAAAATTAACTTTATTGTAACGTGGGTAGAGTCTCTATTTATTTAAATGACATTTCCGATTCAGAGTGAGCCTTCTGTTCTTGTACTATTATATATTCTGTAAGGTAAAGAGAAGACTAAAAATGAATTGGAATGTAGAATATTGAAAGGGGGCGGAGGTCGCGCGTGACAGACGTTTACTGCTGAAATATTTGTCAGCCTGCTCCATTTTATTATACTTATTTGGTTTTCTGGGTCACTCGTGCATGTGACAGCCCTATTGGTAAATAAATGCGAGTGAACCTTCAACAAGAAATCGACGAGTTAAGTATTTTATGAGAAATTGACTTTTGGAAAGATAGTAATTTGATTTTCATAGGATTCTTCAATACAAATGCATAGTAGGTATAAAAACAACCATCAACATCATCATCATAATCAACCTTATCTTAGCCCACTGCTGGACATATGCCTCTCCCAAGGAACGCCATTCAACCCGATTCTGGGATTTTTGCTTCTAGCCACTGCCAACTGCCTATAAAACATATAAAACAATTAAATTAAATATACAAGTTGAGCCCCGCGGCTTTGCCCGCGTGGAAATTGATTTATCGCAAATGGAGAACAGTATCAGGTCAAAAATAAGTAAATATCAAAATTAGATTAGCCTATGTGTTATTCCAAAACCTAAACTACTTGCATTCCAAATTTTATCAATATCAATTTATTAGTTACGGAGATACGTGGTAACAAAAACTCACACACACAAACATTCGCATTTATAATATTAGTAGGAAGTAGAATTATCAATATGTTTCCATTTAAACTTACAAATTACATAATGGACTATAAGACTGATAATTTTTTATGTCGTATCTTATTTTATCTTATAATAATAATATTATAAAGAGGAAAGATTTGATTGTTTGTTTACATTGAATAGGCTCCGAAATTACTGAACCGATTTGCAAAATTCTTTCATCGTTGGGAAGCTACACTATCCCCGGGTGACATAGGCTATAATATATATCCGTGCGAAGCTGGGGCGGACCGCTAGTGTCTTATAAAAAAACAGCCCATAAATAGAACCGATCACCGATCCTGAAAATTAATGAATATATTATAAACATTTTAATGTCTAGCTAAACAAAGAACGCGCTATACTAATGACGTCACCTATGAGTACGCCATACAAACACCATACTGACATTCATTTTGCGGGAAAAGTACAGAGTATCTCTACATAATCAAATAAAAAAAAATAAACGCTTATATTTTAGAACTTTATTTCGGGACATTTTTCACACACGGTCATCTGACCCCAAACTAAGCAAAGCTTGTGATATGGCTGCCAGAGACTGATATACATACATATATAGTTTTAAATACATACTTAAATAGATATTAACAACCAGATATAGAACAAACACAAATGTTCACCACATAAATATTTGTCCTAGATGGGAATCGAACCCACGCCCCCAAGCTCAGAAGGTAGGTTCACTACCAACTGGAACAACGGGCTATTATTATGACGGGTTATTATTAGCCATATTTCTTCAATAGTTATATAACATTTTATAAACTTTTTCACTAAGTCTTTTATTTTTAACAAATCAAACACCTGTTCAGTATATAGCCTATTCAGGAACTTCTATTCAAAAACCTAGCGAAACTGATCAGAATTCATGGTTTTCATTCAACTTTTTACAATATCATTGCAGCTGTTAGAGAAAACAAATACTTTGACCGAATTTAGTGTAAGCCTAATGTGAGATAACTATTTTCTTAATGCTTTTTCCAGGTCTACCCCCGGGCCGCCCTACTGGGCGCTCCGTGCCATTCTATCATCATTTGTTTACCCATCCATCGTTTACGGGTGTCAGTGTGGGTGCGCCCGAGCCACCCTTCGAAGCTTAGTAGCTACTATGCCAACAAATATTTGGTAAAAATGATTGCTTTTCATAAATAGATTATTATTATTATGTACCTGTTTAGGAAAGGACGGCCATGAAAAAATGTGTATGAAATATCAACAGGGGTGTTGATTTGGTCAGTTTATTTAATTATTTAATTTACAAGGAGCTAAGAAGTAACAGCTTTGGCAGGTTATTGGATAATGCAGAGCTTACATTTTTTATAATCATGGACCCGGACATGACCTTAAACAGCGATTAGAACCATTAGAAGATGGGCAGCAGCATCGTCCTACTGCACGGTGAACGACCTACGATCTCCAAGCCACCTGTCCAGCGTAGAGATCATAGCAACCCCCCATGACAGACAAGCGTTGCATGGAGGCTGTCGGCCAGGGTAGAGTTCTAAGGGGTCTATTAGCAGCAGTGAACGTCTTCTGGCTGATGATGACGATGTAGTAGGTACTTTTACTTTTATGTATTTATATTTTTTTGTTTGATTGTCCTGAGTACATACAAAGCACACAAATAAACTATTATAAAATGAGTACCTAATTACCAATTCAAAATGCGCTCTATGATCCGTTGTTTTATAAAAAAATACATTTTAACAAGATATGTACAGAACAGCCTAGTTATTTGTAAAAGTTGTTCATAATGATAAGTATATTGACCTCGTATCGGCTTAACATTACCATTCCGTGTTATCCTGTAGAACGTATGTATGTATTATGGTTGACTAGGTCGGAGACTTCGAGCTGTCACCGCAGAGGCTTTCAGTGAGGGCATTTACAGGAACAAAAGAACCGTACGGACGGTTAAATCGTACAAAGTGACATTATTTTCTGAAAAAAGTAACTCGTCGAACATTCATTTTTACGATATTTTTATTATAATTGCGTTTTAAAGTCTTATCCTTCGAAAGTAATTACATAGGATCTCTATTGTAATTCCGCTTCGACGTCGCTTCAAGTACAATAAGGAATTTGGGATAAATAATTTTACTCTATAGATATTTGTTAATGATACTAATTTAGTCTAACCTGAAATAAACTAGTAATTACATAAAATATAAAAAAAATATCTAACCTGAAACCTGTGGCTGAAACTGATTGTCCCACTGACACAAACCTGATTTGTCCCACTTAGACCTCACTTCGCTCGGGCAACAAGATTTTACACGAGGAATATAGAATTTGCATTACATAATACTTACTATGTTGCGTATACACCGAGCAGTCCAGCTCCCAAGCATCATTTGTTCACGAGTTGACGCATAAGCCAGCTATAGCTCTGCATATATGATATGAGGGAAGAGGGCGACCCGCCATACGACGCTACCGCAAGGAGCCTTTAGGCAAGGGTGAGTGCTCTTGGTACACGACATACTTTTAGACCTCGTTTGCAAGTTGATGCGTTCCATTTATTGAGTAACTAGCTGCGCCCCGCAGTTTCATCCGCATAGTGATGAAAAATGGTGATGTTGATGATGAAAAGTAGCCTATGTCATGCAAAATGCATACCCATGCAAAAAACCAGGTCGATCCGTTGTTCCGTTGCAGCGTGAAAGAGGAACAAACATCCATACATCTATACATACAAACTTTCGAATTTATAATATTAGTAGGATAGTAAGATTCTATTTTTAAATCTCCTTTACTACAGTGATATTCATACTTTGGCAACTTTGTCAATGATGGTGAACCCATCATTGAATTTTTCCGAAGAATTTGGATTTGTCTTTCCAAGCACCTTGGTCCTAGATGATAAATTCAATTTCAATATGCCAGACACCTCAAGATGGCGGACAAAATGTTCACATCATGATATGGGCGTCAAATGAAAGGGTTTGCTGAGAAAAATACGAAAAAGATTGTGTTTAAAAAGTTTTTTTTTAATATAATAGAGCTTATTTTGTGGTCATAATAAAAATAAAAAAATGTTTTGCCTTATTCTTGGCCTTTAGGTACATTTCGTGGTTGCTTTACATCGTACAGGATAATGGCCTTAGATTTCATGTAACAAAAGAGCAAAGAAAGGTTTTCAAAGAAACCAACCAGTGTGCGTGTGCAAAATAAAGTAGTTCCATTCTTTATTCGTGCATAAAAAGAACCACTACCTAAGGTTTTTGCACGCAATCGCCTTAGTTTGCGAGCATTAGCAATATTTTTCTGAAGTAACATTCACAATATTATCACACTAATATAACTCTTTATTAAATGACCTCAAAAACAAGGATAAATAAAAAATTCAAAATAAATACAAAATTCGTTTATTGGGCATTTAAAAAATATGACAAAATAAAATAAGTATGAACCCATTGAATTCGAACTAGTAATATATACTACAATGTGGTTGACTCTGAAAGATAAATTGTAATGTTTGTATGTGTGTTTGTTTAGGTCAAATCTTGTAAGCTGAATTAGAATCACTTCCTCTTATCCTACGGAGTTGAATTTTTACATTTTGGTTTAGTTCCCATAACAATGCATTTTTATGGTAATCATAACCTGAATCAACATCCAGGATTAGCTCCAGATAAAGAAATTCTTCAACGGTCAACAGTACAGACGCGAAATGTGTACGCATTTGATTATATATGATAGCCTGTTTTAAGTTTTACGATGACATACATGGTCACTGCACTCATGAGGGTTTGGTCCAGACTAGGGAACTCCTCAATGGTTAGCAGCACAGATATGAGACATTTTATACGCAACACTGTTTTAAATTATCACGGCAGTTCACTAAAGTTATATGATTATTTACGGGATATTTACCGTGGTAAGGTTGTGGAATGAGCTGCCGATATTTACATGCACCATGGCGCAGTTACATGCAACATGTTCAAGGGAAGACTGAAGAATGCGGGTGGTTGGTGGAACAGTTAAACAGTTAGGTGCAGACATAACGATCTAACCTCTTTCTTAGTCTTATGGTGAATATGGTGCAAGTAACTGCGGCGAAATATCGGGAGCTCATTCCACAACCTTACCACGGTAAATATCACGTAAATAATCATATAACTTCATTGTATACGCATTCAATTATGATCATCATCAGCCAGATTACGTCGACTGCTGAACATCATTAGACCTCCATACTGAACGACAGCCTGCCATCTGCATCCACTGGATGCCTGCGAATCTCACCTATTATGGTAAGTATTCAAGTGTCACCTTTTAGTAAACATGATATGGCTAGAAAAGATTGTTTTAAAAAATATTTTTTTTTTTTTACTAATAATTGTTTATTTGTAGTTTTTCTCTGATACCTTAATTTTTTGACCTTCTTTACTATGCTCTTATCCCATAGGCTTGTTTTATCCCAAAAATTTAATGGGGGTGAGAAATAGTTAGTTATGACTAAATTAGATAACGATTTACATAAACGTAATTTAAAATTACAAGTAATCAATAAATCTTAACTATTGAAACAGAATTTAGTTTAAATAATATTTTCTGTTCACTCGTCTTTCATTGCAAAAATTTGGTACGTAGGTACAATAAAAGTAAGTAATATATCAATTTTGGGCTACGCTTCCAACCTTCCTTTATTAAATAGGTCTGCCCAAGAAAGATATGAACCGTTTACCGTCCTACGGACACCTCAGTGATTTCCAGCTTCAATTCTACGGCTGGGACCCTATTCTTACCTGCTCGAGATTATATCGGTCACTGTCTCGTGCTAGAAGTGTGAAAGTGGTTGAGCCAAACTCGAGCGCACAAGAATAAGGGCCCTGAAAGTCAATTTGAAAAGGGTCTCGCGACAGGAATAATAATGTCGGCAAAAGTGAGAAGTTCCGATGAGACCGCCGAATTAACGAGACTGCTTGAGAGGGCCGAATCTAGGATGCTGTGCAAAATAGGTCTATTGCGTTGAGATAGTTGATTGAAAACCTTTACAATAAAATAGGCAGTCATAGGGACTGCCGACAGAAGTGAAAAATTAAAACTTTGGAATAACTGTCACATTTGCATGTCAGTGTCGCGAAGTATTTGATGGGATATTATAATTTCAGCCACTAATGTTTCTACTGCTAGGCCTCATGCCTTCTCTCAGAGAGAGAGAGTATGGGCCCTAATCCATACTGGCCCAGTGCATGTTGGTAAATGTTATTATGTCTTTGAATTTTTGAGATTTTTTGGACATACTAGTTTTCTCGCGATGTTTTCCTTCACCGTTTTTGAGCGTTGGCATCGAAAATGCACATCATTTATTTAGTTATTGGTGCAGGGCGGAAGATATCAAATGCCGTCACATTGTAAAGTGCACATGCAGGACGGCTACCATCGCTCGTGTTAAATAAAAATACCACACTTCACAAAGGTTTTTGTTATTTTGATACAAGTTATTAGAGTTCTGCAATGGAAATAAATGTCAAAACAAAAAAACTGTAGTATTTAATCTTTTGTCTAATTAAACAAAATTTTGCATCCCTCAGGCGTCTTCCTTCGATAAAATTGACAACTTTTTCATTTGCCTCTATTATTGTCTCTATAAGCGACACTCAATCTGTCTCTTCAACTTCGTTGCCCGATGCCTTTCAAACTTTGATTCGTTCAGTCCTTCCCTGTTACAAGGAAATGAGGTGAACTTTAATGAGGGTGTGAGTCAAGATGATTGCCGCGACTTATGAGCTGCCGAATTGAAACGCTGCCTCGTTCCATAATGACATGCAAATTACTTCGTTTGTCGACATTCTTAGTCGCTTCGAGGTAAATTTCGCGAATTCGACCACGCTTGCAAATTTAGAGCTTGGAAATGTTCTCACGAATCGAGTTTTTGATGGCGTAATGCTTTTACATTGTAGATAGAGGTCGGTTTTGTAATAAAAACGTATCTTTGTTAAAATGTAAGTAATCCTAAAATATTATATTTATATACTTTTCAATTGAAAGTTAAGCAAACTGAGAGTTATTACAATATAGGTAAGCATTCTCCATCCATCTAAGGTTTTTTCTTAGTAATAATCATAGATAAATATATAGTAATAATAATCAATTTATTTCAGAAAATAACAGTTCTATAGTACCAGCTTGAGGCATTGGAATCTATAGAGAAATGGGCCAAGAAGCTCATCAGTGATGAATCCTTAGTTCGGACTAAGCTTCTTAGTCTTGGGCATCGACGTAAAGTTGCTAGTCTATCGGTTTTTACCGGACACATTTCGGAGAGTGTGCATCGGATCTGCACAATCTAATTCCTTCCTGCCCATTTTTCTATCAGACTGCCAGAGCGGCACAAAAAATCGACACCGCTTTATGGTTGGTATTGCGAAAACCCGAACGAAGCACTTTGATTCCACTTTTATTGTGCAAACTGCTAGTCTGTGGAATGCGCTGCCTGGATGCTTTCCCCGATGGTAACAATCTGGGTGTTTTCAAATCACGAGTGAATCGGTTTCTTCTAGGCAAGCGTGCTCCAACGTAGACCGCATCGTCGCTTAACATCAGGCATGACGTGGGCTATGTGGGCAAATCTATCATGAATAAAAAGGCGATAATATACAGGCATATAATTTTGTTATCACATTGCGCTCCACATAAAAAGTAAGTAAGTAGTAAGTAAGTCTCTATTTGTTGTTACTTTTGGATGACTAAGCCGCTGAATATACATCTTGATGACATTGAATAATGGAACTATTTGGGGTCGAGACATTGGGCCCTTGGGGACCGGGAGCTCACCTCATTTTCAAAAATCTTTCAGAGCGCCTCGTTAGTGCGACGCGTGACCAAAATGCTGGCGTGTTTCTAGCTCAACGCATAAGCATTGCCATTCAACGTGGTAATACCGCCAGCATGCTGGGTACGCTGCCAGCTGGTAGTGAGCTTGAGCATTTGGATTGTCTATAAACCTTCAACAGTCTATGGGCTGTCTAACTGTCTATGTAGTTTTAGCTTGTATTTTGTTTAGTTAAAAGTACTTGAACAGAAAGACAAGACACTTTTTACTCCTGAAAACATTAGAAAACTGGATAACCCACCCCGAGGAGCAGGTAGTAAAATAAACTTTTTGTGACTTTAAAAGTATTTAGTGTCAAACTCCAAGACCTTCGTCTGCGGTCCGCTTCCCATTTATCCTAGACGGAAAGCTTCTCTTTTTATTTTTAAAGGACGAGACGAGCAAGTCACTTTCCTGATGGTAAGCGCCACACTTACCTACTACATTTCAGTGACGCCTAGAACTTTGAACTTACAAAATCCTGCGCTTCTGCGCTTGTCAACCTGAGATATAAGATTTTAAAATATCTTAATACCCTGTTATTTCACTGCAAATATTGCCCTTCAATTCTGAATAAGTACAGTAATATTTGCACACTACTGCTTACCGGTTGAATAACATGCAAGGCGATACTTTGTTAGCTTTACTGGGCTGCAATCATTGTACATACTATACTCCAACCCTGCCTATTTATTGTGTTCATAAATGTGTACATTGTATTTTTTTGCCACAAATAAATTATGTCTGTCTATATGTCTACATACTTAACTATCTTGAGAGTATTGACGAGTATTATTATGTCTGTATTTATGCACATATCTCGTCCCAATTCGAAATCAGTCAGCAAGGATTGGTCTTCGACGGCTGTGATTGAAGTAGCTTCGTTACCGACACAACACGGCTTGTTAATCTTAACGAACGTCTCTTTCAGAGAGATCCGATACTCGGCGGAGGCATATCTAGATATAGGTATGCATTCAGAAATCTATGGGAAAAGCAATTTGTGAGCTCTGTGAATTCATAAAACATTTTCAGAGCGTTTGAGTGGAACTTCTAACCGCGATACTCTGCCTATATAACCGAGACCTAATTTTTATGATGAAATAAAAATGATAAACTTTTCGTATACCTTTCAGACAGTGTACTAAAGCAGTCACAGAATGATGGCCGCAGTGGTGGTGGTGGGCATGGTCAGCCTGATGGTGGTACTTACCTTAGGTTTTTCCTTCGAAATATAATTTAGAGTGCTTCAAACGAAAGGTGAATAGAGTCCTCAAAGGTAGGCAGCACATTGGAAATGCCCCGGGTATTGAAGGTGTCTATAGGTTGCGGTGACCGCTTACCATCAGGTGGCCCGTTGCTTGTTTGCCACTTATTCTCTTTAAAAACCTGCTTGTCATGTTCCGTATACCTATTGCTTATATTTTTGTGGATTTTCTTTTGATTCTTTACCACACGAGATTGGGCCAGAGTGGTCCATGATCCATATGCTACTATTGTATATGAACCAATAGCGATGAAATGTTTTAACTATCCAGTTAATAATTTTTCTCAAATCTTTCGGGTCAAATTTTAATTCTCTTTTGTGCAATTAAGGGTAGTTGACGTTTTCCTACACAATTATATAAACCGTATCGCTATTGATTCATAGACCACTACCCACACAAATTTCTCCATTTCCTCTTCTTCATACGCTACAATACCGACATTTTCCAGAAATAACAGGAACAAGACGTTTCCCGTATTTCCAAGAATCTTTCATTCAATAATCCGTTTACTAACTCGCTGAGGTATGAATAACTTTCAAAGTACACAAACGCTTTGTGCGCGAGAATACCACAAAGCCTGCCACTCTAAGAAGACTCAGAGTAAGCAACTATTTAATCAGTATCCCTTCTATTCACAAATACCTAAGGGTCTTTGTCCAGTGGTCGTTAATCCGCGATCCTCTTAGCATAATAAAAGTGCTATTGGGAACGAAAAAGTTTGACTTACACTCAAACGCCTCCTGAATTATTTATTTAGTAACTCTCAAGTTTATTGGTTCGGGGAAGAATATAAATACTTGAATATTTAAATAATCTGTTAAAAGTTTGTGAAGCTGTTTTTCTTGGACGGGGGGAATGGGAGGGGGGTTCATTCCAGGTTAGGGGTTGTTCATTAATTCAGTGTAGGCTTGCCGGTTGTGCATTTCAGTGTAAATTAATTTATGCGGGCAATTAAAGCGGCTGTGATATTCAAAAGCAGATATAGCTTTATGAAATATTTTTGAAACTAGGTCATTAAAGTGATTATTGGCGAGCTTTTTATGGCAAAAAGACGGTGGTTAAATAAACCCTAGATTTCTTTACAATGTAAGTAGATATTATTATTTACAGAAACAAGTATGAATAGAGAAAAACACATAAAATCCTTACAAAAAAAAAACTATATATTAAACCGCTACCAGCGGAAATTGTTCTCAAAATGCAGGCCCCATTACGACCATGTAGTAAGGCTCACGTTAAGGTTACTGAGACGCGGTCCTTAAATGTTGGCCTTTTGGAAAAACTCAGTCACTCAGCGGGCAATGGAGAGAGCTATGCCCGGAGTTTCTTTGCGCGATAAAATCCGAAACGTGGATATTCGCCAAAGAACCAGAGTCACCGAAATAGCTGTTAAAATTTGCAAGTTGAAGTGGCAATGGGCAGGCCATATCGCTCGAAGAACCGATAACCGATGGGGAAGAAAGGTTCTGGAGTGGAGACCACGAACCGGAAGACGCAGAGTAGGGAGGCCTCCCACTAGATGGACCGACGACATTGTGAGAGTCGCGGGCATCCAGTGGATGCAAAAGGCAGGCTGTCGTTCAGTGTGGAGGTTAAAGGGGGAAGCCTATGTTCAGCAGTGGACGTCTTCTGGCTGATGATGATGATGAGTAAGGCTCAAACTTTTTGGTGGTGGCCAGAATTTTGGTCACATGTTGCATCGATGAGACGTGATGATAAATAAAACACTGTTTTAAACTATCACGGTTATTCACAAAATTTATATGATTATTTACGGTATATTTTCTACGTCGAAATATCGGGAGCTCATTCCACAACCTTACCACGGTAAATATCTCGTAAATAATCGATTTTTTGCATGGGTATAGTTTAAGGGTCGGAGAGTGACATTTACTTTTATCATTATCATCACCATCACCTATTTTTCATCACTACGCGGGTGAAACCGCGGGGTGCAGCTAGTTTACAATAATTGTGTGGATTCTCGCCCACAGACACATTTCACTAAATTTTAATACCGAAAAATATCAGGACTAACAATCTCCCATTGTACTCCTAAAATGTCTACTTAGCGTTTAATGCTAAGTACACATTTTGTAGTCTATTCAAAAGCTTTTGATAGTCTTCACCACTCAGCCATATTAAAAATGCCCTAACTAACCAACAAATTGATTCCTCGTATAAATAACATCCGTTGAAAAAAATATACAACAATATCTCAGCAGCCATAAAATTAAATAACACCAGGCCAATCTTCCATGTATGCAATAGTGAAACAAGGAGACCCGCTGTACCCATACAAAGTGTTCACATATTAAGAATTATTTATATCGAAAGCCTTATAGAAATGGTTAAACCGCTTCTATTAATCCGCATTATTATTAAAATGAGCCCGTCGCTGTAACTCATGTTTGTCGTAAACACCATAATATCCCTTATTACGATGGCGTTCCGCCAAATCGTTGCATTTTCATCGTAGTCTGTTGTTATATTCGTATGGGGATCATTACAACGGTTATTGTTCTATGATTTGGTATTTATTTGTCAATTTAGCATTATTTATTGGTGTTTTTGTCAATTTTCTTCGAAATCTGTCTGCTTAAGTTTATACAGGGTTACACGAAAAAGGTGTGCTAATCTGAAAGTAGTTTGTTTGTAGGTACTCATTAGAACAACTTGTCCTATGAGACCAGCAAAAAATACCGAAAATCAAATATTAGCTATATAAAAATTATAGACGGATATACTGAAAAAAAATTTGACGATCGGCAGAATTCGAACTGCGTCATCCAGGTTTACGTCTCGAGTGCTCTAACCGCTAAGCTACGGTCGCTTTCTTGTAATCCAAATTATTGAGATGTTATTGCAACCAATCTAAGCGTTACTAACGCCATCTATAATTCTTGCCACATGCAAGTAACTACTCATCTAGAACCCTTATAGACCCCAAAACTGATTGAGAGAGGACTCCTTTTTACTAACTCAAAAGTATTTTTATATTTTTAAGTTGTTATTTGGAGTAACGTAATACAGTCGTTGAATATAATCTAAAAAATAACACAACTCGAGCTCACAATAAAACGATACCTATTACAAAGTTTAAAATCTGGCATCTAGGCCCTTTTACAAAGAGGAGAACTTTGCCTGGTATATTAAGGTTTTTAGGTTCATAAAAAGCAAAACTTGTTAGTTGATACGTAAGTATAATTTTATTATAGTCAACGAATAAATATTAGATTTGAATCATTTAATGAAGGTAACTAAATTCCAATCAATATCATGAATTTAGTTATAAGAAATACCTACCAATATTCCTACTGTATAGCATCTTTTAATAGGCTGGCAACTTTTATATGGTAATTAAATCGTTTCTTAGTGTGTGTACAACGTAGATCATCATCATCAGCCAGAAGACGTCTACGACTGAACATAGGCCTCCCCCTTTAACCTCCACACTGAACGAACGCCTGCCATCTGCATCCACTGGATGCCCGCGACTCTCATAATGTCGTCGGTTCATCTAGTGGGAGGCCTACCTACACTGCGTCTTCCGGTTCGTGGTCTCCACTCAAGAAACTTTCTTCCTCAACGGTTATCGGTTCTTCGAGCGATGTGGCCTGGCCATTGCCACTTCAGCTTGCAAATTTTAACAGCTATGTCGGTGACTCTGGTTCTTTGGCGAATATCTACGTTCCGGATTCTAACGCGCAAAGAAACTCCGAGTATAGCTCTCTCCATTGCCCGTTGTGTGACTCTTAGTTTTTCCAAAAGGCCAATAGTTAAGGACCACGTCTCAGATTGAGTGTACCCCAATCCAGCTGAATAAACCACAGCGCACTAAACAGGTCCATTCCCAAAATCAGTTGGTCGTAAGCGTTACTCCACACTCGAGTGAGTACAAGTGGCTGGAATCAATCAGTAGTCGATGCCTCGGTGGTGCCAAGTGTCGGAGAAGTCGATCAATCACTGATATTTTGGTACTTGGAGAAATTGAGTTTACGATAGCGAAATTACTTCACTTTACTGGTAGAGCTCAGCACTCGTATCTAAATTTAAGTACATTTAAGTTTATTTTTAGGTTTTCACGACTATTACACATTAATCTGACCTCTGGGCATGGTGAGCGACTTTTGCGTATTTATGGAACGTTTTTTATAAAAAATAATTGGCGGTACTTGTAACTAGTTTCATAACATTTCTAAAGACGAGACAAGTCTTATGGTGGAAATTCTTTTCAGACGCACTAAGCGTGTCAAATCCATTTTTCTGATTAGAACAGCAGAGGTGTGGAACTTATTACCTGCATCTGTCTTTTTAAACAGGTACAATCCTGGGTTGTTCAAGAAAAAGAGAATAGGAATTTGTTTATACGCATGCATAGTCCATTGTAAAAAAACATCATTAAGTGACCATGGACACTGCGTTCGACACATTAGGGATTAAAATAATGTAAAAAACACGCGAACGGATTTTCCGACAAAAATATTAACACAAAAACTGGCCCTACTCAGCATGTTGCTGGTTGTCATCATCATCATCATCAGCCAGAAGACGTCCACTGCTGAACATAGGCCTCCCCCTTTAACCTCCACACTGAACTACAGCCTGCCTTTTGCATCCACTGGATGCCAGCGACTCTCACTATGTCGTCGGTCCATCTAGTGGGAGGCCTACCTACGCTGCGTCTTCCGGTACGTGGTCTCCACTCAAGAACCTTTCTTCCCCATCGGTTATCGGTTCTTCGAGCGATGTGGCCTGCCCATTGCCACTTCAACTTGCAAATTTTAACAGCTATGTCGGTGACTCTGGTTCTTTGGCGAATATCCACGTTTCGGATTTTATCGCGCAAAGAAACTCCGAGCATAGCTCTCTCCATTGCCCGCTGAGTGACTCTGAGTTTTTCCAAAAGGTCAACAGTTAAGGACCACGTCTCAGTACCATATGTCATCACTGGCAACACACACTGGTCAAAAACCTTCGTCTTGAGGCACTGTGGTATCTTGGACGAGAAGATGTCACGCAATTTCCCGAACGCTGCCCATCCGAGTTGGATTCTTCGGGCGACCTCTTTGCTTTGCTGGTTGTATACAACCACAAATATAGAACCTACGTACGTACCGTACAGACATGGATCTCTCATCATCATCATCATCATTTCAGCCATAGGACATTCACTGATGGAGATAGGCCTCCCCCATAGATCTCCAAAAGGGCCGGTTGGAAGCGGCCTGCATCTAGCTGCATTTCCATGCGGTCTCTTTTAGTTCGTCTGCCCATCTTGTGGGTGGACGTCCTACGCTGCGCTTACCGGTTCGTGGTCTCCATTCCAGAACCTTTCGGCACCATCGGCCATCTCTTCTGCGTGATAATATGTGCCCTGCCCCACTGCCACTTCAATTTGCTAATCCGGTGGGCTATATGTACATAGATGCCTACTCTGTCAAAATTACAATTTACAAAATGCACAAGGCTACATTTTACACGTATATCAGACATTCAGTAATTGAAACAAAATCTATCAAAACTCGCAATCGCCAATCGCGGAAAACGTTTCTCCGCTTCGCCGAAAGTTTCCTCAATCAGTTTTTTTTCTTGTATGAAAATGCCGGAATATTACTTCAGATGGTTGCCGATGCCAAGTGTGGGGGGAGTCAATCAATCACAAATATTGACTGTGGTTGGGTAAATTTGTTTTCGGAGTTCACCTCTGATACTTTTCATAGAACGTTTTTTGGAGTGAGCTTTCAAAAACTGTTTGTTTGTCTTGTATTTAGAATGAAACATACTTACATTTTTTGGCACGTATTTGCATTAGTGAGCCAAGGGATCTCTTCACTTTTCAATTGAGAACGCACTTTCCGCAATGAAGAAAGTACATAATAATTAAAAAATCGATCTTCTTTGCCATAGTAGAAAATAGTATCAAAATTACTTTAAAATTTTACTGTTTTGTTTTAAAGATAATGCCCGTTCATTTAATTTTTTGTTTTAGTTTTTATCAGTGTTTTTTTTTATTCAATAAATATCGCCTAAGTGCGTGTCGGACTCGCGCATAGCTGGTTACGCACCAAAAAAATAATGTATTTCATTCAGTTCGGTATGTTTAGCGTGCGCCGACTCGCGCTTGATCGGTTTTTACTATATTTTATTGATGCTTTTTTTAATTGACTATATAGAGCAACGACAAAATGTTACGTATGTTAATTACGGGATAAGGTATTATATTTCGTTGATATTCATATCAACCACATATAATAAATTCGTGATGTGGCTTCATGATTTTTGACCTGGAACGCGTATGTCATGAGGTGTTCGGAGCTCTAGTTTATGTAACCATGAAACGAAGGATAGGTGGTAACTTCCTTCTTAACTAAGTAATTATTTTAAATTGCAATGTGAAAATGTGATATTCGAAATCGAATGATAGAAGGTTGAGATCTCGACCTACATAGATGAGGAACGCACCCTAAAAATGAGTAGGAGGATATAATTAAACGAAATTATGCCGCCAATTATCTACCTTAATTAGTACATTAAATTAACACGTAACAGAACAAAGGTTCACATTTCTCGTAAAACTTGAATTAAAGGCGGGAAATTAACAAGTTGTCGGATATTCAGAATTTCGCCCAAACTTCATTTTAAATCCTTGTGTAACACTTAACTTTGTTATGCTTCTGATTTAAATGTTAAATAGGGGCAGAAGATTAACTTTCAGAGAAAGCGTGTTACGCCTAATGATATTTCTGCGAACAAAGTTTGGGAAAATTCAGTTCCATTAAGGTGGAAGGTCAAACTCTAGGTTGTCAAGAGATGGCGCTAAAGCAATGAGTTTCTCAATTTATATACTGGGTTACGCGGAAAGGGTGTATATACGAAGCCGAAATGGGTCCATAGTACCCATATTTATGAAAAACTTTTATTTGTAGTAGTGAAAACATGTTTTTGGCTTGTGTAACTGTTTATCTCATATCTACTGTATTAATTAGCAGCTGTTTATTTTCCTTGTAAAATAAAATAAAATAAAATAATAAATAAATAAAACTTTGAATTCGCGAAAAAAATATCAGCTGTTCCTAAAAATCTATAGAACAGCTGATATTTGTATCAATTATTGAAAACGGCCATTCACTTAAAAATTTACAACCAGCAGGATTCAAATCTGCGACATCGGATTTATGTTCTGAGCACTAATTCATATAACCATATCCATTAATCTACGGTCGCTTTCCAAAAAAGGAACAAAATTGAAAATATTTTAAAAGCTATTTCAAATTGAATTGCATTTTACGGCGTAAATATCTGTATATAGTATATATATATAATATACTAGCGGTCCGCCTCAGCTTCGCACGGGTATAGATTACATATAGCCTATGTCACCCGGGGATAGTGAAGCTTCCCGTCAGTGAAAGAATTTTTCAAATCGGTTTAGTAGTTTCGGAGCCTATTCAATGCAAACAAACAATCAAATATTTCCTCTTTATAATATTAGTATAGATAAAAGGAATCCCTATTTACGTTGATCAGGCCATAACTTGAGAACGACTTTACCGATTTCATTCATCATTTTTTTTTTTTTTTTCTAATACTTTGTAGAAGAACACTGTTTTAAATTATCACGGTAGCCACGGTAATCTCAACCCTACCACGGCAAATATCCCGTAAATAATCATATAGCTTTGTAGACGGTTCATATGGAAAGAAAAATTAAGAAAATTGCGCAGAAAATTAGAAAATTTCAGAAAACTTAACGAAGATTTTAACTTCTATTTCAGAACAGCGTCTCTTGGGTCAGCTAGTATCTATACTAATATTATAAAGAGGAAAGCTTTGTTTGTTTGTTTGCATTGAATGTGCTCCGAAACTACTGAAATGATTTGAAAAATTTTTTCACTGTTGGGAAGCTACACTATCCCCGAGTGACATAGGCTATATTTTTTATTTTTAAATAGGGAGGAATCCTTACTAAAACTCCAATAATGTAACCCAAGGTGTAAAAAAATAAGACTTACAAGCGTTCAAGCTGGGGTGGGTTGCTAGTATTATTATAAAATAACAATGTATCCATCATTAAGAAAAACATTTCCTATAGGACAAACCCTGAAATCGCAAAAAAATATGAGCTGTTCCATACATTTTATCGAGTGCCAATGACCGTTTTCTATAGAACAGCTGATATTTTTTCGCGATATTATGGTTGGTCCGATAGTAAAAGTGGTTCATAACGATGAATACAATAACTTCCTTCCGGCTTAGTACAGTCTATAAATGCCTAACCCTGCACCCGAATACTAAAACGCTAATCAAATAATTATTTATGTTCGTGCGCGTTATACATCGACTGTTCAAATCATAACTTCCCTTCGAGTAAAACCACGACACTTTTCGTGAATATTTTATCCTAGAACCAAAATGTTTGTTTTTAAATCAATGAATTAAGTAGGTACTTATACTCTACTAGCAACGCACCCTGGTTTCGCACGGGTGTAAGTCTTATTTTTATTTTTAAAACCCAAGGTTTAAAAATAAAAATAAGACTTACATTATTGGAGTAAAACTCAAAGATCCCTATTTTTTTAAATATCATATAGCCTATGTCACCCGGGGATAGTGTAGCTTCCCAACAGTAAAGGAATTTTTCAAATCGGTTCATTAGTTTCGAAGCCTATTCAATGCAAACAAACAAACAATCAAATCTTTCCTCTTTATAATATTATACTAGCAACGCACCCTGGCTTCGCACGGGTCTAAGTCTTATATTTATTTTAACACCTTGGGTTACATATTTGGAGTTTTAGTAAAGATCCCTATTTTTTTAAATATCATATAGCCTATGTCACCCGGGGATAGTGTAGCTTCCCAACAGTAAAGGAATTTTTCAAATCGGTTCATTAGTTTCGAAGCCTATTCAATGCAAACAAACAATCAAATCTATCCTCTATATAATATTATATTATAGTATAGATACTACGTACGTACGTACGTACGTACGTACTACGTGTATGTACTTTGCTCAGCGGCACAGTGTAATACAAACCAACATTGTATAGCCTCTACATTACGTTAGTACTATCTACTATCTATAGAATGCTAATCAGGATCTCTACAATAGAGTACCCACACGTTCTACTTAGTAGACTTGCACACTGTAGTTATCATTTACATATACTGGACTAGACTAGCATCTGTAAAAAACCTTACAAAGTAAATACGAGTAGAGCTGTTGTAAATCCTGTCTAAAATTCAAGCAAAACGTTTTGACCAAGCTCGGTTATATTCCGTAACCGCAAAGCCAGATGCTAGATGCACGTAGTCGTTTGCATAAAAAAATATTTAGAATCCTGAAAAAGAAGAAGACGGGAGAGTCTATATTTACTGTCCCAGATTTTCTGCAGACCTCTTAAGTCCACAGAATAAATAATACCTGAAAAAGTACTACCTGTGTCGTTTATTGAACGTGCTGGCAGTATACGGTGGCAGTCACAGACCTATATCCAAGTAGACGTCACAAGTTGACCTACCGTCAATGCATGTCATATTTCCAATATAACTACGATAAATTGTCGTAGTTGAGTCCGGAAAAAAGCAGCCTGCACAATTGGTTCCGCGACAACACGTATCAGTTTGAAATGAAAAACGGTATTTGTGCAATACTGACTTGTAAGAATACCACAAATAGAGTTGGCCGACAGAATAAAGATATTTATTTTCACATGTGAGTACTTTTAGGTATGAAAAATTTGACACGCTTAGTATTCATACAGTTTGAACCGCTTGTGCAGTCTACTTAGATATATCGTAAGTCTGTGGTGGCAGCAGTTTCCGTCCTTTAGTTTTTAGATATCAGGAAAATGGTGTTACGACATTGCGGTCTTCTAACCCTTTTTTTATTGACTTATGTTGTTGGCCTTACGGCCTCTACGACCGGACTAGTTAGCGAACGCAGAAGGCATTCCACATAACTTGATGGTTTAAGTTTTTGGCTGACTAGCTCTTAGGTTAGAAGAGCCTCTTCTAACCCTGTATTGCAGCTACACTTTATTTATGCTCTTCGTACTCTACTTCTCGCTCTGTTGCTGCGTTGGCCGCGAATATTCCCTAGGCAGCTCCACAATGCTCTTCTTGCATTTTTTCTTGCGCTTTTCATCGCATGCTTCGCATTCAGCTTTCATCTTTCGTTTCACTCTCACATTGCTGCTATTTGGAATCGCACGTAAAAAACCGATAAAAGAGGAAGCGATGGTCAAGATGAAGAGCATGACGAGTGGCAGGATGAATAACACAGCCACACTACTTCTCCACCTATTTCCTTCGCCATTGTGTGTGGCTCCAGCATAAAAATAACAAACCGGAACTCCAAAGCCCTACCTGAAAGGGGCTCAATTCGCGAGTAGGTCGCGGCTCGTGGATTGCGACGGGAAATCGCCCGCTGCGGATATCTAGGCACGTCGCATCCGCGGGCCCAGGAGACGCGATCGAGCCGGCCACCTGCCCCGCCCGCCCGCGCCCGCCCCGCATCACGCCAGTCAGCCTCCGATCACCGCGCCTTGCGCTCGTGCCGTTCTGTTCCACGTGACTCACGAACCCAAAAAACCCTTTATGAATTAAAACTTTATGCACAAGCCCCGATAGGGTCGGACACTTTCTTCGGTAGAGAGTGGTATGTGTTAGTGTTTTTTTCTTTAGAACTCTGTGACCGTACGAGTGATAAATTGTTTTGAAAAGGCGAGAGGGTTTCCTATTCTTGGTTCCATTTAGGGTGAGTTTAGGATTATTATTTATCTGTGTACAATATACCTATTTAGTTGCTTAATTGTCACAAAAAAGCAAGTGGCAGATCTACTTATTCCTTATTAATGCTATACAATAAAAACATAGAGTTGGGTAAACTTTTCTCCGTGTCTATACAAATTACAAAATTTGTCAACGGGTCCAGTAGATCAATTCAAAATATGCTTGATGTCAACTGATCCCGCGGGATCAGTTCGAGCGAGCCCAATTGACGTAAAAGCCGAGTTTCATTTCCGACAGGTTTTTAGACTTTTTCACATTTTGTCGGACAAACATCAACCTATCATACCAATAATAAGATAGCGAAATTTTTTATGTAGGTAATTATGTATGTTTGTTGATGCTTGCGTCTTGAATGAAATTTAAAGGTGTGGAGATAGCTTGCCCTGGATAAAAAGGTGGGCACTATTTGTCCCGGCAATGTTTAGGTACCTATAGGTATTATAAGATGGCGGGTAAACCGCTAGCTAAGTACATTAATTATTCATCAGAAATTTAATAATTATCGTACCAAAATACATTAATAATTCGCTTAGAAACACGCCTTTAGTAGCTGTAACTGGAGCGTGTAGTACTTATAATAAAGCCTATAATAAAGTATAATCTCATGTAATTTTGCCTATTATTCAAAGAAGATAGGTTAGATAAGATATCTACTGTAAAATGCAAAATTGTTGATACCAAGCCCCATATCGCAATAAAATTTTCTGTAACTCCTTCCATGACTAAAACTTCATAATTGATTCTTATTTTGACATAGGAATATACTAGATCGCATATAATGACGTGATATTGTGACTGTATTTACCTCACGTAATTATTTGTATTCCTATATAACAATGCAACGTTTGTCTTATTTAAATATTTGAATTCTTTGTTTCACACACACATCATCATCATCAGCCAGAAGACGTCCACTGCTGAACATAGGCCTCCCCCTTTAACCTCCACACTGAACGACATTCTGCCTTTTGCATCCACTGGATGCCCGCGACTCTCACAATGTCGTCGGTCCATCTAGTGGGAGGCCTCCCTACGCTGCGTCTTCCGGTTCGTGGTCTCCACTCCAGAACCTTTCTTCCCCATCAGTTATCGGTTCTTCGAGCGAATTCTTTGTTTATTTTACATTCATACTAAAGGCACAACTTTATTGCACACCAAAATACATTTATATAGATAAACTTTAAACTAATCAACAGAAATATTCGGCAGTAAGTAGGTACATAGAACGGTCCAATTTTGGCAGATATTTCTTCCAGTGGGCGAAGTACGAATATTCAATACGTATCTAGGTATATCATCATCATCATAAGCCAGAAGACATCGACTGCTGATCATAGGCCTCCCCTTTTAACCCCCACACACAAGGTATAATACGTATCGAATTTCATACAAATTCTTATATCGGGATACAATATTTAGGCGTGAAACACTAGGAAAATGTTCTTTGTTGTGTTTAAAACACATGTTCATCTTTTGCGTTTATAATATAGTAAGTAGGCCATTTCTAACTAGGTACCTACTATTATAGAGCGAGAGCTAATGGTTCATATGAAAAAGTTCTTTCACGCTCATGTCAAGATCATAGGTATGAATGATCTCTATGATAGACAAGGGCACTCTGGTTAATTATACACTAAAAGCCAAATAAGATTTAAAAAAATACATTTTAAAAACAGTAAAAGGTTTATGAAACTACAAAGTAGACATAATATACGGAATATATTATAATGAAAATAGTAAAAATTTTAGCAAGACAAAATAATCAATAACTGACGAACCATCAAAGAACACGATATAATCCAAATATAAATTACAAATTAGTTTTTTTAAGAAATAGAATACGTTGTGCATGCTCTCAATGCTTTCCTAAAAGAGAAAAGCAAAGTATTGTAAGGATATCTTTGTACGGAATAGAATGCTGTATCTCCATCAAAGACCTAACTCAAAATGATTGGCACCTCTTAAGTTAAATAATATGAGTGGGTCGATTTGACCTAGAAAGCGTTGAACGACGTTTAGCTGATGGATACTTAGATATTATTGTAATTCAGCATAGAAATAGGTATAAGTAAAATATAGATAGTCGGAAATTTAAGTTTAGAGCCAAGAAATGGCTTATTGAGCAAACATTTTATAAGGTGGAAAAATTTCTGTATACTGTGGCGTAATGCAGCAATTAATTATTATTACTTTTTATGATTTATTACTAAGTATTATATTAATTATTGACTCTTTTTTATTGATCTAAGCATAAATTATTTGGTAATTATTAATAAATTTATGTTTTGTATTAAATATTTTTTATTGACACTGTGCTAATTATTATAACACTTTATTGTAACTTTTTTACGGGTCTAGCCCGGACCTTTAAGGCACGAGACCGAAGCCAACAAGAGGCCCTGTTGAATATAAAATACAATTATGGAATGACTAAAATGACAGCCGCCTCTTAAACTACAACGGATGCGTGGGTCGTCGTGAGATACGCGGTGACGTGAACAATAAACACGATGAAGAGTTGCATAATCCACGCGATAAGTACCGTAATCGGTTTACTATTAAGCTTTTTCAGACTACGCTATCACGCCTCGCCTCATAGCTCCATAGCTTTCACCGCAATCTCTTTCGGTTGCCTCGCGATATATCAGATTATCCGAACGAGGCTTATATAGCACAGCTTACACTAAGAGGCCAAGCATGAAATTGAAATATAAATTAGCTCGTCCATATAGATAAGTATAAATTAAAGTTTATAAAGCGCATGACCAATTCGTAAGATAGGTCACAACTTTTAAACTACTTGATATATTTTGTTCAAAAATAGCTAAGAACTATTGCAATGAACACTGCATTCAAACTGGTTCAGCAATTTTGGATAAAAATGCTAACGGTAACAAACATACACACAAACATAAACACTACTCGTACCTTAATCGCATTTTTCTTCTCCGTTCCGTCGTCCGTCAAATAATCATGTTTACGTTTGCTGATATTTTTTCGCAATTTTAGTGTTGATCCTACGCTAACAGTTGGTTTATTATGGTGAGTACAATGAGCTCATTTCGTACGCTATCAAAACAATTGTAACTTCACAGCGACAAAATAGGTCGTATAATTTTTTTGTATAGCCCACCTAGTCTGAAGAGGCCTGCACCGAGTAACGGTTCACCTATTGGTGATGGATAGCGATAGCCGAATTCGATCGAAGTCAATGCCATGCGACTTTGTACTGGTTTTATTTCCGCTGTGGCCATAAAGCTGTTTTTTTGAAGAGATATTTTACTGGTGGCACATACTGACTTTGGTACGTTGTGTTGGATTGTATGGCTCTACTATGTAAAGTAAACATATTTCTGGCTCAACGCATAAGCATTGCCATACAGCGTGGTAATGCCGCCAGCATGCTGGGTACGCTGCCAACTGATAGGAGGCTTGAGCATTTGGATTGTCTTTAGACCTTGAAACGCTTTATGGGCAGTCTAACTCTTTTAGTAGTAATATTTAAACTTTCGAGATTAAAAAAAATAGAAAAAATAATACGTGATAAGTCCCCATAAACATTTAAAGCATGTTTTTGCGGTGTTAGTGTTAGTTTGCGTTTTGTTTAGTTCATAAAAGCGCACTTGCCCTATATAAAACACATCTTTATCATTACTACCTTATAAACACTTCTTCTTATCCTTTTTAGGTGTTTTTTATATACACCTTTCTTTATTTACTAAAGTAATTACTTATTTAACACAGCCTCTATACAATCACACCAGTACTTAGCTATAATTTTCAAAAATCCTTTCTTATTGCTCGTCTACTTTATATAGGGAACAATTGAATGAACAAATTTAGTAGATTGTTAAAACATTAATTTATTTTCACTGTTTGTTATTTTTAACAAATCGAACACTTATCCGCAAGCCTTACTAAAAGCAATAAAACAAAAAAACTTATCAGTAAATACTATATTCATGATTATGAGACACCAATCAAAATCAAGCACCGAAATACAATATATTTAGCATAATCTCCAATAACGAAACGTATCCTGAATCTCCGATCAGAGGTTGTCAAAAGCCTCTCAAGTGTGCTACAAAATCGCCATAGAAATTCCACCGACCTTATAATTTTCCGAGTGATAATTATATTTCCGGCTCGGGCCCAGGATAGGGTCGAAGCGTAAATTGGAATAGAATACCCAACGAAAATTGGGTTCCTAGATTATTAATAAAGGAAAGGAAATGAGGACGTAAAGTTTTAGACGGCTTTGGCCGCTTTACCTTCGATCAAGGGTAAATGGAATATCTTACTCTTCATCCCAATGTCCCAATGATCTGTCAACTGAAAAGCTGGGTGTTGCGTTAGATAGATAAACAGAAAAGAAAGAAAAATTGGATATACATAACCAATGACTATATAACCAATTGACAGGTAGTTCTCTCTCCTCCCTGGTACCGAAAATTTACAACTGTTTCAGCCACGGAAGTAGTTTATTTTATTATGCGAACTGCTAGTCTGTGGAATTCGCTGCCTGAATGGGTGTTCCCCGATGGTTACAATCTGGGCGTCTTCAAATCACGAGTGAATCGGTTCCTTCTAGGCAAGCGTGCTCTAACGTAGACCGCATCATCGCTTAACAGGCGTGATGGTGGTCAAAGGCAAGCCTATTATTTATAATAAAAAAAAAAAAAAATTGTCCTTGGTTTCAGCTTAGTCATTCAAGCTTAGCGTGCGAGTACTTCAGTTCGTTTTCAAGGGTTAGATAATCTTTCCTTTTAACGAACTCTTAATAGATAGCCAGTTGAAATTCTCACATATTATGTAATGTTACGGCAAATTAAACAAGAAGTAATAATAAAAATACAAAGTTAAAACGGAATGGGGGTCCCTATACAACAAACGTATTTTTTAAATATATTTTTGTATTAGCTCTAATATTGTAAAAACGGTAATACGTACAAGCGTTAAACTTGGCATAATTATAGTACGCACTCTAAAGTATAACAACCAATAATTAATAATGACCAAGTGCGAGTCAGTGACAAATTTCAGTTCATTACCAAGTTATAACTGACTAGTAGGCCGCCCCTGCTTCGCACGGGCGAAGCCGGGATATATAGCCTATGTCAACCGGGGATAGTGCAGCATCCCAACAGTGAAAGAATTTTTCAAATCGGTTCAGTAGTTTCGGAGCCTATTCAATGCAAACAAACAAACAATCAAATATTTCATATAATCAAATATTTTTATATTAGTATAGATGATTCCTTACCTGGATGACTTCCGTATCATATCACCGAATCGAAATGTCATTTTTCAAATTTTGAAGTCGGTTTTTAAATTGATAATTATTTTATTTTATGAAGCTTCAGTGCGCGAGCCCGAGCCGCACTTGGCTGGTTTATTATAATTATATATTACACCTAAAAATAGATCAACTTGAGAACTTCCTTTCCTTTTTTCGTCGGTTATAGCTACATAAGACGATGACGAATCACAAACGTGGTTATTGCCGGGCTATCTCTAAACAAAGAAATGTAAACAGTGTGATTAACGACGTGACTACTCACTGTTTCACTGATAAATAGGGTTTATACGTGGAGTGCGCGCACAAGTAGGCGTATGGGAGCAAGGTTGCGTCCACACATGACCGATAGCAGTAAATCTGTGCTGTTAGAGATATTTTTGCAAAGATAAAAGTAGATAAGTAATTAGGTGACTTTGTTTCCTATTAAACCAGCTCTAACTTGTGATTAGTCTCGTGGTTTTTCAGTTTTTAACCGATGTCAGGAACCTTCAGGATACTTTTTCACATGATACACCTGATTATTTCTTTTCAACACTAGCGCTTGTTAAGTTGGTTATTAATTACTCAAAATGTGGGCAATAAATATCACTTTGTCTCTTTAGGTACGTAATTTAAAAATCGAACTAGTCCCATGTCAAAAAATACCGTTGAGCTAACTTTTTCTTTTCTTCGACCACGTAGGTCCGTACCATGTCAGAAACTTTTAACTCTGTGAAATTAAATTAACAACTATGTAAATCCTCTGTGGTGTGAACCTGCTCTGCTTATTTTTTGGCGGGAAAAAAAAAAAAAAAAAAACAGGTTTTGTTTGCCTTATACCTACACTAGTGATGAAAATCAGATAACTTACAAACGCGAATAGGTGATATTTTACACCCACAAACTATTAGCGAAATATCTCGTGTGTATAAGACCACCTACATCCCTTGTGTAATAATCTACAATTAGCAATGGAGGAGTTTTTATTGAAAAACTTTTTCACACATAACCACACTGCACATAATTTTCAGCAACGCATTAATGATAAAGAAAAGATTCCAAAATGCTGGCGTGTTTCTGGCTCAACGCATAAGCATTGCCATTCAGTGTGCTAATGCCACCAGCATGCTGGGTACGCTGCCAACTGATAGAGGGCTCGAGTATTTGGATTGTCTTTACTTACACCTTCAACAGGTTATGGGCAGTCTAACTGTATTTGTAGTGTTAGTATTAGCTTGTATTTTGTATGGTTAATAAAGGCACTTAAAAATATATATACTTAGTTAATTGAATCAGGCTTTACTTTGCAGAAGTTCATCTTCAAAACTGTTTCTTTGACGCATCACGAATCTCTAGTGTATTTCCGTTTTGACATCATAATAAGTACAATAAGGAATATGGGATCAATTATTGATGTTGTACCTACTCTACAGAATTTTGACAATGATACTAATTTAAACTATCAAGAAACGTATATTATAATTTAGATAGAAATCGACTAAAGCAGAAATTCACTAGGGATTCGTCAAAGAAACAGTTTTGTAAAGAAAAGAGGAAATAATCTCAAAAAAAAAAACGATCTAGTTTCAGTGGTCATAAATTGACTTTCATACAGTGTAATAAAAAGCTAACTACCGAATAATATGAAATTTTCTACGTTCCGAGGTGTGAAAGCAGAGTTTATTTATTTATCATCTGGTGAGCGGCCGGGCGGATAATTTATTTTTATTGTACACGTCTCTTTGAAGATTTTTTGGAAATAACACTTAAACCAGCACATGGGTTAGGATATTACGAGTTACTTTACTTATTGCTGAAAATAAACGACAAAAAAAATATTGAATGTGTAAATATTTAATAAAAAACAAAGATAAAAAAAATTGCTAGCCCAGTAGCAACTCATAATATTAGTTAAAAACTATGAAACCAAAGTCATATTTTTTTTTTTTGTGAAACTACCTTTCGAAGCGCCTTGATAGTTTTTTCTATATCATTATATTCGCCTGCATCGTCATACTGCAGGGCAAAGGCCTTCCCTCCTTCGTCCTTCCATTCCTGTCTGAAAAAAATAAGATAATAATATTTTTTACGTCTCCATCGGCGTTATATTACTTCGTGTAGATACATAAAAAAGCTTACCTCTGTCATATTTTCATCTGTCAATGTCATTAGTTGCACTGTGGTTTGGCTTTTAGTTTTTTGTTTGTGTAAACGGCTAAGACAAATTTCAGCATAACGCCAACGCTGACGTCATTCAAGGGTAACTGAAGGTCAATCATATTCGTCATTAGCGCTTATTTTATAATAAAAATTTATGTATAATAGTGATCAGTAAGTCTATTGCTCGAAATTGTTTTATAATCACAGTCTTTAAAAAAATATGAACAATCCCTATTCACATAGTTTATTTTTTTATTACTACATGACTAAAAAAAAAAACAAAAAATCGCAAAAGAAAAAAAAGTCAAATCGCGAAAGTTTAAAAATTACTACTAAAAGACTGCTTTGAATCTTGCTGTGTTTAGGTTTTATGTATATTTATTTAGATACTTATATAAAGTAAAGTGGTAGTTTAATTTTAGTTTAGTTTATAAACAACATTACCTTCTGAAATAAATTTATTATTGTTACTATTAGGTACGCACTTCTTTAATTGATAAATGAAATAAAAATCTAAAACGTTTCAAATTCATCATCTCATCTCAACGACTCTATTAAAATATAACAGCCACCATCTAAATTAATGGCACTGTTTTTTCTTCTAAATTGAATTGGTCGTTTGATAGAATAAAATCTTTCCATAATTGGATTTAACCAAGAAAAATGGCTTGCAGACATTATGTTGTTTCGTCAAAAAGAGAGATGATGTCCATTGTTATACCTACTTTTGAAGAAAACCACTAAAATATTTTTTTCAATAGGGCAAGTGCTTCTATTAACTAAACAAAATACAAGCTAACACTAAAACTATAAATCAAAACAAATCAAAATCAATTTATTTGTGAGAATATTGTCTATAAGAACAGTTAGACTAACCATAGACCGTTGATGGTCTAAAGACAATCCAAATACTCAAGCCCACTACTAGTAGGCAGCGTACCCAGCAAGCTAGCGGCATTACCACGCTGAATGGCAATGCTTTTGCATTGAGCCAGATACACGCCAGCATTTTGGGCACTTTGATTATGTATATTTCCTCGTTAAAGTTTAGGCACGCGTCTCATTAACCAGACGCCCTGAAAGAAAATTAAACTAATTTTAATTAATTATTATTTTTGAAAATGAGATGAGGTAAGTCCCGTTCCCCAAGGGCCCAACACCTCGATCTCAAACGGCTCAAATATGTAACCACTGCCGATGTTAGCATATTTTCGTCAATTGTGCTGCTCTCTATTAAGACGGTATAATTTTTTTTTTAAATGCCTAGGGTTCTTCCTAAAATTTCTCGACTTCATTAATCGCTCTTTGCCACTTTCAATGGCTCAATAATTTGATTGAAAAGCTTTGTAAATTGAACCTACCGTAACCTCCTTATGCTTTGTATCTAATGGCATCTATGATCCTACACTTATCGTATCGGTTTATCAATTTGGAAATCAAAACAAACCAAATCAATACCAACAGTGTCGTTTTAATTGTCTATCGGGACTTATCGTGGTCAGCTCGTGGCCATGGCCATTGTAACATGGTCGAAACATCACGCAAAAGGTACCAATTTTACCTATATAATAACTAAAACTAATTACCTATATAATAGCTGACACGACAGACGTTGTCCTGTCTTAGAACTGTCAAACGCGCGAAGTTAAAATCATCGTTAAGTTTTCAGAAATTTTTCAATTCTGTGCAATTTTCTTAATTTTTCTTTCCGTAAAAACCTCCTACAAAGTATTAGAAAACTTGGAAAAAAGATGAATGAAATCCGTAAAGTCGTTCTCAGGTTATGGCATGACCAAAGTAAATAGGTTTTTTTTGAATATAGATAGATAATGCCTGATAGCCCGAAAGACATTTAAAACAAGGTGACAAGGAAAGATTGCCCGAAAGACAAATTAAAACAAGGTGTTTAAATAGAAAACCTAAAAAAGTATATAAAGAAAAACAAGGTGTATAAAGAAAACCTTAGCACCAACATAATATACATATCATTGTAACTAAGAGTATACCATTTTGTAAAATGAAATAGATAAAGCTTTCGTATATATTTTATAAGCACAGTAAAATGTTTAATCACTGCAGAACGCTTCTTTCGTTTTCTTTCCAAACGCAACAAGACGAAATTAAAAACAGCTGTGTGCCGTGAGCTGACGTGATCATCTTTCGTCATTTGAGTTTAAAAATAAACTTCAATGTGATAAATGTAGTATTCGTAACAACTTTTCCTTTGGTGTATTTTCGTAGAATCTTCATAACTCTCTCTAAAAGCTGCATGGGCTAAGGGGATCCTAAGCAAACAATACTTACACTATTTTACGGTTACAAAAAACTACCGGTACTTTTTCATTTCAGGTTAGGTTAGACTTTAGCAAGAATATAGCAAATCTTCCGCCGAGAGATGGCGTGATCGTGATAGGATCCGCGCAATAAATCTGCGGGAGTTATTTATTTCTTTTAATTTCCTGAAAAAATTTGTTTTCGAAACGCGTTTTCGCTGTTTCGATTATAGAGCGACAATGATATGCATATTGACATGTTTATTATTCTTCAACACAAAAATAAATTATAAAGCAGTTGTAGTTTTTATTTAATTTTACCGATGCTTATAATAGGAGGTTGCCAATTAAACTGTATTTTGACGTGTATTTTACGCGATATCTTTGCAGAACCGATTTTAAAAATTCTTCTTCTGTTCAACAGGCTATAACTTCGGACCATCATTCCCTTTCGTCCACGTTTGTAACAAAATTTTCGTAATCAGCTACGAACATGGTTCGGGGATAATTATTCTCATATACATTTGAAGACCTACACCCCAATGGGTGAAAAAAAAAATAGAGCCGGTTTTATACACTATAAAAATATAGTTATAGTGTTTTTGTAAGCTTCTGTCTCATCGCTATTTTTTATTTATTTGCAAAGTGAGACGAAACTGCGCGCGTGCAGTTTCCTTGTAAAAGACCGTCGAATGTGGTTGAACTATAGTCAGAATAACCTGCTCAATCCAGCTACTACACCTATCCCTACCAAGGTATCCCTACTGGTAAAGATAAGTGGAAAAAATCCACTTAGATTTACCGGTTATGTTAAGTGGAAACTCTAAGTTCACTTATCCGTAAGTACTATAAAAATAAATGAAATAAAAATTAATATTTATAATATGCTATTTATTACAATTATTAATTATGTTAAAATTGTCAAATGTTAAAATTGTAAATCTTATTTTTTTTATAACTTGGGTTACATTATTGGAGTTTGAATGAGGATCTAAAAAAAATATATAATATAGCCTATGTTACCCGGGGATAGTGTAGCTTCCCACGGTGAAATAATTTTTCATATCGGTTCAGTAGTTTCGGAGCCTATTCAATGCAAACAAACAAACAAACAAACACACAAACAATCAAATCTTTCCTCTTTATAATATTAGTATAGATTTGTAAAAGTATTCCTACCATAAATTTTTAAACAGACAAATGAATTTGTCGATACCAGCCTGCCTAACATGCGCACCGCGACAAAATCTTGTCGTCACTTTTTAAAGCGAGAACTCCATAAGGCGCCTACGGTTTCTTATATGCCTGTCACGCTTTGGCACGATAAAAAGAGTCGACAAAATTTTGTCACGACGCGCATGTTAGCCCGGCTGGTACCAGGATAGCAAAAACGACAGAGAGGTAGTTCACTCTAGATTCACAAAGAGTGTGAACACGGGTTGCGAGGGAGGAAACCTATTCATGGTTTATCTATATACTTATAATAAAACTGTAACAGGTCCAATTCTGTACATTGAAGATATTTTGAAAAAAAATATTGGACGGTTCTCTATAATTGATACTGAAGTCAAAACTGTATTTTTTTTCATTTTTGTCTGTCTGTCTGTCTGTCTGTCTGTCTGTCTGTCTGTCTGTATCTGGGCTGCGCATCACGCCGAAACTACTCAATGGATTCATATGAAACTTAGCATAATTTGAGTTCATACTACGAGGTAGGTTATAGAATACTTTTTATCCCGAAATTTTCCATGGTTCCCTTGGGAGAGGGGATGAAAGTCAAAATATGTACTTAGTTGTAATTCATTACCGCGTAGTCCGATTTCATTAATTCTTTTTTTGTTAGAAAGGGGGTATATTAAATAGCGTCCCGTAAAAATTTCAAGGTCATCGACTTCGTAGTTCAGAAATTACAGACATCACAACCCTCAGTATTAGGTCCAAATAACTTGACCTCCGGAATGTACGGGAACCTTTGAACATACGGCTCATCTTAAGCTGGCGACTGATTTGCAGCGCACTTTGTAGTGTACGTTGAGTAGGTACTTAGATAGCCTATCTGAAGACACCTTTAGAAAGGAAATACCTACTATATCTATAATGTTCGAGATATTTCTAGAAATTTTGGAATGATCGACATAATTCTACAAGGAGTACAAATTATTGTAATCGATTTGGAATGTTCGTGAAAGATCTAGAAATTTCTGGAATGATCTAGAAAATTCTAAAATGACTGCAAACTATTATAATCGATATAGAATGTTCGAGAAAGTTCTAGAATGATCTAGAAAATCTATATTTCCATATCTATCTATACTTATAATAAAACTGTAACAGGTTCAATTCTGTACATTAAAGATATTTTTTTTGAACTGCTATCTATAATCGATACTGAAGTCAAAACTATATTTTTTTTAAATTTTTGTGTCCGTCTGTCTGTATCTGGGCCGTGCATCACGCCGAAACTACTTAATGGATTCAAATGAATCTTAGCATAATTTGAGTCCATACTACGAGGTAGATTATAGAATACTTTTCATTCCGAAATTTTGCATGGTTCCCTTGGGAGAGGGGATGAAAGTCAAAATGTGTAATTAGTTGTAATTCATTACCGCGTAGTCCAATTTCATTAATTCCTTTTTTGTTAGAAAGGAAATACATCATAAAACGTCCCGTAAAAATTTCAAGGTCATCGATTTCGTATTACAAAAATTACAGACATCACAACCGTCATAATAATGTCCAAATAACTTGACCTCCGGAATGTACAGGAACCTTTGAACGTACGGCTCATCTTAAGCTGGAGGTAGCTTTGTAGCGCATTTTGTTGTATACATTGAGTAGGTACTTAATAAATCTATAAATTAATAAATCTTATTAAACAAACAAATGGCAAAAAGGGTCCGCAAATCACGTGATGCAAATTAATGGGGGTTACTATATTTTGTAGAAGATCCATATGGAAAGAAAAATTAAGAAAATTTGAAAAATTCAGAAAACTTATCACCGATTTTAACTTCGCGCGTTTTTCATTTCTAAGACAGGACAACGTCTGTCGGGTCAGCTAGTCTACTATATAAAAATAAGTCGGGTTTTCCTTCCTGACGCTATAACTCCAGAACGCACGAACCGATTTCCACGGTTTTGCATTCGTTGGAAAGGTCTCGGGCTCCGTGAGGTTTATAGAAGTCATCTGGTGGCGAAACGGAGTTCGCCGGGTTTGCTAGTATCTTATATGGTTAATTGAAAACCACGTCAGTTTCCATAAGCTTCTATGTATCTGAGAATCACCCATTTTCCTAATTCTTGCTTTCGGTTCTCTTATTAAATTAAAAATTTATTATAATTCCTTGCAAATCTAGATGCTGAACATGAATTACTAATTTTATTCAAGAACGCAGTAGGTATAGGCATGGATCTACAATGCCATCCATCTATGAAAGAGCTTTCAGAACTAGATGAGAAGCAGGAATGACTCACTAAAATTTCATTTCTATGATAAAATCGAGCGCAGCGTCCTCAAGTACGTGGAACATATTTATGAATTAACTAGATGTGCCTTGTGGAGAGGCACAAGGCCTATGTTCAGCAGTCAGTCGACTAAAATGCTGATGATGATGTTGATGATGATATTTAGACAAATATTTGTTTAGAATATTCTAAATTTAAAAGACGATTAAGCTTCAAATATAAATATGTATAACTGGGTTATGCAACGTTTGCACTAATATAGACATGTCTTAGTCAATTGACTAGAATTGTTTCTGAAAGCAGAGGAGATATTCAAAGTTTGCGTTTGCGTTTGTTTGTTTGTTTAGTCTAAAAATAACTTATAAAGTATTTTTTGTAAAGTCATTTATACGCTCTAGTCGTTTTGATAATCTTTTAAGACAATGAATTTTATGTCTTTATGACATACAATGAATGATTTTTCTAGCTCGAAATAACTGGTTTACAATATCGTAATTTTGAACGTATAAATTAATTCAGTCAACACAGGTAGTCCTTTATCCAGACAAGTAGGTAGACAGCCTCCCGAGGGGCCAATGAACTAATCTCTAATCTCAGGGTAAAGTTCGAAGTTTCAATAGCTTTGAGATTAGAGAATTTGCATCTGAATTGAAGCTCTAGATCGGAAGATTACGATAGCTGTCAATCGTAGTCATAATAACTCACTTCTAAGTAACGTAAGTAGCGCGAGATCCTTCACACTGCAGGAGGCGCAGCGCAGCAGCATAGCAACGCACTCACGCACCACCCTGTGCTGTTCCTGGTGTGAAGAGGGTCACGCTTCTGGCCAGAGCAAACTTTTCCGAACATTCGCAACATTTTTAAAAATTAACAAAGAAAAAAATACTTTGCAAATGTAAAAAGCAATTTTGTCGATAATTTATAAAGTTATATGATTATTAACAGGATATTTACAGTAATAATGTTGTGGATAGAGCTCCCGATATTTCGGCGTAGTTACATGCACCATGTTCACGGGAAGACTGAAGAATGCGGGTGGTTGGTTGAAAAGTTCAATGTTAGGTGCAGATAAATCGATCTACTCTCTTTCTTAGTCTCTTTTTTAGCTACGGTTATCACTGGAACTCGAAATCGAACCTAAGTCCCGACTAAACATACTTAATGTACTGCGTAGTGTATTTTGAACACATTTTGGAAGAGTATTAATACTGGATTCCACATACTTTCGAAACAGAGTTTTGATAATTTACATTTGTCAAAGAATAAGTAAGCTAACTATTCTTTCGAGTTTTTTTTTTCTCATGTGAATGTGGAAGGAACGGGCTCTTAATAAGGTGGCTACAGTTATACAAAGGCACGTGTCTTCCACGCACCACAGCTAAGCAGCATGCAGGCAGCACTTTAGCAGCGTAGTCCCGGAGCAGTTCGTACCGCGGAGTTATATAAACAGAGCGATCAAGCTCAAGCTGTGCTGCTTCTGCCACGCGTGTTAGATGTTTTTATTCTCGCCAAACGCTCGAGTTGGGATTGTAAGATTACGACTACGAGTGGCAGCTAACATAATAGACCTGCTGGCCTAGATACTGGAGTCGTGATAATAACTATTTATGCGATAAACTCGTGACGTCAATGACTAATTTACAAGTCTATGTTAATAACAGTATTTTTTTCATTGCATCTAGGTATAGGCCATTCGTTTGACTGAGACTGGATGATTCCGTCTACCTACGTAATTACTTTCGTATTTCTAGATCGCGAGTTAAAAAGTCGTTTATTATGGCAATCAAATGGATACAGTGTTATTCACTAAGTACAGTTAGTCACCAAATTTGGTCTCGAATACATATCAAATACAGAGGTCATTGCTTCATTGAGCATTAAGTACCTATCTATGCTTCATGTCGTGTATTGGTTAGAAGTGGATCTGTACAAGTTGTTGTTTTTAGAGTTCCGTACCCATAGGGTAAAAACTGGACCCTATTACTAAGCCTACGATGTCTGTCTGTCTGTCCATCCGTCCGTCTGCCCGGCTGTGTGTCCTACCTATTAACGGCTGTATCTTTCGAACCGTAATAGATAGCCAGATGATTTTTTTACAGAATATGTAACGTTACGGCGGATTAACTAACAAATAATAAAAAAGACAAAAAAGTAAAAACTAAAATCAACTCTAATACAACGAACGTATTTTTTACTTATTTTTGTATTAGTTCTAATGTAAAAACGGTAATATGTACAAGCGTCAAACTTGGTAGGATTATAGTAAACATAAGTATAACAACCAATAATAAATAATGGCCAAGTGCTAGTCGGTGACAAATTTCTGTTCATTAAAACTTATACCAAGCGTCACTTGCAAAATATTAACTATGTGATGGCGTAGCAATTGCTTGGCTATTTTGAAAGGCGTTAAGTTGGACCAAATTGTTTTTTTAAATTGATAATTATTGTATTTAGTGGTGGTACGGAACCCTCAGTGCTCTCGCCCGACTCGCACTAGGTCGGTTTTTTTATTTTATTATTGTGTCGGTGTGGGCGACGATATAGTCTAAAATGGGAATTTATACTTAGGGTACGTATATCAGTCACTTTATAACCGACTTCAAAAAATGAGAAGGTTCTCAATTCGGCTGTTTTTTTATGTTTGTTACCTCCGAAATCCGTCATTAATAAACCGATTTGGAAAATCCTTTTTTAATTTAGTATAGTATATACTATAGTTAAGATTGGTTCTATAAAAAAATCATTGAAATCGATTTATTAGTTTGGCTTTTAAATCAAAGTAGCAGTTTTTTTTTTACTTGGATGACAGTATTATGTACATAATTATTAATGTGATTAGAATTAATTTCTGTAAGTCTCAACTTCTAATTCAGACAAGGCGTTTACCATCTTCGACCACACCACAACTTAATATCAGATGAGCTGTGGTCGAAAGCCTAACCTATCACTTGTGAAAAACACGCAATATTTACAATGAAGAATAGAGTACTACTATTAAAATTAACTATACTGCCTTTCTTTTTAACTATCCCTATGAACAATTTTGTTAACTTGAAAACTTTTACCAGAATACGGGCCGAGTATAAATAGCTAATGTGACCAGGGCAGGCGTGGAATCAATTATTTATGGCAACACTGGAACTTGCCACTATTTTTACCCATTCCCCCCATTTTCAGCCTATTGTTGGCGGAGGTGCGGCTTTCTAATGTTTTTTTGATGAATGAACTCGTTATGTGGTATGGAATTGTAAATTTATAAGAAGAAAAAAAGAACTACACGCTATCGCGCTATGACTTTACCTTTACAATTATACGTGTATTTCGTACAAATACCCGTAACACTTTAATGCTTTGTGAGGGGTAAAATAATTATTATAGGTTAGTAAAATAAAAATAAATATTCCTGGTATTTAAATTAAATGCCAATAAAATTATAAAAAAATCGTAAATGATCTTAGTAGTCTTCTCTATCCCTATCTCTTCTCTACATAGTATAAATTAAAGTCGCTTTCCGCGTCTGTCTGTCTGTCTGTCTGTATGTATGTATGGCCGCTAACTCATCCTAAACCACGCAACGGATTTTGATGCGGTTTTCACCATCAGTTAGATACATTTTCACAGAAGGTTTATATATATAACTAGCGACCCGCCCCGGCTTCGAAGAACGTAAATTACACCCGTGCGAAGCCGGGCAGGTGGATCGCTAGTAAAATATAATTTAGCCCCCATATTAATAAACTTGTAACTTGTAACTAGGTACTAATAGTTAAGTTCGTATATAAATTACCGTTGTCTACCACTTTCGTCTTCTAGTGGTGGGTACTTTTTTATCTTAGTAATTTTAACTTCGATTGAAAAAAAATAAACCGAGTTACTACACAAGTTATACCTACTTATTTACTAATTAGCTTTTACCCGCGGCTACGCCCACACGACCAAGGTAGAAGTGCTATGGCTCGGCCTAAAGGCTTCGCAACCAAGTTGGAATTCAATTGGATGAAAGATGTACAAATGCATAGAGCATAAAAGTATATAAACACCTAAATATGTATTTATAAATGAGAATTAATTTGTAGTTGAAAGATGAAATATAGATGCTAATGTAGTTGTGCAATGTAACCAGCAGTTCAGTACCGTTCTTTATCGATCGTCAAATTCGATAAAATGCCATAGAATCGATCATAGCGAGTACAGATCAAAATATGAAATTTTATCGAATTTGACGATCTCAACTGTCAAAATGGACGATCGATAAAGAAGGTACTTGCACTGCAGATTCGATAAACGATTCGTATACGTACGTAAGAGTAGGTTGCAATGGAGTGGTCTCGTAAAAAAACAGATCACCTGACTACATATCAAATATAAAGTTATATGATTATTTACGGGATATTTACCGTGGTAAGGTTGTGGAATGAGCTTCCGATATTTCGCCGCAGTCACATGCACCATGTTCACGGGAAGACTAAAGAATGCGGGTGGTTGGTCGCATGGTATAATAATATACTCCGCCAGGTATAGCAAAATGACCACGTGGGCGTCCCGCAATGATGTCATCAATACACGTACACGTGCATAATCAAGAGCAAAATAAGTAATTTACAACAAGTTCGAGAGAGATGACAATACACCAGGTCACAGCTGATTGAATATAGTGGCAACTGGACAGTGACGTCATTGCGGGACCACTCCCAGATTGCTAGACCTTGTTTTGTTGGATCATGGTTGGTCGAAAAGTTCAAAAGTTAGGTGTTACAGCTGCTACGATTCCAACCTCCGGCGTCTGTCCAATGTTTTTCATTCAACTTGTAGGGTAGTATCATAGGAGCAGCACGCTTTTTTAAAGCTGCCAATAATGCTTGTAAAGCTACGTCTAATCATTCTAACTGAACCAATCAAAACGTTAAAACTTTCATCGACCTTCGTCAACTATTTCATTAATATCAAAACAAGGCCTTTCAAGCAGTCAGCTGTCGGAGTCGCTTAATTAGTTCGGTTTGGGATAAATTCTTAAGTGGTCTCGACCGAGAAAAGTTCTCGATAATCCCTTTTGCGAGCCATCGTCGTCGAAGCTGATCAACGAAGGAAAATGGAGAGCGATCTACGACTCAGTGAAATATCACAGAAGTGTCTGAATTAATCCTTTCCTGTTTTAAACTATCACGGTTGTTTAGTAAAGTTATATGATTATTTACGGGATATTTACCGTGCTAATGTTGCTCGGGAATATCAGGAGCTTATTCCACAACATTACCACGGTAAATATCCAGTAAATAATGTTATAACTTTAATTCTTTCCTCTATGAGGATTTTGGCGTCGCACTTCTTGTGCATTTGCCAGTGTCAAGTATGAAAATATTATCAAGTTTCATGAAATGTCGTCAAACAAGTCATAGTCAGAGTCAAGCAAAGTAATTCATGGTCAAGTCAAAGTCATGATCCATGCAGTAGTGGAGACTTTACGAGAGGCTTCTATGGAGATTTGGAAACATTTTCCCGTATTTCATCTCTATTATGAATCTCTTCGATGAAACTTTTTCGTTCAATCGATCATTAGAGGTTTTATTTAATTCCTTCCTCATTACGTCACTGTAAGTACCTAAATAATTAGCGAAGGCGGACGAAAAAAGTTTTAATGAGCTGTCTCAAGCAGAAACTTAATATAAATTGTCATTGCTTATTTATTACTATCTTCTACTTCTTATACGGAGTGTAAGGAGAACACTCTCGAAGCCAAAAGAAGGTAATTGTACTCATCATTATGAACAACTTTTACAATGAGACCAGCCCAGAAATCGCAAAAAAAATATCAGCTGTTCTATAGAAAATGGTCATTGACACTCGACAAAATATATTGCAAATACATGTAAATGTATTGTATTGTATGTATTGCATTTTTGCCTTAAGCGGTTTGTATAGTAATTTTTTTATGAAAAATTTAGACTTTTGAACTCGAACGATAATTGTAATAAGGCATATCTGCCTTGTTTGTCTGATCAGCAGTGCAAGTACCGTTCTTTATCGATAGTCAAATTCGATAAAATGCCATAGAATCAATCATAGCGAGTACTGATTAAATGGCATTTTAGCGAATTTGACGATCTCAACTGTCAAATTTGCTAATCGATAAAGAACGGTACTTGCACTGCTGGAGTCAGATTAAGTTCAGTCTGGTGTGAGATTGTTATATGTATATAAACTAGGTAAGTATATCAAGCAACCACATTCTAACGCTGCGTGTCTACGTAGTGTTAATATTGAATAGGATTTGCTCAACCGAAATAGCCAAAGTACGGTACGGTACGCTCTCACATGCAGAAGATTCGAACCTTTCAGCATCCCTAATTCTATTTAATGCCGTCTAATTGAAGCCCTCCTTGTGCGAGTCGTAAAGCTCTTTAAATATTCAGATAAATCTGCTTAGATTTTCGTCTCAGAGATTCATCTGGGAAGTAAAGCTTAGATTAAACAGGTAATACTTGGGTAATACGAACTAAATATGATAACTACGCTCATATAAAAATCTGCTTGAAGTCTAATTAGTGACGTCTTAATAACATAGTGGTTCCAACAAACAACTCCCTATAATAAAGTAGGGTGTTTTTTTTTTACTACACACCATGATATTAATATATTTTTTTTATTTTATTTTAAGTTATGGCTCCAGACATCTTGTCTATTCAGTCAATGTCAAGTATAATAAAAATTTCAAGTCAATTTGAAGATACAAATTCAAAAAGTTTTGGAAGATATAGTCTGATATAGGAAACATTTATGTGACATAGGAAAACCCAAACTATGTTTTTTTTTATGCCATAGGTGGCAAACAAGCAGATGGGCTGCCTGATGGTAAGCAGTCACCATCGCCTATGGATACTTGTAACATCAGAGGCATCACAAATACGTTGCCGACCCTTTAGAACTCGATTAACTCGCCTTTTGAAGAACCCCATGTTGTCTTCTCGGAAACACCGTAGAAGGTAGCTCATTCCACATTTTGCAGGTATGAGGCACCACCGGAGGATGGGCAGCAGCGTCCTGTTAGTACACGGTGAACGTACTGCGATCTCCAAGCCGCCTGCCAAGCGTGGGGATTATGGCAACACCCCTCTCTAAGAGGGAGGCCTTGTTCAGCAGTGGACATTTAATGGCTGATGATGTGTGTGTATGTGTGTGTGTGAGGCAAGAAGGATCGTGTGAATCGCATAGTGTGCGATTTCCACTGATCTATGATGTGTTCAATGAAATTAAAGGCTTGATCAGTGCAAAAGCGTAGCCAAATAATGCGATGTCTGTAGTCAAAGGTAAATAATGTCTATATTACAATACTACCTTTTGCCTGTAACTTCGCCGCGTAGACTTTTAATAAGTTTTTAACCTTTCAAAAGCCTTTCTTAGCGGACCTCTAACCCCACAACGAATCGAACCTACTTGTTAAATTTCAGCTTCATAGGTCAAGTATTTTTTTTAATACCTACCTCTAGAATAGGTCTACGTTTGGCCACCAACTCGTCAGATGGTAAGCGACGGTGTGGCCGAAGATAGAACATGTTAATAAAGAGTTCGTGAAGAGAAGATAAGTGAGTGGTATTTCGCATTTATATTATACTAGCGGTCCGCCCCAGCTTCGCACGGGTATAGATTATATCCTATGTCACCCGGGGATAGTGTAGCTTCCCGTCAGTGAAAGAATTTTTCAAATTGGTTCAGTAGTTTCGGAGCCTATTCAATTCAAACAAACAAACAATCAAATCTTTCCTCTTTATAATATTAGTATAGACAAAATAAGCAAGTCAGCAATAAACTAATCTTTGATATGTGTAAAGGAATTACTCACGTAAGATTAAGCCGGTTACTCCGACTATAGTATCAACCGTATTGGGCGGTCTTTTTCAAGATAGATGCACGCACGCGGCTGCGTCTCGCTTTGCGTAACGGCAAACCACTGGCACCGGCTTAGCTCCGACTTAACCTTACGTGAGTAATTCCCGTGTAATATAAATAAAATGTGTGAAAACTACGTCAGTTTCCATAATAAAATCTGTAAAGGATATTTGATTTAATCAATATCAGGTAATAGTGGATATTCCCACACCTAATTATCTCAAACGATTCGCTCAACCAAAATTTACTGGGGATTATTTATTTTACCCGAAAATGTCTGATCTACAAAATTGTAGAGACCGTGTTTTCTCAATAGCTCTTTCCTAGAATCACAGACGCAATATCCGGCGCTCGTCGCGCGCAAAGTGTTATCTCCGGCTAATAAAACATCTATTCTTTCTTTGTGTGTAAAGTAGTACTAGTGTATTTGAGTATCTACCAATATTGATTTTGAGATATAGCTAAGTGGGTAAACTGAACTTCGAATAGTCTAAATAATAAATGTTCAAATGTGCCAATAGGTTCAACTAGTTCGCTAGACTTGAAAGCGTGAGGTCGGCGGGTTCAAACCCCGGGCCCGTACCAATGAGCTCTTTGGAGCTTATTTTCATACCACTGGCTTTTCGGTGAAGGAAAAACATTGTGAGGAAACCTGCATACGTACGGAGAAGGAATTCAATGGCGTATGTGAATCCACCAACCCGCACTGGGCTAGCATGGAGGATATGGCCCAATCACCCTTTCGGGGGTAGGCTAAAAGTCCAGCAGTAGACTGTTAAAAAGCTGATTATGATGAATAGGTTCAACATTTTAGCATGACTGAAAACTTGTCAATTTAAGTATCAGGCTTAAGTATTGGTATATAGCATCATCATCATCATTCCAGCCTTAGGACGTCCACTGCTGGACATAGACCTCCCTTATCGATCTCCAAAAGGGCCGGTTGGAAGCGGCCTGCATCATGCGTATCTCTGCGGTCTCTTTTAGATCGTCTGTCCATCTTGTGGGTGGACGTCCTACGCTGCGCTTATCGGTCCGTGGTCTCTATTCCAGAACCTTTCGGGCCATGCTACGACCAAAATAAAAAGGAATGGACGAGCCCAGAAGTGCATTTTTGAAGATTACAAAATAAGCGCTGGAGCTCACTTCATTTCAGTCGATCTCTAGCCGTAGGAAGTGCGACGCAAGACTATTGTTACATGATAATGAAACATCTGACAAAATTATGCCTTCGTGTGCTTTCGCGAAGTGTAAAAACACAAAAAAAACCGCTATCTTTTGTTTGTAAGAATGAACTGTACACGGTTATATATTTCGGTGTTGAAGTACATGTCCAACGGTTTTGACTCTTTTTTACTGAGCAATTTCAATGGTTATGGCCCGTTCCTTAACTTTATTCTGGTCGAAATATGTATGATTATTATTGTCCTATTAGTACATGATGAACGTAGTGCGATCCCCAAGCCGTCTGCTAAGCGTAAGAATTTTGGCGTCACTAAGAGGGAGGCCTTTGTTCAGTGGACATCTAGTGGCTGATGAGAGTGAATCGGTTTCTTCTAGGCAAGTATGCTCTTACCTTCTAGGTATATTTATGAATCACCGGTGTGAAGTTGGCAGCCAACTTTGGCTGCCAATAATCCGACTAAATTAAGATGACTTTTTTTGTGAAGTTAGCAGCCAACACGATTACGACCTCTTATTCTTTAAAGCAGCTACTAATTAATTACAAATGGTTCGAAAAATAAATTAAAAACAATATTAAAATGGTAAAGTCCCATCAAGACATGTATCGTAACCAAACGCCATAACAAGAATCACAACCTTCATTCCTCTTAAATATGCAACAAAACTTACTGTAACGTGCAGATAAAATAATAGGCTTTCAAATAAAACCTATTTCAACCCGGTTAAACAATTGCTTATTGCCGAAAAAAAATAACAAAAATGGGAAAATCAAAATATTTTACGACTCTCAAGAGACTCGGTGGATTTCGACCTGTAAACTCCTGAATTCGTATAAAACTGCTATATCATTGCATTTCCTTATGTTTAAGCTATCTGAATAATATTCTGAAAAAGTGGCAAAACTTTTATTTAACCCTGTAATGGTCCGACGAAAACTTTTTTTTCTTTGGCAATTTCATTCCTGAAAATCATTAAATAAAACACCACACAACCCCTGATATTTGGATTTCTATATGAAAAATATCAAAGATTGTATATATAGCTACAAAAAAAACGCAAATTTTGTCCAGCTTAACGACAGAATGAAACCGAATTATCATCTGAAACCACAAAGGAAACTTAAATTTTCACGACTAAAGTTGGCTGCTGGTGAATGGCGACCTTTCATCCCCGTAATTATGAAACAAACTGTGGTTTAATAGTCAAACTAATATCTAGGCTTTAAAATAAAACCTATTCCAGCCCGGCTAAATGATTTCTTATTGCCCAAAAAATTAAACGAAAAAAGAAAATCAGAAATTTTACTACTATCAAATGACCCTGTCGATTTCGACCCGTAAACCCCTGAAATCAAATAAAACTGCTATGCCATCGAATTTTCTTATAATTTAGCCACCTGAAAAATATACTGAAAAAGTGGCAAACTATTATTTAACCCTCTAATGGACCGACGGAGAAAATTAACTTTTCTTATGAAAATTTTGTTCCTGAAAATCATAACATAATACCACACAACCCCTGCTATTTGGATTTCTATGTACGTAATAGTGAAGCCTGTATACATAGCTACAATACATAATAAATTTGAGACCAGTTAAATGAAAGATTCGTATCCAAATTATCATCTGAAATCAAATCTGAAGCTTAGATATTTACAACTAAGGTTGGCTGCTGGTGAATTGCGACCTTTCATCCCCGTAATTATGACACAACGTGTGCTTCAATAGCTAAAATAATATCTAGGCTTTATAATAAAACCTATTTCAGCCCGGCTAAATGATTTCTTATTGCCCAAAAAATTAAACGAAAAAAGAAAATCTGAAATTTTACTACTATCAAATGACCCTGTCGATTTCGACCCGTGAACCCCTGAAATCGAATAAAACTGATATGCCATCGAATTTTCTTATGTTTCAGCTGTCTGAAAAATATACTGAAAAAGTGGCAAAACTATTATTTAACCCTCTAATGGACCGACGGAGAAAATTAACTTTTCTTATGAAATTTTTGTTCCTGAAAATCATAACATAATACCACACAACCCCTGCTATTTGGATTTCTATGTACGTAATAGTGAAGCCTGTATACATAGCTACAATACATAATAAATTTGAGACCAGTTAAATGACAGATTCGTACCCAAATTATCATCTGAAATCAAATCTGAAGCTTAGATATTTACAACTAAGGTTGGCTGCTGGTGAATTGCGACCTTTCATCCCCGTAATTATGACACAACGTGTGCTTCAATAGCTAAAATAATATCTAGGCTTCAAAATGAAACCTATTCCAGCCCGGCTTCATGATTGCTTATTGCCCAAAAAATCAATCCAAAAAAGAAAATCTAAAATTTTACTACTATCAAATGACCCGGTCGATTTCGACCCGTGAACCCCTGAAATCGAATAAAACTGATATGCCATCGAATTTTCTTATGTTTCAGCTGTCTGAAAAATATACTGAAAAAGTGGCAAAACTATTATTTAACCCTCTAATGGACCGACGGAGAAAATTAACTTTTCTTATGAAATTTTTGTTCCTGAAAATCATAACATAATACCACACAACCCCTGCTATTTGGATTTCTATGTACGTAATAGTGAAGCCTGTATACATAGCTACAATACATAATAAATTTGAGACCAGTTAAATGACAGATTCGTACCCAAATTATCATCTGAAATCAAATCTGAAGCTTAGATATTTACAACTAAGGTTGGCTGCTGGTGAATTGCGACCTTTCATCCCCGTAATTATGACACAACGTGTGCTTCAATAGCTAAAATAATATCTAGGCTTCAAAATGAAACCTATTCCAGCCCGGCTTCATGATTGCTTATTGCCCAAAAAATCAATCCAAAAAAGAAAATCTAAAATTTTACTACTATCAAATGACCCGGTCGATTTCGACCCGTGAACCCCTGAAATCGAATAAAACTGATATGCCATCGAATTTTCTTATGTTTCAGCTGTCTGAAAAATATACTGAAAAAGTGGCAAAACTATTATTTAACCCTCTAATGGACCGACGGAGAAAATTAACTTTTCTTATGAAATTTTTGTTCCTGAAAATCATAACATAATACCACACAACCCCTGCTATTTGGATTTCTATGTACGTAATAGTGAAGCCTGTATACATAGCTACAATACATAATAAATTTGAGACCAGTTAAATGACAGATTCGTACCCAAATTATCATCTGAAATCAAATCTGAAGCTTAGATATTTACAACTAAGGTTGGCTGCTGGTGAATTGCGACCTTTCATCCCCGTAATTATGACACAACGTGTGCTTCAATAGCTAAAATAATATCTAGGCTTCAAAATGAAACCTATTCCAGCCCGGCTTCATGATTGCTTATTGCCCAAAAAATCAATCCAAAAAAGAAAATCTAAAATTTTACTACTATCAAATGACCCGGTCGATTTCGACCCGTGAACCCCTGAAATCGAATAAAACTGATATGCCATCGAATTTTCTTATGTTTCAGCTGTCTGAAAAATATACTGAAAAAGTGGCAAAACTATTATTTAACCCTCTAATGAACCGACGGAGAAAATTAACTTTTCTTATGAAATTTTTGTTCCTGAAAATCATAACAAAATACCACACAACCCCTGCTATTTGGATTTCTATGTACGTAATAGTGAAGCCTGTATACATAGCTACAATACATAATAAATTTGAGACCAGTTAAATGACAGATTCGTACCCAAATTATCATCTGAAATCAAATCTGAAGCTTAGATATTTACAACTAAGGTTGGCTGCTGGTGAATTGCGACCTTTCATCCCCGTAATTATGACACAACGTGTGCTTCAGTAGCTAAAATAATATCTAGGCTTTAAAATGAAACCTATTCCAGCCCGGCTTCATGATTGCTTATTGCCCAAAAATCAATCCAAAAAAGAAAATCTAAAATTTTACTACTATCAAATGACCCGGTCGATTTCGACCCGTGAACCCCTGAAATCGAATAAAACTGATATGCCATCAAATTTTCTTATGTTTCAGCTGTCTGAAAAATTTACTGAAAAAGTGGCAAAACTATTATTTAACCCTCTAATGGACCGACGGAGAAAATTAACTTTTCTTATGAAATTTTTGTTCCTGAAAATCATAACAAAATACCACACAACCCCTGCTATTTGGATTTCTATGTACGTAATAGTGAAGCCTGTATACATAGCTACAATACAAAATAAATTTGAGACCAGTTAAATGACAGATTCGTACCCAAATTATCATCTGAAATCAAATCTGAAGCTTAGATATTTACAACTAAGGTTGGCTGCTGGTGAATTGCGACCTTTCATCCCCGTAATTATGACACAACGTGTGCTTCAATAGCTATAATAATATCTAGGCTTTAAAATGAAACCTATTCCAGCCCGGCTTTATGATTGCTTATTGCCCAAAAAATCAATCCAAAAAAGAAAATCTAAAATTTTACTACTATCAAATGACCCGGTCGATTTCGACCCGTGAACCCCTGAAATCGAATAAAACTGCTATGCCATCGAATTTTCTTATGTTTCAGCTGTCTGAAAAATATACTGAAAAAGTGGCAAAACTATTATTTAACCCTCTAATGGACCGACGGAGAAAATTAACTTTTCTTATGAAATTTTTGTTCCTGAAAATCATAACATAATACCACACAACCCCTGCTATTTGGATTTCTATGTACGTAATAGTGAAGCCTGTATACATAGCTACAATACATAATAAATTTGAGACCAGTTAAATGACAGATTCGTACCCAAATTATCATCTGAAATCAAATCTGAAGCTTAGATATTTACAACTAAGGTTGGCTGCTGGTGAATTGCGACCTTTCATCCCCGTAATTATGACACAACGTGTGCTTCAATAGCTAAAATAATATCTAGGCTTCAAAATGAAACCTATTCCAGCCCGGCTTCATGATTGCTTATTGCCCAAAAAATCAATCCAAAAAAGAAAATCTAAAATTTTACTACTATCAAATGACCCGGTCGATTTCGACCCGTGAACCCCTGAAATCGAATAAAACTGCTATGCCATCGAATTTTCTTATGTTTCAGCTGTCTGAAAAATATACTGAAAAAGTGGCAAAACTATTATTTAACCCTCTAATAGACCGACGGAGAAAATTAACTTTTCTTATGAAATTTTTGTTCCTGAAAATCATAACATAATACCACACAACCCCTGCTATTTGGATTTCTATGTACGTAATAGTGAAGCCTGTATACATAGCTACAATACAAAATAAATTTGAGACCAGTTAAATGACAGATTCGTACCCAAATTATCATCTGAAATCAAATCTGAAGCTTAGATATTTACAACTAAGGTTGGCTGCTGGTGAATTGCGACCTTTCATCCCCGTAATTATGACACAACGTGTGCTTCAATAGCTATAATAATATCTAGGCTTTAAAATGAAACCTATTCCAGCCCGGCTTTATGATTGCTTATTGCCCAAAAAATCAATCCAAAAAAGAAAATCTAAAATTTTACTACTATCAAATGACCCGGTCGATTTCGACCCGTGAACCCCTGAAATCGAATAAAACTGCTATGCCATCGAATTTTCTTATGTTTCAGCTGTCTGAAAAATATACTGAAAAAGTGGCAAAACTATTATTTAACCCTCTAATGGACCGACGGAGAAAATTAACTTTTCTTATGAAATTTTTGTTCCTGAAAATCATAACATAATACCACACAACCCCTGCTATTTGGATATCTATGTACGTAATAGTAAAGCCTGTATACATAGCTACAATACATAATAAATTTGAGACCAGTTAAATGAAAGATTCGTATCCAAATTATCATCTGAAATCAAATCTGAAGCTTAGATATTTACAACTAAGGTTGGCTGCTGGTGAATTGCGACCTTTCATCCCCGTAATTATGAAACAAATTGTCCTTAAATAGCTTAACTTCTATCTAGGCTTCAAAATGAAACCTATTTCAGCCCGGCAGTCCGATTGTTTTTTGCCCAAAATATCAAACGAAAAAAGAAAATCTAAAATTTTACGACTCTTAAATGTCACGGTCAATTTCGACCCGTGAACCCCTAAAAACGATTAAAACTGCTATTTCATCGAATTTTCTTATGTTTTAGCCATCTGAAAAATATACTGAAAAACTGGCAGAACTATTATTTAACCCTCTAATGGTCCGACGGATTAAATTAATTTTTTTGTGATATTTTTGTTCACGAAAATCATAAAAAATTACCACACAAACCCTGCTATTTGGATTTTTATGTACGTCAAACTGAAGCCTGCATACATAACTACAATACCTTATAAATTTGAGCCCAGTTAAATGACAGATTCGTACCCAAATTATCACCTGAAATCAAATCTGAAGCTTCGATATTTGCAACTAAAGTTGGCTGCTGGTGAATTGCGACCTTTCATCCCCGTAATTATGAAACTAATTGTCCTTAAATAGCTTAACTAATATCTAGGCTTCAAAATGAAACCTATTTCAGCCCGGCAGTCCGATTGTTTTTTGCCCAAAATATCAAACGAAAAAAGAAAATCTAAAATTTTACGACTCTCAAATGTCACGGTCAATTTCGACCCGTGAACCCCTGAAAACGATTAAAACTGCTATTTCATCGAATTTTCTTATGTTTTAGCCATCTGAAAAATATACTGAAAAACTGGCAGAACTATTATTTAACCCTCTAATGGTCCGACGGAGTAAAGTCACTTTTTTTTTGACATTTTTGTTCCTGAAAATCATAAAAAATTACCACACAAACCCTGCTATTTGGATTTCTATATACGTAATACTGAATCCTGCATAAATAACTACAATACATTATAAATTTGAGCCCAGTGAAATGACAGATTCGTACCCAAATTATCACCTGAAATCAAATCTGCTGAAGCTTTGATATTTACAACTAAAGTTGGCTGCTGGTGAATTGCGACCATTCATCCCCGTAATTATGAAACAAATTGTGCTTAAATAGCTTAAATAATATCTAGGCTTCAAAATGAAACCTATTTCAGCCCGGCAGTCCGATTGTTTTTTGCCCAAAATATCAAACGAAAAAAGAAAATCTAAAATTTTACGACTCTCAAATGTCACGGACAATTTCGACCCGTGAACCCATGAAAACGATTAAAACTGCTATTTCATCGAATTTTCTTATGTTTTAGCCATCTGAAAAATATACTGAAAAACTGGCAGAACTATTATTTAACCCTCTAATGGTCCGACGGAGTAAATTCACTTTTTTTTGACATTTTTGTTCCTGAAAATCATAAAAAATTACCACACAAACCCTGCTATTTGGATTTCTATATACGTAATACTGAATCCTGCATAAATAACTACAATACATTATAAATTTGAGCCCAGTTAAATGACAGATTCGTACCCAAATTATCACCTGAAATCAAATCTGCTGAAGCTTTGATATTTACAACTAAAGTTGGCTGCTGGTGAATTGCGACCATTCATCCCCGTAATTATGAAACAAATTGTGCTTAAATAGCTTAAATAATATCTAGGCTTCAAAATGAAACCTATTTCAGCCCGGCAGTCCGATTGTTTTTTGCCCAAAATATCAAACGAAAAAAGAAAATCTAAAATTTTACTACTATCAAATGACCCGGTCGATTTCGACCCGTGAACCCCTGAAAACGATTAAAACTGCTATTTCATCGAGTTTTTTTATGTTTTAGCCACCTGAAAAATATACTGAAAAACTGGCAGAACTATTATTTAATTTGTTTCATAATTACGGGGATGAAAGGTCGCAATTCACCAGCAGCCAACTTTAGTTGCAAATATCGAAGCTTCAGATTTGATTTCAGGTGATAATTTGGATACGAATCTGTAATTTAACTGGTCTCAAATTTATAATGTATTGTAGCTATGTATACAGGCTTCACTATTACGTACATAGAAATCCAAATAGCAGGGGTTGTGTGGTATTTTGTTATGATTTTCAGGAACAAAAATTTCATAAGAACAGTTAATTTTCTCCGTCGGTCCATTAGAGGGTTAAATAATAGTTTTGCCACATTTTCAGTATATTTTTCAGACAGCTGAAACATAAGAAAATTCGATGGCATAGCAGTTTTATTCGATTTCAGGGGTTCACGGTTCGAAATCGACCGGGTCATTTGATAGTAGTAAAATTTTAGATTTTCTTTTTTGGATTGATTTTTTGGGCAATAAGCAATCATGAAGCCGGGCTGGAATAGGTTTCATTTTAAAGCCTAGATATTATTTTAGCTACTGAAGCACACGTTGTGTCATAATTACGGGGATGAAAGGTCGCAATTCACCAGCAGCCAACCTTAGTTGTAAATATCTAAGCTTCAGATTTGATTTCAGATGATAATTTGGGTACGAATCTGTCATTTAACTGGTCTCAAATTTATAACGTATTCTAGTTATGTATGCAGGCTTCAGTATAACGTACATAGAAATCCAAATGGCAGGGTGTGTGTGGTAATTTTTTATGATTTTCAGGAACAAAAATGTCAAAAAAAAAGTGAATTTACTCCGTCGGACCATTAGAGGGTTAAATAATAGTTCTGCCAGTTTTTCAGTATATTTTTCAGATGGCTAAAACATAAGAAAATTCGATGAAATTGCAGTTTTAATCGTTTTCAGGGGTTCACGGGTCGAAATCGACCGAGTCATTTGAGAGTAGTAAAATTTTAGATTTTCTTTTTTCGTTTGATATTTTGGGCAAAAAACAATCGGACTGCCGGGCTGAAAAAGTTTTGATTTTGAAGCCTAGATATAAGTTAAGCTATTTAAGGACAATTTGTTTCATAATTACGGGGATGAAAGGTCGCAATTCACCAGCAGCCAACTTTAGTTGCAAATATCGAAGCTTCAGATTTGATTTCAGGTGATAATTTGGGTACGAATCTGTCATTTAACTGGGCTCAAATTTATAAAGTATTGTAGTTATGTATGCAGGCTTCAGTTTGACGTACATAGAAATCCAAATAGCAGGGTTTGTGTGGTAATTTTTTATGATTTTCGTGAACAAAAATATCACAAAAAATTAATTTACTCCGTCGGACCATTAGAGGGTTAAATAATAGTTCTGCCAGTTTTTCAGTATATTTTTCAGATGGCTAAAACATAAGAAAATTCGATGAAATAGCAGTTTTAATCGTTTTCAGGGGTTCACGGGTCGAAATCGACCGAGTCATTTGAGAGTAATAAAATTTTAGATTTTCTTTTTTCGTTTGATATTTTGGGCAAAAAACAATCGGACTGCCGGGCTGAAACAGGTTTCATTTTGAAGCCTAGATATTATTTTAGCTTTTTAAGTACAAATTGTGTCATAATTACGGGGATAAAAGGTCGCAATTCACCAGCAGCCAACCTTAGTTGTAAATATCTAAGCTTCAGATTTGATTTCAGATGATAATTTGGATACGAATCTGTAATTTAACTGGGCTCAAATTTATTATGTATTGTAGCTATGTATACAGGCTTCACTATTACGTACATAGAAATCCAAATAGCACGGGTTGTGTGGTATTATGTTACGATTTTCAGGAACAAAAATTTCATAAGAACAGTTAATTTTCTCCGTCGGTCCATTAGAGGGTTAAATAATAGTTTTGCCACTTTTTCAGTATATTTTTCAGACAGCTGAAACATAAGAAAATCCGATGGCATAGCAGTTTTATTCGATTTCAGGGGTTCACGGGTCGAAATCGACCGGGTCATTTGATAGTAGTAAAATTTTAGATTTTCTTTTTTGGATTGATTTTTTGGGCAATAAGCAATCATAAAGCCGGGCTGAAACAGGTTTCATTTTGAAGCCTAGATATTATTTTAGCTATATAAATACAAATTGTGTCATAATTACGGGGATGAAAGGTCGCAATTCACCAGCAGCCAACCTTAGTTGTAAATATCTAAGCTTCAGATTTGATTTCAGATGATAATTTGGATACGAATCTTTTATTTAACTGGTCTCAAATTTATTATGTATTGTAGCTATGTATACAGGCTTCACTATTACGTACATAGAAATCCAAATAGCAGGGGTTGTGTGGTATTTTGTTATGATTTTCAGGAACAAAAATTTCATAAGAACAGTTAATTTTCTCCGTCGGTCCATTAGAGGGTTAAATAATAGTTTTGCCACATTTTCAGTATATTTTTCAGACAGCTGAAACATAAGAAAATTCGATGGCATAGCAGTTTTATTCGATTTCAGGGGTTCACGGTTCGAAATCGACCGGGTCATTTGATAGTAGTAAAATTTTAGATTTTCTTTTTTGGATTGATTTTTTGGGCAATAAGCAATCATGAAGCCGGGCTGGAATAGGTTTCATTTTAAAGCCTAGATATTATTTTAGCTACTGAAGCACACGTTGTGTCATAATTACGGGGATGAAAGGTCGCAATTCACCAGCAGCCAACCTTAGTTGTAAATATCTAAGCTTCAGATTTGATTTCAGATGATAATTTGGGTACGAATCTGTCATTTAACTGGTCTCAAATTTATAACGTATTCTAGTTATGTATGCAGGCTTCAGTATAACGTACATAGAAATCCAAATGGCAGGGTGTGTGTGGTAATTTTTTATGATTTTCAGGAACAAAAATGTCAAAAAAAAAGTGAATTTACTCCGTCGGACCATTAGAGGGTTAAATAATAGTTCTGCCAGTTTTTCAGTATATTTTTCAGATGGCTAAAACATAAGAAAATTCGATGAAATTGCAGTTTTAATCGTTTTCAGGGGTTCACGGGTCGAAATCGACCGAGTCATTTGAGAGTAGTAAAATTTTAGATTTTCTTTTTTCGTTTGATATTTTGGGCAAAAAACAATCGGACTGCCGGGCTGAAAAAGTTTTGATTTTGAAGCCTAGATATAAGTTAAGCTATTTAAGGACAATTTGTTTCATAATTACGGGGATGAAAGGTCGCAATTCACCAGCAGCCAACTTTAGTTGCAAATATCGAAGCTTCAGATTTGATTTCAGGTGATAATTTGGGTACGAATCTGTCATTTAACTGGGCTCAAATTTATAAAGTATTGTAGTTATGTATGCAGGCTTCAGTTTGACGTACATAGAAATCCAAATAGCAGGGTTTGTGTGGTAATTTTTTATGATTTTCGTGAACAAAAATATCACAAAAAATTAATTTACTCCGTCGGACCATTAGAGGGTTAAATAATAGTTCTGCCAGTTTTTCAGTATATTTTTCAGATGGCTAAAACATAAGAAAATTCGATGAAATAGCAGTTTTAATCGTTTTCAGGGGTTCACGGGTCGAAATCGACCGAGTCATTTGAGAGTAATAAAATTTTAGATTTTCTTTTTTCGTTTGATATTTTGGGCAAAAAACAATCGGACTGCCGGGCTGAAACAGGTTTCATTTTGAAGCCTAGATATTATTTTAGCTTTTTAAGTACAAATTGTGTCATAATTACGGGGATAAAAGGTCGCAATTCACCAGCAGCCAACCTTAGTTGTAAATATCTAAGCTTCAGATTTGATTTCAGATGATAATTTGGATACGAATCTGTAATTTAACTGGGCTCAAATTTATTATGTATTGTAGCTATGTATACAGGCTTCACTATTACGTACATAGAAATCCAAATAGCACGGGTTGTGTGGTATTATGTTACGATTTTCAGGAACAAAAATTTCATAAGAACAGTTAATTTTCTCCGTCGGTCCATTAGAGGGTTAAATAATAGTTTTGCCACTTTTTCAGTATATTTTTCAGACAGCTGAAACATAAGAAAATCCGATGGCATAGCAGTTTTATTCGATTTCAGGGGTTCACGGGTCGAAATCGACCGGGTCATTTGATAGTAGTAAAATTTTAGATTTTCTTTTTTGGATTGATTTTTTGGGCAATAAGCAATCATAAAGCCGGGCTGAAACAGGTTTCATTTTGAAGCCTAGATATTATTTTAGCTATATAAATACAAATTGTGTCATAATTACGGGGATGAAAGGTCGCAATTCACCAGCAGCCAACCTTAGTTGTAAATATCTAAGCTTCAGATTTGATTTCAGATGATAATTTGGATACGAATCTTTCATTTAACTGGTCTCAAATTTATTATGTATTGTAGCTATGTATACAGGCTTCACTATTACGTACATAGAAATCCAAATAGCAGGGGTTGTGTGGTATTATGTTATGATTTTCAGGAACAAAAATTTCATAAGAAAAGTTAATTTTCTCCGTCGGTCCATTAGAGGGTTAAATAATAGTTTTGCCACTTTTTCAGTATATTTTTCAGACAGCTGAAACATAAGAAAATTCGATGGCATATCAGTTTTATTCGATTTCAGGGGTTCACGGGTCGAAATCGACCGGGTCATTTGATAGTAGTAAAATTTTAGATTTTCTTTTTTGGATTGATTTTTTGGGCAATAAGCAATCATGAAGCCGGGCTGGAATAGGTTTCATTTTAAAGCCTAGATATTATTTTAGCTACTGAAGCACACGTTGTGTCATAATTACGGGGATGAAAGGTCGCAATTCACCAGCAGCCAACCTTAGTTGTAAATATCTAAGCTTCAGATTTGATTTCAGATGATAAGTTGGATACGAATCTTTCATTTAACTGGTCTCAAATTTATTATGTATTGTAGCTATGTATACAGGCTTCACTATTACGTACATAGAAATCCAAATAGCAGGGGTTGTGTGGTATTTTGTTATGATTTTCAGGAACAAAAATTTCATAAGAAAAGTTAATTTTCTCCGTCGGTCCATTAGAGGGTTAAATAATAGTTTTGCCACTTTTTCAGTAAATTTTTCAGACAGCTGAAACATAAGAAAATTTGATGGCGTATCAGTTTTATTCGATTTCAGGGGTTCACGGGTCGAAATCGACCGGGTCATTTGATAGTAGTAAAATTTTAGATTTTCTTTTTTGGATTGATTTTTGGGCAATAAGCAATCATGAAGCCGGGCTGGAATAGGTTTCATTTTAAAGCCTAGATATTATTTTAGCTACTGAAGCACACGTTGTGTCATAATTACGGGGATGAAAGGTCGCAATTCACCAGCAGCCAACCTTAGTTGTAAATATCTAAGCTTCAGATTTGATTTCAGATGATAATTTGGGTACGAATCTGTCATTTAACTGGTCTCAAATTTATTTTGTATTGTAGCTATGTATACAGGCTTCACTATTACGTACATAGAAATCCAAATAGCAGGGGTTGTGTGGTATTATGTTATGATTTTCAGGAACAAAAATTTCATAAGAAAAGTTAATTTTCTCCGTCGGTCCATTAGAGGGTTAAATAATAGTTTTGCCACTTTTTCAGTATATTTTTCAGACAGCTGAAACATAAGAAAATTCGATGGCATATCAGTTTTATTCGATTTCAGGGGTTCACGGGTCGAAATCGACAGGGTCATTTGATAGTAGTAAAATTTCAGATTTTCTTTTTTCGTTTAATTGTTTGGGCAATAAGAAATCATTTAGCCGGGCTGGAATAGGTTTTATTATAAAGCCTAGATATTATTTTAGCTACTGAAGCACACGTTGTGTCATAATTACGGGGATGAAAGGTCGCAATTCACCAGCAGCCAACCTTAGTTGTAAATATCTAAGCTTCAGATTTGATTTCAGATGATAAGTTGGATACGAATCTTTCATTTAACTGGTCTCAAATTTATTATGTATTGTAGCTATGTATACAGGCTTCACTATTACGTACATAGAAATCCAAATAGCAGGGGTTGTGTGGTATTTTGTTATGATTTTCAGGAACAAAAATTTCATAAGAAAAGTTAATTTTCTCCGTCGGTCCATTAGAGGGTTAAATAATAGTTTTGCCACTTTTTCAGTAAATTTTTCAGACAGCTGAAACATAAGAAAATTTGATGGCGTATCAGTTTTATTCGATTTCAGGGGTTCACGGGTCGAAATCGACCGGGTCATTTGATAGTAGTAAAATTTTAGATTTTCTTTTTTGGATTGATTTTTGGGCAATAAGCAATCATGAAGCCGGGCTGGAATAGGTTTCATTTTAAAGCCTAGATATTATTTTAGCTACTGAAGCACACGTTGTGTCATAATTACGGGGATAAAAGGTCGCAATTCACCAGCAGCCAACCTTAGTTGTAAATATCTAAGCTTCAGATTTGATTTCAGATGATAATTTGGGTACGAATCTGTCATTTAACTGGTCTCAAATTTATTTTGTATTGTAGCTATGTATACAGGCTTCACTATTACGTACATAGAAATCCAAATAGCAGGGGTTGTGTGGTATTATGTTATGATTTTCAGGAACAAAAATTTCATAAGAAAAGTTAATTTTCTCCGTCGGTCCATTAGAGGGTTAAATAATAGTTTTGCCACTTTTTCAGTAAATTTTTCAGACAGCTGAAACATAAGAAAATTTGATGGCATATCAGTTTTATTCGATTTCAGGGGTTCACGGGTCGAAATCGACCGGGTCATTTGATAGTAGTAAAATTTTAGATTTTCTTTTTTGGATTGATTTTTGGGCAATAAGCAATCATGAAGCCGGGCTGGAATAGGTTTCATTTTAAAGCCTAGATATTATTTTAGCTATTGAAGCACACGTTGTGTCATAATTACGGGGATGAAAGGTCGCAATTCACCAGCAGCCAACCTTAGTTATAAATATCTAAGCTTCAGATTTGATTTCAGATGATAATTTGGGTACGAATCTGTCATTTAACTGGTCTCAAATTTATTTTGTATTGTAGCTATGTATACAGGCTTCACTATTACGTACATAGAAATCCAAATAGCAGGGGTTGTGTGGTATTATGTTATGATTTTCAGGAACAATAATTTCATAAGAAAAGTTAATTTTCTCCGTCGGTCCATTAGAGGGTTAAATAATAGTTTTGCCACTTTTTCAGTATATTTTTCAGACAGCTGAAACATAAGAAAATTCGATGGCATATCAGTTTTATTCGATTTCAGGGGTTCACGGGTCGAAATCGACCGGGTCATTTGATAGTAGTAAAATTTTAGATTTTCTTTTTTGGATTGATTTTTTGGGCAATAAGCAATCATGAAGCCGGGCTGGAATAGGTTTCATTTTGAAGCCTAGATATTATTTTAGCTATTGAAGCACACGTTGTGTCATAATTACGGGGATGAAAGGTCGCAATTCACCAGCAGCCAACCTTAGTTGTAAATATCTAAGCTTCAGATTTGATTTCAGATGATAATTTGGGTACGAATCTGTCATTTAACTGGTCTCAAATTTATTATGTATTGTAGCTATGTATACAGGCTTCACTATTACGTACATAGAAATCCAAATAGCAGGGGTTGTGTGGTATTATGTTATGATTTTCAGGAACAAAATTTTCATAAGAAAAGTTAATTTTCTCCGTCGGTCCATTAGAGGGTTAAATAATAGTTTGCCACTTTTTCAGTATATTTTTCAGGTGGCTAAATTATAAGAAAATTCGATGGCATAGCAGTTTTATTTGATTTCAGGGGTTTACGGGTCGAAATCGACAGGGTCATTTGATAGTAGTAAAATTTCTGATTATCTTTTTTCGTTTAATTTTTTGGGCAATAAGAAATCATTTAGCCGGGCTGGAATAGGTTTTATTTTAAAGCCTAGATATTAGTTTGACTATTAAACCACAGTTTGTTTCATAATTACGGGGATGAAAGGTCGCCATTCACCAGCAGCCAACTTTAGTCGTGAAAATTTAAGTTTCCTTTGTGGTTTCAGATGATAATTCGGTTTCATTCTGTCGTTAAGCTGGACAAAATTTGCGTTTTTTTGTAGCTATATATACAATCTTTGATATTTTTCATATAGAAATCCAAATATCAGGGGTTGTGTGGTGTTTTATTTAATGATTTTCAGGAATGAAATTGCCAAAGAAAAAAAAGTTTTCGTCGGACCATTACAGGGTTAAATAAAAGTTTTGCCACTTTTTCAGAATATTATTCAGATAGCTTAAACATAAGGAAATGCAATGATATAGCAGTTTTATACGAATTCAGGAGTTTACAGGTCGAAATCCACCGAGTCTCTTGAGAGTCGTAAAATATTTTGATTTTCCCATTTTTGTTATTTTTTTTCGGCAATAAGCAATTGTTTAACCGGGTTGAAATAGGTTTTATTTGAAAGCCTATTATTTTATTTGCACGTTACAGTAAGTTTTGTTCCATATTTAAGAGGAATGAAGGTTGTGATTCTTGTTATGGCGTTTGGTTACGATACATGTCTTGATGGGACTTTACCATTTTAATATTGTTTTTAATTTATTCTTATTGCATTTTTCGAACCATTTGTAATTAATTAGTAGCTGCTTTAAAGAATAAGAGGTCGTAATCGTGTTGGCTGCTAACTTCACAAAAAAAGTCATCTTAATTTAGTCGGATTATTGGCAGCCAAAGTTGGCTGCCAACTTCACACCGGTTTATGAATCGGCTATGCTTGTAAGAAATCATAATTATAGATGACTATAAAACTTTGACGGTTAGGCGACGTAAAAGGTCTGTACTATATACTATATATTGTAATTTGCACGCCTTAAAGGTTGGAAATAGTGCAACTTTATTTTAACTTAAGATCTATATATCATGTACCTATATTCTAGCAAATAAATTATTTTGATTTGATGTGATTTGAAAATTACCTACACACAATTTCATAACAGGCGTTTTCACGAACACCGACACTATTGAAGAATTTCATATCTTTGAAATTGAATTAGAGATTACTGTTTACGTTTCACTTTGCTCTATTTACAATGTCGATTTGCTTGCGTACGATCGGTGCTCTCTCGAATTTTTGTTTTTATTCTTTGATCTTTTATCCAACTTAAAAACAGTTGAAATTGCAAAATTTAGTTTCTGAGTCAAACGAAACAAATACCAAACCCGCGACACAAAAGAAGTGGATTTAGTGCAAAATGCAAATGTACTTATTTTCGAGGTTGTTTTGTCTGCATTTATGTAGACAATGGACAATTATGCCAGCTTTTAGTGCAAAGCGCAACGTAGCGTAGTTTTGGGACGGGCTAAAGTTTCTGTCCCCGAAGACACATTGCTTTTAATGCTTCCTTTAGGAACCATTTGTTGTTTAGGGCAAGAATTTATTGTAGTACATTTTCACAGGAAACTCCAGGAAAGGCAGGGAAACCGGAACTGGATGCCATATCCATAAAACTAAATATATTTTTTTTCTATTAAGTTTTGGCTTAAGACTTCTTGTAGATATATTTAACCATAGTGTCAAGCATAATTGAATTTGTGAGTAATCAATAGTTTCAAGTTTTGGACACACAGATAAAAACCACTAAGCGGAGCTAGTTAATAATCAAAATCAGACGAACACATTATGATTCTGCTTAGAGTCCACGGATTCTGATCATTTATAGATTTTCAAGACAATAATTATTAGATTATTATGTGCCGTAAATTCCAAACCAAGTTGCATGCTTTTGATGCACAATAGAACTTTAATTTGACTGCTCGTTAGAATCGGAATCTCGTTCATTGCCCAGTATTTCGATATTTTGGTAAGCCGTTACCACAAAACGCGTAAAATTATGTAAGCGCCGATAAAATGGCTTTAAAATACCCGCAAGCGACTGAATGCAAAATAGATACGACATATTCTCTACATACATCATTGAGCAAGTACTTACGTATCATACATTATGTTCAATACAAACAATTGTTGCCAACGTTGTCAGTTTCACGCCTTTTCGTCATGTCTAATCGAATTACTGTCGGCTGGTAACCGAGTCGATCCTTTGTCGATCGAATCACCCGGGCATTAGACTGTGACAGCCCACACGAGGGGTTGCCTACTTACCTATATTTATGTAAATGTACCATGACGTAATGGAAAATGAGAAAATGTTGTTTGCAAAGTCTTAGCGACACTGGCACTGCACTTGACAGTCGCTCACTCGTTATCGCGTCTTATCTTCATCGATATGAAGCACGAACATTTGATACGAATATTACTTAGGTATCGAATTCCATACAAATATCAATATCGAATTTCAAAATTCGTACAATACTCGATACATATTTCATCGAATATTTGAACTCTCTCGAACAACGAGGTAACTAAGCTACGATTCCAGCTAAGTGTTAAATTGCTCTAACTGTAGACAAACAACGAAAAAAGAAAATTGCTGTTATTCGTTCGATTTGCAGTAAAGTACCTGATCTGACAGCGCTAAATTTATTCGCGTAATGGTATTACTTTTCCGTGAATTTATTTTAAAGATTGTATGAGAAAAGGGTAGTATGGTATTAAAATATACATAGTTATCTTACAAACGTATTTTTGTTGTAACAGACTAGACAGTAGACCACGGACCGGTGAGCGCAACGTAGGACGTCCACCCACAAGATGGACAGGCGACCTAAAAGAAACCGCAGGGAAACGCTGGATGCACGCCGCTTCCAACCGGCCCTTTTGGAGATCGATGGGGGAGGCCTATGTCTAGCAGTGGACGTCCTATGGCTGAAATGATGATGATGATGAAACTAAACAGTTGACTCAACTTCCCTGATGATACGTGAGGGTATGCTCAAAGCACAAGGATGGTAGGAACGCATAGGTACCGCATTTTAAATCAAATCATTTATTATCTAGAATGCAATAAGGTCTTCATATTATTTTTGACACACTGTATTCAATCTGCAAGTAGACGTGCAAAATAATCCTATGGTAAATAATTTAGGTATATATTTTAAAAACTAATAATACCTTATAGCGAGAAGCAATGGATAAAAAGCCAAACAGTTAATAGTTATTAAAGGGCTGTGCTTTTCTTAATAATTACTTGACGAAAATGGCAACGAAAACATATTTTTACCTAAATAAAATAATGTGCGATAAGTCCCAATAAACATTTAAAACATCATATCGCCCTGTGCTGGCCCTCGGTTGGCTTACATTACTGTATTTACTTACTCGCTTCGTACAAATAAAGTGCATGAGATATGCTAATGCATACTATAATATCTACTCGCAGAGGAAATTGTAGGGCTAGATAAATTAAAATTAAATGTACCTGTAATGATTTATAGTATTGTTGTTTAAAAACTAAACAAGTATTCTTTTTTTACTTCTGATCAATGTGCTGATAATTTTCAAAAAACTGAAAAGATTTTCTTGAATATTAGCTACGAACATTTTCGATCAAGTCACCTTTCAAACAAAAATTTTTTTTTCTTTTTCAACTAGCTATATCTATCATGGTTCAAAAGATACAACCGCTTAAAGGTAGGACAGACGGACCGACGGACGACGTGGTAGACAAACAAACAGTCAGTGTAGGATTAGTAATAGGGTCCCGTTTACTTATAAACCGAAGCTGAAGTACCAATTTCTACGTTTCATCCTACTATGTTTCATCCTACTACCCTTAACCCTTTAGGGAATAAGTTCACAAAATATTATGACACAATGAATTTTGACTTACAAACAGAAATCTAAATACCAAATTTTATGTTTTTAACTTTAAAATGACGAACATCCATACAAACTTTCATCCCTCTATTTAAACCCCTTGAGGGATTATTTTTATAAAATCCTTCCTTGTCACTCACCTTCGTTACGTACAACATTTGTGTAAACTTTCATACTCTAGTAGACTCAGGGGTTTAGTTTATGCGTTGTCTATCAGTATTGAATGAATTTTAAGATTTATGTTAGGTATAATACAGGGCGACGTGGCATGTAACAAAAATACGAAGCTAAATTGAGTCCCCGACACCCAAACCAAAAGCTTTATTAATCCAAACTAAGTCGGCAAAAACAAAAAGTAACAATAGTCAACATAAACTACGCGAACCTTACGTAAACTTTCTATTCTATTTCTGTTTTATAGACCGGTGGATCCGCGGTATGATTCACTGCTTCGTTTATTTACGAACTCGTATTAAAATATGCGTTTCCCTGTGAGTTATACTCGTGTGTGCGAGTTTTTGATGTTGAATAAAGCATGTTTGTTGTTATGATTGTTAAATTTCATGTCTGTTAGACAGACGAAAAATTACATAGATGTATTTTAGTAGTGGTTCGAAACTTTTACAGTCAGTCTCCTTGAGCCTTGAGCATTACAGTGTAGGGCTGTAAGAATTGTTGACGATTCCAAGCTCACCAAACACCTAGAGCCGCTCAACATGCGCAGAGACATTGGGTCTCTCCGTATTTTTATCGCATTTAGAACTTGGAGTGTTCTGAACTAAAGAACTGTTTGATCTGATGCAGGTGTTGCTGTTTTATCATTGCTCTCGCCACCGCCTGAAAGCTCCACATATCATAGATCAGAAATCGCACACTGTCCGACCGTCCAAAATTTGGAATGAGCTGCCTTCCACGGTGATTCAGAGAAGCTATAACTTTGGGTTCTTCAAAAGGCGAGTCAATAATCTTAAAGGGTCGACAACGTATTTGTGTTACCTCTGGTGTTACAAGTATCCATAGGCAACGGTGACAACCATCAGGTAACCAGTCTAATTGTTTGCCATCTATGACATAAAAAAGACTACTCCTTGCCAGTTATTCAACCGCCTAACAGTGGGGTCCAAACATTACTGTGTTTCACATTGAAGGGCAATATTTTCAGTGATGTAGCGTAGAGCCATGGTGGCTGAGTGGTAGCATGTGCGCTTAACAATCGGATAGGACCTAGTTCGATCCCTGCCCTGTCAATGACTTATTTATTACTTAAATAACTATGTGTTATATCGATGTCATTGCTCAAAAACGGTCAAGGTAAACATCGCGAAGAAACTGGTATGTCTAAGAACCTCAAAAGTTCAAAGACATATCTATGACATTCACCAACATGCACGGGCCAGCATAGTGGCAGAAGTCGTCTCTCTGAGAGAGGAGAAGTCCAAATATAGGTAAATCAATGGCTAAGGGGCATACCACAAACTCAAACACATTCTTGAGCTTTGTCTCAGTCTCTCGGTTAATGAGGGAGCAAGACAGCAATAAATTTCAGATTAAAATAAGAATGTTTTTGAGGATGTGGTAGCCCTTGGTCACTGATTTACACTTAGGACTTACCAAAATTTGGACTTTGAGTTTAGTACAAAATTCACGAAATACTCGTGAGTGTTATTTTAATTTTAATAATGATAACAATTCAAAAATCAAACACAATTATGTAGGATTTATGCCTCGAAGCAAACAATTCATTAAATTTGTGGCAGTACTATTTTGGTTTGCTTCAACCGTTACCACCATAAAACAGCGCAGTAATTCCAGAATAGTTCACATACAGCATAGTAGATTGCTTTATTAATCACGCACAGTTATTTCGCCATTTGTTTCAGTGCACAGATGTAGATGCCAGATGTTCACAACGTGATGTTTTATCAAATATCTATCAGCTAAACTCGGTTTAAGCATTTATTTGCTCTGACAGCTGCAATAAAATGGTAAAACGTTGAAAATTCTGATCACTTTGGCAAGGTTTTTGAACGTCGACCGAGATGTTCAGGACTTCTTTCGACGTCAGATGTTGCAGGTACCTACACGATTGAAATATAAAAAGAAAATGTTTTTATTCAGCTTTTTCAATGTTATTTCAGCTATCAGAGCAAATAAATACTTGGGTCAAGTTTAGTAGTAGATATACAGGGTTAAACGAAACGGTGGTGTGGTACTCAAAAGGAGGTAATAGTACTCGTCATGATGAACAACTTTTACGATGGGAATACTGAAATCCCACAATAAAAACATCAAAATGGAAAATATTTTTTCGCGGTTGTAGTTTGTTGTGATGGATCTGCGTTTGGTTTAGAAATCAGCTCTGTGTAACCTTGTAGCTTGTAGTTGTATAGTATGCCTCAATACTCTGCATAATAATACTGTTGTCAGTGTGTGCGTTTATCAGTTCTCGCAAAGACTGATTCGGGATTTTAGCCACACAATAAAAAAACACACTTATAAGATTATTCAAAATTTGGTTTGCCATTTTGCTATTAAACTAAACAAAAAACCATGTATCGAATCAGGCGTATCAGGCGTTATTTTACGAAAATTAATCTTCAAAACTGCTTCTTAAATGAATTTACAAACATTAGCATCATTAACAAAGTTCTGTAAAATAAAACAAATAATTGATCCCCAATTTCTTCTCGTACTTTATACGACGTTGAAGTGGAAATACACTAGAGATTCCTCAAAGAAGCAGTTTTTAGGAAGGTAGCCAGTCTCGTTTCACCATCACCATCATCAGCCAGAAAACGTCCCCTGCTGAACATTGGCCTCCCTCTTAGAATTTCACACTGAACGGCAGCCTGCCATCTGTATCCACTGGATACCCGCGACTCTCGCGGTCTCGTCGGACCAACTAGTAAAAGGACTACCTACGCTGTGTCTTCCGGTTCGTGGTCTCCTCTCAATCTTTCTTCCCCATAGGTTATCGGTTCTTTGAGCGATGTGGCATGCCCATCGCCACTTCTCGTTAACCTCTATTATATTCCTTTTAATAAACTGTAACATTTCACAGCTTATGTTCTAATTTCTTTCCCGTTTCCCATCAATCTTAAAATTGCTAAATCATGCACACACGTGGCACGCTACACGCGGTGTAATTATTACAGAATTAGGTCGCGGTTTCACTTCTAACACACAAGCCGATATTGGATATAAGTACTTGATTTCAGAAGGATTTAGGTTTGGTAGTAAACAACTTAGACCTAGCTAACGCGTGAGAACGATAGATTTGGTTTGAACGTATCAGTGAATGCGAGCGCGCGAACGAAGGGTTCTTTCAAATATGGCGGTGCTCGCCGAATGTTGGTTAGTTGCGAGCGAATACGCAATCAGCTGTATGATAATACAACATGGTCACAGTAGATATTTTACAGACAGCTGATATTTTTTCGCGATTTCGCAGTTGCTCCTATTAGTAAGAGTTATTCATAATGATGAGTACTAAGAACCTCTTTCGGATTATTACACTCTTTCAGCGTAACCCAGTAACCCGTATATAATTATATTAATCAATGTGGAAATTAATTTAATAGCTTGTAAGATACTTGGCTATTGACATAGAATGAGAACTATAATTATATGTGTCTATATGTAATATCATGGTTCGATACACAAGACAATTACCTATCTATCTGTGCCATCAATCATTATTGGAATTCCAATAACATTGTGCTTTTAGTTCAAAATATGAGTAGGTATGTCACCTCATAGAGTTACCTCAGTGCCTTAATACCAGTGTGTGTTACCAGTGATGACATACGGCACTGAAACGTGGTCTCTCTCTCTCTCACTATGGGCCTTATAAACAAGCTCAAAATCGTACGAGTTATGGAGATGGCTATGCTCGGGGTTTCTCTACGAGACTGAATCAGAAATGAGGAGATCCGTAGACGAATGAAAGTAACCGACATAGCCCACTGGACTATCAAGTTGAAGTGGTAGTGGGTACATATCACGCAGAACAGATGGCTGATGGGGCCGAAAGGTTCTGGAATAGAGACCACGGACCGGTAAGCGCAGCGTAGGACGTCCACCCATAAGATAGACAGACGATCTAAAAGAGACCTCAGGGATTCGCTGGATGCAGGCCGCTTCCAACCGGCCCTTTTGGACATCTATGGGGGAGGCCTATGTCCAGCAGTGGACGTCCTATGGCTGAAATGATGATGATAAATGATGAATTAGATAAGATTTTTACCTAATGATTTGTGTCATAACCAATCAAAGATAATATAAATCGTCATTTTAACCAATAGTATTTATTATTTCGTATTTCAAAGACGACCCAAGACCACAAGACCTAAAAGGTTTTATTTTTTGGCGCCAACGTGAAAAACACATGCATAATTGACCCTAAATTTAGATTTATTTATACAAGAAAATTACACATATTTGGAATAGAAACAAAAATAAAAATAAAACCTTAAACTACTTACTACTTATTGACCCTTATTTGTGTTATTTTGAATGATTAGCATGTGTAATGATGGATTTTTGAAGTGAAAACTTCTTTAACCGCATGCGGTTAAAGAAGTTTTCAAACCCTCTACCGAACCCCTACCTAGAATAGCTCAATGCATTGAGCTATTCTAGGTAGGGGTTCGGTAGAGGCACTTAGTGATTTTAGCGTTCCATACCCTAAAAACGGTACGGAAGGGTAAAGATGTGACCCTATTACTAAGCCTACGATGTCTGTCTGTCCGTCTGTCTGTTCAACCTTTAAACGGCTGTATCTTTCGAACCGTAATAGATAGCGAGTAGAAAATTTCACAGAATATATATTATAACGTTACGGCCAATTAACTAACAAATTATAAAAAGATAAAAACAAAAGGGATACCATACAACATACAACAAACGTATTTTTGTAGTAGCTCTAATGTAAAAACGGTAATACTTACAAGCATCAACCTTGGCATGATTATAGTACACACTCTTAAGTATAACAACAAATAATAAATAAAGCCCAAGTGCAAGTCGGTGACAAGTTTCTGTTCAATACCAAGTTATATCTGGTAATTTCACTATTGAATTTTGTTGTGGTACGGAACCCTCAGTGCGCGAGCCCGAATCTTGGCCGGTTTATTTATCTTCAAAAACGTTAAAACCAGCGAGTAAGATGGCCGTGCGCCTTAACCTTACCAGGTTAGTGCCACCCACAAATTTTAATTTCAACAACTCAAAACCTTGTGCGGTTTTTTATTTTTATTTTTTATTATTATAAGTAGGCTTTCGCTTGGCCGCCAACTCGCCTGTTGTTAAGCGATGATGCGGCCTACAATGGAGCACGCTTGCCTAGAAGAAACCTATTCACTCTCGACTTGAAGACACCCAGATTGTAACTATCGGGGAACACCCACTCAGGCACTCACTTAGACATTGCACTCGTTAACCTGATAAACTAGATGTTAAATCTCTTTGCATCGTATTTATACCTCCATTCATTGAAAGCTCTTGAGATTACCTAAATCGTAGGCCTTTGACGAAGTAAAGTAATAAAAGGAATATTACAAAGGTTACGAATGTTAGCAGAGATTTACGACCAAATAAAAGTAATTTATTAAGTCATTTGTTTTACTCAATAAATCATTACGTTTGCCGGGACATTAGGCACGAAAATGAAACGTTTTCTTTATCAAGTAATTTGAGATAATCACGAGTCGAGTGCACCGATTCGTCAATCTTATCGACCCTTTTTACGCTTTTATTAAATTCTGTTATAATTCATTCTGCTTTCATAAATTGATTCATTTCTATCTATATTAGATTTTAGAGTCCCTATTTATTTTGTAATCTGTTTATTGAATTTTGCTAAGGGCAAGTGAAATTAGATTTAAAGTGTTCGTGACCACTTAGCTATTACAGACAGCTGAGGTATTATTTGAATGAATTTTGGCGAAAATTTAATAACTAAAACCGGCCAAGTGCGAGTCAGGCTAGCACACTGAGGGTTACGTACCACCACATGCCTTGTTAGCTATTAAGATACAAAAAATAGTGCAAAAAAAACCCATCAATGCCCAAAGGCGGTCACCCATCCAAGTAGCAACTGCGCCCAACGTTGCTTCACTTCGGTGATCGTACGAGAACTGGCGATGAACAGAAATTTGTCACCGACTCGCACTTGGCCAATATTTATAATTTGTTGTTATAGTTTAGAGTGTGTACTATAATTATGCCAAGGTTGACGCTTCTACATATTACCGTTTTTACATTAGAGCTAATACAAAAATACGTACTAAATATACGTTTGTTTTAAGGGACACCACACACCTTTTGTTTTTTGACTTTTTGTTATTTCTTAGTTAATCCACCGTAGCATTACATATTCTGTGAAAATTTCAACTGGCTATCTATTATGGTTCGAAAGATACAGGTAGGACAGACGGACGGACAGAAAGACAGACATACATACAAACAAAAAGACAACGTAGTAAAACGGTCCCGTTTTTACCCATTGGGTAAGGAACTCTAAAAACTATATTTTGTATGAATATAAGTAAGTATAAACTTGCATGTAAATCAAGTAATACATATTTGAGCCATCATAATCTGTCGTAGCTGAGTTTTTAAGCAAAATTTTTACTAGGGTTTTAAAATGCGGAATTGTCAATTAACAATTTTTGTTACAGCTCTTACTAGTTATCATTCCGCTCCGGCGCACCGGAAATTCACTAAACAAACTTCCATAATACCAAACAAAACCCAGAACTTGTATAAAGTTTCACTTTATTGTTTCAAAAGCCTATTTATTTTCCTGGCTACGTCTAAAAGTTTGACGTAAATGCCGTTTTAAGGCGAAATAATGTCATAATTAACAATGTCCTCGCGAGAACTTCTCAATATTTATGAACGTCAGCTGTCTTCGGCTCCAGAGTAATACATCTTAGGGGTGATACAGCACTTCGTTTGCAGATAGAAAATACATTATTCATAGTAATCTCATGCTGTGTTATTCAGATGAGCGTATCGATAAACGGAGTCGTATGTCATGTTAAGTGTTTGGGAAAACATTGTTTGGTAACTGTATCGGTATTGAATTATCTTGACTGTATTGTTACGGTCATTTGTTCACATACCTCATGTATTAGGCATAAACCGCCAGTATTATTAGATATTATTGTCGTTTACTATTTTGTTTTGATTTGTTTTAACTTAGCACTAAATTCAGGGCCCTTATTCTGTATCTCACATAAAATTTCTTGCCATAACGCGTGACGCCATAACATGAAAATGTTATTTAAAAATTGACTCTGTCCTTAGTCTCTGTGATAACATAATCTCGCAACGCGGCTGTGTTACGTTATCTGCGTGGAATTGGCAATGTCAAGTTTGCTAACGCGATGATGTGCGTAACGCACTCGTTTTGATCTTTCAAAATAACGTGGAGCAAGCTAGCTCGTTCCGTGCGCGTTTGTCAAAATAATGTAGTATCCAATCGGAAGACTTGTTTGATTTGTTTACATTAGTAACCATAGTTACAGTTTATTTGAAACTACAGTTACCGTGTTTTAACACGCTTACGGTGTGTTATTAGTGTGTTACGTGGTTTTGTACATAATTAGAACTCGAACAAATTGTCTCAAATACGAAAACAATAAGATAGATAGGATTTGAATGAACATAGCTTAGAATGGTAAGGTAAGTACTTTGAATAAAAGAATTAATTTAACATGATAAATAATATGTATCTTAAAACACAGGCCATGAAATATTTTAAATGGCCTTAAATTAATAAAAACTAAGTAAGATATCCTACACAAGTTAAGACTTTTACCATATAATAAATGTCTATGAATGTTTGAAAATCAATTACCATACAATAGCTAGAACAATGTTATCTAAAATATTATTGACCGTCAAGGAACAATAGTACCTATCCAAGTTTCCAATCTATTAGCCACTGTAGGTATCAATTACAATAGTTCGAGCCAATTAAGTATTCGAACCTAAGCTTTTTGGGCGGACAGAATGAAATGTTAAACGTTTACAACGTTTTCCTTTATGGATTAAAACTTTTATTTGTCCTCGACCAACAAATACTAAAGTAAAAAAAAAAAGTAATAGAAAGTTTTGAAAAATAATGGCTGATGACAGATATTTTTGGGGTTCCATACGCAAAGGACGGAAACAGGACCATATTACTAAGCCTACGCTGAGTACTACGCTGTGGTTTGGCATTTTTTTGTTTGTTTGTGTAAACGGCTAACATAAATATCAACATAACGCCAACGCTGACGTCATTCAAGGGTAAATGAAGGTCAATCATATTTGATTAAAAATATTTGTCATCGGCGCTTATTTTTCAATAAAAAAATATGTATAATGATCAGTAAGTCTATTGCTTGAAAATATGAACAATCCCCATTGAGAACCTCTTTTTAATTGGTTGACAATAGAAACAATATCACTGGTTAAAACATACATGTCACCAGCAAATAATAGAAACAATACATTTAACATCATTACCTTTAATCTAGCTTTCCATTACCAAAAATACAACCAGTAAATAAAGTTGTACGACAAGATCTGACCTTAAATGTATTCTGCCGAAGTCCGCGGAAATTCTTAGGACATTCTGGGGTAAAGTTGAGTTGTTTCTTTTCTACAGAGAAGGCATTTTTGCGAAGATACTATACGAGTATAAGGATTATTTGATATGGTACGTAGACCAAGTTATTTATGTACCTTGTAACAAATTTAAACGTTTCTATACTAAAACCAAACAACGCAACCTAGTAGCACCTTATTTACAACGTCAAACTTGGAAAATAAACAAAGGCAATTAAAACCACATTACGAGTCCCGGATAAAAGGAAATCAAGAATTATATTATGACGGTGAAGCGCACGTCGTGACGAGGAGATTGCGTGTGGTAAGAACTGCTATATAAGTATCATAAAATTAAATTTATAATTGTTTTAGAACTAGGGGCTCTAGCTTGCATATTTTTTCAGTATTATGCGTATCTTTTGATGAAACACGTTGCTCTAGTCGAAATATATTCACTCTAGCCATGAAAATTTCAAGATTGTAGTATTTTTTAAACTTTCGCGATTTGAACACACCTAAATAAAATAATACGTGATAAGTCCCGATAAACATTCAAGATTGTAGTTCTCAGGAAACAAGGAGGACGGCAGAAAGTTCCATTCTTGAGCAGTAAGTATCATAAATGACGACCCGAATCGTTATATAAAAGTACATTTATAAAGATAACAAGCAGCATCCTGCAGTTTTACGCAGCATTTTACACGAATCGACAATTTTCCAGGATCAAAAGTAACCTACGTGTAAATGCAGGATATCTGTGACCATACCTTGTAGTATGATCGAAATAAGTAAAGTCTACACTAAATTTCACACACATTCACTTACACACCCTAAATTTAGTGATATTTGTAAGTAACTATAACCTATTTAGTATTTCGTAGTGGAAGACATCGGATCCCGTATAACTATGCTGGGTTATACGGAAAGCGTGTACTAAGCCGAAAGGGTTCTATAGTACCTAACCATCATCATTATATTTTTTTACTATGGTTGCAACTCTGAATTCGCGATTAAAATATCAGTTATTCTATAGAAAACGGTTATTCACACTCGACAAAATGATATTGATTCCGCAATTTCAGGGTTGTTTTTTTTTATCGCGGATAAGTCCGCGGTTGACTACCAACACACCTGTTGGTAAGCGACGATGTTATCGAAGATGAAGCACGCAGACTTAGAAGATACCTATTCACTCTGGCCTTGAAAAGGCCTAAATTATATCTCTCAGGAAATTAAGAAGCTGGCAGGTTGTTCCAATCCTTGGCTGTACGGATTAGAAAGTGGATTCGAAATGTTTGGTACGTATCCAAGGAAAATCCACAATGTATGGGTGGTAGTGGGCCGTTTTTCTACTTGTCCTGTAGTAGAAAGGGGATGGTAGGATAAGGTCGTGTAGCTCTGATGCACATTCTCCGAAATGAATCCTGTAGAAAATTTACAGACTCGGTACTTTGCGGCGGTGTTCTAGACTGACAAGTTTCATAGCCACCAATTTCTCATCACCTATAAACTCGAACAGCATGCCGGTCTATATAACGATACGGAAATCTTTAGATTTTAAGTAGTACATTTTATCCATCGTAACCTTTATCCGAGCATCGATAGATTCGGTTATCTACGCATGCTGGATTATATTTCAACTCTCAGTAATCCTATTACCTATTTCCCCAGCAGACAACTATATAAGCCAAAGCCAAAATGCTTTCCTCACAGGAAATCTACTACATTCCAGTTACTGCCCCAGGACACCCGCAATCTCTTACAATTAGGACATCGTCCGAGAAAAAGGGGACAGGTGGCGTCCACCTTGTACAATTCTTGATTTATCCGTCTTTAAGCCAAGGTAGTAAGACTCAAAATGGGTGTTTAATGCGAAAATGGTACTTTACCCGTGAAATATAGCCGGTAATGAACCGGGCTAATGTTTGTGAGCCGTTAATGTGTTTTTTATAGATGTGTTTAGGCGCTGATTTGTTGTTTGGGGGACTGTAGGGGCTTGATGGGGGCTTTAGTTTTGGGATAGACCATGGAAGTTGTTTTTATTCAAATTAGACATTGACAAAATATAGGAGTAAAATTAAGATTTTACTTTAAAATCGGAGACAGAAATCACAGACAAAATAACATACTTACCTACTGGGATATCGCGAAGACCCCAAATTGGATCTTGACCACAATAAAATACACTTTTCACGGCTGCACGGTGCCGTGAAAAGTGTATTTTATGCCGATCGGTCAGTCGGAGCTCCCTCAAATCAGTTTCCACGGTGTCAGACTAGTGGTACTTGAGAAAAAATACCGGGCGACCATCCTGAAAAAATAAGAGATACAATCAGGAAAAGTAAAAAAATATAAAAAATACGTTATGTGTGTGGCTCTGACTTTTGCGTTAATAAAATACTGTGTTACGGAAGGCAGTGTAGTGTTTTTCATAGGTTCAATAAGTATAAAGTTTTATAATCAATATTGTAACTAGGTTACAGAAAATGTTGAATGCAGAAGTTGAAATAATAAGAAGTATGTTGTGGCTCGCCGTTCCACATTTTCTACTGATATTTCCGGCACATGAAATTCATGTATGGATGTTTTTAATTGCAAGGCACCATCAGCCATAAATGAGGTAAAAGCATTCTGCAGATAGAATTCAAACGTTGACAGCAACAGCAGTGTAGGTGTGCTTTTCATTCAATTGGACTGGAATTTTGAACACTTTACGTCCGACGTGAAAATAGCATTCGTAGCATTGATTGCCAATTGAATAAAGAAGCTGAAAAAATTTGAATTGAATTGCAGGACAAATCGTTTGTATGTACATTCAGTATAGGTAATATTGGTTAAACTCGTAATGTTTATTGGCCGAAGACATTAAAATTGTTTGCGAGGAGCTCTAAACAAAATAAGCTTTATTAATTTAAGATATTTTTTAAACACAAGCTTTTTCCTACTCTTCTCAGCAAACCCTTTCATTTGATGTCCAGATCATAATGCGAACATTTTGTCCGCCATCTTGGGGCGTCCGCCATATTGAATTAATCATCAAGGCACATAGTGCTTGCGGGAAGACAACTCCAATGAACACAAACTCGACGGGGTTACGTCGTTTCGTTTAGGAGTTTCTATGGCCACTTTCTATCTCCATCATCAGACCAGCTCGAAGGTACCATAACGTTGCATTGTCACCGAACTTACATAAGTATGCCAAATTTCAGCTCAATCAGTTGAAGATATCTGCTTCAAAAATGAGTTACAAGATTCCACCGGTAAACATACATACTTACTGAAGTTAAATATTGATTTTGCTATAACTCAATGTTCAATAGATAAAGATAGGTTCATACATATCACCCACTCGGATGTCTTAATTATTTACCATAAAATTGGAGAGATGGGTCAAATGCTATGATTTCTAATGCAAAAGAAGGCATGACCGTGCTATCTCGCTCATATGCATTGAACGAGCATGTACCTTATTGTAAGGATTGTAAGGCGAATTTTCGAGTGAAAGGCGCTTCTTCGTCAATTGCATAGCGATTGAATTGTAAACCTTACGAAATCGAACTGCTAATTGTCTGTAGGCAAATTGTTCTTGACCTTGGCTTTAATTTATACAAATTCCAGTATATTTCCAAAGACGATAAAAACGTACACATGACGCATTATTCAGACATGAAAAAGTAGGACAATAGCTCTTTGCCCAAAAAGGTCGCGTCCCTTTAAACCTTTTATAAATGTTTTAAACGTCTCGCAAAGGAAATTATTTTAGCAATACACAATGTGCTTAAAGGCTGCGTTTCAAAATGAATGAATGACCCTGGAGAATAGGTCAAGAAACGCATTGAATATGATTTATTCATGAAGGATATTTTGGGCTCTACAATGATAAAATTTACAATACAATAACCAATAACTTTGTAGATCTTGCATTACTGATCTGATCTGACTATTTGTACACTGCTGTCGTAAAATTTCCGTGACCAGACAAAATTAAATATTTCGGGCAGCACTTCATTATGGGCAAGCGCATTATTGTTCGCACGTACAAAATAATTAGAGGAGACAAAAAATCAGGACCAATTACCAAATCACGGCCCTTGAAAGTCCGAGACTAATTTTCGTTGAAGGGAAAAAATATAGACACAGTAAATATCATTTTGAGAAAATAGAGTTTAAAGTTGGTTAAAGTATATAATGTGTATAGGAGGAGCACAAAGACTATTTCCTAAACTAATCTTTGTAACAAAACAGCAAACGCACGGTGACAACTTCAAAATGTCTAAGATCTCAAATTGACAGAAATTCAAAGTGTGGTATTCACTATTATAGTATAATATCTAGGATGGGTGCCCCAGATAACCTTCACAATACGTTTGCACGACAATAAATGGCAACAAAAAGTAGAGTAAAACACGAAATTCATTAGCGGAGTGCTTACACAGGGGCTCGTTTAGGCATCGTGGACCGGCGCACCTGTTGCGGACGCATTAATATCGACCCAGTTTGCAGGGCTGCCTCTGGAATAGTTAAATAGAACAGAGCAACCAACTTATCTATACAATGGCTATATGATAGAACTAAAATATTGGGAAGCAAATGGAAGTCGGGCAGTTTTGTTAAAAAAATACAATTGTGGATCAACAATTGAAGCTGGAATCGTTAAACAGAAGAAAGACCAACTTATCTATACAATGGCTATGTGATAGAATTAAAACATTGGGAACCAAGGTAGTTGGCCAGTTTTGTTAAAGAAATACGATTGTGGATCAACACAACAACTAAAATCTACCGACAAGTTGGTCGGACTGAAACTATGTAGAGACGTTGGTAATACAAGATAGAGAAACGTGAATCATTCTCATTAAGAATAGAAAGTGAAGAGAAAAGAATTATTATTGGAAGTCTGCGAGCAAATCTGTGGTCTATAATGTCTGTGTGCATGGATAATAGGAAGTATATAAACTTATCAATAATTTTAAGGTATTCTTTTTGTCAGTTTATTCGTTTTTTAGGGTTCCCTACCCAAAGGGTAAAAACAGGACCTACAATGTCATTCTGTCTGTCTGTCTGTCTGTCCATCTGTCCGTCTATCCGTCTGTCCATCTGTACGTCTGTCCGTCTGTCCGTCTGTCCGTCTGTCCGTCTGTCCGTCTGTCCGTCTGTCCGTCTGTCCGTCTGTCCATCTGTCCGTCTGTCCGTCTGTCCGTCTGTCCGTCTGTCTGTCCTGCGTATTAACGGTTGTATCTTTCGAACAGTACGAGATAGCCAGTGGAAATCTACACAGAATATGAAATATTACGGCGAATTAACTAACACGTAATAAAATAGTCAAAAAGTAAAAACGAAACAACAGACAACAAACTTCGTGTCTAAAGTATAACAACAAATAATAAATTATGGCCAAGTGCAAGTTGGTGTCAAATTTCTGTTCACCACCGGTTCTCGTACGATCACCGAAGTGAAGCAACGGCGGGCGCGGCTGGTACTTGGATGGCCTGGGCGTTGATGGAATGTTATATTTTTGCACTATGTTTTTTGTACTTTTGTAGCTTACAAGTTAGGTGGTGGTACGGAACCCTCAGTGCGCGAGCCTGACTCACACTTGGCCGGTTTTATTTATAATAATCAAATATATTTTTAGCTGTTTTATTCATTCCTCTTGAAACGATTTTAGCGTCGCACGTTTTATGTGCATTTGCTAGGGTCAATTATTAGGTTTTACAAGTCAGAGTCGAACAAAGAAAGTTACGGTCAAGTCATACCCTAGTCGTGGAGGAGGTGATAAGTAGAGAAGTGGTGGAGGCTTTCAAGGGGTTCTGGAAATAACACGATATATCGATTTGAAACATGTATGTTTCAAATCGTTATATCACTTCACCACACTCGAGCACGTCCACGAACACTTATTAAAAATAATAAAATAATCTACCATTGTTATTATACATTATAACACTCGAAAATATACAAGTTTCACAAAAATCATATGATGATGTGATATGTTTTTTCACTTTTTTTTTTTATAGAATTAGTGGCAAACAAGCTACGGGCCACCTGATGGTAAGTGGTCACCGCTGCCTATAGACACCTACAATACCCGGGGCATTGTCAGTGCGTTGCCTACCTTTGAGGACTCTATTCACCCTTCGTTTGAAGCAGTCGTTGGTGCTAAAAAAAAACCTTTTGAGTGTCTTGTAGTCTTGAGTAGTCTATACTAATCTATACTAATATTATAAAGAGGAAAGATTTGATTGTTTGTTTGTTTGTTTGCATTGAATAGGCTCCGAAACTACTGAACCGATTTGAAAAATTCTTTCACTGACGGGAAGCTACACTATCCCCGGGTGACATAGGATATAATCTATACCCGTGCGAAGCTGGGGCGGACCGCTAGTAAATTATAAAGAGGAAAGATTTGATTGTTTGTTTGCATTGAATAGGCTCCGAAACTACTGAACCGATTTGAAAAATTCTTTCGCTGATGAGAACCTACACTATCTCCGGGTGACATAGGCTATAATCTATACCCGTGCGAAGCTGGGGCGGACCGCTAGTTTTCAATATACTCACATTACTGACATCTGTCACGTTGACATTTGATAAACGTGGATATCGAAAAAAGAAGGTAAAAACTGCAATGTGAATAAAAATTTCTTTGGTAATATTGTTTCGATCTGCCTTAAGGTCGAGCTTGTACCGAGGCAATGGAGTCCTTAAGGGTCGGCAACGTATTTGTGATGCCTCTGGTGTTACAAGTATCCATAGGCGACGGTGACGCTTACCATCAGGCGGCCCGTCTGCTAGTTTGCCACCTATGGCATAAAAAAAACGTACAATTCAATATTGAGCGGCACACAACTGCAAACGATATGCTCAAAGCATAATCAAATGGACGATCCAGGGGGCTTAAATGCTAAAAGGGAAACTCTTGGTATAACCATAGAGAAATATACTATGACTGTTTTAAAAAGGGGGAAGACGCGTGACATCCAAACATTGTACCCAATAAATATGCCTCTGTTTCAGCTCGAGTCAGTGGCGACGTTGACGTCTACACTGTAAACGTCAACTTCACCGCTCCATTAGACACTACACTAGGCCATAGAAATGACATTTAAAGAAAATTAAGTTAATTGTTTTTAAGTATTTACGAGTGAAAAGTAATGCCGTGAAACTTGTTTTTTGTCTTCGAACTGTTGGTGCACCTTGTGAAAACGCAGGAAGTAATTTTTGCTGCTTTATTTCACACAATTTTGACAAGTAATTCACGTGCTATCAAAACGGCAGTTCGATTGTGACTGAAGTGGATTATGCCCCGGAGCCTATATTGTGCGATCCACGTCAAGAAGTTCGTCCCGTATCTTCCCCCTATTTACGTACATCAATGGGTATAACGCAACCATTTATTAATTTTTCTTAGAAAAATATCGAAAAACAAAGAAAACTAATGAATAAATGGAAAAAAAGAATAACAAATCAAAATTTGGGTAAAAATTTATGTATTCATTGAAGGAAAATATACACCGTTCGGGAAATTAAAATTGGTAGTATTGTGGGCAATAAAGAATAAGCACATGTATAATTTACCCACTGCACTATTACTGTGCAGTAATGTAGAAGGGGAAAAATCCCAGCTTGATAGTGTCGTAGGGAACAAACGTATTGAATTACTGGATCACTGCGCCGGATAAGTAAGTGACGAGGTAGTAAGCAGGGTGCAAACTTTTAATATTTTTATTCTAATATTAGGCAACCCTTTCTTACTATTGTTCTGTTTGCTAGCAACCTGGTATTATATAAACAGCTTCACATTATGTTCGTAAGACATAATAAAACAGTATCCATGGTATAATAATAAGGAAAAAAATACATATCACCTGGATATGACAACCCTAGCTTAGTACTATATTTTAGGCATTTTACACCTGCTTTTCAGCTGTCTAGAGTTACAGAGTTTTCAGGAATAAACTATTTATGTTTCACTCCGAATAACTTCCTCTTTTACTTACAAGATTTACTGTAATTGAATTTATTTGGATACTAGCGGGCCGCCCCGGCTTCGCACGGGTATATATATATATATATACAGCCTATGTAACCCGGGGATAGTGTAGCTTTCCAACAGTAAAATAATTTTTAAAATCGGTCCAGTACTTTGTAATATAAAATAAAATAAAAGTATATTATATAATTATATAGAATATAGTATAGATTATAATAAACTAGCTGTTGCCCGCGACTTCGTACGCGTAGACTTTCATGTAATATTTCAACCTTTTCATTTAACATTTGAGAACAATAAAATCAATGGCATAGCCAGTACAACAGCATCACCATTTTGAACAGACTTCAAAAAAGAGGGGGTTCTCAATCTCTTATTTTTTGTAATTTTTAAACCGATTTGGAAACTTTTTATTGTTTGAAAGAATATACTTTCAGATTAGTCCCATAGACATTTCATCAAAATTTTCATTGGTTTTTAAATTATAATAATTGGAATAAATTGGTTTTCGGTAAAGTCGGTTTACGGACGACAGTTTAACGTGACAACGTCATAATGCACCTAGCGGCGCAAGCCGAACGCTCAAGCCAATCGTGCCTTTCGCTCGCTCGTGTAGCGTTATCGCTCCGATCGTAACATTACAATGAGCGCAACGGGACAATGAGCATAACGGGACAATGAGTCATCCTTTTTCGTGCGTGCAGCTGGCGTTCATCGATTTATTAGACGTTGTCACGCCAAAATATATGTCATCCAAGTAAACGAAAATGTGTGTTTACTAATTTTGAAGTCGGTTTTTTTAATTCATCATCATAATCAGCCTTTTAACAGTCCACTGCTGGACTTTAAGCCTACCCCCGAAAGGGTGATTAGACCATATCCACCACGCTGGCCCAGTGCGGATTGGTGTTTTTTTTTATTGATAATTATTATATGCGTGTCATTGCAAAGGTGTTGTTGATATTTTGACATACAAATTATGTATCTTGCATATGACCCAGCCCTACATTACTTGCAATAGCTCTACCATTTCACATGAACCCCCCCTCTCCCCCCCTCACCCCGTTTGCGAGAACGTGCCATTTTCGAATATTAAACGCCAGGCCGTTGCTTCGATACCTACTATAAAAGTGTATAGATAATTGAATTACTCAAGCGAAAGATATTACGAAATTGAAAAGGTTTTTTGGTGACGGAAATGCTCGAGGCTTTGTTTATCTACGTTATTTTTGAGAAAAAACTGTGTAAGGGAAGCAATGTCGTAATTTTTGAAACAAATTGTTTTTTTTTTTAATAATAAATTAATTAATTCAAATTATTTATTTGTCAGAACATGCATTACATATAAAGTAGCATACGTGGTCGTAAGAATGGAAACGTATCTCATGTCCTTGCCTGTTACAGCGTAATATTCGTGACATTTTTGCACACACGGTCATCTGACCCCAAACTAAGCAAAGCTTGTAATATGGCTGCCAGTGACTAAAATACATACATATAATATTTTTCTAAAATACATACATATAATCTCTGGCAGCCATATTACAAGTTTTGCTTCGTTTGGGGTCAGATGACCGTGTGTGCAAAAATGCCATTAGTATTTATTTATTTACTTGTTTGACTGATCTGAAGTCTATTCGAAGCAAGTTATTTAGCCCAATTGATATATTTCACTTACAGTTATATACTTCCAACTGCCTTATGGAAATGTCGCAAGGAGTCCAAAAAACTTTATAATTGGATCTGTTTAATTTTTATCATATTTACAAACTCGCATACAAGCTCATATTACCAATATCCTATTTTTATTATTTTTGGTGCAAATGTTTGCTCGGCTGTGTAGTGGGATAGGCGGACTGCAGTAGTTCTCGACACGGGTTATCCTAGTGAGGACTGCTTCGCAAAGCTTACTATTTTAGGCTCGTCTCTTTGCTATGTTAATTTACCACGTTAGATAAGGTGAAATATTTAAGTTAAAATATTGTATCTTTTAATTATTGTGCGTGTGTAAATAAATAAATAGACATCAAAGTTTCAATGTCAGCTCGTCTACCACTAACCCCTTCTACCACTCTACACGAAACCCATAGACTACTCCATAACGACCCCATAAAGACGCGGGATTATAGACACCTCATGAATTTTACACGCCTACTTTCTTTTTGGGGACATAAACTAAACACACGGGCGTAAAAGTTTTCTTAGCCTCCGTAGCTATAAATTTTCACGTAAAATACGTGCGTAAGTAGGATAGAGAATGCCATGGATTTCTAGTCGTTAACTTTACTCGTAAAAGCTATCACGCCAGTTTTTAGGTCCTTGGAGGAGAAAAGTTTTGCGGCAAAACAGGTCGGACTATAAAACAGAGAAGTGATAGTCATAATAACGTGACAAGGATTGCAGTAAATAAAGTGATAAATAATCTTGACAAGGGTTTGGATAAACTAGAGTTTTCTAGAAAACACGACACGGCTCTTTTGCATCAAAAGATGTTACAAAAACCTGTCAGACTAAAAAAAAGTGCGTGTCAAGCTTGCGTGCTTATTGGAACCCTCAGTGCGTGAGCCCGACTCGCACTAGGTCACCACATGAAATATAAAAACATAAAAATATACAATAATTTGAAAATATACACGATTTTTCACAAATTTACCAAAGAAATAAATACGATTTCAATAAGCTACCTTAATTGTTAAGTACAAAAAAGAAGTGCCAAAATACATCACACCCAAGCGGTCACTCATCTAAGTACCGACCGCGCCCGGCGTTGCTTAACTTGGTGGTGAACAGAAATTTGTCACCGACTCGCACTTGACTAGTATTTATTGTTTGATGTTTAACCATGTCAAGTTTGACGCTTGTACGTATTACCATTTTTACCACAGACAGACAGACAGACGGACAGCGTAGGCTTAGTAATAGAGCCCCGTTAACACTCTTTGGGTATAGAACCTTAAAAACTTGGTTCATCGATGGAGTTCTCTTTTCTTATTTCTTGATGTTATTTTACAAATATTGTCTATGTTAGCCATTTAACCCATAAAATGTATAATTATCTAATAAATTTTGATAAACTCTGGTTTCCTAGTGACACCGTAACGTTACAAAGCCGCGCCACAGGCGTGGCCCAATTTCCATAATAAATGCAATTTTAAGCTAATACAGCAGCAACGAACCTTTAACTATGACAATCAAACTGGCAATGAACGTATTCTACGTCTACTCTAAAAGGAATATTTATCTATACTTATCCAAAAAAAATCTGGCAGAGTTTCTGTATAATGTTTTCTTGTTGTAACATCCTTTCTCTGGTGTCAATAAAGGGTTGTTGTCTTGTATTGTAATTATTATCAATCTGGGCGTCGCGAGTAAATCGGTTTCATCTAGGCAAGCGTGCTCCATCGTAGACCGCATTATTGCTTAACATCAGACGAATTGGTTGTCAAGCCAAGGCCTAAATAAAATAAAATAAAATAAAATTACACATGTACTCTATTTTATCTGGTCTCGTATTTAATACAATAAGCTGCATTTAAATATAGTTTCGCTCTTCGGCTAAAATAAAACGAATCGACGGACCCAGAAGAAGCGCATTTTTGAAGATTACAAAATAAGCACCGGCGCTCACTTCGTTTCAGTCTGTCTCTACTCGTAGGAAGTGCGACACGAGTCTATTGTTACATGATAACGAAACATCTGTCAAAATTATGCATTCGTATGCTTTTCTAAAGTGTAATATACACCACAAAAAACCACTATCTATATTTTGTAACATATTATGTACTGTACATGGTTATAATTAGGTGTTGAAGTATTTATGTCCGACAGTTTTGACTCGATTTTACTGAGAAAGTTCAATGAGGTTTAATGGTTATGGCCCGTCCATTCATTTTATTTTGGTCGAAGGTTTCGCTATCCATTATGCCAAAATAATTATGAAATAGGGCTGTGTCCTAATTATTTTTATTACCTTTAAACATAAACAAAATTAATATTTGTTCAAAAATAAATAAGTTATAAGTATTTTATTTTTTCAGTGTGTGTATTTGTGTAATGTATTTTGATATTATATTCATCGCTAAGCCTGTTATTTGTAATAAATGAGACAAAAGTCAATTAGCCAATTATCAATCATACTGTAATTAAATCGACAGCTAGCAAACACCAAGCCGTAGCATAAGTTAATGGCTAAAATTTACCAACTCGCTGAAACCATAACTAAAACGTCATCCAAGTATTTTCACTACAAATATAGTTAGACTGCCCAATGCCCATACACCGTTGAAATTCTTAAGACAATCCAAATGCTCAAGCCCACTACCAGTTGGCAGCGTACCCAGCATGCTGGCGGCTACTATTACTACGCTGAATGCCAATTCCTATGCGTCGAGCCAGAAACACGCCAGCATTTAGGTCACGCGCGCTCTGAAAGATTTTTGAAAATGAGGTGAGCTCCCGGTCCCCAAGGGCCCAAATCTTGACCCCAAACGCCTCAAATATGTAACTACTGCCGAGGTTAGCATATTATTATTTGCGTCGCTTGTGCTGCTCTGCCGAATTGGCAGCCTTACTAGCTCTACAGTATTTCCTATTTTATTATTTATACACATAAAAGTAATTAATGCCAGTACGTGTAATAAGTATTCAAGCAGCCCTTTTTCAGTTCATAGTTTATACTATACGGTTATTAGGCCTGGCTCAGTGGCGTGGCACACGCGATCTGACAATAACCCTGGGATTCATCGGAAAGTATTTTCGTGTTCCATTTGCAAAAAAGAAAATGCAAAAAGAGAAACTTTCTGTACAAGCCACGTTTGCCCATGTTAGAATTGTTTCATGTATTGTTCGGAAAAGTTGGAGAACTAGGTTTTTTTTTTGCTTTGTGGCAATTATTGCCTACTAGCTGCGCCCCGCGGTTTTACCCCCGTAGTGATGATGATGATGAAAAGTAGCTTCTATGTCACTCTCCGGCCATTGAACTTTACCCATGCAAAAAATCAGATCGACCCGTTGCTCTGTTGCTGCGTGAAAGAGGAACAAGCAAACCAACGATGTGACGTGCGATGCCAAAATCCTCCAAAAGTAAAAAATAATTAAGGCTCTGAAGTAGAAGTATAGATTAATTTAACGTTCACGTAAAAGAAGCAAAAATATTATTTATAATGATGACAGACAAATCAGAGATAACAAACATTACATTAGTTAGAGGCCTAGAGGATTTTTTTCAATTTTGCGTATTTTTTTGTTCATCCTCTTTGGTACAAACGAGATACTATACATCAAACCTATACGTTGTTACGAAAATTATAACTTACCATTTATTTGGTAATCATATCAATAATATTATAAATGCCAAAGTGTGTTTGTTTGTTATTTCGTGCAGCAATGGAACAAGAAGATTTTTTTTGCATAGTTGGAGGGCCGGAGAGTGACACATGAAACTTATTATCCTGGAAAATGTATGAACCCAAACGCTTACGACGATGAAACCGCGGGACCCAGCTTGTATAGAATAGACGCGGGTTAACATTTTTAAAGTGCTTTGCAATCTTTTTTTCTTTCCAAAACTACTAAAACTAAGTATGTGATATAAAATCTGTGTCAAGTAATGATATAAATCTACGTGATATATTCCTTACGAATGGAATCCGTTTCTCACAAACTTTATCAAGCTGTCTTTTGAACGCGTAAAGCAAATCCTACGCCCGTTAGCAACCAACAATTGTAGCTAACACAAATTGTATCATCTCCGACTGCTCCGTGGATTACGGCAGGATTATCCGATCCAGGAAAAAATGTTTCGTTGTGACGTCACTTCCACGTCATGTATGTAGAATTTAATTAAATCCACACTGAAACTCGCAGGATTATGTTAAACAAGAAAGAGAAAATGAGAATACAGCATAATTCCAGTCCTTACCCATCTTTACTGTCTACTGGCACGGGAAAATGCTGTGGTTTTATTGTGTTAAAGCGAGTTGATACAGAAAACATTGTTAAAATTAAATACACCGACATACAAAAATGTTTTCACACATTTTACGCATAGATTCACAGAAACGTAAACTGTAACAAGGTTTCTTCGTACAACTACAATAATGAAATGTGTAATCTCGGCTTTATATCTAGAATTCTCCGAAAATTAATCTCGGAACCCTCTCCTAGTGGTAATCCTTGTCTGCGTTTTAGTTTATCTCCCTGGTTACTTTCTCACTCCCTCGGGCGTCTCGCTGTGCTTTAATTAGTTTCTGCCAGGACCCACCTGTGGCATTTATTCTTTTGAGACTGCAACTCAAACCTTGAATATAGTTATCTGACTAATTTGTGACGTTTATTTGGCAAAACTTAAAAAACAGGAAATTTACGATAATTTAAATAAATAACTAAAAACTAATACTAAACTTAATTAAATTTCTGACTAATTTGAAGTTAGTTTTTCCTTTTTTATGTCTCTGGGCTTAACGCGAATCCGGCATGAAATACTAAGCGAAAAGCGAAGAGAGCTACTTAAATTTTTTTATAAAATGTTTGCTGTTTAGTCTAACATCTTTGTATATTTTTTTTAATTAAATAATAGACTACGTTTTACTGCTTGCCTAGAAGATACCGATTCACCGGTGATTTGAAGACATGCAGATTGTTACTACCGTAAAATCCATTCGGGCGGCCAATTCCGCAGACTAACAGTTCGCATAATAAAAGTGGAAACATAAATCTCTCTACCATTATTTACAAGTTATCTTGGTCGGCGCTAAATAATACTAGCTGAATTTTATTAAGGATTTTTGAAAGGATTTCACTAAATAATTTAGTACAATTATTGTACTTATTTCATAATTGTTGTTTCAATTACCTATTTCATGTTTGGCGATGTTTTGCTAAAGTTTAGAGTGGCTTTTTGGTATTTAAATCAAACGTATTTTCTATTAGGTATTGTAAGCGTTTGGGCAGGGCTCATTGTGGTAAGCATCCTGATCAGCAGACCTTAATGATATTAAAAGCACAAGCGCGCTGTAATGGTCCCGGGAGGGTCCAAAATGGTTTGGGATGGAATTGAGTTTATGGCGAGATAATGTAATGTCGTTAACCACAAGAATTTGGATGTCCGGGAATCCCACAGACGTGGGTAATTGAGGAAACCAATGTTAGCCCCTCCATTGTGCCGTGTCTCTTTATGATACGGTCTCACTAGCAGATATAAGCAGCTGCTGCATAAGTGGAAGATAAATTGATCACACTGTAACCATAAATGTTTTGTAAATATTGTTACTTTTTATGGTTCGGTACCCAAAGGGTACCTAAACACAAAGGGTATGTCCCAAAACTACGACCGATAACACCAGAGGATGGGCAGCAGCGGCCTATTAGTACACGGTGAACGTACTGGGATCCCCAAGTCGCCTGCCAAACGTGGGGATTATGGCAACACCCCTCTCTGAGAAGGAGGCCTGTGTCCAGCAGTGGACGTTTAATGGCTGCTGCTGCTGCTGCTGATGATGATGACCCAAAGGGTATAAACTGGACCCTATTACTAAATCTTATTACTAACACATTTTTACGTATTTTTGTATTTGCTCAAATGTGAAAAAGATAATACGTTCAAGTGTCAAACTTGGCATGATTGATTATATTTATAGAACACACTAAGTAAAACAACTTTTATTAAATTTTATTCAATTATTGCCTTGTGTTTGACCGCCAACTTGCCTGACTCGCACTTGGCTGGTTTATTAATTTTACAAGCTTTTAATTAGCTTGCAATGTTCGTTAGTTTGTTCAGATCAAATACTGCAAGCTGAATGCTCCTAACCGATTTAGCTAACATTTTGCATACACCTTTAGTTCTGGTGACAATACAATATGCAATACCCAATGACGTTATATATACCCTAAAATATAACTTCCTTGGCAATCCCAATATTGTAATATTTTCAAAATGGCTGCCGCCACAGATGGCGGGTGGTGCACATTTTTGTCAACCTTATGGGAATCAAATTAAAAAGGTTAAAGAGCAGGACAACAATAATAATAAAAGAAATAAAGTCATTTTAAGCTTAAAAAAAAGTCAGTTCTGTAAATAACATGGATTTTCGTCATTTTTATTGTACTATAGAAAAACTATTGAATCTTATTTAGCTAGCTTATTGCCTTAAATAATTGTTCCCTGGCCAAATATGTAAACTGTTCAATTCTGTCACAAAATCACAAAGATGCATGTTTTGGTAAAGTAAGGTACTCAATTTTTGCAAAACAAATTCTACTTTAAAAAAAATACATTTGCTTTTGTCCGCTAGATGATGAGATTGTTGAGATCTACAAAGGATGAGCATAGAATACTAGTAAAAACCCATTTCACTCTAGTTATGACTACACTGGAATTCGTTATGATTTTAGAGTTATTTTTAACAAAAGAACTCACGGCAACATTCATTAGCAAATAAAAGAGCAAAAGATGGTGAAAAATAAAATTTCAACGAAAGCCTACGCATCTCCGGAGTTGAAAAGGGTGTATCAGTGAATTTTAAAACAAGCCCGAGCGACGGTGACCTAATTCCGGAAGCAACGTTTACATTCTTCATCCCAACGTGTACCTACGTAGGTCGGAACCCACGGGGTTTGGAATTACAATGATTAAAGGAAATTATATCCCCATGATTTTTGAAAGAAAACATCAAAGAAAAATGTTTTCCCGATAATACGCATTATTTACGACTAGCTTTGGCCCGGGGCTTTGCCCGCGGTGTGGTTGCAAAAATATTTATGACCATGTCGATGAGAAATACTAGTAGCATATAGTTTTTGTCATGAAAATAATACCAGTTAACTTCAGAAAATATATAGATATGTAGAAACTCTGTATTATGCACACAAGAAATACAAATAAGAAACTTAGTCCTTACAATTAGAACTATCACGCGATTGTTCAGTACTCTCGTCTCACGCAAACAAAGTTGTGGATACAGCTACGGGATATTTACCGTGATAAGGTTGTAGATGGAGCTCCTGATATTTCGGCGCAGTTATCAACCATATCACGGTAAAAACTGTGTTAAGAGTTACTGCCTCAAATGGCAGCCTTATCACTAAAAGTTATCTCTTCCAGGCAACCAACTGACGGATAGAGTTTACAAAAAGACTTTAATGATACCATTAAATAAATACATTAAAAATATATGATATGAAATAATCCCTTACGAACTAAAGGTCGTAATAGACATATCAACTCAGAACCGAATCGGCATTGCCACAACTCGAGCCGTTCTGCATTCTTTCTAAGAAATTCCATACTGCATCGCATAATAATTAGCATCATGACGGCATTGCCTCGCCTCGAAGCAAGCTAGTAAACCGCTTACGGATCATGGTCAACTCGCTGTCACATCGGCTACGTCGTGTGATGTCGACTCTAAGATAGTTCGCAGAACACCTGTGTAAAAGTCTTCCCCCAGCTATGAGCGCAGAGTCGTCCTTCCGTAGCCGTGCTGGTACCTAGGAAATGCTGAGCCAATACGGTTACAAGCCAGCGTTTGGGATCATTCAGTCTCTAGTTGATATGTGTGCTGTGATTAAAAGTCACATAGTGTGACTATGTGACTTTTTGAAATTTTGTAGTAAAGCAATTATTGGGAGAAATCCATTTGCGGGCGAGTTGATGGATGCGCAACCATAAACATAAATTGGCATAGTAGGTAGCAAAATACTGTGACATTCTGTCGTTAGCATTTTAATTAAGTGTTAACTAAAAAAAATACTAGCTAGCACTAACACTACAAAAAACTGCCCATAGATCGTTAAAGGTCTCAAGACAATCCAAATGCTCAAACTCACTACCAGTTGGCAGCGTACTCAGCATGCTGGTAGAATTACTATGCTGAATGGCAATGCTTATGCGTTGGGCCAGAAATATGTTTACCTACTTGACTTAGCAGAGCCACATAACCCATGCAACGTATCAAACTCAGTATGTAGCAGTCAGTGTTTGTGATAGCGAGCCAACAATACCAATACAAAAAGCATATTAATCAAATCTTCAGAAGATATATTTCTATAATTCGCAATACAAATGTTGGGTTTTGACCCGTCATCGCCAATGAAATGAGTTCTCTTTTATCTTTACGTGCACCATCGCTCGAGGATTAGGCACTTTCAAAGACATGCTCGTAATATTGGGGAGGTGTGGACGCTTTATACAGATTAGAGGGAAACGTTTGAGGCATCCCCGCTTTGTGGGTTGGTAAAATTGTGGTTGTGCTTATTTAATAGCTATGCTTCGCTGTTTTATCCGTGGTTTCGTGCAATTTAGCAAGATAAAACGTATTCTATGTCTGTCCTCATGAAAGTACTCGCTTTCCAAATTGGCTATACTCTCCTGCGCTTATTTTGCCATTATTCGCTTTTTCGGGATAATCTGAACTATTTCAAGCTGAATTTGTACACCTATATACCACTTTAAAAACAGTGCCGGTGATTTTCCAAAATAAACTTATCTGACAGGACTAAATTATCTGCATATCTTTTCATTCCATCATGTGAGAAAAGAATAGTTTATATTCTACAGCTGTCAAACAGCGTATTATGATAAGCTTGCGTTTGTCCGAATTGTTTGACCCGCGATGTTGTCGTCCTTTCCAGCATCCAGTCAGTGTTCTGCCATCGTTTTCTCTCCATAACCACTCTGTTAGGGCTCTACTCCATCATCATCGTAAACAGCTCCTCTTATAGTTCACTGCTGGATATATATCCTCCCAAAGCACGCCTCTTCAACTTTTCGCTTTCAGCCACTGCTAGCCTTCCGTTATGAGTTGCCAGAGTCAATAGGGCTTAACGGCCTGATTCTTCGCACCCTATGCCCTGTTTTTACCATGACCACTACCTTGGTCAGGGATAGCAGTACAGCCAGGCAACAGGACAGGATAGGATACTGGGGGCCGTGTATTATCATGACTTGCTATATTGACATGGTTATAGTCGACATGCGGGTTAGCGACGGCAGGTGCGTATAACTTCTCGCAATGGTAACGCTGCGGCCTGTCACTAGTCCAAAAATTATCTACGTATCTACGCTACTTAGTTCTGATTGTTATTACCACCATTAGTCAGTCCCCTTTTAGCGGGTTCTTACTAGAGGCAAAAATCTACTTCATCAACCATTTCCAATAATCGAGATACTCTCAATGTATGCTTTTCATTGATATATATTGTTGCCACAACTCCCATTTCATGATATTTGCAATTGTCTCTATCAATATTTCCATCTACGTTCCAAATATATAAGAACAACATCCGTAGAGTTATCACAGTATAGATCGTACATTCCTCCCACTCATGGTAATAAGGCAATAACCGGCAATGTCTCGTTAGAGGCTATGGCGTGTAAACTGCGATCGATAGCGTCCGTGAACGTCACAGGTGCCTCGAGTGACACTTCTAGCATTTAATGTCTATGGTAAATTTTCCTTGCTACGTGCGGGGTATATTATGAAGTACCTATATCTTGAATTTATTCCCCCTATAATTCGATATAAAAAATCAAAATTGGTTTTAACCATCCATAATTAAATATAATTTGAAATAAAAAGTACATTGCATTAAATTAAGATTACAAACTAAATAAAATAACTGGTTCGCCATCTTTGGGAGTCCGCCATATTGTAATTAAAATGACGTCATGTAGCTAACCATTCCTTGTCATCCAAACTAAACATGTATGATCTATAGAAATTCAATTTCTGTAATAAATCTGTATTACTGATTAAAAACTAGCTGTGTCCCGCAATTTCACTCGCGTGGATTACTTCTTAGATCATCAGCTATCTACCAGTAGGTCCCGTCAAAATCGGTCCTGCCGTTTTGGAGTCCATCGGGAACATACATACATACGCACGTCTATTTTTACAGAATTTTATAGGAAGATAACGGCTTCAAATTTTGTATAAATTTAACACAATTATCAAATAATTACCCCCATTTAACAAAAGTAGTTTTTAGTAAACCTCTAGGAGGGAAAGTTTGAGAGTGATTTAGTTAAATTACTGACATAAAATAACAAACTAGTCGACTAAGGGAGCGAGGGAGATATATTCAACCTTGATGAAGTTTTAATTTCTGTCGTGTGGTCTTACACTTTTTTTATAAATAATCTTGATCCAAACAACCTAATAAAAGAAACTGTATCATCCAAATAAGAGAGACACAAGTGTCACATAAGTACTTACATATACATATAAGAACATTGACGCGTCTGCAAACGCCTAACGCGCTATACAATGAATAATTCAGCATATAAATGAACGAACTCGTACTGAGTATTAATGTAGCAAAGGGGGTTTATCCCTCAATTAATAAAGGGGAGAAATCTCTGATGCAGAACAAAGAGTATTTAGGACAAATATTCCAAATCAAATTTATATAATTGTATCGTATAATAAATAACTATACAGGGTTATAAGGAAAGGCCATATTGTTCCGAAATGGGTTAATTATACTCATTATTATGAATAACTTTTACCATGACACTAAACCTGAAATCGCGAAAAAAAAATCAGCTGTTCCATACATTTCGTTAATTGTGAATAACCGTTTTCTAAGGAACAGCTGCTATTTATTTCGCGATTTTAGGCCTGGGGCCTTACGGCTAGCTGTTTAAATCAATCCAGTTTAGGTGATGAAAAAACCAACCAAGTGCGAGTCGGGTTCGCGCACTGAGGGTTCCGTACCACCACAAAATTCAATAACGAAATTATCAGTTATAACTTGGCAATGAACAGAAACTTGTCACCGACTCGCACTTGGCCATTTTTGTTGTTATTTGTAGTTATACTTTAAAGTGTGTACTATAAACATGAGAAATCTATAGCAAACACAATACATACAGTTCGATTGGACATTTATTCTATAATATTGTTCAAATCGATAAATCATAAATAATTATGTAATAACCAGCAGTGAAATTACTTAATAACGTGATGTAACGATGGTGGCCAAACGGTAACATGTGCGGTTTACAATCTGACGGCACCCGGTTTGATCCTCGGCCCTGCACCAATGAGTTATTTAGTAGGTACCTGAATAAATTATGTGCATTTCCGATGCCATCCCTCAAAAACGGTGAAGGAAAACCGATGAAGGTGAGAAAACCGGTAAGTATACATAATATGACATTCGCTAACAAGCACTGGGCCATTATTGTGGATTAGACCCATCCTTTTTCTCCAAGAGAAGACCAGAGTCCCAGCAGTTGGGAGCATGATAGGCTGAAATGATGATGACGATGATAAAATAACTTAAAAAGTTTGTGTCAGTTTTCATAAATAACGTCAAAAATATCTACCAGCATCAAGTTAGTACCAAATAAAGCTACTTTCGAGAGCTCATTCCTAATTTTCATAACGAAAGTTGGCTGCTCCATAAATTTCACGCACGGTATTTACCGTGGACGAAATTTTACCGAAATTTAAACACGCTTAAAAGTTTGTCATTCCATCTGAATATTTGAATTAAGCACGCGTATGATGAGCAACTTTTGAAATTCTAAAAGTTAAAAATTTCACTCATCCAGAATTACTTTTAAATTGGAGACATTGGAGTGGGACTCAGAATTCTGAGCCAAATTTTTGCAACGAGTTTTAGGAACTTATAAAATAAAAGTTAGTGCGTTGGATCAAAATAGAATAAAAAATTGCTGATGAAATCACAAAGTATCGTAGTAAGCTACTAATCAATAAGTTTTGGTATCACCTTAATAACCTTTCTAACCTGATTCTTTCGCCATTAAGTTGGATTACATATTAAGATGGATCACAGAACCCCAATTTACTTCAGATCGTTTACTCAACGAAACTTAGTAAGTCGGGAAGTTTAACTATTTAGTGAAAACTAAACAGCTATTTAATTCCTATGTCCTATGGCTGAAATAATGACGATGGTGAAACAGCAATTTTGTAACAGTATGGTACCTAGCCCTTTCGACGCATAATGCCAAAAAACGCAAAATATCAAATTCAAAAGATTTGGCGTTATGCGATAGTAAAATATTACTTACAAAAAAATGGCAAATTTTGATGCTTTTTGTGTATAATACACAAAACATTTTATCAAAATCAGTCAAGTCGTTTAGGAGTTCAATGACAAACACGTACAGACAAATTATATATTTATAGACTAGCTGTGCCCCGTGGTTTTACCCGCGTGGACATTCCCTCTAAAACCTTTAATTTTTAGGATAAAAATTAGGTCACTATCCGGCCCTCTAAATATATCTCTAACAAAAAAAAAAAATATCTTCAAGTAGGAAAAGCAACGGTTCCACCGTTGCTTGAAAGAGGAACAAACCAACAAACAAATACACTTCCGCATTTGTAATGTAAGTACCTACAATCAAAATAATTAATGCTCAAAGAAAATATAGTAACTTACCCACAAAAGTATACGATGTTTAAAATACTTTTATTCTTCGGTTAACATAAATGATGTTCATTACACGTTAATGCTTACCACCGTAGCCGTTACCACCTTAAGTACGTGCTATAAATCTACTCGGAAAAGCCTCATTGTGTGAAAGGGATAGACATAAAATCAAATTGAATGCCTACATTTCTTTAAAAAGCTTTAGAAAGGTTTTTTTTATATAAGTTATTATTAAAAACACATTTTTCAAATTTTGCAAAGAAAATTTAATCCTCCATGTCATGGATTGGTTATGATAATTGAATGCGTATACAACATTTCATGTCTCTGCTTCTAACCATAGAAGAGTTCTCTACTCAGAACTCAACCCTGTAGCAACCATGTCATAGTAAAACCAACTATCATAATTATGTGCGTACACAAAATTTCGTGTCTGTGCTGTTGACCGTTGAAGAGTTAGCGTCGATAGCTAATCCTGGATGTTGATTCAGGTCATGTTTACCATAAAAATGCATTGTCATTGGAACTGAACCGAAATGTAAAAATTTAACTCCATAGGATAAGAGGAAGTGGTTCTAATTCAGCTTGCAAGATTTGACCTAAACTAACACACATACAAACATTGCAATTAAATAAAAGCTTGTAAAAAGTACCAAAGTCGAAGTTGCTGAAATAGAAACCCTAGAAAAAAGTTGTTCTTGTTTGCTTGTAACTTCGAAATTAAAATTTATTTCTAGTGAAATAAGATATTTTAAGCGAACCAACTTTTCCTTTTCTTTATTAATTATTGGAACCGAGAAACAGTTTTAATGGTTTCTCTCGTACTTTCGAACATAGGGTGAGAAACTAGCTATTTATACCTAAACGTAATTAGAGTGAGAGTATTTCAAATTGTTTCTTGTCTTTGCAGAATGCCGTGGCAAGGTGTGACGAGTGCGGGGTGAGGCGAGCGCAATGAGCGCTCCCGATCCAGCAGTGCTGCAAGCGCTGCAGGGCCACACGCGTCAAAGTGACAAGTGGCCTGGCCCGCGAGCTGTGAAGATATACGTCGCTTCAGTTTACAATGGTACGTTTTTGTGTGAAGTGAGCGAAGCGAGCGTAAACGCTGCAAAGTCCTACACAGCACAGTGATAAGTGGCTCAGCCCGTGCGCTGTAAATATATTTTATTATACATCATTGTTGTTAATTGTACGTCAATGTGTGGAGTGAGCGAAGCAAGCGTGATGAGCTCTCACGAGCTAAATGCTGCCACATGCGGCAAAGAGACCAGCACAGATTACCAATTCCTTGGAGACATAGTCTAGCCCATGCGCTGCCAACATATACTTATACGTTAGCTTTGGTTTACAGCGGTATTTTTATGGATGTGTGAGCGAAGCGAGCGCTAGTACTGCAAGGCCAACGTGGCTAAGCGAGAAGTGATCGTACTATTTGTGTAGACTGGGTGACGCGAGCGTAGTGAGCTTTCACGCCATTTCTGTTAACCATGGTATGTACTCATATTACGTGTTTGTAGGGAGTGAGCGAAGCGAACTGGGCACTTTTGAGCTGATACTGAAAGCGCGGACTAAGACTTGAAACCCATCTAAGTGACGAGACACGTGATGTTTCAAATTTTACTTGCGCTTAAACATCTACTTGCCTTGTGTTGTACGGAGATTATTCAGATCACGTATCACGTCACTTGGATTTAAGGCTTAATAATATAGAGGAAAAAACAATTGATACTTTTGAAAATTAATAACTCTTTGAAAATTAATGTTACAATTACAAGGGGAAACTTTTCAAATAAAAATGCGAAAAGCCTCAAAACTTTCCAAAGTTGCAAGTTAGCACTGCTGGTTGTAGGAAAAGGAAAATGTCTTTTCTTTTTTTAATCAAGGCGAAGGCGTCTCGCCCTATTCAGCCTGCGTGACAAACTTTTTCGTTTTCAGACTTCCGCGAGGAACGGCGTCAGATACTTGAAATGGTTGGTCCGGAACTGCATTCCACTTACGATGATCGGCATATTGAGGTAAGAAAATTATGAAGTTATTATAAAGGTCTGTCAAGAAAAAAAAATTGGCATGTAACCGATGTGGTTTTGAAAATTTTAAGTACTACCTAATAGCTAGACTTTATATAAAAGTTTTATTTTTTTTCATTTGGAAAACGTTAAATGTCGTATACTCGTATAATATACACAAGCTAGCTTCTGCCCGCGGCTTCTTCTAAGGCAATAATACATTATAGTTTTTGTAAGCAGAGTAGTAATATTTTAGTAAGTTATTTTATACGCTGTATTAGTTTCTTATCCTTTTGATTATTACCAAAGGGAGCTTATGGAAGACCGATATGGTTCAGGGGTAGTGCGACTGCTTTATGAACCGGAGGTCCCAAGTAAGATTCTCGACCACAGACATTTGAATGATAAATTAAATTACAGATAGATAGCAGACATAATTAAATAAAATTTTATTATATGTCTGCTTTGGGTCTGAGTGTTAGTTGTCCGCGACTATGGTTTTAGTAAGGATAACATTTTTTTTTTAAATATAATATAGCATATGTTACCCGGGGATAGTGTAGCTTCCCAACAGTGAAAGAATTTTTCAAATCGGTTCAGTAGTTTTGGTGCCTATTCAATGCAAACAAACAAACAAACAATCCAATTTTTCCTCTTTATAATATTATTATAGATAGATGTAAAAAAAACTACAATTCTATTTTTTTCCTCTTTTATACCCCAAAATTTTAACTAAGATTGTGATTTCAATGATTACAAAAATATTTCCTTCCTGCATAGAGAAACTTGGGGAAACTATAGATGACGTTGACTTGACCGTGACCTACTTTGCTGGACTGTGACTGATTTGTTTGATGATATATAATTAAACTTGAAAACATAACACAAGACGTGGGATGCTCAAATCCTCTTAAGAGGAGAGAAGAAAAAAGAGTAAGTACTTATGCTGGTTACAATCAATAATACTTTTTAAACTCATACTACTTACGTTGGTATCGAAACGACTGTAAGAAATTTTCCATCGAATAAGTCTAGCTCCGGAATTTCTGACGCGCGTAATGAAATTACTTACTGCAGGTATTACGGATTCCGGAACTTTGCGACGTGACACTGTTGATGTGCCAGACGCCAGTAGGTTTTTCTTATTTAATCTGTGGCCTAGAAAGAAAATAAAATGCTATTTATTACCCACGAGGCCACGACGGAACAGAGAAAGTATTTGCGTTTGGGGACGAGGTATGAAAAACCGCATTCAAATCGGTCTTGCCGTTTTGGAGAAAATATTGGAACGGTATGTCTGTTACAATTTTTCTTGTCCGATTTGAATGCAGTTTTATTAGTACCTACCAGGTTAACCTACAATGCGGTGGTTCTTTGCTGTTTGATCTAAATATGTTAGGCGTTTAGAAGTTTAAGATTTTTTCCGAATGGGTAGTTATTTTATTTTATTTATGTATTTGTGTTTTCATATTTTACTCCCAATTTTAATTATATCTTTAATCTTGGGTTAGTTATATCCGTCATCCTAGTTAAAATCAAATTAAAATATATCAAAAATGAATTAAGTGTGCTTTTTTGTAGACTCGTAAATTTCTGACCTAAATCGAATTCAGCCAAAATACGATTACATACGCAGTTCCGATGTGTGCCTATGTTCCGAGCGGATTCCAAAACTTCGGCGGCGCGATGCAATTGTTCATAATTGATGCAGTTAAATCACTCCAACTACTTTTAATTGGATTCCAGTTAGGAAATATACTAACGGTTAAGCTGAGAATGAATTTATACATTGACTACAGCGACCAGTGGTTTATATTCTATATTTTACGAGAAAAGGTTACCGGGCTGATTTTTAGGGTTCATTACCCAAAGGGTAAAAATGAGACCTTATTGCTAAGCCTACGATGTCTGACTGTCTGTTCGTCCATCTGTCCTACCTTTAAACGGCTGTATCTATCCAACCGTAATATATGGCCAGTTGAAATTTTCACAGAATATGTTATGTTACGGCAGATTAACTAAAAAAGTCTGAAAGTAAAAACGAAAGAGGGGTCCCCATACAACAAACGTAATTTTTTTACGTATTTTTGTATTAGTTCTAATGTAAAACCGGTAATACGTATAACAACAAATAATAAATCTACTTATATATAAAAAAAATATCACTATTTACCCTGGTTACGCCATAAGTCATAACTTGAGAACGACTGAGCTCGATTCATTCATCTTTTTTTTTAAGTTTCCTAATACTTTGTAGAAAGTTCTCACGCAATGAAAAATTAAGAAAATTTTAAAATTTCAGAAAACTTAACGATGATTTTATCTTCGCGCGTTTGACAATTCTACGACAGGACAACGTCTGTCGGGTCAGCTAGTAAAATATAATAATAATAAAACAAAATAAAAATTAATTTCCCGCTATCCTCATACGCTGCCCCTGTCAAAAGGGAGCAGCGGTAATTAAATATAGTGAAACGAAACTGCGAAGTTTGGTAATAAATATATTTAAAGTTTTTTTTTAAGCTTTAAGTATTTATTTAATGCAATAAATAATTATAAATTATTTGGAATGAAAACAAACTAAACAAATTTTATTTTTAAGTATTCATTTTTTGTTATACGCCTAGATCGAGTTTGTGGACATCCACTACGGGACCGACGGCGGTGACGAAAGCAATCCGGCACTGCTGCGTTTTCATCTTGACGAGATACGATGCTGCAACAGAACCTCAAAAGCGGGATATTTTTTGGTAAGTTAGCTAATTATCAAAAAATTGGTTATATAGTTTAAAATATATATATATAATTATAATTTTGTGTATATTATGAATTTAATGGCAAACTTCATCGAGCGTACGAAGCCAAAAAATAGCAGCGCTAAAAGAGCTCTATACTTTTCCTCACGCGTTTTATTCATATAGCCAGCGTTAACTTATTATTAATATAATCAATACTTAGATTGTTTCATTAATTTTATTAGAGCTTGGGTATAAGATTTTTATTTGAATATTCGTCTAAGTTATCACGCCAGCCAAATGCTTTTGGCATTTGTTCGAAGCCATAGAACTTGCCATGCCGAAAATGCCGGAATCCCCCAGTTTTGGTTTAAGTTTAATAAAACCAATTAAATTAAGTTATTAACATATTGTAAATTATAAAAAAAAAACTATAATTATTCTTATGTAAAACGTCTAAGTAAGAATTTAATGTACTTGTTTGCTCACCTTCACGGTAGACCGAGGAGATTTGTAAAATGAAAACCCAGCAAAAACATGTAAAACACGGGCCAAATAAAAAGAAAAAACCGATTAGAACTCGTTAAAAAGCAATTCTCTTTTGTTTTAAAGTTTTAAAACGAACAAAAAATTTGGTAAATACTTAGAACGATCTAAGTTTTCTTTGGCAAAGTTTTCAATTTTAAATTAGAAGCTTTCGCTTTCAAGCGGCTATCGCTAGACGGTTGGGTCAAGGGTCAAATAGAGATATATGGATCCTTGTAAAGATAAAGCAGTCGTCCTCGACACGGCACGCATTGTCAGGTCTTCCACCTCTGGAACCGAACCAGCAAGTGGGCGCCAGACAGCCCCGTGTCCGGACGTCCTTGGTCTCTGTGTAACGGGTCATATTCATGGCCTGCCACTGCAGTCGCAAAGGATAGGGAGAGTAGCGTAACGCCATATCGACACTCCTCTTGCCCTGCAATCTCACCGCGTCCGCACGCGCACCGCGAAGGTAGGGAAAGTGGCACACGAAACATCAACAGTCCTCTCCCGTCGCGGCTTCATACTTTCGGCTGCAGTGCCTCCCATAAGACACCGCAGTCCGCCTCACTTGTAGTGCCACCCACACACGGGCTTGGTGGGAAATTCCAGAGAGGCAGCCCATCTCGGGTTCCTCTTGTTTACACTGTGGTGGCTATAAGCCACGACTACTCACTAAGCCCTCCCCCCGCCACGACTAGGTGGGAAACCACGGGGGGAAGCAGTTTGTAGCCATGACCACATGCAGCTTAAACCCTGCCAACAGTCTAAGTGTATGTATTTATAGTTCTTTTTTATATTGTGAAAATCTTCAGAAGCAAAATAAATATATGAATAAATATTTAAAAAAAAAAACTAATTATACGATAAAATATCTACCAAATACCTAACAAATTAACATAAAAAAATCTTTTGTTGTTTATCCTGTGATCTCGTAAACGATATTTCCATCTAATTATGTTAATAATAATAACAAGCTTTTTTGTTATCTTTTTATATCTCTTTTTGACTGACCCGTCAGACGTTAAAGGCACGTCAAAGCTAATTTAATTTATTCCGAAAAAAATATTTTGTTACAAGAAAATGAGAGGAAAATGTTGAAACCAGGTAATTTATCTATTCGGATTTTATCACGTTCCACGACCCGTGTTTTTTAAGGTTCCGTACCCACTAGCCTAAGCTGTCTGTCTGCAATGCCTTTTTACGTCTGTTGCAAGTTGAAATTTTCACAGGATATGTAATGTTACGGCGGATCCTCGTACAACAAACGTACGTATTTTTTTACCTATTTTTGTATCTCTAATGTAAAAACGGTAATACAAAATAACAAATCATCAAACTTGGTATGATTATAGTACACACTCTTAAGTATAACAACAAATAATAAATAATGGCCAAATGCGAGTCGGTGCCGAATTTCTGTTCATTACCAAGCTATAATTATGTTACACTCGAGCGTCACTGTAGCAAAAAAACCTGTGACTGCGAATGCCTCGACTATTTTGAAAGGCGTTTACCCTGAACTGGTAATTCGGGGACTTGGACGACCTCATTGTATTTTGTGGTGGTACGGAACCCTTAGTGCGCGAGCCAGACTCACACTTGGCCGGTTTATTACGAAATCTAACGCGCGGTATCATTACGTTAGCGATAGCTATTCGAAAGTGTTCGTACTTCGCCCCAATACTTTGATGAAACTACCTCCTACCTGCAAAATAAATAATACCATCCCTAGATTCCGATACATTTTCCCTGAGATTTTCCGCAAACAAACGGCTTAAGGTAACCAAACTCGGAACAAACCGACCCTATTATTAAAGTCCGGGAAAATGAGGCTGCCGCCGATATTCTTAAGTGTAATCCTCTCTAAATCTTCTTTTGTGCTCATAGATTGTATTGAAAAGTGTTTATAATATCTTTGTTAATGCTGATCTGTTGATTTTATGGTTTCTAAAAGCAACTTTATATTAAACGCCGTCTTTCGTTCGTTTTACGCATTCACGCATTGTCCACATTACAGGGCAGGTGAATGGGTTTATTTTATTCATGCCTTTTCAATGGCCTTTTGTTTAATAATTTAACAAAGATCTTATAATATGCCTTAAAGGGACCTCCTTGTAATTTAATCGTTTTCTCTTTCGTACGTTACGTATTTTGATAGTACGTACAATTTGAAATGTTATGTTCACTTTGCGAAAACTTTAGTGCTATTGAAATAAAGTCGAGAATAAAATATTTAAGTGTCAGTTTGGTGGCTCTTTTGCAGAGTCTGCCTACGAAAATACCACACGCTAGTTAGCTAATTATTTAACCACCAAGTACTAGTATGCTAACATTACTGTGTGAAAAGCTGGCAAGTTTGTACTGCTCAGATGGAGGGTAACTTTTTCGAATGTATGTATTACCTACTGTCTGTCTCTATATTACCTTCTGTAGCTTGAACGGCTATAGACAGTTTCAGAAGTGTGTGGTGTCACAAATACAAATTAATATAATATGTATACTAAAGAAATTATTTAAATCTGGCAACAAAGTTCTGGGATATAAGTATTTGAAGATTTTGGTCCAATTAGGAAAGGATGCTGTCCCTTTCTAGCAAAATAGATGTCAGTATGAAAGTTGTACTCATATGTATTGTGACGTCATTTGTAAGCTTAGTGCGTTCTCTTTCTAGCAAGACATTCGAATGCTTAATTTATTAATTAATTTTGAGTCATTTTACTTTGGTTTTCGTTGATCGACTCTATTTATGGTCAGTTTTTTTTAATAAAATAATAAATAAAACCAGCCAGTATTCTAGGTGCCATTAAAACTATTAAGGTCTCGTACATCGTAGACATCTCGTACATCTCGTACGTCGTAGACATAAAATGAACGATGTGTTCCTCGAAGCACTAAAATTTTTTTTGTTTTGTTTTGAGTAATGATAGTGTTCTTGTTTAGAAGGCTAAACCCAAAAACTCGATCAAATTTATGACAACTTAACCTTTGATCTACCTGTTCAACAGTGTCTCATCGGCGGCGACGCATCATCGTACCTTCCGGTGCTACCGTTCAAGATCCCAGCAAACACCTTCGAGGAGCTGGTCAAAGTAGATTCACCAAAAGGAGATCTCGTTCACGCGTGCTACAGGCTTAATGGCGACGGCACTTACCACCTAGAGGGAGATGATAAATGGTAAGTTTCTTTGCGCTTAATGTGTAATTATCACCATTATAGAGAACTAGCTGCACCCCGCGGTTTTACCTGCGTAGTGATGAAAATGGTGATGATGATGATGATTATGAAAAGTACTCTCCAGCCCTTGAACTATACCCATGCAAAAAATCAGGTCGATCCGTTGCTCTGTTGCTGCGTGAAAGAGGAACAAACTTTTCGCATTTATCATTAAATTAGTATATTATTAATATGATTAAATATAATATTTTTTAACAAACGTATTCTATAATCATTCCTTTATTTGCTTTGACAGCTGCAATAATATTATAAAAAGCTGGATAGAAACAATTCAGCTTATTACTGAAACATATGGAAAGGAGCAAACGGAATTAGTGCAATTAATCTAAGATTTTATTTATTTATTAAACGATAACCTTGCGTTCGACCGCCACCTTGTCTGATGTTAAGCGATGATGCGGTCTACGGTGGAACACGCTTGCCTAGAATAAACCAATTCACTTGCGATTTGAAGACACCCAGTGACACCTACCTAAGTGACCACGGACAGTGTTCGATCTATTTAATCATTATAATCTTTCAAAAGTCAAAAGTAATCCAGAAACTTCCTCTTTTTTGAAGTCTGGTAAATGAGAAAAATTTATAGCTTGCCTTTAGCCACCTAAGTAATTTTCGAAGCTTTACTTCACCTTCGAAGTCAATCATGTTCCTACCTTATGTGTCAATGGTATTGGAAAAAGGTCACGGAACCCGATGAAGTTTCCTCGTGAATTTCATAAATATTTCATGAAGATTCCTCAGATTGTTTTTTACCGTACATGAAGGGAAAACCAATCAAATCAGAGTATAAGGCTCTGAGGGTGCCAGTCACGCACGAGTTCAGGATTTAATACGGGAAAACTGTAGGTAATGGAATATTACCTCAGTCTTTACCTCAGTTCATTATCTTACCATATCATAAATATTATGGCTGCTCAATTGCTATTATTTCCACTATCCAAGCGTAATTATGTCAATCATGATTAAAATTACCGACGTAGGATTAAGGGCGCGCGTGTGCTAATTTACTGAATAAAACACCCCTTTTTGCGTTGGGGGTTAAAAAGTATAAGGGAAGGAAATTTAATTTTGAATGTGGAAAATTAAGCGATGAATTCCTTTTATCGAATTTCACCCACTTCTCGTAAAGTCAATTTCCCGTTAAAATTACTTTATAAACTAACTATAATCTGCGGAATTATCTGGAACTTTTAACTACACTTTCCTTTGAAAAATTATTCTATTTTCGGATGATTATCGGAGTATTCGGAGTATTATACTTCCTTGCCAAACTTCATTTAGATCAGCTCATGTTAGTCGTGAACAAGTAGCAAACAGACAGACTGATAAAATGACACAATAACTTACGCATTTATATTCAAAATGCATACTATTTATCAGCAATCGTTCCAGTACAGGATTTCGTATTGATTTTTCTGCTCTATTTAAAAGGAAAAGTATGACCAGATGCCTTATTATAGATGTCTTATCGTGATTCGGATTGTGATCGTGATCGCGTGCCATATCACTTACGCACGTGGTGCGAGTAAGTAGATGCGAACGGGACGGCATGCAATCTCGATCACAATCAAACTTCTATAATAAGGCCGCATATTCCCCCATTCGCCAGGTCATTTCATTATTTATTCTCCTATTAAGTGATAACAGCTTTTCTTTCTTTTTACAAGCACTTTTATTGTCATCTCATCTTTTTTCGATGGGTCGAATAGTATTCGAAAGAGTACTTTGATCATCCTTATTCCCGTCTCATCTATTTAGGCTGTAGAAGTTTACGGCCCGTTTCCCTCGAACGAGATCCGATTACTCAGTGGGCTCGTAAAATAAATAATTTATTGTGTACCTTGGAGATACAGTGCATTGCAGAGCTTTAGCTTCGATAAAAAGAGGTAATTCAGACAAATTGTTTTAAATCTTTCAGAGCGCCTGGTTAATGCGACGCGTGACCAAAATGCTGGCGTTTTTCTGGCTCAACGCATAAGCATTGCCATTCAAAGTGGTAATGCCGCCAGCATGCTGGGTACGCTGCCAACTGGTAGTGGGCTTGAGCATTTGGATTGTCTTTAGACCTTCAACGGTCTATTGGCAGTCTAACTGTATTTGTAGTTTTAGTTTTAGCTTGTATTTTGTTTAGTTAATAAAGGCACTGGAAAAAAATTGTTTTAAATGTTTATCGGGATTTACCGCGCATTATTTTATTTATGTTAAAACAGGTACCTTTTGCATGACGTTTCGGCCATGTAACATGGCCGAGCGGGTGTTTAATTCTACCCTCACTCTTGATCTTGAAAAATCGCAAGGTTGTTACTACGACACACAACACTGACTGTATCAGTAAATGTCCTAGTACCAACACCGTGGTTTGTACACCTTACTATGGGATTCCACGATGCCGTTAACTTAAATCCGATAAATATTCAAAACATGTGTTCAAATCGCGAAAGCTTACAAAGTTACAAGTCAGACCAATTGTTTCAAATTTAGCTGGGTGGAAGCCTCATGCCTTACAATGGATGGATTTGGCCCAAACATTTTTTGGGGTTGATGATTCTAATTTGGACACCAGTCTGAATCACGAGTGGCTATTTACTACTGAGTAATGTATAGCACATTAAATTATTGGTCTCGGTTGTTGGGTTTTTGTCGGAGGTCTTTGGACAGTAATACTCTGACTGCAATTCAGGTCGTTCAGCCCACAGAAAAGAGAAAGGAATAGAATGAAAATAAGAAGTAAAATCATCATAATCAGCCTTTTAATAGTCCACTGCTGGACTTAACCTACCCCCGAAAGGGAGATAGGGCCATATCCACCACGCTGGCCCAGTGCAGATTGGTGGATTCACATACGCCATTGAATTCCTTCTCCGTACGTATGCAGGTTTCCTCACGATGTTTTCCTTCACCGAAAAGCCAGTGGTATGAAAATCCGTACATAAGCTCCAAAGAGCTCATTGGTAGGGGCCCGGGGTTTGATCCCGCGACCTCACGCTTTCAAGTCTAGCGGTCTCCCAAATAGGCTACCACGGCTTAGAAATAAAATACATGAGTGCAAAGGACAAAGGACTTGTTACAAAAATGCCTTGACAGTCGTTTAGCCGTTAATAGTATTTACGTTTCCGTGGTTCAGCCCTTACGAATCTATATACCTATATGTATATAAAAATCCTTGTGTGTATGGACTCCAAAACGACTGTACTGATTTTGACGGTACTTTCACTGGCAGATAAAAAAATGAAAAATGAAGATGAAAAATGTTTATTTACTACAAATATGCATACCATACACATACTAAAAAGAAAATAAAAACACAATAAAATAAAGGAATAAAGAATAACTAAGGCTACTTTTATCGAAGATATCCACGCAGGTGAAATCGCTGGTTGCAGCTAGTTACATACACAACGGAGTGATATTTCTCAACCTATCTGTCATGATGCGAAAAGATGAAACGATGCTCTTACATTTTGAGAAATTGCGAGAGGTAGAGTACCGTCATTATATAAATAGAGGATGCTGTACCCCTCACATAAATATTTCTGCACCTCTGGGAGGGCCCTACAGGTTATCTTTTACTGCCGGACGTGGGACAGGTTTGGACGTATCGTGGAGAATAAAAGATGTTTACCTTCTTTTGTGTTACACTTACACAAGCAAATGGCGCTTGTCGCAAGTGGGCATATAAATCATCTGTGGGTTGTACTAAGGATATCTCAGTTCGACCCCTAGATGTCAAGATACTGACAACTCAGCAACTTTTTTTTAATTATACACGTTTTTAAACTGATGGAATAGGTACTTCAAGGTCTTTCTTTAAGACAACATAATCTCTACATAGTATAAATTGAAGTCACTTTCCGCGTCTGTATGTCTGTATGGCCGCTAACTCCTAAACCACGCAACGGATTTTGATGCGGTTTTCACCATCAGTTAGATACATTTTCATGGAAGGTTTATATATATAACTAGCGACCCGCCCCGGCTTCGCACGTAAATTACACCCGTGCGAAGCCGGGTGGGTGGGTCGCTAGTTATAAATAAGGCCAATCATTAAAAAAATATGTAAATTGTTTGGATCCCCCGTTACGTTAAGGAGGCAATTACAATAATATAGAGGCATAAAGAGACATACTCGTTACAGCTCAATAATATCTCAACGTGAAGATCACGGCTTAGGGCTGCACAGTTTTAAAACATTTTTAATTGAGTTCAAAAAAGAGATGATAGCAATTCGGTTGGTTTTGTTTTTTAATGTTTGCTATCTTAAAACTCCGTAATAGATAAACCGATTTGTTTTTTTATTTATTTGAAAGGATATACTTTCAGATTGGTCCAATAAATTTCATCAAAATCGGCTTAATAGTTTTGTTTTTAAATCAAAACAACTGGCAAAATAATGTCATCCAAGTAAACAAAACTGCGTGTATACTAAAGTCGGGGTTTTTAAATAAAATTGTTAAATATCTTAAAGTATTTTTAGCAAGAGTTGAGTTTTTATATCTGTAAAGAACAATAGTATTTGAGATTATATAGATAGATAGAAACTCTTTATTGTGTACACCAGAAATAAAAATTATACGTTATTATACATTCAACGTATATATATACGTTGGATGTAAATACGTTTACCAAATAGGTAAGTACTAAACTATAATTGTATGCCATTTTGTCTGCGTCTCATCTTTTCCGGATCGAATTCAACCAATCTAATCAGCGAAAATAACAAAATACTTTCGTTAAAGTCTGCGTTTGGCCAAACCTTTACACCTAATTTGCTCAGCAATTTGATACCGGATCTCTGTTCACGGCAACCGAAACACGTTGTTAGCTAAGTAATTCGATCAACAGGAAACTCTTGAAAATAGCCAAAAGAATTTCACTCGAGCCCCTTTGTCGTAAATTCCCAGCTGTCTTGTTTGCCAAAGTTATGTCTTATCTTGTCAACAAGCCGTTATGACCCTAAGCAAGAGACGTTGCTAAGCAAAGTTTGGACATAAAATCGTTTTAAAAGTAGATTGGTGTAAAGTTTTTAGCGGTAAAGCGGTGGGATGAAACTGGATGCATAGAGCTGATAGAGCCAAAGACTTTCAGCAACGCGACAATAGTAGATGCTCATACTAATTCTTACTAATATTATAAAAGCGAAAGTCTCTCTCTTTGTCTCTCTGTCTTTCTGTCTGTCTGCCTGTCTCTCTGTCTGGATGTTTGTTCGCTTTTCACGACTAAACCGCTAAGCCTATCTTAACGAATTTTGGCAGGAAGATAATGTACATCATATGGATGGACATACGGTACTTATTCTTCCAGAAAATGGGGGAAAATTGGAAAATCGCGGGTAGCACCGCAGGAATCAGCTAGTATTATAAATGCGAAAAATTTGTTGGTTTGTTTGTTCCTCTTTCACGCAGCAACAGAGCAACGGATCGATCTGATTTTTTGCATGGGTATAGTTCTAGGGCCGGAAAGTGAAATAGGCTTTTCATCATCATCATCACCATTTTTCATCACTAATTACATACTACATACTAATTACATACTACATACATACATACATCACTTTTTCACGCGTGTGAAACCGCGGGGCGCAGCTAGTATAGAATAAAATAAACTTCTATTGCGCATCTGTGTTGACAAAGGTCTCATAATATTTATATAGATTGATGAAAAGCCGTAAATAAATGAGTCATGAGGATTTCATTGTAATTTTTGACCATACGATTTTGTATTGTATTTTTCGACTGCCAATTAGAGCTGCTATGATAGAATTCAAAAATAGCATAACTGTTCAAACTTCAGTATGTTCAAATTAGAAATAGGTATGTACTTACCTTTGTTGGAATTGTGAATGAAGTTAGCAAACACATTAAATACCTATCTGAAAATGGATGTTTTGGCAACTAACGTAGTTATTCTGTTGCGAAATTGTAAACTGCGGTTTCGAGCGTCCCATTTGTTTGGTAAGTTTAAGCTTTGCGAACATTAATTCTGTCATATTTATTCAACCAGATTTGTGAATTTGAACCTTATGACCCAAACGTGTGGTTTAGTTTCATGTAATTATCTCTCATGAGTTGCTCTTTTAATTGTTTTGCTGGTCCCTTTTATAATCTCCCCACGCGCAAGGCTGGGGTGGTAAAATATGTAGGCTGAAGTCTTTACACTAAAATCGTAAATTTACCTGTGTTTGCCGGGTTTCACGTGATATGGTAGGTATATTCAGTAACTTTTTAAGGTTGAAAGTTCACAGCTTTTGACGTAGTATAGGTACGTATCTACGAAAGCATTAAGTTGTCATCTGGGCTTAACCACTCTTAAATTTAAGGTATACTTTTGTAGGAATATGGCATAGAAGGCGACCAGGGGGGTTTTAATGGATATAATCCCACATAGACCGTGCCTGCATCATAACGTAGCCGGACATCTTCTGAAATTTTTCCCTTTCATCAACAAAAAAAAAAAAGGGATTAAGATACGACTATTTAATTTTGAGTATAAGCGTGTATGATTATTTCTACTTCTATTATAACATTTTCTTTAAAATTTATGATTAAAAATACTTGTATCGAAAATATGACATGCAAGGTAGATCGACTTGTGGCATCTATTATTCCCATAGTAAAAGTTCATAATGAAGTATACTATAGACCCCTTTCCGCGTAACCCAGTATAATTTTGTTACGATATTCGTTGGTCTTTCGCAAAGAGAGTGCGGAGCTTTACTCAAGCATCTCAAACTATTCCAAAATCACGTATATTCTATGATAATGGTAAATGATAATGATAATTTTATTCATAATAATAATTACATGTCAACACTTAAAAATATAAAAAAGAAATACATCATAGAATTAATAATATTAAAGCAAAATAATAATAATATGTCATTCTAATTATAATTAGGCATCAATTATTCACTCCAGTTTTGGAATGAACTCCTCTACGCTATACGGCGCCATATCAGTCAGAAATGCCTTAAGATTTTTTTTAAATAAATACAGCGACTTGGCGTTCCTTATGGTTTTAGGCAAGGCGTTAAATAATTTTATGCCAAATATTCAGGTACATTTCTGAGAATGTGTTATGATAAGGTTATGTATTAATTAAACTTTCTGTTTGTACCTAGGTTCAGCGATTTGCTAGATCGAGAAGAGCAGCGGAACCGTCTCTCCGAAGTTCAAAAAGCGTTCAACTCAATCGCACTAGATGCGCTGGCGAGAGGGGTGGAAGTCTCTAATCTACTGCGGAGCCCCGTGGAAATCCAGTGTGAACTTGCCTTAGGTAAGCCATTTTAAAGGAAAAAAAAGTTTACTATGTCTCATTTGTTTCCCCAAGTTTCTCTATGCAGGAAGGAAATATTTTTGTAATCATTGAAATCACAATCTTAGTTAAAATTTTGGGGTATAAAAGAGGAAAAAAATAGAATTGTAGTTTTTTTTACATCTATCTATACTAATATTATAAAGAGGAAAGATTTGATTGTTTGTTTGTTTGTTTGCATTGAATAGGCTCCGAAACTACTGAACCAATTTGAAATTTTTTTTCACTGACGGGAAGCTACACTATCCCCGGGTGACATAGGCTATAATCTATACCAGTGCGAAGCTGGGGCGGACCGCTAGTCTTTTATATATTTAAAAGCGAAATTCATCTACTCACTCATTCATCACGAAATGACTTGACCTACGAAGCTGAAATTTGTCAGGTAGATTCCTTATAGGGGTGTAGAGGTCCGCTAAGAAAGGATTTTGCGAAAGGGCTGAATTTAGGGGGGCAAAAGGGGGTTTAAATACGATATGAAAGTCTACGCGTACGAAGTCGCGGGCAACAGCTAGTATTATATAAAAGCGAAATTCATCTACTCACTCACTCATCAGGAAATCTCGAAAATTACTTGACTTAGGAAGCTGTAACTTGACAGGTAGATTTCTTATGGGGTGTAGAGGCCCGCTACAAAAGGGCTGAACTATGGGGGGGGTAAATGGGGGGTTGAAAGTTTACATGAAAGGCTACGAGTACAAAGTCGCGGGAAACAGCTAGTACTCTATAAAATGTACCTACACTACTGAGCTAAGCCGAAAGGGGTCCATATTACCATCATTATGAACAACTTTTACTAAAAGAGCAACTTTGAAATCACGAAAAAATATATCAGCTTTTCCATAGAAAACGGTCATTTATAATAAATAAAATGTATGGAACAGCTGTTTTTTTTCCGTAATTTCAGGTTTGGGTTCATATTAAAAGTTGTTCATATTGATGGTTACCTCTTTCGGCTTAGTAACACCCTTTCTGCGTAACCTGTATAAAAGCCAAAAGGTTAATTTGTGACGGTAAACTGCTTAAATATTTTAATCTGTTATAAACACTAAACGCTGAAAATTGGAACGAGAACCGCAATTTGATAATAATTTTCGGCATTCGAAACATTTGCGATAACAACGCTGACATTTAACCTCCTTTGGTTCCTTTGGAGTAAACAAAAACGTATTTCTGCGTAAACTGATAATGATATCAATATTTAAAATTTGGGAATCTTAATTATCCCACTAATATCATAAATATGTGTGAGAATGATTGTTACCGCGTATCTTCGTAACTACTAAACCGATTTTGATGGAATTTAGAATGGAGATAGGTTATATTTTTGGAATAATACATAGGAAAGAATTTTTTTTACCTGATATTTATCTCCACTTGCGACAAATTAATTTTCACGCGGGCGAATCCGTGAAAGTATTCAAGTAAAACCGTCACAAACCATGAACAGAAAATTAGTTTTGCCCACGGCTTTGCTTGTGCTGTAAAAATATAGCCTATATCACTTAAGCCACTAGGTTTGTGTAGCTATCTAAGCTGATTTACCGATTCTTACCAGACCGATTTTAAAATGCTTTCTATGAAGAAATAATTTAAAAATCATATAAGTAGTTGCAGAGTTTCTGTACACAAAGACACTTGGTGGTACGTTTCACCTATGGCGGGAAATTCTAATTTCAAACAGGTTTTTTGTCCTTGTAGCTAGCCTGTGTAATTATTGTAAACGATTATGATGTTTGCGCAAATTGGTTATTATTCATTACAAAATCAGCTATTTATCTCTAATGCATTTTATTACTTACATTTGTCAATAAAAGGATTTTTGCTATTTCAAACGGTTTATTGACAAAGTTAAGTAATATGGTGCATTACTGTTAAATACCTGTACATGATAATGTAAAGAACAATCAACGATTAGCGCAAACAGTGTTTCATTTTAAAATAATTACCCAGCCTAGGTACAAGGACAAAAAACAGTTTGAAATTTGAATTTCCCGCCATAGGTGAAACGTACCACCTTAATACAAAACTTTATCGCTTTATAATATTGGTGTGTATAGAGTAGACGGTGTTTTCACTGTAATTAATATTAAACTTTACTGTTTGCTTAAATTAAATAAAATTATCCAGGTGAAAACTAGAAAAACTAGATCTTACACAATTTGAATACTAGCTTGCCTAGGTCTCAATTTTAGCACAACTATGAAGCCTCGAGAGAAGCAACGAAAAGTATGTCTGCCCTAGTTATGAAATACTCATAAATTGTCAGTAGAGCAGCGAATAAAAATGCCCGAGATCGAATTAATTAATTTTTAATGCCGCTTTAATGCGCTCGTTCACCGTAAAGCTTTAAACTTCGCCGTCAAGATTTCTTCCATTTTATGACAAGAAATCGTCCATTGTTGAAACTGGAACGGAGCTTTTAATCTAGATTGAAAAAAGTTTATCGGAACACTTAATAACTCTATCGCTTCCCGTTCAACGTCAAGCGCTATTAATTGAGTAAACAACGGTAAATAAAAGCCAGCCAAGTGCGAGTCAGCCTCACGCAATGAGAATTCCGGACCTAAAAAATGTGTTTTCTTGCATTCAGTGCGGGATCTCAAGCAAGTGCTCGGCTTGCACTTGGCCGATGTTTATTATTTGTTGTTGATTTAGAGTGTGTTCTATAAGTAATAATTGCCAAGCTTGACACGTATACTTTACACTATATAGTGCAAAGACACAAATACGTTAAAAATACGTTTGTTGTATGGGTACATTTTGATATTATTATTTCTTAGTAATTTCGCCGTAACATTACATATTCTGTGAAAATTTTAACTGGTTATCTGTTACGGTTCAAAAATCACGGTCGTTAAAAAGCTGGACAGTCAGACACACAGACAGCGTAGGCTTAGCAATAGGTTCCTTTGACACCCTTTGGGTATGGAACCCTAAAACTGTACTATGTGCTAGGATTATTCAGGTTTTATGCAATGAACAAAAGAACTAATAATTATTCAGTTGCAGCTATAAAATAATTGCTGTATCGGCAACGTCTTTATTATTATTATTTTAAATAAAGTGGACCGGATTGAGATACCTGTAACTATATGAAGAACGCGGCATGGTATCGTCAAAAGTTTAGGCTAATGATTATCATGATGTTTTTTTTATCTTTTGATTATTCTTTCACCTGAAAATCATTACCATCACCAGTAGCTCAATCCGTCCTCGGCCTAAACTTCTTCCATCTAATTAACCGACTTCAAAAAAGGAAGAGGTTCTCAATTAAACTGTATGAATTTTTTTGTATGTTTATAACGTGGTTACTCCGCTAATTATGAATTGATTTTGATGTTTCTTTTTTGTTTGATAGTCATACTTCAGAAGTGGTCCCATATAAATTTATCGAAATAGATTCAATCCTTAAAAAAAATCAACATTAACAAAAATATACTTATGTCATCTGTGTAGATGACGTTTTGGTTTGTTTCCCTTCAGCAAAAGTTTTGATAAAGACTTTCAATCTCTGTTTTAACTGTATTTATTTTACATTTTAGTCATGCAGGTATAGTCTTGAAGCATCGCTATATAATATTTATAGGTATTAGGTATTGTATCTAGATGTCTAGAAGTCGTTTTATTTTTTATAATAATTTAATTTAATGTTTTCCAATCTATTCCAAGTATTTCCACAAAAGTTTTGGATATCGTCACGCGGAAAATACACAAAGAATTTTCAAAATAGGTGGCAATTTGCTACGCTTTCGTAGCGAACAGCTACGAATTCTCTACGAGCACAACCAAAACAAAAATTTGAACAAAATACCGGTAGAAGCTTAGTAATGCTGCTGTTACAGAACAAAACACATTTTGCATAGTAGGTAGTTTGTCTATTACAAAACTTGTAAGCTCCATTTTCCAAACGACGTCACAACTGAAACCCTGTTTCGTTTCATTCTGTTCAAAAGCTTTTCATAGCAAAACTTTGTCAGCTTTCCTATTTCCAACACATACAACGGCGTAATCGGATTTGCTGCAATTTAATGATAACGTGCCAGGGTTGGTTTGGTGAAACAAATACAAACAGGTATAATATTATACGTAATGGTATTTGCTGCAAAGTAGAGATTACGTGGCAAATTTAGTTTGGCGAAATACATACAAACAGGTATTATACCTATTTCATGTACATAATGGAAATAAATACAAATAGTAATGTTTTAACTTTCGCGATATGAAGACATGTTTTAAATGTTTATCGGGACTTATCACGTATTATTTTATTTTGGTAAAAATATGTACCTTGAGCTCGACGTTTTGACCATGTTACAATGGCCGTGGTCACTAGCTGACTGAAAACTGCGGGCGAGTCCGGCGGGAAGAGCGGGTGTCTTGTTTTTCTACCCTCACTTGATCTTGAAAAATCGCAAGGTTGTCACGACGACACTCAACACTGTCTGAATTGGTAAATGTCCTAGTACCTACACCGCGGTTTGTACACTTGCTTACTATGGAATTCCATGACGCCCATCTTCCCGGTTGAAATTGCGATGTTTTCTAATTGGAATCGCTTCACGAATCATTCTAGAAAAATAATGTCGTTCAGTGGAGAGGAACTTCGGATCGTGGAGCTCGATCCAGTGACCGGATTTCGCTTCAAGCAAATGTTCTGCAATAGCCGAATTCTGAGATTGACGATTTTTGACGGCCGCGATATGTACACAAACGCGATATTTATGTAACATTTTTAAAAAATATTGGAAAATTATACATATTTGTAATCATTAAGAACTTACCTAAACTAAAATCAATTATATAAAACTAAAGTAATCGAATAGACCGCTGCCCGCAGGCATCATTCCCTAAATACTGGCCGCATTGCCGTGTTGGATTGTAAACCACCAGCAGTGCAGGTGTCGTTGTTTATCGATAGCCAAATTTGACAGTTGAGATTGTCACATTCGATAAAATGCCATTTGATCAGTACTCGCTATATGCCATTTTATCGAACTTGATGATCGATAAAGAACGGTAATTGCAATGCATGTTTGTTATAAAAATAAAGTAGAAAATTCATAGGCACATTTCCGCTCTATTCTATTGGAAATCTATTATGGGAATCCAAAAAGTCGAATCGATGCCAGTGTTTTGCCCGTCTCAGCCAATTACGGGCAAACTACGGTCACGGGCTGAAAGCAACAGATTCAATGAGGTTATTATGCTGTTATTACCTATTTGTTGCTTATTCGTAGTGTTATTACCTACTTGTTACTGCATTACTATACGTGGGTTGTTAAAGAATAAAATGGACTCATCTTTATTACTATGAACATCATTATCAGCCTATCATGTTTCCACGCGTTGGGGGGGGGGGGGGGGGGGGTTCTCAGAGAGATGGTGGGCTCTAATCCACCACGCTGGTCCAGTGCATGTTGGTGAATGTTAATGTTTTTGAACGTGTGAGGTTCCTGGACATACGCGGCTAATTTGCAGCAGTTTGTTGCTCACTCGATATTAAGTCTGACTGATTCACCACTCAGAGTCATTCAGCGGACAGTCAGCTGCTCTCTGTACGCCGGGTACCTTACGGAACCCTAAAAAGTTATAGAAAGTTACATAAAGTTACAGTTACCACCCATTTATGATAATAACGTTTCAAACTCATAGCTCCCCATTTGGATTCCCTGTGTTGGACATGCCATAGAACACACATAAAGACACGGACAACAGCAGGCATAGCACGGCACATTGTCTTTCCACCTTTTTTATCCCGCGAAAAAAAGACAAACGTATCCATATTCTAGCTTTGTCGCGTCTAGGCGTGGGTAAAAACGGTGGAAAGACAATTTATCCACAGCCCGTGCTATGTCCTGCTGTTGTCCGTGTCTTTATGTGTGTTACATGCTAGGCCTGCAGATACCCAGACGCAGCATGTGTTTAAATTCATCATTCAAACAGGTGCCCGGCCGACAATCGAGCCCGGGACCTCCTGCTCATGAGGCAGACTTTCTACCACTCAACCAAACCGGTCGTCTTTTATGATAAATTACTGTATTTACGTGTCACATTTAGCATGACTGATCGATGCTAATTCTTCCAGATCTCCTCTCAAGTGGCGCTCATCCAAAAGGCGTGGTAGCAGTATTCCGAGACGTGCCTGACCCTGAACCAGACGAGTCCAAGCTCACTGAGCTAGCACAATCCAGGTTAAAGAATCTCAAGGAGAAGCTGGAGGATGCCTTACCAGATGGGCATATTATCAGGCTAGAGTGAGTTGTTCTACTAACTACGTTGCCAACTGGTAGTGCGGGCTTAAGCTTTTCTTTTGGATTGTCTTTAGACCTTCAACTGTGTTTGGGCAGTCCAACTGTTTTTGTAGTTTTTAGGTAGTTAGCTTGTATTTTGTTTAACTAATAAAGACACTTGCCATCATTTAAAAAACTAACTATGATTTACAACGGTAGAGTTAGTGGTTTTACTACATAATAAGTAAGTATGAATCTACTGTAGGTTAAATTTTGTCACTAAAAATATTTGGGTCACACCGGATTGAGTTCCTTGAAATCCATGATATGCTTTTTACAAATAAAGGACAAGAAAGAGTAGTCCATATTATTAGTCAGGAGTAAAATCGGGTGTCTTTTATGAGTTATGCATGGTCCTAACCTTAAAAAAGATAATAAAGTTTTCACATAGTTTTAGCTAAACAGCGTGGCAGTGTCTAAAGCAAAACAAGTAAGTTATTTGCATGATATTTGACACTCTATATAGATAAGTGATAAAAAGGATTTAGGTCGAAAAATCTGCTAATAATCTATCTAGTTTTGTTTTTTGAAGTAGCATAATTAAATTTTTTCTCTTTTGATTATCTCGATCGAAAATAAACGAAACATTGAGTATTTACTATTTCGTGATCACACTTACTTTATCCAATATCCAAACGCAATGCTCAATTAACTAGCTATAAGCTAATCTATACTTATTTCGATAGTGTTTATTGAATTGCGTGTTCCGTACTAATGTAGCTGTTTCCTCCCATTGTTAGAGAACAGTGGGGGAGCATAAGTCATAGTTAATTAGGCGTAGAACGCAGGTAGGCCGGAGACGGCGGCCGGTTTTCCGGCCATCGGGCCTGATTTGTGCGAGAATTTCAATTAATTCCTGCCATAGATTGTAGTAACGATGCCCGGACTGGTGCTGACCTAAATTTGATATACTATTTAAGTTAGGTTCAATACTGTTTGAGATATCAGGGCCTTACGGCTAACACTTAACACGCGTTCGAATTAGCGCTGAAACAGCGCATTTCAGAAAATCACGCGAACGTGAGCCTTAACGCGCCGTTCGCGGTCGCGCAAATTTTCTCATCACCTAAACAGAATCGCTTAAAACAGGTAGCTGTTAAGCCCCTGGACTCAAATCATAAAGCTAAATATACCTAAGTACAATTTTGATTAGAAGGTTAGGAGGTGCTTGAATGAAGCGTGTTAAAAAGTCTATAGTCTGTATATCTACGCAGCTAGATTTGATTTCAAATGTTATTCTTTTTATGCTGTTATTATTCTTCTGGAAAAAAGTAGGCTTTTTTTCAGCACACAGCGTATAAATGAGCAAGTTTAAACAAAAATGGAGAACATCTCTTTTATCAACCCTGTACTGTAAAGCCAAAGCCAAATGAACCAAACAAAACCGACGCGAAATAAATCCGAATAAATTGGCCGATGTAAAAATCACAGGAAAGTTCATAAAAGCTATTTATTTTCCCAGCGAAATTGCGCACGTGAAAAGGATTTAACCATTCCTGCCTTATTGGTGTTTACCTATAATCTGGTTGGGTGTTCTCCCTTCATGGATGATTTACGACGCTTATATAGGTTCGACTCGGGAGGGGTTTGGTCAAAGACCGAATATAGTTTTGGTTCCTTTTAGTACGTCTTTACCAATAATGTCTCAAAGACCACACATGAGACTTATATACCATGGTTCAGGTTATTGTCGTATAAGAAGATACGAGGTAAAGACAGACACGCACTAAAAAAGGTTTTAATTTATCATCAAATAAACTTTTTATTTTAAACAAGTATCCGAATTAAAAACGAAGCTTAAAACACCATAATGGTTTGTGTTTTGGCGCTATTAAGAAAAGAGGATTTTGCATCATTGTATTATTTTTCTAAAATCGCTAATTTTCGTTAGTGTTCGTGAACAAGCTCGAGTTTGGGAAAGTGATATGCCTATCCATGTTGTTTCCAAAACTCTATAGCAGTCTCTAGTAAAATCCCCTACAATATACTAGAACATGACTTGGAATTGACCGCAACTTAATTTGCTTGACTTTGACTTGACTGTGACTATGACTTGTTTGACGATATTTTTGAAAATACTTCAATACTTGACACTGGCAAATTTCCAAAACGTGCGATGCCAAAATCCTCTCAAGAGGAAATAAATATTACACCATGTGTGAGTTATGAGCGTTGTGTGACCTAACCGTACTATCACAGAATAAGTGCTATTGCGGCCCCACCTTCTGGGAATAGAGCAGCAAAATGATTGATCGAAACTTTGTCTTTATCAGGGCGTCGTCAGCCGACTCGTCGAGAACAGACGGTGCCTCAGACAACGAGGAGAAATTAGCTCCGTTCAGGGAGAAGGTCCAAGCTGCAGTGGGCTCGCTTATTGACGACTGCCTTAGCACTGAGCCCGATCAGGGCAAGGGAAGGAAAAAGACTGTACAGGTGACGTATCTACCAATTTAGACAATATAACCTAACTTGAATGTATATGATGCATGTCATTTACGAAAAATTATAAATAATTACTACTGTTTTTTTTTTTTAATTTATTAACAAAATCTATGAAGCTTGTTACCTTAATATAACTTTTTTACAAATTCAATGCTAGTTTGAATGCATAAATACTTTTTCCGACGTTTAGTTGCATACATTTGAATACCCGTCGGTACTTATTTTGGTTTGTTTATCTCCACCTTTATTTTTATTTGTCAAAAGATAAAACTGTAGATTTATTTGAATTATTTTCACGATAAGAAACGAAAAATATTCAGAGAAAATGCTGACTGAATTTTTAACACGGGTCTTGATAGCAATTTAAAAGCAGATGGAATATAAACTGACATTGAATTGAAATTTATTCAGGCAATAATTGTTATTTTAGATATCTATCTTCGAGCTAATTTATCAGAGATTGTTGATTTTGAAAATAGTTTCAAAGTGATTAATGTCTATTCGAATTGATTTATAGCTGGATAAATATAAACTTTGTATTGCTGTTTTCACAAATATTTTGCGGAGCGTGGCGTTTAGACAGATATTCAACATTGCGATTGATCAAAGGTCATTAACATCTTTAAACTAAATTCGATTCTTTAAATTTACTACCCAAAAAAATTCCTATTAAAACTTGATGTATAATTTTTACATAGTTGTCAAAATAATGGAAAATGTTAAAATGCTTGTGATTTGATGATAAATATACACTAAGATAAACTATAGATTCAACACCGCCGTGCCAAAAATGGCAACAAAATTTTGTGCTTTATGGGCGGAAAGCACACCATTACTCACAGTTGCGCATTTGAGAAATAAGTCGCAACAGTTAATGACGTTGATGTAAAATCAAAATACAACCGGTAAATGGTCGTTTGAAAATTTAAAATTGATCCACAATTTTAGTTCTGCTTTATTGGTTATGTTGAATCTATCATTTTGTATATCATTGCATATATAAAATAAGCTGAATATTTTATTTTCAGGAAGTATTTCAGGAACACATCACTCATCTTAGGATATGCGTAGAACATAATAATTTGTATAAAGTTACTGTTAAGCAAATCGAAGAAACAGCTAAGATTATTTTAAGTAATGCTAAGGAAAATTACGAAAACCGAACACGACACCCACCCGTACTAATTTACGGACCCGATGCTTCAGGAAAAAGCACTCTATTGACGCATCTATACTTCAAATGTAAGGAAATATTCCCAAAGCCAGTGCTTAGAGTAATAAGATTCTCTGCCGCCACGCCAAGATCGGCCTACAATCTGGAGCTGCTCCGAGTGATGTGCCAACAGATATCCATAATCCTGAACATTCCAGAAGGTTACCTACCAAAAGACGCAAGTTTTGACCCTTTATACATAAACAACTGGTTCCAAAGCCTACTAAAAAGATGTGAAGACATGGAGAACGAAACCTTGTTGATATTCATAGACAATGTTCATAGAGTGAATCCATTGGAATGTGATATTGTGACGGGGCTTTCTTGGCTGCCTATGTCTTTACCGAGAAACGTTTTCTTAGTGTGTACGACAGCAGTGCCTTTAGAACAGCTGCAATTAACTCCAGCGCAGAAGGAAAAATTCAAAATTCAGAACTGTTACTACTTATTAGATGCGATTGAAGAATCTGCAGAAAATAAGAGTCATGGAGATTACATTGATAGTGCCTTCGATAATCTAGAAGTCGTCTTCGGCGCGAAAGCGTTTAGCAAATTGGCAAGTACGTGGTTTTTAGTCTTTCTAAGTATAATCTCAACTTAGGTCTTAGACAAATGGCGTGACGGTTTTTCGACTTTAATCGAGATTGATTTATTTTCAATTGCCTCTATAGCCATACCTCCTTAAAACGGCAGAGGCTACCGGACATGTGTGTTTGATTTGTTAACCATTTTTTATAATTTCGTGGTATGATGCATAAAAAATTGGCTCATACCATAGACCAGAGCAACATCATCAAGTACTCACCACAATAGCTCAGATTTTCTCAATCCTATACTGTACAATAGTTTCGTATTCCCTTTCACACATATTCCACTAATGTATTTTATATTAAACTAGCGACCCGCCCGCCCGGCTTCGCACGGGTGTAATTTACGTGCGAAGCCGGGCGGGTCGCTAGTTATATATATAAACCTTCCTTGAAAATGTTTATAACTGATGTTGAAAACTTCATCAAAATCCGTTGCGTGGTTTAGGAGGAGTTAGCGGCCATACAGGCATACAGACAGACAGACGCGGAAAGCGACTTCAATTATACTATGTAGAGATAGAAAAGAGATAGAGAAGATATGGGGTTTCCTTGATTTTGGCTTAATTTTCAAACTTCTGAGAGACATTTAGAGAGGCCCAAAAGTTTTAAAATTAAAATAAGTGAAATTACCTCCTTTCGGCTTAGTATCACAATTTCGTATGACCCTGTATATTACACTAGTATTTTTTTTACTCTGGTCTACCGTCTCTCTACGTTGTCCAATTAGTCACAAAAACCTCGTGAACTAAAGCCACCAGCCTCGTAGAAAATCATTAACCACAAAAGTTGTGTAACAAACGTTACTTACTTCATATCGTTAATCCCGACAAAGTTGTATTGAAACAGCGAGCGAGCTTGTTAACCTCAATTACCACTAGAAACTTGAAGATCGTCGCTCAGTTGTTTTCTATTGTTTGCAGGCTACATTACTTGCTCGGAGTTCGGTCTGACCGAACTAGAACTGCTGGAACTTCTGATGCCTACGAGCAACAGTGACGCGGTTATAACGCTCAAGGACGCCAACTTTAACTTTTCTACCCTGTGTGTCGCCAAATATATGATGAGTACGTGTTACATGGAATTGTTTTATAACTTGTGTTTCGTGTTGCTTTGATATTTGAGAAGCTGATGACTGTTTGGGAGTATTATCGTGAAAGAAAAGGTTTATTATTGTTTCTTTAACTATTAATTGGGTGTTTGTGTTGTTAGATATACGAGATGTATATGTATATAGACTATTATAATATGCTATATTATGTTGCTGTTTTATAAGCAGTTTGTGTGACATTTTTTTTTTATTCTAGAGCCTCTAATATCAGAGAATGTTGTCTCTGGCCGGAGTACATGGGGATGGCACGCAGCCGGCGCAGGCGCACGAGCGAGACGGAGATATGTGCGAGTGCAAAGCGCACTGAGGGATGCTCACTCAGACCTCGCTGCCTTACACTTTGCCAACTTTCTCAACGATGGCGATGACACTGATAACTCTGATGCTCAAGAACTTGGTATGATTGTCAACTTGTATGTTTTCTGATGTAGATAAAGCTATTTAAAATAATAATCTGCACGGAGAGATGTTCTGCTGATGTTCTGCTCTGAGATAATGCCCTGCACCTTTGAATTTGAGCTGACGACATATCGACTCTTAAGGCCAGAGTTAATAAGTACCTTATAGGTGTGTGCTTTGAGTGAATGTCTTCAACTCAAATTCAAGTTTTGCCTCTGCGCGAAAATGTGACAAAAATATGCTATCTAACAACTATCGACGGAAACAGTATCGATATTATACGCACGAATCGGAACCCGTCTCAGAACTAAATTACGGAAGCGACATATGCTAAAAATTTCAAATTTACGCAAGAACTATTTTAATTTTAAATAAAACGAATTTACATTAAATTACATTATACAAATGGCCATTAGAATATGTGTAAATAAATTGTTATAAACTTCCAGACGCGGAGAAAAAACTTAAAACGTGTTTTAGAAAGCCTGTTTTTGCCGAATTATTCTACCGAGAATAGTTTCACCAATCATGTTTCCAAAATTACAGTTAGTTTATTTGTATACTTTAACTATTTATAACCATATAAATTTGTTGCTGTTTGCCATAACCACTTAAATTGATGCAACGCTCAAGCTCACAACATATAAACTCTTAAAGACACTTCGATTAAAGATTTCAGGAAACAAGGTTGGCCGCAAGGCATTCCATGCCCCATTGGCAGCTTTTCACCAAGTTATTTCTCCAGGTTGTGCACCAGATGATGACGACGCGCTCCTAGACTCGACCCCGTTCCACTCTGCAAGTAGAACCGCGGCCGCCTTCACTCAGCGACACGTGGAAGAGTCTTGGCTTCATCTCCTGCTGGCTGGAGACTTCTCCAAGCTGAAGGACCTTACTGTTTGCAACTTTGACTTCTTGCTCGCTGCTGTGAGTATGCTTGTTATCTTCCTGGGGGATAATTATTATAAGAACCGTCTTTTCGACAAAATTGCATGTACTAAGTACCAATTTATGGAGTGGAGACCACGAACCGGAAGACTCAGCATAGGGAGAGGCCTCCCACTAGATGGACCGACGACATTGTGAGAGTCACGGGCATCCAGTGGATGCAAAAGGTGGGCTGTCGTTCAGTGTGGAGGTTAAAGGGGGAAGCCTATGTTCAGCAGTGGACGTCTTCTGACTGATGATGATGATGATAATGACAAATTTATACTTACAACAACAATTGTATGTGGGACACATACTTACGTAGCCTTTAATAGAAAATTCGGCACGGTCTACATTTTCAAGGACTCAAAGAAAGATTGGACTGTCTAGGAAGGATCAGCACACCACGTTTATAGTTTTGCGTCTTAGAAAGAGTTTCCAGTTGAAAATTGTGTTATCACGGCTATGGTACAAGTGCTTTGAGCAGTTTGTTATTATTTATACGTAACTACTTAGTTTTGCCGAAACGATCGTTTCCATAACTAGTTTGTTCTACCTGTTAAAACTTGCCTGCCCGAAAACTTCCTCTAATATCAGCACACAGACGTAAGTAATAGCGTAATAGCGCAGTTACCCGTCATTACCGCCCCTATCGCGCAGTTGGCCAACTCGCATTATACCCTAACTTCGAACACCTTTGCCTAAACGTACCTCGAGCTGTTTGAACGTTCATTGGCGCCCAACTCCCCGGTTTTGCAGAGTTAGGCCATTAGACTACAAAACAAAGAGGTCTAATCTCGATTGAATTAATCGGGAACTTTAATGAATTTAGAGATGCGCGTATTTAATGGATGAACTTTTATAACATTATTTCGTATGCTGTTTCTTTTGTTGCGCTCATAGCATAGCTGGATGTAGACTAAAGCGTATACTGGGTTACACGAAAAGAGTGAACTAAACTGAAAGGGGTACACAATCCTCATCATTATGATCAACTTTTACTATGGTAGTAACTCTAAGTATGGTAGTAAATCGCAACAACTGACATTTTTTTCGCGATGTCAGGGTTGGTCCCATAGTAAAAGTTGTTCATAATAATGGGTACTATGGACCCCTTTTGGATTAGAACACCCTTTCCTCGTAACCCTGTATAGTAGCTCTATAAAAACGTTTTCAATAGATCAGAGATGCTAAGCAACGAAGAAATAGGCCGAGTATGTGTTATATTAGTCGTGAATATATTATCTGTTACAGCCAAAGTAATTAATCCAGATATTATTTATAATATCCAGCCATTATATATAATAACTACCCCTATTTAGATAGAATGATTAATGAAACAGAATTCAACACATTAACTAGCAATTTTACATAATTATCTAACTAGGTTTGGATAAATTAATAAAATGTCAATAAACGTTAGTTTATTTTATAATTTAGAGGTCCTGTCATCTCATTAATATCTAATATGAATAATATCTAGATAAAATAAACTATTTATCACTTTAACTCCACTAGTCATTATGCATAATGTCTAACCATAATGTATAGTCGCTAATTTATCACTTTGATTGTAACATATCTACAACTAAGTGCTACTGGATATCGGGTGCCAGCTGCACGATAAACTGAAAATCACGGTTGTTTGGAGAACAACGTTAAACTTTCGAGTGACCTAAAAAGATCTGCTACTAGATTTGGTCACCCAGCTTAAGTATACGAATTTACTGCAAAAACACATAAAAATTTGACGTTTTTAAATCGAATTTTATTACTAGAAAAAGTTCGGATCCTAGCAAAGGTTGAAATAATTTCTAGATCCTACCTATATTAAGCATCGAAACAAAGTTATCCAATTGAAAAAATAATCGACATACTTAACATAAAAATTCAATCTAACGTTCGAGTACATAGTGCAATGGAATTGAAATGCGATACAAACTAAGCTCAGCTGGCATTCATGCTGCACTGGTCTAGAGCTTAATTGGAGCTTAAGTTTCCTATCTGTTGAAAATAGTGTAAACATACAATCTTATTGGAAAGAAGTGAAGACTCGTGTAGAGAACAAAAGAGAACGATGCAGGGGACAAGGGCTTAAATAATTATCATATTATGTACTTACTCTATAATACTCTAGCTGCACGACATATTTACTTTAAAGAGTTTTAAGCTCTATCAACTTGTAACAAGCATGCGTGCCTATGTTTTTATCAGCCTTTTTTAAAAGTCACTTATAAAAGCCTAGAAAATCCTGAAAATTTTCTTGAACTGAATCGTGTTTATATTTCCTACAATTCCTACACTACCTACAATAACGGTCCTCGGTCAAACATAAGCCTATACAATAACAATAAAATTAAAAAATTGTGTAGGCCGTAGGTGGTAAAAACTATCAGACAAGCGTCACCGTCGTCTATGGATATTTAACACCAGAGGCAAAAAAATTGTTGCTTGGAGCCAGTGGGCTTGAGCATTTGGATTATCTTGTGACCTTCAACGGTCTATGGCAGGGGTGTCCAACATACGGCCCACGGGCCACAATGCGGCCCGCTAAGGTTTCTTATTCGGCCCGCGAACGAGGCAAAATTTGGGTTACTATTGTATCGTCGTTCTTAAAAAATTACGTCGATCGATCCCATACAACTTTTTTAGTCATAAAATATGAAAGACAAAATAATTATGTAGGTTTATTCCGCCAAATAGTTATAATAATATCCTATCTACCATTTTACTTATATTAGCCTTGCTTTGCTCAGCTACGAAGCATCTCTTTTGGCCCACCAAAGATACAAAGTTAATAAATCTGGCCCCCCACAAAATTATGTTGGACGCCCTTGGTCTATGGGCAGTCTAACTTTGTTAGTATTAGCTTTGATTAGTTATTAAAGGCACTTTACCTTGTTTAAAAAAAAGTTGCCGATCCATAAAATCATCTCAGTTCTTGGTTATTTATACACCATATAAAAACCTAGATCATTCCTCACTATATAAACTACCAACACATGTGAATAGACCTGTGAAAAATATTAGTTTCTTAAATTTTGTGGAGTTTTATGCTGTGAATATCAAATAGCAGTTTGGTCGCCTAGCAATAAAGTAGATCTTGCAGATATTTGTTAAAAATTTAGGCTTGAATTATGTATGAAGAGTAAGCAGCGTCTGGAGATTAAAGTGTGCTTGAGGCACTTCTAAAAAGTTTTTAACTCTAAGCAAGGTTCACCCCTAGGGGTTCTGTCACTAGCTCAAGCATTGTGGTTTTTGATATATCAGTATAATTATAGTACCTAATTAAAGTAGGTACTGTAATAGTTTTACAGACACAATTATTTATACTATATACAAACTGAATTTCGTGACGTTTATGGTTATTGTGAATGTAAAAAAAAGTTCATCATACTCAAAATTTATGTAAGAAAAAGTCAATACAAGTATAAATTAAATTGATTTTTAATAAGCCCTGATAAATGAGCTGATAGTCGTAAATCGGCTGAACAGATTTTCTTGAATCATAGCTAAAAATATTCTCGATCAAGACACCTTTCAAACAAACAAAAAAAAAACTACAATACGGTTTAGCCCTTTGGCACCTACGATATCACAGACAGACACACCGATACACAGACACACGTTAAACTTATAACAGCCTTTTTTATACGTCGTGGGTAACAAATAAGACGCTAAAATCGGTTCACAATTAATGGAAATATTATTACTGTCTTTAGATCTTCAACGGTCTATGAGCAGTCTAACCGTTTTTGTCACAGAAACTCTTTTCTGTGGTTTTTATAGTGTTCGTGCTAGTTCGTATTTTGTTTAGTTAATAACAGCAAATACCAGATTTAAAACGAGTAACATAATCATAATTACTGAAAACCCAAAGAGAGAATATTATCCTCATTAAAATTTATAATTTGTCCGACAGGTACAAACAGTAACCATATCATACCTCCGATGCATCCTCGAACACGTGCGATGCTACATCCTCGACCGGGACGTGGAGCTAGTATACGGAGCAGTGAGGAAAGCCAGCGACATCCTCACGAGAGATCCTATGCAACTGGGTGCTCAGGTACGTACTAAAAGCTACATTTACCACAGAAAAGAGAAGTAAATAGAACGGAAATCAGAAGGTAAATCTGTTACCGGGCATTATGAGGGAACCTTGATTGAACATTCTTATTTCAACGCGTCGAACTTCGCATCACAGTTGCTAACTGATTTCGAATGACTGACGTTTCGTTTATATGAGTGCAACTGGCTACAAAAAATCTTACAAAAATGCCTTGACAGCCGTTCTAATTTAACCTTTTTTTTCCCTTTTCTGTGATATTTACACAAACACAGGTTTTGTTTATACCATTCACCCGTCAAAAGATCGTTGCCACTTGAAATAGGTTCGTTGTAGAGTTGATAATTGGGCGTGCAAATGTCCATTGTATAGAATTTGGTTGATAAAGAAGAAATAGTAGAGTGTTGACTGACATACAGTTTCTTCATGTAACAGCCAAAGTAACGTCTTAAAGTAAAAGTTACGATTAAAATGGTTTCTTCACAGTTTTAATTATAAAGGCAGAATCTTCACTTTGACATTTGAAAATGGAAAAAAGGAAGAAAGACCGGCAAATAAATAATCCAAGAAAAATCCACAATGTAAGGTGGTAGCATGCCGACTTTCTACTTGTCCTTTGGTAGAAAGGGGATGGCAGGATAAGGATGCGAAGCTCCCAAGCACGTTTTCTGAAATTAATCCTGGAGAAAATTGACAGATTCGCACCTTGATCCAGACTATGAAATTTCTTAGCCACTAAATCAATTAAGAAATGCCCAATATGCATCGTGAGAATAGGTTATCAGATATGTTCTGGAAAAAAAACATGATAACTGCAAAGCCCGATTACAATTTAAAGATTACCTAAAAACATGAAAGTACTTCAAAATACCAAAGCCAAGCAAACTGTACCTAGTTACCTACTACAAAATACCATTTCACAATTCACCTAAATCAATATTACCAGGCGTTTGTCAGAAGTCTATTATTTTTGATCCACCAACGTCAGCAGGACGTAAACCCTTTAACGAGTTTCAATAAACCTCTGTTGGCCCAACTCCGGAATTTCCTATATTGGCTTACACGAAGTATCGAAATACGCTTCGTACCAGAGGTGTTGATTAATAAAGTTTCAGAAATGTTTCGCCATTGATGAGCTGTTGACGTTTATAATCTAATTTAAAATTTAACCAATAATTAGTTGGAATAAGTTAGTTAAACCCTTGAAATACTGTGAAGTTAACATGATAACTAACTGCGATATTTAATTACTACTGGCGTTAGTAGCAATCTAATAGAAGGGGTGGGGTTAATTTGTTGTATTAGTTTAGACTGTGTATACTTGTAAACATTTTGTTTTTGTTTTTCAATTTAACATATTTTTTTCTTTAGTGTAAAATCAACTTTTATTGGTCTAAGTTTTTTTCTTTTTCTTTTTTTTATGCCATAAGTAGCAACTAAGCAAACGGGCTGCCCGGTGGTAAACAGTCACAGTCGCTTATATATGGATACCTGTATCACCAAAGGCAACACAAATAGGTACGTTGTTTTTTCGCCTTTTGTAGAGCCCCATGTGGTAGCTTCTAAAAAATACCGCAGTATAACTCATACCAATTTTTTAACTATTCAGATTATTTTGTTTATTTTCTGCTGGTTGTTTGCGTAAATATTTTAAATAGGGTTTAATAAAGATCAATGTACACAGTACCTAATTAGAATTGTAGCCAATTATTGACTGATAAACATCGGTGGTAATTGGATATCCATTTAAGAAATGCGATAAAATACGAAATCAATTAAAATTAATAACTATTATCGTGCCTGCCACCATGACTCATATTTTGTGTAATTATTTTAATTTCAAACTAACCAATACGTTTTCTAACTGAAGTTTATTTTACCACTAGTTATATTTGTTTTTAAATCTATATAGTCCATCAACAAGTTCATCCCAGTCAAATATTATTGGTGAAACATCACTAAACTTGTGTCAACGATTTTCAAATAAACGTTTCAGAACCCTAGACAAAAAATTATTATAATGCTGTGCCGTTACGACAAATTTTCAAATACTTTGAGTCATCATCATGATTTCAGCCATAGGAAATCCATCGATCTCCAAAAGGGCCGGTTGGAAGCGTTTAGTCCAAAACACCGGACAAAAAAAAATCATCTGTCTGAACATCAGACTACTGACTAAGGTCAAGTCTTTCACTTAACCGCAAATTCCGAAAGTAATAGTTTTTGATAAGCTTTTTTTTATTTTAATGTAGGAAAAAGGCATAATGTTTATATTTTCTCCAGATTATCGCGTGGCTTAGACCGGCAGTGGCGCGGCGTGGTGTGTTGGCTACACTGGTGACAGCTGCGATGGCGTGGTGTGATGGCTATGACAAACCCTTGCTTGTACCGCTTAATGGATGGTAAGACACCTTAAACTGTTTACATTAACCATAATGTGTTTGTTCTTTAAATACAAGCTATACGTTTGATAGCTCAGTAAAACGAGGATGGTAGGTAAACCCGCTTATCCTAGATCCAAACTAAAATTATTAATCGAATTTTCTAGACTGAAAGAAGCTTTGGTTTTTTCTTTATAAAATTATTAGCAGACGACGTAAAAAATTGTAGAATATTGGGTAGACTTGCATGTGTGGGTTTGTATGTGCATTGCAGACCGTGCATTTCGACTATGGGAGTTTAATCCTCATTTAGCCATGTTATAGTACCTTATACCTATTATGCCCTTTCACAATGAGGGCGCCACTCCTGTGCCTTAAATCTAAATAGTTCAGACTAGTTCAACAGTAATTAAAGAATCGCTTTAAATGTAAAAGCTCGTCTAACTTTCCCGGAAATAGGTGCGACTAATGTTCAGTGACTCTTCTTGCTCAGTGTAATGTGAATGTGCAGTAGACGAGAGAATCCTATGGAAGCGAAACTCAGCGGAGTGTTAACGGGATCTTTGAAAAGCATCCACCTTTATTCCACTGAGAGATGGAACTAAATAATCATAATAAAAACTTCGCTGTTTTGTACTGAAGTTATGCAGATGGTGAAGTTTATTTGCAGAAAAGAAACCGATATGTTTGTTTATTTTTTACTGAGTTTTACCTGCGGCTCAACTGAGCAGTTCATAAGTGTTTATATTATAATTATACAGGGATAGCGTATTTTTCTGTCAATGACATTATTTTTTTCAGTATTGTAGGTATCATGCCAAAGATAACGTCCTAAACAGTACTAAAATTGTTTATAATTTGAAGTGTTATTCCATACTTAATAATTGTTTACTTATGTAATAATAAAAATAAACAAAACACAAACAACAATGTTACAAATCAAAAAAAAAATGCATAACAAATTATTAAAAAAAAAAATATAAAAATTACTCTTCAATCGCCTGTAAAGGTTTAGTTACTTGTAGGTAGCAAGAATTATAGATTCGTCACCAACGTTTAGTTTGGTTACAAAGACAGCTCAAAAATTTGGAGGCGACAAGAGGGGTGTAACTTAGTTGATAGAGCGCGCGGGACATAGATCAGGTTCGAATCCTGCCGTTCGTCAAATTTTTGAATTGTCTATGACGTTTTAAATAGGTACACACATATTGTGTAATGAGCGATAGTGGCCGAGCGGTAACATGTGCGCTTTACAATCTGGCGGAACTCAGTTCGATCCTCGGCCCTGCATCAATGATTTATTTGGTACCTAAATAAATTATGTGCAGTTTCAATGCCATCGCTCAAAAACGGTGAAGGAAAAACATCGTGAAGCGACCGCTATGTTCGGTATGAGCTAGCATGGTGGATTAGGCCCCATTCTCTTTCTCTCTCTCTCTCTCTGAGAGACAGCCGGAGTCCCAGCAGTGGGAACATGTTAACCTAAAATGGTGAGGTACACACAACGTTACATCATTAATATTGGTATTAAAAAGCAAAATAAAGTTGAGTGTCAGTCTACCCAAAGTCTACAGTCAAAACCACAAAATAAACTGTAGTAAAAATTATAGCATGTTCGTTTACCATTACTAAGTATGTGAACTTTAGGTTCATGGAAACCGTTTTTATGCACCTTTAAAAATATTTATTCACTCACCATAAAATACAACATTGAATATAAAAAGCATTGGATAAAAATTCAGCAGTGAATAAAATCTTTTATTTGCGTATTCGCGTTACTTCTTCCATTTTCACATATCAGCGTTTATTTTCTTATGTCTCTCTAAAAGTCTGTCACAAGCCATATTCTGGTGAGGAAAAATAACAAGTCACAAATGTGTCTAGAATTTTAATGTTCTCACCTATTTTTGTATGCAGATGCTAATGTTTGTAAGAGGGGTAGGAATGTTTGGAGAATTCTGTGTGTAGGTAAATAGAAGTCATTTTTAACCTACTTCAAAAAAGAGGAGTTAATTTGACTGTAGATTTTTTTTATGTTTGTTACGCGATTCCTTCGCCAATTTAGAATCGTTTTTGATGATTCTTTTTTATTTATACTTACTTTCTTAGATTACTACGCAGGATGAAATACCTATATGTTCATTTAATTTCCAAAATGGTGATTTCCTATTTTTACCCGACTGCCCAGAAGTAGGGTAAGGTTTTTCGGCTGTTTGTTAGTTCCTAAACAGCTTGACTGATTAAAGTGCAAAGTGTTATGATGTGTTAGTGTGTGTTATTGTTGATAGCCCCGTTGGTCCAGTTGGTAGTGATACTGCCTTCTGCGCTTGGGACCGTGGGTTCGATTCCCACCTCGGACAAACATTCATGTGATAAACGGTTGTGTTTGTTCTATATCTGGGTGTTAATATATATTTAAGTATGTATTTAAAATTATATATATGTGTATATCAGTCTCTGGCTGCCTTAGTTTGGGGTCAGATAATCGTGTATGCAAAAAGTCCCGAATATTTATATTTATTAATTTATTTATATAAAACCGACTTCAAAAAAGGTGAGAGGTTCTCAATTCGATGCGTATTTTTTTAATATTTTTCATGTCCGTAATGTCATGGGTTAAATTAAGTAAATTATTTTAAATTCTATTTTAAATTGATTCATTACAATTGATAGACAACGCACAGCCTAGGCCCCTAAGGCTGGCTAAGTTTTCTAAATAACGAAAGTGAGGACTAACGAAGGATTTTTTAATAGTCATACCCCACAGGAACTCCTGCGGGATGGAATAGGGAATGAAAGTTTTTATGGAAGTTCGTCATTTTTGAAGTCAGAAACGTAAAAGTTGCTACTTAGATTCGTGTTTATAAGTAAAACTTTGTTGTATCGTTTTTACGGTTCCGTTACCAAAGGTCCTCCGCATACGAAGACACGAGCGTTTAGCTAGTATTATCATGAACATTTGATGAAGTCACAAACTTTTTTTAAATAAATAATAGCCTTGCGTTTGACCACCATCTCATCTGAAATTAAGAGGGCATACCACGGCCAAGAAATTTTATGAATAGGTATTTAGCAAATCTATTGCTGTCCCCTGACCTCAAGCCTCTCCCAGTAGAACGCAATAGGGACAACTGCAGCTCGGATCGATTATACCTACAAAAATTAGACAAAATCATCGTCTCGTATTTTTCTGTTTCCTCATTCAAAACTAAGCCGATTTGAAATGGACGAAATGAAATGTGAAAAAGATTGAACTATGCTTCTATCATTTATTTTTGTTTTATAAACTCGTCAAATTAGTTTGATAGCAACATGGCGGTAGAAAAATCTATTTTAGGGATATTTAAAGGCTCATATTTCTTATAGTAGTTAACTTATAAGAAAAAATAATTGATAGAAGCATGACAATGGGGGAGATAAATTTTATTTAAAAAAATTACTGTTCTAGCGGTATTATCCAGAGATGAAACACGAGAATACGTTTGTATGGACAAAACGCTGCCCGTGTGCCCACTTAAGGGACGATGCGGTCTACGTTAGAGGACACTTGCCTAAAAGACACCGATTCACTCGTGATTTGAAGACACCCAGATTGTAACCATCGGGGAACTATTCAGGCAGCGCATTCCACAGCTCCAAACATTGTCACTTGCTTCATTAGTTTTACTAACTATAATTAAATGTATAATTACGTTAATTATGTCACAAGAATAATGAAATAAATTTATCCACCCGTGTATTTTGCTAACAAACTTGCTAATTTACTTTGAAAATAATATTGACTCATAAATCAGCATCTTTACCTACTTAGGCTACTTTACCGATTTTCAAAGATCAAACGTTATAGCCACATTTAACGAAACACCGCAAAAAGGCGTTAATTAATTCTAAGCACGTGTTGGAACGGGCAAAGATCAATACTTGTAATTCCGCTGTACTATATTATTCAATTAGAGAAACGCCCTCAATGGGGTACTTTTGTGAATTGGCTTGCCGTAGCACCTGCGGACGAAACAAGGGAATAAAATGTTACGACATTGTTTCTCCTGCTCTTTTTGTAGTTGTAACATTGTATAGCTAATTTGCTACCTATTGTTGCAAAATTGGTGCTTTTTGCTACCTATTGTTGCAAAAATTGTGCTTTTTGCTAACTAGATCGCACCGTGCCTAATTAGAAAGAATAAAAAACATTTGTTTTGTGCATAAAACATACTACTCCGTCAACATTAAAAAACAGAAAAATAGGATTAAAGAAAAAATATTACTGCAAGCTCCGTCGACTATACTTGTAACACCAGAGGCATTACAGATACGTTGCCGACCCTTGAGGACTCTTATTAACTCGTGTTAGACCCCTCTCACATTTTTTTGCACGAAAAATCAACTAAAACAAGGTTTTTGGCTTTCCAATTGTATTAATGAGAAAGATCTATAGAAAATTAAATTTCGGTAATAAATAGGTGTGTATTATTCAAAGTTACGATTGATTGATTGATTTATTACCTCCAATTTAAAAATAGTTTTTCGGAAAACTCTCGGAGGGAAAGTTTTAGAATGGATTTCGGTAAATTACTGGCTTAAAATAAACAATATTAATAGTTACTTGTTTAATATTCGTCTTGAAAATTACGGCTTTATATAAATGTTTCATGCCAGAAAATCCAGATACCTAAAATTTTACGATTCATTTTGTAATACGGCTTGGACACGGGAGATTTGCGGTTTAGAATTCAAACGTAATAACCACAGAGCTATTATTGCTATTTAAGCGACACACATAATATCAGTAGGTATCTTTGATTGGATCGTGTTACTTTGCGGAAATTCATCTTCAAAACTATTCGAAAAACGAGAGTATTTCAGCTTTAACTAGCTAAGGTACGTTTCACATTATGTCGGGAAATTCAAATTTCATACAGTTTATTTGCCCAGGGTAATTATTGTAAATGACACGGTGTTTGCGTTAATCGTTGGGTGTTCTTTACATTATCTTGTACAACTATTTATCATTACGCACCATATTACTTACATTTGTCAATAAACCAATTAACAGCAAAAATTGTTCATCGAGAAATGTAAGTAATAATTTTCATTAAATATTGATATATTTACATGACTTTGTAAAGGGTAATAATCAATTTGCGCCAGCACTATGATCGTTTACAATATATACCCTGTATACAATATAAACAAAAAAACTGTTTGAAAATTTAATTTCCCGCCATATGTGAAACGTGCCACCTTAAACAGGAAATACAGTTTTAAAGCTGGAAACAAACTATCGGGCGCGGCTGACGGACGCGACTGATAAGCACAGTCTTGGCACGTGGCTTCGGCTGACAAAAACATCCGACACACCAGATTTCTGTCAGACGTCCGAACGCTCAGGGTCAGCCCAAGGTTATGTCCACGACTTACTTCCGATAGTTTCCACAGCTCAGTGTACATTCATTGTCTAGATACCTTTATGTGGCGTCCGTCAGCCGCGTCCAATAATATGTTTCCAGCTTAAACATCTATTCTGTATGTTCTATTTTCTCCACTCAGGCTTCAGCCGCCAATAGCGTCGACGGTCCGCGTGGTCTCGGTAGCGGGCGCGACCCAGACCTCCGGAGTGAACCTGCTGCAGCTTGCGCCCTCAGGGCAACACTTGGTGCTGGCGCCGAAGTCCGGAGATCCGCAGCTTTGGCACGTCATGTCCAACTCTAAAGTACATACATTTAAAGGTCAGCTAAAATTTTTTTTAATTATAAATAGGTTTGCGCTTGGCCGCCAACTCGCCTGATGTTAAGCGATGATACGGCCTATGATGGAGCACGCTTGCCTAGAAGAAACCTATTCACTTTCGACTTGAAGACACCCAGATTGTAACTATTGGGGAACACCCACTCAGGCAGCGAAATATAATGCATAACTATAATACATATGTATTATAATTCTATTTATTGATATAAAATTAATTTAATGTTATCCATTCATTTAATTTTAGTCTTAATGCACAGATTGCTAAACAGTTACTGCGGTTTTAGTCTAACATTGGGTTAGAAATTCTTGAGATTAATCAAAAGCTATTTGTAATATATTCGATGGGAACTATCAAATGCCATACCGCTGACTCTTTAGAGGTAGGGTTATAAAAGTGTTGGTGGGCGTGGCAAGATTTTTACACGCAAATAAATATAAATACAATTATTTATTTTTAAAAAAGGTAGGTTTACAGGAAATAATTTAAAAAAACTTTAACAATAAAGTTTTAGTCGTCCGCCATATTGAATTTACTGTAACTTTATTTTATTTTTTGTATTATCACAAACCCTGTCATTTGTACCCATTGATACCCATATCATGGGGTGCGCAAAAAATAACTGGTCCGCCATCTTTAGGAGTCGACCATATTGGATATAGAATGACGTCACTTCGCTAACCATGCATTGTCATCCAAACTAAACGTGTTTGAATAATTTTACCTTAATCGGTTGGGGATAACTGTTTTAAAATTCAGTGCAAGTTAAAGTGCAAGATTTGATCCAAACTAACAAGGCAAGTTAAACAAAAGCTTGTAAAAATGCGACACGAGTACAAGACTTGTAAGTATCAATATCAATTGTTTATTTCATATTCGTGTTAATTGAATGCACCAATATCAATAATAACGTCCTCTACGTTATATCAACTTGTAATAAAGATCTTATGGCCCATGGACATCGAGTTACAATTCCTATAGAGTCACAATCTCTCAGTGAAAACAGTCACAAAACTTCCAAGCGTCATTATACATACATTGGATTTATTTAAACGCTATGTCGCTTGCATAGTGTTGAACGTTAGTTGTCCGCTATGTCATCGTAGCTCTGGCATCGCGCGGCGTTGTAGTCGGATCGCGGGTACCTTGTAACCAACCAAAAAAGTCTGCGAAATTTATAGCGTGCGCCGAGTTTTGGTTCGGATATTTTTGGCACGTTTGTGATTATATATATTATGTATCTAGATGCCCATGGACGACTATTAATAAAGGACAGCGTATTAAATAGCTTCTGCTTAACTTTGAAACATTATCAAACATTCGAAAGCGTTAACATCGCTTAAACATTCTACTATTAATTATAAGTTCTTAGCCAAAGCTAACATTAAATCCGAGTTTCCATAACTTGTTAAGTTCTGTACATTTGAGTCCGCAAAAAGGTCAACCTTCCCGCACCCACCGCCGCCGCTGCCGGTTGGAGTGAGTCAACAAAACACGAAACAAGGGTTCTGTATTTAAACACGTCATAACACATTTATCATTTAGGCGAAAGGAACTATAAATTTCACACTGATTATTATACTGGCATAGATTAGAAAGACAATGAAAAACAGAAAGAAAAAGAAAATTAAAGAGTAGAAAAAAGAAAACAAAGAGAAAAGTTTTTCGGCATTTTGCAGTTCGTTTTTAGGGTTCCGTAGTGCTACAAGAAACCCTTTTATGGATATAAAAAACTCTGATACTTTCTCATAGATATGATAAAAAGCACTATACTGTGCTTGGGTTAAACTACAGATTTGGGGGAAAATACAGAACTTGGGTGGATTACGGCCCTCTCTACGCTCATGCTACAAAAACAAGCAAAAACACTGTTCATTCATTCCCACTTATTCTATTTCATTTTGAAAAGCCATTCCTATACTTCATTTGTGTTCAAACGCAAAAATAACAACACTCTCTATAAAAACATCGCAAAAAAAGCCTGCATTTATCTACTAACAATAAGCTTTATTAATATTCGTATTTTTCTCAGCAAACCCTGCCATTTGAAATCCATATATACCATAACTAGCTGGACCCGCGACTTCGTCAGCGATTGCCTGCAGACTAATTATTCGCACTTGGGCACAGTTCCGTTTCTCTTATATTAAGCAACACTGTGGTCTGCGGTGAAGCACTCTTATCAAGAAAGGAGCTTTTTACTTTGGATTTGAAAACTTTCAGGTTGTATTTCTCAGAAGACAATAACTCAGGTAGGCAGTTCCTTCGCTGTTCGACCACTAAATGTTGAAGTGAAGTGCTTTGTGCGAGACTTTGGAATTTCGACAGTAAAATGGAGTCTTGTCACCGAGGTTCTCCTTGTTTGTTGGTGAAAGAAAGATGATATCAGAAGGATATTAAATTGTACAGTTGCATTGCACAGTCTCCGAAATGTATCCGGTAAAAGACAGATAGTTTAGACAAATATAGACTCAATACGGTGATGTTCTAGGTTAGCTAATTATTTACACCAAAAAACGCCTGCTTATACCTATAACCTTAACAAAATCCTAAAAATACATAAGAAACCAAGTAATATTTCTAGAAGACCAATAATAATTGAGTAAATAGTTCTGAAAAGAACTTAATTTAAATTAAATTCAATCCGAATTTATTTTAAATAAACCGGTCAAGTGCGTGTCGGGCTCGCGCACTGAGGGTTCCGTACCACCACAAAATACAATAAATAGTTGTCCGAGTAACCGAATTACCAGTTATTAAAACGCCTTCCAAAATTGTGGTAAGAAATTTGCTACGCAGTTTGCTACAGGCGCTCGAGTATAATAACTTGATAATGAACAGAAATTTTCATCGACTCGCACTTGTCCATTATTTATATTTGTTGTTATACTTTAGAGTGTGTACTATAACCATGTCAAGTTTGATACTTGTAAGTATTAGCGTTGTTATATCAGAGCTAATACAAAAATACGTTTGTTGTATCCCCCTTTCATTTTTACCTCTTTGACTTTTTTATTATTTGTTAGTCAATCCGCTGTAACATTACATATTCTGTGAAAATTTCAACTGGCTATCTGTTACGGTTCGAAGGATACAGCCGTTAATAGGTAGGACAGACAGACATACAGACAGACATACAGACGGACGGACGGACAAACGGACAGACGGACAGAGTAGGCTTAGTAACAGGGTCCCGCTTTTACCCTTTGGGTACGGAACCCTAAAAATGATGGCATTGAAAACTTGTTTCTTTTAAGTGATAGTCCATAGAGTAGGTATTTTCTTTCTTATGGATGTCTTCAGTGTGGTGTTACTGACTTTGACAATAGGCTACCTAAGTACCTACTCAACATACACTGCAAAGTGCGCTGCAAATCTATCGCCAGCTTAAGATGAGCCATACGTTCAAAGGTTCCTCTACATTCCGGAGGTCAAGTTATTTGGACATTTTACTGACAGTTGTGATGTCTGTAATTTCTGAACTACGAAATCGAAGACTTTGAAATTTTTACGGGATGTTTTTTAATGTACCTCCTTTCTAATAACAAAAATAATTAATGAAATCAGACTACGCGGTAATGAATTACAACTAAGTACACATTTTGACTTTCATCTGCTCGACCAATGCAAAATATCGGGATAAAAAGTACTTATCCTATAACCTACCTCGTAGTATGAACTAAAATTAAAGTTTAATTTGAACCATTGAGTAGTTTCGGCGTGATGCCTAGATACAGACAGACAAAAATGAAAAAAAACACAGTTTTGACTTCAGTATCGATTATACAGGCGAAGTAAGGGGAACACTCTCGAAGCCAAAAGAAGGTAATTGTACTCATCATTATGAACCACTTTTAGTATGGGACCAACCCTGAAATCGCGAGAAAAAAAAACAGATTGATCTAGGTCTTTCTCGAACATTCCAAATCGATTACAATAGTTTGTACTCATTTTAGAATTATATCGATCATTCCAAAATTTCTAGAACTTTCTCGAACATTATAGATAGAGTAGGTATTTCCTTTCTAAAGGATATCTTCAGATAGGCTATCTAAGTACCTACTCAACGTACACTACAAAGTGCGCTGCAAATCAATCGCTAGCTTAAGATGAGCCGTACGTTTAAAGGTTCCCGTACATTCCGGAGGTCAAGTTATTTGGACCTTATACTGAGGGTTGTGATGTCTGTAATTTCAGAACTACGAAATCGACGATCTTGAAATTTTTACGGGACGTTATTTAATATACCCCCTTTCTAACAAAAAAAGAATTACTGAAATCGGACTACTTGGTAATGAATTACAACTAAGTACACATTTTGACTTTCATCCCCTCTCCTAAGGGAACCATGCAAAATTTCGGGATAAAAAGTATTCTATAACCTACCTCGTAGTATGAACTCAAATTATGCTAAGTTTCATATGAATCCATTGAGTAGTTTCGGCGTGATGCGCAGCCCAGATACAGACAGACAGACAGACAGACAGACAGACAGACAGACAGACAAAAATTAAAAAAAATACAGTTTTTACTTCAGTATCGATTATAGAGTGCCGTCCAATTTTTTTTTTCAAAATATCTTCAATGTACAGAATTGGACCTGTTACAGTTTTATTATAAGTATAGATCTATACTAATATTATAAAGAGGAAAGATTTAATTGTTTGTTTGTTTGTTAGCATTGAATAGGCTCCGGAACTACTGAACCGATTTGAAAAATTCTTTCACTGTTGGGATGCTGCACTATCCCCGGTTGACATATGCTATATATCCCGGCTTCGCCCGTGCGAAGCAGGGGCGGCCTACTAGTGGTAGATAAGAATATTTTGTCCGTCATCTTGGGGCGTCCGCCATATTGTATTTATCATCTAAGGCCAAAGTGTTTGGGAAGAGAAATCCAACGCATCCAAACTCAACGGGGTTACGTTCCTATGGCCAACTTCTGTCTCCATCATCAGACCAGCTCGACGGTACCATGACATTGCATTATCACCGAACTTACATCATCATCATCGTCATCATCATCATCATTAGCCAGAAGACGTCCACTGCTGAACATAGGCCTCCCCCTTTAACCTCCACACTGAACGACAGCCTGCCTTTTGCATCCACTGGATGCCCGCGAACTTACATAAGTATGCCAAATTTCAGCTCAATCGGTTGAGGATAACTGGTCTAAAATTCAGTTGCAAGATTTATCAGACACATACGAACGTACATACTAACAAGGCAAGTTAAATAAAAGCTTGTAAAAATGACCCCTACGCCTAGAGGTTGCCCATCGTAGTCTACGCAATAACGTAGCGAGTGAATATTGTTTATCTTCATTTGTGCGTCACGTAAATATAATTAAGTTTATTACGCGGCGGGCCTCGTTTCTTTCGCAGACCTTTTTCTTACCCAAAAGACAAAGGTTATGTCAACAATGTAAATGGCGTGAATTAATTAAATAAAGACTAATTTATTATGCTTTTTATACTGAAATGTTTTGTCTAGACTACAGCTACAATGTTTGCAGGCTGTGATAATGAATAAATACCACCTGAGTTTTTTTCCAGTTGAAACCATACTTTATTTTTTTAGCTGTTTTTACACAGACTGAGTGTTTATGGTTTTAGGTTTTTATCCCACTTTGAATTTGTTTGAAAGCTTTGGTCCAGGAATCTTCCAAAATATCCAGCGCTAGTCCAGAATATGATGTGCCTGCCAAAGGGCACCAATATTTACTTAAGAACGTCTTCTTACATCACATTCCAGAAGACTGTTCGCACCCTTTTCCTACAATACACACCGTGCCTTTGTCTTTCCTATATTTGGATGGGTGATCTATGTCTCAAATCTTACCACAAACTAGGAAGCCTTTTTTGGCTCTTACGACAGGCAGATAGCGTTTTATATCTGGTGTAAGGAAACTCCCAAAGCCAAAACGCTATTTATATACAATCTAAACACAGTCGAATACAAACAACCATTAGTCTTATACTTTTTGTTTTAGTGTTGTTTTCTTTGTAAAGAATTTTGCAAACCAGTAATGTAAAGCGTACAAGCGTGCACGCCGAGCAACGCAGCGCAGCTCGTTCGTTGACCTCTAGCGCCAGCTGATATTTTATTTGCATTACATTGCGAACATATATTTTATTTTTTATAAAATATAGCATCACTATCGCCAATTTTCATTTTCGGCAGTGTTCCCTTTACGCCCTGTATAACTTTGGGGTCTAAATTTGCCTCTCTTCTATTTATTCAGCTTTAACAGAACTTTATGACTTACCTCGAATCCTTTCTTTCCGTAGGCCACTCTGGTAAAATCCTGTGCATGTGCGTGACGCGCGAGTCTCAATACCTCCTCACGGGGTCTGAAGACACTACGGTCGTCGTCTGGGATCTACACACGCTGGCTATAAAGACTAAGATACTGTGAGTTTTTATGGTTTCTTTATTAACATATTTTTATAATTATGTGTGCATACTTTATTATACCTATAAGCATCTAGATAAACGCTTCTCAACTTCATCAGGTCACAAAAGTTTAAAGTTTCACTAACTTGTGTTCAGTTTCCTTTCTTCTATAAAATAGTCGTTACTTTTACTAAGTGGGTACGTATAAATTCAGGTGAGATTGCGGTCAAATTTAAGCCTACTATGATACAAAAAATGCTGCAAATATTACAACGGGCAATGAAACGCGATTTTGCTTGAAAAAAATTTCAAACGCGACGTACTTTCGAAGTTTGTCATAAGTGATTCTGCTATACGTGACATGAATTTTGGGTCATATTTTAATGTCAGAATGAAATGTGAATCAGCCTTTAACTGTGTATGCTTTAGGGAGCACATAGCGCCTGTGCTATGCGTGGGAGCGATCGTGAACCGGTCACTGGTGATCAGCGGTGGTGAGGACTCCGCTGTCGTCGTCTCCTCGCTCGTCGACGGCGCGCTTGTAAGTACAAACACATGTTTGTTACAATACTATTGCCTTTGTTACCATCATGAGAGAGCCTGGTTTGATAGTCTTACAGCGACCAATTCATCTATCGCAACATACATCTGCACTAGATGTGGGCGAGTGGATGAAAGTAGTCTTGCAAAACATCTGAAAAACCTATCTCTATCTCTTCTCTATCTCTTCTCTATCTCTACATCTCTACATAGTTTAAATTGAAGTCACTTTTCGCGTCTGTCTGTCTGTATGGCCGCTAACTCCTCCTAAACCACGCAACGGATTTTGATGCGGTTTTCACCATCAGTTAGATACATTTCCAAGGAAGGTTTATATAAATATAACTAGCGACCTGCCCCGGCTTCGCACGTAAATTACACCCGTGCAAAGCCGGGCGGGCGGGTCGCTAGTTAATTATAAAGTGGTATTCAGCAGAAATGTTTCTCAGTGATAAATATTATAAAACAGATCGGGCTGTTCCATACATAAATTGCCTACTTGGGTCACCTAATTGGGTAATTATTTATACTTCCTAGATAACAAAGATCGATCACCACCGCGGTCCCGTGACCGGCGTGAAGGTGATACAAGACGGCGAGATCGTTGTGACGTGCTCGCAGGACGGAACCGTCTGCACGTGGAATGTAGAGAACTTCACGCTGCTCAGCACTGTCGCTATTGGAGTACCGGTAACTACCTATGAAACAATGAACTATTTTAGAGAAATTTGAAATAAATTACATGTACAGGATACTATACTGATCATCTCTCATAGGTATAATGCAACCGCAATGAAAACCATGCGCTTAGTTTTAGGCAATTGACATTTATGTCATCTGTCACTAATTATTGATATGAACGGTGAGAAGACACAGGAAGACAGAGACAAAAACAATCACGATTGTTTTAGAATCAGTCTGGTTATAGTGACGCCTAAAAATTTTTGGTGCCACCGTGGAAACTGTGAGAGAATTCTCCATAGAAACCTGTAGTAAACTTTTCGGCCCTTACTGAGGCGTGACTCGGACTTGACTATATACTTATTTTGGCTATGATTTATTTAAAGATATCTTCTAAAACTTAAAAAAATCACTTCATAACCATTCTATAATACATTTCACGGCTAAATAGACAAGATATTTACAGCCAAAACTTAAACTAAAAAAACGCATCTAAATCTAAATTTATAATTATATGCGATGATTCAATTATCTCTGTTTCCTCACGACAGGTAAACGCTATGGAAATAACAGACGACAACGTGTTTCTGATCACTCTACAAACTGAAAACGAACTTCATGTGCGAACGTTCATCACTGGAACGCACCTACATGTATTGAGAAGGCATAAAGGCAAGGTAAGAGGCAGAAGCTGATTATCTTCAAATAGCGAATGAATTGGTTTCTTCCAGGCGAGTGTGTTCCACCATAGACCGCATCATTGCTTTGGTGGAGGTGGCGGTCAAACTCAAGCCCATTGTGTGATAAAAAATAAAGATTAAATCAAGAGGAATATGATTTTTTGTGTTGTTTCACACCATATTAGCTTTACCTGTACAAGTGAAGGTAATATAGCGTGAATACACCCTGGGACGGAATAATGGAAATGAAAAGCCACTTTTCCTTCCTAGGTGGGATGGCTGGGTGGGATAAGTGGAATAGCCGGAAACGACCGCATAAGTTCTCGTTTGACCACCAACTCACCTGTTGGTAGTTGACGATGGGGTCGAAGATGAAGCACGCACTTAGAAGATACCTATTCGCTTTGACTTTAAAAAGACCTAGTTTATATTATTATTATTATATTATTATTGGCATCCCTCAGGAAACAAGGAATTCGGCAGGTTGTTCCAAGGTTGTTTTTGTTTCATTTAAAAAATAGAGAATAATAAAAGCCCTTTAGAATCATACCTAGAGCTGGTTCATTGGTTTCTTTTTATAATAAGTTGTATATTCTTAAACTAAAATATACTTTTTTTTACTCGCTTAAATGGTCATGTAATTCTGACACCTCGTTAAAAGGGTTTGTATCCACAGATCCCGGTATCGGTTTGATTAGCCACGGATCCGGGCGAGTTGTATCCACCGATACCGTGAACCGCTTCCTTAAAAAAACAATTATCATTTTACCCGCTGATACCGGACCGGTATCCGTGGATACAAGAAAAAAAATTATTTTCATATTACCAGAAGCAAAACTTGGTCGAAATGCATTCTCATGTGGCGAGACAAACGATGTTACCCACCCATATTCGTAACATAAACTGCCAGGCTAACGAAGCTTGCGTGCACATGGTGCTAGGTTTATCTGCACTTAAGTTTCATGCTATAGAAGGATCGAATTGATTGGAATTTCTTAGGTATAAACTGTGTGTTAGGGTTATATCTACCCCTATTCAAGTGGAGGCATATATCTCATCATCAAGCGCATTTCCCGAGAGTTGAAGCCTGGCAAGCAGCCCGTCATAAAAACGAAACCAAAGTTTTTCCAGCACCGTAAACAGAACACGCATCCTTCATCCTTTGGAATAAGCGCACGAAGATTTGTTATCAGCCTTTTTATCAATAAAAAAAAACTGACTGAAAACAGACTTAACAGAAAAATTTTGTGCGCGCAAATAGTGCTTAAAAACTATTGTATAATGGTATTTGTTTTTACTGGTATAAATAAGCCTTTATCATAATCAAAATACAAGCTCACTAACTTTACAAAAACAGTATGACTGCCCAAACTGCCCATAGACCGTTTAAGGTCTAAATGCATTCCAAATGTTGAAGCCCACTACCAGTTTGCAGCCTACCCAGCACACTGGCAGCATTACCTGGCTAAATGGTAATGCTTGTGCGTTGAGCCAGAAACACGCCAGCATTTTGGTCACGCGTTGCATTAACCTGGCTATCTGAAAGATTTTTGAAAATATTGTCAATGCTTCAAAATAATATTGTAAGCATTGTAAAATGTTGTAAATGCTAAATGTTGCACGTGAAATCTAAAAACTGTCGATGTTGAAACACTGACGATATTGTGTGCAAATTAATGACTTGTGTTTCAAACATATTCTTAGTTAAAATATCGTAATTCTAAACTCATCGTCATCAAACTCTGTAAACACGCCACAAAAGGCAACCCGAGAGTAAAAACATATTACCATATTTAATTAACTCGACAACAACAAACCTATGGTTTTCCCAATCATCCAGTGAAATAGTTTTGGCGAAGTGATATTTGGGAACGAATTTTATCATGATCCTGGTAAAATATAGGAAATTATAATCGAATAAGAATTTATTATTTCATATGATAACTAAGATTTTGACTAAATTGTAGAAACATTTCTCCAAATTTATGGAAATCCTCGCGGATTCAAATAAGTACGTTATAATATTGAGATATTCTGTGCTTGCGTAAATTTTACGGTTATTCCATGCTATTTTAGCAACAATGTTATTTGAAACTTTTAATTTACTGCGCAATTAATACAATAGGTAGACCGGCAAAAGTTTTTATTAAGAAATCTCCAGCGTGTCCCACTTACTTTGTCTCGCAACTTTGCACCAGAACAATGGCTGTTCATTCCTTCGCAATCGCGAATCTTTGTCCTCGAAGTTCGCAATATCTAGGAACGTACTTACTTAAGTAAACTAAAGTTTAAAAAGCCCTCAGAGTTACAAAGCTTTTAAATACTTAAACGTTTTAAAAAATACTCCTAAATAATATGAACCACTATTTCAACACGTAAAAATGAAATTGAAAACTTTGCATATGTAATTTTTCATCGGTTTCAGAATTCCAACAGCGCTTAGGAATGTACATAATATATAAGTAAATAAAAGTATATTGAAATTCCAAAAGCCCCACATAGCTACACAGCTAGTAAATGTACTTTAGAAGAAAAGTTCTCAATAATACTCGAAAATATATGAACAACTGTTTCAACACGTAATAATAAAGTTAAAAACTTTACCTATGTAATTTTCCTATGCTCTGAAATTCCAACAGTGTTTTTATCCCTACAAAACATCAATCACTGGGGTTAAAAGCAAACGGGTATACTGCAAAAAAGACAGCACTCTAAAAATCCGTAGACCGTAAATACGTATACGTTACTGGCTTCGCAGGCCACTCAGCTAGTAATTGAGGGCCACTAAATTGGTTAAGCTCTCCTCACTTATTCGTTACAAGGGGAAATGGATTACTGGCGATTCCCACTAAGTGCCTATCCCTTTCTTATTAAATTACGGGATACTTAGAAAGATTCTACGTGTATCTAGTTTGTAAAGATTAGGTGGTAAACCGCGGAAAGTTTGCTGCCAATCTCGCTGGTACAGAATATTTTGCGACTCAATTTTGATGCACATACATCTTTACTATACCTGCTTACTTTCACTAACATTGTTTATTCTGAAATCCTTCAGTTTAAAAGTACCCACTCTGACGTTATAATAATTATAATAAAGCCATTTATTCCTACTACAGTACTAACAAGAATTTTTGTAATACTTAATTAAAACTAATTTATTTATGTAGAAGTCGCCTCTGCGGCGTAGGTCTCCCCTAAACCTCTCCAGTCTTCTCTTTCTTTCACCTTCTTCATCCATTCCGGTCCATGTCTTTCTGTGAAGATATCTGTCCATCTTTTCTTTTGTCTTCCCTGACTTCTTTTCCCGTCTCGTGGAATCTACTTCGTAGCCTTTTTTGCTTATTAAGTATTTTCAAGCCTACAGATGTGGCTTGCCCATTTCCATTCCATCCTGTACTTCTTCACACTTCAACATTACTGTGTAATAAATGTTCGACAGAAGGTACCTATTGCTTACTCGCGTGAAACATTGTTACATTGACAGCTTTAAATTATGGCCATCTCCAGTTTTATGCCGTCTGTTATTACGCTTTACGACTTTAGTTACCTGTGCCTCGATGGCATTAACATTTTATAGATTGACATGACGTAATAACGACGTAAAACTAAGCTTCAAGCTAACGGCAGTTAAAGTTGGAGCAAGAATTTCTTAAATGCCAAATTACTTTACTAATATACATAATATTCATGCATGTAAAAGGTTGCGATCAATACGCAAAAGTAGCAAAACGTCCAATTACGCAAAACGTAACAATATCGTAGATTATTTAACCCTTCGCTCAGGTGATCGGGGATATTTGTATTACGGGGATCGGGGGTATTAGAAATGATTCAGTTGACCTTTTGGATACAATTATGTAATTACTCCAGGCCGAGTGAGTTGCCAGTACAACCTTAAGTATAAGAAATAGCTTAGTTTCTTTTTAATGGTAGGTACTACAGCGACGTCGTCTAGTTGCGTTACTAACTTGCCGGGCGCCTAATTTTAAAATTCAATCAATACCTATAATATTATTTTAATAAAATTCGCAACTTTAAGTATTAGAAATAAATTTCTTTTTCAACTGTACTACAGTGAGGTCTTTGCTTAGTTGCGTTACTAACTCGCCGAGCGTCTAAATCTAAAACTATCAGTACCTATATTATAATTACAGTGACGTCGTCTTCTAGTTGCGTTACTAACTCGCCTACCTACCGTATACCTCCGTCTTTTTTTTCCATTCTTTCTCCAATTTTTTTAGCTCTAAATACTGCTGTAAATTGTAAAGAAAACCATAAATTCTGGACAAACAGATAAACTACAATGAAACAGTAAAAGAAAATGTATTTATTCTGTGTATCACGATGTTATTTTAGCAGTAAGAGCTAAACAAAAATTTAACCAAGTATAATCAATTTCTGATGTGCACAAGAAATAGTTTATGTCTATCTTTTGTCTTCTCTACAAAAAGTAAATTTGCAGACACATCGTCAGCAATACCCATCAGACTAAGGCATTAGTTATTCAGTAACTATGCATTTTCGACCAAGATTTATGATAGCCATAGATCACCAAGTGTCAAAGTTCAGAGACAACCGACGAACTTTAGCAATATGTGTTATGTGCTTTTAATAGATACCATCTATAGTATTTTACGAGTTAAGTGCCGTATCACAAAATGTTAAATTTTAGGCATCTGGATTCTCGGGGAAAACTAAATATAAAGCCGTAATAGTCAGGACGAATAAAAAACAAGTAAATATTAAAATTGTTTATTTTATGTCAGTAATTTAACGAAACCCACTCTCACTCCGAGAACTTTCCCTCCGAGAGTTTCACGAAAAACTACTTTTGTAAATTGGTAGTAATAAGTTGATAATGATGAGCTTCAAAACCTCCTACCTCCTACCTTCCTATTTTTTAACATGAAATACAATTTATAACACAAATTTAATTTTCCATATTTCGTTCCATTTTATAGAATTGGACCGCTTAAAACCCAGGTATCATGAAAAATGCGAGAAGGCTCTTAATCTCAATTCAGTTTAACTTGCAAAATAAATAAATAAAATAAAAGCTGTTCGATAGAAAATGGCTACACTCGACAAAATGTAGCAGCAAATATATTTTCATGATTTTAGTGTTGGTCTCATGTCTCATAGTAGAAGTTGTAAGAGTATAAAGGACCCCTTCCGGCTTAGTACACCCTGTCTGAGTAACCCAGTACAGAGATTCGCGTGCAAAGGCAGGCCATGTATCTGGACATAAATATTACGGGTTAGGGTCATATCATATGGATTGCAAAAAGTTTGTGTAATCGAAATGACTCAATTGCAGAATGACTGTGTAGGCAAAGGTTGTGAGGTCGCGGGTTCAAACCCTGGGCCCGTACTAATGAGCTCTTTGGAGTTTATGTACGGATTTTCATACCACTGGCTTTTCGGTGAAGGAAAACATCGTGAGGAAACCTGCATACGTACGGAGAAGGAATTCAATGGCGTATGTGAATCCACCAATCTGCACTGGGCCAGCGTGGTGGATATGGCCAAATCACCCTTTCGGGGGTAGGCTAAAAGTCCAGCAGTGGACTGTTAAAAGTCTGATTATGATGATATGATGATTATTACAAGTCATGATTAATTTTTAGGTGAAATGTTTCTGCGTCGCTCACGACTCTTCAAGGATAGCAGTGGGGTGCTCGGACCAGCGGATCTACCTTTACAGCCTACACAGTGCCCAGCTCATTCGAACCCTGGCTGTCGCTCACGATTTAGCAGCTGTAGCTGTTGCCGATAAGGACCATTTTTTACTGGCTTCAGGTAAGTACAACCGTCCTTTTACTATTGGAGTTTTGTTTAGTTTCATATACCTATTCTACCAATTTAATGTTTGTTTTGTTTAAAAATATCTTTATTTCACATAAACATGTTATACATTTCTGGTGTTAATAAAGTCCTAGAGTTACCAAGAAATAATATAATAATGCGTTTTCAAGCTCAACACTCAAATAAACTTATCTATGTCTATCACGCTCGCACTTACAGGTCTTATGGTATGATGCTTATTGCTCGACGACTCAGTTGGTAACGCGGTGACTATAATGAATTATACTACAATATTATGTTTATGACTATCAGTTAAGTTTACATTATTATGTAACCTTTAGTATAAATGTTAAATTTTTAGCGTTATAATATTGAAATAATACCAATTTAATAGATGTTATCGAAGGTAGATAAAGTCGCGGATTGCGGCGTAGTGAAGCTAACATACTGGTAGATCAGCTTACGTAGCAACGGCGTCTTTTCAATATATTTCGTTTTATATTTTATCCCTAATCGAATTATGGGTTAGAGCGCGACTGACATCGCGATCGAATCTAAGATAGTTTCAATCTCGTCTTTTTATACGTTCAGGTGCCTGCATTCTTATTTCAGTCATTCACGCTATCTATTCTAGGGAAATACTATAAAAACAGTAAAGTAGAAAAACCTGTTTAAAACTATCGCGGTTGTTCACTAAAGTTATATGATTATTTACGGGATATTTGCCGTGGTAAGGTTGTGGAATGAGCTCCCGATATTTTGGCGCAACTACATGCACCATGTTCACGGGAAGATATGGTCATGAACATGGTGCATCTAGTTGCACCGAAATATCAAGAGCTCATTCCATAACCTTACCACGGTAAATATCCCATAAATAACCATATAACTTTAAATAATTTGAATCTGAATTGAAAAAATAAAGCTGGATGAAATTGTGGTCCCTTTGTTTCAATTTTAAGGTATGAAAATATACGCTTAAAAATGCAAATAATAACTACAGTAGCCACTCGTGTGCGCACAGTTACGGTCGTAGCTATCAGAAAAGGAAATTTTCAGCTTGGTAAAGGCAACAAGCAGGATTACATGATTTTAAATTTTCTTTTGTTTCAGTGTTATGGAGGTTGCTTTTAAGTTTAATAATACATAGCTAGATAGTAGGACTGAGTCGTGAAATTTTGCCGCGAAAAAGCCGAATAGCAAACGGTGCGTGAGCATTTTCGGTGTGCGACCGAGTGATTGGCATTACGAGTTTTTGCTTCGCTCGTGTTATGAATCTTGCTTTATGCTCGGACTTGGATCAATATGACGTCATTAATTTTACGTCAATCCCAACATTGTCCTTTACAACAATCAATTAACCACAGTCGGATGGGCAGCCGAACTAAAAAGACACCTACCATATTATATACGTGTGATACCTAGGTATTAATATAGAGGTATCCTTACCCTTTAACCAGAGTGCGAGGCGCCCTCAGATCAGACAAAAAAGGTAGATATGATAAGGTGGCGTGGCGGGTGTGAACGCATCTGGCCTAAGTAGACTATTAGTGTATTGGTGTCACAACAAGTCTCTTAGTATGCGTGAAAAAATGAGTAAAAAAAATTAGGAGGCACATTGAGAAATTTCAACACGATCGGCAATTGTACTATGGAATATCTCCCTTGGTTGTCTGACTTGAGGTGGCACCCAATAAGTAATGGAAACACTTCACGGGTCATCAATTTCGCAGGTGGCCATCGGGTAACCATCTTTTCATTCCACACTGAAGATCACTTGACGAATTTCCGACCGACGAAACAGATGAAACGGCGACAGACTAAATCGAAAACCAACATCAGTATACTTCAGGTAATCCTACATTTTAGTTCTATTTTTTTATGTTAACTTGTATTGTCTCACTGTTGGCAAAGGTCTCCCCTAATTCCTTCCACCGGTCTCTATCCTGTGACAGTACCGACCAATCTTTTTTAAACCTCCCGAGTTTGTCGCGCCATCGGATCCGGGGGTGACTTGGGGGTTGACTGTCCGGTGGCACCAACTCCTTGGAGACCTTTGCCTACTTGTCTGGGTGCATTCGGACTGCCCGTTAGCTGGCTACTCTGTGGAGACCTTCGCCTACAGGTGCATTATTCGGCTTGCGTAGCCGGCACACTCCCATTTGAACCTGGCAGATTTACACCCTACTCTATGCTACTCTTTATAAATTCAATCAAATTTGAATTATGATAAGCAGTTTTGTGATAGTTGTACCTATTCAGCAAAGTCTGATACCTAACTTTAAGCTTGTTTGTAGGAATATAATTCGAGATTAGTCGTTTGAATTTAATATTAGCTTTCTAAAATATTATCTTTTAAGATTTGGACAAGCTTTGTGCCTTAAGATTAATCAAAGTCTTGGACTTAAAAGATGAATAGGATTCAAAATTAAATTGCTTTTTAATAATGGAGATAAAAAAGATGCTCGCTATTTAAAGAATAAATAAACTGAGATAGTAATATTAATTAGACTCGTCTGTTAGATCGGTAATTTCCTAAATTTAAATCATATTAGCAATATTGTAGGACCTTGAAATAAAATACCTACATATTTATCTTACCATCGTAATGTTAGTTAGCTATAAGCTCAGCTCTTAATTTTCGCGACTAAATGCGAAGCTACAACATGGGGTTCTTCAAAAGGCGAGTTAATCGAGTTCTAAAGGGTCGGCAACGTATTTGTGATGCCTCTAGTGTTACAAGTATCCATAGGCGACGGTGACTGCTTTCCATCAGGCAGCCCGTCTGCTTGTTTGCCACCTATGGCATAAAAAAAAGTAAAAAACGATTTGCCTTTTTTGTTTAATTTTGTTATCTAGTTTAAACTTATCAAAGTCGCGATTATTATACGCATTGAAATTAAAAACTAAAATCAACTAGTTTTGACTAAAAATCTTTGGCGGTACTTATAAATAATTTTATGATATTTTATAATAGATTAACCGTCAACTTGCCTAATGTTAAGCGATGATGCAGTCTATGATGGAGCACGCTTGCATAGACGAAACCGATTCACTCGTGATTCGAAGTCACCCAGATTGTAACTATCGGGGAACACCTATTCAGGCAGCGCATACCACATATTAGCAGTTCGCACAATAAAAACAGATCAAAGAGCTTCGTACGATAAGTCCATAACGATTTTAAAATAATACCTTCTTAACTTTAACTTAGTAAATCCTGACATACAAGATAATTAAAATTTATTTATATTACACGGGAAATACGTAAGATTAAGCCGGTCATTCCAACTATAGTTGAGTAATTCCCGTGTAATATAAATAAAATGTGTGAAAACCACGTCAGTTTCTATAATAAAATTCAAGATAGTCGCTTTTCTTATGGCTTTTCACGTCCTACAGGCGGAACAAAGCGAGCTAATTCCAATCAGCTGTTTAGAAGTATCCCGAGATGGACAACTGGCTGCTAGTGGCTGCGCCCGCGGCCTCGTCCGAGTCTGGCAACTATCTACACACAGATTACAAGCGACTTTGAACGGACACATGGGACATGTGACTTGTGTCACTTTCTCGCCTAATAACCTGATCGTGCTGAGTGGGTCGGAAGACAGGACTGTTGTTGTCTGGCAGCTCGCTGATAACTCCCCCTCTTTGACGTATAAGGTCAGTAGTTTCATTATTTACCTACATCTGATATTTTTCGATTCTATATAATTATCTGCATATTATGGCGATGTGTGTATGTATGTTAAGTCTAAGATATTTTTACCCGTAGATAGGTTGTGCCCGCCACCATATTAACTAGACGAATGCAAGGCTGGCTGCCCGATTTCGTTCATCCGTCTCTCATTTACGCACTCCGAGTGTCCACAACAAATTCTTTTTTGTCTCTTTCTAACAACAGATATAGCGTAAAGTATTTCATATTCTTTCCCTTATTTCACAATATGCACATAGACATGCGTAGGTAAGCTATACTGCGTTAAAGGCTGTGTTATGGTATATGCTGCGTTTAGTAAGTTTTTAAATACGTATTGTTACATATTAATCATGCTTCAAGCTGTATACACAGATTTTAGTTTGCTTTTAATGATGAAGTATTTACATTTGAGACCATTTATCTGTTCAGTCAATTAAGACTGCTAGCCTTTTGACCACACATTCAGAAACTAAAACGACTACTGGGTACCCCATGAGGCTATCCCAAACGAGTACTCTTAAAATATCATCATTACCATCTCAGCCTACCATGTTCCTACAGGCCTCAGAGAAAGAGGAAATGGGCTCTAATCCACCATGCTGGCCCAGTGCATGTTGGTGAATGTCATAATATCTTTGAACTTTTGAAGTTCTTGAACATGCTGGTTTCCTCGGCTGACGATCGAATCGGCTGCCGTCTGATCATAAGCGCACATGCTACCAATGACAATATAATCACTTGACTGCTCGTCTTTTACCCAAACCATAAGCCAAAGGTTCTAACATGTCAACCTAAAGTATTTTGAGCGGTGCCAATCCTAGGCGCGAATTGAATGAATGACTTTTGAGTCTCCAATCACAAGCGTCGAGTCGCGTCGAGTCTCCAATCACAAGCTGCCCCCCGCGACCGACGTGGCATCATTTTGTAAAAGGGAATTTTGACTACATGCGCGATCAAGTGGTTATATTATCTTTGCATGCTAACGATCGGCCTCCATCGCTCTCAAATAAAATATCATGACTCTTTTTATACTAGGGTCACAGTGCAGCTCTCCAAACTCTGCTGATGATGTCCGACGGGCGTCGAGCGATGTCCGGGGACAGGTCCAGGAATGTTCACGTTTGGCTCGTCGATTCCGGCATAGTACTCCATTCGAACTCGGGTCCCACTGCCAGTATAGACATCACGCTCAATATGAAGTACGCGGTAAGTACAACTCATATATACTAATATTATAAACAGGAAAGATTTGATTGATTGTTTGTTTGTTTGTTTGTTCGTTTGTTTGTTTGTTTGAAGCTACACTATCCCCGGGTGACATAGGCTATAATCTATACCCGTGCGAAGCTGGGGCGGACCGCTCGTGTTGTAATAATTTCGACTGCCCCGGTGGCTCAGTTGGTAGTGAACCTATCTTCTGTGCTTGGGGGCGTGGGTTCGATTCCCATCTAGGACAAACATTTGTGTGATGAACATTTGTGTTTGTTCTATGTCTGGGTGTTAATATCTATTTAATTATGTATTTAAAAATATATATGTACGTATATCAGTTTCTGGCAGCCATATTACAAGCTTTGCTTAGTTTGGGGTCAGATGACCGTGTGTGCAAAAATGTCCCAGATATTTATTATTATTATTTATTTATTTGTAGAAGCCTAAACTGCTTCTACAAATTATTATGCTTATTCTGCTTCCGGATAGTAGGATAGTATATTTGATGTAGCAGACAGTGTCATGCCAAAAATAAGAACAGTTACAATAAGTATAGTAATCTTTACTAATATTATAAAGAGGAAAGATTTAATTGTTTGTTTGTTTGTTTGCATTGAATAGGCTCCGAAACTACTAAACCGATATGAAAAATTCTTTCACTGTTGGGAAGCTGCACTATCCCCGGTTGACATTGGCTATATATCCCGGCTTCGCCCGTGCGAAGCCGGGGCGGCCTACTAGTTAATAATATACATAGACCGCATCATCGCTTAACATCTGGCGTGATGGTGGTCAAACGCAAGCCTATTATTTATAAAATAAATAAAAAAAACAGGCAATTTAATAGGAACTAAATACAAAAAAAAAGCTAAATACGCTACATAGTAAACAATACACACGGTTTAGATAAGTAAAAAAGAAAAGCATTTTTTTGGGAAATAATATCTAATATAAATATTGCGAAAGTAATTGCTTGAATTTGGATAACTATTGCACTCGTGTCAAGATGTCTTCAGTTGATTTATAATCGAATTGTCTTAACCATTCATTTAAAGATCTATGCACTATTTTAAAAGGTAAGAAATATACCTCATACGACAAGTCATTATAGTAGAAAGGCAAATAAAAAGGGTCATGCAACAAAGTTCCAATCTCTCCGCACCAGGTTCTATCAGATGGGGACAATGCCATTCGCATCTGGACGCTGGCAGGTGGCGACAGTGGTGAAGAAAAGCGGTCCATCTCTCACGCGGAAAGAATCACTTGTTTCGCGCTCACTGCGGACTCGCAGCACGTCATCACGGGCTCTATGGACATGTCGCTCAAAGTGTGGAAGCTTGACGGAGGGAAACTATCGCAGGTAACATAAACCAAAGCTTTAAAAGCTCGATTCTTGCCGCTATCACACACCAGATTTAAAAAAAAATTGTTCATGGAATATTTTTTGACTAAAATATCAACATAAACATTGCTTTAAAACATCTGCAATTATTGTCTAAAGATAACACACAATCGGTGTTTTTTTTAATTCCCACTTATTGTTTTTTTTTTCCTTTTTTTCAAATAAGAGATATTTTTTTTACATGCCTATATTATCTATACTAAAGAGGAAAGATTTGTATGTTTGTAACGAATTGGCTCAAAAAGTACTGGACCGATTTTAAAAATTCTTTCACCATTTGAATGCTACATTATCACTAATTAATATAGGCTATTTTAATAGGCTATATAACTATACCCGTGCGGAGCCGGGGCGGACCGCTAGTATATTATAAGACAAGTAATTATAGTAGAAAGGAAAATAAAAAGGTTCATATAAATTTACCTTTTATATTTTGCCAAGCAATCTTTTAAAGTGCTATAAATATGCACCTTGAAAGCAATCACTTAAACAAACGGTCGGAAAATATATCCACAACTTCAAATGTTGAAAATTGTGCTGTAAACTGAGTCAGATGAAGTTTTATTCCCGCACAATTTTTACGGTATTTATTGGATATGTTACACGTAAAGGGAGAAATCCTACGTATACGCGAGCTATTTACCGCTGTTGCAATTTTAAAACTCGTTTCACTGTTTTATATTTAATTTTTCTTTCAATGCAACAATATTTTCATTTATCCTCGTCTTTAAAAATATCCGTGTGAAATACGTACCAACCAAGCGAAACGTTGGAAAGAAAGTAACCAAAACCAAGAACTGTTACTATCAAGATCCTTGCCAAAATATACAGATTTTATCCTTTTTTTTAAAATATATTTACATGTATCTTTGTTTTACTTAATTATTACACTGTTTTAATAATCATTTTGTTAATAATCATTTAACTTTACTTAATTATTATTTATTACACATGCTATTTTTAAAATTTCCTCCTGCTTAAATTAGAACTAAGTTATTAAATTTAAGAGTTCTAATTTAATTTAATCTATATATATATATTGGGAATAAAATATACAAATTAATTGAAGTCAAGTAACAAAAGTTGTCCGGTATGATATAAGGAAATTGCGAGAGGTTTTAAGCGAATTAAAAATAACCCTATAAATATAAAGACTCATAACTATCGCGGTTGAATGCCTCAAGCGGCGAAAATATCGCAGCCTAAACAGAGGTTATTTATTTGTGCAGTTTGGGGTAGAAACACTCGGACGGTGGGGGCCTTTCTTTCGCATTTTTTTATATACGTGACCTGCTTGTATTTTGTTCAGAAAGTTAGTCTCGCAATTAAGCGAGGCAACGCGGCCACCTTTTTGGGCACTGCCTGAAATAAGAGATCGTTTGAACTATCTATAGGCCTTCTTTGTTTATTGATATTATAAACGATCTTCAATTATTATTAGTTTATTTTTTTTAAGTTTTGTGTATGGTATTCTTAAAATAACTAATTAATGTACGTATATATAGATATTTTCATAGAATTTTAATTCCCTAAAGGTGTTAGTCGGCCACTCAGACATAGTGACGTGCGTGGCTGTCTCCATCACAAACAAAACTCAAGTTGTGTCCGGTTCCTGGGACTGCAACCTCATCGTATGGGACATCAACACTGGCTCCGACCTACATCTCTTGTCGGGCCACCTGGGAAAGGTCACTTGTGTCAAGGTCACAGGTGACGGAACCATTGCTGTGTCTGGTAAGTCTATCTTCACAATATAAAGGGAATATTATGTACGTTTATTAACTAAACAAAATAAAAGCTAACTAAAATAAATAATTTATTTATTTAATAATATGGTTGCGTTTACCGGTATGCGCAACGTAGGACGTCCACCCACTATCTAGATGGGCAGACGACCTAAAAGAGACCGCAGGGAAACGCTGGATGCAGGCCGCTTCCAAACGGCCTTTTTGGAGATCGATGGGTGAGGCCTATGTCCAGCAGGTGACGTCCTGTGGCTGAAATGATGATGGTGAGGCTTTCGTTTGATCTTCTACTCGCCTGTAATATATCAGTGAATAGGTATATCTTTTAACATTCTGAAATAATAATTGTGTCTTTTTTTACTGTAAATATAGTGGACTTTGGTTTTGGGGCCATACTGTCACCTGTTTTAAGCGATTTTGTTTAGGTGATTGCGAAAAGTTGCGCGACCGCAAGCCGTATCACGGCGCGCTCGCGTAATTTTGCGCACTGCGCTGTTTCGAGTCCGCGTTAAGAGGTAGTCGTAAGGCATCTGTACACAATTAGACAAGATAAAGAAACAAAATTTTTTTGAGACAGCTGCTTTGATTCTGTATCAAAGCCAGCTGCTGTAGATTCTGTTTCTGTATCACTTAAGTAAACTAACCTGACAACAATACAATTACCTTTCATTTCAACTGCATTACTTTTCATTTCAATATCATACTAATCACAATATCACACTAATCGCACTATCACACTAATCACACTATCACACTAAATTTAATAACATTTGGTGGCAGGTGCTGAAGACAAGACCCTTATTATTTGGGAGACGAAGCGAGGGCTCGCGCTGACGTCACTGGCTCTGCACGTGCCTCTCATCGGCGTCCAGATCACCAGCGAAGGAGCGAGAGTTGTTGTACACCTGTTAGATAGAGGTAAGAAACCTCAATACTAATTATGTCACTTTTGCGTTTTTCAGAATTTTCCAACTGTCTCGGATTTTTAGTTATGAAATCGTAAACAAGAAGAAAAAACAAAAGTAGAGAGAACTCTTATCTGTGTTTTTATCTAAAATCGAGACTTGTTAAGTGCGATATCTCAGGATTTATATTAGAAACCGGAAGTAGCGAATGAAAGGTGTGCTGGCAGTGAACAGACTGTTTATTATTTATATGGGCGGTATGAGAGGCCTTACTTTGCAAGATGATAATTGTTATATAAAACAATTAAGACGACTTGTACGACCACTAAATAGTTGTTGTACTATATAGTACGACAACAACATATAGTTATAGTACTATATATAGTTGTTGTACTATATATAGTATCGTAATATGTGAACCTACCGCCATTATCAGGAACTACACGAAAACACCACAGTTGAACCAATTTGAACCAAACCTGTACTTTTTTTTGGTGAAAACTTCTTTAGGCACATCGGGAACTTTTTGGGGAAAAGCACTGAACTCGTGTGACCGTCACGCTCAGATACTCGTTCCGGTAAAGTCAGCTCGAGTCGACTAAAGGACCGAAAGAGATATAGTCAATCTTAATGAAGGTTTCACTTCTGTCGTGTAGTCTCACACGATTTGTTAACATTACCTACTTTTACTTTTGTTGCAACAGTTTTTTTTTTTTTTTTTTTGCTAGGTTCATATATTATCTACTTGTTTATATTCGACAGGTTGCCTTCCAATAATCTGCTTACACAACACACCTGCTACCTACGTAAAGATACCGACGTACGCCGCGCCTACCAAAGATGTCGACCGTAAGTTACTTGCCTTAGATATTTTACCTTTTTTTTATGTATACCGATGTAGGTTTGTAAGCGTTATACCTGTTTTCACTAACCCTAGGAGTCGCCTAAATCAGGTGCCTAAATATTTAGTTAAAATACCCTTTCACCAAATTAGGTGTTAACTAGCTAGTGACGTTAGGCGTCACCTAAAGTTACGACACGAATTCGGGGGTGCCTAAAATGATAGGCAACTCTCAAACTGACAGCCCGCGATGCACTCGCTCATTCACATCATAACCACTGTCAAAAAATTGGCAACTCTTAGCTTAGGAGTCGCCTATTAAATATGGATTGGTGAAAAAGAAGATTACGCCTAAGACTCTGCTTAGATTAGGGGTTCCTTAGTTAGGCGTCGCCTTGTCCGTGGTTATTGAAAACGGGCATTAGTTTTATTGTCTGAGATCCAAATCAAAATGTCACAAACTTCCATGATTAATGTCAATACTAAGTATCATAATTTATTTGCACTGATTTGCTTATCTGGAATCTAATTATCCGCCACAGATAGGGATAGATATATATTTCTATTCATAATGTTCATCATGATTTTCGTGTAATTTGATTAGATTTTCATGAAAAAACATTGTTTTAACTTGCTTGTTTCGTGTATAATACTCGGCTCTTTCACAAAATTTGTTCATACAGCTTTTACCATAACAAATCTATCAAAATTCGTAATTTATCGTAGTGATAATTTTTCGAATTTTCGTGGTGGCTGTTTACCTCATCACGAATAATCTTAAGAGAGTTCCTGTTTTGATCAAATATGTTTTTATAAAAGATGGCTTGACACCATTCTTGGCACCTAATTATTTATCTAAGAAGCGACGAACCTCTTTCTGAGGGGTTATGATGATAGGAATGGGGATAAAAACAAATCCCTGACTTTACCAAACAATCACGTAACAGAGCTGCGGCCGCTGGCACAGAAGCGTCCAATGAGGAGGCTGCTCAAGAAAGAAGTGTCACTGGACACGTACACCTGGCAGAAGAAGTACGGACACCTCACGTCAGCAGCTATGATGGCGCAGGTAGACGAGCGACTCAAGCGGAGGTAAGGTCGCACTCCTGTGCTTTTGCCTGTGTCATGACTGTATGAAATGACTATCTAATTTTATGAAATATTGTCAAACAAGTCAGTCAGAGTCCAGCAAAGTAAGTCACATTTAAGTCAAAGTCATGGCTTAGTAAAGCAGTGGAGACTTTACAAAAGGATTCTATGGAGTTTTGGAAAAAACACGAAAATACATGTTTTACCGCGATATATCACTCCTACACTCGAGCACGTCTATGAAAACTTAATAAATAATAATCCTCCATTATTACGCATTAACACTCGAAAATACACAAGTTTAGTAAAATAATACAATGTGATGACAGTCATATTTTTTTTTTCATTTTGAGCCAAATCTCCGGCTACAACTTCATTAAATAAGTCATAAAAGACATAGTCACCTTTTTTCTAGTGAGAATTTTGGCGTCCCACATTTTGCGCATTTTTATCAGTGTCAAGTATTGGAATATTTTCAAGTTTTACTAAACATCGTTAAACAAGTCATAGTCATAGACATAGTCGGAGTCAAGCAAGTGAAGTCACGGTCAAGTCCAAATCATGCCCTAGCAAAGCGGTGGAGACTATATTAGTGGCTTCTACGGAGTTTTGAAAACAACAATAACAGACGTGTTACTTCTCATTATAACACTTTCCTAAGCTCGAGCACGTTCACGATCACTAATAAGAATCCACCCTTATTTATACTTACTTACTCGAAAACACACAGTGTAGGAAAATAATACAATGAGGCGACCACGTTTTCTTCACGTTAGCGCCAATACTCCGCAATACACGTTGTACAAAAGTTTTGCCCCAGCGCGGACGGATAGATTCAATTGTTTTTACTGAACTTGTTGTTTGCTGAGTCTATAAAGGACAATTCTCTGGCACAAAAAGGGACACAAAGAACACATAATAAAACAGTGAAATCTCAAGCAAAAATTAAAAAGCAGTAAAAAATATATTTAAATCTAATACAATTTATATTGAATTCTAAGTGCTTGTAATTTATCATTATTAGTGCAGTCGTTTCGCCATAAAAATATAACATCGTGACAGGATTACAATAATAAATTTTAATTTGATGATGCCACGTTTTATTTTAATAGTGAAGTAGCAAAGACGAAAAAAGGCCTCGAGTACAAAACTTCAAACCACAAAAATCTTCTTAGTACAAAATCTCTGCTACTCACTTAACATCTCCGTTTTTGGAATTAACAAACAAATAAAAACTAACCATTAGACGATGGTTAAACGAAGACTAATGTTTATTCATAGCTTAGAAAATTGTTTCTCCTTTTTTAGATTCTCTGTATCGGCTTCAATGGAAGAGATCTCAAAAATACAAGAAGCGAAAAATAAAGACTTGGGCTCCCAGGTAAAACTAACAAACAAATTATGCTTAGTTATGTATATTTTTTTTATTACAATAATTTTTTTATGTAGAAGCACGTGACTGCAATTGCCATTTTAAATGTAGGAAACACAGTCTGGCTACTGAAAGTAGAGACTGAAAAAGTGCAGCAAATTATAAAATATCAGCATTGGAACCCTAAAAATGTGTATGAAATACCTGGAATAACATCATTTGATACTTGTAAATTATATTTTTTATTGTATCACAGTCAGAACACAGTAATGTTTGCATTTCATATTAATTTTGGGGTTGCAATGCGGATTTTGTTAAAGTTAGTGCGCGTTTTCAGTCTCTACTTTCTTTAGTCAGACTCTAATTGACCTGTCGGCATTTCGACGTGCATGGTTTGTTCGACGATCACTTGCGTATCGTTGATCCGATCTTCATGAATCTTTATGGACAAATAGTTCATTTCAATGCAATTGTTAAGTTTGAATATGGGCAAAATCGATCGTACTAGTCCGTACTAGTCCGAATCGTACTACTACTAGTTTATCAACGATTTGTTAGGATTTTTAGGAATAATATTTTAATACTTCGTTAATTTTTAGGTGAGTTTAGGCCCCGAACAAGCTGCCATCGCACAGTCACAGCACTTCGACCAACTGGAAGCTTTGTGGAACAAAGTATCCCCTCCACGACGGCGCTCCAACAAGGTACAGTTTTTAAACCGTAGTCTTTAATCTTAACTTAATTTTTAAATGGCACTTATTTAAACATTACTCGTAAAACATGCTACCATGTTCATACTGCATTCAAATATATTATATCGTTTGACCGCGTTTGACCACCAACTCGCCTGTAGCAAGCCTGTGGTAAGCGACGGTGAAAATTTCAGAGATGCTTCTACGCTAACTTGACTGGCCTCGAATCAGCCTTAGACAACACATTTCAAAAATCTGTTTTGTATTTTAAAAAACTCGTAGGAATTTGAGAGAGAGAGAGAGATTTTCACATCTCTTCTCTATCTCTATATGTATATATATATATCTATACTAATATTATAAAGAGGAAAAATTTGATTGTTTGTTTGTTTGTTTGTTTGCATTGAATAGGCTCCGAAACTACTGAACCGATTTGAAAAATTCTTACACTGACGGGAAGCTACACTATCCCTGGGTGACATAGGCTATAATCTATACCCGTGCGAAGCTGGGGCGGACCGCTAGTATATCTCTACATAGTATAAATTGAAGTCGCTTTCCGCGTCTGTCTGTCTGTCTGTATGTCTGTATGGCCGCTAACTCCACCTAAACCACGCAACGGATTTTGATGCGGTTTTCACTATCAGTTAGATACATTTTCAAGGAAGGTTTATATAATATAACTAGCGACCCGCGAACTAGGGAGGGCGGGTCGCTAGTTTTTATTATATATTCAGCTTCAATGTGGTTAATGATTTTACGTGTGTAGTGTAATAGGGTAATTTCCCGACTGAAAAAAAAATCTTTTGTGTAGGTACTTATATTTGATATTTTGTTATAGACGTTAGCGAAGCAGAGTTCGTTGATCGAGAGTCGTTTCGACTCGTCCGATGAAGAACACACACCGGTTGAGGAACAAGGTATTTAAACTTTCAAATAAACTCTCCTACTTTACAAAAAAAATTGATCCCTTAATTCTGATTCTTCCGCTTTAAAATACTATATTTATTTCTTAACAAACGTCAGGCTATCCGTGGTCCACCGACTCCTTTAGAGGCGTTAACTTTTGATACTCCAGGCTTTAAGTTTTAACATTTCCCTTTTAACAAAATAATTATATCTAACTAAACGTAACTTTTAATGGTTCTTTAGTAATCTCTGCTAAATTTTTTGACTTTCCCCTGTCAAAAGTTTTTCCAAAGGCATCAACATTTTTCCCATGTAGCCTTTGAAGTTTTGTAACTTTTGGCTAAAACGAAAAGTTTCGATTTCAATGCGAAAAATTCCTTTTTGTCCTTAACTTTTGCTAAAATTAAGCAATTCGGTTTAGCCTTTTAACTCCGCATAATTTTAAAGAAAAATTGGGCACCTAACAATTAATTGCTTTTTATTACAAGACAAACAATTGCTTTGTAGATTTTCGTATACGTTATCATAAATTGATAAACTACATTAATTGTAAGCTTCGTTTGGGTGGACCACAGCACGCTGATCAAACATGGAACAAACCAAGCAATTATAAAACTAGTTTACTCAAACAGCTTAAAACACAATTAAAATATTGAAGCCCCAAATTTCCAACTGAGTGTTTAATTAATTCGTAGTATTTATCACGCAATCGTTCTTTGCAGAACATATGGTCGAGTGAGGGATCGACGCGTGAGAAATTTAAATTCAACTCGTTTATTTAATTACAGCATTTAATCTTCCCGTGAGGTGTACATTTCATTTGTGAAATTGTTTATTGGTTTGTTGGAAATGTTAATTATTTAATTGTTGATTCATTAATTTTGTATTAAATTTTCCAATATCAAGATTAGTTGAATCGAAATTAGTATAAGCAAACTTAGTGATAAGTACTTTTAGGACTCTAGCCTCTATGCAATGTGATCTTCTAGTTATAGCTTCTATGGATGTAGTTAGTATTTTTCATTGAATAAGCTAAGTAAAGCATTTCTTCGGAGTTACTTTTGAAGCATAGAACAATCTTAGCTTCTGAAACTTTTACCATTGGGTTAGATGTTTTTGTCAATAAAAGTTTATGTTGATTTCAAAATCTTTTGTGATTTTGTAGGTTTTGTTTTAAAACATACGAATACTTACGTAGCTGATTGTTGAGCACTTTGGCTCTAGCTAGTGTGAGTAAAAAGGTAGAAGTTTTGTTAGAAAATTATAAACAATATTTCTGCATTTCAAAGTGTATCTCCTTCTGTTAAAAAGTTATCTTCATTTGCTTGATGCACAGATTTATAAATAATATATGCCAGACTAAAATTTTATTTGACCGCAGATTTCAATTTGGAAACCAAAGTTAATTTAGCCAATATTTGTTTATTTGATATACCGGATGTAAGGGGAACGCTCCCGAATCTCCAAAAGAACGTCTTCTTAGGTAAGATTTCAGAAGACTACTCCCACCATTTTCCTACAATACAAACCGTGCCTTTGTCTTTCCTATATTTGGACGGATGATCTGTATCTTAAATCTTACCACAAACTAGGAGGCCTTGTTTTAGTTGGCTCTTACCACAGGCATAGAGTTTATTATATCTGGTGTAAAGAAACTCTCCCAAAGCCAAAACGCTACTATTATACGATCTAAACACAATCGAATACCAATAATCATTTGCCCTTTACTTGTTGTTATGTGTTGTTTTTGTTGCTAAGAATATTGCGAACCCAATGTAAAGAGTACAATTAGTGCACCGCACAGCGTGGCGCGGGTCATTCATTGACCTTTAGCTTCAGCTGATATTTTATTTGCATTATATTGCGTTTTTTTTTAAATAAACTTAGCTTTTGTGATATCATATCAGTAATCCTCAGCACTATCCCCAGTCTTCGCTTTCGGGAGCGTTTACAATCTGTATGAAAGGCTATCAAATAAGTTAAATTTCATTTGGTCGTTAAAACGAAACCTTTTGATTAAAATGTTGCGACAGCTGATACTGCTTTAAACTTTAGTTTCTCTTTGCCATTTTAATGTAACCGTTAGTGATTTAAAATAACTAAATGTAGGTCTACTTGTAAAGTATCTCCCCGGTCGAGCGACGTTCGATTTAGCGTTTCCAAACTGTGATCCCTTATAAAGACTTCTATGTAAGTACACATATTAATCAAAGTACATGTTACCCTTATGAATAATTAGAAAATAATGTTGTTATTTAAGCACCCTTTATTTAAAAATATTCACGTTTTATGTAGCTTTAGAAATATTATTTCCGTCGTGTAAAATTCTCAAACGAAGCCACAAAAGGCTTAATTAACTGTATTATTTGAAATACTTAATTTAAAATGTAATTAACTGTAGAGAATTTTCATAATAAAAGAAGTAAATGTTGTGGTACTAGATGTTTAATAATTAGGAGATGCAATAATATTTCATAAGTAGATGCACACGCTCGTAGATGTTTGTAAGAAAACTTTGGATGCTCCTTCTTTTAAAACGATTCCACAAAAAGTTCACTGCGATTTCTTGCTATCTTTATCTGAATTTTATGAAAATTTTGAAATTTTGTGCACAAAGTCAAAACGAATTAAGTATCTTTATATCCGAAATCGTATTGGATGTCAAAGTTCTGAACATTTAATTGTATTTATTGTTATTGTGTTATTAATTTGCAATAAATCTTATAACTTAATCGTTATACACTATCACCTTGTTAACTATTTGTATAGAATTTTATAATATTTATCGTTTCGTATTCCTCACAGACGTGAGTTTTATTTTTGACCTGTCGGCATTATATCTGATAAAATATATTCTCTGTGTTTCTAATATGTTGTTTTATTGCATTATCTATAAGCTTCCAAATAATCCCATTTATCTCTATATGATAATAAACAATATACATAATGATTAGGACAATCTTATCAACGAATTATTAAATACATAATTATACAAGTTTTAGTACCTAGTAGAATCTGAAACTCGCCATGAGAGAGTAGTGCCTAACACACGGTGCGTTCTTAGTTATTTTTTTATGTAAATAAATCTGTTTGACAATTAAAGCAAGTGAAAAAGTAGTGCACCTGATTTTCTTAATGTAATTATAGAAATAAAAGGAAATGTGGAAACGTCGACATCATTTGCTACGGAAGAAAACAAAAAGCAGACAAACACTAAACTGTTCCAAGAAAAGAAGGAAATAACACTCGGATCACAGAAGAAACAGTAGAAAATAAATCCCCATTCACGATGTATCTTGAACTGGAACAGGGCAGCACAATTTTTGCGCCACATAATATTTCCAACTCCTTCACAGCTGCTACTTTTGGGATCAGCACGTTTGGAATGTTATTGTCCATATTGGCATTACTACTTCTCATAATAACTGCATGTGTGTTTAAAGAATGGAGAGATAGTCATAAAAACCAACTTTTAATCCAGTTCATGTTCGCTCGATGCTTATATACGTTTGTGAGGTACTTCTATGATATCCGGACATTATTTTTTAGTGCATGTGCTAACAAGGAATGTGTCATTTACATGGATGAAGTGATGATGATTTACTCGGAAGTTTTGCTAGTGGCCTGGATGCTTATATTTAGCAGACAGATGTACCACAGTCTAGTGGTGGTGTTGAATCCAAAGACTCATAATATTTGGAAGGTGTCCGTCGCTACTTGGGTCATACCAGTAATTGTGGCGATAGTAATGCACGCACTTTTTAAATGGCAATGCGGGAAGGATATTATGGTCTATTTCTTGTACCTTGCGGTTATCAAATGGCCTGCACTCATTGCCAACGCTGTCATACTGATCATGATATTAATGTCATTGACTAAATCAAAGAATGCAAATGGCAACAGACCCAATAACACTCGTTTGGTGGTTGTGATGAACTTTATGATTTGGTCGTTTTGTTTCCAGCAAGCTTTCATTGATGTTTATAAATTAATTTATGTAACTTTTGATATTTCAAGTTTTCTGTTATTAATGTTCAATATTGGCGCAACGTATCATTGTGCTATCTGTGTAATGTTTTGGGTTTTCGGTAATGCAAAAACCAGAAAAATGTGGAGGAATAAGTTGTGTTGTATATCTAAAGTTCCTTTATCTGCTCAGTCCAGCCTTAACTCAAATAAGTAAGTTAATGTAAAATTTAAAATAAAAATAAACCCGAAACTCACTTTGCATATATATACATAGTAATGTATATAGCAAAGTTGGTTTTGGAGTACTGAAAATATACACAATCTTTTCATTATCTAAAGAGGATAAATATGTATTCAGCACGTGAGGGTCACAAACAAATATGTTGACATTGCGCTATTTTATAGTATATTATGTTTCGTGAAATCGATTACGATTACGTTAATCAGATTGCAGTGATAACAAGTCATTTATGCTGCATTTTTACAAGCTGTTGTGATGTGTGATGTGATTCAACTTGCCCTGTTAGTTTGTATGTATGTAGGTACTAACGTATGTGTGGGACTAATCTTGCAACTGAATTTAAGACCCTACTGGCCTAACGCCTTACGCAGTTTCAAACTAACGTTAAAACAGCGCAGTTTGGAAAATCAGAACGCGAACATAAACCTTAATGTGCCCAGCAGCCTTATTGACTCGCACTTGGCCTATTTATTTTATTTAGCCACTCTAAAAGTAACATACAAAATTAGTAGGTATATTACAACACCACTACTTACCAGCTACAATTTAACGTTCAAAAAGCTAGTAAAAGAAAAGTAAAAGTGATCAGAATTTACTGTTTTTGTTCAGTTTTTTATAATGATAACTGTCAGACGCATTCTTTTAGCAGCCGCACTTTAGGTGTCAATTACCATAATCAAATAATTATAAATTTTATTTCACGAATTACGTTTTACATTTGAATCCTAGGTTAAATAAATAAATATTTGGGACATTTTTGCATACACGGTCGTCTTACCCCAAACTAAGCAAAGCTTGTGATGTGGCTGCCAGAGACTGATAGTAATACATACATACATTTATAGTTTTAAATAGGTACATACTTAAATAGATATTAAACACCTAGACCTAGATATAGAACAAACGCAAAATGTTCATTGATCCTACGCCCCTAAGCTCAGAAGGTAGGTTCACTACCAACTGGACCAATAAACATTTTATCGTGAAATTTGCTTTAATAAAAGCTGCATCCCTGCAGGCCGTAAATAAAGCGCGTCCTTAATCCGAACTATAAAACTGAAATCGATCACAACTGTCACAATAAACAATACTTTTATGGATGGCGTTCCTTAATGAAACTCCGAGGAGGATTATGGTTCATAAAAATAATGATCCATAAAGAATTCTACGGTAAACAGAAGTTACTGATTTTTTATAGGGTGAATATGGACGTTTAGGAAAATCAGATTTTACGTCCTTAGCTTCTCTTGTGATCTTTGAAATTTTCTGTATTCAAATTAATTGCCTGGGCCTGATTCCATAACTTTAAACACGTGCGTAACGCGGCGCGTTAAGTTAACCTCTAAAAGTGGGTCTTCTTTCCATAGGCAATAGAGTTTAACTTTTTAGAAGTTAACGCGCCGCGTTACGTGCGTGTTAAAGTTACGGAATCAGGGCCCAGAGCTAGCACATACCGTGTAGGTACAAATTTTCTTTCCACCATTTTTATCCCGCGTGAAAGAGACAGACGTATAACCTATATAAAACGTATAATATGGATACCCATATTCTAGCTTTGTCGCGTCTACACGCGGATAAAAACGGCGGTAAGACAATTTGTCCATATATCCATGGCCCGCGCTAGGCCTGTATTCATGATGTTCTACGTAAGTATATATTTTTTCCTTCCCGTTCAAAACCGAGACCAAGAGGGTCATGCCGTAGACCTCTAATGGAAGAGCCGGTGATTGAATATGTCAGCACCGTTGTCAAAATGGCGATTGCGGGACTATTAAAACGACTAAAGGTTGACGCGCTATACTAATATATAAGTTGATATAGTCTATACTCTTTAGTAATAGCCTTAAAAACTTTAAGATCAGTTGAAATCAGAAACTATTCGTCTGATTTTGATGAAACTTAGATTTGAATTGAAAATACGCATTCCCGTTAGGATTTAATTACGTACCTACTAGAAAGATTTAAATAAAAATAAAAATTGTGTTTTCCAAAAAAAAATTGGAACCCCCCGTTTACCCTCCGTTTACTCCTCTAGAACTTTAGACGATCAAAGTATAAAGTACAAGGAAAGCTGAAACTAATTTATAACCATAAGTTCGATCGTATATGCTGCTTGAGTAATATCAAAGTTATAAGCCACCCGAAAGCCTCTGAATGACAAGGTAAACAGAACCTACAAATAAGTGTCATTCGACCCATGGTAGCGCTTATTAGTAAATGCTACTCATGATCACTCATCCGAAAACTTAACCAATCATCTTGATGATATTTTAAGAACCCTCCTCACTCTTCGTGATAACTCCTAACATCGGTTGTTGTCTGAAATCAACCTGTTATGGAATGCGAAGCCAAATTTTCAGTCAATTAACCTCAGTCACCATTCATACCATTTTCAATTAGAACGTCTAAAAGCACAGAGCGTTAGGTAATAGCTGTTTTCAATAGAGCAATTAAGCCATTTTCAAATATAGCTAACTGGAAACGATCGGTGCTTTGACTCTAAAAAAGTTGGTACGGTCTAGCGTCGCTACAGGCTAAAACAGGACTGCTATGCTCAACCGAAAGAGGGTTATTGTACTCATGATTATGAACAAGTATTACCAACAATCAGACCATCCCTTAAATTATACAGGGTTACGCGAAAAGGGTGCACTAAGCCGAAAGAGAGTAGAGATTAGAAAGCTGTTCATATTAATGAGTACTCTCATCAACAACTTTTACTATGGGAGCATCTACGAAATCATTACATTAAAAAACAGCTGTACCATACATTTTGTCGAGTGTCAATGACCATTTTCTATAGACCAGCAGATTTAATTTCGCGATTTCAGAGTTGGCCCCTTAGTAAAAAAAATATATGAGTACAATGACCTTTCCTTTCGCCTTACTACAGTCTACTCTATGTGCGTAACCCTGTAAAGATATTTTCATAATATATTAGGTAATTTCCTGCAGGTGTTAGTCAGTCACTCTATTATACAGGGTTATAAGGAAAGGGTATGCTAAGCCGAAAGGGGTTCGTTATACTTATAATTATGAACAACTTTTACTATGGGACCAAACATGAAATCGCAAAAAAAAAATGTTCATAATGATGAGTACAATGACCTCCTTTCGGCTTAGTAGGTACTTACAGGGTAAATGTGTAACCCTGTATAGGTACACTTGTACAGGCCAGGCTAACATCTAAACGGTATGTAGTTATAGTTAAACTGTCCAGTTTAATTGAATGCCACCCATTGCGATTGCATCTGACGTTGACAGGGCCGTATCAAGAGCACTCGGTGGTCAGCTTTGAGGGATAGCGGTTCTAAAACTACGCTTTGTAGCGAGAATTGGACTGAAAGCTTTGATATAGGTCATCTTGACTGTGGCAATTAGCAATCGACTCGCACGTACTAAAGGCCCGGAATAAAATAAGGTACTTTTGTAGTGATAATTGGGTACAAAATCATTAATAAGTACATACAAATGAATGTTGGGACAGGTACAACAGCCACGAAAAAATGTCCTAATTGTCTACAATATTGTATATAGTGAATATAGTGTATTGTAGTCTACTACAATACATGTACCTTAATTACAAATTCAGTATCATTTTAGAAAAACCAAAAAACTGATTTCAGTCCTGTCTATATGGCAACTAACCATCGAGATACAATACCTATAGAGTCACAAACGTGCTAAAAATCCGAACCAAAACTCGGTGCAGGCAACCGTGATTCAAACACAACGCCGCGCGATGCCAGTGCTACGATGCCATACCTATAGCGTAAAACACTATGTAAGCAACATAACGTCTAAATTGGCATTGTGAAAGATATAATTGATGTCTAAGACGTACTACGACGCTCGCACATTTTTGACAGTTTTCACTCAGTGATTGTGACTCTATAGGTATTGTATCTCGATGCAACAAGCCTTGCAAAAAATTTACACTATAATAAATGCACAGAAAAAACACCTTAAAAATGCACCATAATTACAAATTCAGATTCATTTTATAAAAGCCGAAATACTGATTGAAATCCTATGTATTTATGACAAATTCGATTGAAAAAATTTAGAGTTTAGTTTTTTATAATTATAATACTGCAGCTGTCAAAGCCAAAAACAACTTGGAGCGACCAAACCAAATAATTACGTACAGAATTGATAAAGTACTTACATAGGTAATGGATAACGTATACTTACTTGTGTAATAGATTTCATATACTTACCTATGATAATTTAACTTAACTTATCGTTCTCGCCTTTTAGGTGATTATGTTTATCAATATTGACGCACTGCATATTTCAAAGTACCCATAGGTACCGACACTCCCAAATTGTTAGGTATTTTTTCAGAGATAGGGTTTTTTATTGACTTACAGTGCAACGGAGTTTATATAACAACCACAGCCAGCTGCCGTACTAAAAGAGCGCGCTTGCCTATAGAGGAAACCTGTTACCTCTTGATTTGAAGACCGGTATTGAAGAAAATACTTTTCATCATCATCATCCAGAAGACGTCCACTGCTGAACATAGGCCTCCCCCTTTAACCTCCACACTGAACGACAGCCTGCCTTTTGCATCCACTGGATGCCAGCGACTCTCACTATGTCGACGGTCCATCTAGTGGGAGGCCTACCTACGCTGCGTCTTCCGGTTCGTGGTCTCCACTCAAGAACCTACTTTCAAGAATTCAAGAAAATACTTTTACCAATTTCAAAAGCAGTAAAAAATATTACTATTATAATAACATATATAAATATTAACATATATAATGTTGAAGAATCTATAACCGATGGGAATAAAAGGTTCTTGAGTGGAGACCAAGAACCGGAAGACGCAGCGTAAGTAGGCCTCCCACTAAATGGACCGACGAAATCGTGACGGTCGCGGGCATCCAGTGGATGCAAATGACAGCCTGTGTTCAGTGTGGAGGTCTAAGGGGGAGGCATATGAACAGCAGTGGACGTCTTCTGGCTAAAGATGATGATATTAAACTTAAGGCCTTGTGGATAATGCGTTCTAAAATAATTCACCAAAAAAAAAACTTGAGTAAATAAATGAAGATACGAGTAGGAGTATTCATATTAGAAATAGCGACAAACTACGTGAGTCATTCCCGTGTAACATAAATAAAAAAGCGACAAACTATTTTAAATTCTATAACTTTATAATAATACCTAAATTAGCTTGATGCAAATGTATACTAAATGCACAGATTAGCTTAATTTGGTTTAGCTTTAGTGTAGTTTTAGATCCAATTTTTTTTTACCGATGACCCGATCTCTTTAGTCTTAAGGCACTAAAAAGAAAATAACAAAATGAACAATATTACAAAATGCATCGTTCAATTTTAGGTATCTGGATTTTCGGGCATAAAAAGAAAAAATAAAGCCGTAATTTGTCAAGACGAATGTAAAACAAAGTAGGTAACCCATAACATTAAAATTGTTTATTATGTCAGTATATTAACAAAATCCACTCTCAAAATTTTTCCTCCGAGAATTTTACGAAATACTACTTCTTTAAATTGGAGTTTACATAATAGGTAATAGGATATATTAAGTTGATAATGGCACCGATTCTGATGTACTCTAAACTAAACTAAACTGAATTTGACAGCTAAAAATTGTTGCCATCCTTCTCTCACACATTAAAATGAAAAGAGAGGCAGATAATTTTAGTCCTGTCAGATTGGTTTAGTTTAGGGACAGTATGACAGAATCTCGCTCAATGTTGAGTTTTCCTAAATTTTAAGTAGTTTTTTCAATCAAAAATACCAATCCATTTATGACAGAAACTGAGTTTTCTATAAGTAAATATTTCTATTTGATAGAATCAGAACGCCAAAAAAAAGTTTTCAATGCTTTTTGCGTCAAAAATGTGAGAGGTCTCTTAAAAATGCTTTCATTAAAAAAAAAAAAAAAATTAAGTCCCTTATCATCCTTTAGCAACTTAATCATCCTTTGAGCGCGATCCTTTAAACTCTAGTTAGATAAGTATCTAATAAGAAAGAAAAAAACGAAATCTGAACGCCTCCAATTAGTGAAAATACCACTTATACCTCTCAAAACGCTTGTCATAATGACCACACTTATAAAATTTTGCTTATGACAAGCCTTTAATGTTAACCTCAGGTCCTTGAGAAAATGGAAAAAACTTTTCAAATTAGACTCGTAAACCACTTCAAAACTTCTAGAGTGCTTCATTATTTTACCTTATTACTTTACATTTTATATTATAGTTCTCCTTTATACCATATCTAAAGAGATTTGGTGTCTGTTTATTTAAATAACTACTTATCTAACACATACACAAATTTAGAATTTAAAAAATGAACTTTTTGGATTATTTCACACATTATTGAATACTTTTAAAAAACACTAGCTGCGTCTCGTGGTTTCACTCGCGTATACCTCAATAAAAGTAGCCAATATGCAATATGTAGTATTTTATTTTATATCTGGCATTATACTAATTCTAACTTTAGATTGATTAGTATGAGTAGGTATGTAAGACCGCTAATGTACAATAGAAGTTGATTACCCATATATTGTAGTCTAAAACTAATCCAAATGCTCAAACGCAGTACCAGGTGGTAGCATTACCAGAATGCTGATTGCATTACCACGCGGAATGGCGATGCTAATACGTTTTCAAACGCCTGGGGCCTTATAGACAACTGCTATTGCGGCACCAAACTAACGTTAAATCCGCTCAGTTGGAAAATCACGCGAACGTGAACCTTAACGCGCCCAGATATGGTTTTCGGTCGCGTGATTTTCCAACTGAGCGGATTTAACGTTAGTTTGGTGCCGCAATAGCAGTTTTCCGTAAGGCCCCTGAACTAATTAGAATTCTCTCAGTTTGAGAGCACAGCTAATTCAACTTTTATTAAAACAACTTTGCTAATAAATTGTATGCCACAACCATCACTCAATGCCACTGAAACAACTATCATTATTTTAATGGATATAGTTGAGTGGCTCCCAGACAGGCGTTCAAACTTAAACTTCTTAATGGGTTCTGCATCCAAGGTAACTGAACTAATTATGCTTTCGAGTTGAAAGGAGTTCTTGGTTTAAGTACAGTCTGATATGTGTTATGTAGCCTACTTTTGTCGGGAAACTATCGAAACTATCGATCCCCGACCAGAGCAATGTCTTTCACATATTTGAAACACTTTTGAATATGAAAAAAGTCCTGAAAATAAAAAATACCTATTGGGCATCGTAAATAGTTCATATAGCTTTCTGTTGACTTTATGGGATGGCGGAGGAGATCGAAAATAACTCGAAAACAAATAGTTTATTTTTTAGATCTCTGCCAAGATAAAACAGCCACGAAACAGAGCAACCTCATTTGCATGCTTTCAAAATCTTTGAAGATAAAATTCACTGAGTGTTAATAAAAAATGGGCCTAACCTAATTAGAATAACACTGCTAATTAGTTCAAAGCAATTTTCGTGTTTATATTAGATACTAAAGAGCAGAGCAAAATAACTTGAAACAATCGTTTTTTTTTTATCTTCTTTGTCAAGATAAAACAACCAGAGCTATCTCTTTTGCATGCTTTCAAAAGAAAATTATATAAAAAATCAACGAATGTTAATAAGAAAAACTTGAGCCTTCTTTAAAATATCACTGCTAATAGTTAAAAGCCATTTTCGTATTGATACTATATACTTTAATTCTATATGTTAATACTAAACACTATATTTTATTCTGGCCGAGAATATCGAAAATAACTGGAAAACAATAGTTTTTTTTTTTATTTGATCTCCTCTGCCAAGAAGAAAACAAATACCCACGAAAGTTGCTTTAAAACGTTAAAAATATTATTTTAAAGATAATGTTCAATCGTTTTTTTTTTTTTTTAATTTCTGCCAGTGTTTTTTTTTTTTGTAAAAATTTGCGAGAGAGACAGCTATGCTGGGGCTCTTAAATGAATTGTTAGCTATGTGCATCGGACTGAAGTATTCCATTTGCTGCCGCCACAAACTTAGGTTGAAGAAATATACGTACCTTTGTGGCCGTCCAACTCCACCATAGAGGTGGTTGAATAAAGGGTGGTGGAAAACACAGAAGGCGAAATTTAAAAAAAAACAGCATGTGGTAAATTATTGTTTAGATTCACGATGGCGGTTTAACGATACAACTTTTTTCATATATTTTTTTTGTACAATTATTATTTATCATTTTACATGGCAGTCTGTGTCTAATCGAAAGTTCAAAATTAATACACAAAAATCAGACAGTAAACAAACATAGTCGATGATCACTTTAGGTGACATGGATAAGTTTGTCACACTTTTTAGGTAGGACTTTATTGCACTGCCAGTTTTTCTTTAGTCTATCCGCATTTTTCAACGTCTCTCGACAAATGGCCAGTGCGGCGTTCCAGAGGATAATGAAAAAAATAATTGGCTGCCATATTTTCGTGCCATCTAATGTTTTATCACGTCCTTCTTGTTTTGCAGCCGTCGTTATACGTGACCCTACACAGTAAAGATAACGCTTTGACAAACTTGTCTCGTTTAGCATATGTGAACATCATTTCGTATGATGTCTATCTAGAGTGTAGCCATAGTATGGAATATTATTGTTGACTGAGCGAAGAGAGTTATTTGTATATTTAGTCAATAGCTTGCGTATCGTTAATCCGATTTTAATGAAATTTAGTACTCAAATAGTTATATTAATAAAATTTTGAAGTTCGAGTATGAGCAAATTCAGTTGAGGCATTGCTAATAATTATGGGACACGACCAGTGAGATGTAATAATAGTGACGTTACAAGCGAACAACACGGCATTAAATACTGATGAAAAGCAGCATATATATGTGCATTTTGTGAAGTAAGGGAAATAATATGAAAGACTTTTTACGCTATATCTGTTGTGTTGTGTGTTTTATCTGTTGTTAGAAAGAAGCAAAAATACAATTTCTGTTGAGGCGTTAGTATTGCGTGACTGAGAGACGGCTGAACGAGGTCGGGCAACCAGCCTTGCATTCGTCTAGTCAATATGGTGGCAGGCACAACTTATCTACAGGTAAAAATATCTTAGGACACGAGGTCTCAGTTCGGGGCAAACGACTACTTAGTTATAGTTAGGTTTAATAAAATTATGGTCAGCTTTATTATCCTGATGAAAATCCTTTGAGGGAAAATTAAATTATCAATCCATGAAACCTATTGTATTACCAATAAACACTTACAATAAGTAAACACCTGCTACAGTGACCACAATCCCGGTGAGGGTTGAAAATCCCGCCCGAATAAATTATGCAAAACCAAAATATTCTGTAAACAGACCTACATAGGCAAACATTCATTAAAATTATTTCGCCCAACAGAATCTATTAAAACAAGCTTTAAAACTCAACACAAATTGCAATTTTAAATATAGAGTTCAACGCGTAAAATATAGATTTAAAAAAACGGTCGGTCGACGGTGACTTCTTACCATCAGCAGCCCGTCCGCATGTTTGCTAGAAATGGCATTAAAAAAACTACCAACTTGCCAAAGAACTCTGATTTTACGCATAGTTTTTGTGGCACCATATAGAGTTCTACGCGTAAAATAAACAATTTTGATTTTTTATATCGGTTCTACTGTTTTTTTTTTTTTTAACTCTCGGTCGACGGTGATTTCTTACCACAGAAAAGAGAAGTATAAAACGAAAATTTTTAAACGAAATTTTTTCACTTCTGTGCTTCTTACCATCAGCAGCCCGTCCGCAATGCAGGAAATGGTATTAAAAAACTAGTAAATTGTCAAAGATTTGTGATATTACGTATACATTTTGTGGCACCTGAATAGGTACTAGGTAATCATAATATTATTATTGCATAGATGTGGCACAAAGGATGGCAGTCAAAGCAATTAATTGGCAAACTACAGGAGCCGCGATTTCCATTTCAATTAAAACAAACAATGGCGGTACCAAGGCGCCTGGCCACTACCCAACAATGGCCCAATCACTGCATAGTACCTGTTCGAATTTATAATGTGCTATCGATCGAACTCTATTCAAAGCTTAAGGGAGGTTACTTTTAAGCAACGCTTGTTCCTACAGGTGACTTAATATAATGTATTATATTAAAGTCGCATTTAGTGGAACAAAACCATGGCGCTCAAAAGTCGTACGTTTCGCTACTTCTATTTTTGAGCTTTTTCTCATATAATAAAGTGGGAAAAGAGGGCCTTAAGGTGATAACTCGGGTTGACTTTTTTGTTCTCCATTTCATCAAATCAAATCAATTCCCTCTAATCAAGGGCAAGCGATAAAAAAATCATATTTTTTATATGGAGTCTTCTTGTTTTTCGTCTTGTCTTTAATTGTATGAAGCTATACAGGATGTTCGTTTAGACGACGAGCTTACTCGAGGATATCATTGTGCTCATCATTATAAATATAATTTACTATGTGACAGTGGCGTTTTACGGAGATACCTTTGTCTAGCAATGGACATTAAAAGGCTGATGTTGCGAACAACCTAAAAATTGCGAAAAAAATCTGCTCTTCCCGCGCGGTTTCCCGTACGCTCAAAATGGTCCCAGCGCGCTTCCGTGCCGCGGTTCGCCCTCAGAGCCTCAACTTTCTAAGCCCTAGTAAATAACATACTATTTTAAACCTAGCGTATCCCGACAAGAGTCTTTTTTCGATATCGTTATCCCGTGACGCCACCTCGGCTCTCCCCAATAATGATAACCATTTAATTGCGAATTTTACCTCAGCTTTTGTTCAGCTCTTATTTTCTCCTTGCTCCACCGTATTCCCAGTGGTTGCAGCCTGGTTGGAGGTAAATAAGGAAAGTTTCCGATTGCTTAAAGTTATAGAAAACTTTTCCACCATTGTCGTGATTAAATACTTGTATCTATCTAATTTTCTTTGTATTGAGATTATTGCAGTATCTTAGATGACTTCGCCATCTTAACATAATTATGGTTTTACCATTAGATTTCCATGTATTATGTATTTTATTACATATATTATTATACTATTACTCTCTTGTCAAATTTATTCAATTGATTCAGCTGCTTATTCGTAAAACACAAATCAAATCAAATATTTATTTATTAACAAAAAAATTTATAGAAAGCTTGACGTACAAAATATTATAGGTACTTTATGACAATGAGTGTGATTATGATCATGACCTGTAATTACTACAAAGGTAATGTTACGTTATGACGTAGGTACATACACTATCATAGAAGCTCATTTAATTAAACAACTGAAAAAAAACTTAATTCTTTCTGGGAAGTCTTAATTCTATCTTAATTTTTGTTATAAAAATAGCTTCACAAAGCACATCTTTTTCGAATATCGTCTTAACCGCGAAGTATTTCATAATATCGTGTCTTTTTTAGTGACACAGAAAAGTTATGGTGAAAAATAAGAAGAACTGTATGATATAATTGTCTTTCAAAAACTTCAGTTTTTGTAAGCCTTTGATGCATAAAAATCCCTATAAATAAATATACAATACAATATTTAAAGTAATTTGTAAAAAAGTCTGAAAAGTAACAATTCCATTCAATCTTCTAATCCATGTAGGACATGTAGGTACGTGTAAGAAGGACTAAAGCATAGAAGTGGTGCTAATCTATACTAATATTATAAAGAGGAAAGATTTGATTGTTTGTTTGTTTGCATTGAATAGGCTCCGAAACTACTGAACCGATTTGAAAAAATCTTTCACTGACGGGAAGCTACACTATCCCCGGGTGACAGGCTATAATCTATACCTGTGCGAAGCTGGGGCGGACCGCTAGTTTAGTATAAATGAATTATACATGTTACATTATTTACTAATATATGCCAAAATTGTTACCAGAATGTAACAGATATATTTTTGACAGGACGGCAAATTGCAGGGTTGTGATTGTAAACTATTTAAATGTACTATGGTTGGGACCTGTAAATGGCTACAAAGAGTACAAAGGCTACATACTATTTGACAGACGACCTTGTACGCTTTGTAAATCACATTAGGGATTCTATGCTCTTTATTATTCTGTGGCGATCACTGCCCAATTTTTCCGTTTCAGAAAAAATCACTCGGTATTATGTATATTATGTAGATAACATGGACTCCACAGGCAATTTACAGATCAAACTGAGGGTATGTACTATGTAACAGTACCTTCATTTATACCGAAATTTCGTAGTCATTCAGATAAGGATTAATTGTGAAAGTTTTCCCAAATCCCCCGAAGCTCGGGCCACTCATTTCTACCATTTCGGGAACCCGAAGGAATTGGAACACTGTCGCAGTCGAGTAATTAGTTTGGTCTAGATTCTGTGACAGAATGGCCTGAGTAACTTAATTGTAACCGTCAAGTACAGTTGGTTTGACCTTTCTCTGGCCTTTCAAGTTTCGCTAAAGAATGTTCACAGTATGTTTGTCGGATATTCGTTCATAACTATATTTAATATGAAATAATTATGAAGTACTCATAATAATCTAAATATGATTTGTGTCATTTGACATATTTTCTTTTTGCTTTTTTATACTCATGAATATTTTTAGACATGAAAGATTGACTGAAATATTATGTGATATAAAAATTATGTCTACGTCTATCTAACATTAGGTAAGTAAACATCAGAACAGTTACCGCTATCATCAACGATAATTTTTTTTGTCTTTTTTCTGTATCTTGATTAGTATTTTCTTTAATGCAAATCAGAAAGAGGTATGTACGTAGAGTCAGAAAATAGAATAAAGTAAGTACAAAGAAGAGATTTTGCGGGATTTTCTTTACAAAACATTTTCTCATGCTGTTAGGCAAATTTGGGGAACTTCTCTCCCTAAATTTTGTGCATTTGTATTCACCCGGAGAGTAAATAATTGAAAATTTCGAGACGGCGAGTTAAAAATTTAATTCTTTCCAGTGGGTGGAGTCGCAACCGCGGAATTCGCTTACCGCATCACGGACCCTATTCTCGCTTGGTCGAGATTACTCTACCACTCACTCCCACGCCAGTTCTAACTAGAGAGACAGTGAGATAATCTCGAGCAAGCGAGAATCGCATTTTAAAGCGGGCGAGGCTGCTAGGATTACCAGACGTCAGAATTTGTGAAAGGCCCTTTTTAGCCAGTTGTCGGGCTTGCTAACGGATTCGTTATTATAAGCCTATTTTTAACCGACGAAAGGAGGAGGTTATTCAATTCAACTGTATGTTTTTTTATGTTTCTTACGCGATTACTCCGCCAATTATGAATTGATTTTCATGATTTAGCCGCCTGTTGATACGGGAAAGTACTTAATACTGCTAGCGAAGTATTTAAAAACACAAGACTTACTTTACTGATTTGGCTGGTGTCACAGACCTATATCTAAGTAGACTTCACAAGCGGTCCAAACTGTATGAAAACTAAGTATATATTTTTTCGTACCTAAAAGTAAGATTTACCTGTGAAAAGAAATATCTTTATTCTGTTGGCTAACTCTATTTGTGGTATTCTTACAACTCAGTATTGCACAATTACCCATTTTCGTTTCGAACTGACAAGTGTAATCACGGCACCCACAGAAAGATTTTTTTTTCTTTCTTTTCTGTGGCTGCACTGATTGAGCAGACTGATTTTAGTCTTTTGAACTTTGCTCTGGAATAGATGCCTACTTACTTACGTTATTTAATACTAGCGGTCCGCCCCTGCTTCGCACGGGTATAGATTATAGCCTATGTCACCCGGGGATAGTGTAGCTTCCCAACAGTGAAAGAATTTTTCAAATCGGTTCAGTAGTTTCGGAGCCTATTCAATGCAAACTAACAAACAAACAATCAAATCTTTCCTCTTTATAATATTAGTATAGATAGGCAGGTAATTTTTACATAGTTATGTAGTAGGTATACTTACATAAATTAAATTTAGAAGGTGAAACGTAATAAGATTCAGTAGAGGTAGAAAATTCCCTAACGACGGCTATTTCCACTAATTAAAGCGATCAATCGTAACACCCTGACGTCTCTGGAGATTCGCACGATTTATAATAATTTATTCTTTAAATACATAATACTTGTACTTTCAAAGACCTACCTACCGTTTATAAGGTTACTAGGCTGCGCTCCGCGTTTTTACCCGCTATCCTACAGCAATTGTATTTTTGGGGATAAAAAGGAAAAAAAGTTATTTTATTTTTCTTTATTCGTTCTCTTCATCAAAACTCGCGTGAGGATTCATTATAAATTATTATAACACCGGCTTGCACTCACGATTATGTTTTTATCGGTCGAGACGATCGACCGGTTTCGGAGCCATTAGAGCCCCTTCCCAGAACCAAGACCTTCTCCAGAATCACGCGTATTCCCTGAGGAAGGCGCTCTAATGGCTCCGAAACCGGTCGATCGTCTCGATCGATAAAAACATAATCGTGAGTGCAAGCCGGTGCTATAATAATTTTTTCGTTCTGCTTAGATTTTATATCATTATCAGTCTATCACGTCCCCACTGGTGGGACACAGACCTCCTCTCATATAGAGGATGGGCCTAATCCATCATGCTGGCCCAGTGTATTTAGTTGAATGTCATAAAATGTCTTTGAACTTTTGAAGTTACCGTTTAGATGTGATGGTTTTGAAAAATGCACATGCACATAATTTATTTACTAAATAAGTCATTGGTGCAGGGCGCGGATCGAGCCAGGTGCCTTCAGATTGTAAAGCGCACATGATACCGCTCAGCCACCATCATCGCATTTATTGAAAGATTTCACAGAACCATTCAGTCGTTTTTAGGGTTCCATACCCAAAGGGTAAAAACGGGACCCTATTACTAAGCCTACGATGTCTGTCTGTCTGTCCTACCTATTAACGGCTATATCTTGCAAACTGTAACATATAGCCAGTTGAAATTTTCACAGAATATGTAATGTTACGGCGGATTGACTAACAAATAATAAAAAAGTCAAAAGGTAAAAACGAAAGGGTCCCCATACAACAAACGTATTTTTGTATTAGCTCTAATGTAAAAACGGAAATACTTACAAACGTCAAACTTAACATGATTATAGTACACACTTTAAAGTATAACAACAAATAATAAAAAATTGCCAAGTGCTAGTTGGAGACAAGTTTCTGTTTATTACCAAGTTATAACTGGTAATTTCGTTATTGAATTTTGTGGTGGTACGGAACCCTCAGTGTGTGAGCCCGACTCGCACTTGGCAGGTTTATTTAAATGCTCAAGAGAAAGAGTGAACGCTCAAAGTATTATAAATAAGTATAACAAAACTTTATTATAGAAACTGACGTGGACTCGGGAACCGACGTGACCGGCTTAATCTTACGTGAGTAATTTCCGTGTAATATAAATAAAATATAACAAAACTTATTTATAGGTATACCCACAAAGAGTAGGTCCGCATATTTCTTCAAATTTGATTTCCGTAATGGATCGAATAAATCCCCTTAATTCGCAATCAGTTTCGGGTGCCAGCGAGTTTTCGCTGATTTAATTTCGATTTTATGTTACGTGTGTATCTTTACGTTTGAGCTACAATTATTATTGTGAGCGCACTTGGAGTAAATTATTGTTTCGATAAGTTATATATGCATTGTTATAGCATACAATAACCTATCGTAATCTAGGTAAAATTACTTTGTGATAGTTTTTTTATTGAAAGATAGGCTTGCGCGTGAAAGTCATTTAGTTTGTTGTCAGCGATGATGCGGTCTACGATGGAGCACGCTTGCTTAGAAGAAACCGATGTACTCGTGATTTGAAGACACCCTGATTTTAAATATCGGGGAACACCCATTCAGGCAGCGAATTCCACAGACTAGCAGTTCGCACAATAAATGTGGAATCAAAGCGCAATAATATCATCTGACAGCTGCAATAATATTGTAAAAATAACTGAAAGAAAACATTACCTATAATTTAATATTTTACTGTAATATTGGCTATGAGCTACAATAATAAGTTCAAAAAGCAAGTAAAAGGATCATACTTAACAGTTTTCGTTCAGCTTTTTATTATGTTATGGCAACTGTCAGACGCATTCTTTCAGCAACCGTGTTTTAATTGCAATTGAAGCTACTATAAGAGCGTTAAAACCAATGACAATATAACCACTTGACCGGTCATCCTTTACCCCGCATGAGGCAAAGGTTCTAACATGTCAACCTAAGCTATTTCGAGCGGAGCCAATCCTACGCGCGGGTTTTGATTCTCCAGTCACAAGCGTCGAGTCTCCAATCACAAGCTGCCCCCCGCGACCCCGGTGGCATCATTTTGCAAAAGGGAATTTTGACTACATGCGCGATCAAGTGGTTATAATTTATTATCTTTGGTTAAAACATACTACTACTATGATCTCTATAGTAATAAGCAATCTGTTTCATGTCTTAAATATCAAGATGGTAAGTGCTCTTAGGCTTCAGAGCTTCACAAGGCATAATTACCTGAAAGTGCCATTATGGAGGTAACCTTATTAACAGCACTCAGTTCCGTGAAATAGGTGTTTCGTGTAATCAGACGATTTGTGGAGACATGAAGACTGAATTTACAAGTGCGTTACCGTGTTACGAACTGATTGAGAAACAGAGTAGAGAATTACTTCCTTCTTCAGTAGTCATCAGTCGGTTCATCAAAAATAAAGCAATTTTTTGACAGAAAAAGCCTTCTAAAATATGAACGAATTTTATGAATGTCATCATCATCATCAGCCAGAAGACGTCCACTGCTGAACATAGGCCTCCCCCTTTAACCTCCATACTGAATGCCAGCTTGCCTTTTGCATCTACTGGATGCCAGCGACTCTCACAATGTCGTCGGTCCATCTAGTGGGAGGCCTCCCTACGCTGCGTCCTCAGGTTCGTGGTCTCCACTTTAATTTATACTATGTAGAGATAGAGATAGAGATATTGCATTTCCGTTAGAATAAACACTGTTGTGTCTAAAAATACTTTTGTAGCAACTTTATATGCACAGTTCTGAGCAATAAACATTATCTTACTATATAATAATATATATATTATATTATATTATATTATTATATTATATTATATTATATTATATTATATTATATTATATTATATTATATTATATTATATTATATTATATTATATTATATTATATTATATAATATTATAAATGCGAAAGTTTGTGTGTAAGTGTGTAAGTGCGTAAGTGTGTAAGTGTGTAAGTGTGTATGTTTGGCTGAAGTCACCGCCGAAACTACTGGTCCGATTTGGATGAAATTTAGAATGTATATAGCTTATACCCTGGATTAACACATAGGCTACTTTTTGTCCCGAAAAAATGCACGGTTCTTGTAGGATAATTTCAATTACACAAATCTCCACAACGGCTCAACAAATAAGTATGAAATTCGGTATAGAAACAGGCAAGCAACCACATTGCAACACAAGCCACTTTTTATCCCGGAAAATTTGACAGTTCCCGTGGGATGGTATAATCATTCCTTTTCACAACGGCTCAACAAATAAATATGAAATTTGGTAAAGAAATAGACAAGGAGCCATATTAAAACACACAATACTTTGTATCCCGAAATTTTTTAAAGTTCCTGTAGGATAACTTCAATCACACAACTATGTAACTGTTAAACAGATTTTGATGAAATTTGGTATGGAGGTAGCATATTCCCTAAATTAACGGATTTTGATGAAATTTGGTACGAAGGTACAATATTCCTTGGACTATCACATGAGTTATTTTTACCCGGAAAAAAATCTATGGTTCCTGTAGTATAACATCAATCACTCAACTCTGAGACTGTTTAACGGATTTCGATGAAATTTGGTATGGAGGTAGAATATTCCCTGGATTAAAACTAAGGCTATTTTATACCGACAATATGTAAGTTCCTGTAGGATAATTTCAATCACTCAACTCGATGACTGTTAAACAGATTTAGCAAGCCGCAAGCGGCCCGTGAGTGTTAGTTAAGCACAAGTGACGTACAAAAACAAAAAAAAAACTTTCTAGGTTGCGTGGTTCGCTGGGCCGCAAGCGGCCCGCGAGGGCGAGTGTCAAGCACAAGTGACGTACAAAAAAAAAAATTCTAGATTGCGTGGTATTCTAGAAGGCGAGTGTCAAGCACAAGTGACTAACCAAAAAAAAAAACTTTCTAGGTCGCGCGATTCACTGGGCCGCAAGCGGCCCGCGTGGGTGAGTGTCAAGCACAAGTGACGTACAAAAAAAAAACCTTTCTAGGTTGCGTGGTTCGCAGGGCCGCAAGCGGCCCGCGAGGGCGAGTGTCAAGCACAAGTGACGTACAAAAAAGAAAAAAAAAACTTTCTAGGTCGCGTGGTTCGCTGGGCCGCAAGCGGCCCGCGAGGGCAAGTGTCAAGCACAAATGACTTACCAAAAAGAAAAAAAAAAACTTTCTTGGTCGCGCGGTTCGCTGGGCCGCAAGTGGCCCTCGAGGGCGAGTGTCAAGCACAAGTGACGTCCAAAAAAAAAAGAAAAAACTTTCTAGGTTGCGTGGTTCGCTGGGCCGCAAGCAGCCCGCGAGGGCGAGTGTCAAGCACAAATGACTTACCAAATAGAAAAAAAAAACTTTCTAGGTCGCACGGTTCGCTGGGCCGCAAGCGGCCCGCGAGGGCAAGTGTCAAGTACAAGTGAAGTACAAAAAAGAAAAAAAATTACTTTTTTTAGGTCGCGCGGTTCGCTGGGCCGCAAGCGGCCTGCGAGGGCAAGTGTCAAGCACAAATGACTTACCAAAAAGAAAAAAAAAACTTTCTTGGTCGCGCGGTTCGCTGGGCCGCAAGTGGCCCTCGAGGGCGAGTGTCAAGCACAAGTGACGTACAAAAAAAAAAGAAAAAACTTTCTAGGTTGCGTGGTTCGCTGGGCCGCAAGCAGCCCGCGAGGGCGAGTGTCAAGCACAAATGACTTACCAAATAGAAAAAAAAAACTTTCTAGGTCGCACGGTTCGCTGGGCCGCAAGCGGCCCGCGAGGGCGAGTGTCAAGCTCAAGTGACGTAAGAAAAAAAGAGAAAAAAAATCTAGGTTGCTCGGTTCGCTGGGCCGCAAGCGGCCCGCGAGGGCAAGTGTCAAGCACAAGTGACTTACCAAAAAGAAGAAAAAAAAACTTTTTTTAGGTCGCGCGGTTCGCTGGGCCGCAAGCGGCCCGCGAGGGCGAGTGTCAAGCACACGTGACTTACCAAAAAAAAGAAAAAAAAACTTTTTTCAGGTCGCGCGGTTCGCTGGGCCGCAAGCGGCCTGCGCGGGCGAGTGTCAAGCTCAAGTGACGTAATAAAAGAGAGAAAAAAAAATTCTAGGTTGCTCGGTTCGCTGGGCCGTAAGCGGCCCGCGAGGGCGAGTGTCAAGCACAAGTGACTTACCAAAAAGAAAAAAAAAACTTTTTTAGGTCGCGCGGTTCGCTGGGCCGCAAGCGGCCCGCGAGGGCAAGTGACAAGCACAAATGACTTACCAAAAAGAAAAAAAAAACTTTCTTGGTCGCGCGGTTCGCTGGGCCGCAAGTGGCCCTCGAGGGCGAGTGTCAAGCACAAGTGACGTACAAAAAAAAAAGAAAAAACTTTCTAGGTTGCGTGGTTCGCTGGGCCGCAAGCGGCCCGCGAGGGCGAGTGTCAAGCACAAGTGACTTACCAAAAAGAAAAAAAAAACTTTTTTAGGTCGCGCGGTTCACTGGGCCGCAAGCGACCCGCGTGGGCGAGTTTCAAGCACAAGTGACGTACAAAGAAAAAAAAAACTTTCTAGGTTGCGTGGTTCGCTGGGCCGCAAGCGGCCCGCGAGGGCGAGTGTCAAGCACAAGTGACTTACCAAAAAGAAAAAAAAACTTTCTAGGTCGCGCGGTTCGCTGGGCCGCAAGCGGCCCGCGAGGGCGAGTGTCAAGCACAAGTGACTTACCAAAAAGAAAAAAAAAAATTTTTTAGGTCGCGCGGTTCGCTGGGCCGCAAGCGGCCCGCGAGGGCGAGTGTCAAGCACAAGTGACGTACAAAAAAGATAAAAAAAACTTTCTTGGTCACGCAGTTCGCTGGGCCGCAAGTGGCCCTCGAGGGCGAGTGTCAAGCACAAGTGACGTACAAAAAAGAAAGAAAAAACTTTCTAGATTGCGTGGTTCGCTGGGCCGCAAGCGGCCCAGCCAGGCCAGGAATTTAACTTTAGATCTCCTGCTCATAAAGCACCGTGTACCTACCGACCATCAATATCCAGGATGAAATACATAAAACGTATTTAGTAGCGTCCTAAAATAAAGCTTTTTGCTGAGAACTTCATAATTTTTCCCTAGAACAACGCGGGCACAGCCGCGGGCGGAAGCTAGTCTTATTATAAAAATATTGATTGATTTTGGTTGCATTTTGTTGGTGTTGATTTTTTGCAGTAAATTTCACGAAGAACAATTTTTTTTCTGAAATATTGCCGTACCGGTTTTTTGTTTTATTATGACATGAAGAGCAATCTCAGAAGCTTTATATTCTGCTGTATTAGGTATTATACGAAAACTCGCCTTATTGGGCTCGTTTATCTACGAATTTCCACGATACGAAAGATGAATTTGATATTGCTTGCAGAGGTATTATTCAGAATACTCACGTACGTCTTTAACCATGCTTGTTGTGTACTGTGTTTCTCAAAATGAAAACTCTATACGTGGTCCAAGTTATTTTTTTCTGGCAGCACCGAAGAAATTGGATTTTCAACCCAAAATCCAATTTCTTTGGGCAGCGCCATCCAATAACATTGAGCATTTGGATTGCCTTTAGACCCTTAACGGTTTATGGCCAAACTTAATATTTCATAATGAATCGGCTACCAGCTCCAAAAAAAAAAGTTTATTGTTGTCACTTTTTTACAATTTTATCGCATCTGTCGGAGCAAAAAAAAAACTTGAATAAATAACTGTAAATAAACATTCTTTCTGTAAATAAAATGGACTCAGTGTTGGTATGACCTTATCTAATTTTTTCGTATGTGACTCATCCAAACCAAAGAAATCTCTTTTCCTATTTGTATATTACTTTGTATGTTCATAGTCGGAGTAACAGGCTTTAAACATACTTGAGTAATTCCCGTGACACAAATAAAATCATTTTAGTACCTTTCTTAAACATGGCCTTAGATGTACTTGCCAAGATCAGAATTAGTATTATTTCGAAAGAGAGTACCTTTTAAATTCTAGAAGCGAATAACACGATATTATCACAGTTTATGTCAAAATTCACCATGAAGTTTCGTCTACTGAAAGTTTTTTTTTTTTTTTCATCAGCCATGCTACGAAGCTTAGAAGTTGCCGTATCTACATAGCTACGGCACAGCTACGGCGTGCTACGGTGATGCTACGACCGTGACCGAAAAACATCTTGAACTAAAACTGGCGTAGTGGGGTAAAGTGCTACTCTCTTCAGTCGGCCAAAGGACCTAAAAAAATACTATTGCGCAAAAGATGCCAGTTTTTAAGATGTTGTCCGATTTCTATACCTACCATTTTGGGATATTTTATTTTCATTCCTACAAGTCATATGTTGAGAACCCCATGCTACGTCATGTATGTGTGAACTAAATGTTTGCTCGCAACATTTTGCGCTGAGCGCGCCAAATGAAATTATAACAACGAAATCCTGTTTGATTATTTTGGTATTCACAGAAAAGTTCTTGTTTATTTAGTAGATTGATTTGTCGGGACAGGATTGTTAAGGTTATTTCTTAACAAAATCAAATCTAATTTAATTTAATTCGACGTAGTTATATCAAAAGTTATTATATACCTTACAAGCTTACGCGACTTTGTACGCGGAGACTTTAACTAAGACTTTCTTTTATTGTGCGAACTGCTAGTCTGTGGAATGCGCTGCCTGAATGGGTGTTCCCCGATAGATACAATCTGGGTGTCTTCAAATCACGAGTAAATCGTTTTTTTCTAGACAAGCGTGCTCCACCGTAGACCGCATCATCGCTTAACATCAGGCGAGTTGGCGGTCAAGCGCAAGCCTATTATTTATAAAAATAAAAAAAACAACCCTCTTTCTGTACCCTTTTATTCGGCCCTTTCGCCTAATTTTTTCTTAGCAAATCTCTACAATCCATAGAGCATCCACATGCTAAATTTCAGCTACGTAGAAAAAGTATAGTTTTCGAGATTTCGTGATGAGTCAAAGAGTGAGAGGTATTTTGCGGTATATAATTATTTATATAGATAATGAGTATTATAAACCCAACCTACCCAACAAATACATTGATTAAATTTGAAAAAAAAATTACTTCATATAATTTTTAATGCACACATTTGTGCCGACGCTTTCCAAACTTAGTGACTGTAGGTATACCTACAGGTTGTGACACTGACTGAAACGCCATCAAACGCAAGCAACCTACTAAGTAAGATAAGAAATCCCAGACAATATAACGAATCTGTTTCAGTCGCCAGAAACGTGACGTCCACAGACCTCTGATAAAATTGCAGCGAAAAAAGCGTAGGATAAGTTTATTTTGTAACTATAATGGTTAGAATTATTGCAATACCTATCTATACAACACAGGTATGTGGACTTAAAGGGGGGTTAAAGGGGGAGGCCTATGTTCAGCAGTGGACGTCTTCTGGCTGATGATGATGATGATGATGATGTGGACTTAAGGCTGCACTTACCAAGTTATCTCTTACGCAAGTTTAAATTTTTTTAACGAAAAATCACTGTTGTTATTAAAAAAAAACTCACATGGCGGAGATTGAAAATAAAAACTTAATCTCTCGATGTGGTTGTTGAGCGTAGCCTTAAGTCCACTCACGTAGCCACAGCAATATCTTTCGCACCTATTCATCAACATGTTTTTCTTATAACATTCATTTTATAATTAAAAAAATTGCCTTACTTTTTTCAAAATTCCTACTCATTGATTTCCTTATCTTCAACGAGATTGCTGTGGCCGGAAGTGGGCAAGACAACTCAAGAAAGTCGATTAATAATCTAACTATTGTTCCTTTGTCACAACAGATATGATTGAACCTTAATAAATAAACTGTTATAGAATACATACTAGAACGCATTGCCGCAAGCCTTGCCAACTGTTTGCTACTCCTCGTTGCCGTATTAATTAATGCTGTTATGCGTTCCCTACTGTACCAGCTGGTCCTTTCATATAATAACTCAATTTAATTCTATAGATATTGCGGCAACACGTCCTAGCATACTCAATTATAATGTTGTTAAGCTTCTGAATTAATATGAGCAGGTACTACCTTCTTTACAACTGCTATAAGTACTTAAGTTACCCATAAAATAAGCAAGCGGATACATTATTTACACTACTATGACTATTAGGCCTGCTCTACATTTTCTAACATTTACCTATGCTTTTTCAATTTATATTTTACAAGCGACCCACCCGCCCGGCTACGCACGGGTGTAATTTACGTGCGAAGCCGGGGCGAGTCGCTATATATATAAACCTCCCTTGAAAATGTATCTAACTGATGGTGAAACCCGCATCAAAATCCGTTGCGTAGTTTAGGAGGAGTTAGCGGCCATACAGACATACAGACAGACAGACAGACGCCGAAAGCGACTTCAATTTATACTATGTAGAGATGACGAATTGTTAACTTGCAACTTACAAGTGAAGCTTGCAAAAGCGTGTTAAAATGGTGACTAAATTCACTGAATGGAGAGTAAGAAATAGAGAAATAGGAATGAAAGGAAAAATTTGATAACCTGGAGAGCAATGGTGGCCGGGCAGTAGCATACAATTTTGCTCTTTACATACTGACGGTACCCAGTTCGATCCTCGGAAGACGCATAATTATGACATTGACTGGACCGGCATGGTGGATTAGGGTCAATCCCCCCTTTCTCTCTCTGAGAGAAGGCCTGTGGCATTGAAAATATGATAGGCTGATAATGATAATGATGAATTTCCCTAACACGGTGGCATATGAAATGGTTTAAGTTTAAGTTTACCAAACTTCCGACTAGCAACAAATAGTTAAGTAGAACTTGTGCATGTGTATTGTCTTGCCTACTAAAGTACTCCTGTACAAGTTTCCACTGTGAGTTCTCAAGTAGGTAAGAGTCGGGGAACGTACCGGTAAGATAAGTCGTACCTACGAGACGTGGTTTCACTGACTTCTCTGAATTTCAGCCAAACACGGTTTATTGCGGGTAAGATTTCGTGTTAAAGCGAGGTTTTCCCACTTTTAAGGAACGCTTGTTACTACAGATGATCATTGTATTAAAGACACATTTAGTGGAGAAATGCGATAGCGCTTACACACAGTCGTGCATTACACTTGTTTATAGATGAAATTTTTCTCATATTTTTCTCATAAGTTAGCTGTAAATTTAAATTAACTTCTACGGTTCCTCTATAATCCCTATGTCCCTTTATAATTATGAAATCTCGTATTAGTAAATCGTTATTTAAATTAAATAAAAAAACAAAAGGGAGAACAGGGTAACTCACTGTTTCTTTCATATGTTTTTTTCTATTGATTGAAATGTCTTTTAATTGTGGTTCGGTCTTGGTTTCTTGGATGAATTGGATGAAACATTGGATTTTGATACGACACTATTTTTATAACTTTAAGCTAACCAAAAGTAAACAAACTAAAACTAGAATGACCACAATTGCTATAAAATACTGCACTCGCCGGCCAGAGCTTTATCTTTCACATTTCAAACATTTTGAAGATAAAGAATGACTGAGTGTGAATTTAAAAATAGATCCTTGGAATAACATTGCAAAGTAAATTTCGTGATGGTATTTTATAGGATGCCGAAATAGATCGAAAAAAGCAAAAAAAAATTATATTTCCGCCAAAATAAAACAAATCAACTAAATAAAGAAAAATTACAAAATTCTATACCAATATTAAAAAAGTCAAATTATAAAAAAAAAAACAATATAAACAAAACGCCTAAGAATGGCTTTGGTTATGGAACTGCCAAAAAACTAGAAACTTTCAAAAACCGCAAAAAGTTATAAAAAAAAAGATAAAACAAGATTTCATGGCGATAGAAATAAAGGCTTAGACTAAAATAATCTCATTTCGTAGAACTTCTTAGGTACTTACCAACATGCGTAGGTAGTGAAAGGTACGGTGTTAGGTAGTGCATAATAAGACGCTTGATTGAACTAAGTACTTAGAAATCGAACTCAATGATTATGAACACAGAAGAGAAAAATTGTATACTTCTCTTTTCTGTGATTATGAATGAAATGTGTCAATGAATGATCTCCAAGGACGTCACAGATCTACTAAAGGACGTTATATATACCCTACTTGATGATCTCAAATAATCGCCTATGTTTATGTCCCCGTCACTCACTACCATGTTCAACTCAATGACAGGTGATAAAAATATCTACTGTCAGAGAATATACTCGCTGTATTAAACCACAAAAATGGTGTTAGTGTTATGAAGCTGCGGGAAAAGTTTATAAATATCAATATCCCTCGACCTTACGTTGACTTTGTTTTAAGTAATTAAAATTAATAGACAGTAATTACTTTCGTTCCATAATTTATTAAGATTAATAACTTTGCCGTTTTCAGCCCACAGTGTCTTAGAAGGCAGTTACTTTTCATTTTAATTGTATGCAAATTGAAAAGTTGGATCTTTGTTCATATACTCAACTCTTTAGATATGCGTAGGTAAATAGGTATTTTGCAAGTATTAATTTTACATAATTAAGTAATTTTCATTAAAAAATTAAAATCAGATCGATAAAACATAAATTTGTCAGCCGTATTACAAAACGCAATCTTGCAATTTTAGGTATCCGTATTTTCGGGCATAAAACGAAAAAAATAAAGCCGTAATTGTCAAGACAATTATAAAACTAATAAACCATAATATTAAAATTGTTTATTTTATGTCAGTAATTTAGCGATATCCACTCTCATACTTTCCCTCCGAGAGTGAAACTCAGAAAAACTACTTAGTAATTTGGAGGTAATAAGATGATTATGTTAAGTTTTGAAATCCTTTTTTGCTTCTCTAAAAGTTTTCTTTGCTTATTCGTCAAAAAATTTGACTATCTTAAAAATCTTAATAATTTAGTTGCCTCATCATGCCACTGGAACGAAATAGCAATTATTTTAATAATTATATTTCATACCCTCGTTTAAAGTTCAACCCTTCGAATTTAGTTTCGTTCGGGATCCTGGAATAGAAACACCCATGGGGAATTTAATTGTTTTACGTGTAAACGTAACAATAGACAGAGATGTCGAGTTTCAGGATACGATAGGTATAGATAATATTATGTCTAACTTCGTGATACTATAGATGCAGATATGTCGAATTTCGTGATAGCATCGGGTAGATTGTAATTCAACGTAGCGAGCAACACCAACCTTCCACACGCCCTGCCACATAAGCCACATCAGATACCTATACCTAAATAAAGAAATTAACGTAGAGTCTGGCTAATGAAAATTGAGACTGAAAACGCCCGCCAAATTAAAAAAAATCGGCATTGCAACCCCGAAATTAATATGAAATGCAAACATTACTGTGTTCTGACTGTGTTACAATAAAAATTAATAACTTACAAGTATCAAGTAAGATTATTTCAGGCATTTCATTAAAAAAATTGGGGTTTCAATGCGGATATTTTAAAATTTGCCGCGCTTTTTCAGTCTCTACTTTCATTAGCCAGACTCTAGTACATTTACATCGATGTACCTAAATATACAATTAATTTTATTATCTGTGGTAGAACGTCGATGGTCGAACTAATTTTGATTTTTTATAAATATTTTTTTTATGCCATAGGTGGCTAACAGGCAGACGGGCTGCCTAATGGTAAGCAGTCACCGTCGCCTATGTATACTTGTAACACCAGAGGCATCACAAATACGTTGCCGACCCTTTAGAATTCGATTAACTCGCCTTTTGAAGAACCCCATGTTGTAGCTTCTCGGAAACACCGTATAAGGTAGCTCATTCCACATTTTGCAGGTATGAGGCAAGAAGGATCGTGTGAATCGCACAGTGTGCGATTTCCACTGATCTATGATGTGTGGATGAGCGAAGGCTAAAGGAATGAATGTCAGCCTTAAGAGGCGGACATTCATTCTATCGGGACATTTTTGCATACACGGTCATCTGACCCAAACTAAGCAATGCTTGTGATATAGCTGCCAGAGACTGATATACACACATACGTATGTATGTATATCAGTCTCTATTAAAGTTTTTAAATACATAACCAGATATATCACAAACACAAATGTTCATCACATAAATGTTTTTCCTAGGTGGGAATCGAACCCACGCCACGTTATGGTAACATTGATTTCTCTCTATGAAAAAGTAAGTTCTTGACAGCACATATACCTAGTAGTTATCTGGGCATAACAAAAAGATTCGTCGATCCATTTCAATTTCAATCAAACTGAAAATTAACTAATTTCTGTAAAATATCTTATGTTTAAATAATAAATTAATAAGTCAAGACATCAGTGGTGTGATTTGCGTCATCCTGACCCAACAATTACACCATTCTATCAATCCAATAGTGAACCTAATACCTGGAAGTAATGACCTTTAGCGATAAGACCGCCATTTATGATACTAGCTTGTAAGTTTATCTGTGTGGTTTTTTTAGTGTTCACAATAAAGAGTTTATATCTATCTTTGCTGGTTACATAACAATTAAGGCACTCGAACTCTTAAAAAAAATTAACACAAGGCTTACACCAGAGATAAAAAGTAATAAAATATATCCGCAGTGCGAGGTATAATTATTTTCATTGTATCGCAGCCTCACGTTGTGCAGCTGCCGTGAAAAATATTCCTCTTTTTAAATAGGTCAAGTGGCCTTTATGAAGGAGCCCGTTGTTAAGTCACAAAGAGTGCTTTCAAAAGGATGTAGACAGCGGCTTGAATCTCGAGGACGTGATGCCTTTCAAATGCTGGTGGTTCGGGGTGTTTTCCAAGTGGAGAAATATTCTTACCGTGTTTTAAACGTATGTACAACACACCGACTTCAACCGAGATCAAACTCTACGTTTGAACTTGTTTAAGTAAAACCGAGTTCAGTTAAGCGCGTTTTGTAATGCAAACGGTGAAATTGACCCTAAGAATAAACTTACAAATTATTCAGTTACCTAATAAGTAAAAAATCCTCCAAAATACAATACTTTTAGTAAAGCTGTATGATTATTTACGGGATATTTACCGTGGTAAGGCTGTGGAATTTCAGTGTTCCCGTGAACATGGTGCATTTTATTTATTTATTTTTATTTATTTTATTACAATTTCTCAAAACTTACAACTAAAAACCAAAACATTTTTGAGACATTTAAATTAACTTTTCTTACAACAAAAATTTCGCAACTAAGTATTACTAGAATGTAATATCGAGTTACCGCCAAAATAACTATACAATGCTGTAACTGCGCCAAAATATCGGGAGCTCATTACAAAACCTTACCACGGTAAATATCCCGTAAATAATCATATTACTTTAGTGAACAACCGTGATAGTTTAAAACAGTGTTTTAGAATACTTTTAATTGCACCTTGGTTTGAAATAAAGTACAAAAATTAGGTAGAAAACAAAACTTTAAACTATTTGTTTGATTTGTTATTTTTAGTAAATTTATGCTAGTGTACGCTTTCACATAAAATTGAAAACAGTACAACAGATTGCTGCATAGAAAGCTTTTCTCTAGACCCGTAGCGAGGCTGGCGAGATGAGAAATAATCTCATTAGTTAGTTATACAGCCGGGATCCCTTCTGTTACTTTAGTTTTATTTACTCTGAAGAAAATGAGAAGCGACGGCGCGGAGAGAAAAGACTTTAATCATATTAGTTACCTCTTCGCTGGGGTCATTTAGTTGAACTTGGCTTCAGATTAAGTTGACACTTGATTGCTTATGATTGCTTACCTACGCCACAATAGCCAAGATCTCAGAAGAAGGAACTACCCAAAGGTCCAAATTCTGTGGCCAAGATTAATTAATTCTATGCCTAGACATTATGATCAGTGGGTACATTATTCAATGTATTTTTTTAGACGACATATATACGATGTCCGTGTACTTATCGTCTTAAACAACTTTGCCTTTGAGACCAACACTGAAATAGCGAAGAAAAATACACATTCAGTTTGCATGACAATGCATGGATACCTGAGTGACGTCATTCTAAATCCAATGTGGCTTCCAAAGATTGTGGACGATTTTTTTTTATGCACTTCACTTCTTCCCATCATATGGGTAACAAATGAAAGGGTTTGCTGAGAAGAATACGAAAATTAAAATGATGTCACACTAATAAATTTAATAAGGCGGACGCCAAAAAGCTTGTATCTTTTTTCTATATTATTATAAAATCACCTCCATCATCATAGTCATCATCATTACAGCCATAGGACGTTCACTGCTGGACATAGGCCCATTGATCCCCAAAAGGGCCGGTTGGAAGCGGCCTGCAACCAGCGTTTCCCTGCTGTCTCTTTTAGGTCGTCTGTCCATCTTGTGGGTGGACGTCCTACGCTGCCTGTGAAAAAACCAGCAAAAAAATCACGGGAAAAATAAAATAAAATATTTCAATGAAAGTTTTGAGAATACAACTACAACTACACGAATTAAAATTCATGCCAATAATTTTATTGGATTAATCCATACATCGACCGAACCTAATTTTGGCAGGCGCCGAATTAATGTATCAAATTTAGCAGATCCGATTACACACCCATTTACTTCAGATGAAAATACAAAATTCAATTTCAAGGATTATGAACATGAGCGGATCTAATTTCATACATACGCAATGTACGCGGAATATGAATCTCAGATTTAACGACTGATAAAGGAAGTTTACCTGAAAATTGTTATTGGTGACACCATAGAGAAATATACTATACTAGAGGTGACACTGACTGGTGCCTTTATTAACTAAACAAAATACAAGCTTATCTACTAATACTAAATACATCTTAGTGTGTGTGAATAATTAGTAACTGAGTCGCAGTTTTGTATTAATTAAGTGACTTGCGATATAATGATTTTTTTTAAATGAAACATGGACACATTTGTACACAAACGATAATTTTACTAAAGCATATCTCCCTTTTTGGTCTGATGCGAGAAGAGAAACCCGTAGTTATGCTCACAAAGCTGAAAACTCACACAAATACATAAAGCGAGCGAGGACTTTATAAGTCTCGCAGAGCATCTTCGTAAGTCGCATTAAGGGTCCTATCACATTTTTTGACGAAAAAAGCATCGAGAACTGGATATCATTTCTGGGTATAATTTTTCTTTCAACTAATAAGATCTGTAGAATTCAGTTGCTGTGCAGGTGCAAATTCAGGAGCTTAAATACATAATTGGAGGGAAAGCTTGTGAATGGATTTCGTTAAATTACTGTCATAAAATAAACATTTTTATGTTATGGTTTACTTATTTTATATTCATCTTGAAAACTACGGCTTTATTGATTCGTTTTATGCCCGAAAATACAAATAATTAAAATTGAACGGTTCATTTTGTAATCGGCATCTTAAGCATGCATGTCCTAAACAGCACGCAGGGAGTTAAGAACAAGTTTCAACTTCGGCGAATAATGCATAATTTGTCCCGCTGGGATTGTTTTGACACAGACGTGCCTCTTGTAGTGTAGACTAATTACCTACACCTACCTGGGTGGGGACTGGGGTAAGCGGGTTTTAGTACGGAACCCACCGTACACGGCGACGTAATGTAGGTTTATTTATGAATGACTATATATAGCTGTACGCTGTAGGTAGAGCGTAGCTGTATTTAGATACCGTGAAAGGTGGTTGGCAAACGTAGATGCAAGACGCAGAGGCTGTTGGGCTAACTTTTTGGAAGCTGCTAGTGCAAGGCACCTCTACCTCTATAGTACGACGTGAAGTAAGGGAAAATAGTATATATTTGTACTTTGGAAAGCGCTCTTCGTGCAGTTGGAGCGACTAGATGGCTGGTCAAATTCAAAATTCAAATTCAAAATATTTATTTGTCAGAACATGGTAGGTACACATACATATAAAGTAGCATACATGGTCGTAATAATGGAGACGTATCTCATGTCCTTGCCTGTTACAGCGTACAAATGTTAGTTTTTTATATATTATTATTAGTTTTTGTTAAAGTTAAAAAAAATAACGAAATTATGTCTAAGTTAGAATATTGTTAGAATCATATTTTGGTTTGGTTGTATTTTATACCCTAATTAGATGTTTATTACTACCTATATAAGCTATTATTATCATTTTATCTTTTCCTAGTACCTGTCAATTATTTAGTCTACATTACATATCAAAACATTTTTATCATTAAGGAATTCTGAAATTTCATAATAGCTTTTTTGTGCTAATAAAATTTTAAGTTTATTTTTAAACATTCCAATATTTAATTCTCTGATAATTTTAGGAATTTTAGTATATATTAAAGGAGCCATACAGAATACACTTTTTTGCATGAGTGCAGTTTTGGCCGTACGTGGGCAGAGTTTCATCTCGGCCTGTGTGCGAGTTCGAATACCAGCATCAGTCCAACTACCAAAGAGATGTTGATTTGATTTTACAAAAGTTGCTATTTCTAATATGTATAGAGATGGTAATGTCAGAATCCTGTGTTTTAAAAAGTATGGTTTACAGCTATCAGTCTTATGAAGATGAAACATTGCCCTGATGCACCTCTTTTGGGCTTTGAAAGCAATTCTTTTGTCAGTAGAGTTCCCCCAGAATATAATGCCGTATCGTAGAATAGATACTGCCATGCCATAATATGCAGTTATTAGAGCTTCTTGATTAATAACTAATGATAATTTAAATAATGCGTATGCCGTCGAGCCCATTCGTTTAGTTAATGTATCTATGTGTGCTTTCCAATTTAGTTTACTATCGATTGTCAATCCAAGAAATTTAGTTGAGTCCACTTCCTGTATGACTCTACCATTATATTGCAAAACTATATTATCACGTACTGTACGCTGCCGAAAGTGGATGATGTTCGTTTTGTCTAAATTTATTTTTAGGTTATTGTCATCTAGCCATTGAATGATTGATTTTAAACTATCATTTATTTCTGATTCGTAAGTGTTTTTATTTTTACAATTAATAGTAATTGTGCTGTCATCTGCGAAGAGAGTCGTAGGATGGTCTATTGCTTTAGGTAAGTCATTGATATATCCTATAAATAGAAGAGGGCCCACTACACTGCCCTGCGGGACTCCGAAGTTAGGAGTACGTGCTTTAGACCGATGAATTATTTCTTGTTTTTTATGAATATTTATTTCTGTAATCTCAGTATAATGTTTTCTATTACTCAAGTATGATTTTATAAGGTCTAGAGTATTTCCTCTAATGCCATATGTTTCTAGTTTTTGTAAAAGTATATCGTGGTGAACATAATCAAAAGCTTGGGTCATATCACAGAATATTGCGCAAACTGGAATAGTTGCATCTATGTTGGTCATAACATTATCTAAAAAATCATATATTGCCATATTTATTGTTTTATTTTCCCTAAATCCTTTTTGTTCGTTACAGAGTATACTTTTCTTTTCCATGTAGTTGTAGAGCTGCGCGTAAATATATTTTTCAAGTATCTTTGAAAATATAGGGATAAGTGAGATTGGTCTATAGTTATCTATGCATTCCCTGTTTTTCTTTTTGAATATAGGTTTAATAATGGAGACCTTAAGTGCGTCAGGATATGTACCAGCACTAATACATAGATTCATAATGTAGCTTAAGTGTCCACATATGTATATAGCAACTTGTTTAATAATATTTGTAGAGATTCCATCGTACCCTACACTATTTGTATTTTTTAACGTAGTGATTATCTTAAATATGTCTAATGCAGTGCTCGGAAGAAAAAACATTGAATTGGACCTACTTGTAATTAATGAGTTTGTTTTCTGACTATTATTTTTAATAGGTTTAATTTTATCAATGAAATGGTTGTTGAATGCATTGCATATTTTATATGGGTCAGTGATTATATTGTTATTTACTTTTATTCGCAACACAGACTCATTTTGTATCTTTTGTTTTGAACTATTTATTATATTCCACGTGCATTTAGACTTATTTGTTGCCATTTTTATAGCGTAGTCGTTTTGAGCTCTTTGGGTGAGCTTAGTGATTTTTTTAAACAGCTTTGAATAGTTTACTAATTTATTCTTATTTCTACAATTTCGGTGTCGTCTGTATTGCCATAAGAGTTTCCGTTTATTTTTACTACATAGTTTGATGCCACGTGATATCCATTTTGGCTTTTTAACTGATTTAACAATTTTTTGTGTGAAAGGAAAACACAAATCATAAAATAATTTAAACGTTTCAATAAAGTAATTATACGCTTCATTAGGGTCGTCAATACTATATAGATCTGAGAAGGAAAGATTTTTAATGTGCGATATAAACTTAGATATATTTTCTTGGCTATAGTCACGCCGTTTTATGTACCAACTATCAATGATGCATTTTTTGTCGACAGGACACATCAGTAGTTGAGCTGTGTGGTCGGATAGCGCGAATTCAACCACTTCAGCTTTATAATTATTTTTAAAATCATGAGCGATATTGTCTATGCATGTTTGACTACTTAATCGGGTTGGTTGTTTAAATGTTAATTTGAGATTAAAACTTGCTAGCAGTTGCTCTAGCTTTCGGGAATTTATATCAGGTTTTAAAATATTAATGTTATAATCGCCAGCAACAACCATATGTCTGTATTGCTTTTTATACAAGATCTGAAGAAGATTATCTAGCTCTGTAAAGAATACTTTTAAATGCTTTGATTTTTGTTTAGGTACTCGATAGATACATACTACCAAAATCTTATAGGGAATTAATTCTACGGCACAGCACTCAAATACTCCCGAAATTGATAGAGCCTTAATTTCCGGGAGGTCTCTATACTGAATTCCACTTCTAATTAAGATACAAGCTCCGCCTCTTGAAATATCTGATCTACAAAAATTGGACGCTAGTTGGTAGTTAGCTAACACTAAATTGCTTTCAGAGCCCAACTTAATGTTGTGCTCCGTTACACAAATAACATCAGCGTCAAAATTATTTTCAGAGCGCAGTTCATCTAAGCAAATAGTTAGCTCATCAGCTTTTCGTAATAATCCTGCGATGTTCTGATGCATGATACATATATATTTATTAACGAAAAAACTCTACATTTGGTTGCTTGTTATTTTTACCGTTATCTGAGTCATAGCTTGGATTTATATTATTATCATTAGTTTCCCTGATTGCATATGCGACATTGTTTAATATGGTACGCAGACCATAATTTTTTAACATACCCGAACGAAGATGGAATATATTATTGTCGTATGATAGACATGAATTAGAGTCTAAAATATAAGCATACTTATGTGTCAGATTATCTAAATATAGTGATTTATTAAAAATATCAATTTTATAGTTATATGACCTCAGATAATTCATTACTTTAGAATCCGGAGAATATTTATAGGTAGGTAGACATATAATAAAGTTTGTTTGTTGTATATTACACAGAGCCTCTCTAGTGAGACGAATAAGTTTAATATAGTCACTATTCTCTTTAAAGTCCTCCTCTCCAATGAGCACCACGCAGTAGTCGTTCATAGTCAAGTCCGCAACTTTAGTCTCTATTCCTTGTAAAAGTTCTTGAATACCTCCGTTAGGTGTAAGGTAGTGTCGTAGTAGAGTACTTCCACTTGATGAGTTTAGTGTGCTTTCAGCCACGTGCAGTACTCTATTTTGTTTATTTGAGCTAATTAAAATGATATTGCTTGGTTGCTGTGAAGACTCTGTTTTCTGTGTTATGTGTGTTGGTATCTTATTTAGGTAGTTTTCGGGTTCGTCTAAAATTTCTTTATTCTGTGATTTGGATTTAGTTTTAGGTTTATTAATCTTCTTTTTGCATAAGTTTTGTGATTTCTCTTCTTTTTCTTTATTATGTTCTGTTTGTACTTCCTTATCATATAATGTTTTTTCATTTAAAATTAGCGCTGTTTGTTTATATGTTCTTTTTGGTGTGCCTTTCTTTTTGGGTGTACTATTTAGCTTTGCTGGGCTTTGTGTAATCTTTTTGAATAGCTCATTTTTCTTACATATATCTTCATTAGCACGTTTAAGTTCATAATTTTCAGATAAAAGTGTTTCTATCTCCAAGTCTGCACTGGCTAGTTTTATTGTCAAAGTTTCAATTTTATCTCTCAGTTCTTTAACTAATTCACTTTCTTCGTCGTCAGATATGTCTGGTAAGCTATTTACAGTTGCATTTAAAGTCTGTGTTATAACCGTGCTATCATTGGTTAAATTAATGTCTGAAGTTCTTCTTTTACTCCTGAAGGTGATGTTCTCAAAAAAACTCATTTTGAATCCTAGTTATAGTTTTATAAATAATTATGAGATAAAACTTTTGTTTAAATGCTTTCTTGCTGTGATTTCCAGTGATTTTCAGTGGTTCCTTCTGAGATTGTTTATTTACGATTATTATGCAAATATAATATGTACGTTTATGTTAATTTTATCAAACCACTGTTAGATGCGAAAAGATACGGAGCTAACTACTTTACGCGATGGCGTGGGTTTCCATTCGCGTAATCGTGTCAGTCTGTCTTTCGCCTTAAAATTGTAGTTATTATCAAATTCACGATATATAAAAATAATATCCTTTGATGAGACTTGAACCTGCTACCTTACGAACGCAAGGTAAGCACTCTTGCCTTTCGGCCACGAAGTTGTTAGTTGCAAGTGCGAAATTAAGGTACTGTATGTGTGACTCGATCTTTAGTCGTATTGAGCGTAGCCGTTATAATGTTATTATTGCATGAGTCACGACACTTCGCACTGCACTATTTTTTTTAAGACCACCGTTTAATGAGGGTGATTATAAATAAATCTTTTTTGAATTATTTTAACAATTAGCAAGTCTTTAGCACTAGTTTAAGTCTTTAGTTCAGTTTGTTTTTCGAGATTTAGGTACTATTGTTCCACTTATTCCACTATTTTTAGCACTTCAACAGTTTTTTATTTTTTTTTTATTTTTAAATGAGGGTTATTTTAAATAAAACGTTTTGAATGATTTTAACAATTTAGCAAGTCTTTAGCACTAGTTTAAGTCTTTCTTCAGTTATTTGTGTATTTTAATTATATTCACCATATAAACCACTCCAGATTTTGATAGTTTCGCAGTTTTAGAGCATAATAAAATTATGCGCCGAAACTGCGATTTGCTCACTGGTTTTTTCAGATTTATTATTGTTCCACTTATTTTACGCACTAGATAACGCTAATACTAACTATTTACAACTATATTTACACGTGTCACATGTTATATTAATAAGAATTTGCGTAATTATATTTTTAGAAATTTAAAAAGCCGGAGCCGATACTATCGCTGTGACAGCGCGCGCGGGGGTGTAGAAAATATGTCACACAGCAACAACACACACATTCGCACGCACGCTGTGAATAAATGTTGTATAAGCAACTGATCTGGGGCCTTACGCCCAACTTCTCAAACTAACGTTAAAACCGTTCAGTTCGGAAAACAAGTGAACCTATGGACCTAGATTTGCGGTCGCGCAACATTTTTTCATCATCTAAGCTAGATTGCTTTAAACAGCTAGGCGTAAGGCACCCGACTTGTATTTTTTTATTAAAAAAGAGTAGCAACAAGCAGGCTTGCCACCTGATGGTTAGTAGTCTGCGCTGCCTAGACACAACTGTTAAACTAATGTCATGGTCAAAGGCGCGCATAAAGGCACAGAAGACATAAGTAAAGGTACCTAAGCGTTCTCTTTAAATTAGTCGTGAAACCAACCACATTTACCTATACTGATTTATCTTATAATAGTTCCTTGATCCTTCCATCTTATTACGGAACCTTGAAAAGCTTTCAGCAGATTTGCTAAAAAGTACCTAGTACTGGGATAACCAAACAATTTATTTGTAAGTTTCATCACTTGAAACATCCGGGTCGCCGTATCTCTTTCAACTGTGGTATTTAATTTGAGGGCTGTATAAAAAAAACTCGCAGCGAAATGAGAAAAGTCGCAGCGTCAAAAGAATTCATTGTAGGTAACAGGGACCCTCATTTCCTGAGCTTTGACTCAAACGCGTCTCTCAACAGGTTGATGAGATATCTAAGAAACCTCTTCAAGAGTACAGAATGTTTCAGTGTAGGTATACAATTTAAAAAGATCCTGCTTTTTAGTTCTGTAGTCTTGTATTTTTTTAAAGTCGAAAAAAGCGAAGAAGCGAATAAAAGCGAAATTTATTTACTCATCACGATATTTTGAAAACCGCGTGACCTACGAAGCTGAAATTTGGCAGGTAGTAGATTTCTTATGGGTCCGCTATATAAGAAAGGATTTTTAGATAGCCCGTTGGTCCAGTTGATAGTGAACCTACCTTCTGAGCTTGGGGGCGTGTGTACGATCCCCACCTAGGACAAACATTTATGTGACGAACATTTGTGTTTGTTCTATATCTAGTTGTTAATAAATATTTAAGTATGTATTTAAAACTATATATTATGTATGTATGTATATCAGTCTCTGGCAGCCATATTACAAGCTTTGCTTAGTTTGGGGTCAGATGACCGTGTGTGCATAAATGTCCCGAATATTTATTTATTTATAATTTATTTTGCGAAGGGGCAGATTCAAAGGGGGCAAAAGAGGGTTGAAAATTATATGAACGTCTACGCGTACGAAGTCGCGGCTAACAGCTATTATTGTTATGTTTTCAAAATAGCCGCCGCTCCAAGGTAGCGGAATACCATTTTCTTTGCTTAAGCAAAAACTTGTTTAAAAAAATATTGTTTTTACTCTTAACTTATTATATCAGATATTAATAAACAACTAGTACTTTCTTCGACATGCTATTCCACTTTATTTTTATCGTAAAATCATGGGAGTTCCAAGAAAACTTTGTAAGTAAGTATTCACTCGAGAAACCTTATGTCCGCATAAAAAACGAGAAAAAGCCAACTTTTTACGAGAGTTTCAAAAATGTATTCCATGAAAGTTCCAGCGAATAATCCAGACAAGTGCCTACAAGAAGCCGCGGTGTCTGCCGACGAAAGTTCTTTTATAATCTTTGTTAAGAAGTTTGCAGACTTTTTCAGTTACTGTCAGCGTACTTTAAGCGGGTTTAGAGGACGGCATAATAAAATAATGTTATTTCTTGGTATACACCACTGTGTAAGGGGAACACTCTCGAAGCCAAAAGAAGGTACTTGTACTCATCATTATGAACCACTTTTAGTATGAGACCAACCCTGAAATCGCGAAAAAAAAATCTGCTGTTCCATACATTTTGTCAAGTGTCAATGACCATTTTCTATAGAACAGCTGATATTTTTAACGCGATTTCAGGGCTGGTCCCATAGTAAAAGTTGTTCATAATTATGAGTACAATTACCTTCTTATGGCCTTCGACTAAAATAAAATTAATGGACGGGCCCTACCCATTGAAATTGCTCAGTAAAAACGAGTCAAAACCGTCGGACATATACTTCAACACCTAATTATAAAAATGTACAGTATATATGTTACAAAAAATAGATCCCAGTATTATTTGTGTATTTACACTTCGGGAAAGCATATGAATGCATAATTTTGTCAGATGTTTCGTTATCACGTAACAATAGACACGTGTTGCACTTCCTGCGGCTAGAGAGAGACTGAAACGAAATGAGAGCCGGCGCTCATTTTGTAATCTTCAAAAATGCGCTTCTACTGGGCCTGTCCATTCATTTTATTTGGTCGAAGCTTATGGCTTCGAGAGTGTTCCCCTTACACCCCGTTTAATGGCGCAGGTAAATTGTCAATGTCGTGAAATTACAATTTTACTAGGTTAGGTTAGTTCATTAAAAACCTAAAAAAATAACTACCTTAAAATTATAATTTTCCTAGTGTGAGTGGGCTAGTGGCGAACACCTAAGGTAATGACAAATCCATTGCAAATTTTCTTTTTTACAACGGTTCAAAATTTTGCAACAGCGTGCGTAACTACGTAGGATTCCCCAAGGAAATACCTACCTACATATCCACTTTTTTCTTGAACATCCCTGGATTGTATGGTACAATTTATAGGTAGTAGGTACCTCTTCAGAATATATCTAACTAAAATATAAATTAATACAGGGTTACGCATAAAAACTGAACTATGCCGAAAGGAGGTAATCGTACGTACTCATCATTATGAACAACTTTTACTAAGGGACCAACCCTGAAAACGCACGAAAAAATATCAGCTGTTCCATAGAAAATGGTCATTGACATGCGACAAAATGTAAGGAATAGCAATTTTTTTTTTCGCGATTTCTGCTTTTGTATCGTACTTAGTAAAAGTTCATTCATGAATGAATGATGATGAGTCCAATGACATCCTTTCGGCTTAGTAGGCTATATGCGTAACCATGTATTATGTTGTCTATATGCAAAACCAAATATGAGGAGTTTACTTAGGTACCTATCTAATGAAGATTTCAACTATCCACCCCTGACTCTTATCATAAGACCTTACGGACAACAGCTATTGCGGCACCTAATCCGCTCAGTTGGAAAATCACGCGAACGCGAACCTTATCGCGCCCAGATACGGTTTGCGGTCGCGTGATTTTCCAACTGAGCGGATTAGGTGCCGCAATTAGCTGTTGTCCGTAAGGCCCCAGTACGATTGTTCCATTGTATTGTTATACGAATTAGGTAGCAAAGCAAAGTTTCAAATTGATACCACAGTTAGGTACTGTAGGTTGAAATCGATTTAATCAAAAGTATAAACCTATAGTTTAATTTCCAAAACATTACTGAAACTCACAAAGTATTCGAGAAAATATACTTAGTTGGTGCACAGCAGTTATGCATTATGCATTACTTATATTTTTTTTTTTCATTTATACTTGTGTACTATACTCAATACAATACTCAATCATTTATTGCATAATTATTATGAAGTTCACATACAGATGTTAGGTAGCATGTTTAAATTAGGTAATACATAACAATAACCCTGATTGGGTATGGCAATATAGTGCGGAATATAGTGCGGAATATAGTGCGTGTATAAATATATTTACTTAATATATTTACTTATAATATATAAGTATTTTTTCTTAATGATGTCATTAAAAAAATACGTATAGGATATGACAGCATATAAAAACCACTAAGATTTATTATTAACGCCATAATTATGGAGTTTTCAGTCTATACGCCGATTTACTATATATTAATGAAGTAGGTACACAACAGCTGGCAGCGAGTTGTCAAAAAGTTGGATTTTAATTTTATTTGAATACTAGCTGCGCCCCGCGGTTTGTGATGAAAAATGGTGATGAAGATGATATAAAGTAGCCTATGTCACTCTCTGGCTCTTGAACTATACCCATTCAAAAAATCAGGTCGATCCGTTGTTCCGTTGCAGCGTGAAAGAGGAACAAACATCCATACATACAAACTTTCGCGTTTATAATATTAGTAGGATAGTAGGATTATAATTATGGCTTAATGTTTTTACATAGATCTGAAGCCTGATTTTTAATTAAAAGAGGAACTAAATACGAAGCAAGTTAAGTAAATAGGCATGTATATAGCTATAATAAATGTAGGTACTTCGAGTGGCAGAGCTTTTCATTAAATATTAGACGTGTAAGGCAATCCCGCTAATGGCAGGTCCCGCGCCAGCCTAGCTAATTACTAAAGTGTTTCACGGTCCATAGAAATAGGTGGTTAAATAATGGCGATGCAAGCATATACCTAACAACTCATAAGAGTAGCCATACAAATTAATAAGTGTTGGACACTAAACTTGATGACTTATGGTACTGAGACGTGGTTCTTAACTGTTGGCCTTTTGTAAATACTTAATCGACAGCGGGCAATAGAGCTATGCTCGCAGTTTCTTTGCGTGATAAAATCCGGAACATGGATATTCGCCAAAGAACCAGAGCCACCGACATAGCTTTTAAAACTTTCAAGTTGAAGTAGCAATGGACAGGCCACATCGCTCGAAGAACCGATAACCGATGGGGAAGAAAGGTTCTTGAGCGGAGGAACATTCCTGAAATCGCGGAAAAAATATCAGCTGTTCCATAGACAACGGACATTCTCACACTCTACAAAATGTATGAAACAGCTGACTTTTTATGCGTTTTCTGGGTTGACAATATTAAGTTGTTGATAATAAAGATAATATGCTCTTTTCGGCTCAGTACGCCCTATCTGCGTAACCCTGTGCGTAAGAACTGTATTACCATTATTTCATAACAGTAGGTACCTACCACTATCAGAAGCACGGCAAAAGACAGATGCACTAAGCGTTTCCAATCCACTTTTTGAACAGAACAACAGAGGTGTGGTACGACTTACCAGTGTCTGTCTTTCCGAAGAGGTACAGTCCTGGGTTGTTCAAGAAAAAAGTGAATAGGTAGGTATTTCCTAGGCAAGCGTGCTACATCTTCAACCACATCATCACTTTCCACCAGGTGATTTTACCCATTTTATACTTTATTCTCCTAAAAAAAGGTGGCAGCCCTAGGTAACCTTAAATTGTATATTTCCTCTAGTTAGGCCTATTCTGCTTTTTAGATGAATTATGTTTTTCTTCTAGATACTTCTGTAACTTTATGAAGATTTGAGCTTACGTAGGTAGGTATATACTTACCTACCTAGTTACTCAACCAAATGAGCAAAACATAGGCCTTAGAGCAATTTCGCTTCCATGAACTTTTTAATTTTTCGGTTGAAAGCATAAAATTGAAATAAGTTCCTTACAAAGCGGTTTTTCCTCGTCCAATAAATCACGTTGAATTAAAATAAACGCGCATTTTAGCAAAACAGGACGATATAAGAACAAGTTGGCGGCTCTTTAATCTTCTTTGGGCGAATGAATCGGCTAACTTTTAAATAGGACTTCCGTGGAATTATTTTGTAAAGTTATTAAGTACCTATGTGATATCCTATCTATAGAATCCACAAAATAAATACTACGAAGTCGCTGGCATCATAATATCAAGCTAAATGAAATACCTACGTAGTTCCAGTGACCATATTATCTGTAGAAAACACGTTGATAGCCCATGTTAGCCAAGCCCATACTAGGGCTTATCACACTAGTAGGTATTAAAGCGAAAGTTTGTGTAAGTAAATAAAATATCTAGCTGACAAACAAACGCCGCACGCATACAGTCAGCGCCGCGCTCCTTCGGCGCAGAGGTGTTATACGTTTGTAGGTACGTACGTGTGTATGTCTGTCTGTGGCATCGTAGCTACCAAACGGCTGAACCAGATTTATAAAAAAAAACTTTTGAAAGGTTAGGTTCTTGATCGGGTGTTCCTAGCTATGTAATGGTTCCAGAAAATCTGTTCAGCCGTTTGAAGATTATCAGCACTTTTATCAGGGGTTTAAAAGAAATCAATTTTATACGCGGTGCATTGACCCAGAGCTTTGTAGGTACGTTTTACATTGCTGTAGGGCTAGGATGCAAGCCGCGACAATATCTTGTACTCTTTTTTATCGTGCCAAAGCGAGACAGGCCTATACGAAGACGTAGGCGCCTTGTCACGTTCTCGGTCGACAAAGTGGCGACAAGATTTCGTCGCGGTGCGCATGTTAGCCCTGTTGGTTTGCAGCGTTTGATAGCGTACTATACCACTTACACAACAAGTATAAAGCAAATGAATATGCTATTTGATATTCGATTGTGTTTAGTTAAGGATAATAATAGAGTTTAATTTTTATTATCATCATAATCAGCCTTTTAACAGTCCACTGCTGGACTTTTAACCTACCCCCGAAAGGGTGATTGGGCCATATCCACCACGCTGGCCCAGTGCGGGTTGGTGAATTAATATTTTTATTATACCTACTTACTATTTCGTTTTCGGTTATACATACTATTTTCGGGAGCGTTTCCTCTTACACCAAAGGTAAAGTAGTTCTTCCCGTCCGCCAGAATAGCTCCTGAGCATTGGTTCCGCTGGTAACCACAAATTAAATTATTTCTGATCACTGACTAGGTGGTTGACGACAGCTTACCGGATATTAAGGTGTGTTGTAGCAGATGATAGCTCGCCTAGCCTGGCGGAATACAGTCAGGCGGTTGGCTACATTATTCTTTTTAAACATGAGTGAATACCACTGCTGCGTTATCCTGTGTTTGGGATTCGATGTCACGTCAAGTTAATAAGTGTTCGGTGAACGTGCTAAGGGCCCAGGAACTTTGAGAGTTGAACAATTTCATCATGACGTGGGTAGTTTGAAACTTTTGCAATTATCTTTTGTTGCGTACAATTTCTTTAAGAGAACTAAGTTCCAAGCTTGTTGGAGAACAGGCGGGTGTTATATTTTATTTGCTAACTGCGCCGCAATTTTTCCCGTATATTCTAGTATATAGTACAAGTAGTAAAATTTTCGGTGGGCAAGTGCCTTTATTAATTAAACAAAATACAAGCTAAAACTAACACTACAAATCCAGTTAGACTGCCCATAGACCGTTGAAAGTCTAAAGACAATCCAAATGCTCAAGCCCACTACCAGTTGGCAGCGTACCCAGCATGCTGGCGGCATTACCACGTTGAATGGCAATGCTTATGCGTTGAGCCAAACACGCCAGCATGTTGGTCAAGCGTCGCATTAATCAGGCGCTCTGAAAGATTTTTGAAAATGAGGTGAGCTCCCGGTCCCCAAGGGCCCAATGTCTCGACCCCAAACGCCTCAAATATGTAACCACTGCAGAGGTTAGCATAATTTGCGTCGCTTGTGCTGCTCTGCCGAATTGGCAGCCGCGCCAGCCTTACCTTGTGTCTCAGGAAGATGTGACGGCGTCAAAGTATCGACACAAGTTGCGTCCCAGAATAAAAGACATAAATCAATATGAAAAAAATGTATTATTGGATTAACGTATAAAAAAATATTATGATAAATATGAAACTTAAAAAATATCTATACAATGATATATCACCAGCTTGAAGAACAAGCCAAGAATTTCAGGTTTATAAAGTTATGTAAACATTGTCGTAAATTCTGTTGTATCACGAAATTAAACAAAAAGACACTGGAACGACTTTGTCTTGCCACTCACTATATAAAATATAAACTAAACCAATCTGACAGGACAAGAGTTATCAGAGTCTCTTTTCATTGCAATATGTCAGAGAAGGATGGCAATAATTTTAGAGCTGTCAAATTTAGTTTGGTTTAGAGAATGGTGCACCAGAATCGACATCACTGTCCACTATACAGATGTTTTGGTCCAGCACGGATAGAAGCTAGTACAATAGGCATGATGACTAATATTTTTTATTATCTCATATAAAGCTGGTCATAAATAGAGCCCATCAACGAAAACAATATTAAAATTAGTTCAAAAATAAATGAGTTATAAGTATTTTAATTTCATGCTAGACAGAGAGCGCACTATAGCGAGCTATGACGTCAAGCCTCAGGTGCGCAATTATCAACCAATTTTTTTTTTTCAGTATGTGTAATGTATTTAGTTTTATTCATAAGCCTGTTATTTGTAATAAATTAAACATTATTAAACATGCACATTGTTTTCTTCTAGACTATTTATTCCTTGGGCCTTAAATGGACAGTCTTTTTCTCATACATTGAAATGAGCATAACACAATTTTAACAAGATACAACACTTCTTAGACACGATACTTACATAAAATGTTTTGTAAGGTACAGTTAGTTATTGATATAGTCAATTCGTATATTTTAGGGTCGTCCATTAATCACGTGATGTTTTCCCCTCCCCTGGTGATACGCGGTTTTAGACTAACAACTAAACGTGAATTTTTGGTATTAAGGTATCCTATTTTTTTTCTTCAGAACATTGGCTTTAAAATAATAAGGATAAATATAATCTAATTAAATTTTGGAAAAATAAGCACCGTGATAAATTAAAAACCGCCGTTCAACGACACGTGATATCTCACTACATCCCTCTTCCCCTTGTGATATTTTATGATTTTCCGTCTCTCTCTTTCTCACTCTTCTTCTTTCATTTTAACACAAAGATAATATAACCACTTGATCGCGTATGTAGTCAAAATTCCCTTTTGCAAAATGATGCCACGTCGGTCGCGGGGGGCAGCTTGTGATTGGAGACTCGACGCGACTCTACGCTTGTGATTGGAGAATTAAAAGTAATACATTCAATTCGCGCCTAGGATTGGCCCCGCTCAAAATAGTTTAGGTTAACATGTTAGAACCTTTGGCTTATGCGGGGTAAAGGATGAGCAGTCAAGTGGTTATATTGCCATTGTTTTAAAACATGATTAAAAATTTTATGTATGAATTTTTAATATTTAATATGATTAATGACAATCAACCAATGTTTTTGGCAAGATGAATTAAATTTTTGTTCATTAGTTTATAGTACCTAAGCATATATAACGACAATATTTAATATAAAATAAGCTTTTAAACTTTGAATATTGTAAATAATTATTCAACTATTTATTGACTATCACAATTGCAGGCCTTTTGAAAACCTATTCAATCTCAGACATACGTCACCCATATCACAAACATAATTACATAAACATAATCATTTATACATGGTGTAAATAAAACTATGTCCGATCTTTATACGCATAAAAATACCTAATAAACATACAAAAAATACAGGTGTATGTGTAGAAATATGTATCGGGTTACGCAGAAAAGGTGTACTATGCCGAAAGCGGTCCACAGTACCCATAATTTACAACGGTCATTGACCCCCAACAGAATGTATGGAACAGCCGATATTTTTGAAGTGAAAACTTCTTTAGGCACGTTGGGTTCTTTTTGGTATGGGAAAAAGCGCCGAACTCGCGTGACCGTCACGCACAGATAGCGCTATCTCTTGTGGAATAGGTGAATTACTAATTAATTTTTCACTTCTGACGTGCGGTACTACGACCGATTCTTTATTTGTTTGTTTTTGCTATTTCAGGGTTGTTCCCATACTAAAAGTTGTTCATAATGATGAGTATAACGGAGCCCTTTTGGCTTAGCATACCATTTCCGCATAACCCAGTTCATATCCCTACACATACACCTGCATTTTCCGCGTAACATTGTATATAACACTTCGATAATTAAATTGGGTATTTATCATAAATATGCCAATGAGTACATTATCCGTGGCACCGATGCTCACTGTTACCTGCTTATTTTTTTGCAAAACGCAGCTATGTGATACGCATTTGTGTGATGAACATTTGTGTTTGTTCTATATCTGGGTGTTAATATCTATTTAAGTATGTATTTAAACCTATATATGTATGTATATCAGTCTCTGGCAGCCATATCACAAGCTTTGCTTAGTTTGGGGTCAGATGACCGTGTGTGCAAAAATGTCCCGAATATTTATTTATTTATTTATACCGTTTTCCCATTCAATGACAATTTCAAAGCGGTATTTTTCTAGTTATTACATACAAAAAGTGATTAAAGCAGAATCCCGTATCGAACCGAATAATTTCAGTTATGGATCGGACAAGGGTTTCATTACACCCTGTAATTATACAGAGTTATAAGGAAAGTTTATGGTAAACCGGAAGGGGATCGTTATACTCATCATTATGAACAACTTTTACCGTGGGACTAACCCTGAAATCGCGAAAAAAATATCAGCTGTTCCATACATTTTGTCAAGTTCGAATGACCGTTTTCTATGGAACATGGCTATTCCATAGAAAACGAAACTGATATTTTTTCGCGATTTCAAGGCTGGTCCAATACACAGAAAAGTTTTTGGATTAGAACGGTTGTCAAGGCATTTTTGTAAGAAATTTGTTGTAGCCAGTTGCACACGTATAAACGAAACGTCAGTCATTCGAAATTTGTTAGCAACTGTGATGCGGACAAAGAACTTTGAGACCTAACCCAAAAAGGTAAGGTCCAAGTTCTTTGGATGCGGAGTTCAATCAAGAATGTTCAATCAAGGTTCTGTCATAATGCCTGGCGACAGATTTTCCTTCTTATTTCCGTTCTATTTACTTCTCTTTTCTGTGGTCCCATAGTAAAAGTTGTTCATAAGTATCAGTATAACGAACCTCTTTCGGCTTAGCATACCTTTTCCTTTTAACCTTATATTATAAGTATTGAACATGATCACAGTGATCTCTCAGGTATTTTCGCAGAACTCATAAAAAAACATGCTATACAAGATTAAACGTTATTTAAAGACAATACAGTCCAAATTTAAGATTTTGTGATTCTCACTAGATATAACATTGGTTTTTATACTATTTAATAAGCAAGATAATTATTGTGATATGTGTCTTACTCCCTTACATTAAGATTGGAAACTGCTTGTAAACTGTCACGTTTATGGTATTTTCTATGCCCATATTAAGACTAGGGACTAATTACACTGATCACAGAATCGATTCAGAAATTAAAGTATCGATCTACCAGAGAAACTGTTTATGGATGTTTTGGTCCAGCGTGGACAGATAATGAGGCCTATTCTGTCATACCACTCACTAAACTAAACCAATCTGACAGGACTAAAATTATCTGCCTCTCTTTTCATTTTAATACGTGAGAGAATGATGGCAATAATTTTAGAGCTGTCAAATTTAGTTTAGTTTAGTTTAGATTGCATCAGAATCGATGCCAATGGCGTCTATTCTGGCATATCACTCACTAAACCAAAATAATCTGACAGGACTAAAATTATCTGCCTCTCTTTTCATTTTAATACGTGAGAGAAGGATGGCAACAATTTTTGTGCTGTCAAATTTAGTTTAGTATAGAGTGCATCATAATTTTGCCATAGACGTCGATTCTGATGTCTCATTCTCTAAACTAAATTAATTTGACAGGAATAAAATTATCAGCGTCTTGTACCATCAAAAATCATCATGCAAATGGTTGCCATCCTTTTCTGACGTATTGAAACAAACAATACATCAGAAAAGGATGACAAAAGTTTCAGAGCTGTAAAATTTTGTTTAGTTTAGAGAATGGTACATCAGAACCGAGGTCATTGGTATCGATTCTGTCATAGCACTCATTAAACTAAACCAATCTGACAGGACTAAAATTATCTGCATCTCTTTTCATTTCAATGTGTGAGAGAAGGATGACAACAATTTTAGAGCTGTCTAATTTAGTTTAGTTTAGATAACGATACAACAGAATCGACACCACTATCAGTTCAATTATTTTGTTCTGAAATTGCTGTTTTCATGTCCTAAAATGGACAATGCTCTTTGACGGTGGTTAGGTACATTTAAAATCGATACTACAAATGTTACGAGTCCCTTCTTACACATATTTTACTAAGCAATACTTTGAATATAATAAATACCCTTTTACCAATATACTCGTAGTTGTAATTTTTAAAGTTTCGCGATTTGAACACATGTTTTAAATGTTTAACGTCGAGCGAAAGGTACATATTTTTACCTATATTAAATAATATGTGATAAGTCCCGATAAACATTTAAAACATACTCGTAGTTGTAATTTCCAAGCAACATTTATAATTAAAAAGTGCTTTTGTCCACAATCGTCGATTGATCAACATGTTATATTTTATCAATTTGTACTTACATCATTTATCAATAATATGTTTTAACGGACGCGTAGATTGTTGACAATAATATACAGTAGTTTCAACCTTATTTTAACCGAGAAGGAGGGTACTGGTTTTCGGGCGTGAGTATGTATTTTGTATTGTTTATATTATTACCTCCAACAGCCTAAACGGGTTAACCGATTTTGAGGTGTAAGATGTTGTCAGATTCGTCTGAATTTTGCAGCCGGTTTATTCTTTTATTTAATAATCTACTTGTTTAGAAGTTACCTAAATCTGCACAATATTAGCGTTGTTATTACGAGGTATTAAAGTTGATTTTCGAAAATTCGCTTCTAAATGTGATAAAACGTAGTGTTATTATACTGAGCTAGATATTTTGTCCCAAATCTTTTGTAAGTCAAATTAGAGTACCAAAAGTATTTTTTTTTCTTTTCTAATATCGGTAATTTAATACGAAAAAAGTTTTCGAATACTATCAAAACTTGTACTAAGGGTAGTACAAGTTTTGATAGTATTCAAAAACTTTTTTAATTTTCGTATTGTTCCATAAATTGCTGGGCTAAAAGGTATTCGATAACTTTTTTCGTATTAGAGTGAAGCAATCTATACCGCCGATTACTACCGATTTTAGTTCCTCCACGTTTCCGATAGAGGCGCTTTACTAAAATGTATGGAACAATACGTAAACGAAAAAAGTTTTCGTAAACTATCATATCTGGGACTAAGGGTACAGAATTTTAGTACTTCATTAACATACCTCCTAGAAAATTATTATGTACGCAATATTATGTTTTTAATTTTAAAACTCCGTATTTCACAGTGGCTTGTTTACAGTATTAAAATTTAAGCTTTACTGATTTAGCATTAAGGTTCAGTCTGTCTACAAATGAAACCGCATTCCTTAGCGACATGTTTGCAATAAAGTTTCATCTTTACCACTATGGCAATAAAGTTGTGTTTACCTATAGCTAATTCCGTATCTGGTGGCGACTTGCGGAGTGTGCGTTGTGGCGACGGCCAGTAGCAGAGGCACGTCATTGACGTCGATGTTCAGAGACTTGGTGAGGGTCGCGATGTCACAGAAGTCAGTGCTCATTAACATGTCTGCCAACGTTTTGGACAGCACGCAGAATTCACGCAGCTTGTGCTCGAGGAATGATAGACACTGAAACAATGGTAATACAGTTTACATTTCAATGGCTCTGACCACAATTTAGTAATGATTATCATTTATCTATACTAATATTATAACGAGGAAAGATTTGTTTGTTTGTATAAATAGGCTCCGAAACTACTGAACCGATTTGAAAAATTATTTCACTGTTGGGAAGCTACACTATCCCCGGGTAACATAGGCTATATATCTATACCTGTGCGAAGCCGGGGCGGACCGCTAGTACTAAACAAGACAAAATACTGTTCTGTTCAATCGACCTACCTTGCATGTCATATTTCCAATACAATTACACAATTATGACGATTAATATATTATATTAATCGTCAAGACAGGACAACGTCCGTCAGGTCAGGTAGTTATTATATAATACTAGTTGTTGCCCGCGACTTCGTACGCGTAGACTTTCATCTAATGTTTCAACCCCCTTTTGCCCCCCTTAATTCTACCCTTCAGCAAAATCCTTTCTGAGCGGACCACCGAATCTACTTGCCAAATTTCAGCTTCGTAATAACAAAACTTTCAACAAAAAATTAAAAACCCCGTATCGCCTCCTTAAAACATTAAAAATATACAGTATTTATTTATTTTAAGCCAATAACCTGAATACTAAATTGCATGTCCCCAACATCAAAAACAAAGGACTTTCATACAAACTTTCAACCTCCATTTGTCCTCCTTAATTCGGCCCTTTCGCAAAATCCTTTCTTAGCGGACCTCTACACCCCAAGGAATCTACCTGACAAATTTCAGCTTCGTAGGTCAAGTGGTTTTCGAGATTTCGTGTTTAATGAGTGAATGAGTGAGTAGATGAGTAGATGAATTTCGCTTTTATATATATAGATAGAGGAATATGTTACCTGATGAGCGGGCACTTTGGCCCTCCACATGGTAGGCAGCGCGTCCAACATGGCGCCGACTAGTGACGACATACCGCTGGTGCCGCACTCCCGCCCGACTACACGCACTTCCCTATAAACAACAAAACATTTCATTATGGCTGCGTACACCGACCACAAACAAATCAAACAAACAACATCTTCATCTTTCCAACATTTTTGGAGATAAAAAATCAAAACAAATCAAACTAACAAATAAACATCATTGTCATCGTATTCCAACATTTTTGAAGGAAAAAATTCACTGAAAATTAAAAATAACCACGACATAATTATAATCTAAGACATAATAAGATTCTGGAATGGAGACCACGGACCGGTAAGCGCAGCGTAGAACGTCCTAATGTAGATCACTCACTCACATCCTCGTCACTTGGCCACCACAATACGGGCCATGTGCCTAGTGCCCTTGTTAAAGTCGACATCTTAACTTTTTTTTTTGTTGAAACCCCTCACTTCTTAATATTAAGTCTTATTACATTAGTCTTAGTAGTTTGTTTTTGAATTCATTTAAGATTCCACAACTTGTTTTTAGAAAATAAAGATTTATTATATTATTATTCGATCAGACGACATAAAACTCCTAAGAGACCGCAGGGAAACGCTGGATGCAGGCCGCTTCCAACCGACCCTTTTGGAGATCGATGGGGAAGGCCAGTGGCCAACAGTGGACGTCCTACGGCTGAAATGATGATGACGAACCTGAATTATAATCTTTCAACCCCAATTTGCTGCGCTTAATTCGGCCCTTTCGCAAAATCTTTAGCTAATTTCTACACCCTGTAAGCCATTACAAGCTTCATAGGTCAAGTTTCCAAATTTTGGGAGAAAACTGGGTTCTAAATTCTTTTTTATTGTGTTCTTAAGGGGATACAGTTAAAGGCGTTTTTAACATTTTTGAAAATAAAAAGTTTTCTGAACCAGAATATAAATAAAAGCCATTTTCTTTAGAATAACACTGCAAATATTATAAGCGATATTAAAAAAAAAAATTCTAGAACCCATTTTTATCATTTATAAAGCAATAATGTCAGCTAGATTTTTTACTGGCTGGTAAAACGATTTTGCGAAAGTGCCGAATTAAGGTGGGGCAAAAAGGGGGGTTGAAAGTTTATATATCGCTGAAAACCCCTAGTACGTTTATAAGGGATTTACTGTTTACCATGTGTTAGTGTCCCCGATAATGGCGACGGCTTGCACTGGCATTGTATCCGTCTGCTTGTTGAGGTAGGAAGTGACGTCAAGATCACGCCGTAGCTCCCCCTCCCACGTGGAAGGCTTCTCGATTGTTCCTGTAAACAGTTAATAATCAGATCACCGCTTGTATAAATGGAAACCTGTTTTTTTTTTTTTATTCAATAATAGGCTTGCGCTTGACCATCAACTCACCTGGGCGTCAATTCTGCTAATTTATTTAAAATCACATTGGCCTGCCACTCCCACGACACTCCACTGAGATTCCATTATGAAAGTGACAAAAAGGGTATTCTGCTAAAATTTCAGTGGCTTTTCAATGGAATGTCGGTGGAGTGTCATGGGAGTGTCAACCCAACTGCGATCGATGTTGCCTGTCAAAACCTACCACAAGTTGTATTATTTTATAAAAAACTATTATTGCTTTGTTGTTAGTTAAATTGTTATATTATAGTTTGCATTGATTGTATAACGAGCAGAATACCAAATGTTCAACTATTGATATTACACGGACACGCCATTGAAGAACAGAATACCAAATATTTCAATGGCAGTTCGATGGCAATCATTGCAAAGCCACTGGTCTTAAATAACTAGCAGAATACCAAATGTGTAAAACTATTTCAACGACACTCTATCGACACTCCATTGAAACGTTAATAAATTAGCAGAATTGACGCCCTGATGTGAAGCGATGATGCGGTCTACGGTGGAGCACGCTTGCCTAGAAGAAACCGATTCACTCGTGGTTTGAAAACACCCAGATTGTAACTATCACGGAACACCCATTCAGGCAGCGCATTCCACTGACTAGCAGTTCGCACAAATAAAACTGAAATCAAAACGTTTCGTACGGATTTTCGGAATATCCACCATAAAGCGGTGTCGATTTTTTGTGCCATGGGTATGGGTGTTTTCTGATACTGACTCATCACAAAATCTCGAAAAACTACTTGACCTACGAAGTAAAAATTTGGCAGATAGATTCCTTATGGGATGTAGAGGTCCGCTAAGAAAAGATTTAGCAAATTAAAGGGCAAATGGGAACTGAAAGCAGTTTATATGAAAGTTTACGCGTACTAAGTCGCGGGCAACAGCTATAGTAAACGCATTACCATCTGAGTCGTCATAAAGTCGTCAGGTCATAATTCATTGTCTGTCTATCTCGCTCGCACCCAGATGTTATAATTATCTGTCTATCTCGCTTGCACTTACAGGTCTTATAGTATGACGTTTATGGCCCTACGACTCAGTTGGTAACGCGGTGACTATAGTATTAGTATAAGTATGATGGCTCACCTTGTAAAATTAAATCAGGTACATAGTGATCACTGAGTCCACCCAACAACGAGCCATCGAACCCAGAACTTTGCTTCTTCAATTTACACTCGCACAGCTCCGGCAAAGCTAGCTCCGTCACTCTCTTCACTTCCACTACTCTGTCTCTCTCACTCTCTCGACTCACTCTCCGTGGCTCTGGCCTCCGCAGCTCTAAAGGTTTCAATAATGGTGGTATTGTAAGCTTTATTTCGTTTGATGACGTTAGTTCTTCATTTGATGAGGCATCTCTGACTGTACAGTTTAAATTTGCATCGCTTGATATTTCTGATGTAGATTTTGACATGTCATTTAAGTTCAAATTTGATCTGTTTTGTGTATTTGATTCTTTAGAACCGGGAATAGAAATTTTATTTGATGAATATTCAATAGTCAATGAATTGTTAGTTGTATCTAATTCGTCAGTCTGTATAGATGAATCTTCTAAGTGTTGGGCCAGTAAAGATTTTAAATTGTTTGTTGACTTGGTGAATCTTAATTTTGATCTTAGTAATGGTCTGAACTCTAAATTTGTGTCTGTTGAATCCATAGCAACATCTTGGATAGATATTTTTGGAGTTTGCGGTGAAATACTAACATGAGATACAGTCGACATCCTATCTACTAACTGTTGATCAGTCTCATTTATAACTGTATTGCTTTCAGACACGATATTCGCCTCACAGTTTGGTGCATTGTTGTTCAAATTCACAACCACGACGTTCACTTTTCTTCTTCTGACAAACGTTTTCGGTGATAGCTCCCTGTGATTTCTGTCTTTATCTGTGACTACAGTCTCTTTCGCGTACTGTGGCTCCGATATCCGAGGCATGTCGTTCATATATTCCATCTCAGAGGCGTTGGTGGGAGTTTGAAGCATAGATTCCATCAGCTGACACTTCTCACAAGCGTCGCATCTCTCTTCTTGTATGGGAGGAACGATCATCGGGTCGAACTGAAAGTTGTCCAACTTCAAGTTCCCCGGTTTCCCGATATAGTGTCTATCTAATATCTCTAAATTCTTGCTCTTCATATAATTAGTGACTATCTGTGGGTACTTATCGAACTCGAACTTAAAACCGGAATGTTTTATGGGTTTGGAATGTTGAAGCGTCTGCCCGCAGCATTTGGACGGGCTCTCTGTGCTCCTCACTTCGCAGCCTTCTTTCTCGCACTCGTCCCGCGGTTCTGCGGGCTCACTTTGTACTCTCGACGATTTCTTCACGCTTTTCCCATTGGTCGATTTGTTCTTTAGGCCGACGAGTTTTTCGTCATCGCCTAAAACGAACACGACTTTTTGCTCCGGCACGGAATCGTTGGAAACCGTCGAGTTTAGACTAGAATCGGACGATGCTTTAAGGGATGATAGCATCACTGTGGGGTTCCTTTTAAGGGCACACGTTTTGAGACCGGCGGAGCTACTCCCGCACTCCGGGCTACTAGAGAGCTGCTGTCTTAAATCCGAGAGCGTCGCTGTCTTTCTTAAACTAACGTCGCTCGCGACTAGAGTACTGTCACTTTCACTGTTCTGAGTATTAACAGGCACTTCCACATCACTGTATCTGGTGGCGGTCTTTTTGAGACAGACTTTATTAACACTGATGGTCTTCGTTTCCTTGATCGCGCACTCTCGGTACCGGTATTCTGTTCTTTTAACATCGCCGCATCGGAGGAAGTAAGCTAGTATGGAGAGGAGTCGGTTGACGAACTGTGTGTTTTTTTCTCCGCTGATAATGGTGCGGGCGGCGCGAGATGGGAAGCCTATGCTCCCGCAGAGGTCACTGAGTTGCGCCCAAAGAACGTTGTAGGGGCGACGCGGGTCGGACGGCGATGGTTGGTGGTCGACAGTGTCGTAGGGGCTCACGGTGGTCACCCATCCGAGGTGGTAGGTCAGCACGTGTGTGAGCAGCGTGCTGATAAAACTGGAACAAGACACATGAACTAATTAATTTATTAAAAACGTGGCAATACAGCGAGGATTTTGCGATATTATAAAATATTAACCACGAGACTAGAAACGTTAGAAGGCTTAAGGCGAGAGTTTCGCTTCGCTCCCGCCTTAAGCCTTCTAACCTGGCAGAATTAGGATCTGTCCTGATAATCAATACTAATTTGATATTACAGTCGCCCACTCAGTAATTCCAGTCGGCCATTTAAATGTTTAATATGCATTTAAAATCGTCTACTGTTCATTTAATTTTACGCAAAAATAATTAAATACCGCCCAAGTAGTATAACACACTATCAAGTATATACGTATAGTAAGTATCGAATATAGTAGTCTCTAAGATTTTTTTTTTATTCACTCGATTAATAATAACCTTTTAGAAACAAAACTCCATAGAAAATAACGTCAATCAACGCCCAATCATCGGATGATTAGACTATAGACTATTTCTAGAGATATTAACCGTTAATTTGCGCCACCCACGGTTGCACAACAATACCAAGCAATTTGTGAACGTCCAACCGTTAAAAAAACCATTCGAAATCACGTGAAAAACACGTAAACAGAACGTACGAAAATAACGCACCTGTTATTTATAAAGTGACGTGACGACGGACAGGGAATTTCATTCACACGTCGTTTTTGTACAATCCGGTCACTCTAACGTCCAAATGTACGTCCAACTGTCATATTATATTATAAACAATTGGATATACTCCAGAAATTAATACAATGGTGGAAAGTGAACTTTTGGAATTATGCCAAGTCCCTTTGACTGTTTTTTGTAAACAAACGGTCTCATTCTCAGATCATTTAAGCAAGGGAGATGTGGTATAGTGGCGCGTGGCGGGTGCGAACGCATCCAGTCTAAATGAGTCTGGATGCCTTTAGTCGAATTCACCCTGCAGACAGTATTGCCGCCCTTTTCTTTTTCATCGTCATTTCAGCCGTAGGACGTCCACTGCTAGACGAATCGATCTCCAAAAGGGCCGGTTGGAAGCGGCCTGCATCCATGCATCCAGCGTTTCCCTGCGGTCTCTTTTAGGTCGTCTGTCCATCTTTTGGGTGGACGTTCTACGCTGCGCTTACCGGTCCGTGGTCTCCATTCCAGAACCTATCGGCCCCATCAGCCATCTGTTCTGTGTGATACGTGCCCTGCCCACTGCCACTTCAACTTGCTAATCCGGTGGACTATGTCGGTAACTTTCGTTCGTCTACAGATCTCCTCATTTCCGATTCGATCTCTTAGAGAAACCCCGAGCATAGCCCTCTCCATATCTCGTTTCTTTTTGCATGTGAACGATTAGTTAGTTCATTAGTGTAGCTGCAAGTTTCATAGTGTGTGTGAAAAACGAGTAAGTAAGTACTTACCGTTTTTGCGTTAGGTGGTTTAGCGGTATAGTTTTTTTTTTTTTAATGAACTAATGGAGAAATTTTACACGAACGATAATTTTACTAAGGCATCCCTTGTTTGTATGATCTAAGGTTTTATTGATACAAATTAAAAACGTTACAGCCCTCGTTGTCTCATGTGACATTTCTCAGCACCGAGAATGTTGACAAAACAGATTTAAACTAAAATAACTCTGTATATACCGGTTGTTTCAAGTTTTATGATCAAGGAAAATAATTATACAGGGTTACACGGTACGGCGGTACTTAGACGAAAAGGGGTTATTGTTGTCATCATTCCTACAAACAACTTTGATTATGTCTCCATGAAATAGCGAAAACAACATCAGCTTTTCCAAAGAAAACCGCGAAAGGAAATGAATGAAACAGCTGATATTTTATTTGCGATTTTGTTCATAATGATGAATACAAATACCCCTTTTCGTTACGCGTAATCCTGTATTCAATTGCAGAATTGCAAATCTGAAAAAGTAAATCGGTGCCCCCTATCATTTCTACGTCATGATCTTTTTTTTTATAAATAATAGGCTTGCGTTTGACCACCATCACGCCTGATGTTAAGCGATGATGCGGTCTACGTTGGAGCACGCTTGCCTAGAAGAAACCGATTAACTTGTGATTTGAAGACATCCAGGTTGTAACTATCGGGGAACACCCATTCAGGCAACGCATTCCACACCTTTTTTTGAAGTTCGTACAAAAAGTTTTGAGTCTACATTTCCAATTAGTACCCCAAAGAAATGGGACACTTTTGGCTTCCTTGTTTCCCAAGAGGTAAAAACCTCTCTTTAAGGATGAGTTAATGGATAATTTATGTCTGCATACTACATTTTTGCCCTCACATCGCCTACAATAAATAAGGCGAGTTGGAGCACAAACATGGACTTATTACCCATGCAATATTTTTTTTCTTTTATAATAAAAAAATTGAGATCTATACTAAAACTGTTATTGTGCAAAATTTCATGCACTTATATTGAAAACTAGCGGTCTAGGCTTCGCAAGGGTATAGATTATAGCCTATGTCACCCGGGGATAGTGTAGCTTCCCGTCAGTGAAAGAATTTTTCAAATCAGTTCAGTAGTTTCGGAGCCTATTCAATGCAAACAAACAAACAAACAATCAAATCTTTCCTCTTTATAATATTAGTATAGACTATAGAAGATAGATCAATCAAAAAAAATTTGACGGACGGACGGACAGTAAGACAGACACAGATGGAGACGGACAGACAGAACGAACTTTTACAAATAAAGTTTTTTTTTATTGAGAGAGGAACACACAAGTTTTTTATTTCATTACAGCTGTGTATTGACGTTCTCTATTCAAACTTGTAGTGATTGTTGTATAACCTTTGACGACTTAGGATAGTGAAAATATTGGCACAAACACTTTCGCTTGCGTATAGCGTAGGCCAGGGATGCGTCAGCATTGCATGGGTATTTGCAAGTACAGTGCCCTATCTGTCATTGTTATTAACAATCACGCCAGTTGCCAATTGTTCACTAATACAAAGAAAACTCACGGTGCTGCAGTTTGAGCAGCAAAAAAACCTATTTTTCAATGCCCCAAATAAACGCTTTTCTAATGGCCGTTGCAGACCATGAGAAATAAAAGTATCAAGTACCTACTACGCATCGTTTGCAACCAGCTACACACTTTTTGCTTAGTGCAAGTGGCAGTAGAAGTGCTTAGTATAATGTATGAATGTATGTAGTGGAAGTGTGCAGCTCGTTGCAAACGATGCGTAGTACAAGTAGCAAGACAAGTACAAGTTTCAAGTAGCTACTAAGTATAAATTACTAGCTAGTAAGTAGCGCATCGTCTGCATCGTTTTGCTTAATGCAAGTGGCAATGGAAGTGCTTAGTATAATGTATGAATGTATGTAGTGGAAGTGTGCAGCTCGTTGCAAACGATGCGTAGTACAAGTAGCAAGACAAGTACAAGTTTCAAGTAGCTACTAAGTATAAAGTACTAGCTAGTAAGTAGCGCATCGTCGGCATCGTTTTGCTTAATGCAAGTGGCAGTGGAAGTTTTAATAACTATCACTACCACTGCCACTTGCACTAAGGAAAACGATCCCGACGATGCGTAGTAGCTACTTGCAACGTGTACTTGTTATTTGTACTACGCATCGTCTACAAGCGCCTTAAGGCCTAGCGGAACGTTGAGCGTCATTTCGTGTTGTTAATAGGCTATCGGACAGTTGTTTGATTCATCATCACCATTTCAGCCATAGGACGTCTACTGCTGGACATAGGCTTCCCCCCCCCCCCATCGATTTCCAAAAGGGCCGGTTAGAAGCGGCCTGCATCCAGCGTTTTTCCAGTTGTTTGATGGATTAAAATATTAGGCTTAGCGAAAAATATAATTCAATGCTATATGGATACTGGAGATATTATTGAAATCTTTCTGAAAGTTTCTACTTGATAGCGTAACGCGTTCCCGAGCAAAAAAGTCTTGACACATGGACAGACAGACAAAAGGTCAAAAAGATCAATTTGACGCTGACTGTACAAGAAATGATGTCATCACAATCAGCTGATTTGAACGTGTATATTGGATCTTGTTTACTTTACAATCCGGAAAATAAACGATATAATGGAAATCACTATTTACATAGAGATTCAGTAATTACATAACGAGTGGGATTTTATTGCGTCTAGCAAAACTGAAAGAACGCGACGAGATTTTTTTAATGTAATGTATCTATGTGATTTATTGCCAGATGTTATTGAGCTGTATTCAAGTGGGCAGACGTTTTTGAGACGGTGAAATGGGCTGTTTGAAGTTTACATTGTTTCTGTTTCAATTATATCTACAAGTCGCGCCCCGCGGTTTCACCCGAGTGGACTTTTAACCATATGTTTTTCAGGATAAATCCTATGTCACTCTTTAGCCAACTAACTAAATCTAAGCAAAATATCAGTCGATCCGTTGATTTGTTGCGGTGTGAAAGAACTATAAACAAAGATTGGAATTTAAAATATGTATTAGTATGTTTCATAATCATCATCAGCCAGAAGACTTCCACTGCTGGACATAGGCTTCCCCCATCGATCTCCAAAAGGGCCAGTTGGAATTGGCCTGCATCCAGCGTTTCCCTGCGGTCTCTTTAGGTCGTCTGTTCATCTTGTGGGTGGACGTCCTACGCTGCGCTTACCGGTCTGTGGTCTCCATACGTGGTCGTTGTCGTGACTAGTATTTTCACATAAACTAAATGTATTGACTGGAAAATCGCGGGTTAGCCCGCAGGTCACAGCTAGTGATAAACATAATAATATGTATATCATAAAATACATTTTAGTTATTCGTAACGAATCCATAAATAATGCAAGCATAACCCACGCACTTTATATATTTATTTTTTTGTTGAATTTTTTTAAACGTGCAATTTTCTATTTTAATCTTAGATTGTTTATTGCAAATAATTTCATACGTTTTTTATTTATTTTTTATCCATACTAATATTATAAGGAGGAAAGATTTGATTGTATCTTTGGTTGTTTGTTTGCATTGAATAGGCTCCGAAACTACTGAACCGATTTGAAAAATTCTTTCACTGTTGGGAAGTCACACTATCCCCGGGTAACATAAGCTATATCATTTTTTTTTAATAGGGCTTACTAAAACTCCAATAATGTAACCCAAGGTTTAAAAAAATAAGATTTACAATTTTAACTTTGCGTGTTTGACAGTTCTAATACAGGACAACATCTTTCAGGTCAGCTAGTATTTAATAACAGGCGTGTGTTTGACCGCCAACTCGATTGATGTTAAGCAATGATGCGGTTCACGGTGCGATCTGATGTTATGCGATACGTTTTTCATAGTTAATTTATTTTTATTAACAAGCTCTTATTTGACCACCACCTCGCCTGATGTTAAGATCAAATAACCGGCAAAACATTTTAAAACCAACTTTTCAACCAAGTGCCTAGTTTTATTTTTAAATGCGTATCGCTATTATTTGCATGCAATAGGTAAACTCATAAATTATACCGTTAAAATCATGTGATGCGCGCGAGTTATCTAACCGGTTGTAAAGCGAGTCACAAGTTCTGCGATCCAAAACTGTGTTCTTGCGTTGTAAAATATATTTATCGCTCATATTTCCAGTCACGTGAGAGGATGTAGGTATACTTATACATATAGAATACACAATAGCTAAATATAGAAAAAGAGTAACTTGATTCGTCATCACTTTATGATTATAAGATAATATGAATTGATACTTATTTATAGCCGACTAGCAACGCACCCCAGCTTCGCGCGGGTGTAAGTCTTATTTTTTTGACACCTTAGGTTTCATTATTGGAGTTTTAGTAAGGATCCCTATTTTTTTAAATAAAATATAATAGTAGTAGTCTATACTAATATTATAAAGAGGAAAGATTTGATTGTTTGTTTGTTTGTTTGCATTGAATAGAATCCGAAACTACTGAACCGATTTGAAAAATTCTTTCACTGACGGGAAGCTACACTATCCCCGGGTGACATAGGCTATAATCTATACCCGTGCGAAGCTGGGGTGGACCGCTAGTAATATTATAAAGAGGAAAGATTTGTTTGTTTGTTTGCATTGAATAGGCTCCGAAACTACTGAAACGATTTGAAAAATTCTTGACTCAATTCGGGACAGATTGAGTATTGCCACGATTAGCGCGTCATTGTGGCATCTTTGTATTTTTTGATCGAAGCTATCAATACAGTAGTACTTACAAGTTGGTAGTCTTCGTGTCTCCCACGGCCAATACAGAGCATAGATCAGAGAGCAGCGTGTCAGCTAGCTTGCCGGAAGTTCTCGCGTCACTTCTCACCATCGCTAGCCAGGTCGGTTGGACTCGCGGACCGTATATGAGATTTGATAGCCTGTGGGGTAAATGCGACCTTGTAGCTCAACGTTGAAGGTAGAAAAAACAAAGTTATTTTTTTAGAGTAATTCGCCAAAAAACCAGAGTCACCGACATAGCTGTTAAAATTTGCAAGTTGAAGTGGCAATGGGCAGGCCACATCGCTCGAAGAACCGATAACCGATGGGGAAGAAAGGTTCTTGAGTGGTGACCACGAACCGGAAGACGCAGCGTAGGTAGGCCTCCCACTAGATGGACCGACGACATTGTGAGAGTCGCTGGCATCCAGATGCAAAAGGCATGCTGTCGTTCAGTGTGGAGGTTAAAGGGGGAGGCCTATGTTCAGCAGTGGACGTCTTCTGGCTGATGATGATGATGAATTCAGCTTGTTTAACACTGTTTTAAGCTATCATGGTTGTTCACAACTGTTACATGAATATTTACTGTGAGATTATTTGTATTTGGGGTTATGGTACTGAGACGTGGTCCTTAACTGCTGGACTTTTGGAAAAACTCAGAGACCACGAAGTGGAAGACGCAGCGTAGGTAGGCCACGCACTAGGTGGACCGACGACATCGTGTGAGTTTCGGGCAAGCATTGGATGCATATGGCAGGCTGACGTTCAGTGTGGAGTTCTAAGGCTGATGATGATGATGATGAAGGTAGCAACATAAGGTTCTTCAAGGATTCTTTAAAATGGCATTGCACCATACAAGCGATACCTCTATTATCACTTTTGGTATCAATAATCCACATGAGTAAAACTGCTTACCATGAAACAGTCGTGTGGTTGTTATCAACTTATGGCATAAAAAGATCCTAAAAAGGATTGCAGACAGAGAGAGGCTTACCTACGCTAGTACAATGAAAGCACCTACCACCTGGCGGCGTCTTCCGAAGCCCTATGCAATGTGGAGACGAAGGAGCCACTCGCGCCAGCTGCCAGCGTCGCCAGTCGCAGCCGGCAGACCAACGCTTGCAGTTGGGGTGAATGCTCCACGCATTTCCGGACTAGATCCCTGGGGAATGGAAGTGGGTACAGTGACAAGCTATCGAGAAATCTCTTTCTAACTTCTTCAGATAATGCCAAGCTAGACCTTGCAGATGCATTCACCTGGAAAATTACCGCCTAATGCGGTTGAAACTATAGTCGGAGTGACCGGCTTAATCTTACGTGAATAATTCTTTTTTTTTATAAATAATAGGCTTGGGTTTGACCACCATCACGCCTGATGTTAAGCGATGATGCAATAATACAAATAAAAGGTTCTTCAGATAAGTTCGTTCAGGCTGAGTGATCAGTTTTAGTTTCAGTTCTTTTAATCTATATTTTTTTATTTGCTTTCAAATAGGATTCGGTTTGACTACGCCTGAGTGATCCCCACTTTGTCAAACTACACCAATATATGTTTTAAATGTTTATCGGGACTTATCACGTATTATTTAATATAGGTAAAAAATATGTACCTTTCGCTCGACGTTTCGACCATGTTACAATGGCCGTGGTCACGAGCTGACCACGCTCGCACGAGCGTTTTTTTTTTTTTACCTATATTAAATAATACGTGATAAGTCCCGATAAACATTTAAAACATGTGTTCAAATCGCGAAAGTTTAAAAATTACTACACCAATATACCTACCATAGATACATACAAAACCACTCCGCACCTTATTTCCCAATATTATGGTATCTACCCATCCTATATATTGGCCAACTGCTAACGCGGTATCAAACTAACGTTAAATCTACTCAGTTGGAAAATCACGCGACCGCAAACCGTATCTAGGCGCGTTAGGGTTCACGTTCGCGTGATTTTTCCAACTGAGCGGATTTAATTTTAGTTTGATACTGCGTTAGCAGTTGGCCGTAAGGCCCCTGGATCTCTTCAAAGAGTGACTAGACAAGTCATGGATAAGTGTGCTCCATCTTAGACCACACCGTTACTTTCTATCCCCCACAATTCTTCCACAAATAAATGCATAGCAGCTTTCTTTTTTGCTCTCTTATTTTTTTTTTATTCTCTATAAGACCAAATTATGCTTCTCCAATGTTACCCTCGTTGAAGGACCCAAGAATTACATAGAACTTATTTATTTATTTCAGCCGGTTGCATCCCATTGCAGGTTAAAGGCCTCCCTTCCTTTCATGCACTCCTCTCTGTTCTGTGCTATAGTGGACCAGTGTCTAGTGTGGGAGAGTCAAGCTCGTGCAACCTTCTTTTTGTGGGCCTTCCAAGAGGTCGTATTGCATTCGCAAGCCATTCGGTGTTGAATTCATTTGAGCGCAGCATCTTAGGTGTCAAGCTGACAGACAACATACGTAACAGACCATATAGAACTTATTCGGAGAAAAATGAGTTTCAAGTGTGATTTTCATCTTGTTATTTATAGCCTAAAGGAAAACATAAGCCGTCTTATTACAAAACACGGTTTAACTTTGGTACTGGGATTAGTACCAGGTTTAAACCATGGACTAAAATAAACGTTATTATAAAACGAAGTTTTTCACTAAACCACGGATTGTCTATGGTACTAAAGTTAGACCGCCGAGACCCCTAGTTTAACTATGGTACTAACTTCGGTACTAATAGAATTTGAGGTTATAATTATTTTATTTAGTGTTTTTATTATTTACAAATCGTTTAAAATGGATTTAAACACGATTGACATGATGGATATAGAACATTTGGACATGCTGGAGGCATCGCGGCGATCTGATAGACCTCGTCATCGTGTGAATCCTTTCGAATTGAGTGACGAAGAATTCAGATATAAATGTGGTTCACAAAACGCTTTGGCGCAAAAATTGTGGATGTTTTACGTGAGGATCTGGCCCACGATCCTAGAGGAAGCCCATTAAGCCCTGAAGTTCAAATGGCTTGCGCTTTATGCAACTGGGCTCGCCATGAATTAAGAGCTTGTTAATAACCTAGGTAGATTACAATATAGCTATAGGTAGGTACTTACGCAAAAAGTAAAAAATATACACTGATGCATTAAATTATTGTTTTCTTTGTATATTCAAGACATTACAGCCGATTTGAATAGTGTATCTCAACCAGTCAGTAAAACTTGCAAAAATGTAGCGGGTATTATGGCAAGGGATGTTCCATTTCATAGATAATTATAAAATTGCGAGCTACATTAAATGAACAGGAGGAAGCTATGAGAAAATTTAAGAACATTGTAATTTTTCCCACCGTAATTACAAAGATTTCATTAAACTACTTAATGTCTTTGGATAATTACAATTATTTATCTGAACGCCTCGAATTACGCGGCACAGGCGCATAGCTTTTTTTCTACGTTAGGATTTTGGCGTCGCACGTGATAGTATTATGCCATGATTTTGAAAAGTGCTCAAAATAATAAGTTATGCTTGTTTAATAGATTGAAACCTAAACAAACAGCAATTTAAGATAGCTAAATATCTTAAATTGCATTAATAAATAATTATTTAAGCTTTTGAAGTGTGTTTTAAACCTGCAGGAACGAATGAATGATTTCAATTTTTGGTTCTTATCTGTGGCTAATATTGAAACCATGGACTATCTTTGGTATCAGCTGGTCCTCGATTAGTCGAAGATTTGTAATAAGGTCAGGTTTTAATCCCTTGGTACCGTAACAAACTCGGACTTTTTAGTCCTGGTTTAAACCTGGACTGATGGACTTTTTTGTAATAAGGCGGAAGATGTTTTAATTTTACAAACGACACTCATCCGCAAACATACCGCACTTTCCATGACAAAAGACCACAGAATGTGGAAGCAATGCAACTATTAGTCATATATTGCAATGCAAATATAGTAGGCACCCGTAAAATTAAAACCAAATGTGTCAAAGCCAAGTATTTCCATAATAAAGCCGATTGATTACATTATTCTGAAATTCTAGAACACCTATTGTTATCGGTATACAAGTGGTTATTTTTATCTTTTGTTATTTAAAACACATCATCACATGACCACTTAAGTATTCGAACAAAGTGATTACCTAGTTGCAATACGCAAATTTGCTGCAAATGAAGTGACGGACAGTGTGCAATTATAAACACGCGCAGATTTGTTTGCCTTTCAAAGGATAACAAAGGACTTATTTGTCACAAGTCTTTTTTACCAAAACTTGAAAAGTAAACTCTTTTTATCCAACTAGTTTACATAATCAAGGACATGACTATGACGCCAACTAAATCAAATAAAAAAAATCGCATTTTTGGAATTGTAATTCTTATGCGACTTGCAACAAGATTGCGTTAAACGTTTAACGCTACCATGGAGGGGATTTTTTTTTCTCTCGTATGGTTGCGAAATGCGTATCCTTTTTTCGCGCTGCGACTAGCAGACCCGGTAGTGTAATGGTGTCGCTAATGGACTGAGAAGCCTAAGGAGCTAGGTTCGAATCTCGAGAAAAGCATGATTTTAAATTGTTGATATTTTTGCCCTGGTTATAATTTTAGGGTTCCTTGGTGAAGTATAACTTCTTCCGCGTTGAGCGACTCCACGCACTTTTTTTTTACTAGTTTATTTTGCCCACGCGACCTGTATACTTTTTAAGTTTTGTTAAGATTTTAAGTATATACTTTTTAAGTTTTACCCCAAGCGAAACTTTGGCATTGCTTTGTCACTTTCATGATGGTTGACATAATTTTTCAAAGTACATTAACCTGAAAAACTGACTACAACTATTCGGTTGAAGGCTTCAGAGGGCCGCGGAAAGTTAAACTCTATTCGTTTTCTTTTCGTGCTTCATCGTAGACCGCATCGTCGCTTAACATCAGGTGAGTTGGCGGTCAAACGCAAGCCTATTTTTGGATAATGAAAAACTATTTTGTCACCAAAACTTTGTGCTTTTGGCACTTTGCGTCGAAACCGGCTGTTCATGTTGATGGATTGGGGTTCTTAGTATTCAAAAAGAGTGTCAATTGGCTTTCGGAAGTAAGGATTACTTACAACTGAGCGGCGTCTGCAACAGATATGAGGACGGCGAGCCCCAACTTGCTTTTACGGGACGGTAACGACGATCCACTGGCCATGCTCTCACTCGTGCCGCTCGCAGAACTGTTGCTGTATATCTGTCGGAGAAACGAACACACTTGCAGAACATTGCAACCCGCTCAAAGCAAGAACAATTAAGTAAAATCGAATCTAGATTGATTGATTGAACTCTTTATTGTTAACACAATAATCTATACTATCTATACATCTATACTAATATTATAAAGAGGAAAGATTTGATTGTTTGTTTGTTTGTTTGTTTGCATTGAATAGGCTCCGAAACTAACGAACCGATTTGAAAAATTCTTTCACTGACGGGAAGCTACACTATCCCCGGGTGACATAGGCTATAATCTATACCCGTGCGAATCTGGGGCGGACCGCTAGTCTATACTAATATTATAAAGAGGAAAGATTTGATTGTTTGTTTGTTTGCATTGAATAGGCTCCAAAACTATTGAACCGATTTGAAAAATTCTTTCACTGACGGGAAGCTACACTATCCCCGGGTGACATAAACAACCGCTACAAAAAATACAAGAATGTGTATAAAAAACAAAATAGATTAGTACAAATTAATGCCAAATGATTAAAATGAATATTTCCATTGCATTAAGTTTGGAGCCTTGAACGGATATAATTATCTAATTACCAGCTTATTTTGTCGTGATGTCATTCAATGTTAGTATACAAAAACACACACACAACACACACACCCACACATAGGTATAGATGTATAAACACCCGGTCACATGATCTGTTTCCATCGAGTGTCAAACACTTGATAAGTGTGTGTACTCACATTATAGTGTAGATATCAAGTGTGTACCGTTTTAAACCTCATTAACCCGTATTGAAATTCCTAAAGCATACAAATCAGGTTTGCAAACAAGGTTTTATAAGTATTTACATTTAACACAATAGCTAAGTAAAGCCTTATTGGGTTGAACAATATAAACAGTATGAGTAAGTAAAATGTGATATCCATGGTAAAATAGAACACCTCAAAAGCAAACCGCGTCATTATATTATTTTCACACCACGTGCTCGACAATGGCCAATACGTCAAAATATACGTCATGCAAACCAAGCCTAAAGTAAGCAATTATTGCCCTACGTTCTAGCCGGGCAATAATATTGTACTGTATTTCATTATTACCCTCTGGCTACGCTCTAGCCTGGCAAATCTGGCCTAGATTAAATAAAAAAAAGCCAAAAGGTAAAAACGAAAGGGGTGTCCCCATACAACAAACATAATTTTTTTTCGTATTTTTGTATTAGCTCACTAACGTAAAAACGGTAATACGTACGAGTACAAGCATCAAACTTGGCATGATTATAGTACACACTCAACATAAATAATGGCCAAGTGCGTTTTACAAATAACAGGCTTAGCGATGCATATAACTAAATACATTACACATACTGAATAAATAAATTAAATTGGCTGATAAATCTCTGAAATATAAGCGTTCAAAGTTTTAGGTAGGGAGGGATAGAGAGGGGATAATCTGTCCCTTTCTCGCAAAGCGTGTTAGTATAGCTATTATATGGCGCGCCTGAGGCGTGACGTCATAACTCAGTATAGTGCGCTCTCTGTCTAGCAAGAAATTAAAATACTTATAACATATTTATTTTTGAACTAATTTTAATTTTGTTTCCGTTGATGGGCTCTATTTATGATCAGTTTTTTATAAGGTAACTAGCGGGTTGCCCCGGCTTTGCACGGGTATAGATATATAGCCTATGTCACCCGGGGATAGTGTAGCATCCCAACAGTGAAATAATTTTTCAAATCGGTTCAGTAGTTTCGGAGCCTATTCAATGCAAACAAACAAACAATCAAATCTTTCCTCTTTATAATATTAGTATAGAAGTATAGACTAGCAACGCACCCCGGCTTCTCACGGGTGTAAGTCTTATTTTTTTACACTTTGGGTTACATTATTGGAGCTTTAGTAAGGATCCCTATTTTTTTTGAAAATATAATATAGCCTATGTCACCCGGGGATAGTGCTGCTTCCCAACAGTGAAAGAATTTTTCAAATCGGTTCAGTAGTTTCGGAGCCTATTCAATGCAAACAAACAAACAAACAATCAAATCTATCCTCTTTATAATATTAGTATAGATAAAAAAAATGTCATCATGCCTAATCCACAAATTGAGTTACTGTACTTTTCTAGTGTGATAAGAGCGATTGATAACCGCTCACATGACGGCCGATACCGGTCACTCATGTGACGAGCCGTCACGCGCTCCGCGATAATGTGTTTGTAAACAATGCCGTGAGCGCATTGTTCAGTTCCACCTAATTGTGCAGTTATTGTAATCGGTATTGCAGTGGAAATTAACTAACGTCTGGACGTCGTGGAGACACTTTGGGCTGTCTAATTTAGGATGATAATATTGACAGCTCACAGTAAGGATGAGGTAGTGTATAATCGTTAATGAACCTATTCGATCATCGATCATTTTTATTCTCTTAGAACTTGGAATCGATAGTTAAAAATAACTAATTGCGCGATATATAATTGAAAAATAACTTTAATATATAATACCTATACCTACATTAATTTTTATTTGTTTGATTTATTTTATTTCGGAACAGATTTTTGACAGTCTGTGGTTATTCATTATGCGTGGCACTTCACTAAGTGAGCGGTACCCATCAATGAAGTACGACATTCCTTGTAGTACATTTTACAGGAAAAAATAAACGAAACTTCATGGGCATGATCTGTCAAAATGAGTATCCTATATTAGACAGACCACGCTACACGCTGGACGGACCTCATTAAGACAGCAACTAAGTCTACCATAACAGAGTGTTCACGTAATGCGACGAACCGAGTATAATGGAGAAGCATTGCAAAATCAGTGATCGCCGCCGAGAAGACCGACGACGTTGAGTCTTCAACGTCGTCGTTTCCACCGTGTACCACCGTCTTACCAACCACGACCACTCTACCAAGAGTGTCCGACTAAGAAGATTATACAGACCATAGATGATACTGATGTGCGAACGCTATAATCAGCCAAGATACACGCACGCCGTCCTACATTTCATTGCAATAGATTTTCACAGATCATAAACTAAATAGTTGACGAGCGAGTGTCCGTCATAAAACTGATTTATTACACTTTTTAACTCATGCTATATCACTCTAGAAAAATATACAATTATATATCACCACTGTTTTTGTAATGTTTTTGGTGCCTTAAATTTTTGCGTTTAATACACATACTAACAGCGCCCCGCAGTTTCACCCGCTATCTTATAGGTATATTTTTCAAAGAACAAGAAACTTACGTGTTAATCCAGGGTATGGAGATACCTACACAACTCATTTTATGCAAATCCTTTTAGCCGTTATTGAGTAGAGAGGGAACAAACTTACTAACAAACTTACAAACTTTTGCATCTCTTCTCTAGTCTCTAGTCTCTAGATAGTATAAATTGAAGTTGCTTTCCGCGTCTGTCTGTCTGTTTGGCCGCTAACTCCTCCTAAACTACGCAACGGATTTTGATGCGGTTTTCACCATCAGTTAGATACATTTTCAAGGAAGGTTTATATATATATAACTAGCGTCCCACCCCGGATTCGTACGTAAGTTACACCCGTGCGAAGCCTGGCGGGCGGGTCGCTAGTTGATAATAAATTGCATTTTAGTGTAATATTCATGATTTCCTCAAGATGTAAAAAGCTCACCTGCGCGTCACTATGTTTTATTGATACGGAATACAAAACCATATCCAGAAGGATCAATGCTCACATATGATTCATGGTTGACTCAAATTATAAACTGCATACTAGCGAGCCACTACAAGACTGTACGTTGAATTTATACGAACTTAAAACCACCCCCATCCAGAAGGATCAATGCTCACATATGATTCATGGTTGACTCAAATTATAAACTGCATACTAGCGAGCCACTACAAGACTGTACGTTGAATTTATACGAACTTAAAACCACCCCCATCCAGAAGGATCAATGCTCACATATGATTCAAGGTTGGCTCAAATAAAAAAATGCATACTTGCGAGTCACTATGAGACGATACGTTAAATTTATGCGATCTTCAAAATCACATCCAAAAGAATCAATGCTCTCATACGATCCATGGTTAACTCAAATTATAAAAGCGCCCATCCAGAAGGATCGATGCTCAGTGCTCACGTATTATTCAAGGTTGACTTAAATAAAAAAATGCATACTTGCGAGTCACTATGAGACGGTACGTTAAATTTATGCGATCTTCAAAATCACATCCAAAAGAATCAATGCTCTCATACGATCCATGGTTAACTCAAATTTTTAAATGCATACTTGCGAGTCACTAACGGTATGTTCAATTTATGGAAGCTACAAAACTATATCCAGAAGGATCAATGCTCACTATTGCTCACATGTGATCCATGGTTGACTCAAATTATAAAATGCATACTTGCGAGTCACTAACGGTATGTTCAATTTATGGAAGCTACAAAACTATATCCAGAAGGATCAATGCTCACTATTGCTCACATGTGATCCATGGTTGACTCAAATTATAAAATGCATACTTGCGAGTCACTAACGGTATGTTCAATTTATGGAAGCTACAAAACTATATCCAGAAGGATCAATGCTCACTATTGCTCACATGTGATTCATGGTTGACTCAAATTATAAAATGCATACTTGCGAGTCACTAACGGTATGTTCAATTTATGGAAGCTACAAAACTATATCCAGAAGGATCAATGCTCACTATTGCTCACATAGTGAATCATGGTTGACTCAAATTATAAAATGCATACTTGCGAGTCACTACCAGTAGGTACGTTGAGGTGATGCGAACTGTGTCCCAACTCAAACCGCGTCGCAATGTTCTGGAACGTTCTACGCTGCCAGCTTCCGTTGCTCGATGTACTGAGCTTGCGGCCGGGGAGAGCTATAGACAAAAGAGATTAGTTACTTTAGTACCCTAGATGAAGAACGTAGAGTTTAAGGTGGTACGTTTCACCTATGGCGGGAAATTCAAATTTCAAACAGTTTTCTTGTCCTTTTAGCTGGGCCGGGTAATTATTGTAAACGATCATAATGTTGCGCAAATTGATTATTATTCTTTGCAAAATCATGTAAAGGTATTTATCTCTAATGCACATTATTACTTAAATTTTTCAATAAACAAATTTTTACTGTTTCAAACGATTTATTGATAAATGTAAGTAATATAGTGCGTTTCTGTTAAATAGCTGTACATGATAATGTAAAGAACAACCAACGATTTGCGCAATCACTATGTCATTTTAAAATAATTACCCAGCCTAGCTACAAGGGCAAAAATTTTTTTTTTGAAATTTGAACTTCCCGCCATTTGTAAAACGTACCACCTTAAATTAAACTTTCCCGCCTGAATTACACTCTGGGGCTTAGGGTTAATTCAGCGAGGTATTGATTTTGACTATCGAATGGACCAAGAGTTTTGGTGGAGATTTGAGGAAGTGGAAAAGTGTTCAAGTGTCAACCGTATACTTATGTAGGTACCTCAGGTTTTCACCTGAGCCGACGCGTGCATTAGAATTTACATAAATAAATTTATCTGAGTTTTACCCAGCAGTGGGATAAGGAAGGCCGTGGATGACGATAATAATAGAGTTACTTACTCCCCATATAGTTTGTTTTATAAACATGTAGGAAAAAGATAGACGTAACAAAAATGTAATGGCAAAGTTTTATTTCAAGCAGGCAAAACCATGGAGTCATATCATGGTTATAGAAATACAGTTAGAAGAAGTCGTACACATCGGTTTGATCCGAATGGTAAGACCTAGAAACAATCTGAGGTTGAAAGAATACTTAAATCAAACCTTCAAACGCTTTATCAGTCATTGACAGTATCTAATAATCGTACACATTTAATCAAATCCGGATAAAATAAATATATAATTTTTATCTTGGCTAGTGAATGTAATAACAAAAATACACGACAAGTTTAAGTGCCAGTATGAATATTATTTAACAAAATAAAGAAAAAATTAGGTCAGATCTATATATCAGCTACGTTGTAAGAGCTGAGGGTTCCTGAATGACTGACGAAACCGACAAGCTAAAGTGATCAAGCAAACTTGATAAAAATCCTACTAATACGATATTATAAACGCGAAAGTTTATGAATATGTATAGATGTATGGATCTATGTTTGTTCCTCTTTCACGCTTCAACGGAACAACGGATCGACCTGATTTTTTGCATGGGTATAGTTCAATAGCCAGAGAGTGACATAGACTACTTTTAATCATCATCATCACTACGCGGGTGAAACCGCGGGGCGCAGCTAGTACATAATATTAGTACTGACAAACTAATAATTTATTACCTCATGAGAAAACTGATTAACAGAGCCCATCAATTAACGAAAACAAAACTAAAATTTGTTCAAAAATTAACAAGTTATAAGTATTTCAATTTCATGCTAGACAGAGAGCGCACTATATCACGTTATGACGTCAATCCGTGCGCGCGCCATACAAATGCTATACTAACATACGCTTTGCGAGACAGTGACAGAAGATCCGATTTCTATCCCCATCATAAACTTTAAAGGCTTCTATCTCAGAAATTTATCAGCCAAAATAAATTATTTTTTCTGTATGTTTAATGTATTTAATTATGTCCTTTGCTAAGCCTGTTATTTGTAATAAATTAAACATTATGAAACAAGCATATTTAAGGGAAAACTGTTCATGTGACCTTGGAAATTTGTGGTGTCAATTTTTTAAAATATAATGACATTCACTCATTTAAGATACGTCATAACAAACAACATGGAGGCACCGGGGGGTGCGGGATTGACTTGACTTGGGAAAGTGGGTTACTATGTAAGTATATATATATTATATTTTACTTACAGTGAAAAGAATAGAAATCTTCCTGCGACGCGCTGCCGTCCCAATCATCGAACATGGAGAAGTAGTCGTGTGTTGAGCTCACGCTGCTGTACGGTGATAGATCCCCGCAGAAACCTGCCGTATAAAGAGAAATCCTCAAAATAACATAACACTTTAATGACGCTACAAAGTTATACGCAACATACTCTTCATCAATTTCTTTTTTTTTTCATCTTTTTTTTATTTATGTTTTGCTGATCTCTTTGCCTAACTCATATCTTAAAGTTAAAATTTATCCTTTCGATGCAACAAACCGTCTCGATTTTTGACACTTTGATCCACAGAAGAGAGAAGTAAATATAACGGAAATGAGAAGGAAAATCTGTCGCCAGGCATTATGTCAGAACCTTAATTGAACATTCTTATTTATGTCAACGCGTCAAACTCCCCATCCAAAGAACTTAGACCTTACCTTTTTGGGTTAGGTACACAACACACAACACAGGTAACATAGTTATTTGTCCGCATCACAGTTGCTAACTGATTTCGAATGACTGACGTTTCGTTTATATGGGTGCAACTGGCCACAACAAATTTCTTACAAAAATGCCTTGACTGCCGCTATATTACTTATTTTTTTTAACTTTTCTGTGCTTTGAACGATAGAGGACTGGAGAATAACGTTGTATACAGTATACCTATATCTAATATCTCAAAAAAAAAACAGCTTCTGCGGGAACGCTCAAACACCTTAAAACCTACAAAATGGCTCGTTCAGATTGACATCCTTTTTAAAAACATGTAATTTTTCCCCTCTTCATTTGCAGGACCAATTTTAAACAAAAAAGTGAAAATAAGTACTAAATCATAACAATCATCGTAATATGGTAAAAACTAAATATCCATCTATATTATTACACTAGTGGCTCGAAACCGCACTCTACCGATTACATGAGGTAGCAAGAAATGCTCAATGACGTCTGGGTTGAGCTTTCTTTTGCCTAGTGTTTCCCGGGTCGAGCCGGGGTATCCTTTCCTGCTGTTTTACAGTCGTTAGCTGGCCGTAGTAAATGGACTCACCTGAATCCCCTCTATCCATAGAGAAGCTCAGCGCTACCCCGTCTTCTTTCAAAGACGGCACGTTCAGAGGTTTGGATGCGTTCCTCAATAAGCTTGGATTCCGGACAGAGCTGAACGAAGTATCGGTTCGGTCGCTCGTCTTTCGCTCCACGCGGCTTATACGACGTGATGTCGGTACGCAGAACACTTTCGTGCACATTAACCTGAGGAAATAAGGCTTTTTACAGTTTCCTTTTGGGTTTATTTAATTGGTTTATTGGCACACAAAACAAAATATGGCCAATCAATTTAAAACTATTGTAGACTATACAATTTTGAACTAAACCATATAACTAAGTATGTAAACATGCTTTTTTTTAATACAGTATTTGGTAAAATATTACAAACAAATTTAGATACCTACAATAATCTATACTAATATTATAATGAGGAAAGATTTGATTGTTTGTTTGTTTGCATTGAATAGAATCCGAAACTACTGAACCGATTTGAAAAAATCTTTCACTGTTGGGAAGCTACACTATCCCCGGGTGACAGATAATATTACATTTTCAAAAAAAATAGGGATCCTTACTAAAACTCCAATAATACCCGTGCGAAGCCGGGGCGGACCGCTAGTATTAAATAAACTTAGCTACTTTTATTATGGACCGTAAAAACAATATTTCGTACATCTCGGTTGTATAAGTTTTTAAAATTTGATCAGCAGTGCAAGTACCGTTCTTAGTCGTCCGTCAAATTTGACAATCGAGATCGTCAAATTTGATAAAATTCCATTTAATCAGTACTCGCTATGATCGATTCTATGGAATTTTATCGAATTTGACGATCGATAAAGAACGGTACTCGCACTGCAGGACTGTCAGTTCAAGGAGGTGCAGCGAGAAAAATAACAAGAAATTTGTATAATGAAAAAAATAAAGGAATGAAGAATAGTATGTCTATGAGTTCTAGCCAATAATAGTGCGATTCAATGGTATTGCAGTAAAATAACGCGACATCTGCGCAGTTTCAATAAACAGACACCTGTAGAACTATGGGCATGTCTATGCTAATTTGTGTAGGTACAGTGCGAGAGATTAAGCTCAATTCACACTGAAATGGCAACGGCTACATAGAGTCCCGCTATATAAATTGAGCTTGGTAGGCAATGCAAGGAAATAAACAAAAGAAGTCTTGGGAGGTATATACATTATTTTGAGCAGACATTAGAAAGCCTATTCTGTTACTACTGCATTCGTCTTATAACTGTAGGTCACTTGGCTAATTTCGATGATAGGTGGAGATAAAATACAAGACAAATTTAGTGCAAGTTTGATCAGAAGGGTGTGGAAGCGACTGAAAACATAATTATTATACCTTCTAGGTTCATCCATGATATGTATTTTCAGCGAGACGCTTTTGTAGTTCATCGCGACCGCGCCGAATATCATCTCACCGAGCACGGTGGCATCCTCCTCTGGGCCCTTGTACTGAAACAAATACACTAACATGAACATATTTGACAATATAAATACAAGGTTAAGGCGGAAACTAAGTGAGCTTTTAGCCTTCTGGTTGGGTTAGGTTTTTTTATTTTGCGACAGACTTTTTCCTTTTTTTTCATTGTGCATTGTTTTTAGTGCAAAATGGATAGCATCCCTTTATTGATTGAATTTCTGCTGTACTTGACAAGTATAAGACTCAATTACAGTGTCCGTACGGATCCTGAAAGGGCTCGGTGTGATATGAACCGTACTTTATTAGTCGATCCCGCTTTAGGCTGACCAAACGTGTATCGCGAGCCACGTTTACTTCCCCGTGAACTCTTTCCTCCGAGGCAGAACAAGGAGTCATGCAAGATGAAAGTCAAGGCGAGTAAAGCAGAAATACATCCGTCCCGTCGGACCAGCAGCTCATACCGGGACGTCTATGAGCACGACACCGACACCGTAAGCCTCGCTGTCGAGGCAACGAACGCTTGACACAACTCAAGCTACGTCCACACGGACCAAGGCAAGCTCTCTCAGTTAGTCTAACCACTCGATCGTGCGTGAAGTCAAAATTTGCTTTTGCATGAGTAAGCCACGTCGGTCGCGGGAGGCAGGCGGTATCGAATGGCGCTTGTGATTGGAGACTCAAAAAAGAAAAGTCAGAAGGAGAGATAGGTGAAAGGTCATTCATGCAATTTGCGCCTAGGATTGGCCAGCTCGAAATAAATGATGCTGAACAATTTAAACCATTTCATCGCGGAGGGTGAGGGGAGGACTAGCTGTCAAGTAGTTTTAACGTCATTGGTCTGGACCCGACTATTCAGTATGCGTTAAAAACGTCTTCCAAATTATATACGCCGTATAAACTGATATAGTAACCGGAAAAAATGGTAATACTCCGGATGTTGGACAAGGTCTGTAAACATTATGAGTTTTCCGCTCGGATCATGTGAATGATAAATATTTGCAGCCGATATTGTGTAAGCCGGGACTGTGCGAAATCCACCACATCTATTTAATGGCGATTTCACATTAGCTGTGGGACTAAGCAGCACAAATGCCGCTCTGCTCAGGCGCTGCATTCGCGCTGCTTACCCTTTGGCCCATTGACCTGCAAACGTCCATATAAAGATGTCACTTGATTATCTTGATAATGATCTTATAGGGTGATAACGCATTACCTAAGCTTCCAAACCCTTATCAGAAATTGAAAAGTGTACCTTACTCGTTTTACTTTAAATAGTCAATGTTATACTGTCAAAACAACATTTATTTTTGTTTGTTTGTTTGTTTGTATGGAATCATGGCAGTAGGTACACTATCATATTAAAATGATTTTTTAACTTTGTAATACGACATGGTTGTTTTTAGTACCACAAAATTATACAAACACCTGCCTAATGGTCATCAATTTGATAGGTCATTACGAGTATTTTGCTAAACAGCTCTAGTATATAATCAAAATAGTTCACTGGCTCCCAAGTCTATAAATAGTTCAGGAGCCTCTGGGATTAACACTGTACCTTTCTACAGCTTTATTATAAGTTCAAGTACTTCAAGTATAAGCCAGTGGCTTATAGGTTCAAGTATCGTACTTCTAGTATAAGCCAGTGGCTAACAGGTTCAAGTATGAAAGATAGAAACGCATATTATCGACAGCTGAAGTTATTATCCAAAAACATTCTCAGATTGATTGTGACAGATTTAGCTCCACAAAATCCAAGCACGTGACTGCCTATAAATAAAACATTATTCTTAGCCCGTTCGCTCGCGGATTGATTGCGTGATAATTTTTATTTTGTATTGAAGTATTGTATACGATAGAAAATATCGCGGGGTTAGGAACATATGTTTTTAAGTGCTTTTGTAGTTACTTTCTACAGTTCATTTACTCAGACACTAATTAGAAAATTGCTTTATAATTTTACTAGCTGACCCGACAGACGTTGTCCTGTCTTAGAACTGCGCGCGAAGTTAAAATCGTCGTTATTTTTTCTGAAATCTTCAAATTTGCGGCGCAATTTTCTTAATTTTTCTCCGTAAAAAAAAGTTGAATGAAATCGGTGAAGTCGTTCTCAAGTTATGGCATGACCAAAGTAAATAGGGATTCATTTATATTTATATGTATATATAGATAGCACCAGATAATGTTTTCACGACTCGTATGTCAGATTCAGAAATTATTAGCAAAAATAATTTCGATAGAGCTATGTAGAGTGAGCTTTTCAACACGTAAAGCGTTAGACTAAAGTATAATTAATTACCTATTCGTATTTCCATTTTGCTCTGATAGCTGCAATAACATTGTAAATAGCAGAATAAAAACTTTATATTTTAATATATCGGTTACTTGATACATCTACGTTCAAAAACTTAGCGAAAGTGATCAGAATTCGTGGTTACCATTCAACCTTTTAATTATTATTTTTTTGCAGCTGCCGGCGCAAATAAATACCTGAACCGAGTTTAAGGATACGACCTAGCGAAAGTGATCAGAATTTGTTGCAGCTGTCGGCGCAAATAAATACTTGGACCGAGTTTAAGGATATGGCGTTAACTTTTTTAAACCATAATTTTTGCTTTATGAGTATCTACGCTCTTTTAAGAGCAGGCAATATTAAGTGCATCTCCGATATTTAAAAACGTGAATTAATACCTCGTTGCGATAATTGTAAAAAACCGGACAAGTGCGAGTAGTACTCACACCCTTAGGGTTCCGTACAAACTTAATAAATAAATATTCAGATCCATCCTGGGAATCGAGTTAAGACGAAGAAAGGTTAAAAAGATGTACTTAATAGCATATTTTTTTAATGTGATTTAATATTCAATTAACTGTTTTCGGAATTTTTCTTTTATAATTGACTTACTGTAAGACCTTGCTTTTTGCCAAATTACATGATTCTAGCTCAACGGGAAGTAGGTTTTGATTCTCCCGTGAAACCGCTAAATATGCGACATAAACGGTCATATCTTTAGATCGCGTTGATTTACAAGTTTGATTTTTTCACTGTGAAAAGAAACCGTAGACCCGAGTATTTGGTATAAATTTTAACTTGATACCTTTACGTGTTCTTGTGAAAACGGGTCTTGACAGACAACGAAGTGATCCTATAAGGGTTCCGTTTTTTCCTTTTGAGGTACGGAACCCCAGAAATACTAACACTACCAAAATATATTTGAATTTATTTTCGACGATACATAACGCGATAATTAAGATCTAAGCCCATAAACGACAACGTAGATCTTTGTCATAGCACTTAGCCCGGAGACCACAAAAGGTGTTTCTGTTTGCCCACTATTTACATGACACTAGTTTAGAAAGCTAAAAATAGGAATAGTCACTACACCGAGTTGGATTTGTTATTTTGCAAGTGCTAAATAATTATGTCCACTATTTGTGAAGCAGGAAAAATCATCCGCGACAAGTCCGACAAGTCGGCTACTTGTAGCTTCATACCATCGTGATACAATTCCTATAGAGTCACAATCACTCAGTGAAAACAATCAAAAAACGTCCGAGCGTCATTATACATACATTGTATCAATTATATAGTTCACAATGCCATATTTACTCCAATTTAGGCGTAATGTCGCTTGTATAGCATAGTGTTCAATGTTAGTTGTCACCTGTCAGCGTAGCTCTGGCATCGCGCAGCTGTCCAGCTGTTGTCCGATCGCGGTTACCTTGAAACTAACCAAAAAGTAAGCGCAATTCATAGAGTGCGCCGAGTTTTTGTTCGTTTTTTTGACACGATTGTGACTCTACAGGTATTGTATCTCGATGCTTCATACCTAAAATGCGGAGTGCGCCAGGCCTGCCTAGGGATAAATGTGTTTTTGCTAAAAGAAAGCCTTATAAGGATAATTTACAATAAGTAAGTAGTAGGTGATCATTAAAGTTAAGGTTATCAAACGTTATTCTTTTTTCGATAAGTGTGCATATTTTTCGGGCACTGTTATTGTGCGAACCGCTAGACTAGCCTGTCATACTTTTTATTACTGAAGTATGACCATTACAGTAGTCAACCAAGCGAGGACTAGAAAGTGTCTTCCGTCGTTTGTCCATGGTTTCGAAACTAACTGGTAAAGAAACCTCGGTCTGTCTGTTCGTATGTCATGCGGTTTTAGGACCCCACAGCGAAACAAGAAACCTTTAGGCTCAACGCCGACTATAGAGTATGGGCGTCGGAAAGTACAAGCAGCAGTGAAAAATTAAACTTTTATTCGATTTTCGCTAGGTAATCGTACCTCATTTTCTAGTTTCAAACAATCGAGCAGTGGCGAAGAATTTACTTGCGAATATTTTTTTTTTCCACCGCTGCCATTCATAATATTGGTCTGCCTTTTTTATATGATAGGCTTGCGCTTGACCGCCACCTCACTTTATGTTAAGCGATGATGCGGTCTGATGCATACTCCCCAAAATGTATCCGATAAAAACTAACAATTTTGCCTCGATGCTTAAGACTAAGAAGCTTAGTCTTAAGCATCTTTTGTATTTTATATTCTGTATGTTACAGTCGTTATTTATCTATGTCAGGTCATAGTTGTAGTGTGAGTAAGGGAATTTAGTTGTCGCCAAGGTTGCCATCTTATAGAGAAAAAAATCGTCGGTCATCGCCAAAATCGTCTGTACGTAATTAATGAATTGATCTCTAGATAAAATCGGGACGCGGGACAATATCATCACACACGAGACTGTCCCGGCAGAATCGGGACAACCCTGATTGACGCCATTGTCCCATTCTAAAATAAAATAAAACAATACCCTAGCTAAACAGTTTATCTCCTACTCAATTAAACCGTTGAAATTTTCACGTGATTCTATTTCCTGTCTGCTGATAAATATAGAACAAAAGTATATTGTCACAATAAGCCATGTGATGTCTTTTAATTGGACTCGAGCTAAAATTAAACCAGTTTAGTCCCACGGGTATTGTGTAGATAAGTATAAATAATACAGATCATAAGGACCATTTAGATCTGAGTGTATAATCAAATGCGCTATCAGCCTTAAGTGGTCTAAATTTAGACGAGCAAGAGTGAATACGCGGACTTCTGAATGTCTTGTGACTCCATCTGTCAATTGTTAGTTTATTTTTGTATTTGATAAAGATAAAGGAGTAACATTGATATCTTCGGTTCATCAATCTCTTCTTTTGAGACTTTTATGCTCACAATAACATTGTATTTTAATACCTGCATTTGGTTTTGTTAATACTTCATGTTGATTGGGTACCCATTTTGTTAAAGGGTACTAAACTCGTTTTTTATGTATGCTGTGTTCAATCCAAGTAGGACATACACTAACGCTCATATTGTGCACTGTTTAATTAATTTCTATATTTGTATATTCAGTTCTGTGGACCTATAATAAAAAATAATTAAAATAAAAAAAAATATTATTTGTAGTTTATTTATTTTTTATTCGATCATTTAATGGAACTTAAAAAACAGAAAATTAATGTTAAAATGTTAATAATAATAAAATAAAATAAGCAAACGAGTTCTTCTCGCAATACAATTATTGCCGCTATTATTATATATGTATTACTAGTAGGCCGCCCCTGCTTCGCACGGGCGAAGCCGGGATATATAGCCTATGTCAACCGGGGATAGTGCAGCATCCCAACAGTGAAAGAATTTTTCAAATCGGTTCAGTAGTTTCGGAGCCTATTCAATGCAAACAAACAAACAAATCTTTCCTCTTTATAATATTAGTATAGATAAGGACATTCGACCTACATAGTGTTTGCTGTCAAGTCACGTGATCAATAAAAATCTTATTTATATTTTGTATTTTTCTGTACTTTATTTTATGTAGTGTAATAGGTACTTTATATTTAGTTTATTTTGGTAAATATATTATTTAAATAAAACTAGGATTACACCAGCATGAATTACATTTTTAATACAATTAAATACCCTATGGTGGCAGAGCAATTTCTAGCGCTCCGCTGGTTTCTGCAACCCTCAAGATTGAAATTTGTCGTTAAAAGTCTGTGTTGGCGGCAGCAACCTCATCTTAATGCCATCAATCGGAATCAACTTCAATTCGGAAATCAATTTATCATACCCAATAACAGATAACCAACTTGACATACTATCAGCATGCGTAGACTTTATTGATTGCCTTTAGGAGTTAATTTTATTTAAGCTATAATTTACATTTTCGATACAAACAGCTTGTCGGAAAACTATTTTTTTTTTTAGAAAGTCTGTGTCAAAATTTGTCGCTTACAATAAATCTAAAAAAAACATAAAAATACAACAATTATTAATTAATTATTTTATTCATTAATTATTTATTTTATTGATTATTTTAGATTTAAAGTCATATGAGCCTTGCTCAAAAAAACAATGAGCAATTTGAAAAATAGTCACACATGGGAAAGTTTGTATTATTTGTTGCTACTTAACTCACAAACGGCTACACAGATTGAGATGAAATATTGTACAGAGATATCCTCAAACATGGATTAACATAGAGGCTATTTTTTATCCTGAATAAATTAACATTTCCTGTAGGATATGGGGTGAAACGGTGGCGTGATAAAGTCGTATGCGGGAATGCAATTCTAAAGTTTTTCTCGATTACGAGAATGAAAACTATATTTTTTTTAAATAGTATGTCATGGCAGCATTTCAATAGGCTAATAGAGTATCGGTTGAAATTCCTAACGGCCCAGCCTAACAATCACTGCATCAAATATTCATTGACTTGATTTTATACACACTATAATAAGTAGGTAGGTAAAGTAAACGTAATAACCATTAATTTTAGGTTTTGGTTGTGTTGAGTATATTATAGTACATCATCAGTAGCTTAGCGATGACAAACAGCTGCTTCCTCGACCTATAAATATTTTAGTAAATAATTATGTATGCATAGTTTGATATGTACCTTCCTATTTTTATTTTATTTTTTTATTTTGTAAGTGCGCTGTGAACGTGAGCACCATGTCAAACCAACTGTGGTTTTTTGGTGCAACAATATGCTATAAACTATATTGTTTGTGTATAGTAAATAAGTAAAATAAAAAACATCATAATCAGCCTATACTACTCTATACTAGTCCATTGCTGGACATAGGCATCTGCCAAGGTATGCCACTCAGCCCGGAGTTCGCAACTTATGTATATCGTCACTTCAACGAGTCTCAGACGTCAGAAAATCTTCAACGAGTTCTTACGCTACGTTTGCCGTATCATAGTATCTAGTCTAGAACACTTCTATTCAACAGTTAACGGTTCTGCGACAGATTACAGACCGGTCCTCTGCCAATTTAGCTTGCTAATACGCTGGGTTATGTAGGGCTAAGACAGCCAAGTATAGTACAAATTTCACGAAAAGGTGTCCCCAGTTTCCTTTGTAAATTTAAATACATTTTAGAAATATCGGCGAACTAATTTTACTTACATAAAATTTTGACTATATGTAATACCACAACACCTGGCGATATAGGGGTAGAACCAATGACAATATAAATTATCTTTGGGTAGAACAGTTTAGTCAGCAACCCAAAGCCATGCTCCGTTATTTTAAGGAGCTCGCTTGTTTGGGTAGGCTGGCAGGATCAAATGCACGATACATCCCAAGCGGGATATCAGTGATCAAGGTTCATAGGTTCTACCCAAAGATAATTGGTTGATAAAGTATAGACATTTTCGAGATTGAGCTTACGTTACGTCTAATGCCGTGTGCACACAGTCGCCGAGACAGGCCAAAATCGAGTGTATATTTAACGCTCTCACTGGGTCTTTCTAGCGCCTCCTATCACGCAGTCTCGGTCATATTTTATCGAGGTAATTCGTCTCCAAGTAAAAGGTACTTTATTCAGTTTATGTAGGTGTTTTTTGGCGAAAGTGTAAGCGAGATCACTGATTGAAAGGGTGAAAACAACACTCACCATATAACTGAATCCATCAGCGATCTCCACGGTGTACGGAAGCTCGTCCTGTCTAACGCTTGGCTTGTCATGTTTCCCCGCGGGCACCTTCTGGATGGCAGACGAGTCAAAGAGAAGTCTCCTGCCTCGCCAATCGCACTCCTTGAATAGAAGCAGACGCACTTGCTCCGGATTTATTTGATAGGACCTGGAAGATTCGGCTTGTTAGGTCTCATTGATGTAGTTTAATTCTCTTTGAAACAAGTATAAATTATTATTTTTTTAACCCCCATATGATAAAGCTGATAATCTTGATGTGGCTGGAGATTATTTTTGTTATTATAAAAAGGGTCGACGATATTATTACTATCGCGGGTCGAACCTGGACTAGATTAGCACAGGACCGAGGCAGATGGCATAACAAGAGAGAGGCTTATACCCAGCAGTGGGATAAGGAAGGCTGTGGATGATGATGATGATTATAAAAATATCTTTATTTATCATTCTTACTTAAATTCTTACAATAGAGATTCAGTCTAGTAATAGGCTTGTGTCCTAATTTTTATTTAATATCTTATGAAAAAGTTGATCATAAATACTTAGAACCCATCAACAAAACCAAAATAAAAATTTGTTCAATAAGGGCGCCCTATAGCACCTGATGACGTCAAGCCGTGCGCGCGCCATACCAATGCTATACTAATGCACGTTGCAGACAATACGAAGTAGCTTGCAAGAACAAGTAGGCGTTCAAACGTAAATGGCCACTCGCGCGGTGACGCGCACAGTTGTGCGCGTCCCCAAAACAAAAATGGACCAAAGAAGTAATGTCTTGGTACCCCAGAGATGGGAAGAGATCAAGGGGACAACCGCAGAGAAGGTGGGAGGATGACCTACCAAAAGGGTGGCGCAGAACAGCAAGGGATAGAAAAGAGTGGCGACTTCTAGAGGAGGCCTATATCCAGGGAGGACAACCTGATAGTGAAAATAGTGCTGGTGATAGACAGACTGAATGTAGCATGTAGAATTATGTATAATTTTTTTTCATAAAAAATGAGTATAAAAGAAACTAGTAGTACTGTAGAAGATAGTATCAGAGAATAAAGGCTATTTTTAATTTGATTTTATTTTATTATGTGTTATCCATTTATAATTAACTAGCGATCCGCCCGCCCGGCTTCGCACGGGTGTAATTTACGTGCGAATACGGGGTGGGTCGTTAGTTATATATATAAACCTTCCTTGAAAATGTATCTAACTGATGGTCAAAACCACATCAAAATCCGTTGCGTGGTTTAGGAGGAGTTAGCGGCCATACAGACATACAGACAGACAAACAGACAGACGCGGAAAACGACTTCAATTTATACTATGTAGAGATGTTTGAGCATGGCTGAAGAGATTATCTTGTATCATAGCTAAGAACACACTCGATTAAATCATCTTTCAAACAAAAAAACTACATTAAAATCAGTTTAGCCATTTGGGAGCTAAGAACACACAGATACACACGTTAAACTTATATTATTGATAGCCCATTGGTTGAACATTTGTGTTTGTTCTATATCTATTTAAGTATGTATTTAAAACTATATATAACAATAAACGAAACTATTCACTATCAAAAAAAATTGAATAGGATTGCCTTTCAGTACATGCAATTTCCAGGTTGTTACGAGCTTTCATTAGAGCATAAAACGAAAAAAATAAACGAAATCGTCTTTGTTTGAGATTTTTTTTTGATTGAGGAAAGTTTATTTTATCGTGTTTTGAACCAAATCATAAACTCTAACACAGATGTATCTGTGACATGTATTTTTTTACAGATAAAATATTGTAATTTAACTGAATAAAATTGATTTAAAACCGTCAAATTTGGTATAAGAGGCCATTTAAAAAAACACAAAAGGTTTTAATTTGACATTTCAAATACTTTGTAGTGTCCGTGTTCACAGGTAAACTAGATGATGAATGTCTATAAACATATATTATGAAATCAGTTAAAAGTAGTTTGTCTTTATTCCTAGTAGTTGAACAATTGTATTTTTTGATCGAAGGTAGTAGTAATCTTTCTAATCATTCAACTTCAGTTTATCAATACATAAAAGTATTCCGTTGTTGTATTTGGTTGACAAAAGAAGCTACTGAATGTTCAGTTTTGAAATTAGTGTGAAAAACAAGTATAAAGGTTCACATCCATCCGTACATTTATCTATCCATCCATCAACCATTCATTATCTATCCATTTCTCAACTCTGCAGTAGACTGGTGCTGCTTCACCTCACAATTGTGTGAATGAAAAGCGGAGTTATATTATGCAGCATACGGCCTTTCTTGTGGAGGCCTAGAGTTGTAGCCCCGGTTGCCCTCCCCTAAATCCAGCCCTGGCAGAACTATGAGAAGCAGCTAGTGCATAGTGTTGTCACATGTTTCATTGTGTACAAAAGTAAACATACTTAGCAAATTCCAAATAGCTCTTATTTACTTCAGACAGGGCCATGTCAAGCAATAAGTACAAGTAATATGAAGTTTAAATACTTTTATATCTAAGTCAACTGCACTTGATGCAATACACCATATGTACGTTCATGTGTTGAATACTTAGTAAACAATATACACACTTTCACTTCCAACAACAGAACCATGGTGGTTAGTACTTAAAGTGTTATTAACGTGTAATGATCGTATTTATGACTGTTATGCTAGCATGATTGAAAACAGGTTTGGCAACTAATGTCAAGTGTTATTATGGCTTCTCATCACTCCAATAAGGTAGTTAGGTAGCTCACTTTTCATTGAAATCAGATGTAACATGTTTACACTGCCACAATCTGCACTTAACACTTTCATTAGTCAACTGGCTTCAGTATCAACAATCAAACAATATGCTATAAGAGAAATAAACATTACCTAAATTTCATTTTATTTTCATGCTCGCATCAGCTGTCCACACAGCTGTTTAGACACTGGCTATGTGAGTGTCCACAAAGAGAATAAATTCACATGCACCCACCACACTGGAAATGCAACGATTTCAGTGTTGTCACTAAATGCACATCGATAGGCGAGTAACGGCAATCGGCCGTCCGGTTTGAGTGGAATGTGCTAGTGTACTAGTCTCTGTGACTAGCTCAGGTCGCGAGTAAATAATGAGCAAACATTGAACGCGACCCGCCCCTCTCGGCGAGAGTGATGCGACGCGACCACTGCCCACGCCCGAGGCCCGCCGCCCCGCGCAGTCGTCACATGCTCGCCGCGCCGCTGCCAGCCACACAGACTCGCGTGCGTCAACGCTTCGTCGCAGGTTCACCTAGTGCCCTGCGGAACTCCCAGCCTCCAGCACGAGCGCCCACTCCGTGCGTCAACCTCTCGCATGCCACACCACACAAAAATAGAAATAATTAAATGGAGAAACATTTATTTGGCGGACGTACCTGCTTCGGCCTTTTGCACCGCTGCTGTTGTCTGCATCGAGCCTCCGTTTCAATGAGAAAAGTTTGTCAAATAGTGCCATTGCGTCAGGCTTAACATTTTAGAGCATTTGCGTACTCCGATTTATGTGGCATATTTGTTATTAAATTAACCGAAAGATCCCTATCAAAAAAACTTTTTTTGTAACACTTTTGATTTGATGTAAAATGTAAATATTACGACGACAGATCACGTGAGGAGTCATATGATTCGCCATAGACAATATTGCTACTTTTAGTGAAAGGTCAACTTCAACTCAACTCAATTTTGATGAAAAGTAAAGTCAACATTTTATTTTCGCACAGGATCTATTCTCTTTGGGATCTATGTTTATTTTGGCAGTTACAAAAATCGTGGTTATTTTCATGTGTGTTTGATCTATACCTATATTTCTATCCTTGAACAAGAATTCACAAAATGTTTGTAAATTGATAATACAAACCAGTACATGCCAAATTGCCAGTACAAATACAACTTTTTTAAATTCCATCCACCATTATTATGCATTAACACTTGAAAACACACAAGTTCAGGAAAATAATACAATGGAATGACAATATATTTTTTTACATTGGCGCCAAAACTCCAACTTATGTTTTACAAAGACAATAGACCAGTGCGCGCTTCATTTCACGCATAGCACAAGCTTAAAATATTTTATAAATCGATCCGGATTTAAAATAAGAAACGTCAGTTAGTGAATCGGAAACGTAAAGTACATGAAATGGAAAAAATGTGGTTATGTGTTTGTAAACAAAAAGCTAACTCAATAAAATTCTATTAAAATTGGTATCTTTATACAACGGAGACTCCGCTCTAGCCTATAAATTCTTCAGACTTTTGTCATGGCAAAAAATACAGAAACACTAAACAAATTGGAACAGTTTAGTACCGGGGTTGAAACATCTTTGCAAGAAATTGTAGATCTTGATGTAACATGCAAATCTATTCTTCGACTCTGCCTAGAAGACACAAACTCAATCATTAAATCATCAGTGATTAAAATCCAAGCAGTCCTCGACCGCATGTATGAAAAAGTTAACATTGGTAACTGGAAAGAGGTACCGACATTCATTAGAAAGACCATAACCATAGCATCGTATCTGAGACTTTTGGCTTTATTCAAGTGTTCTGGAAATGAAGATATCATTAAAGAATCGTTTAAAATAATTGACTTCGGTATTATGTTTGGGTGCCCGCTTGAAGCCGAACCTAAACTTTTACAAAAATGTGCCTCTATAATTAATTCCCTACATACTACTAACATTAATGTATTGAATTTGACCCAAGAAAAAACTACGCTAATATCTGACGTTAAGCAACCTAACTCTACAATTATAGAAGTTGTGGACTGTCCGAGTATGGAGACTTTTTACACAAACTATATTTTAGCGGAGAAGCCAGTTATTATAAACAACTGCATGAATCATTGGCCTGCACTAAATAAATGGAAGGACCAGAATTATTTCATCAAACTGGCAGGCTTCAGGACTGTCGCAGTAGAATTGGGAAGTAAATATACAGACTTAGAATGGACACAGAAACTTATGACTGTCGAGGAGTTCATAACAAAACATATTTACCAATCAAATGGACCAACAGGCTATCTTGCTCAATACCAACTTTTTGACCAAATACCGGAGCTAAAACAGGATATTGTTGAGCCGGAATATTGCTGCTTTTCAGAAAAGAATGATGACCCCATTGATATAAATGCTTGGTATGGGCCCAAAGGCACAGTGTCACCACTGCATCATGATCCTAAAAAAAACTTGCTGGCACAAGTGATCGGAGAAAAGCAACTCTTCTTATTCCCACCATTAGACTCAGAATACTTATATCCTCATGGACATGAGTTATTAGACAATACAGCTCAGGTAGACCCCCGACAACCAGATTTAGAAAAATATCCCAAATACAAACATGCCAAAGCGCATTATTGCATATTAAAACCTGGTCAGATGCTGTACATACCACCAAAATGGTGGCATTTCGTTGAATCCCTGTCTATAAGCTTCTCAGTCAGTTTCTGGTGGGAATGAATAATAAAACAGGAAAATACAGGTATTTTTTTATTTTTATTAACTGAAGTAATTAATTATCTCACCGACCACACAGTAGAGCATCGATTATCTGAACTAATTGCTGAACATGAGTGTTCAGAAAACCAGTTTAATCAGTTAATCAAACTTTATATTTTATTTTTTTATACAAAAAATAGTTCTTGGCCTAAAGATGAAGCATCTAATTCTAATTCAAAGTGGAGCTGATAAGACCTGCACTGACATCCCGCTTGGGGCGTATTGTGCATTTGCCCCTGCCAACCAACCCAAACCAGCTGAGCTCCCTTAAATGATGTAACATGTAGTCTGAGCATGTAGACCTAGAAGGTACTTATTCAGTCTGGCCTTGAAGATACCCAGGTTATAGTTTTTAGGAAACAAGGACGGTGGTGGCAAGGCTTTCCTGTCCTAGCGGTTCGCATTGAGAATGTGGAGGAAAACTGGCTAGTTTTTTTTATTATCTCTACATAGTATAAATTAAAGTCGCTTTCCACGTCTGTGTGTATGGCCGCTAACTCCTAAACCACTCAACGGATTTTGATGCGGTTTTCACTATCAGATACATTTTCACGGAAAGTTTATATATATAACTAGCAACCTGCCCCGGCTACGCACGTAAATTACACCCATTCGAAGCCGGGCGGGCTAGTGAATAATAAAAAAGGAAAATACAGGTTGTTTTTATTTTTATTAATTGAAATAATTAATAACACACTTATGTCTAGAAGAAACCGATTCACGTAGCCAACTTGACACTAGTGATCGTAACAAAGCATAAACGGTTACTAAGCCCCAACAAGTTAGCAGTTCTGTTGAGTGGCCCTTCAATTGACCAATGTTCGAACAATCGATGCTCTACTGTACTAAAAATGCGAAAGTGTGTATGTATGTTCCTCTTTCACCCAACAATAGATCAATGCAGCAACATAATTTTTTGTATAAAAAGAGTTGGAATACGGGATAATGACATTTGATACTAAAACAACAAGTATAAGGCATTTTTTTATTGATTTGATTGTGTTTAAGTATAATAGTAGCGTGTTGGCTTCAGGAGTGTTTCCTTTACACCTTGTACATCCCAGAAAAATTTGGGTCCACGTGGGTGAAATCGCAGAGTGTAGCTACCAGCTAGTGCTTAGAAAACTAAATGTGCTGCTTGATATTGCCTCAATTTTTTTTAGTTGTCTCATGTTTAGGAAAAAAAAATTGTATATTGGATTAATTAAGTTGCCTTAAAAGGTCTAAAGATCATACATATTGTGCATATTTTTATTTTTCCAACGTACATTGGAAAAATGGCAATAAAGTTTGGTATTTCATATCTCTCTAAAAAAATACGGGCAAAGCCATACCTTAAAAACCTTATGGCAAAATATACTCTTCTCTTAGTATTTATATTCTCTTTGATACTCTTTAGAATGTAAAAAAAAAACAGTAGAACAGAGTTTCTTATGCATTTATTTTTGTAATAAATATTTTCGACCATATTGTCGCTTACCAACAGTCGATTTGGTGGTAAAATTCGGTCTTATATGCGATTAAAGCAAAAAACATATTGGGTGCACTTAGCCGAAAAGGGTTCATAGTACACACTACTATACACATTATGAATAACCTTGATACTATGGACCCCTTTCGGTATACCCTTTCTGCGTAACCCTGTATATATCTGTTGTTATATTTTCAAATCACTTGTATTCATTATTCAATGCCCTGCCTATAAGCATTCTCCGTACTTCAGAAGTACCTGCTCCGATTTCATACAGTTTTGCATCTCTGAGTATTCTGCCAGTTGGGTAATCATTGATGAACCCATTGCCTCCTGGAAAAAATATCATTTAGAGTTAGAAAATTAGAATTGTTATAATCCTTGACCACAATGAAAACCACATTGAGGTCAAGGATTATAACACATGCTAGACTTTTTGATTTGTTAGTTTGGCATTTCCAAGAATTATGTCTTCCCAATGCTTTGGTTTTGGCTTGAAAAAGTGGACTGCGCTGGTCACCCTGGGATATTAACTGTCAAATTTTGTTAAAGATATATCAGTCTACAAATATTCTTTTGGTTATCGGTTCCTTTGCAATGTTCTGTTTTGTGTGGGTTAAAGAAAAGATCTTAAGGTTCTAAATGTCAGTATTAAAAAAAACCTTCTAATTTTCAGGAAACACATTGTAGACCAATTCCCGACCAAAGTCCAGAGACTCCGCTGGACAGGTCCTTCCTAAGAATGGGGGTAGGATCGCAATGTCATGAAGGCTTGGAGTTATTGATGGCCGGCGCGTCGACCCTTCCGACCGATGACCAATGGCGTTTTCTTGTGTAGGAGGATAAGACCCACTTCGGATCGCTGCGCCAGCGGAGTAAGTAGTAGATTGTGGACATCAACTCACCGAGTATCTGAATGGCGTCTAACGCGACCTGGGTGGCCTTCTCGGCGCAGTATAAAATGACTCCCGCGCAGTCCTTGCTGTTGACATGGCCCTCGTCGCAAGCCTTCGCCACGTTGTAAAGGTAGCTGCGGCACGCTGACAGTGTGGTGTACATGTCAGCCATTTTACCCTGGAAATATACCAATTTCACCCTACACCTATAGTTTGGATGACCCTGAACTGGCAGACAAAACACTATAATCTTTGGTCTGTTATTGACACGCACAACGCTGCGGTAAGCATTTTACGGTGTCGGACCCTTAATTGTATGAAACACGTCTAGAATGGTCTGTTGTACCGTCGAATTATGCTTCAGCGGTGAGGAGCAAGAGCTGACCTGGGGGGTTAGACAAGACCCCATGTCTGTTAGCGATAACGCCTGCAGAAAGTCTAAATTGTATGAAAATGACATTAGCTTGAGAGATGTTATCTCATTGTATGTTATCGCTTGAGTGGTCATTTCATCTTTCCGCAGGCGTTAACGCTAACAGAAAGTGGGTCTTGTCTAACCCCCCTGACGTTGCATTGCGAGTCCGATCAAGAAACAAAAACATTTTTATTTATTTATTATTATTATTTTTAAGTTTGCTAGTGTTTTTATGTAAGTAAATATTTTTATTGTAGTTTTTAATTTTTTATCTCACTTTTTATGTTACTTTACTATTTATTTATTTTTATAGTTGTTAGTTTAATTAGAATAGTATTATATAAGTAAATAAAGCAACAACGCAATACAATTTACGCAATGGTTTTTAACTGTACTGTAATATTTTATGTATAAATAAACTAAATTTGAATTTGAAAGTTAAGCTATAGAAATACAAAACTTTGTGATATCGGAGCAGGCACTTCAGAAACACTGTTAACGCTTATAGGCCGATTGAATAATGAACACAAGTGATGTAAAATAAATGCACACTAACATTAAAAGAACTCCTTTTTTTTGCCAATAGACTAATATCTCTTGACTACATCTTTGTATGTATCAATGTTGCAATCAATGGATTGAGATAGGTATGTGTACAATTATGTAGTTATTTAAGTGTTGTAGAAGAGATAGTCTAGTCTAGTGTCATAGAGGTGTCTAACGAGCGCTGAACTTTTTGCTACCGTCGGTTTAAGGGTTGCCCAATGACAATATAACACTTGACTGCTCGTCCTTTACCCCACATGAGGCAAAGATTCTAACATGTCAACCTAAACTATTTTGAGCGGGGCCAATCCTAGGTGCGAATTGAATGAATTACTTTTGATTCTCCAATCACAAGCGTCGAGTCGCGTCGAGTCTCCAATCACAAGCTGCCCGTGACCGCCGTGCCATCATTTTGCAAAAGGGAATTTTGACTACATGCGCGATCAAGTGGTTATAAATTATCTTTGGTTTACCGACCTGTATGAGCTGAAACTCTCCAATATTCTTTCCGAATTGCTGCCTCGTATGTGCATATTCAAAGGCCACGTCTATCGCTGCCTGCATCAGTCCCACTGGCCCCGCAGCAAGGACTAGCCTCTCTAGGTCTAGCCCAGACATTAGTACGTATACTCCTTTGTTCTCTTGGCCTAGAATGTTCTTTGCTGGGACCTGGAATATGTATAGAGGCATAATATGTATGAATAATGATCAAATGAAAACAGAGAGATTAACTTGGTAATTTTTCTTGGTCTTGGTTAATTGGTTGGGTACAACATAAACCCACATTCACATGAATATTTCTGCTTGAAAAGCAGATGATAGTCGGTGAAATTCACTGAATTATTAAAGAGAAAGATGATAAATACATGTCTTGCTTGCCACCTTTATGGCTTAAGTAGTTACTATTTGATCAAAGCTTCTATCTTTGTTAACAGTAATAGTTTTTTTTTAAATTAATAATAGGCTTGCTTTTGACCACCATCACGCCTGATGTTAAGCGATGATGCGGTCTACGTTGGAGCACGCTTGCCTAGAAGGAACCGGTGCACTCGTGATTTGAAGACACCCAGATTGTAACCATCGGGGAATACCCATTCAGTCACTTAAGATATTAAATTGTACGGGACGTAGGGTACTACCTTGTGGTACGCTGTTCTTTTAGCATTCCATCCATGCATTATATGTCACATAAATATAATTGTAACCAACTTGTACTTAGAAGAGTTTTTTTTAATTTAATATAATAGGCTAAATTTACCTTGCAGTCTTCAAACACCAGCTCCCCTGTGTCGGAGCCTCTCATGCCGAGTTTATCTAGCTTCTGTGCTGTTGAGAAGCCAGGGAAGTCTTTCTCGATTAGAAACGCTGTGATGCCGTGCTGAGGTTTGCTTGTTTGGTCTGTTTTTGCATACACCTGTCGTGAGATAAAAGATACATTAGAACTGTTCCGTGGACTATTTGATTGGTTTAATTTAAATATAGTTTTTGAATGGCATAAATAAGCTAACGGACCGCCTGATGGTAAGCGATTCGCCTATGGATACATGTAACATCTGGGGCATCACAAATACGTTGTCGACCTTTAAAAACTCTATTAACAGCCTTTTTGAAGTACTCCATGTTATAGTTACTCGGAAATGCCGCAAGGAGGTCATTAAAATATTAAACATTCTAAATATTTTGAAATAATAACGTCGTAAAATGGCCGAAGCACATTTCAAAAGTAGACAGTCATTTCATAGCTTAAAAAACATCAAATGCGCAAGCGAGATTGCTGCACGCGGTAGTCTGGAAATTTTTAGATAGAAAGCAAGCGCCCTGAAAGGTTTTAACACTAACTTACCACCAAAACGTCAGCAATGGGTCCGTTCGTGATCCAGAACTTATTTCCGTTCAGCAGGTAGTAGTCTCCCTTCTTGTCAGCTTTGAGTTTCATCGAGACCACGTCGCTGCCTGCTCCGGGCTCCGACATGGCTAGGGCGCCTATATGCTCACCGCTGCATAACTGAAAGCAACAGAAAAGTCTACTAGAAAAGTCTGTAATGGTTTAGTACCGATGCTCTGGTATGGGTATACTATAGAGAAGTTATGTAACTCGTGTCCGATCTGCGAAGGGCATAAATGTCTCAATATAATAACAAAATTATAAAAATATATATATTTAAAAGCGAAATTCATCTACTCAATCACTCATCACGAAATCTCGAAAACTACTTGACCTACGAAGCCGATTTTTGTAGTGGAAAATTATTAATAAAATGCGAAGTAACTTGTTGCTAGTGTATTTTATTGGAAGAAGGGGGGGGGGGGAGGAACGGACCAAATGAATGAATATCTCTGCCATATGCATAAAGAAACTTTTAACGAATTATCATTCAATACGACAACCTCGTATCCCAAGCGCATGTAGGTTCATTCATAGGTAGGAACATTCGCATTTTGTCATAGGTAAATGGCTGTAACTCGTGGGCCGCTTGCGGCCAAGCGAACCGCGCAACTGCATGTAGGTGCATTCGCGTTTTGTCATGGGTAAAAAAGGTGTAACTCGCGGGCCGCTTGGGCCCAGCGAACCACGCAACCTCAAAAACGAGTTAGCCGTTGGCCGTAAGGCCCTAGAGATATTATTATGCAGCCCAGTAAGTAAAAGTCTTCACAAAGATTTTTCATACTATACTACGTATGTCAGTCTTCGTTTCTCCATGGTGAAAGTACACTGGATTTGATTCGACAGAAGACTAAATCCATGACTCCTATACTCGTATTAGATAATTATATGCAATTGTCATGTAAGTAATGTTACCGTACCTTAGGCAAGTACTTGCTCTTCTGCTCGTCGTTTCCATTTCTATTGATTTGATTCACGCACAGGTTTGAGTGGGCCCCGTATGATAGTGCTATGCTGCCACTGGCTCTGAAATCAACAAGGTGTAGGCACGTTGTATTCCAATCTGCCAACATATTCACATTCACATACTTAACGGCTGGGAGGGAATCGAGCCCAAGACATCTTGCTCATGAGCACTCCACCCATTGAGCCAAACCGGTCGTCATAATAGTTATTTCAATTATTTTATTACTAGCCACACATTTTTTGAACATCTCTGTTTTAGGGTTCCGTAGTACTACAAGGAACCATTATAAGATCGTTCTGTCTGTCCGTCTGTCTGCCTGTCCGTCAGTCCTATTTTTGTTTTGTACTTATTAAGGTATTTTGGCAAGTATAAAAAAATATATGTAAAGATACTTTTTTCGTCATCATCATCATCATTTCAGCCATAGGACGTCCACTGCTGGACATGGGCCTCCCCCATCGATCTCCAAAAGGGCCGGTTGGAAGCGGCCTGCATCTAGCAGCATTTCTCTGCGGTCTCTTTTAGGTCGTCTGTCCATCTTGTGAGTGGACGTCCTACGCTGCGCTTACCGGTCTGTGGTCTCCATTCCAGAACCTTTCGGCCTCATCGGGCATCTGTTCTGCGTGATACGTGCCCTGCACACTGCCACTTCAACTTGCTAATCCGGTGGGCTATGTCGGTGACTTTCGTTCGTCTACGGATCTCCTCATTTCTGATTCGATCTCGTAGAGAAACCCCGAGCATAGCCCTCTCCATAGATCGTTGTGCAACTTTGAGCTTGCTTATGAGGCCCATAGTGAGAAACCACGTTTCTGTGTCGTATGTCATCACTTATGCCGTATGTCAGATACTTTTTTAATGCCTTACAAAAAAAACTGACCAATATACCAAAAACAAAATTAAAAATGGTTCAAAATTAAGGAAGATATTATCATTATGTCTTGCTAGACAGAGAGCGCACTATACTTACAGATGACGTCATTTGGTACGCCATGCAAACTCCATATCATAGACAAAAGGAAGAATAATCCTTGTCCATACTGACACTCGCTTTGTAGGAAAGGGACAGAGCACCAACAAAAAACTTTAAACGCTTATATCTCAGAACTTTATTAGTCGATTTAAATAATTTCTTCAGTAGATGTGTTACATTTAATAAAAATTATTGAAACACCTTTCCGCTAGCCTATTAGTATTTATGTAGATTCTTCTGGTAGGTACTTATAGATCTCTAGTCAAATCTCTTACCTTGATAATTCCTCCATAATGACGCAGTGGTCTGAGTATTTGCCCCCGGTTCCGCCATAGTCTGGGTTAGCAGTTATACCTAGAAACAAATAAAGTGAAATAAATAAACCGCCTATGTGCGAGTCGGAACATTCGCCTAGAAAATAATGATACGTATTTATTGTCAAAGCTGACGGCTCTAAGAACATGGAATATGTCTACAGATCGAGTGAATAAATTTGAATTGAATTGTCGGGCTCGGGCACTGAAGGTTCCGTATCCGTACTACCACATAAAATTTAAATACTTAATCATCATCATTTCAGCCATAGGACATCCACTGCTGGACATAGGCCTCCCCCATCGATCTCCAAAAGGGCCGGTTGGAAGCGGCCTGCATCCAGCGTTTCCCTGCGGTCTCTTTTAGGTCGTCTGTCCATCTTGTGGGTGGACGTCCTACGCTGCGCTTACCAGTCCTTGATCTCCATTCCAGAACCTTTCGGCCCCATCGGCCATCTGTTCTGCGTGATATGTACCCTGCCACACTGCCACTTCAACTTGCTAATCCGGTGGGCTATGTCGGTGACTTTCGTTCGTCTACGGATCTCCTCATTTCGGATTCGATCTCGTAGAGAAACCCCGAGCATAGCCCTCTCCATAGCTCGTTGTGCTACTTTGAGCTTGCTTATGAGACCCATAGTGAGAGACCACGTTTCAGTGCCGTATGTCATCACTGGTAACACACACTGGTCGAAGACTTTCGTCTTAAGGCACTGAGGTATTTTAAAAACTTCATATATAACAATAAAGGTAGTGCAAAAGGGTGAACAAAAATTTGTCACCAACTTCACCAACATTTTAAAAAATACAACCGAATTGAGAACGCCGTTTTTTTTTGTCGGTTAAAAAGGCGCGAATTCTGATGATTGCTTTTTATTTATCAAGATATTCCGTTGGTATCTTCCTATTCTACGTTTATTTACCTAGTGCGCTAAATCGTAACTTAGTAAGCTAAATCGTAACTTAGTGCGCCTAAATCGTAACTTAGTGCGGCTAAATCATAACTTAGTAAGCTAAATAGTAACTTACCTAGTGCGCCTAAATCGTAACTTAGTGCGCCTAAATCGTAACTTAGTAAGCTAAATCGTAACTTACCTAGTGCGCCTAAATCGTAACTTAGTAAGCTAAATCGTAACTTACCTAGTGCGCCTAGATCGTAACCTAGTGCGCCTAAATCGTAACTTAGTAAGCTAAATCGTAACTTACCTAGTGCGCCTAGATCGTAACTTAGTGCGCCTAAATCGTAACTTAGTAAGCTAAATCGTAACTTACCTAGTGCGCCTAAATCATAACTTAGTGCGCTAAATCGTAACTCACCTAGTGCGCCTAAATCACCAAGTTTCTTCCAGAATTCCCTGACTTCTTTGAAGTTATTTTCTCGGTCTATTTGGGCTGCTTTTGGCGCCAGTTCTTTTTGTGAAAAATCAAACACCGTTTGTCTGAGCTGAAAAGAATATAAAAATTATGTATTGGACCGAATTTTCTAGTTATTTTGATTTGAAAGCCAAACTACTGAACCGATTTCGATGAAATTTGTATGGGACCAATCTGAAAGTATATCCTCTCAGGGCCAACTGCTTACGCGATATCAAACTAACGTTAAAACCGCACAGTTAAGAAAATCACGCAAACTTGAAACATACAGGTTTGCGGTCGCGCAAAATTTTTTCAGTACCTAAACTGCATTGCTTTAGGGAAACAGCTAGCCGTAAGGCCTTACCCATATGAACTCTAAAAACGCAATCGTTTTTTTGGACAGTCGTGTTAATAGTATTTAAATATGTCTGAATTTATTAGTAGTTAGGTGTAGTTTTTTTTTTTGCGTCGCATGTTTTATAGGTACGAGAGTCAAGATCAAATTAAGTACCTAGAGTCCTAGACCATCGAGATACTTAATAGTAGGTAGGTACGTATTCGTAGATGGGAATGTTTTGTTTTATCACAATACAAAGAAACGTCTTGCAAAATACGATTCGAGACATTTTGTTTGTATTACGTCAGCATCTGATAAATACTTGTATCCCTCAACTACATATTATGTATTCTGTGTCAATACAATATATCTACTCAAAAAGTAATTTCAATCAAGTTCCAAATCATAGGCATTTTTTTTGTAAATACTTGGTTTTTTGTTGTTTGTTTTTGTAGTTTTTACCTATATAGGCTTGCGTTTGACTGCCACCTCAAATTGGTGCAGCTAAATTAGTCTACAACTCTACATGCTTGCCTAGAGGAAACCGATTCACTCGTGATTTGAAGACACCCATATTGTATCTATCAGGGAACACCCATTTAGGCAGCGTATTCCTCAGTCTGACTCACACAATAAAAATAGAATCAAAGCGCTTTCGTACGGGTTTTCAGAATATCCACCATGAAACGGTCTCGCCTTTTCGTGCCGTTCTGGCCGATATCTACAGGGTTACGCAGTTACCCTATACTGTACTGTACGAAAGGAGGTCATTGTACACATCATTAAGAACAACTTATACTATAAGACCAACCATGAAATCGCGAAAAAAAAATCAAAAAAAAGCTGTTCTATAGAAAATGATTATTGACCCTCGACAAAATGTATGGAACACTTGGTATTTTTTTCGCGATTTCAGGTTTGGTCCCATAGTAAGTGAGAGTTATTCATAATAATAAGTATGACCTCCTCTCGGCTTAGTACAGGGTAAATGCGTAACCCTGTATCTTTTCACCTGTCTCAGTCAATGCCCCGCTACTCTACAGTGGCTCAGTGGTAGGCATAACTTTTACTTTTAATTACTAACCTATGAACCTTATAATGTTAATTTACCCAATGAATGAAGCCAGTTTTGTTTTGTCATTATTATGGTGGTATTATTTACAGTTACAAAGGTCGGAGGTGGCTTTCAACCTTTTTTAGTACAAACATAAATTATACTCGGTCGAAGTATTTTATATAGTTTGACAGCTGCAATGACATTCTAAATGAAACTAATAAAAGCGTGTCAAAAAGCTGACAGAAATAATTTTCTTTTAATAATTCACTGTGGTATAATATCGGCTTCCAGCTACAAATCTTACGTTCAAAAACCTGTAAAAGTGGGCAGAATTTTTTTTTTCATTCGGCTTAAAAATCTTTGACCGTGTATAACTTGTCTTCTTCTGGCATCTTATCTTCCCAAGTTAGGTATCTATGGCCACAGAAAATTTGATCTTGTAAATTTTTCACTAAACGATATTTGCTACGCGCGAAAATGAGACAGCAACTTTAGGCCATGATTGTATCGTAGTTAGCGTTTCTTTACATGCAGTTAAGTATTTATCTAAAATATTTTAATAGGTATTTATATTTACTTGCTGTTGTTCACTAGATAATCCAAACACATGTTCATCTATAGGATAATGAGAGAGGCAGCGAATATTTCGACTCGATTGCACCAACTTTTGAACTGACACCAACATTATGACCACTCGTGTGCGCTACTTACACTAAACTGAACAAACAAGTTCACAAACAGATGTTCCATAAACGCTATCTAGCACCTTACGAATAACATCATAAGAATGTATTTCGTATGGCATAATACTGAATACGATTATCATAATTACAGTGTTGATAAGGAATGTTGATAGTATTATCGTTATTGTATTTTTAAGTCAAATAATGATTCGCTAGTTGATATTGTTGCTACGTAAGTGATACCATTTGATTTAATTAGTTGATTATAAATTAAGCCTAAAAGCATGCACAGACGACGGACTTTTAATCAGCGGGTGAATTAAACTAAGTGTGAGTGGACACTAAATAGATCGAGCATTTTTATAGCTTACTAGCAACGCACCCCGGTTGCATCGTACATACGCTGCAGTAAATAAAAACAAAATATACGTAGATCTATAGTTTATTTGTATAATTAAACTATTAGCTTTACAAGCACCACAATATAAAATTACAACAATTATTTAAATATTTTAATAATTAACAATACGTCCCATCACAATATTTTGAAGAAAAAATTTAATAAAAATAAGTAATACAAATAGTTTCACTATAATATACGTTATTCTACACCTTATAAAAATGTATGTTTGTTGAATAATACAGCAGCAATAATAATTGGATATACTTAAAGTATTTAGTATCTTTTTTAATAAATAAAAAAATACAATCATTTTAAACAACGTAATTTAAAATAAAAATTGCTATAAAAATAAATACAAACATTATGGAATGCGTACTTTCTACACATTTTTTAAAATAATAAATTAGGAATGTCAAACACAAAAATTGTAAATATAATGAATTAATTACGAAATTTGGTATAGGACACAAAATTTTAAAAATTAAGTACTATTTATTACAGTATTTCACATAATTTTCTTCTATCACAACTAAAGTTAAAAAAACGATCAATTCGTTTTAATTTTACTTTTTAATTTATTCAATCATTAACATTAAATAATAATTTCATTAAATAGTTCTATTATTAGGATGTAGCGGCCATATTTGATAATGCTTTATTACCTAATTGTTCTATTGGTAGAACAAACAGTTTTTAAATTGTAATTGTTTCAATTTTATTTTTTAAATAATTGCCTCAAAACTGACAGTAATTATTTTTATACTAGAAAATTACCACCACTTATTATTATAACTTAGTATAAAAATAAAAACTCAATTTTGAGGCAATCATTTAAAAAATAAAATTGAAACAATTACAATTTAAAAACAATTTCTTTGTAGAATCGGGGCCCTGTAGAATAGGTGGTAACGACCCATACAATACTAGTGGCTGTCGACATTAAAAAGTATTGCTTGTGGCAACGAATCCTAGCAAGAACAATTTTTTTATACCACGTTTTAAACTTTTGTTATTATTGCAATGTTTTACTAAGTCTGTAGCTCACTGGAAAGTTAGTTTAAAATTGATTTGAAAATTTGTATGAATAGACAGGCAAGAAAGAGTTGGTAAAAATATTTACTATAGGATTAGATGGAAGGTCACAAAAAACACCCTCTCTTAGTTCAGTGCCCAGGATTTAGAACTTCAACATTCGAAACCCTGTACCTAGTAATTTTACTAAGTACTCTTACACCAGTGAGTTCCAAGACATGACATTCACAACATACACAGGGCCAGTTTGGTGGATTACGGCCCATCCTCTCTCTCTCTCTCTCTGAGAGAAGGTCTGTGACCCAGTAGTGGAAACATGATAGGCTGATAATGATGATGAATTTCAATAAACATCGATGATAGCCAGATGATAGCATTAGACTCTGCAATAACAATTTATAATTATCTTTGGATTCTGTACCCTTAGTACAAGTTTTGATAGTATTACAGTAGTAAGTACAGAATAAATAATAGTAGTTGGCTGCCGAAAATACCTAACTTTGCGCGGCGTCAAAATGTAATAGCGCTCTTAAATAATTGCCTCAAAATTGTCAGTTTTTTTTTTTATACTAAGTTTTAATATTAGGTGGTGGTATTTTTCTAGTATAAAAAAAATTTAACACTGTCAGTTTTGAGGCAATTATTTTAAAAATAAAATTGAAACAATTAAAATTCAAAAACAATTTCTTTAGTAGAATCGGGGGCCAGTTTATCTTCAAAAAATCTTCAGTCAGTAATACTAATCAGTAAAGTCTAAGATAATTCTACCAAGGTGTCTAAGGGCCGATTTGGGCAGTTTGCTTGACGTTGATTCTTTTGTAGTCATTTCTAAACAAAATTTGACAGCTCCAAACTTGTAGCCATCCGTTTCTCACGTGAATATGAAAAGATTTAATTTAGCGAATCATCATCATCATTTCAGCCATAGGACGTCCACTGCTGGACATAGGCCTCCCCCATCGATCTCCAAAAGGGCCGGTTGGAATTTAGCGAATGATACAACAAAAAGACCTCATGTGTATTCTTTTCAGAAATATTTGTAAAGATATTTAAAAGGTAGAGAAAAAAGTAGATTCTCTCGTATCATTCTGAAAAATAATTTTGGCGAGTACTGTTGTCCTTGTCTAATGAACTGAAATGAACGAGATAGAGTCAAGAGCTTCTGCCGGTAATGGTCCTAATTTAGTTTAGAATACTGTACATCACATTCGATGACAGTAAAGAATTAACTAGGTAGCTATTTACAGGTAAAGAGTTCTAGCTGAATATTTAGGCCAATTTTAAAAGTATAGAGTTAAAAGCATCGGGATATAATTCCTAGAGTCACAATCTCTCAGTGAAAACAGTCAAAAAACGTCCGAGCGTCATTGTACATACATTGTATCGATTATATACTTCACAATGCCACATTTACTCCAATTTAGCTTGCATAGCATAGTGTTTAACGTTAATCGTCCGCTATGTCATCGTAGCTCTGGCATCGTGCGGCGTTGTAGTCGGATCGCGGTTACCTCGGTAACTAACCAAAAGGTCTGGGCAATTCGTAGCGTGCGCCGACTTTTGGTTCGGACATTTCTTTGGCACGATTGTGACTATATGTATTGTATCTCGATGGTTTAAAGCTATAAAGTATCGTATAAAATAGTTTAGTTGGTGTCCATCTTGGCTTTCAAGGATTGGTAGTATTCTGAGAGAACTTTCCACGCGCTTGGCGCCATAAATCCTTTGGGTGGCTCCTTGCCGGACCTCGCTAGTCCTAAAAAGGTAAATTATAAATATCTGCTGTTTCGCACTACTACTATAATGATAACTTTGAATAATATGCAGTGAAGTAAAATTAATTTATAATATTAGTGGGTAGTTTTACAAAACTTCAACAGAATGAAAACCCTAAATCTCACACTATAGTTCTGTGTTGTGTGTTTGTGTGGTATTTTGCCCAAAAAGATGTTACGTAATTTCCCGAAACCTGCCCACATCCGAGTTGGATTCTTCGGGCGACCTCTTTGCCTAAGTTGGACTTACCTAACTGAACAATCAGTCCAAGATAGGCGTAATGGTCAACAACTTCGAGAGTATCGTTCTCAACGACTACCGGCACGTGTAAACATGAATCTGTGGAATGCGCTGCCTGACTGTGTGTTTCCCGATAGTTACAATCCGAGTGTCTTCAAATCACGAGTGAATCGGTTTCTTCTAGGCAAGCATGCTCCATTGTAGACCGTATCATCGTTTAAGGTGGTTCGATTCACCTATGGCGGGAAATTTAAATTTCAAACAGTTTTTTGGTCCTAGTAGCCAGGCCAGGTAATTATTTTTCAATAACACAGTGTTTGCGCAAAATGTGGGCTGTTCTTTACATTATAATGTACAATTATTTAACAGTAACGCACCATATTACTTAAATTTGTGAATAAACCGTGTGAAACAGCAAAAATTTGATTATGCACAAATGTAAGTAATAATGGGCATTAGAGATAAATAGCTTTACATGATTTTGTAAAGAATAATAATCAATCTGCGCAAACATCATGGTTGTTTACAATAATTACCCGGCCTAGCTACAAGGACAAGAAAACTGTTTGAAATTTGAATTTCCCGCCATTTGTGAATCGAACCACCTTAACATCAAGGAGGGCGGACAAACGCTAGCCTATTATTAATTTTTTAAAGGCGTCATGTGTAGCCGCGCCGGTGTACTGAACCGCTCTGGTTACGGCTGCTGCGTTTAGTTTAATAAACTTTCCACTTTATCAAAAACTCATCTCCATACTTTACCTCTCATCCTAGTCCCGGAGATGAAGTCAAAGTCTTCTTTCCTCGTGGGATCAAAGAACGCCATTTTGCCGACCGATGTATCGTACGCTGCCACACGGAATGGGATTATCTGGTGACAAACATTTGTCATATTAATAGAACAGTCTCTAAATATAAGAGAAAGTCAAAGGCAATCTAATGGCAAATGTCATGCCATACAGGTAGGTGAAAATAAATGATATTGACATCGATTCTGATGTACTCTAAACTAAATTTGACAGCTCTAAAATTGTGGCCATCCTTCTCTCACGTACTAAAATGAAAAGAGAGGAAGATAATTTTAGTCCTGTCAGATTGGTTTAGTTTAGTGAGGGGTATGACAGAATCGACGACATTGTCGTGCGAAATCATACGAGCGATTCAAAAATACAGCCCCTGTGCTTGCAGCTAACAATGCAATGACGATTTATATTATCTTTGTATCATCAAGTATTTACCTGAGTTTTGGCGCCAACGTGGAAAAAAAAACATGTCGGCTCGTTGGATTATTTTCCTAAACTTGTGTATTTTCGAGTGTTATTAATGGTGGTGTAAATGGTGAATTATTATTTATTAAGTGCTCGTAAACGTGCTCGAGTGAGGGCAAGTGATAAACGAGGTGAAAAGTGTCTTTTTGTGTTGTTTCCAAAACTCCATAGGAGCCCCTTGTAAATCTGCCACTTTACAGGGGCATGAGTTAGACTCGTCTGTGACTTACTTTGTTTGACTCTGACTGTGACTATGACTTGCTTGACGCTTTTAATACTGTGTAAACATGTTTAATATTACGACTAAAGGACATTGAATCCACGGTCATGAACATTTTAACCAAGTATTTACCTCGAGGTCGTTGAGGCCCGGCGCCTGTTTGAGCACGATGCCGCCGTGTCGCGGGTCGTAGAGGTCGCCGCTGCCCGCCGGGTGCGGCAGACCCGCCGGGTCGCGCCCCACGATGTAATGGTTAGCGCCCGCGTTCATGCGACATTTCGCGTGCCATTGCACCTGAACAAAAAAGTTATTAGTACTTATTTTTATATCATACATGCGAAAGTATTTTTTTTGTTCCTCATTCACGCAGATACAGAGCCCAAATTTTGTAAAAAGCCACAAGGTTAACGTGTTACAACTGTAGCAATTATTTTTTTAGACCTGTGGTTATAACATAGGAATTACGGCCATAAATAACACGGTAACCATGGTTACAAAATTCAAACTATTCTTCCTATTGTATACTATATTGACTTGACAAACGCGCACAAAACGCGCTAGCTAACCGTTACCACGTTGTTTTGAAACATCAAAACGAGCGCGTTACGATCCTCGTCGCATTATTGAACAGGACATTACCAATTCCACACAGATAACCAAACGAGACCGGGAGTCTTCAACTCAACTCCACGATTATTCCAGGAGTGATCAACTCCAAGATTGTAATTCTGCTGAATCAGACAAATGTAAGACAAAGTTTTGACGTTCTACTTAAGAAAGAGGAGGGAAACGATATAATTAGGTAGGTGCTGTTTCGCTGCTATCGCTCAAATATGCTGAAGGAAAACATCGTGAGGAAACTGGTATGTCCAAGACCTCAAAAAGTTCAAAGACATATATGACATTCACCAACATGCACTGGGCCAATATGTTGGATAAGGACACATCTCTGTAACTCTGAGAGAAGGCCTGTCCCAGCAGTGTGAACATGACAGGGCGAAATGATGCAAATAACTTTCTTTTTTAAATATGGCATATATATATTATTATATTTTACTAGCGACCCGCCCGCCCAGCTTCGCACGGGTGTAATTTACGTGCGAAGCCGGAGCGGGTCACTAGTTATATATATAAACCTTCCTTGAAAATGTATCTAACTGATGGTGAAAACCGCATCAAAATCCGTTGCGTGGTTTAGGAGTTAGCGGCCATACAGACAGACAGACGCGGAAAGCGACTTCAATTTATACTATGTAGAGAAGAGAAGAGATGATAATGATGAGGCAAACACTTAGTGGGCAGGGCACATATCACGCAGAGCAGATGGCCGATGGGGCCGAAAAGTTCTGGAATGGAGACCACGGACCGGTAAGCGCAGCGTAGGACGTCCACCCACAAGATGGACAGACAACCTAAAAGAGATCGCAGGGAAAAACTGGATGCAGGCCGCTGCCAACCGGCTCTTCTGAAGATCGATGAGGGAGGCCTATGTCCTACAGTGGACTTCCTATGGCTGAAATTATGATGATGATGAAACAATTAGTGAGACATGGTAGAAATATTTCTATCATGTCTGTCCTTACCTCAGTAGGTCCGGCGTACATCATGGGCGAGGGGAATATAGCGAGTACCGTGGCTTGTGGGTCTAAAACGCGCTCGTTGAGCACAGCTTTGTGTTGCTTCATGCGGATGTCTAAAGGAACATCGTCGTCTTTCGTCCACCCACCTGATATAAATAAATGAGTTACAATTTTATTGTACTATACAGGGTGTAGGGGGAACACTCTCGAAGGCAAAAGAAGGTAATTGTACTCATCATCATGAACAACTTTTAGTATGGGACCAACCCTGATATCGCGAAAAAAAAAATCAGCTGTTCTATAGAAAACGATCATTGACACTCGACAAAATGAATAGAACAGCTGATTTTTTTTCGCGATTTCAGGGTTGGTCCTATAGTAAAAGTTGTTCATAATGATGAGTACAATTACCTTCTTTTGGCTTCGAGAGTGTTCCCCTTACACCCCGTATAGGCATTTTTACAATCTTTACTACTACATCATCACTCTTTTTTTTTAACTTATACTGTCCCACTGCTGGGCAAAGGTCTCCCACACTTCGTTCCACAAATCTCGGTCCCCCGCCATCTCTTGCCAACCTCTCCGGAATGAGTCAAGATCGTCACGCCAGCGTTTCTTGGGCCTGCCTTGACTGCATCACTTAGTATTTTTTTTTTTTTTTAAATTAGAACGGCTGTCAAAGCATTTTTGTAAATTTGTTGTAGCCAGTTGCACACGTATAAACGAAACGTCAGTCATTCGAATTCAGTTAGCAACTGTGATGCGGACAAAGAACTTTGACACCTAACCCAAAAAGATAAGGTCCAAGTTCTTTGGATGCGGAGTTCGACGCGTTGATCTAAATAAGTATGTTCTGTCATAATGCCTGGCGACAGATTTTCCTTCTCATTTCCGTTCTATTTACTTCTCTTTTCTGTGGTCACATACCATCGGGTGAGGTGTGGTGAAACAGCCTCTCAACATATCTTTCTGTATCACATCCTCAGAATAAATAAATAAATGGAAGCGTTATATCTACAGTTTCCCCTTTCTCACTTACATCCCCCCTTGTTCGTCCTTTTTATTACATTTTGCCCATGTCGTTTGCAGTTGTGTCTCGCTAAATATTGAAGTTATGTAGAATTAGTAAGTATATGTCAGTGTGTGCAATACGTGTTTATGTGCGTGCGGATTAGAAACGTAGAATCGATGTTAAGTACGTAAGATATAGCCGTTAAAAGGGAACCTCCCGTTCGGCTTTCCTTTAGCTTACCCAGAGGGTGCAGCAATAGAACAGGTTTCTTGTATCCCCTCTCGGTGAGCTGCCGCTGGGTGTCTTGCATCAACAACGCATGGCCGTTATGGATGGGGTTGCGCAGCTGGAAACAATGAAAATGCCAAATTAGCTGGGAACTAATGAAACTGTTACTGATTTCGCAATCGACCCAATGTGTACGTATCAATGGAAGCGAAAAAGGACAATAATATCTGTTGCCCGAGAATAAGCTTGCTGGTATCAGTTTTTAGTCTTACTAGAAATCCTAAGGAGCGATGCTGGTTTAGGTGGCGGACAGAATGGCGAAGTCGAAAATAAGCATTAAAATATAAACTTCATAGACTTATATCAGGATAACCCCGCCGAGTTCACCTACTTTACATGCCTGTGGCCTGTACTAAGTTGGATCAATGCTCTAACTACCACGCCGCATAATTCAGATCGATCTCCATCGTCTAGCACGACAGATGTCAGGCGTCAATACAAAAAATTCAAATAGCGCCAAAGTGAACTGTAATTGGATCGTCTTCTAATCAAGTTATGTTTTTGCCCACTTATTATCCCCTCCAGGCTCCTCCCCCTTGGTGAAACATCGTGTGGCTTTAGGCTCACCTGATTAAAGGACGACCCTAAAAACTATTTGAAAGCAGTTGCCTGTATGAATGGAGTTAAACAACCACTAAATTATTCTTGGTAAAAAAAAATCGGCTCGCTGGGTTTATACAATTTGCCGCGCACGCGGGATCTTTCCTAAGAAAGGTCTGTTGGGAACCCTATATCGCGTTATTTAAAGCTGAACTTTAATTGTAAAAATGGCAAACTAATTGAAATGACAGCTCCGCTTTGTTTGATGTTTCTGCAATTGGAAACTCATCTGTATGTGGCTCGATATAGAGTTCACACTTGGGCGCAGCCGCTACGCCAGCAAGGTCTAAAAAAAAACGTCGAGACCTTTATAGCGCCTTACCTGGAATGCAAACACGGCATCAGCTCCCAGCTCCCGGAACTTCTCCCGGAGCTCGTTGGGCGTGAGACGGTACGAGTCGAGGCCATCGTTCCACCGGATGCGCTCGAACACTTCTATCGGACCCCCCACCAGCCAGTCGCCGGACTCTTTGATCATCTGGAAACATGTCAAACCTTACATATATGCAACAAGTTCTTGTTTTTTTATTTATTATTTCCTTCTTTCTGCGATCGGCTGGGCCATGAGCAGAAGTGTAGGTATGTGTGTGACGGTCATTTTAGTTGAAGTCCAGTGACTCTTATATCTGCAGGTCTGATATGCAAACTCGCTTTAGTCTTTTTTATGGTTGTTCGTGGGCTGTGTGATCTGAAGCTATCTTGTTGGTATGTTATTCATACCAACAGTACAGTCGGGTGTTGTATTTTTTGCTGAAGTCCACATGAGGCAAGTGAACCAACTCGCCTTTTTTTTTATATAGAATAAGTGGCAAACAAGCTACGGGCCACCTGATGGTAAGTGTTCACCGCTGCCTATAGACACCTACAATACCCGGGGCATTGTCAGTGCGTTGCCTACCTTTGAGAACTCTATTCACCCTTCGTTTGAAGCAGTCCAAATTATACTTCGGAGGAAAACCGAAGGTGGTAAGCCATTAAATAACTTACAGGTACGTGGCAGAAACAATCGATCAAATCGAACAGTAAGAGAATTCCACGCATCTATAATGTGCGGATGGCATTTCTGGCGATGGCGGCCGGTTCGGTAGTAAAACCGGGATGGCGGGATAAGGTCAAAAAGTTCATCAGATCAGCCTGTTGGTGATAGACGATGTAGCCTTAAGCCTTAATAGGCTTCTTGTTGTAAGTGAGCCCTATGGCGTCGTTGCCACAAAGACTGTCTCCACCAGTTTTTTGCCAACGAGCTACTCAATCCTGAACCTCCTTACCTTGATATAAGGATGTCCCGCATGATAAATCCCAAACTGCCTGGAACATCTTTCATCCTTTCTATGCGGGTAGAACTCTGGCGCTCTTAATACGGCTATAGGCCTTCCGTTGTAAGTGAGAGCGATGGCATCGGAACCAGAGAGACGGTCTTTGGCCTCCGTGTCGACTGGCAACACTACTGGGATAGACTGGTTGATGATGGAGCCATCTGGTAGTGTGAGGCAGTTGGAGTGAAGCGCCTGAAACAAAAGTAACAATATGATTTATCGGATATATTTCATAACTCCTGTGACCAAGTACAGCGGACACTGCAGTGTTCGAAGAGTCAGGAATCAAAATAATCTATACTAATATTATAAAGAGGAAAGATTTCATTGTTTGTTTGTTTGCATTGAATAGGCTCCGAAACGACTGACCCGATTTGAAAAATCCCCGGGTGACATAGGCTATAATCTATACCCGTGCGAAGCTGGGGCGGACCGCTAGTGTAAAATACACGCGATAAAATCAGCATTAAATTTTAATTACCTATAATCATTACATTTATCTTTGAAACTAGCGGCATGTCACCCGGGGATAGTGTAGTTTCTCAACAGTGAAAGAATTTTTCAAATCGGTTCAGTAGTTTCGGTGCCTATTCAATGCAAACAAACAAACAGTCAAATCTTTCCTCTTTATAATATTAGTATAGATAATGTATGAAATATGTCGTACTTACTTGCAGATATTCGGTTTCACGCATAAAGCCTTTCAGCGGATATCCCCATCCCTCGGACAGCACCTGCAAAATTGATATATTAGATTTTAAGATTCAAGAACATTTCAGCGGATTTTTAATGCAACTGAGTGACGAGACGAGCTCGTCGTTCGCATGAAAGTAAGCGTCACGCTCGCATATTCGTTCAAAGCCACCCAGAATTTTGAACTTCATCAACTTAAATATCTTATTTTATTTTATTTATTAAGGAACAGAAAACAGCCATATTATAAAATGTACAACAATGTGGATAGATTAATAAACTTAATAATAATACAGCCAACAGCACTATTCACATATTACTTAAAAAATTATATAAATTTACCGCTATCTTATGTTAATACGCAGTAACTTTATTGGAAACATCCTTCATTCCGACTGACAGTATTGTTTGCACATTACTGCTTGGCGGTTGAATAACTGACAAAGGTGTAGTACTTCCCCAAGCTGACTCTGCAAAAGAGTCTTACCACTACAAGAAAGTTCCTCTAACGCCATCAAAAAAGTAAACTTTTACTCAGTTTACCGGTTGCTTTTTTTGGTTACTGTCTCATAATGAATAGTTTATTTTGAACACATTTTAATTTTGTTTACAGTTATCGTATCTATTTATGCTCAGTGTTTTTATAAGACAATAAAAAAAAGTAACCCCTTTGTTTTTAGTAGGTAGATTTATAAGATTATTACTATACCGATAAGTATCGGATAAGACTTACGCAAGCGGTTATCTTATCGCTATCTGACAATAACATTGATTATGGACAAAACTTTTAAAGATAAAATTTATGTTTTCGGGGAAGAATTACTGTGCCTTTATAGGGTTCCGTACCCAAAGGGTAAAAACGGGGCCCTATTGCTAAGCCAATGCTGTCTGACTGTACGTCTGTCTGCCCGCCCATCCGTCTGTACGTCCTACCCTTAAACGGCTGTAAAATACGAACCATAACAAATAGCCAGTTGAAATGTTCACAGAATATGTAATGTGACGGCGGATTAACTAAGAAATAATAAAAAAGTCAAAAAGAAACGGGAGTCCCTATACAACAAACGTATTTTTGTATTAGCTCTAATGTAAAAACGGTAATACTTACAAGCGTCAAACTTGGCATGATTATAGTACCTACACACTCTAAAGTATAACAAATAATAAATAATGTCCAAGTGAGATTCGGTGAAAAATTTCAATTCATTACCAAGTAATTCCTTACCTGGATGACCTCCTTATCATTTCACCCCATAAAAATGCCATATTTTACTAATTTTGAAGTCGGTTTTTTTAATTGATAATAATTATTGTATTTTGTGGTGATACGGAACCCTCAGTGCGCGAGCCCGACTCGCACTTGGCCGGTATATTTAGATATCTATCTGGTGACAGAAAATAAAACATATTTATTGGACTTCGGAACATCATACTGACGTTAATGCAACCATACATTTGCGATTCTCATCATTACGAGGACAAATTGAGAATAATACATTTGGATTGCACGCGCACCGCAATCTCGCACAAGTAAGTCAAACTAAAAACAGCTTTTTATACCATAGATGGCAAACAAGTAGACGGACCTGACCAAGTGCCTGGTGGTAAGCAGTTATCATCGCCTATGAATACTTGTAACACCAGAGGCATCACAAATACAATGGAGAGATTTTAAGAATATATAACTCGCCTTTTGAAAGACCCCATGTTGTAGCTTCTCAGAAACACCGCGGAAGGTAACTCATTCCATATTTTGTAGCAAGAATGCTCGTGTGAATAGCACAGTGAGCTATTTCCACAAATATGTTATATGTGGATGAGCCTTCTGGCTGTGACGGCTAGTGCGGTGATAAAATCGCGAAACCGTTGGCATATGGTCGAACTGTTCTTCAGAATGTTGTATTACGTATTACGCATTATTTTATTTAGTTCTTCGGAACACTCGCAGTTATATATGCGATAGAATATAAGGAGAGATCCTATCTTGCTTAGCACTTGCTAAGCAAGCTGAGCGGTTCTAGGTGTTCGAGGTGTCGTCGACAATTCTGACAGCTCTACGCTGTAATGCATCAAGGGTCTTAAGTTGATACTTGGGTGCTCCGATCACATATGAGAGCAATACTCCACATGAGGTCGGACTTGCGCTTTGGAAAGCAAGAGTGGAGCATGGACGTGAAGTACCGCTTCGCCTTATTGAGCACACAAAGTTTCTTGGATGCAAGCTTAACCTCGCTTGTGACCGTGCTTTTAAAAGGATTGCACCGTGGAGGGCCTTTGAAGAAAGAACCTAGACTTATCTGCTATCGTGGTTGTAGAGTAATTTGTAGTATTCGGCTACCTAACTTCGACCTCAATCTCAAGTAGGAAATCGGTCGCCAAGTACCAATTACCATGTTCCGGCAGCATCACTTGAGAGCCAGATTACCATTTCAGATTTCCGTGTTGATTATCTTCGACCATACCGTCATTAAACAACAACTGAGCTGGTCAAACGCTTAGTCTTGTCAAACCCAATCACGATATAACCACTTGACTGCTCAACCTTTACCCCGCGTGATGAAAAGGTACAAATTTTTTAGCGTTATCTTTTTCGAGCGGGCCAATCATGACTTGAGTCTCCAATCACAAGCCGCCATTCGATACCCCCGCTACCGATGTGGCTTTTGCAAAAGGGAATTTGACTACATGCGCGATCAAGTGGTTATATTATCTTTAGTAAAATCTCTAAGACTTACTTGGACCCACTGCAAGTCGAGCTCGCTGAGTTCGATCTGCGGCAGCCTTGAAGCCTCTTCAATGGCGCTGGATAGCCTGTTTCCGTATATGAACAGCTCTTCAACGCCCACGTTCTTGTTCTCGAAGCAGGGGATTATACCCTGCGAAAGAAATTAAAAACAATTAGATATCGGGGGTCACCTTGATAAAAGCCACCGTATATGGTAAATTTTTAATAAAGAGTGAATAGGTTTCTTCTTGGCAAGCGTGCTCCATCGTAGATCGCATCATCGCTTAACATCAGGCGAGTTAGCGGCCAAAGGCAAGCCTATTTTTTTAAAGATCCCCTGTATGCTGCAGTGCTATGTCAAATTTGACATTTAGGATCGATATAACAGATTTTATCGAAGACTAATCAGCAATACCGTTTCTTAATGTTATTTTTGACTTTTAATCGGCAGATGCATTTTTATCGACTCTAAACTTCAAATTCTATATGGATCCATATCTTGTGTGGTAACGGACAAGACATACGGCACAGCGGCCAGAATGAAACGTTTCAAGATAAAAAAAAACAAATACAAAATATTATTTTTCTTCAGTGGATGCAGATGGCAGGCTTTCTTTCAGTGTGGAGGTTAAAGGGGGAGGCCTATGTTCAGCAGTGGACGTCTTCTGGATGATGATGATGATGATGATTTTTCTCTAAACCAAGGTAATCGTATAACATCCTGTATGGGCATGCATTCGGTTACAATTCTGCATATTGACGGTAGCCTTTAGAATTCTAGCTAGATAACACTTTCATCATCATCGCCAGCATTTTACTGTCCACAGCTGGACATGGAATTCTCCTAATACACGCAACTGAACTCGGTCGGCTGTTCTTACCCGCTGTTTTTTTAGTTAACATTTTAATTACACTGATTTTCAACCATAAAAAAAAAAGTAGGTTCTATATTTGACTGTATTTTTTGTGTGTATTACGCGATACCTCCGCCGATTGTAAATCGATTTTAATGTTTTTTTAATAGGCTATATCTCTTGCGTGGTCTCATTTTTTACCACCGATGCAAACAGAGGGGTGTTATAAGTTTAACGTGTGTATCTTTGTATATGTCTGTGGCATCGTAGCTCCCAAACGGCTGAACCGATTTTGATTTAGTTTTTTTTTTGTAGTTACTTCTTCAGACATGAAAGTCAAATGCTGGCTGTAGATCGGTAAAGCTGGAAGCTAGTCCACTTTGAAGTATCGATAAGAACTTATTTATACTCAGTTGCTCTGTGCAGTCAAGTCATTGGTGCAGGGCCAAGGATTGAACCGGGTGCCGTCAGATTGCAAAGCGCACATGGTGCCGGTCGGCGACCATCGCTCCAACACATATACCGCACCGTTACATAATTGCAATGTTTCAAATCGATATTAGTAGAAGTAGGTTAATCATCATCATCATCAGCCAGAAGACGTCCACTGCTGAACATAGGCCTCCCCCTTTAACCTCCGCACTGAACGACAGCCTGCCTTTTGCATCCACTGGATGCTGGACTGGAAGACGCAGCGTAGGTAGGCCTCCCACTAAATGGACCGACGACATTGTGAAGTAGGTTAAAATCACAGAAAAGAGAAGTAAATAGAACGGATATGAGAAGGAAAATCTGTTACCAGGCATATGTGTGAACCTTGATTGGACATCAACGATTTAGATCAACGCGTCGAAATCCGCATCACAGTTGCTAACTGATTTCGAATGACTAACGTTTCGTTTATATGGGTGCAACTGACTATAACAAATTTCATACAAAAATGCCTTGACACCAGTTCTAATTTAAACAAAAAAAAAACTTTTCTGTGGTTAATATCGATCGACCCTATCGAGTCACAATAGTGTGTTTAAATATAATTTGAAAATCGATAACTGGGCACTAATCGATAACAAATAACGTACCACACACGTACTATCATTTTTTCAGTAATCACCAATGTTAATCACCAATTGTAAACCATTAAACGAAATCGTGATTAATAAAAGTCAATGTTTCCTTACTTTGCGAAAACACGGTGTTTTTCAGTTTTTTGCAATGCATTTTTATGAATAGACCTTGGGAATATACAATCTCCTTTCTATTGAGATTGTTTCCTTGAATGGTTGCCCTTGATGTAACAATGTATTATTTTATTTAATAAAAAAAATATAAGGAAATGATAATATTAAATTATCAAGTTACAGTTTTTACGTTGAATTATATCTTAGAATGCATTCAGGAAGCTGTTCTATACAATAATAGGATAGGCGTTGTTTGCAAATTTTACGCATGAAATATAGTCCACGGGCTTTTGTAGGGCCCAGTCGTTAAGTGAAAGTAGTCAATATTACATTATTTTTAAATTTTGCAGGGTTTATGAGCTGAATAGTGGCTATAGTCACCGCGTTACCAACTGAGTCGTAGGGCCATAAACGTCATACCATAAGACCTGTAAGTGCGAGCGAGATAGACAGACAATGATTTATGACCTGACGACTCAGATGGTAATGCGTTTACTATAGTAAACATGCTTCGTGTTCTTGCAACAGTGGATATTCATCAAAGAACCAAATTCACCGACAGATATTAAAATATGCAATTTGAAGTAGCAACGGGCAGGCCACATCGCTCGAAGAACCGATAACCGATGGGGAAGAAAGGTTCTTCAGTGGAGACTACGAACCGGAAGACGCGGAGTAGGTAGGCCTCCCACTACTGGACCGACGACATCGTGAGAGTCGTGGGCATCCAGTGGATGCAGGTGGTAGACTGTCTTTCAGTGTGACATGCTAAGAGGGAGGCCTATCTTCAGTATTGGATGTCTTCGGGCTGATGATGATGATCCAAAAGTAAAGTGTGTGCAAAAAATGTCACGAATATTTATTTATTATATTCTGGGCCTTACAAACGAGTACTACTTACATTTGACTCCAGTAGCCGTACAACTTGCATGGTGGACTCTTCTATGGAGTGGCCCACTGTCTGAACGACAAGCTCGGGCGCTTCGGGCCTTTCATACACCTGAGTGATGCCTGTGAAGCCCTGGAAGAAAGGATTACTAAATCACATCACATTCCACACTCGTATTATAAATTAACAGCGCATTCATCGTAGTGTGGTAAAAACTGCACATTCCACGTCCCATTAAGACGGATAGGAACTCCCAATAGGATAGGTCTATCTCATTTAAAAGCTGGTCATACACAGGGCCCATCAATACCAGCAAATTTAAAATTTGTAAAAAAAAAAAATATTTGAATTTATTTTCATGCTAGTCAGAGCACTATAGCACGTGATGACGTCAAGCCGTGTGCGCGCCATACAAATAATAATAATAAATGAAACATTAGGACACATGCCTTATGATACAGGATTATAAGGAAAGGGTATGCCAAGCCGAAAGGTGTTCATTATATCAATATGAACAACAAATTTTCTTTATCTGGTAACAAGTAGTTTAAAAGGTTACGCATTTAGGCAGAGAGAGTGGGGACCATAGGTGTGGAGTGCCGGACTACTGGATGAGCCGTTGTACTGAAGTGCCGGATTAGTGAGACTCTACTGTAGTTAGTGACAGGCAGGGTTGGGCAGTATTTGAATTACTTGTAATAAAAATACGTAATTGAAATACAAATACGTATTTGGTATTTGTATTTTAATTACTTCCTTAATATGTAATTTGTAATTCGTATTTCAAATACCTGACACCGAGGTATTTTGTAATTAGTATTTCAGGCCTCAAAATACATTTTAACATTAAAATACATTTAACCTTCATTTAATAATGATGGTAAAGGAGCTATTAGAGTTGGCTACACTGCACCTGTATATATACTGTACGCTATGACTGTACCTCAAAATTGGCCAACAAAACGCAAAAATATTACGTCAAATTGTCAATGTCAAGCTAAGATGTCAAGATAACGGTTTGTATTTAGTATTTTCACGGAATAAATAAAGCGTCTGTTCTGTGTAGAATACAAATTGTATTATTAAACTTTGTCGCGATTGATGATCAAAATCCCTCTGCATGTACGTCGTCTACGATGCCGGACAACGGTGGCGATGGAGTGAGCCCGTGATGGTCTAGATTATTTATTTTGTATTTCGTATTTCAGTTACAAATAGTTAAAATACTGTATTTAATATTTTATATTTCAAATACCTTACTTAAAGGTATTTTGTATTTCGTATTTTAATTACTTGCTATACAGTATTTTTTGATTTGTATTTCAATTAAAGCAACGCATGTATTTTGCCCAGCCCTGGTAACAGGAGGGTATAGGCACGATTAAGGTAACGACTCGAGAAGTTTCTTGATTAGATACGATCCCTGAAACATTGATACAAAGCTAAAGATGAGATAAAACAGATTATCGGACGACGAAAAATATTCCATTTCGTAAACAGCTGATTAAATGTAAACAAGAGTTTATATCTACAAATTGTAAAAGCTAATCCAAAACAATTGCGTCTGTTGTAAATGGTTATGATGGATTACAGGCATGTCGATGCACTGATAAATCTATAACCAACTTATTGTACTCGTAACCACAGAAAAGAGAAGTAAACAGAACGGAAATTAGAAGGAAAATTTGTCGCCAGGCGTTATGACAGAACCTTGTTTGAACATTCTTATTTATTTCAACGCGTCGAACTCCGCATCCAAATAACTTGGACCTTACCTTTTTGGGTTAAGTCTAAAAGTTTTTTGTCCACATCACATTTACAACTGATTTCGAATGCCTGACGTTTCGTTTATATGGGTGCAACTTGGTGCAACTGGCTATAACAAAATTCTTACAAAAATGCCTTGACAGCCGTTCTAATTTAAGCAAAAAAAAGTCTTTTCTATGCTCGTAACAGATATAATGATGACAGATCCATTATTATCTGGGTACCTGACTGTTTGTCAAAGTTTTAGAATACAGACAGGGTTACATATAATTACATATACTGTACGGTCATTGTACTCATCATTATGAACAACTTTTACCATGAGGCCAACCCTAAAATCGGGAAAAAAACAGCTGTTCCATAAATTGTATAAAATGGTCATTGACACTCGAAAAAATTTGTGGAAGTATAATAAGGAGTCCACAGTACCTATCATTATGAACAACTTTTACTATGGGAGCAACTGCTAACTGCTTAATTGTTAAGAGCCCATTGATTCGAATGTTGCAAGCACTAAATCAAGTTGCAAAGAAAATAGACCTGTTTGTGTGTTCTATTATAGAATTTGAAAAGGCGGTATTGTTTCATTTATGTTATGAATTAATTGATAATTGAAGAATTGATTTATTGACTACTTTAATATAATGACATATATAATCTAATCTAATGCATGTATTATTATTTGACTACTTGACTAATTTTATAATTAATTTCTTAAAATGTTAACTTATAAACTACACTATTGTATTAGGTTTATCCTGTAAAAATTGTTGTAATGAACGAAAAAAAAAAAATACTGATATCGCCATAAAATATCAGCTGTTCCGTAGTAAACGGTTATTCAGATCGACAAAATCTTAGATTTTTTTCGCAATTTCAAGATTAGTCTAATAGTAAAAGTTTATTCACAATCTTCACATAGATAACTACATTATTACACACACTTTAATCTTATAAATTGACTTTTGGACTTATGAAATGGAAAAATTTTCGTCGTCCGATAGTGTTTTATCTCATCTTTAGTGTTGTATGAATGTTTCCGATATCGTATCTAATCAAGAAACTTCTCGAGGGTGCATATAACCTCCTGTTACTAACTACAGTAGTCTCACTAATCCGGCACTTCAGTACATCGGCACATCCAGTAGTCCGGCACTCTACGCCCCCAGATTACGTAAAATACTGTGAAATTTGTAATGTCATCATCGTCACCCATAAGACGTCCACTGCTGAACATATGCCTCCCCCTTTAACCTCCACACTGAACGACAGCTTGCCTTATGCATCCACTGGATGCCAGCGACTCTCACTATGTCGTCGGTCCATCTAGTGGGAGGCCTACCTACGCTGCGACTTCCAATTTGTAATATGTACCTCCACAAATTTGTTTTGGGCTTTTTATGAGGTAATAATATTTTTTTCAACATGCCTATTTTATCCTACTGCTTTGTAGGATTCAAATATCTAAAGAAAGTAATATACAGACCTTGATTGATCCTTCTCTAGCTTTCTTATAAAGTCCCTTGGTGTCCCTCTGTTCGCAGACCTCCAGGGGCGTGTCGATGAAAATCTCGAAGAAAGGCAGCTCGGAGTCTGTGAGAATGCGCCGCGCCACCTCGCGGTCCTAACACAATGGAGAGAGTGAAATTGAGTGAATATTTGCATTTTAGAAGTTAAATGTGGAAAAATACCTCTCAATTGTTTATTTTTATGCGATTGTATAATGTTATTGTGTGTATTCTTACACTTTCTTCCACGATTAATTCTTAAGAAAAATAAAAAGCAGGTATTATATTTACTAAAATCTGCTTACAAATCTAACAAATATGTTTTAAATTTTAATATTATCTATACTAATATTATAAAGAGGAAAGATTGTTTGTTTGTTTGTTTGTTTGCATTGAATAGGCTCCGAAACTTCTGAACCGATAATATTAATACACAGGAACTACTCACGTAAGATTAAGCCGGTCAATCCGACAAAAGAGAAAAAAACAACACTCTTTGTCCAAAGCGAGTCGCAGCCCCGCTTGCGTGCATTCACCTTGAAAAAGACCGTCTGATGCAGTTGAAACTATAGTCGGAGTGACCGGCTTAATCATACGTGAGTAATTCCTGTGTAATTGAAACAAAATGTGTGAAAACCACGTCAGTTTCCATAATAAAAATGTTTTAAATTTATTAACCGACTTCAAAAAAGGAGGAGTTTTTTTTTTTAATGTTTGCTACCTCAGAACTCCGTCATTTATGAACCAAATATACTTTCAGATTGGTCCCATGGAAATTTCATCAAAATATGTTTAGCAAATTGGCTTTAAAATCGAAATAACTAGAAAATTCGGTCACTTCGATGACAATATAGTATAGTAGCCCCGTTGGTCCAGTTGGTAGTGAACCTGCCTTCTGCGCTTGGGGGCGTGGGTTCGATTCCCACCTAGGACAAACGTTCATGTGATGAACAATTGTGTTTGTTCTATATCTGGGTGTTAATATTATCTATTTAAGTATGTATTTAAAAATGTATATCATGTATTTATATCAGTCCCTGACAGCCATATCACAAATTTTGCTTAGTTTGGGGTCGATGTCCCGAATAATTATTTATAATTGATATGTTCATCTAAGTAACCGAAATTGCGTGTTTTAAACTAATTTTGTAAAGCCGGTTTTTTTATTTGATAATTATTATACGCTTAGCGTGGGCGTGGAACTATCTGCCGAAGTACTTTATTTAAATAAACAATAGGCTTGCGTTTGACCACCATCTCGCGATAATGCGGTCTACGTTGGAGCACGCTTGTCTATAAGAAACCGATTCGCTCGTGATTTGAATTCGGGAGTACACTGAAAAGTACAATATACGCTATTATTTCTTTTGTTTTCGCGATTATTACACGTTAAGAAATTAAACACTTAACGGATATCGTGACAGACACGGGCACTGCAAAATGTTGGAAACGTCAGTAATTAAAATAATGTAAAATACACGCGATAAAATCTGTTAAGTGTAAAATTTCAGTGTACAATATAGGTTTTTATGCCACTGGTGGCAAAAAAGCTTACGGGCCGCCTGATGGTAAGCGATCACTGTCGCCTATGGATACCTGTAACTTCAGGAGCATCACAGATACGTTGTCGACCACAGAAAAGAGAAGTAAATAGAACGGAAATGAGAAGGAAAATCTGTCGCCAGGCATTATGACAGAACATGGATTGAACATTCTTATTTATGTCAACACGTCGAACTCCGCATCCAAAGAACTTGGACCTTACCTTTTTGGGTTAGGTCTCAAAGTTCTTTGTCCGCATCACAGTTGCGAACTGGCTACAACATATTTCTTACAAAAATGCCTTGACAGCCTTTTTTTTCTGTGTTGTCAACCTTTAAAGACAATTGTACGTATCTCCAAATCTAACCACTAACTAAGTAACTAGAGTAAACAGGTTTTTTTCTAGGCAGTCGTGCTCTATCGTAGACAGCATCGTCGCTTAACATCAGACGATATGGCGGCCAAGCGCCAGACTTCAATAAAAAGTCTAAGTTTACAAATTATGACAAAACCACGTTTTCTGTCTGTCACAACATAAAAAAACCATGAAATTTCTTTTAATTTTACGGAAGAAAAATTGTAACATGCAAAAAAAATTGGTTTTATTATTGTTTTGTTAATTTAATTTTACTCCCTCAAATCTACATCTTTTAAAATATCATAACGAACATTTCTATATCTACAACAAGCCGGGGCGGGGGTCACTTGTTATAATTATATAAATAAATAAATAAAGAAATAAACCTTCCGTGAAAAAATATCTAACTGATGGTGATAACCGCATCAAAATCTGTTGCGTGGTGTAGAAGGAGTTAGCGGCCATACAGGAAGACAGGCGCGGAAAGTGACTTTAATTTATACTATGTAGAGATAGAGAATAGAGAAGAGATAATGTGAAATTGCGAAAGCTAGCAAACTGCGGCCTTATTATAGAAGTGTGATTGTGATTGAGATTGCATGCCGTCCCGTTCGCATCTAATTACTCGCACCACGTGCGTAAGTGAGATGGCACGCGCTCACGATCACAATCCGAATCACGATAAGACATCTATAATAAGGCATATCTGCTGAGACTAATTAGCCCTGTTTCTTTCCTCGTTTAATTATCTCTCACCCCCTAACCCATTACCCCAGAATCGGAACATATTAACAAACGGCAACAGGTCGATGACTCATATTCAAAGTTCATTATGTTCACTTATTAAATCGTAAGTAGGTATTGACGCGTTAAAACTTGATAACGATACCCCCTTCCCTTTGATGTAAATTGTAGTTTTGCTCGTATACTTTTGTAGTCTGTTCAACTGTGGTACTATATCGTTCAAATATCTATGACACCATAAAGCTCAACGCCGACTTGACCCCGTCAGTAGTTACTACCTAGTGACGCGGTAGTAAAAGTGTAGACAAAGCGCTTCGTTTCGGAATATCAATAAACGGTGTCGCCTTTTCGTGCCCGTTCTAGCCCTCCGATAGAAAAATGGGCATGAAGAAATTAGATCATTCAGATCAGATGCACTCTCCTAAATGTATCCGATAAAAAACTGATAGACGATTCGAGAAACTTTGCGCCGACGTTCAAAGCTCAGAAACTATGGAATCGTTGCTGAAGACCTTCTTGGCACGTGGTGCCAATATGCGCGAGCAGGATATTACTCGATCACCAATGTACACCAGAGGCCTTACGCCTAGCTGTTTTAAGCAATCCAGTTTAGGTGATGAAAAAAGACGCGACCGCAAACCGTATCAGGGCGCGTTAAGGTTCATGTTCGCGTGATTTTCCGAACTGCGTTAGTTTGAGACCACGTAAGAAGTTGGGCGTAAAGCCCCTGGTTTTCACGCTAAGGCCCCTGTTCCTGCGCTATTACCGATATTCGAGCTAGGTTTACATTTGACCTTTGCAATCCCCTATGTTGAGGCAATAATGCTGTGAACAATGGAGCTCGCTTGCCTACGAACACAAACTACTTGTTTAATGTTGTCCTATGAATTCAGTCACCTACGCGAAAGGAGATACAAAACTGCTTATGCAGACTAGCCATTGTTGCTAAGTTGCCATGCACCTGTCTCTTGTCTATTATTATTTATGAAGAAGTTTACTAGAACACCAACATGCCTGATGTGAATCGGTGTTGCCTACGATGAAGCAGGATTTTTTGCTGACAGATGACAGGCTATTTGACCACAGATCCCCAAGATTTCAAGCAGTGTAGCCTACGAAGGAGCATACTACCTAAAAGGTACTTTTGTTTTGTGTTTGTATTGGTTTAATTCAGTGTCTCACCTCAGCGAAAGGCGATACGAAACTGCACAGGCAGACCACACCGCTGTCCGCGAAAAGCTTAGCAACCTCGGCCACTCGCCTGATGTTTTCTTCTCGATCTTCTTTTGTGAAGCCAAGGTTCTTATTCAGGCCGGTTCTAATGTTGTCGCCATCTAGACCGTACGCGGGGATACCTGCAATAATGGTGAATTCATATAGGTTGAGTGACTTGCCCTAGTGACACAGCCTATGCTCAAGCCTATGCCGTGCTTGGCAGGATTCAAATCTACAATGCAACGATCCGGGTTTATACCCCCGTTCCGTTGTTAACCCAAACAGGTTGAAAACACTTCTTGTTACAGACTTCGTTTGAAGCGCAAGTTTTCAAACGGTGTGGGTGTAAACTAGAAGTCGGGGCTTATTCAATGACAAGACAATAATATAACCACTTGACTGCTCATCCTTTACCCCGCGCGATGAAAAGGGTACATAATTTTCAGCATTATATTTTTCGAGCGGGTTACCCAGACGCGAATTAAATGAATGACTTTTGAGTCTCCAACCACAAGCCGCCATTCGGTACCCCACGTGACCGACGTGGCTTACTCGTGCAAAAAAGAATTATGACAAGTGGTTATATTATCTTTGGGGCTGCTACTACTCTGCAGTAAGCGTGCGTAATTAGCATCGATTCTGATGTACTCTAAACTAAACTAAATTTGACAGCTCAAAAATTTGGCATCTTTCTCTCACATATTAAAATGAAAAGAGTGGCATATAATTTTAGTCCTGTCAGATTGGTTTAGTTTAGTGAAGCCAAGACATTATCGACAGAATCAACGCCAATTGTCTATCAACTGCCTGCCACTTATCAGATCGTAGACAAACATTCTAAAACAGAACGCCACATATAAATTTTCGTCACTAGTTTTCGTAGCGCTTTACGGGCACATCACTTCAAAACCGACCACTCCGTTTAGACTGCAGGAGCTCAATTACCTATATGTAGAAAGTAATAACATACATACACTACACCCAAAAAACAATACCCTGTTTCTGAGGCTGTCAGCTATTAAAATATCCTTGATAAAGAGGCAAAAGAGGAGGGAGAGAATAACAACAGTCGTTATAATGCAAAATATGTAATAAATAATAGTAAATCCTATTTATAGTGGTGAAAGGGAAAAACGTTGGTTATCACACGAATTACACTAACATTATAAATGCGAAAGTTTGTATGTATTTATATGTTTATATTTGTCCGCACACCGTAACAGATTGACGAATTTAAATGAAATTTCGTGTGGAGGTGGTTTATACCCTGAATTCACACATACTAAGTACTACATAATATCCCGACATACTAATACATAATAACATACTACATATATCTAATATGTTATTATGTTATCCCAGAGACATATTTATTATCATGTAGGTTTTAGTCTTTTAATTTTTTTATTAACCAGTTGCTAGTCGTAAAATTAATATAATACAAAAAAATATTTTCTATTCAACATCTCGAGACAATATTTTATAATACACTAGCTGCGCCCTGCGGTTTCACCCGCGAGTCCCGCGCCTTAAAATCGTCATTAAGATTTTTAAAAAATTCCCATCTTTTGCTAGATTTTCTTAATTTTTCTTTCCGTAAGTACATTCTACAATGTATTAAAAAACTTTAAAAAAATATGTATAACATCGGTACAGTCGTTCTCAAGTTATGGCGTGACCAAGGTAAATAGGGATTCATTTTTGTAATATAGAAGATAAGTTGTGTACGGTTTTAATATTATATACAACTTATCGATAAAACTATTACAGATAAAAATATAATATATACAGAGAAAGTTGAACCTGGTTGAACATATCGCCACCATGCGGCAGGGTCCCCAGAATGTTGGCAGCATTGCCCCGCTGGATTGCGAGGCTTAATTTTTGAGAGAAATATGCCCCAGCTCTGGGATCCCCCGAGTCGAGAAACAATCTGGTCGATATGTCTTTACAAAATTTTAATTGGATAATATCCCGACCAAATAAACAGATCCAACCAGATATTGGGTGAAACCACGCGGCACTGCCAGTATTATATATTAACGATATCAGTACTAAATTATGTTACCGATAATGCTGTGCCAGTACAAGGCTACTGTGCCGTGTAGTGGAAATCGCGTGGATCGATTTATACGTGCGATGATAGACCTAACAATTTATTTGTAATGAGCATTTTTACGAATAAAAGTCAAGCAAAGACACTTCTAAGAGCACATACACTAAGTAGCGACTTCTCCAAATAACATTTTTGAAGTGTATTTCTTTTTTAATTGTCGTGCAAACGCGGGTTTATCGCTGCTATCGCTTTAACATCTTTCAGAAAAATAGATTTCCTTTTCGACTAGCATTTACTTGAGCATTCGACATGGGCGTATTGATATTTTTACAAGCTTTTATTCAAATTGCCCTGTTAGTTAGTATGTATTGTGGGAGACAAATCTTGCAACTGAATTTTAGACCAGTTATCCTCAACCGATTGAGCTAAAATTTGGCATACATATGTAAGTTCGGTGACAATGCAATGTTATGGTACCATCGAGCTGGTGTGATGATGGCGACAGAAGGTGGTCATAGGAACTCTTAAACTACACGACGTAACCCCGTCGAGTTTCGACTCGTATTTGTCTTGCCAAGCACATAGGATAAATTAAAAATGTCAAAATCAATATGGCGGACTCCCCAAAATAGCGGACTACATGTTTTTATCTACTAACATATAATGATTTGGGTATCAAAAGATTTTTTTTAAAGATTTTTTTTGATTATTAATTTTTTTAGGGTTGTCTTTTTAGAATAAAGCCTTATTGATAGGTATATTGCATCATCCATCCTTCACTACAAATGCAAACCAGTTAAGTGCATAATGTGACCTGCCTATAAGCTAATTGTTAAGTCTGTAATAACACACGCAAGCGCAATCCATAATAAATTCGCATTTACATTACGCGCGTTCGGACTTGCATTTTTGACGTTGTTACAAAACTGTAAGGTCCAAAACGCTTCAGAAATTTAGTTAAATGAGGTCAATATATAATATCTGTTTTGTGTCTAATTGCTCAGATGCACAGGTTTGACGCTGAAGATGTATTTTATTATCTTTATAAAGTTTAGACACATATTTATTTAAGGAAACAAAGTACGATACGAGAATATCGAACATAATGTTTTTTTTTAATGACATTCTATAATAAAGTCTGGCTTTTTCGTTACGTATATGAGAAGAACACGCGGCACGGGGAGTGACCCTTGCGGAACTCCAAGAGTAATCTAACTCTAGTACACCACCTACCTAAGTACCTGCCTACATTGATTAGTGTTACTGATGTTACAAAATAATAGACTTATACTACTTATAATAGACGTATACTATATACTTTGTTTTTTTTAGTAAAGCATTTGATGCGTTCAGTACATGTGTACTATCTACTTATTGAAAATATTTACAGCATAACTTTTGATTTGCAGCAGGAATCTATGTAAAGTAGAACATTATATGATGTCGACTTTAATTAAACTAATAACTTTGTCAATCAATGTCTAAGCCAAAACTATAATAAAATACGTATTTATTTACTTAAAGAAGGTGGAATAAGAGAAAGTTGAAACGATTAATTCCTATAAGATCCCTTCTTGGATTAGTTATGGATCTAGCAAGGTTTTTCTCATCAGATTCGACTGTAACTTTCGATATATTTTGTACTTGACGGTCTCTGTTCAGATCCATAGTGGATCTAAAGAAAAGTCAGTCGATAGTATTTAGATGAACCTAATTCTCACCTTTAGATACAAGATAGGCTTCAAGAGCGAAGGCAATGCTAGTCTTGCCCGCACCACTTAGTCCTGTAAACCAGACAGTACTGCCCCTGAACGCTCTGCTACCGAGGGCTCTGCTCCTCTTGGCTCTGGAGACTTGGTGCTTCTGTTCTACCACGTTTGTAGCAACTTGCGCGCACTGGAACAAAACGATTATATCATTAAATCTCCTTTAAACTGAATTGTAATTGAAAATAAGGTATGGATTGTAAATCTGTATCTATAAAAGCAGAATTCATCTACTCACTCACTCATTCACTCATTCATCATGAAATCTCGAAAGCCACTTGACCTACGAAGCGGAAGATTGGCAGATAGATTCCTTGTGCGATGTAGAGCTCCGCTAAGGAAGGCTTTTGCGAAAGGGCCGAATTAAGGGGGGCAAAAGAGGGTTGAAAAATTATATAAAATTCGCGGGCAACAGCTAGTTAAATATATGTGCGAACTGATTTATTGTATGTATTTCCATACATTTTAAAAGTATTGTTTTAGAAGAGATATTTTACGGTTTCGGCTTTAACGTATTCATATTAGCGATCTATTCTAGTTAATGGGTCGTGTTTGGAAAATTTATTTTTTCCGCTTAAATTATTTCAATTTACCTACAATCTTAGGCTACATGATTTTGTCTATCACTTCACTAAGATAATCAAATCACTAAGGCAGTTCCTAAATGCACAAGGAACTTGAAGGCGAACGAAAATCTGTTGTCCAAGAAATCTACCATCCACCACCTGCAGGCCTAGCATGGCCTGTGGATAAATTGTCTTCCGGTGGAAAGACAATTTGACCACGGCCCGAGCTAGGCCCGCTGCTGGTACTACTAGGCTGCAGCAACAACTAGTTTTGTGCTACGGTAAATGCCGTTATTAAACCAGGAAAGGAAACATAATTGAGAATTGCATTTGGGCTCAATCTAAACTGATTGGAAAATAATATACAATCAATGTAGGCATTGAGCTCAAGGTTACGGTATTTTTGTTGAATAGATCGAATCATTTTAGACGAAACTACCTTCCTCTTCCTCTTCATTCTTCAGATCAATAGTCATTTTACACTACAGATTCATAAGCGAACAATTGATTTATGCCTACTTTGTTTTTAAAATAGTTATTGTATTACGGCACCGCGCCGGCGTAGTTTCACAACACAAATCTACAGTAGTCTAGTGTAGACTACTCTGTAAAAATTTATGCGTGATCATATTTAAAAATAATATAATTTTTTTTTTTTTTTTAAAACAATTACCGACTTCAAGAATATACCTACATGTACAAACTTAAACTAAAAAGTAGATAGGCAATTCAATATTACAATTCATTTTTGGCGGAGTAATCTCGTAACAAACATACAATCGAATTGATAACCTCGTCCTGAAGTCGGTTAAAAATAGTATACGCGTCGACTTGAGAGAACCTCTTAGTTTTTTCGTCGGTTAAATAAGTAAACACAAAAATAACAATAATTTGAAAATCAAACAAGTCATTTGTTTTAGTCATTCATATTCTTATTGAATTTGTAAAACTCGTCAAACTTGTAAAAAGATCACGATGAGAATTTTTTTAGCTTATTTAGCTCATTTTTAGCTTATATTATAATGACCCTCGCTCCGGCTCGTACCTTGTGCAAAGGTTAGCCATAGCCATTCAGCGTGGCAATGCTGCTAGTATTATGGGCACCTTTGCGCCGGGTACAGTTAGGGGCGGGTTATTTGATTGAAAATATTTATTTTAATATGTTTAGTTTGTAATTTAAATTTTAATTAGTATCTATTTTGTTTAGGTTATAAAATATTTAAGATTGTTTTTATTTTATAAGTATAATATTAAAAAATATTTTATTTATGAAAAAAAAAGCTTATTTTTAAAAGATTTCAGATTAGCGGCTGATGTTTTGCCGTCCGGCAAGCGATCGTAATCAGTCGGACCCATGACGTGCGTTTGTATGACGAGAGAACATGGGACGGTCAACAGTCTGCCCTACCTGTACACGAAGCCAAGGCTTCCACTCGACAGTGCTCGACGGAGAGAAGATTGAATAACAAGATCGACATTCCTGGGGTTCTAGATAAACCGTGGACTAAAATGGGACACCCACAATCACATAGACAGTCTGGCACGCTCTGCGTACGTCGCTACTTTTACTCTCAAGTACAAGGTACAGGGCAACCGTTAAAATTTTCAGCACCTTTAAATATGGATGAGTCGTTTTGATTGAGAAACGCTTGTCCACGGCTCTAGCCCATATCTTAGCTCCGGTAGCAGCCGCACCAAGTAGCAAAGAGCACACCAGTACTACCTTGCTCGGAAGGTCGGAACCACTTGACTCAGTGCGAAATACGCGCTCCTCAGCTTCCCAGACTGTCTATGTGGGAGTTCCATTTTAGACCACGGTCTATCTAGAACCCCAGGAATGTCGATCTTGTTATTCAATCTTCTCTCCGTCGAGCACTGTCAAACGTCACACTTTTGAAGAATAAAAAATGAGCGCCGGCGCTCATTTCTTTTCAGTCGGTCTCTAGCCGTAGGATGTGCGAGTATTGTTACATGATAACGAAACATCTGACAAAATTATTCCTTCGTGTGGTTTCCCAAAGTGTAATAGCACAGTAATAACAATAAAAAACCGATATAATTTTTTGTAACACTGTACATGGTTATAATTAGGTGTTGAAGTATATGTCCGAAGATTTGACTCGTTTCTACTGTGCAAGTTCAATGGTTAATGGTTATGGCCCGTCCATTCATTTTATTTTGGTCGAAGACGTAGCGGTTTGAAATATATATTTACGACCTATTCTCATACTTAGCAAAAGTACATACAAAAATTCATAAAAATCGGTCGAGCCGTTTCGGAGGAGTGCGACCATGCACCACCATGCACGAACACCGTGACACGAGATTTTTATATAATAGAAGATTTTTATAGTGTGCAAAAAAGTATTGAATAAATAAATATCACCCCCTGGGGGGCTAATTTATAATAATCTCTAGGTATCATTAAATTTGACAAATATTTTGGACTTTTATCTTATCGTGCATCTTATTAAAATGCATAAAAACATCGTGACTTGGCCTTTTTAATCAATGATAGATATATTATTCGGTAAACAGATACTACAGATTCGTCATCAATAGCCCTCAATACCGTGATAAAATGCTCAGTTTTTATGATATCTATTGCATCACCCATAAGTACTTAAATACAAGGTTAAAACAAATGCATATTATCTATACTAATATTATAAAGAGGAAAGATTTGATTGTTTTTTTGTTTGTTTGCATTGAATAGACTCCGAAACTACTGAACCGATATGAAAAATTCTTCCACTGTTGGGAAGCTACACTATCCCGGGTGACTAGACACTATAATATTTTCAAAAAAAATTGGGATCCTTAATAAAACTCCAATAATACCCGTGCGAAGCCGGGGCGGATCGCTAGTCTATACTGATATTATAAAGAGGAAAGATTTGTATGTAAGTATGTTTGTAACGAATTGGCACAAAAAGTACTGGACCGATTTAAAAAATTCTTTCACCATTTGAGTGCTACATTATCACAGATTAATATAGGCTGTTTTAATAGGCTATTAAACTATACCCGTGCGGAGCCGGGGCGGACCGCTAGTTCATAATAAAACGAAATCCTTTGTAGTTATATCTACCGCAGCAAACATGGCCCGGTCTCTTTCCAAGGGCACTAATTATGGATTCACAGTTCGCAGGTACCTGGGAACCTAAATTTATATATCAGTGCACATCACATTGATATTATAGATGCGATAGTTAGTGTGTATGTTTGTCGACGCTCAACTCTGTAACAGATGAACTTTGAATGAAATTTGGCATGAAGTTAGCTTACTTATATTATCTTCACCCTGAATTTTTACACGACTTTTCCGTAATAAAAGGAATAGAGGTTATGTACACTATAAGAACTATAAACTTTCTCGGGCTAATAAGTAAAGTTTCATGGTAACAGTAGGATAAGAGGTGAAGCCGTGGGGCGCTGCTAGTAATTCATAGATCAAACTGCGCCGCGCGTTTTTTTTGTATTTTTCCGGGATGGCAAGTATTCTATGACCATCCAGATGCACACTGTTTGCTTGCCAAGTTATTATCTAGATCGGTTCAGCCATTACGTCGTGAAAAGGTAACAAACGCACAGAGTTACTTTCGCATAAAACTGTGATAGTGTGACGATATGCAAAAGTGAATGCCTATTTGATTTTGGAGTTCAATCAAGCTCAGATTTGTTACATACCGGTTTATATAGTTCACAAACGTGAAGTCCGTCCGATTCGCATGGCGTAGAGAGTAGAAAGTCGAATGTTTACGTAAAACCACGCTGCCGGCGTAACCGGTGAGATAATGCGAATATTGGACGCAAGGAAGCGATTATACATATATACATGCAATAGGCTTGGGTCCTAATATTTGTATCTAATAAAAAAACCTGACTATAAATACGAGTCCATCAATGAAAACAAAAACAAAATTTGTTCAAAAATAAGTTATAATTATAAGTTTTTAATTTCATGCCCAATTTTCCTAATTTTTATTTAATATCTCATGAAAAAGCTGATCATAAATACTTAGAGCCCATCAACGAAAACAAAATAAAAATAAATAAGTTATAAGTATTTTAATTTCATGCTACACTAGAGAGCGCAGGCACTATAGCACAGGATGACGTCAAGCCGTGCGCGCGCCATACAAATGCTATACAAATACACGCTTTGCTAGGGACAGAGCATCCGTTCTCTATACCCAGCAAAAACTTTAAACGCTTATATCTCAGAGATTAAGCCAATATTATTTTTTCATTATATGTAATGTATTAAGTTATAGCCTATTATTTGTAATAAATGGAACATTAGGACACATGCCTATTGAATTGGTGTAAATTTTGTCGACCGAAGTAGATATATCAAAATAAGCTAAAGTAATATAAGTGTATATATATATAATATAGATGTAAATATCCCGTTAATAATCATATTACTATATTGAACAACCGTGATAGTTTAAAACAAAATAAGTTAGTCAAGGCAAGAGGTCTGACCCTCTTCAAGGCAATATCCATCGACACGATAAAAATTCCTATTGAAACATGGTGTAGGATGTACCTAGAAACATACAATTACAAACGTTATATGATTATTTACAGGATATTTACTGTGGTAAGGTTGTGGAATGAGCTCCCGATATATCGGAAATCACCCGAAATATCGGGAGCTCAAATATCCCGTAAATAATCATATAACTTTAGTGAACAACCGTGATAGTTTAAAACAGTGTTATACAATTACAATACCAAGTACAACAGATAATTAACAGGTTAAACGACTGATAGACAAATAATGTTGTAGAACGAGTCCAATTGAAAATTACCATGAAGTTGTGTCTTTAACGTTCTCAAAAAGCCTAATTATTGCAGCGTGTCGGGAATTTATTTTTATTTTTACATAGTTAGGTACAAAAATAATCAGCAAACTATGCTTATAAACTTAAAAACTGCATCAAAATCCATTGCGTGGTTTAGGAGGAGAGTTAGCGGCCATACAGACAGACGCGGAAAGCGACTCCAATTTATACTATGTAGAGATAGATATACAGAAGATGAAGATAGAGATAGAGATGAAGTATGATGATAAGGAACGAGGACTTAGGTCTAGGTCCGAGGAGCCAATGTCGGAGACATGGAAGAAATATGTATAAATAGCGATAGCATTCAAGTGCCTTTTGCGTGATGTGAAAACAATAAAGATAATGGTAATCTACCGTAGTGTTTTACTACAGGTAAAAGCAGATTAAGACTTCTTTGGCAGGCTGTTGATGGAATATTCCTTTATCAGATATCAATATGAACTATAAAATATTCGTTTGACACATACTTAATAAAGAAATTATATTTATTTGAAACATAATTTACGGAGACTAAAAGAATTTATTTACTAGAACTTATAAAAATCTAGTTGTTCACCCGAACTGAGACCTAGCAACCCCTATATCTTCGCAACCCGTTGACAAAGTTTGCCCATATTCGGTTTTTTTTAAATTGTAATGAACTTTCAGACAATTGTTTCTGAGGATCAGATCAACGATACGCAACTTATCGTCAAACAAATATAAAAAAATAAAAAGAAACACCGACATGTCCCATTAGAATCTGAGGACCTATCTTCACTTTGGCTATATACCTATACTACTTGCTTACCCGACAGACCTTGTCCTCTCTTAGAACTGTCAAACGCGCGAAGTTAAAATCGTCGTTAAGTTTTCTGAAATTTTTCATTACTGCGCAATTTTCTTAATTTTTCTTTCCATAAATGCCTTCCACAAAGTTTAAAAAACTTTAAAAAAGATGTACGAAATCGGTAAAGTCGTTCTCTAGTTATGGCGTGACCAAGGTAAATAGGGTATTTGGGCGTCTTCAAATCACGAGTGAATCAGTTCCTTCTAAGCAAACGTGCTCCAACGTAGACCACATCATCGCTTAACATCAGGCGTGATGGTGGTCAAACGCAAGCCTATTATTTATAAAAATAAAAAATAGGAAATATTTTTATAAATATATATGTATAGAAGATAGATTATATTATATTATATATACAAATGAAACACGCCTTCCAAGTCACCACACACAAGGTCCACAGTATGCTGGTAAATTTACTGGATCTATAAGGTTCAATTATTGAGCAAAACATGCGCCTGCGCTGCGATCCCTGAGGCGCAGACCAATCTATAAATGTGCAATTTATCCCAATCAAGACATCATTGTAGAACTTATCGCCATCTCGAATAAGAAGAACAGATGATATCAAGTCACAGACTAGGTAAAGCTACTACGTAGCAAGTGGTAATTAATTAAAGAAACTCCTAGACTAATTGCCAAACACGTCAATATCAATTTTGAACAGCAATTTTAGGCAATAGATAAGTAGTAAGTCTCCAAGCAATGGTGGCTGAACAGTAGCATGTGCACTTTTATAATCTAACGGCACCCGAATCGATTCTCGGCCCTGTACTAATGACTTAAATTAAATAAATTATGCACAACGAAAAATATCGCCTTGAAAAAAACTTAGAAAAACTTGAATGAAAATACTGAAGAAACACAAAGGTGCAACTAGTTGTCATACAAGTCATACTCAGTCCTAGCCAAGTATTTTTCGACTTACTTTCGACTTTGGACATTGCTATTTTTTTTTTATAATAAGCTTGCGCTTGACCGCCAACTCGCCTGATGTTAAGCGATGATGCGGTCTACGATGGAGCACGCTTGCCTAGAAGAAACCGATTCACTCGTGATTTGAAGACACCCAGATTGTAACTATCGGGGAACATCCATTCAGGCAGCGCATTCCACAGGCTAGCAGTTCGCATAATAAATATTGCAGCTATCAGAGCTAGAACACTTCGCTGGCTCACTATTACAAGGTTCTATGTTATTTTCTTACACGTTCTGTAATTTCATTTTTTTTTTTTACTTTTATAAATATTGATTTAGCAGGGTTTATGTTTGAGTGAAAATATCTCTCTCAAGCATAAACACTGCTATGTCAATATTTATGAATGTCAAAAAAAAAAATGAAATTACAGTGCGTGCAGCTACTTGTAGGACCGGAAGACGCAGCGTAGGGAGGCCTCCCACTAGATGGACCGACGACATTGTGAGAGTCGCGGGCATCTAGTGGATGCAAAAGGCAGGCTGTCGTTCAGTGTGGAGGTTAAAGGGGGAGGCCTATGTTCAGCAGTGGACGTCTTCTGGCTGATTATGATGATGATGATGACTTGTAGGTAACGAGTATAGTTTGTTAGAGTCGACGCAGACGTTATTATGTCATAGATGCATCGCATCGCCACCAACTAACCGGACGCACCTCGTTGAATACTCTTCCGTGATAAAATATTGAAAGGATTTGTCTGCGCTACTACGAAAGATCAATGTACATATATTATAACGATGAATAAGCATAACACAAAATAAACTCATATACATACTATACCAGTGGTTCCCAATTAGTTTTTCCTGCGTACCACTTCAAGAAAGACCCCAAACTCGCGTACCCTTCGAGCTCGGCTCTTGCACACCAATTAATGCAATCCGGTCCGGTGCAGACTCATTTTTTGAGGTCCAGTACAACAACAAATCTGACTACAAATGGACTGCATACGGTGTGACGTCTTTCATAAAATTTATCTTAGTCAGGAGATTGCCGCGCGTACCACTTGATGCAACTTCGCGTGTTGCGGGTACGCGTACCACTAATTGGGAACCACTGTAGAATAGAATAGAATAGAATAGAATACTACTACTACTGTACTATACTATTTATCTGATTGGTACAGCTTTGATTTTAAATAAGTGCATTTAATCATTTTATATCTTAAAAAATGTAGAAATCCGCGATCTAGATAAAGGCCGTAGGTAGCCGCACCCTTAAGGCTTTTAATAGCTTAAGAGCCGTATTACAAAAAGCAATCATTAAAATCCAGATAGGTACGTAAATTCTTACGTACCTATCTGGATTTTTGGGCGTAACAAAAACATAAAACAAATAGAGCGACGAATATAAGTGAGTTATTAGTGAGCACCATGTCAAACCAACTGTGGTTTTTGGTGCAACAATATACTATTAACTGTATTATTTGTGTAAAATAAATAAATATAAAAAAAAGAACTTAAAAAAATTACGAAATCTATTTTCAAACTTTCCCTACTATGGTTTAACGAATAAATACATTTGTAAATTAGAAGTCAAAAACGCTCCTTAAACTATCAAGGTTGTTCAATAAAGTTATATGATTATTTACGGGATATTTACCGTGGTAAGGTTGTGGAATGAGCTCCCGATATTTCGGCGCAGTTACATGCACCATGTTCACGGGAAGACTCATTCCACAACCTTACCACGGTAAATATCCCGTAAATAATCATATAACTTTAGAAGTCACAAGTTGATATATTGAGTTTTTCCAAAATGTTATCTACATCATTCAGAAGATTACAGAATTTGAATTTTGTATAGATTTTATTCTATTTGATAGAATTAGAACGTCACAAATCCAGTTTTCTATGATTTTCGCCAAAAAAAATAGGGTTCTTTTAGGTTTATTTTCACTCCTTGCGTCCTACTCATGCATTATTATATCATTCGATTTTGATAACAGCAGTGCGTAGTTTATGGTATCCAATAACAGTGGGCTTACTCCTGACACTCGATTTCAATCGTAATTTGGGATTGGGATCGAAAACATGCCATTTGGTACTCTTCAATCGCGTCAAGAGTATCGAAAGCGTCGAGTTGAGTCGATTTTGTTTAGTTCCATATAATTCCACCATTATCGGTTCCAATCGTGCGCTAGTTTAGAATTCAAGAGTACCAAAATGGCATGTTTTCGATCCCAATCCCAAATTTCGATTGAAATCGAGTGTCAAGAGTAAGCCCACTGATTACAATGTTTGATTCGAATATCCCAACGACTTAAATAATTTCAGCTAGCGATATTTATAGAGATTGTATAGATACAGATACAGTTAGTAGTGAAGTGAACCTACCTTCTGGGCTTGGGGGCGTAGGTTCCATTCCCACCTAGGACAAACATTTATGTGATGAACATTTGTGTTTGTTCTATATCTGGTTGTTAATATCTATTTAAGTATGTATTTACAAATATATAATGTATGTATATCAGTCTCTGGCAGCCATATCACAAGCTTTGCTTAGTTTGGGGTTAGATGACCGTGTGTGCAAAAATGTCCCGAATTATTTATTTAGATTTTATTTTGAGTTTTTTTTCTATCGGACTGCCAGAGTGGGCACGAAGAATCGACACAGCTTTATGGTTGATATTCCGAGAACCCGTACGAAGCGCTTTGATTCCACATTTATTGTGCGAACTGCTAGTCTGTGGAATTCGCTGTCTGAGTGGGTGTTCTCCAATAGTTACAATCTGGGTGTCTTCAAGTCGAGAGTGGATAGGTTTCTTCTATAGGCAAGCATGCTCCATTGTAGGCTGCATCATCGCTTAACATCAGGCGAGTTGGCGGCCAAGCGCAAGCCTATTTTTTTTTTTTTTTTAAACGGTACACTATAAACCACGACCACAACCACGAACACGTTGAGTGGAGATGGAGGCGAACCGGAAGACGCATCGCAGCGACGCAGCTATCGACGACATAGTGAGAGTCGCGGGCATCCAGTGGATGCAGAAGCAAGCTGTCGTTCAGTGTGGAGTGCAGTGCATAATATTGTGCATGCGTTTATTATGCATGTGTGTATGATAAACTCGTGTTTTGTGCAAATAAATTAACTTTATTGTCAATAAAATTTTATAAATCACGTGTCTCTAAAATATCGCTTGCCGTCACTCGAACAGGCTGTATAAAGTTACCTATAAAAATAGATAAATATACATATACTAAGCACAATAATAATTCAATCACTATTTACAGTGTCTTTTGTGTCTCTATCCAAGGTCTATTCTTCATGTAATGTTCTTTCTGTAGTGTAAAGGGTTAAATTGTATTGTATACTGAAATTTTTTGTGTATGCACAAATGCATACTCTTTATCATTTACTAGTAGGCCGCCCCTGCTTCGCACGGGCGAAGCCGGGATATATAGCCTATGTCAACCGGGGATAGTGCAGCATCCCAACAGTGAAAGAATTTTTCAAATCGGTTCAGTAGTTTCGGAGCCTATTCAATACAAACAAACAAACAAACAATCAAATCTTTCCTCTTTATAATATTAGTATAGATAGTATAGATTAAGTAACTATTCATATTTATTTATTTTATACCTTTTATGTGCATTTATTAGTGTATTATAGTAATTGTAAGTAATTTAAGTATAAGTATGTATTATTATTAGATTGTACGGTTTATATAATTATTCACTATTGCACGCCTTCTATCTCCTTTAAATCCTCTCCATCCCAAGGTTGCCTGGTAGAGATCGCTCTTAGCGATAAGGCCACCGATTGTTGCACTAGTTTTTTAAGCTTTTTGTTATGTTATTTTTATAAAATTCAACAATAAAGAGTTTATCTATCTAAGTTATATGTTATTTATTCAAAAAATGCCGATTAACACGTCAATTTTAATTGATCGATTTCACATAAACTAGGAGAAAAATATAAATTAAATATTATTTGTAACGGAATCTACATTCATTATGTTTAACTCAGTCAGTTTAAAGGCTAATTGCTTATTGATTCGTTTCCACTTACGGTTCCGATTTAAAATTGTTTTTAACATAAAGGAGAGCACTCACATGAGACCAAGTTACTCACCATAGCGTGGGACAGAAAACTGAATCTACTACGTGGGTTTACTTTTCCCTTTTTTTTTGAGTATTATGTTCGTTTAATACACGAGTAACATCACAATATAATTAAAATAACGATTGAAAAAAATCATATTCAGAGTGCCAAATAAGAATCTTTGACCTTTACACCAACTAGTTTTAATTTTCTAGAACGTAATTCCTTCAACCATTTCTTTTTTTTACATATTTTAGTAGGTATGTATACTCACATTAGAATATGCACACCAAAAAAGAAATGTCAACTACAGCTTTAAATATTTCATCATCATCTTTCCAACATATCATGTTCCCACTGGTGGGACTCAGGCCTTCTCTCAGAGAGAGGTTGGGACATGGGACCTAATCCACCATGCTGGCCCAGTGCATGTTAGTGATTCTTTAAACTGTTGAAGTTCTTGGACATACCGGTTTCCTGACTATGTTTTCCTTCACTTTTTTTGAGCGATGGCTTTGGTATTGCACATAATTTCTTTAAGTACGAAATTTAAGTCATTGGTGCAGGGCCGACGATCGAACCGGGTGCCGTGAGATTGTAAAGCGCACATCTACCGCTAAGCCACAATCAACAATAAATAGTTACTTGTAAATACTAAGCAGCACTTTGCAGTAAATTTTTCATACACAGCATGATCTGATACTCCGGTCTAAAATGTTTAACTCTACAAACCCTATTATGAACTCTACGCACTTTTTCATCGGCGGCCAGCATCGAACTATGTATCAAAACATTGTGAAACAAGTTAATAAAAATACTAAAAATTCAGTACAATCATTACTTACACGTGTAGCATAAGCTGATTTAACAAAAAAATATTTATTAACACTTACCTTTTGAACAAAGATAAGTATGCAATTTTATGAAAATATTAGTTTGTTTTTGCAGAGTGCTGGCAACTTTATAAGGAAATTGGTACCTATACTTATTGCAGGTAGGAGAACTTCAGTGTTGAAGGAGAGAAAGTAAGAAATGTGTTCGTAACTGTTGTAGCAATCAGTTACCGCACTCTATTACAAACACAACACACAAAGAAATAAGAATTAAAAAAAATACAAATATAAAAAATTGCGCATGTAAGTTAAGAAACATAATAGAATTAAGCCAAAATAGAAAAAAAAAAAACAAACCGCTCTGGGATTGTTATTGCTGGTCCCATTCCCCCATTGGGCGATATTGTACTTCTCGAAGGTCTCAGAAATCTTCTTGTTCCTTTGTTCCAAACTCATTGTTGTAATATAAAAATATAAAACGTTCGAAATACAAGTTTCGCGCCGAACGCGTTCGATAACCGAATAAGTGATGCGAGAACCGCGCGCGACCCGCGACTCTTGGCGCTGTACTGTCGAACGCGCGAACGATGCCGTATTTTAAGTGGCAAATAAACTCCGGCCCATTTTATTGAGTGATTGTTGCACTTAAGTGAATGATACTTATTTTTTTTTCTTTTAGTTTCTTTTCATACAGTTGGCCGTGAATGGGGTTAATTAATACATTGTTTACCTAAACCGCGAGATGTGAAAGGTCGCTAAATATATACAGGGTTACGCGGAAAGAGTGTACTAAAACCAAAGGGGTCCATGGTACCCATCGTTATGAACAACTTTTACTATGGGACCAATTATGAAATCGCAAAAAAATATCAGCTGTTTCATATAAAACGGTCATTTACACGCGACGAAATGTATGGAGCAGCTGTTTTATTTTCGCGATTTCAGGTTTGGTCCCATAGTAAAAGTTATTCATTATGATGTGTAACGGAATCCTCTTGGCTTAATACACCCTTTCCGCGTAACCCTGTATACAGGGTGATAATATTTTAAGCTTATTCCTTGAAGAACGTGACTATTAGAGGCTATGAATTAAAGTAACAACTAAAATATAGCCCATATTTTAGTTGTTACTTTAATTCAGCGGAAGTTAATTGCTATCCCAAATTTTTATTTCACTTTGTTACTTATAAGATTTGTCGATTTGTTAAACTTTTATTGCATTAGAAGCACTTTAGTGAGTCTAATAAATTTTAAACGTTATCCTTACTAACAAGCATTGTATGTACCATTTTTTTGCTTATATTATTTAGTTTTATATAAACTTTCAATCTCCCCTCCCCCTTTCATTCGGCCCTTTTTCAAAATCTATGCTTAGCGGCCTCTAGCGATGCTCTATTTGTCAACTTTCAGTGTCTTAGGTTGAATTTGTTTTCGAGATTTCATAATGAGTCAGTGAGTCAGTAAATAAGTGGTATTTCACATTTATATTTATTTTAAAATTAAATACAACAAGTACAACGGACTTCTTTTTGAAATACTATCTTTATTTTTGGGCAGCTGTTTTTACTTCAAACCTCATAAAAAAATATTATTTTACCTGGTCCCAGGATAGGTGTTTACCACAGAAAACAGAAGTAAATAGAATGGAAATAAAAAAATCTGTTACTAGGCATTATGAGTAGATCATGATTGCACATTCTTATTTAGATCAACTCGTCGAACTCCGCATCATAGTTGCTATCTGATTTCGATTGACTGACGTTTCGTTTATATGGGTGCAGCTGGCTACAACAAATTTCTTATAAAAATGCCTTGACAGCCGTTCTAATTTAAGTTGAAAAAAAAACTGTTGTGGGCCTACCAGGGCTACTTGAGTTTTAATTATGAATAATTAAGTCTGTGATAACAATAAAATAAGTTGTTAGTATGTACGCCAAATGATTTATAAAAGCACTTGAATAAACATGCTTCATAGTTATTGAAATAACATTAATACTCCTCATAATTTAAAATTACTTTAGTTTTATGTTATAAAAAAGATGGTTGTCTAAATATAGATTATGATGACTTAATGGGTGTTCCTCGATATTTACAATCTGGGTGTCTTGAAATCGCGAGTGAATCTGTTTCTTCTAGGCAAGCATGATATATTGTAGATTGCATCATCGCTTAACATCAGGCGATTAGGTGGTCAAACGCGGCTTGCGATTGACTGTATATTTTATATTTTTAAATAATAATAGTATTATTACTATGCAGGGGCGGCTTTATGGTGAGCCGTCGGTGAGTGGCGACACCGCATACCGCGATTCCATGGGGCTAAAACCCCAGAGACCCCGACCTATGTTGCCTTAACCGGCCGTCTGGGGGGTAAAAATCGCATGAGCTAAGAATCTAAGCTCCAGGGTGGAAGTGTTAAAGGGCATAACGTCACTAGTAGCTCTTAGTGAAAATGCAGCACACCTATCGACACCCACGCTAATGTTGCCCCTCCGGTGCCAATATGCGGCAGCCATTTAGTGGATGGCAAGTCATCACCTGCATCAATATATTTTGGGATAAGGCAGGTGCCGTTTCTCATCCTATAGATCAGTTCTCTTAACTACATCTTGTTTACCTCCATAGCCCAGATTTTTTTATCCTATACTGTACAATAGTTTCATATTCCATTTTATACACATTCCATAATTGTATTTTATATTTAACGGGGCTTCTTGGTGTTGACTTCAGCCCCAGCAATGCCATAAAGGACCGAGCTAGACCCGTGTATAAGTTTAAATAAAGTGTTATAATAATAAAACTTTGAATATAAAATAAAAACATTGCTTTTCCATTTGCCATTGCATTTCCTATGAGCCAATCACAGGACAGCCAACTTTACCCATCTGGAAATGTCAAATATGGTTTTGGTAAAACCAGGTGATATTAATATCTTGGTATTCAAACTTAAATCTAATGGTTGCCTGGAAGACATCACTTTTAGCGATAAGGCCGCCACTTGTGGCACTAGCTCGTAAGTGTTTTCCATCTGTTAGTAATTTTTTTTTCTGGTGTACACAATAAAGAGTTTATATCTTTTCTATCTATCTTAAAATGATATTAACTAACCTATATTTTTTTTATTGTTTGCCTAATGAACCAAGCTTTCAAAAAAATTATTGCATACAAACATTTATCAAACAACCTATTCTTTGAATTGGTAACTAATTTATGCCTCTTTTCCCGGGATCCTAGGAATTTATCATACATGTACTGCTGAATTCCCAGGAATTCCTGATCCTGGGAGAGAAACCCTAACTATTACGGCTTATCAATGTTTTTAAAATATATATTTTACTCAGTAACTCTTTGAAAATATTATTATGTATTCATTTATAGCAAATTGGATGTAAATGACATCAGATGCCTTATTATAGATGTTTTATCGTGATTCGTATTGTGATCGTGATTGCGTGCCATCTCACTTACGCACGTGGTGCGAGTAAGTAGATGCGAACAGGATGGCATGCAATCTCAATCACAATAAAACTTGTATAATAAGTAATTGTATATTGTATATTGCAAACTTGCATATTTTTATGCATTGAAATCTTGGCTCTGATCGAGATTTGACCATGATATTCTTGGTAACTATTATATTGGCGTCGATTCTGTCATACCACTGTCTAAACTAAACCAATCTGACAGGACTAAAATTATCTGCATCTCTTTTCATTTTAATATGTGAGACAAGGATGGCAACAATTTTAGAGCTGTCAAATTTAGTTTAGTTTAGTTTAGAGTACATCAGAATTGATGCCAATATATTACTTCGAAAGTTTTTTTTTTCTAAATGTACCTAATTTGTATGTAATTACTTTAATTTGTGGTCACAAAACGTTCCCTAAATTTTGTAGCAACAAAACTAAATCAAATATTTTTTTTATAAAATATCTTAGTCCCCATTATAGTAAGATGTGTTCTATATAACTGATTTCTCCTAAATAAGTTCTTCCCTAATTATTTAGTACCTATCATTCAATGACAACCAGTATGGCTATAACAGGGAATTATAAGGAGCATCTGATGAGAATGAAGCGTCATTTAGTTATTCATTTGTAAGTACCAGCGTATATAAGAACTCTGTTAGTAGGTTTGTATTATATCTTGAAAAACACTGTATCTATCCACCGATTATTGGTTAACTGATAATAAAAACAAATAGGTAGATAAGGCCAGATAGGTATCTACAGTAATGGCATGGATGTGATAACTGGCCAGACAGAAGTGCATAGAGAGGATAACTGCTGTGAAAATGTGTTTAATTTTACTATAAAATATATGTGCTACTGGTAGCACAAATATTGTATAAATCAATGCACTAGCACTAAACTATTGGCTGCAATTTATTGTATTTAATAGATGAACACGTTTTCACGTTAGCAGTTATTCATACAATATCTGTGCTAGCTGTGCTACTGGTAGCACAGATATTTCATATTGTATAAATAACTGCACTAGCACTAAACTACTTGGGCTGCAATTGTATGCATTTTATAGTAAAATAAACACGTAACAACAGTGAAAAGAAAAATGTTTTCATTGATTATTTAGAAAAATAGGTCACAGAACTTACAGTTTTCAGTTTCTTTTTCGGTGCAGAAGGCCCGTCCATATCCATTTCTCAGATTTAGTAATTCACAGAAAACAAGCACTATTTTTATAGCCAATTTATAATTGTTTGAAATAATTCCACGAGATTAAAAAGATTTTAAAGTTTGTAGTAATTTACAATTATTTTAATTTGTCTTTTGGAGAGAAAAGGATCAGCTGTCAGCTCAGCAGATTTACAGACAGAAGATTTTTTTATTTCGCCTATTACTGGGCAGGCAAAGCCCTTGAGGGCATACCACCTCATGTTACATAAATTATTTAACTGATATATTCAACGTTAAGAGACTTTGAGATATGATTCTGACGCCTTTTAGTCACACTATAATATTTTGTTGGTATTCCTATTCTATTCAATGGTACGTCACTTGATATATTATAGTAAAACTTAAAATAAATTTATTTCGCTACTTATTTGATACTGGCAAATGCACAAAAAGGAGGACGCCAAAATATTCTCGGGAGGAAAGAAAAAAAAAACATGTCGATTGACATGACAATGACATTATGAGTGCGTTTACGGGCACTATAAAGTTTCTTACACAGATCTAATACCTATAGATTTTCAATGAGCGTGGCTAGCTTAGTGCCTCTCGCTTCAACAAGGTGTGTTGCCACATTAAAATTATTTGCTATAAGTTAGGGTAATTTACCTAATATGATGGGTAGTGAATCTTCAATGAGTAATTTTGGAAACAATACTACTAATAATTAATAATTTTCTGGTAAGAAAAGCACGTTGTCTGTCCTCATGACATACCCTATCGTCCTGACAAAAACCGTAATAGATAGCCAGTTGACTTAAATTTTCACAGAATATGTAATGTTAAGGCTGATTAACTAAGAAATAAAAATATTCTAAACTAAAGGGGACCCTATTACTAAGTCTAAATTGGCTGTCTGTCTGTCCGTCTATCTGTCTGTCTGTCCATCCTACATTTAAACGGCTGTATCTTTCGAACCGTAATAGATAATCAGTTAGAATTTTCATGTATATGTAATATTACGGTGGATTAATTAAAAATAATAAAAAAGCTAAAACGGAACGGGGTATTTTTGGATTTGTTCTATTGTAAAAACGGTAATCCGTACAAGCGTCAAATTTTGTGGATTATAGTGAACATAAGTAAAACAACAAATAATAAACACTGGCCAAGTGCGAGTCAGTGACAAATTTCTGTTTACCACCAAGCTAAACAACGTCGGGCGCGGTCGATACTTGGATGGGTGACAGCCTGGGCGTGATGTTGTCTTTTTGTATTTTGTGATTGTAAAGAACCCTCAGCCCGCGAGCCCGACTCGCGCTTGGTCAGTAAATTTTTTTCATGAATGGAATTACGAATAACATTCCAAATAATTAGATAAATAGATAAAACTCTTTAATGTTTATAGTACAAATTTCGCGAACAGCGCGTAGCTTTTTGAGTCGGTTCGCCGAAATCGCCTTTTGCTTTTCCTGCTTCTATGAGGCCTCATTGGCCTCATTAGTATATATTTGATATTAACATTCACCATATTCATATGGGCATAGAAGGGTCGGTATTTTGCACTTCTTGTAATGTGCCAGCTTTTTTGACTGTACATGTACATTGGTTGGAAAGAAATCTCAATCAATTTTGTTTTTTTCGGCTGATAAAATATTTTCATCATCATAAGAAAGTTTTCTAATTTTTGGTGGCAAAAGAACTTATCGATGGTATTTCTACTGAATAATCCTCAATGTTCGCATTAGGCAAGTGCATTGTTAGTACGGCAAACGGAATTAAATAATTAATATCTCTTCTGACAATGGATCCGGCATTGAAATGTTTCGAAAAAATTCTACTATGTCTTGCTGGCACCCAACTTTCACGACCGCGTAGCACATTCATTTCATTCGTAAGACAGGATCAATTGGAAACCTGCAGAACGAATAATTTATGTAAGATGCGGTGGGTAATTTCTTTCATAAACTGGCAACATTCGTCATAATTCTTCTAAGTGAATAATTTGATAAAATTCATAGAATTAGACCACAAATCGACCCAAAAACTGGCTAATTATGAAATTATGTTTACAAATTGATATCCTAAATGTCTTTAGGTGATCGCTACAAGCGTTATTATGTTTACTTACTTGTGAAATAATATTTCATCGTTTTGTCTCTCACTGCGCTTCTTGCAGCCCAAAATGCCACACCCAAGCATTGTAGAACCATTTTTACAGTTATCACTCAGAGAAAAGACGCACATAACACATTAAATCACCAAAATAAGCCAATAAATAATATTCTGACCCGTTTTGTTTGGCATTGAACCGTCAGATTTTGACATTTCGGATCCAAAAAAGAGGCCACGCCGATAAGGACAAAAAAGTCTATCTATGTCCTTTTTGTACTTGTGCTGAGCTGTATCAATTTGTCTCTTTCACTGAAATATATTGCCGATCTGGTTGTGTATATCTGTGGTTTCTTAGGTAGATACATAAACTAAATATCATAATAGACCGAGCCATGCGGCGTTGCCGCTCCGACGTTCATTATGTCAACACTGTCATGTTTCTCTTTTTATTACACGGATCGTTACGTAGCGTACACGAGAGAGCTATTGTAAGATTGGCAACCTCGCACTCGGTATCCACTTTTGACCGACTAGTAGGCCATAACATTGCAACGCGTCTGTCGGGAAGCTTGTGGGGGTTGCGGTGAACTATACATACATTTATATCAGGCTATATTCTCAACATCTGCTTCGCTATATCACCTTTATAATGCAACACCCGTCGCTGCATACCGTTATGCCAGCGTGTCCCAACAAACTGTACTTATAGTGCATATACAATGTGAGTTCACTCACCGGGCACGTGGGGTCACCAATCGCCTCGTGGTGATGGTGACAGAGCCTTCTCGGGCTGCTCACTTCCCCGACTACAGTGAGCATGGATTTCATGGACAGCCTTACCCGTCCGATGTCGGTTTCACACGTCCTGTAATGTTAAAACACCATGAGCTGGTAACTAAGCATCACAACCCTTCAGCACCAATGATCTTTTACGTCGAGCTACATTTAACTTAATACCACCTGAGTGTACCCCCTACCGCCCTTGTACCGGCCCACGGAAGCGGCGACACCTGGTCCGAGTCCTGTATCAGGTGGCGAGGGGATTCGCACGGGAGCAGATCCGATCGTGGGCCATCGTGATCTGCGCGTGGGGAGCGCATGTCATCTTTCAGACCCCTCGCCCACGCAGCCGACCCTCTGCGGCTCTACGCTCTGTACACCAAGCGTTCACTGACCTGGCAGACGCAATGGTATCGTACACCAGGTACACCGCCCCCTGGCAGTCCTGTTCCCCAGCCAACCTCTCTGGCATTAGACAATCACGACGCTTCGTGAGGTGAGCTCAAAGGTCCCGTACGAATCCTAACCTTCAGATTGTGCACAATATGAAGTATCTATCTGTATAAGTAATCCACATAAAGAACATGTTTATTAATAGTTATTCATCAGTTATTCGTCAAAGCGTGAGTGCAAGCAAGGTAATAAAGAGTCTGTGATACTTAGCTCCGATATTTCGTGAGATGTTGTCGCTCGTGTGGACGCCGTTGAAAGCAGAATGGAAAATGGCGTCACCCCATTGCCGGGGTTCTCAAGCCATCACTTAAATGTCAACTGCGGGCCTTGTGATTGGTCGTTTGGACAGGACGCGTTGATTGGACTATTCATTGCAGAAAGATGTTGTTTGGTGTTGCCTGCATGGAAAATATCGTGGCAAGCGCAGCCGTCACGACACTCCCGACGGCGAAGAAGTTCCTAATCTTCTGGTCGGCCTGCAGCAATGCCACTCTTTGTGGCCTTCTTTCTTTACTGTCTGTTTCCTTTCTTGCTATTAAGTTCTCCTGCTCATTCGATATGGCACTATCTTCTTCTTAACGTCAGTTGCATTTTATTTAGCTCTCAGATGTATACGGGCTTAAAGTTATCTCCAGCGGACTGGGTAATTTCTGTTCAATGTTCGTGGGTTCAGGAGCTGAACCATCAAATTCATTTTTAGATGAAGAAATGCCGACAGTGGTGAGAAGTCTTATCTCTGTATGATGATCGGTGCCTCGGAAATGAATTGCATTCCTTCTCTCGTAGCTTTCTGGTATTCCACAAGCAGTTCTTCTTCTATTTCCAATGGATATAAATGCGCGATGAAGTGAGTGAGTTTGGTTTCAACCACCTTCACTCTTGCTATTCTGCAAATTTCATCTTGTCCCTTGAGAAGAGCTATTGCTCACCTTCCAGTTTTCCGATTCTTAGCTTCACGTTTATCAGCACGATGTCAACTACTTAGGTTTCTTTAGTTCTCCGCACTCTTGGTTCTCTGTGTGAATGGTGGTACCTTTCACGCAAACTTGGCAAAAATTTTTCGTGAACATGATTTCGAAGTCATTCAGAACATTCTGTCCTCGTTTCCATGCTTCTATTAAATTCCTTTTCCTGACTGAAGTCCCTTGTTGTGTCATCTGATCACCTGTCTCGGTTGTAATGTGACTTCCCATCATAAGGAAGTCGAAGGTCTAAGAACATCTTCTAAATCTGCGCTGACGCACGTTAACGGTCGAGTGTTCACAACCATTTCAATTTCTTTAAAGATAATGATGAGTTGGTTCTCTTTTAGCAGCTGTTTCGTTAGTGATTTCTTGAGACACTCTCTACTTTAATTAGTCGTTCATAAAAACCACCGTGCCATAAACTTCCATACGATTTCGTTAGATATTCAATAAGTGTCAGACAAGACTTCTGCCATCAGCTTGAACTGTTGAGCATTATCTGAAACTATCAAAACGGGTACCGTTCGGATAGAAATGAACCTCTCTAATGCTAACAGACATTATTCTGCGCCTAAAGTTCTTAAGTACTTCTCAATGTATTGCTCACACTGCTAAGCATGTGCTTACAAATCCAGTGCTTCTCCTCTTAATTGGAATTAGATTTGATACACATAATCATGTTGTAATCCATTCATGCACAAGATAACAGTGAACTGTAATTTACTCTCTCTTTTGGAAGCGCTGGGACAGATGGAAGTTTGAAAGAACTTCCTCCATGCTAGACATGTAGTCGTCTTGCATCCTTTCAGTATTCTTTGTACGTTACATCTCCCCTTTGATACGTCAAACATATTGAATCCAATACGTTTGACGCATAAAACTCAAAGTATGATTTACACCTACGTTATAATTATCTTCATGAGTGTTCAGATACTCTCGACTTTCCTTAGGACATGGTTTGCACCTTCCTTTCTTCTTATGCTGTCCGAGTTACTGTCTGAGTAGTCAGAACCTCCCGACGAAAAAGGAAAAGTTCAATTTCACGAATTTCTGGCCGCTTGCTATGTTCTTCTCGTAGGAACTCTGGTCCCGTAAACAAATAGCGGCAACACGGAAGGTACTGCTAATCCACACGTGTCACAAATAAACGCTATATTTTTCAGTGTTTGTTACTTCGTGTTAGCGTGCGCCAATTGTTTGCACCTTGATTGAATTGTATCGCCTTCGGGGCACCAGTTGAAACCCCATTGCAAACCCCTCTCCCTCTTCTTATTTGAACAAAAAATTACGCTGCTATCCCTAAGGTAATTTAATCTTATTGGTGTTAGTATTTTACTTGTTCAATTATTAAGGTTCTGTGTTTTTTATTCTTAGGTTGAGACATCATGTTTGAATTATTAATCATACATCAAATGACATATTAAAATATGTTTAATATTATATATCGTTGTGAGTACCACCCATAATAAAAACAAATTAATCTGACGTGGTGAAAATTAATTCTATTAAGTAGGTGCTTCCAGTAAAAACGTTCTAAGTCAGATATTTATTTCCCCGAAAAAAATAAAACATTTCACATGATTTTTCCCTACGCTTAGGGAAAAACACCCCATTATGGCAACTCTGAAAAGAACTAGACTGTAAAACCACAGATATGAAAGAAAAATATTTTCTGTCTGACGAACAGTGTGTCAAATGTATTATATTTTTTTTATTCTTAAAAGCACAGATAATAAAATGTTAAAATGTGACGTCATTAAGAGGTCAATGAAAGTCGAATGATTACTTAGTTTTTTGTTAAAATAAATGGCATCTTATCGTTTTAAAAGGTCAGAGTAGATAAATAAGGGTTTGCAACATAAAATCTCGAAATGGTTTCGTAATTGGCATAGGTCAGTGCATAAAGAATATCCTGCGGGAACTTTTCCAGTATTTAGAATCGTAGGTGGTTGTGGTTAACATTTTCTCCTAACGATTGGAGTACCCTTAAGTGACGTTCAATTTCATTCAGAGTTTCTCTATAACTCGTTGCGGACCCTTCAGCGGTGTTAATTCGATACAACGCTGCACAATCCACAATTAGATTGTGTTTGCCATATCTATCCCTCAGAATGGAAATCGCAATTTGGTAGTTTTTACTAGAAGTTTCCAAGCACTCTATAGTCTTTATTGCTTCTCCCTCCAGTGAGGACTTTAAATACAACAGCTTATCCACATCCGATAAGTTTTTGCTTCCTGTGTTGGAGTCGAATTGATCCCAAAATTGGTCCAGGAGAATACGTCTCCTGTGAATTTCTGCAATTATCTCGGAAGATGACTTGTAGCCCAACCCTTGTGCTTCTGTTATCACTTTCCGGGACGTCACTCCCTTTCTGTGTCCTTTCTTCCAGGTTCAACCTAACTTTCAATTCAGTTAGGGTTTCTTCGCCTTTCAACTAGAAGCCACAGGCGAAACTTATCTCAGATGGCGCCACCTTCGCTGGTGCTGTCATTTGTGGTTTATTTGAGGTTACATTGCTCTTGAATGAAACAATAAAGATAAATTTTGCTTTAAAACAGTAAAATGTTTCTCTAATGACATGGTTAAAGAGCGAATCTTTTGGAAAGGTAGGTATGCAATAAAATTATCAATATTATTTTTTCTCATCGGAAGGAAAACTGTGTGTACCTTTATTTTTACACTGAAATGCACTACACAGATGCATGTTTTAATACCAAACGATATTTATTGTGTAATTACTAAAATTAATATAAATTATGATATTTAACACTTTTGACAATGAAACAACACCAGCGATAATGCGCCACCCGGCGTGATAAATAAGCAGTTCGTCTCCCCATCGAACCACAGAAAACTAGAAATTTCATCAGATGCAAGTTCCGTACTAAGCCGGAAATAGTTATGTAGTTCTGCTGTGAATCTATTAATCGCTACCTCCAACTTTTCTGCACTTATTAGTGCGCCCTTTACATCCTTCACATCAACAAAATATCTGAGAGCTTCTGTGGTTAATTTTTCTATTTGTTCTGCCACGACCGACAATCTATTTATATTATTATGTTAAATCATCCTCCATTTCGCTACGCCTTCCGTTTCATCTGCTAATACGATAATAAAAAAACTATGCTGTAGTGTTTGTGTGTGTATGATGTATGTGTAAGTGTGTGTATGTATGATGTGTGTGTATGTATGTGTGTACAAAACTATAGCAAAACGTATTGCCATAAATGACGAAAGCAACATAATTACAATAATAATACAATTGACATGATAACACCTCACAGCTAGGTAGGTTCAGGGTTAAAAATAAATTGTTGTCCAATGTTTCATGGTAATAATACAATACGCGTATTACACCAAACTCATTAATACGTAAGGCACGTTAAAAATTAAACTAAAAGTTAGTTTAAACGTTAAAAACATTAACGTTATAAATTCGCACAGATTTTATTTATAACAGTGTACAATTAGTAACATTAAATTACATAATATATTATGTTCATATCCACCGGTACTGTATCCAAAAATCGATGCTTCACCGAACAAACGTTAATAACTTATTCCTTGTTCATTAAAAAAATTCAGATACTTCGCTGTCGTAATCATAGCTACGTAGTTATCATTTATCATCGTCTCAGTTTGCAGTAAAAAGTTCGTAATACTAAACGACCTAAACGTTGCTTGCTACGAAATCAAGAAACGTCATGGTCACTGAAGGTCTTCAAAAAGTTCAAAATCAGAACAACGTAGGTACACGAAATTCAGTTCAATACCCAGTTTCCCACTAAATTGCTTCAGTAATCTTGTTCGTGTGTAGGGCGCATTAGAGCCGTCAAACTTGTCTATGGTCGAAGTATTTAGCAAACAATCACAGAATACGATCTCTATCGTTATGATCATGGTATAATAATATACTCCAATGATCCCCAATACGTAGCATTGGCAAAATTGTGGTGGCTCCTCCACAAAGAAAAAAGTAAAAAAATGTAGTTCACGAGAATCGCAGAGTTAATAAGCAATCACAATCGCCTTTTGTTTTCTTTGAGTAAACAATGCCGGTAAACACAATTTTAAGTTTTCATTTTAATATGTGGGTACAGATTTAAGATGTTTTTGTCGTGAATCGTGTTGTGAATTCGAGAAATATTTAGTACGTAACGTAACGTAACAAACACCCAACTAACTCCAAACACAACTCAAATTCGCCATGACAATGGGAAAATACATAAAATAAGCAGTGACAACAATCATCAACTGTGTTTAACGTTCTACTCAAAGATTTCACACGTAACTAGTATTGTATGAAATCTTCGGTCTTACTCAAGTTTTGTTGAAATGTAGGTAGCCGTTATGTTATTGTAATAAAATTGTAGTTGTTATATTTTTCGTAATAAAATTACTTGCGTACACACGAGATTCATTTCAAGTTCGTTTCATTAAAATTCTATGTTTCGTTTGAGTTTGGTAAAACCTTAATACCTATATAAGTGAAAGAAAACAGACACAGGAACAAGGCAGTCCATGAAATTCCATTAGATTAACAAGCGAGCTCTGTTCTATAATAGCATTCGTCGGATTTTCTCATTTCTCTCTGGGCGCTAGGTACAAGAATCCCAGCACATCTCCACCATTTTGTCGGGAAGCTTGTGGGGGTTGCGGTGAACTATACATACATTTATATCAGGCTATATTCTCAACATCTGCTTCGCTATATCACCTTTATAATGCAACACCCGTCGCTGCATACCGTTATGCCAGCGTGTCCCAACAAACTGTACTTATAGTGCATATACAATGTGAGTTCACTCACCGGGCACGTGGGGTCACCAATCGCCTCGTGGTGATGGTGACAGAGCCTTCTCGGGCTGCTCACTTCCCCGACTACAGTGAGCATGGATTTCATGGACAGCCTTACCCGTCCGATGTCGGTTTCACACGTCCTGTAATGTTAAAACACCATGAGCTGGTAACTAAGCATCACAACCCTTCAGCACCAATGATCTTTTACGTCGAGCTACATTTAACTTAATACCACCTGAGTGTACCCCCTACCGCCCTTGTACCGGCCCACGGAAGCGGCGACACCTGGTCCGAGTCCTGTATCAGGTGGCGAGGGGATTCGCACGGGAGCAGATCCGATCGTGGGCCATCGTGATCTGCGCGTGGGGAGCGCATGTCATCTTTCAGACCCCTCGCCCACGCAGCCGACCCTCTGCGGCTCTACGCTCTGTACACCAAGCGTTCACTGACCTGGCAGACGCAATGGTATCGTACACCAGGTACACCGCCCCCTGGCTGTCCTGTTCCCCAGCCAACCTCTCTGGCATTAGACAATCACAACGCTTCGTGAGGTGAGCTCAAAGGTCCCGTACGAATCCTAACCTTCAGATTGTGCACAATATGAAGTATCTATCTGTATAAGTAATCCACATAAAGAACATGTTTATTAATAGTTATTCATCAGTTATTCGTCAAAGCGTGAGTGCAAGCAAGGTAATAAAGAGTCTGTGATACTTAGCTCCGATATTTCGTGAGATGTTGTCGCTCGTGTGGACGCCGTTGAAAGCAGAATGGAAAATGGCGTCACACCATTGCCGGGGTTCTCAAGCCATCACTTAAATGTCAACTGCGGGCCTTGTGATTGGTCGTTTGGACAGGACGCGTTGATTGGACTATTCATTGCAGAAAGATGTTGTTTGGTGTTGCCTGCATGGAAAATATCGTGGCAAGCGCAGCCGTCACGACAGCGTCATCGTTAAAAGTTAAATTAAACATAAATATCACTGTAAAGACTGAATAATTTTTTGCATAGTGCCATTATGTCGTGTTGTGCTGTGTTTTGTCCATCAAGAACAACTAAAGGAGGAGTAAAATATCCAGAATTATAATTTTCATCTAAAATACAACAAATCACCAATAGCAAAGGTCAGACAAACGAATCGTATACGCCAGTTAGTAAGGGACAACAAAATAATTCAATTTGAATATCTTTCTCTCGTTTACTATCAGCTAACGATGTATAAGTTTATTTCGCTTGCACAACTATTATTATTCGAGCTGCGGCCCTATTCCTTCTCACTCTACGGTAAATTGTAATGACAGATGACAGTTTTGATAGAAACGCAAATTGCACAACTGAGCTTTAATTTTATTTACAAATTACAAATTACACAGAAATTTTATAAGTAAGCTGTATTGCTCTTGGAAAGTATTGGTGTTTTATTAACCTTTTACCCGTTTGCGTAAGGGTAGTACTTTCTTCATCTACGTTTGCCTCCGCTGTGACTATCCGATTGTAAATCTTGAAGGAAGGCGGTATGCCAGCCGTAACATCTACCACAGAAGAAGAAGAAAATGAAGCTGATCAGAAAATGTGGTATGCACTCAAAAAGTACATCACAAAAGAGCGACAACGAAAAAAAGAAGGTATGTCACCACTTTTCACTGTCCGTTTTTTGGTACCGTCTATGTCACAGTATTTAAAAAGAAACATGCTATTCTGCTTTATTTCACAGAATATGAAGCAGAGGTGGAAGAAGAAAGGCTTCGGAAAGAGAGGGAAGCCAGGGAAAGACAAGATGTGATGACATTAGGTAAACATTTTCGTTAACTTTGATATCACAGTTAAAATTATTAATTTTCATCTGCGAGGAATTTCTTGCAGGATAGTGACATAAAATACTTTGAATGGAAAAATTTATGGTACATTTTTCAAACTATTTTATGTCACTATCCGGGAACCAACTAAGTACCTCTTAAAAATTTCACATTGATCCATTTGTCTTGCTCTTTCGCTGTTTCACCTGCAATCCTACACATTTTCGTTTTTCTACAGGCTATTCGTTTTTCTGAGATAAAAAGTAGGCTGTGTTAATCTAGGGCATTATACCTTAATACAATATGTCATCCAGATTAAGAACAACCTTATACAGACAATCATTTGAATTTTTTATATCGCGTCATTAATTTTGGTATGTGTATGTCATCATCGTCATCATCAGTACCGGCGTCAGGGTAGGGCGTGGTTGGGCGCCCAGGGTGCCAGATAAAAAAGGGTGCAGGTATATAAAAATCAATAGATCTATTCTATCTAATCTATTCTTTGTCTGTAGAATTCTCGCCCAGGGCCCTGGTAGTGCTAAAACCGGCACTGGTCATCATCGTCATCATTTCAGCCAGTGGAAGTCCTATACTTCCACTGCTGGACATAGGACTCCCCCATCAATCTCCAAAATGGCCGGCTGAAAGCGGCCTGATTCCAGCGTCTCTGCGGTCTCCTTTACGCCGTCTGTCCATCTTGTGGGTGGACGTCCTACACTGCGCTTACCGGTCCGTGGTCTCCATTCCAGAACCTTTCCGTCCCATCGGCCATCTGTTCTGCGTGATATGTGCCCTGCCCACTGCCACTTCAACTTGCTAACCACAGGTGTATGTGTATGTATTTCAGAGGAAACTAAAGAGCAGATTGAGCAACTCGAACAGAAGTTGAAACAGTTGGAAAAAGAAAAACAGCAGCTATTCATGCAATTGAAAAAAGTTCTCAATGAGGATGAGGTACGCAAACGACAGCAACAGAAGGAAACCAAGTGAGTGGGACAACCTATTATTGTTTTCTATATTCTAAGACTGCGTGTTGTCTAAGTGTTTGCTCTGCGAGGACATAACATCAGCATTTTTACATCTAAGTCATCATCATCATCAGCCAGAAGATGTCCACTGCTGAACATAGGCCTCCCCCTTTAACCTCCCCACTGAACGACAGCCTGCCTTTTGCATCCACTGGATGGCAGCAACTCTCACAATGTCGTCGGTACATCTAGTGGGTGGCATACTTATGCTGCGACTTCCGGTTCGTGGTCTCCACTCAACAACCTTTCTTTCCCATCAGTTATCAATTCTCCGAGCGATGTGGCCATTTGCCATGGCCATTGCCCCTTCAATTTGCAAATTTTAACAGCTATGTCGGTGACTCTGGTTCTTTGGCGAATATCCACGTTTCGGATTCTATCGTGAAAAGAAACTCAGAGCATAGCTCTCTCCATTGCCCGCTGTGTGACTCCAAAAGGCCAACAATTAAGGACCACGTCTCAGTACCATAATAATTATGTCATCACTGGCAACACACACTGGTTAAAGACAGTTGTGTTTAGGCACTGTAATATCTTGGACGAGAAGACTACACATCTAAGTAGCGCTAGTCAATTAGCATGTTCAATGTTGAGTACGACTATCAAGCCGCTAGTTTTCCGAAAAAAGTTTAACTAAATGTTGAAATGTAGTGTTGGCGCTAGCCGATTATTGTGTTAAACGTTGAGTGCGACTATCAAACAAGTACTTTCTGAAAAATTTTACTTGTATGTTTGTATTGAACTGCAACTGGCATGCCATATTCTTGCTTATAAAATGCATGCTACGTCTGTCATCACAACCTTGCAAACTTTCCAGCGAGATCCAGCAATCAATGAAGATACCACTGAGCAATGTTCAAGGCATGGGCAACATGCCTATGTTTTCGATGCCGAGCTCGCAGGGGCAGGGTGAGCCGCCACCCACTCAAGGCAGGCCACCACCTATGTCCTCGCACATGATGAACAAGGTAACAACAAAATGTACCTATCTGGTAACTAAACTGTAGGTTGTAGGAGCACAATGACTTATTTAGTACTTAAGTGGTTTTTTATGGCTAAAATGGGGAACTTCACCTACGTTTCAGTACCCTTAGTACAAGTTTTGATAGTATTCAAAAACTTTTTTCGTATCGTATTGTTTCATACATTGCTGGGCTAAAAGGTATTCGAAAACTTTTTTCGTATTAGAGTGAAGCAATCTATACCGCCGATTACTACCGATTTTAGTTCCTCCACGTTTCGAAAAATTAAAAAAAGTATAAAATACATGTATAATTATTATATACCATTGGTATTGTATATAAATCTTCTTAACACACAATACGCGCGTTGAGCACATTTCGCTTATCGCTGTGCGTAACGCATTTGGGGGGTTAAATAAATTATGTGCAGTTAAGATCCCATCACTCAAAAAATGTGAAAGAAAACATCGTAAGGAAACGGTATGTCCAAAAACCTCAAAAAGTTCAAAGACATAATTATGACATTCACCAATATGCACTGGGTCAGTATGGTGGAAAAGGGCTCATCTTCTCTCTCTCTCTCTCTCTCTCTGATGATGTGTAGGGGCAAAGAAAATTTGTGCATGATTTATAAATTTTAAGATTTATTAATAAAAAAAAAATATTTTTTAAATCCAAGCTTTTCGTTTTCTTCTAGCAAATACCTTTTCATTTGATACCCATATCATGATGGCAGATAAGAACATTGTGTCCGCCATCTTGGGGCGTCCGCCATATTGAATTTATCATATAGTCAAAGTGCTTGGGAAGACAAATCCAACGAACCCAAACTCGACGGGGTTACGTCGTTTTGTTTATGAGTTCCTATGGCCACCTTCTGTCTCCGTCATCAGACCAGCTTGACGGTACCATAACATCGTATTGTTAGCAAACTTACATAAGTATGCCAAATTTCAACTCTACCAGTTGAAGATATCTGCTTCAAAATTGAGTTGCAAGGTTCCACCCGAACATAGATACGTACATACATACATTGCAAGTTAAAAATAACCTTTACTGTCTGATCTTCCATAACTATTACTTACTTTTTTTTTCTTCTAGAGAATGAGTTGGGAACATCAACTCTAGTTTCATGATCAGGTTGTCCTCCTTGGACATAGGCCTCCCCTAGAAGTCGCCATTATTCACTATCTCTGGCTATTCTGTGCCACCCTTTTGGTAGATCTTTCTCCCATGTGAATGATTTATTAATTTCACAATTAACAGCATGTCTTTCATTATGTGAATTATTAAGCTAACATTAAAACAAAAAAGGAATACTTTTCTAGTTTTCTCGGGCTAAAGTGGTGTGAAATAGTAAATTGTAGAAAGACTGCATAAAACAAGTCATTTTAGTCGAGACGTTTATCAGCCTGAGCTGAAAGTGAGGATGGGTTTTATTAATAAGTCAAGGTTTAAATGTGTTTTTATTATGCACGAGTTATACACTCATGTATTTTCGCTTTAATTGCGAGGAAATGAAATAGTGATATTTAAAGTAAAGCTTATCTCTGAAAATAAAATTAAAACTGAAATTTGAACAATGCTCTATTTTTATTTGTTTTTTTTTTCCCTATTACTAGGCAGCCTACAGCCATTATGGCTATGCATCTTATGTATTTTACTATCTTATCAAACTTCCTATATGAAATATATTACAAATGGAACCTCTTTGAATTTTTTAAAGAGGTTCAGTTTGCTTTTATGCACTAGTGCACAAAAAGAAAACTTTTATTCACTAAAGCATTAAAATCAGTTTTAGTCACACCGGGCATAACAAGAACTTTACGAGCATGAGAATTGAAATTTCTATTCATCTTTCAACCTTAGATTGCGCTCTTCTCTTTGGCATCTTGCTTAGATGCTTATACTCCCATTACTGAAGGGCAAGCAGTATTTTAGAAGATCTATACTAAAACTTTGTTTCTATTCCCAGCAAACCATAGTCCGTGGGCCAATCCAGTCGGGCGTGAAGCGGACCCGCAGTCCGTCCCCTACATATGCATTGTACGCACATAGATTACACCAGCCTTCTATGAAGCCTCAGCACGTCTACTCGGACCACAGTAAGTTATTCAACTTATGAACTTACGCGATTTGAACACATGTCAATTGTGTTATTTATATTACACGGGAATTACTCACGTAAGATTAAGCCGGTTACTCCGACTATAGTAACGACGTGAGTAATTCCCGTGTAATATAAATAAAATGTGTGAAAACCACGTCAGTTTCTATAACATGTCAATTGTATATCGGGACTTATTGAGCATTAAAACTATTTAGGTAAAATACTTCTCGCTCGACGTAGCTGCCATGTTGCAATGGCCGTGGTCACGAGCTGACTGAAGACTGCGAGTAGGTCCGCCGAGAATTGCGGGAAAAACAGGGCTACGACACGCAACATTGTATCGCTTATGCCTGCTTACCAACATTGATTCATTTGTAATAAATAACCAGCAAGTTATAACCTACATACATGGTCTTTGTGCCTTTTGCGGAATAAACAATGGCGTCGATTCTGTCATACCACATACTAAACTAAACCAATCTGACAGGCCTAAAATTATCTGCCTCTCTTTTCATTTTAATAAGTGAGAGAAAGATGGCAACAATTTTAGAGCTGTCAAATTTAGTTTAGAGAACATCAGAATCAATACCAATGTGTGTAAAACAAAAGATACCTTTTTAACTGACTTAAAAAATGAAGGATGTTCTCAATGTGACTGTTTTTTGTGTGTACTTATGTTACGGGATGTCGCCGCTGATTGTTATACGATTTGAATGACTGTTTTAATTGTATAGACCAGGGGTGTCCAACTAAACTTTGTATTTATTACCTTACTGACATGCTCGTCCACGTTTTCGCCGAGACATATTGTGATCGATTGACGTAATTTTTTTTGTGAACGCTGTTTCACTATTTTTCTAACATATTACTCATCGTTATTTACAAAATTTCGTTAAAAAAAAGTTAAAAGTTACGTAACTTTTGACCGCGGGCCGGATTAGGAACCTTGGCGGGCCGCATTATGGCCCGCGGGCCGTATGTTGGACACCCCTGGTATAGGCTATATATCTGGAACGTGATCTCATTTAAATTTGAACATAGTATTCTTATTCTAGTTGATTGGGCGTTACTCTGCGGAAGTTCATCTTCAAAACTGTTTTTCTGACGAATCTCTAGTGTAACATCATTAAGGTGGTACGTTTCACCTATGGCGGGAAATTCAAATTTAAAAGTTCAAGTTTTTTTGTCCTTGTAGGCTGGGTAATTATTTCAAAACAGTTTTTGCGCAAATAGTTGGGTGTTCTTTATATTATCATGCACAGCTATTTAACAGTTACGCACCACATTACTTACATTTGTCAATAAACCGTTTGAAACATCAAAATTTTGTTTATTGACAAAATTTAAACGTAATCATGTACACTAGAGATAAATAACTTTACATGATTTTGTAAAAAAAAATAATCAATTTGCGCAAATACAATACCTCTTTATTAAAATACCACAAAACAAGGATAACATAAACATTACAATAAAAATATTATCTAGGATTTTAACAGGCAGCCTTATCGCGCTTTATAATATAAGCCTTATAACCTTATATTATAAAGCGATCTCTTCCAGGCAACCGTGTAAAAATTGCGGCCTTAAAAAAAAAAATACAAAGTAAATACCTATGCAAATAACATCAAACAATTAATAGACTACAAATAAATATAATACATACTTATATATACATATACATAGACAACATACTATATACCTACATAATTAATAATTTATAAATATCATGATGAAAATGAAAATGAATGAAAAATGAAAAATGTTTATTTACTACAAATATATAAACCATACACATTAGAAAGGAAATAAAAACACAGTTAAATAAAGTTTGAATAGTACATACTTGCAGAGAAGGTTTTGTAAATTTAGAAGGTCATTACTAATAGTTTCCTCACTAGGCAAAGCCTGTATCGAGGAATCCCGTTTAAAAAACATTTTAAATTTAAAGTTCCTCGGTCGACATAATAATGTTACAAAAAAAAAAGTTATGATATACAAATTGAAAACAAATAAATATATATTATATATATAACAATCAGTGCATATAAAATAATGATAAACATAAACGGAGGGTATTACTATTTATAAATATAAAACAAAACAAAAATATACGCGGAGTGTATATTTTCATTTTGTACCATAAATTTAAGTTTAACAATTACAATTTAATATATAACTTTCAATAAATCCTCTGTTTTGTCGTATGTTAATAAAGCTAGCCATTTATGTATTATACTTTTTGCTTCCATCAAAGTTTTATCCTTAATATTACAGCTCCTGACAACCATGTTATATACGTAGGCCCCAACAAAACTACCAAAGCGTTGTGCGAACTTCGTGTTAACTGATGGAGTGGTCAGTCGGTAGACTCTACGATTTTTCAAAAACTCGTGGTCAGAAGATGATAGAACTGACCTATGGACTGAAACCGACGTTTTGAGAATAAAGAGCTGACGCACACTGAGTACTCCAGCATCTTGATATAAATTCGTGGTGGGATATCTGTATGGTTTCCGAAGCATAACTTTTAGAACCGAACGCTGTGCTCTCTCAGCCCGGAGAACAAAAGTTTTGGCAGCACTGCCCCAACATGTTATGCAGTATCCTATCAGGGACTGACATAGTGCGTAGTAAACTGATTTAAATGTGTCTATAGATGCCACATTCCGCAGATTACGCATCACACAAATAACCTTCCTAATCCTGGCTGAAAGAGCCTTAAGATGCATATCAAATCTAAGATTTTCATCGATATGAACTCCAAGATATTTTATGATATGTGTGCGTATCAAAGTTTCACAAGAACAACTCTGTGTGCTATTGCACAGTTCATTATGAATTTTTATGTTTGTTTGAAGGCTAGGAGCTGAAGCAGCGGTCTTATGGAAACATAAGTACATGGTCTTTTTTGTATTTAGCGTAAGAAGGTTTTGCTGCAGCCATGTATAAATTTGAGCCATACCTTGTTCAGCTGAAAAACTTACTTCAGGCCATGTTGGTCCGTGAAAAATTATTACGGTGTCATCAGCATAGCACAATATGTCTGCGTTTTTAATATGGACGTTGTGAATGTCATCGATATAGATGAGAAATAGTGTAGGACCGAGGATGCTACCTTGTGGTACCCCGAATTTTATAGATTGTAAACAACTAGTAGTCTGACCAATTTTAACACACTGTTTTCGTTCCGTTAAGTAGCTTCTAAACCAGTGTAGGGCAGTGCCTCTTATTCCCATGCCTTCCAGTTTATTCAGAAGTATAGGAATGGAGACCGTGTCGAATGCCTTTGCCAGATCTAGGAAAATGCCAATACAGCTTTGATTACTATCCAGGTGCGATGACACAGTAGTTGTTAGTAAACTGACCGCGTCTTCCGTGCTTTTCGACTTACGAAAACCAAATTGGTTTGAGGAAAGTAACTTGTGATATTCTAAAAAATTAACAAGTCGTTTATTAACCAATTTTTCAAGCAATTTAGAGAAAGTCCCTAAAAGAGAAATTGGCCGGTAGTTGTCAACAGAGTCTTTCGATCCACTTTTAAATATAGGTGTTACTGATGCAATTTTCCAGTCACAAGGGAATACTCCATTTAAGAGACTTAAATTCAGAATATATGTTAGAGGAATAATAATTTCGTTCTTAATGTGTTTTATGAGTGAGTTTCCTAAACCGTCGATTCCGGGAGCTTTACCATTTTGTAAATGCATTATCATGCTCTCAACTTCTTCGTTATCTGTGGGACTCATAAAGTATGAATCAGTTGGAGAATCACAGACTCGAACCATTTTTGCAAGGTCTGTTTCACTTTTATTGATTTTTAAAAGGATTTGATCTGCTAATTTTAGGCCAACAGTAGAAAAATGATTATTGGTCGTATCTATAGATTGCTGCAATGTTTGACAACTTGGTAGCGATAGTAATTCGGTGGGTTCTTTATTAAGACTAGTTAGAGCGCAAATATTCCTCTTGATCTCCAAAGCTTTTTGGGGCAATTTTTGTTAGCTTTTAGCTCACAATGCTCGTATTCTGCTTTTAGCTTTCGCAATAAGTTAATGAAAAAGTTTCTGTATCGCGTATAAGTCAGTTTTAGTATTTTATTATCTGGATCATTTTTAACATTTAAATGTAAGCGGTCACGATGTCGCATGCATCGCATTAGTCCGGGTGTTATCCAGGGCTTAAGAATGTATTTTGTTCTACTAAGCTTGATCTCCTTGGAATTTTTAACAACAATATCACTTAAAAGTTTGGTGAAAATCTCGTTAGCACTATTAACATCGTCAATTTCATAAATAACAGACCAGTCAACATCTGTGAGATCATTTTTAATAGCATTGTAGTCTCTTTTTATAATAAAGCGGTTGGGACGGACAGGTAATGGTTTAGAGAGACTCATCCCTACCACTACTGGAGAGTGATCTGTTATATCAAACTGGCAAACCATTCCAACTACTGAATTATAATTGAGCATGTTATGCCTGACGTAAATATGATCCAAGCATGCCATTTCTCTAGTGGGCCCAGTAATAGCGGAAAGAAATCCGTGCTCAGCCATGAAACATTGGTATTCTAAACTTTGTGGGTTCCCTACGCTTTCCATTATGTTTACGTTAATATCTCCAGCAATTACAAATGGAAGTCTATTTGATTTACTTATGTATGTTTCTAATGATCGTTTACAATAATTACCTGGCCTAAGAAATTTCTCGCCATAGGTAAAACTTACCACCTTGACAAATTTTAAGATCCTAAATAAATAGGTGCGAAAACAAAGGGAGGCCTATACCCAGCAGTGGGTCACTCAAGGCTGATGATGATGATGATGATGAAATAAATATAGAGTAAAATAGTTTATCGTAAATTCCTTATTTTACTAAAAGCTGCGGAAATTCACTAGCTGACTAGAAAAACAGTTTTTTAATTCTACTTCTTCCACTTCCAAAGGTGGAAAATTAGGGGTTGACTCCAGCTTATTGAATTTCTCTTCCTGTGTCAGTTTTGTTTTTGTAAAAAGTTTATTTGGTATTCACAATGTTTTACAATAATGCGAATATTTTTACAGAGGTAGAGGATGGCCGCATGGGCCGCCAAATGCGAGCAGTACTGTGGAACAGTGAGTGTAATGTTACACGGCAGTTGTTGCCACTATCACTTCATTCGCATTTTCACCACTATTAGAAATTAACATTCCTTGTTTGTGTTACAAACCTTTAAAAATAACCTTTCTTGTTTGTGTTACAAACCTTTAAAAATTACCATTCTTGTTTGTGTTACAAACCTTTAAAAATTACCTTTCTTGTTTGTTTTACAAAGTTTGAAAAATAACCTTGCTTGTTTGTGTAACATCCCTTTAAAAATTACCTTTCTTGTTTGTGTTACAAACCTTGAAAAATTACCTTTATTGTTTGTGTTACAAACTTAGAAAAATAACCTTTCTTGTTTGGGTTACAAACCTTGAAATATAACCCTTCTGGTATGTATTTTAAATAATAACCTTGTTTGTGTTTACAAACGTTAAAAAATAACCTTTCTGGTTTTTGTTTTAAACTTTAAAAAATAACACTTCTGGGGAGTTTAAAAACCTTGAAAAATAACCCTTCTGGTGTGTTAATCTTTGACAAGTAACCCTTCTGGTTTAAGTTTGAAAACCTCGAAAAATTGCCTTTTTGGTTAGTGTTATTATTTATAATAAAATTATAAACCTTGGTTTTAAGTGAGTTTTTGCATGATGTCTTCTTAGCATTTATTTTCTTCGTAATAATGCGTTGTATGGTTATTTCTTCTTCTCGTAAATCTGCAGATTTCTCCATCCAAGTTTTTTCTTCTTTATTTGTAGACTTGAAACTAGCTTATTTTTGATAATCACCATCGCAAATTCTATCAACATTCATCTGGTTTTGCATTGCGAAAGTAACAATATATATTTTAAATAACATTAGTCGTTACGAATATTTGCTACATATTTTACGTATTCGTAGCAAGTTAATTACGTAGCGAATATTCGTACTTTGCCCAATGAGGTGGATAATTATAACCTCACTTTTATTTATTTATGAGGTAGTGAACTTACAGATTTAAAACAAATGACAATCAGGTCATAAATCACTCGAACCTGAAATCTATAGTTCCCATCGGGTAATACATAAATTCTCTATATTCTTATATTCATTCACAAGTTCACACCACAGACCAACCTTATCTGTAGAGTTGGTAAAATATTAGAACAGAAAAAAATAATTAAAATGGCTGTCAGTTTTATAACAATTTGGAACAATTAAAAATTCTCCGAGTTTTCTTTATTGCCAAATTGTTCGTCCAAAGTGATTCGCTTACCAACAAACAGCATACATTTTCATTTATTCATATTCATTTATTTCGTAAGTATTATTTACATGTCAAATATAGATCACTATGATGGTTCATTCATACAACTTTTCAAATAAGTTTGTAAAGAACGCTTCATAATCAATACCAACTTAATTTTGCAGAACAACAGCCTTCCCAATACGGGCAGAACGTGGGAAGCTCATCGTCCACAGCCTATTACACAATGCCCACACAAGTAGTAGGCGAGAGGCCTCCCCCCCTAATTTATGCCGCTCATCACGCCCACACGCCACATACCCCCCACACGCCCCACCACACAGGCCTGTTATATGCGCCGGCGCCGCAATCGCAACTCTATATGGACATATTAAAGAATAGAGAGGGACAACAACATCAGGAGCCGAAGAAAGAAGCACCGCAGGTAAAACTCTTTCATCTCTCTGTTTGCCGAGACAAACCTGCCGAGGTTTTTTGGTGCTACATTTTTGTAAATCGTATATGAACAATGTGTTGATAGAGCAATAAAAAAATATTACCTGATGAAGAAATGCAAAAGAAAAGTATTGTATCAAACATGTACCGGCTTGCAAGGGAATTGCTCTGAAGACGAAGACTGGTGATTACTGATACGATAATACAAAAAAAGTGTTTTAAAATGAAGAATGAATAAGGAAATTCTCAATTTGACTGTATTATCAAAAGGTATTTTTGTGTGTATCTTACGCGATATTTTCGTCGATTGTGAATCGATTTTTCCGTCGATTGTAAATAGTTTTTAATGTTTTTTTATTTATTAAATAGTATGTAGGGTGGTTCCATTTACATTTTAAGAAAATATTCCACCTCCCAGGGTGGAAAATAAAAGGAATCCCGTTTCTTCAAAACTCGCGTGAGGATTCATTATAAATCGAAACGTCGATCGATCGACGATGATTCGATCGTCTCGACCGATAAAACATCATCGTGAGTGCAAGCTGGAATCTCGTTTATTGAACTTTCCATAAAGTAGATTGTTTCTGCCATGCACCTGTAAGCTGTGGAATGGCTTACCAAACCTTACCTTGCTTTATCATCATCATAGTCAGCCTTGTAACAGTCCGCTGCAGGACTTTTAGCTTACCCCCGAAAGGGTGATTGGGCCATATCCACCACGCTGGCCCAGTGCGGATTGGTGGATTACCTTGCTTACCTTGGCTTAATGGCTTCGGTTTTTCCTCCAAAATATAACCTCAATTGCCTTAAGCGAAGAGTGAATAGAGTCATCAAAGGTAGGCAACCCACCGCCAATACCCCGGGTATTGTAGGTGTCCATAGGCGACGGTGACTACTTACCATCAGGTGGCCCGTCGCTTGTATGTCTACTATTATATATATAAAAAAAAAGTCAGTTTAGATTTTTATTTCAAAATGTATTAATTATCTATACTAATGTTATAAAGAGGAAAGATTTGATTGTTTGTTTGTTTGTTTGCATTGAATAGGCTCCGAAACTACTGAACCGATTTGAAAAATTCTTTCACTGCGGGAAGCTACACTATCCTCGGGTGACATAGGCTATAATCTATACCCATGCGAAGCTGGGGCGGACCGCTAGTAGTTAATAAAGTGGTTTGTGTGTCAGCCCCCGCAGGTGCTGATCGGTTTGAGCGAGGCGGTTCATCCCCACGTCTCGAGCGCCGGGGTGGCGTACGCGCCGCCCGTGTCGCGACATCTCGCCATACACGCGACGCAACACGCCAACATGCAGGTAACACACACTCACATACCTTATCCCGGGTAACACACACTCACATACCCTCTTCCCGGGTAACACACAGTCACATACCCTCTTCACGGAGAACACACACTCACATACCTTCTTCCCGGGTAACACACTCACATACCCTCTTCCCGGGTAACACACAGTCACATACCCTCTTCCCGGGTAACACACACTCACATACCCTCTTCCCGGGTAACACACACTCACATACCCTCTTCCCGGGTAACACACACTCACATACCCTATTCCCGGGTAACACACACCAACCTGTACTGCTCAACTTTTACCCCACCGTATGCCATAGTTACACTTTTACAGCTTAATGTTTTCGAGTCAATAGCAATGACGATATAAATATCATCATTGCTCCAAAAGCTTGTTAAACAAATGTTTTTTTTTACTATTATTTTATTTGTATTCCAGACGGCAAAGCCCGGCTCCATTACCCAAGGCTACCCAGTACAGCAACCGAACCCAAACGTCCAGAACCCGAATATGTACCCGAACCGACATCGCTACTAGCAGCCGTATCGCGGTGTCATCACCACGCTTTGTGTACCTGTCGTGAGGAATAGTGCTCTACGAAAGGAATAATAAAGTTTGATTAACATTAATCTAGGTCTGGGCGACTGAAGGCATTGCTTAAGGTGGTACGATTCACCTATGGCGGGAAATTCAAATTTTAAACCGTTTTTTGGTCCTAGTAGTCAGGCCAGGTAATAGTTTTTAAATAACACAGTGTTAGCGCAAAATGTTGGCTGTTCTTTACATTATAATGTACAACTATTAACAGTAACGCACCTTATTACTTACATTTGGCAGTAAACCGTTTGAAATAGCAAAAATTTGTTTATTCACAAATGTAAGTAATAATGTGCATTAGAGATAAATAGCTTGACATGATTTTGTAAAGAATAATAATCAATTTGCGCAAACATCATGATTGTTTACAATAATTACCCAGCCTAGCTACAAGGACAAGAAAACTGTTTGAAATTTGAATTTCCCGCCATTTGTTAAACGAACCACCTTAAGAAAGTTATAATACGGTTGTGCACTGCCATCGTTAGCAAGCCGTCATCTCGACCACTTATTCTTATTTTTATTCGAGATGGGGGCGATAAGTCCTGCACTGACGTCCCGCTTGGGGTGTATTGTGCATTTGCCCTTACCCTTACGGTTATAAGGCCTACTATCAGGGCCCCGATTCTACTAAAGAAATTGTTTTTAAATTGTAATTGTTTCAATTTTATTTTTTAAATAATTGCCTCAAAATTTACAGCTTTAATTTTTTTTATACTAAGTTATAATATTAGGTGGTGGTATTTTTCTAGTATAAAAAAATTATTAAAACTGTCAGTTTAGAGGCAATTATTAAAAAATTTAAATTGAAACAATTACAATTTAAAAACAATTTCTTTAGTAGAATCGGGGCCCAGGCGAAGGTCCTATCGTTACAACTTCAATAGGTTGTTGGTATTCTTGTCAAGAATTGGGAAAGCGGCTTTAGCATGCAGTCATCTTTCTTGTCCCACAGATTCTGTTGTTCTTTTTCAGTGTGACGACGCAGTAGCTCTCGCACTCCCATCTGATGGTTTGCAGAGACCTCTTAGAGGCCTTCTAGACCACTAAGAATAAGTGAATCGTTACGAAGTAATTTCCTAGCAGTACAAAAAACGTCTAGTCTTGTTTAGAGAGTTTTGGCGCCAACGTGGAAAAAAACATGTCGGCTCGTTGGATTATTTTCCTAAACTTGTGTATTTTCGAGTGTTTATGTGTAGTAAATGGTGAATTATTATTTATTAAATGTTCGTAAACGTGCTCGAGTGTGGCCAAGTGATATAACGAGGTGAAACGTGTCTTTTCGTGTTGTTTCCAACACTTCGTAGGAGCCTCTTGTAAAGTCTCCACCACTTTACAGGGGCATGAGTTTGATTTGACCGTGACTTACTTTGCTTGACTCTGACAGTGACTATGACTTGTTTGACGCTATTAATACTATGTAAACTGTTTAATATTACGACTAAAGGACATTGAATCCACGGTCATGGATATAAAAAAAATACTAATACGTCTAGTCTTGTTTACACCTGAGACTACCGACGCATCCTAACCCAGTTTTTGCCCAGTTTCATTAGCCCATTTTGCGACACCCGGCTACAAATAATTCAACCAACCAGTTTTCTCTAGGAAAGCCAGCAGCTCGCTGATGCCTGCCCAGGCTCCCCAGAGCGCCCTCAGTGGTCCGAGGATAGTATTGCGTTGTTCCGCTACGCTGCTGTATTCTAGAAGCAAATGCGCGGCCGTTTCTTCAGTCTCCATTCCCTCTCTACATAGGGAACTGTCTGTAAACCCAATTTTGAAGAGGTTTTTGTTTAAAACAATGGCCTGTGACAACCCCAGCAAATTGCCGGCGTTTGTCGCGTTTTACTTGCGCAACAAGTAGCGTCCTCCGTGATTGGTCGCACGTAATCGCCGTCACGTCATCCTGAACTTAGTTCAGGATTTTGTTCTTGGTATTTTGGTGTTTTTTCTTTGTGGTTTGTTTAGGTGACACCTTGTTGACGGCGGCAGTGACCAATCTCACTTATACTCTAACAGCCTTATAAACGTTACTTAAAAGTTAAGCAATGCTTAAAATTGCTGTCAACTTTTCGCTGACGGAAATTGTTACAGGTGAAAACGAGACAGCAGTTTTAAGCTTTGCTTAACTTAAGTAACATTTATAAGTAAGGCCGTAAGTCCCTTGGCTTTAGTAAAACACACAATAGAACAGTACATAAACAATGAACTCTATTTGAGCGATATACAATGCATGTTAAGTTAGTAAATAGATGCTAGAAAATAATAAGTGTTGGTGGGTAGTTCTAAAAAACTTTTACGATTGTGATTGTGATTAATGCGTATTGTACACACAAGTAACCTGCTCCACTTAGAACAAGTGTGCACATGTAAGGGCAGGACGCACGTATGTATTGAAATGTGCATCATTCTCAGATTAAGGTGGTTCGTTTCACAAATGGCGGGAAATTCAAATTTTAAACAGTTTTCTTGTCCTTGTAGCTAGGCCGGGTAATTATTGTAAACGATCATGATGTTTGCGCAAATTGATTATTATTCTTTACAAAATCATGTATAGCTATTTATCTCTAACGCACATTATTACTTACATTTGTGAATAAACAAATTTTTGCTGTTTCAAACGGTTATTGACAAATGTAAGTAATATGGTGCGTTACTGTTAAATAGTTGTACATTATTATCATTATATGTAAAGAACAACCAACATTTTGCGCAAACACTGTTACATAAAAATAATTACCTGGCCTGGCTACTAGGACCAAAAAACTGTTTAAAATTAAAATTTCCCGCCATAGGTGAATCGTACCACCCTAAGCAGGTTTTATGCTCCGTTTTTGACTTGTAAGTTTAATTCCTGAATCTCACTCTATCCAAGGTCCTGCATTATGAGATTCAGTACCTTCCATCTTAAAAATTTATAAACAGTATGTAGATATTAAGTAAGCGCTCGTAAGGAGTTCAATTCTAGTTATCTAAAAGTGCATTTCAGGTTGTTTGTAATTGTACTGTATGTACTACGAAATAGAGCTCACATTTCGGTGGTAGTCGGGGCCCATCTGGGCTTGCTGTAATTTGCCGCACAAACATGTAATTTCCTTAGCCAAGAGTCGTGACGGGATCGCGCATACAAACGACCATAGAAAAGTTGCCTTAGCTCATTGTTGAGATTGTACTTCATAGAGTTCAGAACAATACAAATTACATTGGGAAGATTTGACTTTTCCACAGATTCTTAGACGCTGCGATCCGCCTCGACTCTGATGGCCTTTAAGAGTTTACATGTCGTCAATATGGGTTGCGTTGCATTCATTTGCGCGGTTATGACAAACAGTATCGAATGCATGTTTTGTTTATGAATACTTGAGGATATAATTAAGTTTAATGTAATTTTGGACACTAACTTGGTGAAACTTTTCTCGATAGAATAATTCGGCAAAAACAGGCCTTCTAAAACAAGATTTTAGTGTTATCTCCAAATCTAGAAGTCGTTGACAATAATTTTTTTCATATTCTAATGTTAGTTTATGTAGTGTAGTTAAATGTAATTTTATTTATTTATAAAGTTCTAATAGTTCTTGAGTACTCCGGAGTTTTTTCATTTGTCGTTTACGTTATTTAGTTCTGAGGCGGGCGCCGACTCGTGCGTATCTCTTCCTGCACGCGTAGATCGCATACATTTGTCACTGTTTCGCGCAGGGGCAAAACTCTGATAAGGACTAAAATTATCTGCATCTCCTTTAATTTTAATATGTGAGATAAGGATGGCAACAATTATAAAGCTGTCAAATTTAGTTTAGTTTAGAGTACATCAGAATCGATGCCAAGAATATCATTATTAATTGTCAAATCCGCTAGTCCATCTACAAATTAAAACATTGAAAAGTAAGCCTTATATCGTGTCACATACAGTAGAATTTCCATATTATTTAAGTACCTACTTCCTCTTTTTGTAACACAGTGCACACTATTTAAGTCCAACTAGTATTATAAATGCGAAAATTAGTGTGTTTGTCCGCTCTCAGCTCCGTAAAGGCTGAACAGATTTGGATGAAGTTTAGTGTAGTGGTAGCTTATAGGGGGGATTAACACAGTCTGATTTTCATCCCGAAAAATCATGGTTTCTGAAGCATATCGGGTGAAACAGGCGCTACTAGTAAAATCATAAATGTACAGTTATCCCAGTGCTTTGTTTTGCGTATTTCTCTTCCTTGTAAATCTCTATTATATGCCGGCCGGGTGTTAGGAAAACGCTCCCGAATTCCGCTATTATTATAACTATCTACTATCTAAACACAATCGAATACAAATATTTATTAGCCTTAAATTTGTTAGTAATTTTTAAACTTTCGCGATTTGAACACATGTTTTAAATGTTTATCGGTACTTATCACGTATTATTTTATTTAGGTAAAAATAGGTACCTTTAGCTCGACGCTCGTTCGTATTTTAAAAAAAAACTTGTTTTAACGCGTGACGCTCTACGAAACGAAAATTAAGGCCCAGAATATATACAATCTACAACGTAATTTTACTAAATAAAAATTATTATAACACCGATTTGCACTCACGATTATGTTTTTATCGGTCGAGACGATCGACCGGTTTCGGAGCCATTAGAGCCTCTTCCTCAGGGAATACGCGCGATTCTGGAGAAGGTCGCCCGCGTACTGGCGATGCCTGAGCTGCGGCGGCGGTGCGCGCACGCGCAGAGCGTGCAGCCGCTCTAGCTGCCCTGGCACTCGCCTGCCCTGCGACTTTTAAAGTAATTTGACTACGTTAATATTTCAAAATATTTAGTTAAGCATTTATATGCATATAAGAGGTGATTGTATCATAGTAATGAAGTATTGAATAGTTTTATTTTAGAAAGTATTACATTACATGAAACAGATATTATGTAAAAAATATATATGAATAAGTATATTAAAGTTACTGGTAAGTTAATTTGGAGATTATTATAAAGGAATTTTATTTGAAGCGTACAGAGAAAAAAGTTCAAGTGTTCGTTTTCTGTTGCTTGTGTTTGTATGGTAACACTTGCTCAAATATAGGGCTGCCATCACCTAAATTGTCGACGCTGGACAAAACATTTCAAAAACTCCGGACGTTTGGGTGGAATCGAGTATTTTTCACGGATAACCCTGAAAAAATCTATGCTTATAATAAAACTGTAACAGGTCAAATTCTGATAGAAGATATTAGAAAAAAAATTGGGACTGCATTCTGTAATTTTTACAATAAAAAATAAAAACATCGTTTACATTTTAATTTTGCGATTTATTTCATATTTGACAAAAAATTACAAAATCGACTAAAACTACAGCGCAAACATAAGTAAAATTTTGCTCCACTAAATGCGACTTTAATACAATATTTATTAAGCCATATGATCATTTGTAGTAACAACCGTTGCTTAAAAGTAGGAAAACATCGCCTTAATGCATGGATCACCTTAATGTTAGTATGTTTTTATTCACGTTGTAGTCAACTTTTTGTTTGGACATTTTTGAGTGCCGACCTTGATATCCATGGTTTTAAATGTCTTTGATTTAAGCAGTAAATTCGGGCTTTCTTGTCAAGAGTTAAGTCAAAATGGACTTGAATATTAATTTAATGTAATGTCTGGTATTAATAAACCATGTTCAGAAAACACTGACTTTTGACTAAACCACAGACCCCTCCGCCCAAAGGTTGCCTGGAAGAGAGCGCTTTTAGCGATAAGGCCGGTACATGTTTGAACTGGATTGTCGTCTGGGCTATTATTCACGAGTTGTGTGTTACCAGTGATGACATACGGCATTGAAACGTGGTCTCTTACTATGGCCCTCATAAACAAGCTCAAAGTCGCACAACGAGCTATATGGAGAGGGCTTTGCTCGGGGTTTCTCTACGAGATCGAATCCGAATTGAGGAGATCCGTAGCCAAACGAAAGTCACCGACATAGCCCATCGGATTAGCAAGTTGAAGTGGCAGTGGCCAGGGTACATATCACGCAGAACAGATGGCCGATGGGGCCGAAAGGTTCTGGAATGGAGACCACGGACCGGTAAGCGTTGCGTTGCGTAGGACGTCCACCCACAAGATGGACAGACTACCTAAAAGAGACTGCAGGGAAACGTTGGATGCAGGCCGCTTCCAACCGGCCCTTTTGGAGATCGATGGGGGAGGCCTATGTCCAGCAGTGGACGTTCTATGGCTGAAATGATGATGATGATGAATCACGAGTGTCGTCATTACGGTTTTTGACAGCTTTATCATACCAAATCTGTCAAAATTCGTAGTTTATCGTTTTTTGAAACCATCGTTATCAAATAGTGTTCGTTACGGAAAATGTGAATAGGCCGGGGCCCTAAGAGTTTTTTTTATACCCTTCACTAAGACCCACCAATAGGATCTCGGTCGGCCTCGTCACGTGCGTAAATGTATGGATTCAATCAATTTTCGAAATTTTAAATTTGTTTGTATATTGATGTGTAATATTTTTTTCTTTTTTTTAAATATATGGCAGCATTTTATGCTTACTCGTTCTAAGGAGACTACTAGGCTAGCTTTTGTGTAAACTACGCAATGTTTGAGAAAAGTACTATACAAGCCTCGGTGGCAACTGAGTACTTATGGACTCGCGTAAGGTGGCCTCGGCTACTCCTCAGTCCACATTTCACGTTCGTTCTTTATACCGTTGCCGACTGCTGTAGTAATGTAAGTACTATTATTTTTTAGTAGGTGAAGGTATTATGTTCTAAGTATATGGGGTAATATTACGAGTAAATAAACAAAACCTTCATGATAAAACAAAAAAGGTTTAAATAGAAAATATGAAGTTGTCTTATAACGAAATAAAATCTCATTGGAAGTTGTCCCAGAATTCGTCACTTGTCACATCATGCTGTCACAAATTTTTAGAAATACCGAATACCCAAATAGGCTCCTTTTTTATAGTTTTCAGATAAATTCGCATGTAAAGGAAAGCTTGGATATGCAATGAGTTGCCCGAATAAATTTATGAGCAAGCGGCCATGCAGGTAAGACAAGCGTCATTTTGGCTACGAACTACGGCTATGGCAAGGTGATCTCAAATTAGGTACGTACGTTGTTTACATGACCCACACACAGGCAAAGAGAATATAAATACTCACATAGGCTAAGTGCTGTCTTCCTCTACGCCCATACATGACCTCGCTTTTTTTCAATGACGAAAGAGTCTTCCTTTATCAAAGCTTTTTTTATACGCAAAAATCTTGGGATGCTTCGCTAAGATGTTGACGTGCTCGGTTTCTGTTATGTTGTCGGCCGTACTTGGGCCGTACATCGAACAAAGCTCCACATTATAGGTGCATTTCATTGGCCTATTTCCAAAACCTACGACCCAAATAATTATATGAATGGAGTCGCCTATGGTCACCCAGGTAGTTATATTCCCAGGTGATCAAAGGACACTAAAGAGTCGCCTTTGATCACCCAGGTAATATCACCCTGGTGATCAAAGTATTAAGTAGTAAAGTAAAGGAATAGTCCCGAGGAATGTTATAGGTAGCGTAGTTAAGCCCATTCGAGAGTCATAGTGGCTTACGGAGATGGTACCGCGTTTGTTCCGAGTTTGCCATCTCTGATCGGGGTCACTTTTTACAGCTCCCGTAGGTACCTATATCTGCGCAGAGGCACACCAGAAACGGTAGTAGCGAGTGTAATTTGAGATGTTTAACCAACCAAGTAGGCAGGTACCCAACTCAAAGTCTAAGTTTACTACAACGAAAACCTTGAAGATGACACGCGCGTCGCTCAAGCCTCAGGTTCATTGACGCGTTACATAGACGACCGACAGGCGGTAGGGTGAGATAGGACTGTGGTTTGAGAATAGCATTTTCAGCTCTTGGAGTCTCGATAAAATAATTGGATAAGTCTTTTTGACCCAGTGAAGTGAAGATCGAGTCTAATAAATTAGCGTTAGTATGGATGTTGAGCGACGATGCGGTCCACGATGGAGCACACTTGCCTAGGAGAAACTGATTAATTCGTGATTTGAAGACACACCGATTGTAAAAAAATGGGGAACCCATTCAGGCAGCCCATTCCACAGACTAGCACTATGTATGTGTATTTTTTCAACAATCACTTGTCACGTATTATTTATTTAGGTAAAAATAGGTACCGACGTTTCAACCATGTTGAAATGGCCGTGGTCACGAGCTGACTCCAAAACAAGTTATAAAAAAACTACTAAATTAATTATGAAAAATTTAAATCTTATGTTTGATAATAAAATAATAGTTCCCACCCGACCGATTGTAGGTACTTTGACTTAGTATAATTGTGTTTTGGGGTTTTTTGAAAACGGTTTTTTATAAGATAAAAAATCTTTAAACATCATTAAGTAAAGTGGGATAAGGAAGGCTGTGGATGATGATGATGATGATGAAGTAACCGGATCCCTAATATTATTAACAGGACTTTAATGTACTTAAAACGTCTACCTCTATTTGCACCCCTAAATTCGGCCTTTTTGCTAATTCCTAGTGGACTTCTACTTAACACTCCATAAAATATATGAGCATTCTTATGGAATCTAAATGCGAAACTTTAGATTCTTAGTCAAGTAGTTTTCAAAATTTCAACTTTTAGAATAGAAGAATTCGTTATTGAGCCAGAGACAAAGAATGAGTAAAAGAGTGTTTTAGAATGTATGATTAGATTTTAAAAAGTTGTCATCATTACAAACAAATTCTATTAGTATATTAAACATCATCATCATCATCAGCCAGAAGACGTCCACTGCTGAACATAGGCCTCCCCCTTTAACCTCCACACTGAACGACAGCCTGCCTTTTGCATCCACTGGATGCCAGCGACTCTCACTATGTCGTCGGTCCATCTAGTCATATTAAACATGTATAGATAATAATATAAGTATATAAATAGATAGGTATATACCTAATGTTTGATAACAAAATCAGGCGATTTTGTCGTTGTTTTGTCAAAGTTAAACTTATTTCACAAAGGTCAAAAGATGATGAAATAAACCTGTTCTTTGTTACCTATCTCAAAGCCTAGTATTCAGAGTCCCTTCCCTTCTCCTATTTCACTGTCATAAGATGTACCTTAAAACATACCTTATCTTTCTTAAAACAAAGCTTGGTATTGGATAACTCTAGACGTTTCAAAGGAAAATGATATTTATCTGAATAACAATAGAGCTTAAAATAATGCTTACAAAATTGGAGGTGGTAAAGTTATGTGCATTACGCAAGCGCGGAGATATTGACCTCCCTTGCCCCTTACTCATCCCCTAGAATTGGGGGGTGAGTGAGTAGTACTCACAGGACTTGCAGAAATGAACCTAGCGTTACGGGACTGTTACGCATTCAATGGCACCAATGCTGACTTTGTTTTATTTACATAGGAAAAAGTCTATTTTTGTACGCCAAATAACAAAAGCTAACTTATTTGATCTTAGAAAAAAATTAGGAATATCTTTCATGCTCTTCCTTCATCATCATTGTCATCGGCTCTTGTAATAAGTATTGTATAGGTAGGTTTGTCTGGATGTCTTCAAGTCGAGAGTGAATCGGTTTTTTCTAGGCAAGCGTGCTCCATCGTAGACCGCATCTTCCCCTGATGGCGGCCAAGCGCAAGCCTATCTATTAATTTAAAAAAAAGTTAAATAATACATAGTATTTACTATTATACATAGTACTTATCATAATATACATAGTATATATAATACAGTATTATATATAAGTACATATTAGTTCGGATAGTAAGTAACGAAAAACTAGGATGTTGTGTCGATACTTAAACCCTAAACCCCCGAAAAAACCCTAGTAAAACCCCAAGTAAAGGCCTGGGTAAAGGCCTCCCTTTGTTTATGCAACTCTCCCCGGTCTCTCGCTAGTCGCATCTACTCGTTTCCAAGAGTGATTTTTTTTCATGTCGTTGATCCACCTCGTCCACGGTCGGCCCGAGTTCCTAAAGACGTAAAAAACGAGTATGTGTTAGGTATATTCTTATACCTACGTTAAGCCCTTAATATGACAAAAATCTTTCCTTCTGCATTTAGTCTGAAATTAATAACTAAAAAATCTAAGATCGTTTTAGCAATAGATACTCGTACGATCACCATAGTAAAGCAACGTCAGGTGCGGTCGGTAATAGAATGGATGACCATCTGGGCACGGTCTATTATGTCTTCTGTGGCACGGTGTTATCTTTTTGCACTACTTTTTGTATTTTTTGGTGGTACGGAACCCTCAGTAAGCGAGCCTGACTCGCACTTGGCTGGTTTATTTTTTGTTGTTTTGATTCCATCGTAAAAACGGTAATAAAGTGTCAAACTTGATGTCATTCAGCCTTGCTTATAAATTGCTTATAAACGTTATGCTGAAAGTTGCTCGCTTCTCGCCGACGGAAATTGTCATACATGAAATCGAGACGGAGCAATTTTAAGCATTGCTTAACTTAAGTAACATTTATAAGTAAGGTCGATTATTATTAAGTGCAAATTAAAACAAAAAATAATAAATTCAAGCCAATTGTATGTCAGGATCACGCTACGGATTCCGAACTCAATTGTTGAAACACATTTGTGATAAATACAAAACACAAATATTATATTGAGTACGGAATCCTCGGTTCATACGAGTTCGACTCACGCTTGCTTAGTTTTGTATATTTACTTACCTATAAATAGAGTTGTAAAGCATCGTAGCAATTAAATTAGAACTTACGCAAAACTTTACCAAATTTTTATGGTTTCTGAAATGAATGTTTTCAACTTCCAGGTATTATTCCAGTAAAAAGTTGGTTCCATAAAAAGTTCAAGGCTCTTTTACATTTTGTAAGTTATTGACTCCGAAAAGTTTAAATTAAGTTTTTGCCTCAGTACATTTTTACGGTTTCACGTTGGATAAATAGAAAAACTCTTTATTGTACCCACCGGAAATGGTAGAAGTAGGTAGGTATTGTACTTATAAAGGAAACAAAACATAAACAAGTATAAATTGAATATGGCTAAACGGTTGTTACCGTTGTTAGGACAACCAACCGGGACCTATAATTTAACGTGTCATCCGACCCACGGTAACCCTGAGTTGTAAATGCCACTCTTGGTCACCCCTCCGAAAACTGAGCGTTTCGTCTGGTGTTAAATTTGGGTGATCTTTTAGGAACACCGAATATATTGTACCTACATTAGAAAATTCCAGTGTTATTTCATAATTGGATAATTGTTTTTTCTCGATCAATGTATGAAAATTGATACTATTGAAACTTCTCGGATGTTTTCTAGCGTATTGTTATAAACGTTTGGAATTCTCAGACTTGGTATTGTTTATTTCTCTGTAAAAAGATAAACAACGAATCGGATCGGTTTAATTATCCTTTTTTTTACTTTTTTTAGGACATATCGCATGATAGATTTTTTTTAAAGTTCAACAGATTTGCGCTTTCACCTCTGTTTTTTGGATTCATTCAAATACTTATTTACTAAATGATGTCTACGATGTCTGAATATACATATTTCATAATTATAGAGGAAACCGAAAAGTACATTTTTACATTAGGTACAGCTATAATTACCGAAAATTTGAAAAAAACCTCACAAATATAAGTAGCTAAACTCACGACTGTGTGTAAGCGTCATTGTTTTGCACCACTAAATGCGACTTAAATACAATATATGAAGCTTTATGGTCATCTATAGTAACAAGCGTTGCCTAAAAGTGGGAAAACCTCGTCATAAATTGCTCTGTCTACTTATAGTTGACGGAAATTATCACGCCCAAAAACGGTACAACAATGTCAGACAATAATAATGTATACTAATATACTATAATATTATAAAGAGAAAAGATTTGATTGTTTGTTTGTTTGCATTGAATAGGCTCCAAAACTACTGAACCGATTGAAAAACTCTTTCACTGTTGGGAAGCTACACTATCCCCGGGTAACAAAGGCTATACAATATTTAAAAAAAAGGGATCCTTACTAAAACTCCAATAATGTAACCCAAGGTATAAAAAAATAAGATTTAGGGTGGGTTGCGCCAACTTACTTTAGCCTTAACATTTCCGTTAAAGTACCGGTCAGGCAAAAAAATTGTTGCACCATCTGACAATTGTTAAATGACGTCATAACTTTAACTGTTAACTGTAACTGCCCACGCTTGGCAATTGTCTATACTAATATTATAAAGAGGAAAGATTTGATTGTTTGTTTGCATTGAATAGGCTTCGAAACTACTGAACCGATTTGAAAAATTCTTTCACTGACGGGAAGCCACACTATCCCCGGGTGACATAGGCTATAATCTATACCCGTGCGAAGCTGGGGCGGACCGCTAGTTTATTATAAAAATCTGTCAGATGCATAAAATATAATTCCAGCTTTGCATCTGGAGTAAATAAGGTATCATTTGACTTGCAACCCTGGTTACTTTAACAATGCTAGTGAATACGGCCGGTGCAACGCATTTCGCAGTATCTGCTAAAGTCAGCGTTAATGTTATTGTCAACTTTGTCATAAACCTTAACTTTAACTGCTACCATGGTGCAACCAAGCCTTACTTTTTTAACTTTGCGTGTTTGACAGTTCTTCGACAGGACAACGTCTGTCAGGTCAGCTAGTTCTTGATATAAGTGAGGTTAATATATGATACTACACTTACACACTATGATACTTAAAATATGATAAATTTTGAGCAAAATTGATTACCCACCAGCTGTACTTCAAAAGGTCCCAATATGTACTCTCAATTAGCATATTTCGACCGTCCTCTCCCTTAGGGGTGATGTAATATACCTATCTATTAAGTTAAGCTATATTATACCACTGTCAAGGTCGCATCGACCGAATATATACTGAGACAACGCTAGATAAAACATACTCCGTCTCTTTCTGAAAATTCCTGGGCACTGTTGGTAAACGAAGAAACGTTCTCTGTATTAGCTGCACTCGTAGTTTCCAAGATTTTCCATTTTTAGGGTTCAGTACCTCAAAAGGAAAAAACGGAACCCTTATAGGATCATTTTGATGCTCGGAGTTTCTTTGCGCGATAGAATCCGAAACGTGGATATTCGCCATACAACCAGAGTCACCGACATAGCTGTTAAAATTTGCAAGTTGAAGTGGCAATGGGCAGGCCACATCGCTCGAAGAACCGATAACCGATGGGGAAGAAAGGTTCTGGAGTGGAGACCACGAACCGGAAGACGCAGCGTAGGTAGGCCTCCCACTAGATGGACCGACAACATTGTGGGAGTCGCGGGCATCTGGTGGATGCGAAGGGCGGGCTGTCATTCAATGTGGAGGTTGGAGGGGGAGGCCTATGTTCAGCAGTGGACGTCTTCTGGCTGATGATGACAAATAGGCCATTCCGCTCTAACTCTAACCATACCCTAACAGAGTCATATGTTCTACTAATTTACATTTTCTTTTAAGATTTCCATGCATATAATATGTCGCTTTAAACACATTGAGCATTGAAAACCTTTTGAAAAACTACGGAACTACGTCTACGCTCTACGATTTGCTATGCTATTTTCAGTAGTTGTAGTTTTCGTAGCTACTGGTTCTACGCCGTAGACAAGATCTTTATAAAAACTACGAAACTTTCTGCATGCGCGATTTCCAAAAGCTCCACGTTCTCGTAGCGCTACGTTCGATTTACTCAGCTTTTGAATTTAGGACAATTTTTATATATTTCAAAAGCGCAATTTGCTGGTTTGCTTGTACCGCGTGTCTTTACTAATATTTCCTAGTTTTTTTCGTACACTTGGCTACGATTTTTGTAGCGATACTTGTTTTTTGTTTGTGTTGTACTAATATTTCCTAGTTTTTTTCGTACACTTGGCTACGATTTTTGTAGCGATACTTGTTTTTTGTTTGTGTTGTACTAATATTTCCTAGTTTTTTTCGTACACTTGGCTACGATTTTTGTAGCGATACTTGTTTTTTGTTTGTGTTGTTTGAGTACCGTTTTGGCTACGTTTTTAGGCGTTTTTAAAAGCTTTACGATTAGTTTGTCTACTTCTAAGACAATACTATTTTCGAAGTACTAAGTTGGCTCTATGCTAAAGACCAGTTTTCTCTTTGTCAACTGCTAATTCATTACGTAAATGTTCACTATGTCGCCGAATAACTCTTATTGTCTAGACGCGTAAGCTCAAAACAAAAACAGACAGACAGCTTTGTAAATATAAGGGTGACGCCAGCTGGCGCTTGCCTCATATTATATGGCGAACGATAACGCCTCGTTCACACACATCAGATACACTAGAATAAAATAAAGTTGTAAGTAGAACATATCACCCTGCGTCCGTAATGTGAACGATGCTAATGGTACGAGTTTTTAACCCCAGACGTAAAAAGAGTTGTGTTATAAAGTTTAACATCTGTATATGAACAAAAGAAAGAAAAATATTTATTTATGACAGAAACAAAAAATAAAGATAGATATTAAATAAAATAAATAAATAAATATTCGGGACATTTTTGCACACACGGTCATCTGACCCCAAACTAAGCAAAGCTTGTGATATGGCTGCCAGAGACTGATATATATACATATATAGGTTTAAATACATACTTAAATAGATATTAACACCCAGATATAGAACAAACACAAATGTTCATCACACAAATGTTTGTCCTAGGTGGGAATCGAACCCACGCCCCCAAGCTCAGAAGGCAGGTTCACTACCAACTCGACCAACGGGCTATCTCATATTGTGTGTCTGTCTGTGATATCGTACCTCCCAAACGGCTGAACCGATTTTGATATAGTTTTGTTTGAAAGTTGACTTGATCGAGAGTTGTTCTTAGCTATGATTCAAGAAAATCTATTCAGCTGTTTGAAGATTATCAGCTCGTTTATTGGGAGTAAAAAAAAACAATTTATGCTTATTTCTCTGTACATGCGATATAGGTGCATAGTTAAGAAATGTCACAGGTGGCTGGTGTTACCAGTGTTACAGGTAAAACTAGGCGAAATTGAATTTTGAAATTTAAAAAAACCCCGATAATACAGCATATTTAAACGGGTGAGCAGTTTTCTTGAACACTCGCCTCCATCAAGTCGCCTTTAAAAATATATTTAAATCAGTCAAACCAAACGGTTCAGCCGTTTTCCTCAGATAAGCACAGATACACACATTAAACTTGTAACACCCCTCTTTTTGCGTCGGGAGTTAAAAACACTTTGTTCTGACGCAGTAACCCTAGGCTTTAGGCGCTAATGAAGCCCCCTTTTCCCGTGCGGTTTTGTTCTAAACGAAGAATTCTTTTCCTGAACGTATTTATTGATATAATTTTCAGCACTATCTCCACATTGCCGTGCTATAACCCTCCCTCTTCCTCCCACTTCACCTTTCGGCGTTTCAGTGGTGTTGCTATTTATGGATGATTGCACTTTTTGTGTGTTTTTGTTACATTTTTGCTACTAAATAAGTCGAGTTACTAGACCGTGTTGAGAATAAATGAAAATAACTGTTTGTTCATTTGTGCATTTAATTAGTGTTTAATAATTTTATCTAAGTTTATTTTGGAAAGTATATTTTTATAATATGTACTTTGAGCCGACTAAATTGAGACGGAACCTATACAGGGTTATTAGTAATTATAGCATATTTTTACAATGTTATTGCAGGACACTGTTTATTGTCCGTGGTTAGATTGTATTAATCTAACCAGGGACACCTCAGTCAAAACTCAAAAGGTATCCGTGGTTAGATCACTTGATTAATCTGACCACGGCCACTTTTTAGTATCCCTTGGCGTTAGAATATGTTTTTAAAACAAGTTTACTGTTTTTGTCTTGTATATTTTTGGTGCATGTAAGCTTCGTCCGGGCGGGCAATACATCTAATTTTGAACCGCGTAAAGTTATTTTAGAGCCCTACTCTGAATTTAATGTTTTCGTTTTTGTATGGAAGAAAAAATAAGCTAATTAGTAAAAGTCATAAAACAAAAATAGTTAGGTACGATGCAAGGAACATGTCTGGGAGAGGTTGTCAGCTAATTGTCAACAACCCTGTATACCAAATGAATAAAAACCACTAGGATTAATATAGTCAGTAATATTCTATAACGATTCAAAGTATCAATATACAAAAGAAGATGAGGTACTGCTCAAGATCAAACCATTCGCTAAGGACATTTCAAATAAAAGCTTCGCAAGCTTAAACCTGAATAGAATAAACAACCTTATCATCCCAGCAAAGTAAGAAAGCGAACTTCCTTATTGCCTTCAACTTACCACCTAAATCCATTTCCGCTCTTTCGTCAACAAAGCGCACTTATTACTTACATAGTAACTGGCAACACAGACTTCAGTTCCCTTCAGTGACTGGTGAGAGGCGCGCGTTTGCTCGACCAGCCATCTTTGTTTCGACGCCATTCTGTGTATTTCAGTACTTCCTCAGTAAACAACAATTGACTTATTTCACCCCTCGCCGGTAAGTAGCTTTCTATGCTCGTAAGTGGAAAAATAAGGCATTATTGTATTGTTTTGTGATGATTTAATTATGCTTGTGCCAAGGACGTTTATGTGCGAATGAATTCGGCTCTTCAGGTTTCGTAGTGCGCTTTTGGGTTGGGTGTACGACCTATGCAATGATTTTATGCATTTCTGGAAAAGGACAGTGGAAGGTTTTTTGTTGGTTGTTTTTTGTAAATATTAAAGATGATCTTGAAACGGATCTTAGTAGTGGGTTGTAATTTCTTGCGCTGTGCTAGTATGATAATTGTACTGATGATTCCTTGGATATAGGTCCTACTCCTTCTATTGTCTGGGTTATACCTTACTACCTACCTACCTATTTACATGCAATTCAGTGCCTGGTACGAAAAATATCTTGGAATATCTGGTTCTTTTCTCCATCGCCACTTTTTTCACAAAAAAAAAAAACAATTTGTATCAGGAAAATACAACAACTAGTTTTCTTTTGGTAAATCAGTGCCATCTTACCGTAAACATTACAAGTTTTTTTTAATCCAATACTTCACGTTTTTGTTGGTTACCCTGATTTCCAACTGCAAGCAACTTACCATCTTGAAATATTTTTTATATTTTTTATGTTACTAAAAAAAATATCTTCGTAAACAAAACAACGCACTTCAAACTATATATTGTGTGTTTTTATATTATTATAATTCATGCCGTAGACTAGATGACGGATGTTCATAGAAATGTAATGAAATTATTTACAAGTACCGCTAATGATTTTTGTGTAATATTCGCAAATACAGAAAACATTATCTCAGTATTCCTTTGAAACCCTTTCTTTGAATCAATGTCTAGTGTTAGGTAATAAAAAACCTCAGGTTACGGAGAGTGTTCTGTTTCCCGTAATCGCAAATACAGAAAACATTATCTCAGTATTCCTTTGAAACCCTTTCTTTGAATCAATGTCTGGTGTTAGGTAATAAAAAACCTCAGGTTACGGAGAGTGTTCTGTTTCCCGTAATCGCAAATACAGAAAACATTATCTCAGTATTCCTTTGAAACCCTTTCTTTGAATCAATGTCTGGTGTTAGGTAATAAAAAACCTCAGGTTACGGAGAGTGTTTTGTTTCCCGGCTCTTAGTTCATTCAGTGATGTTTTCACATGACACGCCCACGCTCGATCATCGAACTTCCTCGAATCGAGGTCAAACTCCAGTCACTATACCTAGGTATAAAGTTCTAATGTGAAGAAAATCCTGTTTCCTATAGTTTATTTTATTGTATGACTAGCGGTCCGCCCCGGCTCCGCACGGATATAGTTATATAGCCTATTAAAATAGCCTATATTAATCAGTGATAATGTAGCATTCAAATGGTGAAATAATTTGTAAAATCGGTCCAGTACTTTTTGAGCCAATTCGTTACAAACATACAAATCTTTCCTCTTTATAATATTATTATTAGTATAGATTATTCTAAGTTGTGATTCAAAAGCATTATCAAGATTAATTTGCTTGAGGTTCAGGAAACGGTACTACATCAAAAATAGGTCCCAAAAACAACAAAATGTAAATAACATAAAATAAAACTAGAAGAATAAAAACTACGAAAATAAATAATGTACGATACGTATAAAAACAATTACGGTTTTTACATACATGTATCTATTTTAATACATCTCTTTTTGTAATTTTTTAGCGACTTCAAAAAGGAGGAGGTTATCGATTCGACTGTTTGTTTTTTGCCGTTATTAAATAATTACCTAAATTTATCATCATACCAAATGTCGAAAGACCAAATGTCTTTCGACGGCTGGAAACTGTCTGTGAGGTTTGCAAACTTTTCTTTGTCCTGTGCCAAGCGAAAAAACGCACTTGGCCGGTTTATTTAATGTTCTTCTTCTTTAGCCCTTCTTTGTTCTTTTGTAAACAAAGCTCTGCAAATTTATTTCATGACCTTGGGCCTTACGGACAAAATCACGCGACCGCAAACCGTATCTGGGCGCGATAAGGTTCACGTTCGCGTGATTTTTCAACTGCGCGGATTAGGTGCCGCAATAGCAGTTGTCCGTAAGGCCCCTGTACTCGATACTAGTAAAAAAAAAAAAAAGATCGCAAAGCTCCCTTGCGAGTATTCCTTCTCACAAAGAAAAACTGGAAATTATTTCTCATTTCCTTTCGTAAAATATATACCGGGTCGCGCGCGAGTTCCGTAATTTACTGGAATTGCATTTACAAATCAACGGCTTTGATTACGGCTTGTTGAGTAAAACCTCGTGCTTGCTATTTTTTGCGTTACCTAGTAGTTCTAATAAATTATGTGTCGCTTGCTTAGTGCAATGAACCTGAGAAACAGGGTCAACAGTTCAGATTGAAAACGACGTTGCAATCAATAGATTTCTACTTAGAGTTGTGCTTCTGACTAAACAGGAACGGTGATTTGACGTGACTGCAAAATCACATGAGGGTAGTTCTTCAAGAACAGATAAATTGGTTACACATTTTTAATACGTTTTACATGTAACTAACTATTGTTTGTATGTAAACAAGCCTTGGAAGTGGATTATAACCTAATTTGAAACAGTGCCATTATACCAAATTAAACAATTTCTCAAACCAAACAGTCCACCAAAATTACTTACACGAAAAAGCTCAAAAATATCCTCCATCCAAAATACTACGCAGTAACGTAGCACGTGCTACGAATGCTACGGAGTTACGCTGCTACGCAGTTGCCTGCTACGTTTTCAGACCCTTGGCTTTTGCGTCGTACTTTCGTTGCGCAACCGTAAAGTTTCGACGATTTCTCTTTTCTGAACATTTTACGCCCGCAAGCTGTCGAGTTTTTCGCCATATTCTTAAGTATTGGCTAGAATACTATCCTTTGTTCTTTGTCTTTATTATTTGTAAATTTTTGGTATTGAGCGAATATTTACAAAAACTGTCACATTTATTAAACAACATTTTGTCACCTGAATCCTATGGTCTCTAAATAATCGGTATCACTGAAGGTATATTTTTTTTACATTCATCTCTGTTTTGCCGACACAGTTGCACAATAGCCTGTGTCGGTAAAACAGGGATGACATGAGGCACGTATCGAGCATATATTTAGGGATTTCAGGCTTAGAAGTGACTTTCGCATTTGTAATAAGGATTAACACTACTTATTGTCTCTACACGGTACCATGCCACTACAGTCACATGAGCATACTAATTGGATAACCTCTCTTTGTTTCATTCGCTCGTGAATAAACAATCGAAGTGTGTAACACGAAAATAGCTTTTAATTTATATGCAGATTAATTGAACTTGCAGCTTGGGTCTGCATTGGTGGATTGGATTTAGATTTAATTGGGCCAAGAATAAGTTTTATCGTATTAAAATTGAGTTTCAGATCATCTATCTACATATACAAAAATGAATCCTATTTACCTTAGTCACGCCATAACTTGATAACGACATTACCAATTTCATCATGGGCTAGCGCCTTTATTAACTAAACAAAATACAAGCTAAAACTAAAACTACAAATACAGTTAGACTGCCCATAGACCGTTGAAGGTCTAAAGACAATCCAAATGCTCAAGCCCACTACCAGTTGGCAGCGTACCCAGCATGCTGGCGGCATTACCAATTTCATTCATCTTTTTTTTAAAGTTTTCTAATACTTTGTAGAAATTTCTTACGGAAAGTAAAATTAAGAAAATTTGCCTAGAAAATTGGAAAATTTCAGAAAACTTAACGACGATTTAAACATCGCGCGTTTGACAGTTATATGACAGGACAACGTTTGTGGGGTCAGCTAGTATGAAATTCAATTCCAATTCAATTCAAAATTCTTTATTAACAGATTTTTATAATATACAGGTGTTTAGCCTCTCCTGTTAAGTTTTGACAACCTGTTAGGAGAGACCGTTCTTTCGTTGTTACATCGTAATTTCACATTAATCTATACTAATATTATAAAGAGGAAAGATTTGATTGTTTGTTTGTTTGTTTGTTTGTTTGCATTGAATAGGCTCCGAAACTACTGAACCGATTTGAAAAATTCTTTCACTGTTGGGATGCTGCACTATCCCAGGTTGACATAGGCTATATATCCCGGCTTTGCCCGTGCGAACCTGCGAGGCTACTACTAGTGCGAGGCCTACTAGTATTATATAAACAGGTTATAATTATGTAGTTAATAGGTAGTTTTTAATGTAGTTAATAGGTAGTTTTTATTTTTTGGTGGTTTATAAGAATACTTTTAGTTTTTTTATAATTACTTTATGTAATTTTTTTCTAAAAATACTTTTCAATATATTTAAATTTATTTTCTCATGCTGAGTAAAAGTACAAAGTTTTTTTAGTCAATTTGTTTTGTTCTTCTTTTTGGTCCATATAACTAGAGACTTGTATTGAAGCACTTAAATAATTGGGACTTTTGCTAATCCTACCAATATTATAAATACCAAAGGTTGTATGTAAGTGTTTGTTTGTCCGCACTCAATTTCCGCAAGAGCTTAACGGATTTGAATGAAATTTGGTTTGGTATTAACAAGGAGACACTCTTTTGGTGGCACACTTTCAGGCACACTAAGCGTTTCCAATCCACTATAATAAGGAATTTCTAATTCTGCTTTGTTTTATAAAATTTGTACGTATTTATCAAGACGAGGCCTCATACATTGTTTGACGAGAGAAACGAAAGAAAACTGGATTTTTGGCGTTCTAATTCTATCAAAGAGAAAGATCTATAGAAAAGTCCATTTCTAGATCTTTTAGATCTATATTTTTATGTAACGGCTTAGAGTTTTGGAAAAATTCAACATGTCAACTTATTACCTCCAATTCACATAAGTAGTTTTTTGTTAAACTCTAGGATGGAAAGTTTAAGAGTGGATTTCGTTAAATTACTGATATAAAATTAACAATTTTAATGTTATGGTGTACTTGTTTTATATTCGTCTTGAGAATTACTGTTTTATTTTTTCGTGTTTTTGTCTGAAAATCTAGTTATCTATAATAGGCATGATGCCTAATGTTTAATTTATTATAAATAACCGGCTTAGCGATGAATATAACTAAATACATTACACATACTGAAAAAATAATTTAAATTGGCTGATAAATCTCTGAGATATGAGTGTTTAAAGTTTTAGGTGGGGATAGAGAGGGGATGCTCTATCCCTTTCTCGCAAAGCGTGTGTTAGTATAGCATTTGTATGGCGCGCCTGAGGCGTGACGTCACGGCTCAGTATAGTGCGCTCTCTGTCTAGCATGAAATTAAAATGCTTATATCTTATTTATTTTTGAACTAATTTTAATTTTGTTTTCCTCGATGTGCTCTATTCATGATCAGCTTTTTTATGAGGCAATAAAAATATATTAGTCATCATGCCTATTGAAAGATTAGATTTTGTTATATTATATACGGTGGTGCAAAATATTTGGTTTTAACCACAGACCTATATCCAAATAGATGTCACAAGTCAACTTACTTTGCATGCCGTATTTCCAATACAATTATCATAATTATTTATTTATTATTTTTAATCGTCATAATTGAGTCCGGCTAAAATCAGTCTGCTCAATCGGTGCCGTGACAACACGTATCAGTTTGAAACAAAAATTGGTAATTATGCAATACTGAGTTGTAAGAATACCGCAAATAGAGTTGGCTGACAGAATAAAGATATTACTTTTCAGGTACGAAAAATTTGACACGCTTAGTTTTCATACAGTTTGGACCGCTTGTGATGTCTACTTAGATATAGGTCTGTTGTTTTAACATTTTAGTAAGTACGCATATTTTACTGTGCTTATCGCTTCCAACCCAGCTAGTTTATTCTCGGTCTAATTTTTTTTGGCAAAAAGTATCCATTCCTTCAGAAACATTCAATATAAGCGGAGATTTCTGGCCGTACATTTTTCCAATGTAGGTAACGTTGCGCAATATACAGAACATTTAAATTAATCTGGATCCGAGCCAAATGTTTCGAGCTTTTCCGGTAACAATTCGCCATAAAACGAAATGCCTAATTTATGAACGTACCTTGAAATTTACGATTTGGCTTTAAAAGATTTAGGGCTTCTTTGCGGATTTTTTTAGTTAGAAAGGTTCTTGGAAGGTTACGCTTCTATGTCCTAAAATACGACTTATTATACAGGGTTATTGGTAATACATTAGCAAAATATCGCCGACCATTAAGGGAAAAAAAAAAAGTAGGTACGTATGCTTAACGTATCTTTATCGAAGCCATTTTACAAAACATTACGTTCAATTTATTTTGTTTACAAGTGTTATTTTTCCAAGTGTTTTGTGATTGACAAGCTAGACGATTGACCTCAGTTCACCTGATGTTAAGTGGTTATGATCGAAGACTGTGAACACACCTAGCCTAGAATGGGAACTGGATCTCAAGTGATACTGTTGGATGCCGCACACACCGTTAGGCGCAGTTTTCTATTTTATCTGTGCAAAAGTCACCTCCTAATCTTTGCGAACTGACATTCTTCGAGACCGCATAAAGTTTTCGCCATTTAGAGCCCTATAATCTTTTGTTTATATATGGTATGGTAGAAAAATTGAGTTATTAAAAGGATTGGAACAAAAGTTAGACAGGTATCATGTACAGAACATGTCTTTGAGAGGTTGTTAGCTAATATTCAATAACCCTGTATCTATCTATCTATCTATATAATATAATAAAATGAATCCCTATTTACCTTGGTCACGCTAAGACTTGAGAACCGATTTCATTCATATTTTTTTCTTATTTAGCTTTCTAATACTTTGTGGAATGTTCTTACGAAAACAAAAATAAGAAAATTATAAAAAATTAGAAAACTTAATCAGTGAGAAAACTTAACAACGATTTTAACTTCGCGCGTTTGACACTAAACTTCTAAGACAGGACAACGTCTGTCGGGTCAGTAATGAACAAAAAAGGTGTACCTATATACGTTTTACCAATTTAACCGTTTGTATTGAATGTAACCTCAGATCAGATAAACAAAGGAGACATGCATTAGTACAATTATCGTTCGTGTACAAATATCTAAATTTTTTCATAGTTTTTTTTTCATTACACCACTAAACTAAAAGTACGGCTCACTCACAAATTTATACGCACATAAAAAAACTTGTAGCTACACACATCACATCATCAGCCCGTAAACGTCCACTGCTGAACAAAGGCCTCCCTCGTAGAGAGGGGTGTTGCCATAATCCCCACGCTTGGCAGGCGGCTTGTGGATCGCAGTACGTTCACCGTGTACTAATAGGACGCTGCTGCCCATCCTCCGGTGGTTATAGTCGCAGTTTTAGGACATACCCAGGTCCAAAGCTACACCAATGAACTGTCTTTTTCTTCTTTCGAGTCGATGTATTGTAAATTTTTGTTTGTTTTCAAATTAAGTTTTTAGACCAAAGTTTTGCCACCCCAATGGCACTCTCCGTGGCTTCATTCAATATAAGTAGTATTCTGTATAAACACCAATAAGTCTATGTCCAGTTGTCCACCTATAGTTGTTATCACTATTGGATTTACTGTTTTGCTCAAATAAAGATTATTACTATTATAAATCCACATGCACAAAAAAGAACGACAAGGTCGTCTGCAGAGTGAATCTGACTAAGGCATCAAGCCTGATTTAGGCCAGATGCGTGCGCACCCTCCACGCCACCTTACCATATCCCCCTAGCCCATATATATATATATATCTTCCTTATCCATATCTCCCTTGTTTTTTAATAGTTTTTTTTTTTATAGTGGCAAGCAATCTATTGGCCTCCTGATGGTAAGTGTTTGTGTGATCTGAGCTCGTATCGGTCCAAGGATCTAAAAACAAGGGAGGCCTTGAATTTCCATGAAGTCTGAAGGCTGAGTTACGTAATGAGGCGGTGTCTTTACTCTGAAATTGGTAAACATGTTCAAGGAGCTTTGAATTCGTTACTATGAATTGAAACGAAAGGATAAAAAGAAACGACGAGATGAATAAAGATTAAACTTGAATGATTTTTATTTACAGACCTTCAAAATTCAATATCTATCAAATTCTTACTATTTTAGGTAGGTACCAAGAATTTCGTACATTTTACATTTCGTATAATATATAAAAATTGTGTGATAAATATGCTAGTCGCTTCTATTCACGCCTTTTTACAATGTGTTTTAATTACAAACATATCTTATCGCAAAATGTTTTGTTTCGCAAAGTGTTAGGGTTTTGCGATTATTAATTTGTGGGTGGACTGAAAGACCACACAGTTCTCTTAAATAATGTTTTTGTAGTTTTGAATGTCCTCCTTGTGATGTCCTTTTGTGAATAGTTCTCCCAAGTAAACAACGCACTGACAATGCCCCGGTTATTGTAGGTGTCTATAGGTAGCAATAATCACAAATTCAAATTCAAATTCAATTTATTTACATAAAATATTACATAACAGTTAAAAACCATGGCGTAATACCTTATTTACTTACTACATAATATTATCCAAATTAAACTACCAACTATAAAACTAAATAAATAGTAAATTAACATAAAAAGTTAGACAAAATTTAAAAACTACAATAAAAAATATTTACAAAAATAAAACACTAGAAAACTTAAAAAAAAAATAATAATAAAAGATAAAAATTAACATTAATTACAACAACAACAATGTTTGGTAATAAAAATATAAAATAACGACATTATATAATACTTTCACAATACTGGTTGCACTTCCTAACCAGTATCGTCCATCTATCCGCAAACATATCTGTGTCGGGAAATACTGAGAGAAGCTGGTTGAGGTGTCGTTGTGCACGGAACACCGGAGAGTGCTGGCGCGCCACAGTGCGTGCCGGACTCGGCGCAAACAGTGGGACTCGCCCGCTACGGAAACGCACTCGCTGCTCCGGTACACTCAGACGACTAGCTTCACCTAACAATTCGGGGCAGTATACTCTCCCATGCAGTATTTGCAACACCGTTAATAACTGACTATGCAATCTGCGAGTTTCAAGAGAGTAGAACCCAAGAGAACCCAACAAAATTTTTGTGGGATATAAAAATGGATAATATCCATACATTTTCTTATATAAAAAACGTAAGAAACGTTTTTGGACTTTTTCCAGCATTAAAGTGTAACTTTTCTCATGAGGGTTCCATATGCATGCACTCGCCTCAATTTTTGACCTTATTAAGGCAGTGTAAAGCAACTTCATGGCCTTAACATTTGTGAAGTCTTTGCAGTTGCGCGTCACAAATCCCAACCTTTTAAAACAATCTGCCGCAAGTGCACGCATATGGTCGTGAAAAGCAAGTTTTGGATCAAACAAGACACCCAGATCTTTTATCACTTACCATCAGGGGCCTTACGGACAACAGCTAATTGCGGCACCTAATCCGCTCAGTTGGAAAATCACGCGAACGTGAACCTTATCGCGCCCAGATACGGTTTGCGGTTGCGTGATTTTCCAACTGAGCGGATTAGGTGCCGCTATTAGCAGTTGTCCGTAAGGCCCCAGGTGGCCCGTCGCTTATTTGCTTATCATTCTATTTAAAAGAGCTCAAAGGCTATATATATTTGTCTGTTTTTTTAAACATTAAAGTTTTATTATAGGAACTGTCGTGGTTTTCAACCGCATTAGACAGTCTTTTTCAAGGCAAAGGCACGCGCGCGGCTGCGCAATAAAAAAGAAAAAATAAAGTTTTGTTAATTAAGACATACAAAATGACCTTTGCAATGACCGACTAGGTGCTTATCTACAAGCTACGAGTATTATAACAGTTGGTTCACGACGCTGAGCTAGGCTTTTAAAAGCACCTTTTAGTGTAATAAGCTTTTAATGACCGTACAGCCATCATCGGCGGGGTCGTTAACTTTGGTGTTATTGGAGGGTAGGTATATAAAAGGCAAGCGGTATGAAAATACAAAATAATATGTTAAAAACATACTGGAAAACTGCTTTAACTGGATGTGGTTAGAGGTCATTTTAGTAAATGCAGTCTTGCAATCAATATTTGATACAATTTTGTTAGGCTAAGAGCCAAATATTTCTCAAGGTCGAGAACAATTTTACTTTAAAAGGTTAAGAATGATATTCGATTGATACTAAACAATAACGTTGAGCAGGGAACGCTGGATGCGGGCCGCTTCCAACCGGCCCTTTTGGAGATCGATGGGGGAGGCCTATGTACAGCAGTTGACGTCCTACGGCTGAAATGATGATGATTATTTAAGTTGAACTCATGTAATCCCGTTTTAACTATGTTTTTAACCCGCTTTTTTATAGCTCTACTTGTATTTAACTAACTCGATAATGATCGTATCGATTTGGATCTTTGCAAGTAAATGTAATCCTAATGACAATACATTAATTTGTTACCTTCGAACTGATCTGCTAATTCTTTGAGCTATGTTGGCTACTTTAGTACTCTAAACTAAAGTAACCGACAATGCTCGTTGAAGTGGCAATGGGCTGGCCATATCTGTAGAAGAACTGACAACCGCTGGCGTAGACGGGTTCTAGAGTGAAGATCGCGTATTGACAGACATAGAGTAGGACGCCCTGCAGCCAGGTAGTAAGCTACGCCCTGCGAAAGGCGGCTGGTGGCAAGTGGATGTGAAAAGCAGAAGATAGTGCCTTGTGACGTTCTTTATTAGGAGTGGCCTACGTCCAGCAGTGGACGAACATTAAAAATACTGATGATAATGATGAGCTGATCTGATGATGGAGCCAGGAGGTGGATAATGGAACGCTTCAATGGCTACGTGGGTTTTAAAAGGTCACCCAAACGTCTTTTTTTGTTTTATTAGTAAACTAAAATCATTATTTCTTGTTTCAGATCCGCAAAGTGATCCTACAAATTTCGAATTCAACGCGTGGTTAGTGTACAGTTTCCAAGAGACCCACCAACATGATAGAGGACAATTGACCCTTAAAGTTTGACGTACGCATCTTTTGACGTGTTTGTAACATGGAAGACATAACGCGCACGCATTAACAGTGACAGGAAGGAAGACACTTTCCAAAACCGTTCTCGATCCATCAATGCTAAATTACAGACTGGTGTCTACGCATTTTCTGAAGCAGCCGTAGTTCGCCGAAGCTCGTAAAAATTGACTATCTGTGCCGTACCAATATGTGCCGGGATCGCGACATGTTGGAGCGAACCAGTGACATAATCAAATAGAGGTTTCATATTGGACTCCACAGACTATAGTGTATTTAGTGTATAGAATACCGTCAAAACGGCGCGCGATTCTGCACCGCCGTTACGTTTTGTTTCTTTCATTTTGTTTTACATAAAAGGATAAGCAATAGCCCAGTTGTTTGCGTTTGGTTGTGGATTGGAAGGGTCCTTGCCCTCTCAGGGGCCTCAAGAGCTACCCTGGCCAGCCGTGCTAGAGACAGTATATTCAGAATATTGGACTCCATTGTTGGTGCAGCAAGATATTGCATTGTAAGTACTTAGTCGTATATTCTTTAAGATCTCTCAGTAAATAAGCTCAGAAAATTCAGATTCAAAACAAAGTCAAGGCTTGAAAATAACAGAAAACATTCCGACACATGTCCGTTCTATAATTTAAAAACATTTGAATAGACCGTAGACTAAGCTAGCTTGCTGATTGGCGCGTTCATCAGCATGAGCTCCAAAACATGGTTTAATTTCAGAATCGCGACATTAACGGCCGAAAGCTTTTGGAAAATTTGGGGTATTTGCAAGTTAGAGAAAATGGTACAATTGGATATGTTACAGGTATTTCTGCCAATCAATTTAAAAGGGGCTTCACTAACATCATTATTTTAAATTGTAGATTTCAGAACGAATACTTTATAGTTTTATTACCCGTTAATAAACCCAAAAGCTTTACTTGATCATTCTAAATATTCGCTTTGCAATTGACAACATAAAAACAGAAAAATAACACTTGCTTTACGATAATCTAGCTTATGAAATCCTTATAAAGTAGACTATCCATTGTCCAACATGTTCAAATATGCTTTTCATTACCCTCTGTGACTAATAATGTGTATAAATAGGTGTAACACCGTGTTGTAGAATAACGATTCATCGATCAACCCTGTGTGGCAACTATATATATTACTAGATTTATTGCTTCTAAACTATACGTATTATTATATATTATTTATTGAAGTAGAAATACCTAAATAATTAAATCTTATTATGTATTATACAATAATACCATATATTCATGACCCATACGTACAACACGATCACAGTGCATTACCCATCAAAGCTGTCTTGAAACATGAACGCTTCTGCCCACAATCAAGTCGACAAAACTTCTTACTGATTGAAGTCCACAAAAACGCACAATACACCACATAACATTCATAACTGTAGGGCTACGGGCACGAAAGTGAGTGCTCGAGCGAGCGGCGCGTAGTAATATCTGGGCTCGGGTGGCGTGCGCAGTGCTGCGAGCGAGATCGGGAGACCGGGACGGAAGAAATGGCAGCGCCCGAGTGCGAGCGAGAGGCACGCAAGCGGCGCGAGCGCCGCGACTCTGGATGCGCGCATGAGCGGAAGGAGCGAAGACCACACAGTGAAGAGAGACCGCAAGTGCCGCTGCCACCCCCACCGTTACAGGACTACAATCGTCTTGAGGTAAATATTGTTTCAGATAATAAAAAAAACAGCGGCCTTATTATAGAAGTTTGATCGTGATCGAGATTGCATTCCGTCCCGTTCGCATCTATTTACTTGCACCACGTACGTCAGTGAGATGGCACGCGATCGCGATCACGATCCGAATCATCCATAATAAGGCATCTGGTTAGAGAAAAGAAATTTAATGTAACTCACCTCCGACACTAGATTCGTTTGTTCTCGAGCCATGAGGCCGCGAACTTTTGAACTTTGGTTTTTGTTTTGGAACTTTTAGTATTACATGGAGCATGGACCAAAAAAAAAAATAATAAATAAATAAATAAACATACCCAACAGACTACACAGTTTTCATATACACTTCGCCGTAGCAACTAATATGGATAGGACCTAGGGACACATTCCCGCCTGGCCAGGTCACACCTATTATCCTCGAAATGACATTTCCATACTGTATCTGTCCCCCACCCCATACCATTACAGAACTTGAGTAAATAATTTAAATGTCTGTTCTGGGTCTAGATGGTATTTGTGTATTTGCATTATGATCATACCATACCAGACACAAGAAAACTTAGGGAGCTGTGAGATAAGTAAATGTTTTTATAAGCGAATTTGCTTTTCATTTCCAGTCGGAACGCCGAGCCGAGCGGTTGTCTCGCGCCCGCCGGCCGCAGTTCGGCGTAAAGCGGCGACGCCCACCCGTCAGGATCCAGAGGCAGCCCAAAGAGAACGACCACTCTGTCACTATAGAAGATGTAAGATGCAGCACGCCACCCCACTTCGAGTATGTCGTTGTTCAAAAGCTTCAGAGTGAGTTTGTCTTTGAATTTTTAATCAAAATTTAATTCACAATGAACTTACGTTTTGCTGTGTTGTTGCTGGCATATTTGCTGGTTAGGTCTGCTCAATAAAGGTAGCATTCTGATTTCGATTAGCGGCCGCGTCGCGCGACCCACTGGTCAGTATGAATTGATAATCCTGTTACCGGGGGGTGCGGACATCATAACTGTGCAAAAAAATTTAAAAAAGTCTCAAGGTTTTCGACTTATAGAACATTTCGGAAACCTTTTTCCATGCAATCTTTATACCTACCTAAAATTACTAAAAACGTGTAAACAATGAGATTTTTACAGCACATCATTTATAATTTTCTAACAGTCATAGTGTCCCACACCCACAGGCAAACGGTTATTTACTCATTACGACACAAGGGCCCTGATTCCGTAACTTTAACACGTATGTAACGCGCGCGTTTAGTTATAACCTCCAAAAATTTAGGCTCTATTACCTAGTAAGACCAAAGACCAACTTTTAGCGGTTCACTTACACGGCGCGTTACGTTCGTGTTTGTAGTTACAGAATCAGGGCCCTGTATATATAGATAGTGTGAAGTGTGAAGATGTTAGGATAAATGTTCTGCTAGTCACATTCACCGTTCCATGTGAAAACGTCTTCCAGTTTCGGATGAGCCTGAGACGCTTGATGCGGCCGCTCTACGCCAGGTGGAGCGGCCTGAAAGTGCCGAACCAACCAGCGAGGACTCCAACGGGCTGGAGTGTGCCGCTGCGGAGCGCGCGCGCAGAGCTGAGCGGAATGCGGCGCCCCACGCGCTGCGAAGGGAACAGCCCAGCCCTGATCGGAGGCTTGAGAAGCTCAACAAAAAGGTGATAGAGTCGGCAGTCCAGACTGACTGTATTTGAAATGGTGGTTTATAATTTTTTTTATGCCTTAGGTGGCAAACAAGCAGACGGCCTGCCTGATGGTAAGCAGTCACCGTCGCCTATGGGTACTTGTAACACCAGAGGCATCACAAATACGTTGCCGTTTAGGACTCGATTACCTTACCTTTTGAAGAACCCCATGTTGTAGCTTCTCGGAAACACCGTGGATGGTTAAAGGTTAAGAAATCTTAGTTATATTTAAGACCCGCAAGCTGAGCCCCACAAGCTGCAAACTGATCTTGGAACAGATGGCCGATGGGGCCGAAAGGTTTTGGAATGGAGACCACGGACTGGTAAGCGCAGCGTAGGACGTCCACCCACTAGATGAACAGATGACCTAAAAGAGACCGCAGGGAAATGCTGAATGCAGGCCGCTTCCAACCTGCTCTTTTGGAGATCGATGGAGGAGGCCTATTTCCAGCAGTGGACGTCCTATGGTTGAAATGATGAAGCTGAGCCCATACCAGCGAGGACTCTGGGCTGGCCGACTTGCTCTAGCGAATTAAGGTAATAGCTGACAATATCAAGTGTTCTTCGCTTTAGCGAAGGTATAGCAATTTTAAATGTCCTGTGACAATGGTACTTAATAACAGCGTCAAATGTAAAAGCGATGCAGGTTAAACTGGTGGCTAAATACGAGATCTAACATCTTAACTGCTTTGAGTTATAAGGTGAATTATGTGGTCCTGATATGACAAACATAACAATGTCACTAAAACTCCAGGGGCTACAAACATCATCATCATCAGTCAGAAGACGTCCACTGCTGAACATAGGCCTCCCCCTTTAACCTCCACACTGAACGACAGCCTGCCTTTTGCATCCACTGGACCCGCGACTCACAGGCTACAAACGTCAGACTTCAATTATTTGTCACTTTCAATGATAACAGGCTACGCGTTTGACCACATCGCATCTGGTGTTAATCGATAACGTGGTGAAAAATAGGTTACGAATAACTCACGGTGATTTATAATAATGATCGGTCTCGCGCACTGAGGGTTCCGTACCATCACATAAATTGATTATAAAAAAATACTGCATAACCACAACATACAGACAGGCGGTCACCCATTCTAGTACCGACTGCGCCCGACGTTGCTTTACTTTGATGAACAGAAATTTGTCACCGACTCGCAGTTGGCCAATATTTTTATTTACCTTAGAATGTGTACTATAATCATGCTAAGTTTGGCGATTATACGTATTACCGTTTTTACATTAGAGCAAATACAAAAATACGCTAGTAAAAAGTTTGTTGTATGGGGTCCCCTATACTTTTTTACTTTGTTATTATTTCTTAGTTAATCGGCCGTAACACTGCATAATGTAAGACGGACAGACAGACAGCGTAGATTTAGTAATAGGGTCCCATTTACACCTTTTGGTTACGGAACCCTAAAAATCAAATGTTCTATAGTTAAGAAAAATAAGTTTAGTCATTATTTTCAATTTCCAGATCGGCGCCCTAAAGAAAAACATCAGCAAACACGAGGCAGAGTTCGAAGCTGTACACGGGCATGCCATAACTGCCAGCGAGCGCATCACCGACGTCCAGCTCACACAGATGTACGAAACCCTCCGCAGGCTGCAAGCAGAGAAGCGCTCCATCAAAGCTGACCCCGTGGAGTACTCCCTGAAGGTCCAAGCTGTTAAACAGCAGAAGGAACGAGATGAGAAGCTCGAGATTGCGCTGAAGAGTGACAAGACTATGGTGGATATTGTGAAGGATATTGAAGAGGTAAGATAATCTGCTGTTGACTGCCCTGGTGGTCCAGTTGCTAGTGAACCTACCTTCTGCACTCAGGGGTGTGGGTTCGATTCCCACTTACGACAAACATTTATGTGGTGAACATTTGTGTTTGTTTTATATCTGGGTGTTAATATCTATTTAGGTAGGTATGTATTCAAAAATATATTATGTATGTACATCAGTCTTTGGCAGCCAGTGTACAAGCTTTTCTTAGTGTGAAGTCAGATGACCGTGTGTGAAAAAATGTCCTGAATATTTTATTTTATCAAGTGTGCCGGCTATTTTGCTTAAAGAACTCAAACTACTTACTCGTATTTCAAAATGCCTTGTGTAACTCTGTCTCTTTCTTCCACTCTATCCAAGACTGAGACGATATTATTGAAATTAAGAAAGGAGGTTGTCAGGGAAGTTTTGGGGGCATACGATAGATACTTTTATCCCGTAAATTCCCATTCAGCCTCGTTTATTGCTTTGCTGAATCCTGGCTGCTACTGGGCAATTTTAGGTTCAAGCTTGTTTAGTTTGAAACTAAAATAAGGAAGAAAAACCATCAAAGAATAGAACCATACAAATTTGCTTCATTAATCGACTGTCATTCTGACGAATCCAGTGGCTAGAAGGCTGTCGGCAAGCCGGCGGGCGCGCAACTATCCCGGAATCAAACTGGAACTCCGCCCAGCTTGCGGCAGAGAAGGGCTGTGTGCAGAAGGCCCTACTCCGCATGGAGGCCGCCCGCGGCAGGCCGCCAGCACACTCAGCCGAGCGCGGTGCAGCAAGACATCTATACGAGCGGTACAGGACCGTAAAACGGGTTCTGGCTTCCACCAGGCCTGATGCTGTGAGTTGTCTACACTACTAACGGTACTTTCATATCGGAGTTGCTTAGCCCAGCCAGAAGCGTAAAAAAGCCTGCGTGCCTGCTGCGTGCCTTTTTTTACCCCCGACGCAATAAATTATAAGTTTTATAAATTATTATAAGTTTAACGTGTATATCTGTGTGTCTGTCTGTCTGTCTATGGCAACGTAGCTTCGAAATGGCTGACCCGATTTCGACTGATTTTATTTTTGTTTGAAGGTGACTTGATTGAGAGTATTCTTAGTAACATCTATGTGTGTATGTCCCCTATGGACTCCTAAACTGCTGAACCGATTTTGACGGGACTTTCACTGGCTTAAGTTACAAGGAGTTATCCACGCGTGTGAAACCGCGGGGTACATCATCATCATAATCAGCCTTTTAACAGTCCACTGCTGGACTTTTAACCTACCCCCGAAAGGGTGATTGGACCATATCCACCACGCTGGCCCAGTGCGGATTGGTGGATTCACATACGCCATTGAATTCCTTTTCCGTACGTATGCAGGTTTCCTCACGATGTTTTCCTTCAACGAAAAGGCAGTGGTATGAAAATCCGTACATAAGCTCCAAAGAGCATAAACCGCGTGGTACAGCTAGTTAGTAAAAATAGCTGTTTGAGCATCCAACTTTAAATTCACCATAGTCTCATGATTTGTCTGGTGCACGGATGACTATCTCTGATAAATAGCCAAAAAAGTTAGTTTGTATAAGCCGAGTGGCCAGTCCTATAATTAGAGATTTTTATTTAGGCCACCCAAAGGCCTAAAAGCTTGTCATGTTCCCACTGCTGGGATACAGGCCTCCTCTAAGTGAGAGAGAGGATGGGCCCTAATTCACCATGCTGGCCCAGTGCATGTTGATGAACGAATTAGCCTTAGCTACTAATTAACTCCAGGAATCCAGTGGATGCAGATGGCAGGCTGTCGTTCAGTGTGGTGGTTAAAGGGGAGGCCTATGTTCAGCAGTGGATGTCTTCTGGCTGATGATGATGATGGTGATGACTAATTAAGGGTCCTATCACATTTTTGACGAATAAAGCATCGAAAACTGAATGTTTGGTATAATTTTTCTTTCAACTAATAAGATCTGTAGAAAATTCAGTTGCTGTATTAAATAGATGTGTATTTTTTATTGAATGTAGCGGCTTCAGATTTTGGTAACACTCAACATATCCATTTGTTACCTCCAATTTACAAAAGTAGTTTTTCATAAAACTTTAGGAGGGAAAGTTTGAGAATGGATTTCGTTAAATTACTGTCATAATTATTACGGCTTTATTTATTAGTTTTATGCCCAATAAAAAAAAAAAACGGTTTATTTTGTAATAACTAGCTGCGCCCCGCGGTTTCACCCGCGTAGTGATGAAAAATGGTGATGATGATAATGATGAAAAGTAGCATATGTCACTCTCAGGCTCTTGAACTATACCCATGCAAAAAATCAGGTCGATCCGTTGTTCCGTTGCAGCGTGAAAGAGAAACAATCATCTATACATACAAACTTTCGCGTTTATAATATTAGTAGGATAGGCCTCTAATATTATAAAGAGGAAATATAATATTTGATTGTTTGTTTGTTTGTTTGCATTGAATAGGCTCCGAAACTACTGAACCGATTTGAAAAATTATTTCACTGACGGGAAGCTACACTATCCCCGGGTGACATAGGCTATAATCTATACCCGTGCGAAGCTGGGGCGGACCGCTAGTAACTAATATCTCAATAACTATGGCCTCAATAAGTAATATACTATTTCGAGCAGGTGATGGGTAACGGAGAGCTGGCGACGATTCACGAGCACGAGGCGATGCTGTTCAACTCTAGCGTCGACAGTTCCAGCGACTCGCAGGAGAAACCTACAGAATCTTCACAGGTAATTAGAAAACCTACCTTACCTTAGAAAAACTACCTGTAAGTACCTGTACCTGTAAGTTGTGGAATGGCTTACCACCTTCGGTTTTTCCTCCGAAGTATAATTTGGACTGCTTCAAACGAAGGGGTGAATAGAGTCCTCAAAGGTAGGCAACGCACTGACAATGCCCCGGGTATTGTAGGTGTCTATAGGCAGCGGTGACCACTTACCATCAGGTGGCCCGTAGCTTGTTTGCCACTTATTCTATATAAATAAAAAAAAAACACTTTTGTAGCACTTTCAGACTATTACCAAAATATACACCGCAAGTTCACCTACTTTGCGAGTTTTTGCGGTATAAAGTTTTTTTTTGACGTGATAACGTCTTATAAATCGATGAACGCAGGCTGCACGCATGAAAAATTGTCACGTTCCGCCTGCTCCGAGCGTGCAAGCGAGAGCGCGGAACAAGCGATAGAGAGGCACGATCGGCCTAAGCGTTATCACGTAAAATTATCGTCCGTAAACCGACTTTACAGACAACCCCTTTATTATATATATAAATAATAGGCTTGCGTTGACCACCATCTCGCCTGAAGTTAAGCGATGATGCGGTCTACGTTGGAGCACGCTTGCCTAAAAGAAACCGATGCACTCGTGATTTAAAGACACACAGATTGTAACCATCGGGGAACTTTCAGGCAGATCATTCCACAGACTAGCAGTTCGCACAATTAAAAAGTTGCAGCACTGATCCAACTTAAAACGAAAAATAGACAGGCAATAGAGGCAACCTCGTGGTTTTTATTTGGAACGTCCTGACACTGGCAAATACACGAGAAGTGCGGGACCATAAACCTCCGAGGAGAAAAAAATATTGGAACATGGTTCAAAACAAATGTGAAAATAGAACTAGTTTTTTTAATAATTTGAGTCTGTCAGTTGTCAACTGTCACTGTCAGTTGAAAGTGATTCTCCCGAGGGCTGAAATGTATTTCTTTCAACCCGCTCCTCAGGCAACTTCAGACCTACTTTCCGAGTATGAGTAATGAAAAAATACTTTTCACCATTGAAGGACACAGTGGAAACTCCCCTCCAGTCTCCCCCCACCCGTGACATGGCGCCAGCGCTCACCGAGGAGGTGCCATCATCCACATCTTCAGCCAAGTCAGCCGTCAGCGAGGACGCCGCTACTTCCAACGAAGCCCTCCACTGCCTCGGGGTCGAGGACCTCTCTAAGGCGTTAGTTGAGGCGAAGATTCAGAAATGCGTAAGGAGTTTTATTTTTATTAATAGTTAGATAGATTCGACGATAACACAACTATTTTATTTATATTACACGGGAATTACTCACGTAAGATTAAGCCGGTCACTCCGACTATAGTTTCAACCGCATTTGGCGGTCTTTTTCAAGGTGAATGCGCGCGCGCGCCTGCGTCTCTTTGCACTACGGACCGTTGCGCGGCGCGCGCTTGATGACAACGGCTGCTGATCTGGTGCAGGGGTGGGGTGCGTAGAGAAATATGTTGCGCCGGCGCATACTGGAACTCTTCTTCACTCGAATCATCCTGTGTGTCGGGAATTCTCCAGCACACGGAGCTCATCACATCACCACCAGTCTCACAGAAACTAAACTACTACAACTACTAAACTACTTAATTCCCGTCTATTATACTGCCGTATATTTGTTTTTTATGTTAGTTTAAGTTTCATTTGTATTTTCGGTGTGTAATAAAGTAATATTGTATTGTATTGTAATATAAATAAAATGTGTGGAAACCACGTCAGTTTCCATGATAACACAGCTAGTTGTACATGAACCACCTCCGAAAATATTCTACCTTTTCTGGCACTGGCGTTCTTCTTCAAGAAACCCATACTGGGCTCTATAAAACCCAAACAGACTATAGGTTTTACAAAAGCAAAGACCATTACAAAAAAAGTAATAGGATTAGATTAGATAGGATAGATTATAAGGGAGTCGATAAAAATTAATTGTTACAAATATATATATATATATATATATAAATGTTAAATTGTTTGTTTGGTAGGCTGCAAAGTTGTTTTGCTTTTCACATAATTCTATCGAGAAAAATATTGTATTTTTTTTTTTCATTTAAGATAAGAACCTCTTTAAATAGGTACTGATACTTTAATATGATAAATACTTTTAATACTGAATTTTTTACCTCATATTTGAGTCAAGAATTTACTTTCCGCGCTAGCGGATAAAAACGGCTTTTGCGTGTAGGTTTTAAACGATAAAGAAAGCCTTTCCAAGCTTGTGAAATGTTTTTTTTTATTCCAGTCTCTTCGGCGTAGCATCAAAGACTACGAGAACAGTTTCGAAATGCTCAACAGCCGCAAAGTTCAACGGGACGACAAGAAAGGGCGCGAGGATGACTACATCAGATACAAAGCAATCAAAGCACGGATCAAGCTCATAACTGCACTTATCAACAAACAGAAAACCCTATAAAATACTTACTAAATTACAAACACACATAAAAGTCATAGAATTTGCAACGCTTTGTACAATAGCTGCTGTCTGCTGATTTAGGCTGATCTGCCATTTTTTTAGGACAATTTTCATAAATGTTTACATGATTTTTCATATGTTTTTTAATCATGGTAGCTTTACAGGTCTTTGGCATATTAAGTTGATTTTAAACATTTAGTTGATTATATTTTATCCAGCATTTCTTGAAGTTTTAAATTTAAAAAAATTAAGAAAAAAACCGGGTCGCCCTAGCTTACGTCCAAAATAGGACGGGCTAGTCGTCTAGGGCGCACAGGCCACGTTGGAATAACATTAACCAATGAGGTTATATTATATAACATCATTGACTTTTTCTTTGTGCCGTGTTAGTTTTCATTAGGACTATCACAGTTTGCGTTGTTAGCGTTGTTGGCATATTTCGAAACGCACCCATAACTTCATTTGTTTTTTTTTACTATTGGCAAAGAGTTTTTATATAAGATCATTGACTATGGGTCTCATTTCATCAGTGTCTTTTATTTCTAATTTATTTTTAACATTTTAAGATTAGACCTTATTCTTTTATTTCCAAGATCAGTTTAAATCAGCCAAATGCCAAATTAAAACAAGAATATAATGATGCTGTATTTAATGTCTTGGAAGGAAAGTCATTATTCCAATATTCTGAATAGGTGTACCTAATATAAGAAATTCTTGTTTTTCATATATAAAAATGATACTGATAGTAATTACGTACCTAATTAAATGTTACTATTAGTAATTATTTATTTAATGAAGCTTGTTTTTTTTGTCTTGGTGTCTTTCTTTTACATCGGTATTAGATCTTGGGGGCTTAATCATCCTTTTGATTTCGAAACGTGGGACTGGATATTTGTTTTTGTGGAAAACGTTGTATAAATCTTGAGGTGGTTGTTCCAATAATTTTAAGGTTGTGTTTTACAGAATTGGGTTGAAAACTAAACTTTACTTTGAACAAAACGTCATCGAGGTTTTCCCATACAGCTCATTTACATTTGTTTAAAAAAAATTATAAATATATAAAATAAAATGTAGGCATTTATTGACTGCGTTAATATCGATCCTAGTGCTTCCTGATTTCTTTATGAGTTTCTAATGTTTCAATAATGTAATCCATAATTTCTAAACTTTTATTTTTACATAGATAAAAATTGTATGGTGCCAAAACATAGTCATTCTATACAATTTTAAATACAAGTGAACATTATTTAAAATTATAGATGTACCAATCATTTATTTGTGGCAAAAAAACAAAATACAACTGTAAAAAATACGAATTAAAAAAAATGCATTGAACCATCTGTAGTAAACCCTTAAAGTGCGAAGGTACGAGAAGTATGATTAAATTAAAAAAAAAACTATTCAATGAATGAATGAATGAATCTGTAATTAAATATAAGTCTTGAACGATTAACTCTACTTAGCTTTTGACGGAAATCGAAGTAGCTCGCTCCTTAATTTTCTTTATGCCAGGTTTTAAAAACACTGCCGAAAATACTGATATTTCTATTAGATGTATTACAAAGTTACAATATATATTCAAATGTATCGTACAATAATAAAAGATGAATTGGATTCAAGTTAGTATGTTATACAAGAATATACTATCACCAAACCATTGTTATCCAGGGACTTATAAAGTTTGTACAATTTTGAGAATATATCAGAAATATTGTGTACTTTTATATATACACATATACGAGTAATTAAGTGTTTCATATGACAAATATCAGGCAAAAATATAACAAATTGTTACTGAAATGTCTCGGCACTTCTAGTGCCTACTTACCTATCTATAAATAAGTACTTCTGAAGTTAGCTTTCTCGAATTCCCGTAATATTATTTCAATAATCTAATGAACATCGCCGTAGACTAATCTGTTTTACTGCCGTATATTTCCATTATAGTAATAAGTCTTATGTACGTGAAAATAATACACTCACTTTACCACCTTGTTGCTTGCTCATGTAGACTGCTAAGCGTTACCAAGCTGGTGGTATCCGGAGCTAAATGCAAATGTGATTTAGATGAATAGGAAAAAAAAAAACAAGTTCTTATTAACAACAAAACACACTTGCACTTAGTACCGGTGCATCAGCATTAATTCTTGTCCAAGTATAGCTTTAGACCACTCGAATATCTCTTTCTTACAAACAATTGCTATTCTTATCTAGTCTCCATACAACAAAACAGGCAGGAAAGGGATTTTCCATGGTATAATAATATACTCCGCCAGGTATAGCAAAATGACCACGTGGGCGTCCCGCAATGATGTCATCAATACACGTGCACGTGCATAAGCAAGAGCAGAATAAGTAATTTACAACAAGTTCGACAGAGATGACGATACACCACGTAACAGCTGATTGATTAAAGTGGTAACTGGACAGTGACGTCATTGCGGGACCACTCCCAGATTGCTAGACCTTGTTTTCTTGGATCATGGGATTTTCTTCTAAGTATTGGCTCCAGACATTTTGTCCATTCAGCCAATCACAAGTATAATTTAGAATTTTCAAGTAATCGATAGTTTCAAGGTTTAGAAGTTTTTGTTTTAAACCATCACGGTTGTTCACTAAAGTTATATGATTATTTACGTGATATTTACCGTGGTAAGGTTGTGGAATGAGCTCCCGATATTTCGGCGCAGTTACATGTACCATGTTCACGAGAAGACTGAAGATAATGCACTGGTTTGTCGAACTGTTAAAAGTTAGGGCAGACAAAACGATCTACCCTCTTTCTCGTTCTTTGTTCGTACCCGTTAACATGGTGCATGATAGCCCGTTGGTCCAGTTGGTAGTGAGCCTACCTCCTAGTGAGCTTGGGGGCGTGAGTTCGATTCCCGCCTAGGACAAACATTTAAATAATGAACGTTTGTGTTTGTTCTATATCTGGTTGTTACTATCTACTTAACTATGTATTTAAAACTATATATGTATGTATATCAGTCTCTGGTTTCACAAGCTTTGCTTAGTTTGGAGTCAGAAGACCGTGTGAGCAAAAAAAAAAATATGTCCCGAATGTTATTAACTGCACCGAAATATCGGGAGCTCATTCCACAACCTTACCACAGTAAATATCTCGTAAATAATCATAATATTACTTAAGAGAATTTCTTCAAATAACTGATAGTCACAATCACGGTCAAGTCCAATGCGGTGCAATTTTTTTTTTGACTTCGACATGTGACTCGATATTTTAAATATAATATAGCTAATGATATCTAGCAATATTATAAAATCTTTGAGAATAGTAATGAATGTAAACTATACTAGTAGATTTTAGAGGGCCTTAGCGACAAAATCTTGGAATACTATCTGCCCTAATGACATATTAATTTATGATAATGTCTATTATAATTAAGATGTTGAAAACGTTAATTAGAACCTACAAAGAGACCTGAGGATTGTAGGTAAAAAAAATACGGTTTTGTGAAGCATGGTTGGAATATTTTATTATGCGACTGATGTGGTTACATTTTGTATGTTTTTGACGGGTTTTTCTCACGTGACATGTTGGCTTGCTCTGACTATAGGTTCAACCACACCCGGTGGGCCTGGTGGTCTTTTTCAAGAGGAGTGCGGGACGCTTGAGGTTGACAGTGCGAGTAGGCGAATGTAGGTATTGGTATTCGTACTCTCTCGCCTTAAAAAAGACCACCAGTGTGGTCCAACCACATCTGGTGGTATTTTCTTTTTATCGTTGGAACACTTCAACTTCATATTAGTAAGCAAAATACGTTAAAAATGTACAATATAAGTTGCAATTCGATTGAATCGAGACTTAAAAAAGACTTTCTTTTTAATGCTTGAATATTAGTTAAAATATCTAATATTTGTATAGGTATGTATATAGAACCGCCTAAGCTTAAATTAATCCATAATTTTGAGTCGTTTAGAATTTTAGTACATAACTACCTATTTTAGTTTTTAGAACGTCTTTCCTGTTTTCTCCGTTTAACTTTTTTCAATATGATATGACATTTAAAGTCATATCATATTCTCTCTGAAAGAGAAATAAAGAATATACCTACACCTAAAATATTATATCCGATTGTATATTTAGTCATGTAATACTTACCTGTGATTTTATTATCGTAAAACATTCTTGTGTGACAAGAAACCTTTTTTTCAGTAATTGTTGTATTAGATGTTTTTATTTTATTTTGTAATTTGCAATATATTTATATATAATATATAAAATTGAATAAGACTTGATAAATTAACTTTAATATCGGATATCATATATAAGCTGATTATCAAAAAAAACTCTACCGTTTCCAATGGTCAACTATATGTCTTTGATTATGTATATACATCGTCAAAGCTATATGTATATAGGTATTAAGGTATTGCCTGATAAATAACTACATAATCTATCAAAATGATTGCTTTGCAAATAGGTACATACTAGGTACATTGACTCCAAACTGGGTAAATGGACATCCATATCACATAATGTTGTTGTTTAAACGGTTAAAACACTACGATTTTGTAAAATAGTTTGTGTAATGGAATCGTCCTATTTCCCGCATAATTTTATCCAATCATGATTGTTTATCTAAGGGATGTAAAGACGGGTACTCATGTGAGCCGTAACTGTAAAGAGATAATAAAATCGTCATTGCTGTAACGATAGCTGGTACAGTAACAAGTTACGTCAACGAGCGCATTAGATACGAGCGTACCTAAAACGTACCTTCGAATCTTTTGGTCAGCGGTAAATGAGTAAAGTCGTATACTTTGCCTCATTGTTATGTCATGTTAACATTACGAAAATATAACTTGAAAAAACATAAAAAGGGGCAAAAACTACTGCATTTTCGTTATGTTAACTTAACAAAAATGTTACGAAGGCATAAAGTTCCAATATCAAAAACCTTACCGTTACTTCTTACACTCACGCTCAACATCGTACACACTAGCCCCCTTATTAATAAACGTGGAGTGGTCTTGGAATAGTTACACCGAATTTTGTCTTTTTTTCTCTTTAAAATTTTGGACTTGATCGAAAAAGACAAAAGACGGAGTAACTATACCAAGCCTTGGTATGCTCTACGTTTATTATATGGGAGGAGCATTGATGTAAGTAAATAGGGGGAAGGTACGGGACGAACTTCCTGACGTGGACCGCACAATATAGGCTCCGGGGCACAATCCACTTCAGTCACAATCGAACTGGCGTTTTGATAGCACGTGAATTACTTGTCAAAATTGTGTGAAATAAAGCAGCAAAAGTTACTTCCTGCGTTTTCACAAGGCGCACCAACAGTTCGAAGACAAAAAACAAGTTTCACGGCATTACTTTTAACTCGTAAATACTTAAAAACCATTAACAATTTTTTCTTTAAATTCACTTCTATGTCACTTCTATGGTCTAGTTTAGTGTGAAGTTGACGTTTACAGTGTAAACGTCAACGTCGCCGCTGACTCGAGCCGAAACAGAGCCATATATATTGGGTACATGTTTGAATGTCACGCGTCTTCCCCCTTTTTAAAACAGTCATTGGGGAGGAGTATAAATTTTTGATAACACAGTAACGGTTAAGTACAGTAACTTCTCGCATAATGAACAGTTCGATGATTGGATGGTTTGAATTCTGAGGCGGAAAACATTGTTGGTAATAAAATAAAGATTCATTTAATCACCAGTAGAAATCGTTCTATAAATTGTCATTAATGATAATTCGTATACTTAACTAATGTTTAAAATAAACAATATCTATGGACTTGTAAACACGTTGTTTTATTTGTTTAATGATTAACATGGCCTCGAGAGCTTATCAGGATTAGGTCAAAGACCTGTATTGACCTTATTGGCTTTTTGCATCCGGGAAAAGAAGGCCGGAGTAGAGCAGAAGTTTCAGAACAGCAGCTAGCTGACTCGGGAAGGGCTGATGTGTTATACTAGGGGACTCCGGTGCGTTCCACTAGAAATCCACTATTACCGTCACAACGAAGACATGTCAGCTCACGAGTTCAAATTTTGCTGACGCAGCGACCTATAGGTATTCATATTAATTTATTTGATAAAGCCAATTTACAAGTCAATAATAAGTATAATAATAAATTACCTGTAGCATAGTACCAAATTACCTACAATTAAAATTAAATAATTTCAATTAAATTAAAATCGGATAATGTCAGTAAAATTAAAGTAAAATATGTCAATCGAATTAAAATAAAATGGTCTCAATTACATAAACATAATTTCAACTAAATTAATATATATTATATCAACATAAAAACAATAATCATTATTACAGATCTAACTGCAAGAATCCAGCGTACGTAGGTATTTTGTGAGTATTTCCGCCTCGTCAACAAAAACGTCTAATAAGGTCAGTCAACTGAACAAGTAAGACTTTTTGTTCTATTTGTTCAGACGACTGAACTAGTAAGACTTTATTTCCCATTTGTTAGTTGACTGAATTACCTAGAGATACTTATTTCCCATCTGTCAGTCAGATATTCATTTATCAAGGTGGCAATTCAGCTACTAATTTTTACATAAATTAAACACATCATGTGTAACTGCATCGCAACGCCACAGAAGACATACAGTAATGGTCGGGACTCCTTGAAGAAACTCCACAAGTCTCCAATACTATACAAGAATGACGAAATAGGGGTTGAACAGTTTAGTCAGCGACCCAAAGCCATGCTTCGTTATTTAAGGAGCTAGACTGGTTTGTGTAGGCTGGCGGGCAAATGCACAATGCACCCCAAGCGGGATGTTAGTGCGACAGTGTCAGTATCACAGAAGAGAAAAAAAATTATTCACTCGTTTCATTGAAGTCCAAAACAAAAATGTCAAAGAGAATACAATATTATAGGGAAAATGTCTTCAGACATGTGGCGTTGACGTAGGTAGGTACTTTCTCCACATCGAGGTATATCGAAGAATTCCTGCAACATATCGTTAAGCAACGTTGCGCGATTTCGAGAGACAACTCGAGTAAAATATAGGTAAAGTAAACAAGTCAAAGTTCAATATGATAGAATATCGGTTATCTCCACCAGAGACCAAGAAGCTATCTCTTGTAAGTCATTAAAAAGTTTAAAAGAATAATATAGCAGCACAAGTGGCGTAAATATACTAACCACGGGTAGTGGCTACATATTTAAGCCATTTGTGGTTGAGACTTAGGTACTTTGAATTGGGCCCTTGGGGAACGGAACCTCACCTCATTTTCAAAATTCTTTGAGAGCGCCTGGTTAATGCTATAAAACAGACCTACTACCAACAATAAAATCCAACTAGCGATAGCAGGTAGCGGCAGCTACAGATAAAAAAAATCAAGCGTAACGGCAAGAAAGGTGCTCATCTCGGTTATTGATTATAAGCTACTGCAAAGAGAGCTCTATCATTGAGCTTGGAATGGCGCAAACTTGAAATTTCTTTTCACCCAAATAAATTAACCTAGGACCACCGCTGGGTCTGTCAATCTTTTTGCTGGGGTCTTACGGACAACTGCTATTGCGGCACCTAATCCACTCAATTGGAAAATCACGCGACCGCAAACCGTATCTGGGCGCGATAAGGTTCACGTTCGCGTGATTTTCCAACTGAGCGGATTAGTTGCCGCAATAGCAGTTGTCCGTAAGAACCTATAGTGTACCTATTACCATATATTATAGGTACCTACCGATAATCTCATGTCGATAAGGCCGCCGATTGATGCATTAGTTTGTGGTGTAAACAATAAAGAGTTGATATATCTAGTTATCTATTTTCTATCTATGCTACGCATTCCGTGGACTGTTCATAGAAAAAATGTCCTAATCCGTAAGGAATCAAAGATCACAAAGAAACTTTCGATCATTCTTGCAGTAGGTACTTCAACCACATCGCCCAAAACCCCACCGACACCGACAACGACAACCCGGAGACCTACCTACCTATAGTAATATTCTAAACATTTATTTGCATCTAATCGAAATTATCTTATTTTTGTTTCCGATGAACATTTTCCCCAATTTGATAACAATTATTTAGTTATCTTAAACACAAATTGACAAAATGTTTCCAAAGTTGCAAAACAAGTGATAACTAAATGTTATAATAAGTGTTTTAGGAAATATTAACTGTACTTACAAGAGTTATGTAAAGCATAAGGTATCCAACGGAAAATATAACTTTACTGTGGAAAATTACTGAACCGATTTCAAGTATCCATGATTGTTGTTTTTATGCGATGAAACTTAGAGCATTTTTGAAACAACATTGAGTTTTTTTTTGTTTTTTTTAATGAGGTTAATTTTTTTTCTTTTATGTAATTAATATTTAAATTCAGCAAATTAGAATCACAAATATCTATAGAATCCTTATTGTACTCGAAACAACGTAGAAGCGGAATTACACTAGAAATTCGACATGTACAAATTAAAATGGACTTCCGCAAAGTAACGCCTGAATCAATCAACTAACATTGACTAGCCAAAATTTAAAAAAACGAAGCTCAACGGCCATTTTAGTTATATTCTATTATTATTAATATATCTATATTATCTTTTTCGCATCTCGTAATGCGTGAATGGGATAGCCGCGCTCTTTTAGCTGTCCCTTAAAATTCTGATGGGTCAAGGTTTTGTGTGGAAATTAGGCACTGAGTTGATCTCTTAAACTGACTTCAAAAAAGATTGAAATATAATCTTTTCTGAAGATGATTTTCATTTAACTGTATTATTGTGTACCTATTAGTTACGCGATATCTTATCCGATTGTCAACTGATTTTAATATACCTTAGATTTTTTTTGTTTGAATAGGCTATGGTCCCATTTAAATTTGAATAACTCTAAGGGTGGTAACTTAAGGAATAAATCTCGTTTATTTAACTCTCACCTCCCGTGCAGTAGGTTTTTCTTGTAAAAAATTATAGTTTATATTCAATAGTTTATAATATAAACCTACCTATAGTATAGTATAGATTGGTTGATGCAGCTATAGGTATACATCGTCATTTTACTACTAATGCATAAATATCCGAGAAAAACTCAAATAAGCCCCGCTAAACTATAGATAAAAATGCTGGACGCAGGCCGTGGTAGTAGAAGTTATTATATTTATTTGATTAAAAAGATACCATGAATTCTGGTATGAATAGTTTCTTGGGTAGCTTATGGTAAGGTTGTGTTGTAAGCTCATTCCACAACCTTACCACGATAAATATACCGTAAATATTCATATAACTTTAATGCTATAGTGGATTTTAACATAAGGGCACAAAATAATATTTTTACTGCGAGGGCCCTTTTTTGAATCCTGAGCGAAGTGAGGGATTCTGGAGTAGAATCCCGAACGTAGCCAGGAATTTAAAGTACGTCGCCCGAGTCAAAAAATATTTTGCGCCCGAGTGACACTTACATTCTACTTTTCATCACCCACTTTGAGAAAATAAAAGAAAAAAGAAAATAAAAGCGCCTCATATTTTATTGTAATATTATTATTTACTAAAACGTAGAGGAACAACTAAATTGAAATTAAATAGTAGATAATAAAACAACTACAAACTTACATTTATATTTGAGACATTTTCGCAATTATGAAAATTTATTGTTACACAAAACCATGAATTTCTAACAATCCGTGAAAATTGTCGAAAACGCGGTCACGCGTTTTTAATTTCATTTCCTTTTTTTTATTCAGCAGGCGGTGCGACTATGGGCCGTCGTTTTAGCCAGTCTTTATTCAAACAATATTTGCGTTCGATTTCTTTGGCGCTGAACACTAAGATGTTCCAAATTCAAAAAGTGCGCCGCAAAGTTAATCGCGGCGCTCTTATAAAAAAGTGTGCGGCAAAGATAATTGCGGCGCACTTTAAAGAGGATTAATAACTCATTACTGCCCGCTAAAAGTTTCTTATAGAAAACACCACCTTTGGGTGCACTTAAAGCCGAACCAAGTCGTCCTTTTCGAATAGATGGGATGAAAAATTGTTTTATTTAGTTAGCTTGTATTTTATTTAGGTAATAAAGGCACTTGCCCAAGATTATGAAACAGTTTTAATGTGTAGGTAGGTAGTAATTCGATAACGGAATAGTATTTTAGTAATAAAAGAGAATAATCTTTGTAAACTGATATCAGTTTCCTCAAAATGTTGTCTAAAAAACAAGCATCGGTTGCGCGAATTTAAATAATTGTTTTACCATCACGTTCTAGGAATCGTACGGGTGTCACTTGAGATAACCCTGGGTATCGTCGCAACCCCAGATCTGACAAACAAGGGAGATATGCCTATAGCTTAGCACTACTACTTCTGCAACTAAGAACTAAGATATAATTCTTAATAATTTAAATTTATGTATCAGTCACAGAAATATATTTACTAGCTGTTGCCTGTGACTTTGTACGCATTTTCGTATAAACTTTCAACCATTTCCCCCCCCATAATTCGGGCCTTTTGCAAAATTCTTTCAGCTTCGTAGGTCAAGTAGTTTTCGTGATGAGTGAGTGAATAGATGAATTTCTTTTATATAATTATTATAGAAGATTTAAACTTTCGTAAAAAGAGCGACAAGGTCATCTGCTAGATGAGTTCGACTAAAGGTATCAATCCCTATCATAATATATCATATCACACCTTATCATATCTCCCTTGATTGTCTGATCTGAGGTTAAAACCAATCACTGCAGCGGCTACTCAGAAATACATGTGGCTGCGTATAAATGGTGGAACATCATGGTCCTTCCCTCGACCGGACCTCGGTACTATTTTACTTTTTGTACAAATGCACTAGTAAATTTTTCGGAGACTGTGAACCAGCTTAAGTAGGTACATTAAGGTACATTAGACTTGCTAAGTATATTGGTAATACTCACTCGCTGGTTGTCTCATGACAAAAGTCTTTAATCAGTGTGTCCTACCTGTTATGACCTACGGTGCCGAGACGTGGACACTCACGGTTAAGGTGGTCCACAAGTTTAAAGTCGCTCAGCGAGCTATGGAGAGAACTATGCTTGGAGTTACTATACGGGACAAAATTCGACACGAAGTGATTCGACATAGAACCTAAGTTATCGACATAGCTCAAAGGATTAGCAAGCTGAAGTGGCAGTGGGCCGGCCACATTTCCCGAAGAACCGATAACCGATGGGGTAGACGAGTTCTGTTGTGGAGACCACGTTTAGGCAAACGTAGTGTAGGACACCCTGTGGCCAAGTGGAGTGAAGACCTGCGTAAAACGGCGAGTAAAAACTGGATGCAAGGAACTGCCGACCGAGCTCAGTGGTGTGCATTGGGAGAGGCCTATATCCAGCAGTGGACAGCTAGAGGATGACTCATCACGAAATCTCGAAAACTACTTGACCTACGAAGCTGAAATTTGGCCGGTAGATTTCAGGGTGTAGAGATCCGCTGAAAAAGCCGAAGTAACCCGGGGGAAGAAGTTTGAAAGTTTATATGACAGTCTACGCGTATGAACTCACGGGCAAAAGTTGGTTTCTTATTTTTTTTTAATGAAATAATACAAATTGTTGTGAATATTGGGTATTATAATACAGTAGATATTACTTTATTACAGTGATCCTATATCTGATCAGTCATGACAAAAAAGCCGACAGGTTTTATTTTAACTATTCCAATTAAGGGGACTGTTCCCGTCTGCAGCTCTCTCGCTCGCACATTTTCACATTATTGAAGATATAAAATCAATGAGAGTGAATTTCCAAAAAGTAACAAAATCATGCCTTGGTGTCTATATGTGCGAGCGAGAGAGATGCAAACGGGAACAGTCCCCTTAATCAAAAAAACTGTATGATTCAATTATAAAAAAAACTTATACTATAAACAAGTTTTATACCAAGAAATTCAAAGTAGCCCCCCAGCTCGGGTGATCCAGACTCGACAACGGTCAAAATAAGCATTATAGTGGGAGAGTATTCTGTCAGTCGTCGATATTTAATCGATTATAACGAAAGTAAAGTCGCAAGTCAAAACCGCACATAACTGACAACAATGATGATAGGTATAACCACCTTGACTGCTCATAAGCACACAAAGTTACACTTTTTCAACATTACCTTTTTCGAGCGCGAATTAAATAAATGACTTTGAGTCTCAAATCACAATCTCTATAAGATACTTCGCGACCGACATGACTGACATCTTGTACAGGCAAATTATGACCCGTGCGCGATCAAGCAAGTGGTTATATTATCTTTGGGTGAGAGGGAAGCGAATATTTGTACAAGTCACTCGTTAAAAAAAAATTGTACCCACATAATTTATTCTTGGTCGTCTATTTTTAATGCAAATTAATAACGATCATCATACTAAATGAGCATGTATCGAAAATTTTTCTTTGTTGGTTGGACATGACTTAATTCCCTACAAACCTACAACCCATATAATAAGATAACATAATCATCACACTGATCATTTAAAAGGGCTGTCGCGTAGATTTTTCACCAAAGGTATAAAGTAGTGTCCGGCGCGAGCGTCACATTGAATCCCGTGCGTAATTAAGGATCCGAGGGTTAACTCCAAAGCGTGTCGAGGGAGTTTAGAGTTAAATCCAAATACCTATGATATTGATTAGAATCGTTCATTGCGTTCAAGATTCAAGCACACCCGACACGAGGACACCTTTATCCCCGAGGAGTAAACTCTGCTTTTCACACTCTCTGCGAGACAATAAAAAGAAAATATACCTATACTAGAAAGAAAAGAATGCAGCTGTCCGCAGCAGTTGTCCGTAAGGCTCCAGGTCGCTATTTAAAGTTGAAGTTCCATATTGGTTAAAACTGCAGGACGCAGCGAGTCTATTTATATATACATCTATCCACAATGCTACACAAATCTAAAATGTTGTATGCAGTTCACGTCTATTTTAATAGAGAAATATTTAAATGACCCATCCAGTCAGGTGTGCAATTATCCATAAAAAGGATCTATAAGATAAGTAAGACGCAATCAAAGAATTAACTACCGTTACCTACATAGAGAGATATAGATAAACTCCTTATTGCCCTCACCAGAATGTACACCTATAGAACCTACATACAATATACACATGTATACGTAAGTACATTTACTAAATAAGAATTACTTTATCAAAACGTTTTATTTCTCTAGTAAAGTTAGTAATCTAGTTACTAATCTAGTTTATAAAATTGTGTTGGGGTTCTGATGGCCTTACTCAGCGCTTAATTTTCTCATTATTCTCAAAGTTGTGATGTGTAACACGTTTTGATTAATTGATCCTTATTAAGTAAGTGTATTTTAATATCGCCTTACCTAGCAGGATAAAATCAACTAACGTAATAGGATAATATTGCCTAACGTAGTAGGATAACGGTGTCAATTCAGGTGTACCGTTATCTAAACTAAACTAAATTTGACTTGTCTAAAATTGTTGCCATCCTTCTCTCACATATTAAAATGAAAAGAGAGGCAGATAATTTTAGTACCGTCAGATTGGTTTATGTTAGTGAGTGGTATGACAGAATCGACGCCATTATCGCTTAACCTAATAGGATGATTTTGATTTTTAAAAGTTCTTTATTTATCATTCTTATACATACATTCTTACAAAACAGACACGGTCTAATAATTGTAGATAACATAAATATATATGACTTCTCAGGCTACATTCGCCTCTAACAGTCATTTAATAACCAAAAGTTAAGGATACTTTGTAATACACGATATTTAAATAAGTATATGTATATAATAATATAACATACAACTAATGATATGGTGCATAAATATGAATCATTTGTGCTAGACTCATTTTTAATTATTTTTAGTGCTACTTAACATTTTATGCATTAAAGCATAAAAGCACAATTTACATCAATAAATAGTAGATACCTAAGTCTTTAGGAACTAAAACATGTTTAAAATATATAATAATATTAGGAATTATTTTGAACGCCCTAACCTAATAGGATAAAATCGCCTAACCTAATAAGATAATATTGTCTAACCTAGAAGAATAATATCGCCTAACCTAGTAGGATAATATCGTCTAACGTAGTAGGATAATATCGCCTAAACTAGTAAGCTAATATCGCCTCAGGTAGTAAAATAATATCGCTTAATCTAGTAGAATAATATTGCCTAACGTAGTAGGATGATAATATCGCCTAACCTAGTAGGATAAGCGCCCCTTGCTATCTGGCGTTTAAAGCGATCGCCCTTCTCGGTCTACTCCACTCCAGGGAGAACCACAGAGTAGAGAAGTAAATAGAATGGAAATGAGAAGGATAATCTGTCGTCAGGTATAAACCTGGCGACAGATTATCCATAATTGACAGAACCTTTATTGAACATTCTTATTTAGATCAACGCGTCGAACTCCGCATCCAAAGAACTTGGACCTTACCTTTTTGGGTCAGGTCTCAAAGGTCTTTGTCCGCGTCACAGTTGCTAAGTGATTTTGCATGACTGACGTTTTGTTCATATATGGGTGCTATAACTGGCTACAACAAATTTCTTACAAAAATGCCTTGACAGCCGTTCCAATTTAAACAAAAAATATATTATTTTCTATGGGCCTTACGATAAACTACTTACGCGGTATCAAACTAACGTTAAAACCACGCAGTTCGGAAAATCACGCTAACTTGAACTTTAACAGGCCCAGATATGGTTTGCGGTCGCGCAACATTCATCTGTTTTTTCTGGTTTTTATCTGATTGTTAATATCTATTTAAGTATGTATTTAAATACTTAGTAGATTGTAACATAAGGGAGCAAAATAATATTTTTACGGCGAGGGCGCTTTTTTGAATCCAGAACAAAGTGAGGGATTCTTTAGTAGAATGCCGAACGTAGTGAGGGATTCAAAGTACGTCGCCCGAGCCAAAAAAATATTTTGCGCCCGAGTCGAGTTTGCACTCTACTTTTCATCACCCACTACGAGAAAATAAAAGACGCCTCATATTTTATTGTAATATTATTATTTAATTAAACATAGAGTAACAACTAAATTGAAATTAAATAGTATCTAATAATAAAACAACTAAAAACTTTAAAAACTATTTACATTTGAGGCATTTTCGCAATTATGAAAATTTATTGTCACACTAAACCATGAATTTCCAACAATACGTGAAAATTGACAAAAACGCGGGCTGTAGTTCGCGCGTTTTTTATTTGATTTCTTTTTTTTTATTCAGCTGGCTGCGCGACTATGGGCCGTCGTACCAGCCAGTCTTTATTTAATTATTTATTTAATTTCTTTTATTCAAACAATATTTGCGTTAGATTTAATTGCGGCGCACTTTTTGAATTTGCAACATCTTAGTGTTCAATGCCAAAGAAATCTTATAAAAAAGTGTGCGGCAAAGATAATTGCGGCGCACTTATAGAAACGATTAAAAACTCATTACTGCCCGCTAAAAGTTTCTTACAGAAAACACCACCTTTGTGTGCAATTAAAGGCGAACCAAGTCGTCCTTTTCGAATAGATGGGATGAAAACTATATTATATGTTATATATGTACCTATATCACTCTTTGGCAGCCATATCACAAGTTTTGCTTAGTTTGGGACCAGATGACCGTGTGTGCAAAAATGTCCCGATTATTTTTACATTATTTTTTTCATCACCTAAACTGGATTGCTTTAAACAGCTAGCCGTAGTAAGGCCCCAGGGCCAAGCGCTGTTATCTACCGACCCCAGAATAGGTCCCCTTGTGAGTCAACGCACAATGTCACTGCGTGGTCATATATAATATGAGCTAGTAGTTGTAAAGCTTCAGTTAGCGCTCGACATTGGATTCACTCGCACCGTAATAGTATTAAAGACTTAGTGAACATGTTCTGGAAAACGTTACTCGTCACACTTTTCGTAGTTGGTAAGTTTTGTTACTTTTTTACCTACGAATCTACTTAATTTAATAATAGACTTCACAAAATTATTAAATTACGCAATTTCGGTTACTTGGTTGACATAATTTATTGTCATTCAAATAAACGAATTTTTCAGTTATATTGATTTACAAGCCAAACTCCCAAACTGATTTTGATGCAATTTCTATATATGAGACCAATCTGAAAGTAGATAAATCCTTTCAATAAAAATAAAACCATTTCGCTTCATAAATGACAGAGTTTTGAAGTAAATAAATCATATTTATTTCCAAAAGAACAGCACATCACATACAATTGCTATAAAAGACTTACATAATATTAATTTTAAAACACAGAAAGTTTGCAGTGGGCCCCAAACTAGACTAAGCCTGTATCTTGGGTACCCGGAGAAATCAAATAATAAATTATTTCCAGATTTGCGCTGACAGTGTGTAAAAGTTTCCAATAGAATAGTAAATGTTAGCAATCTAATTTATAGTAACAAACATATTTTTCAGTAACATCCTAATAGAGACCAAAATACCCTCCTCCTTTTTTTAAGTCGGTTAAAAATATATTCATTCTCTGACAAACAAGATAACGCACAGCCTAAACCGCTAGGTCTAGAAGCAGAAAATGTGCAATTGTTCCTTATAAAACGAAGGTGAGCACTAAAGAAAGGATTTCTGAAAATTATACCCATTGACGTGGCCAAGCGTACAAAGTCGTGAGCATTTATCTAGTGAGAATAAGATGTTCGTTTATTTATGCAACACTGTATACAAAGTCGTTCATGCATAATTAATACTTTTTTACAATAATTTACGACCAACTAACGGGAAGTTGAATGAACGGGATCCTAAATTTCCCATTTTTTTTCAAATTCGTTACATAAAACTGCCCTTGATATAAATATAGTCATATCAATAAAAAAATATCACTAGATCGGTTCACTATTGACGAAGATATCGCGTAACTTATGTTCAAATTGAATAGTTTTTTATAAACAATGTTTTTGGTATATATAAATTATAATTATTTTATACTAAAGCTAGTTATTATATTAGCTGAATCCTGCGATTTTTTCCGCATATTTTGGAGAGGAAACCCTATGTTCGGTCGTGAAAAGCTAACAAACAAACAGACAGAGAGACTTAGTTACTTTCACTTGTATAATATTTAGTTAGGATTCGTTTTCTAATATAATTTAGGTATAGGTAGGTACCTATACGGGGTGTAAGGGGAACACTCTCGAAGCCAAAAGAAAGTACTCGTAATTATACTCATCATTATGAACAACTTTTACTATAGGACCAGCCCTGAAATCGTGAAAAAATATCAGCTGTTCTATAGAAAACGGTCATTGACACTCGACAAAATGTATGGAACAGCTGATTTTTTTCCGCGATTTCAGGGTTGGTGCCATACTAATAGTGGTTCATAATGATGAGTACAATTGCCTTCTTTTGGCTTTCTAGAGTGTTCCCCTTACACCCTGTATAGTACCTATCTATTCACACAAAAAAAAGCTAAAACTAAAATACTATGAAATGCTAAATACTATGAATGCAAAAGTGTGTTGGTTTGTTTCCTCTTTCACGCAGCAAAAAAGCAACGGATCACTGTGATTTTTTGTATAGATAATTATAGTTGGAAGGCCCAGGATACTGTTTGTCCCGGAAAACGCACAGCCGATATAGAGAGAGATGCCTGGTACAGCCCAGGGAATGCCCATTGCCCATTCCCTCAAAATATCAGCTAAGTATCAGCTTGGGGCTTTAGAGTCTATCGAAAAGCTTGCCAAGAGGCTCATGAATCGACAATGAATCCCTGGTTAAGACTAAGCTCCTTCTTGAGCATCGGCGTAAAGTTGCTAGTCTATCGGTCTTTTATCGAATACATTTCGGAGAGTGCATCTGATCTTCATGATCTAATTCCTTCCTGCCCATTTTTCTATCGGACTGCCAGAGCGAGCACAAAAAATCGACACCGCTTTATGGTTGGTATTCCGAAAACCCAAACGAAGCGCTTTGATTCCACTTTTATTGTGCGAACTGCTAGTCTGTGGAATGCGCTGCCTGAATGGGTGTTCCCCGATAGATACAATCTGGGTGTCTTCAAATCACGAGTGAATCGGTTTCTTCTTGGCAAGCGTGCTCCACCGTAGACCGCATCATCGCTTAACATCAGGCGAGTTGGCGGTCAAGCGCAAGCCTATTATTTATAAAAAAGAAAAAAGAACTCGTGATGTTTGGTTTTTACTTGAGTTAAACCGTAGGAAGCAGCTAGCCCCACTATCTATTATTTCACACCAGTGTTTAAAAAAAATCTTTGCCCAGCAGTGGGAAATGTAGATGCTTATCTTTTTTTAACTGGCAAACAAGTGCATTTATCAACCAAACAAAATACAAGCTAACTAACACTACGAAAACAGTTGGACTTGATGCTTGTTTTTAAAGCGTATCTAAAGACCTACTAATTAAGGAGTAATTATATATTTTATCATAATAATTAGTCTCATTTTTACATATGCTTACGTAATTAATAAACTAGTGATGCTTAGGATAATAGTTAAAAATACAAGCTTCTGAAAGATTGTCTTATTTTATAGAATTATTTACATGCTATCTTTCTTTTCCATTGTTTATTAGGACACCTATTTAGATTTCCTACGTAATTACGCGGCAAGGATGTACTAAGCTAGTACAAAGTTCATTCACATTACAAAATGTATGGAACAGCTGATATTTTTTTCGCGGTTTCAGGGTTGGTCCCATAATATAAGTTGTTCATAATGATGTGTACTAGACCCTAATAGTCAGTGTGCAGTGAACCCTGAACAAGACATGATCCAGTAAATTGGTAAATTAGATGCGACGCGATAGCAGGAAGAGGGGACTGTATGTCACATGGGCCATATGCAGAGAAGGAAAAACGTAACACTGGAAATTGAACCTTAAAGCTACAAATATAAAT